>CATOUR010000040.1:1257500-2532531 GCA_951848785.1 Callosobruchus maculatus
GAAAGAGAGAGGGAAAGAGAGAGAGAGGGAAAGAGAGAGAGAGAGGGAAAGAGAGGGAAAGAGAGAGGGAAAGAGAGAGAGAGGGAATGAGAGAGGGAAAGAGAGAGGGAAAGAGAGAGAGAGAAAAAAGAAGAACACTAATATGTTGCTTCTAGGTGTATCAAAGGCTTTTGGTAAAGTATAGAATGAGGGCCTCGTCTATAAACTAATCCAAAAAGGTTTTCTCTTTTGGCTCCAAAAACTTTTGAAACCCTTTCTAGAAGGAAGAAGGATAGAATTGAGGCCAGTGTTCCCCAGGGTTCGGTCTTTGAACCAATACTTTATTCCTTTTTCATTTATGATTTTCCTGTTAATAAAAAACAAAAAAGCAATCAGAGAATTCATATCGTAAGAAGGAGACGAATATGCACTCACGAAATCCTATCAATGGCAATCGGTTTTTTGAGCCAGTGTTCCCCAGGGCTCGGTCTTTGGACCAATACTTTATTCCTTTTTCATTTATGATTTTTCAGTTAATAAAAAACAAATAGGCAATCAGAGAATTCATATCATAAGAAGGAGACGAATATGCACTCACGAAAACCTATCAGTGGCAATCGGTTTTTTGAGCTTGCTTTTGAGCTAATGAGCTATATAATTTTGAGGAATTTGACTGTGTCTGATATTAACTTATGCTTTTAGAGTAATAATTCCTCTCGAATATGAATTTCGGACCATGGTCCATGAGAGAGCGTATCAGTTTTAACAGCCAAAACACAAAATCACTGATATGACCTATATTCAAGTTAACATTGTCATCGCTAGAGGGAACACGGATTCGTTAATTTTCCAATAAAATTTGTATAATATGCAATATGGACAACTGGTGTATCGAATTACCACGTACGTTAAAACGCAGTGACCAAAAACCGCGTTTCACTTAATCGTCCCTAAATTATTCAGCTCGCCAAATTAAATACGTATACGCGAACGTCAACCTCACCGCCACCGGTCGGTCGCAAATTTGCGGTATCGCAAATCTCCTTCTCCTATTTGTATTTTTAATTAGGCTAAAACGCGTAATCACGCCGATTAGTCAGAAGCGCTCTCAAAACGGGTTTCATAAATTTTTCAGGCGCACACTTTTATGCTCTGTAACCGGCAAGCACATAGTCGGGTACCTGCTGAAAATTTGAGTAACACAACAAGACACTCCACACCAAAACTACGGCCAGAAGTTCCCGGTCAAACTTTCTGATATAATTAGGCCCGATTTTATCAAGACGTGCATTTTAACAAAGGCTTTGACCAATCAGAGCAGCCCATTCAAGAACATGCATCGGTCAAGGTTCTCTGAAAATTATTGATTTCTCTTGAAGTTTACAGGTCAATAAATTAAAACAAAAAAACTTTAAAAAAAGCTTTTATTTAAAGGTTCTAAAGAAAGAAAATAAAATGTTCCTTTAGAGTGTTAACTATCAACTTGTAGCCTCATTGTACACAATTTATATGATCATAAAAACTTGTCGCGAGGTTTGCGTAAGTACCTATAGGAATTCAATTAAACTGAAATTTTAACACACTTAAATTTAGCAGACCAAGTTAGTCAATTGAATAGGTACTAGTTAATTTAAAAAAGTATATCACGCGACGTAGTCATATAAATTGTGTATAATGAGGCTATAAGATGATAGTTAACACTCTAAAGGAACATTTTATTTTCTTTCTTTAGAACCTTTAAATAAAAGCTTTTTTTTAAAAAGGTTTTTTTGTTTTAATTTATTTTTTACTTTTTAGTTATTAACTTGCATTTAATATCAAACAAAATTTTTATTCTCGGCAAGCCCTTTTATTTGATATCCATATTGCACAAGTGCATTAAAAAGAACTATTTCGCCATCTTGGATGGTCCACCATAGTTGATTTAGAATGACGTCATATTATTTTTCGAGTCACCCTCAACAAGCCCTCACTGTGCAAACGCTCTCTTCTCTCAGGTCGTAAGCAAGGTTCATGCAGTGATAAAACAACTTACCGACTTTGAATAGTATATTTTCCCCAAACCTTTACAACAAAACAAATCATCGTATTATATCTAAAAATACATATTATTTGCCATCATTTGAATGACAGTTTCTAACTTAGAATTTGCGCTATCCTGATATCCACTCATTTTCGTAGATTTCCTTTTATTAGACATCATGAAAACCTTAAGTTAAACTAAAAATATAGACCTACTCTAAACATAACCTTAAAACTGTGTTGGTGATAAGAGTCCACTAACAACACGAGTTTATCCCTATTAATTTCCCAAAGTCAGTCCAGCACCCCAAATGTTCCTTTACAACTTATTATTGGAAAATCTTTTTCGCTGATCTTCTTTACCACTCACGTCGCTGTCACAGTCATACACACCGGCTGTTCGGTCTACCCTTCGTGGTTGCTCGGAGCACCAGCGGTTCGTTAGCTACCCCCCAAACCTCATGTCGATGTCGTCACCGTCGCCGATACAACCTGGTGATGACCACTGCGTAGGTTGTATAAAGCAACTCGTACAATTCGATCCAGAATCGTCTGTGACTGCTGCCAGATTCTTGCTCACACCGCAAGCCTCTAGTTGAGCGCCAAATGCAAATACTCTCTTCTCTCAGCATCAGGTTCATGCAATGATAAAACAACTTGCCGGCTTTGAATAGTATTTTCCCCAAACTCTCACAAAAGAATGCATCGTTTGACTAAAAATGGCATCAGTGGATCTATTCAGATCTACTGTGTCTATTGTCAGAGATGACATTCCTCTCATTAGATTGTCATTCCCCTTAACATCTACTGGGCGTTCTCATATCAATACCCATATTGTAGAAATGCATTAAATAACTATTCCACTATTGGATTTAGAACGACGTCACATAGTTTATCGTGCATTGTCATCCAAACTAAACGTGTATACAAAATTTCAGCTCAATCGGTTGAAGGTACCTATATGCTTCAAAATTCAGTTGCAAGATTCCACCCGGACAAGCGTACATACATTGCAAGATAAATAAAAGCTTTTAAAAAATAGGCGTCGTTAGAATAATTAGGGTAATTTTGATGCTCTAAACGCAGTTTTGTTGGAATCAGATGTTACTAAAAAGGGAATTTATTGGATCTAAAATTCATTGTAAACCATCTAGTATCTTTTTCAGTCTGATTTCCCATCCTAAAAAGGCGAAAAATTGCATTTTCTTGTTTAACAAAGAGTTTAGCAATTGCTAATCTTAAGCAATCAGATTCCACAAAAGCAGTACATTTGATCACGAGATTGTTGGTCTATCAAATGATAATGATGACAAGAAGTTCAAATTACTACTAAGTCGTGCTCTCCTGTCAGAACCCCCTTTTAAGGGTGACTCTGCCGCACTGCCGCAGAAAAACACTTCATTAAAAATGATTTTGCTTTCGCCACTTGCTACTGCGGATCTCCCTTGATAGCTAGCCGCATTTAAAAATGACGTTTTAATTTCGCAAATTACTAAAGAACCTTACACAGCGAATGTTGGAATCTGCGACACACCTGTGACACCGCACTTTAAGCATTAGCCACATCGGTTTTGGTTAATTATTTTAGCACAGCCTTGTGTGTGGAAAGAGAGGATAACAAAATTAATCAGCAGCGCCACGATATGAATTAATGAGGATCAGAGGCTATCCAGCACGGAATGTGGCTGGTGCATAGGCCCTTTTGGGCCTCTATTCGCGCTAGTTCCTAAGACCTACCCTTTTGGCAAAGGCAAGTACATTCTTAGGTCCTATCCGTTTTATCTCTGTTGGTTCCAAGGTTCTTGAGCCCAGCATAGTCTGCCTGTGATAAACCGGGGTTTCACGGCGACACAAGATATGTGCCGAGGATTCTTCCTCTTCACCACACCACGTGCACGTTGGGTCGCCGACAACCCTCATCACGAACAAGTGACGCCTGAAGGTGTTGTGACCCGTTTATAGGCCTACTAGCAATCTCACGATACTCCTATCCAGAGAGAGACAAGATCATCCTATTCTCTCTGCAGGCCCTGCTAATAGTTTCCGAGCTTGACGGAGATGACCAGAGATGTTGTTCCATCTCAGAGAGTGTTGATTCTGGATCCACTCTCCAGTTGCTTTCCTAATCAAGTTTGCAGATAGTCCTAAGGCTGGTTCCGGGCCCACAAAACTGTTGCCGGATCCCATCTTAGCCAGATGATCCGCCATGTCGTTGCCCTTTACCCCAGCGTGCCCAGGTGCCCACGTCAGTGATACCTTGTGTTTAGCTGAGATGTCGTCAAGAGCCCTCCTGCACTGCAGGACCAGTCCCGACGTTATTTTCCAAGCACTCAGTGCTTTGATGGCAGTGCCACGATATAAACACGAAGCTTATTGAGAACAAAACTTTCTGAGATATGATGATACTATACTATAAGACAATTAGTTTGTTCTACATAAACATTTATAAGTATGTAGTAAGTATGACCTTATAACATGCGCGTAAATTCATTATAATTATGGCAAATCACTACATATTTTTTTTTATATAACTGAGCAAACCGCGCAGGCAGGGCCTAATAACCAAAGTACCGCGGCTACTGCGAAAGGGCTATGTTAGGGAGATTTGAATGGGCCAATACCCGCAGGCCCAATAAATACACCTTCTGGCAGTCCATTCCAAGCCTTGGACACCCTGGGAATAAATGTGCGGTTGTACCGCTCAGTTCTTGATGTATGAAGAACGACCGTCTTAGGATGAGATGCAGCGGTCGCACGGGTACATCTGATAGGAGCAGTGAGCGGCGGAACGATAGAGGATAGCTCAGAGGAGCAGATTCCGTTGGAATATCGGTAGAAGAGTGAGAGGTCACCAACAACACGCCGGTGAGAAAGTGACTGAAGGTGGCGCGTTAAGGCCGGATCGCCAATTAGTCGAATTGCCCTTCTCTGGACGGCATCTAGTATAGACAGGGTAGTGGGGGCAGCAGCTCCCCAGACATGAGAGCAATACTCCAGGCAAGGTCTTATCTGGGCTTCGTATAGCGTGAGGAACTTACATGGCGAGAAATACTTTCTGGCTCTAAATAGGTACCCAAGCTTTTTACCAACAGCTGTTGCAATTGGCGCGACGTGTTCGTGCCAGATCAGATTTTCTGTAATGTTGACTCCTAACAGCTTGAATGAGTGACTCCTTGGCAGAGCCTGGTTGTTCATTAGAACCTGGTGTTGGCTTGGGCACTTCTTGTTTGATAGCGTACAATACTGGGTCTTGGAGGCATTAAATTTAACCATATCCTTAAGCCCCCAAGCGGTAATGGGATCGAGATCCTTTGAAAGTGAAGCTGTCACTGCCAGTCTTCTGCGTTCCAGCTCGACCACAGAGATCGGTCTATTGCTCATGATGCCTGCATGCAGCGTACTGTCATCCGCAAAACTGTGGATCGGGTTTGTAGTGCTAGAAAGTAGATCATTGATATGAAGCAGAAACAATGTCGGAGCCAATACCGATCCCTGCGGAACCCCGGCATTGATGCTATGGAAAGAAGAGGAAAAGCCGTCTATCACGACAGAGATTTTCCGACCTGAGAGGAAGTCTGCGAGCCAACCGCAGAGCTTAACAGGGAGCCCATAAGACGGAAGCTTGTTTAGGAGAGCTGCATGCCACAGTTGATCGAATGCCTCTGAAATATCGAGAGCAACGACGTGAGCCTCGCCAAATGACTGGATGAGTTTGCCCCACACATGTGTGATGTAAGCCAGGTGATCTCCAGTTGATCTTTGGTGTCGGAATCCATATTGTCTTTCATTGATTAAGTGATGGAGCTCTAGGTATTTAATGAGCTCTTGGTTGACGCATCTCTCCATCACTTTACTGATTACAGAAAGCAGAGCTATAGGTCTGTAGTTGGTCGGATCAGTTTTGGATCCCTTTTTTGGCACCGGCTGGATGCAAGCTGTTTTCCAGTCTTTTGGGAAAATGCCGGAATCGTAAGGCAACCGAAAGAGGTGGGTAAATATAGGAGCGAGCTCCGGTGCGCACTTCTTGACAACAATGGAGGGATCATGTCGTTTGTTGCTTAAGATTATTTTTGACGTAATTGAAATTTATCATTAGAATTTATTGGGCAACTGGTTCATTGGAATCATTAAGATTGTGTATGGACCAAATACCTTACATGAATGTAAAAGTTTTGGTTCAAGTAAAAAGAGAACAAAAAGACAAAAAAATGTCTCTCATAGAGTATTGTTTAAGAAACAAGATTCATATAACATTTTATGAGCTTAGCCAAAATAATACCACAGTATCACGGGGTACCTAATCGGTTTATTTTTTTTTTTGGTGGGGGTGAAATTGGAGTGATTGGGGTGGGGGGTTGTAAAAGCGGAAAATCGGTTGTATTTATAATTGGCTGTCCATTGACCTCTGAAAGAAAGACAGAAGTCTTTCGAGCGTAAAAGGTCAGAAAAAAATTAAATTCGGTGGGATGTTAGACATTGGTCCCCCGAATGTACACCTACAAGTTTGCGACCTCGGTTGAGTTGCCGCTCGAGGGGTGGAGGGCAAAAAATTCTGATTTTAGTGAAAATCACAAACCAACCCCTAACTTTAGTGTAAAATTATGCAGACTTTTGTTCTCTCCGTGAATGATTTGAAGCTTTTTTCGATACCACCAAACCGACGCTACTTTTCGAAAATCCTCGCAAAGCAGAGTTTTCACCTCCCACCCCTAGAGCGGACACTCTCCGAGGTGTAGGTTCAAGTTACCAATGTCTACCATCCCAGCAAATTTCATTTCATTCCGACCCTTCGCTGTCACAAAACCCCTAACGTCTGTGTCGTGGTAGACGGATTTTCCTCTTCTTTCCATGGCATCAATGCTGGGGTTCCGCAAGGATCGGTATTGGCTCCGACATTCTTTGTGCTTCACATTAATGATCTACTCTCTAGCACTACAAACCCAACCCACAGTTTTTCGGATAACAGTACGCTACAGGCAGGCATCATGAGGAATAGACCGATCTTTGTGGCCCAGCTGGAATGCAGAAGACTGGCAGTGGCAGCTTCACTTTCAAAGGATCTCGATACCATTACCCTTTGGCGGCTCAAGAATATGGTAAAATTTAGTGCTTCCAAGACCCAGTATTGTACGCTATCAAACAAGAAGTGCCCAAGCCAACACCAGGTTCTAATGGACAACCGGGCTCTGCCAAGGAGTCACTCATTCAAGCTGTTAGGAGTCAACATTACAGAAAATCTGATCTGGCACAAACACGTTGCATCCATTGCAACAGCTGCAAGTAAGAACCTTGGATACCTATTTAGAGCGAGAAAGTACTTCTCACCATGTAATCACCTCACGCTATATAAAGCCCAGATAAGACCTGGCCTGGAGTATTGCTCTTATGTCTGGGGAGCTGCTGCCCCTACTACCCTGTCTATACTAGATGCTGTCCTGGGAAGGGCAGTTCGACTAATTGGCGACCCTAACGCGTCAGCTCCATATACATTCTCACCGACGTGTTGTTGATGACCTCTCACTCTTCTGCGGATACTCACACGGAACCTGCTCCTCTGAGCTATCCTCTATCGTTCCGCCGCTTACCGCTCCTATCAGGTGTACCCGCGCGACCGCTGCATCTCATCCTAACGCGGTCGTTTTTCATACATCAAGAACCGGACATTTTTCCCAGGGTGTCCAAGGCTTGGAATGGACTGCCAGGAGATAATAATAATAATAATAAGAGGACTTTATTCACATATAAATAAAAAAGTCTGTACAACAATTTGTAGACTAATGGCGAAGTCTAGCTGAAGCTACTCTACTTAACCATTAGTGGGCTTAGCCCAAATAATAGATCAAATCTTAACAGAATACACTAGAGAACATGAGTATTCATATCACCTAGAACCAAAAAAAATATGTGTATATATAGGATTAACAGATAAATTTACAGAGGTATATAATATTTAGCTAGCAGGAATTCACACGCTAACTTAAAAAGGGAAAACAAAAATTGAAAACAAACAGCCAATCTTAGTCAATGTATCAGAGGAAGGAGATCCTGTTCAGCTTTGTATCGGTGTGTATTTACTGACGAAGGAAAAAACAAGATCTCACTTTGTATTTGAATTTATTGATGTTGAGTATTTTGAATAACTGGCAATGCGTTGTGTAACTGTACAGCATTATAGACAAAACCTCTCTGATACATGGCTGATGGATTTATTCGGCCTGCAGGTATAGGCCCATTCAAATCCCGCGTTAACAAACTTCCCCTAACATAACCCTTTCACAGGAGCCGCGGTACTCTGGTATTTAGGCTCTGCCTGCGCGGTTTGCTCAGTTATGAAAAAATACACCAACAACAATCATCAGCAGAAGAATCAAACACGTCAGAATTAGCGGTAGACCCACGTTTAAAACCGTACAACGAGGATTCCGACCGTGGCACCGCGGCAAACAAAAAGGTTAATATTTCAATCGGTGGACAAAACGTCCCCACTGGACAACGCACTCGAATTCCGCACTCGGAAAATTTATGTTTGTGAGCGGGCCACGATATATATATATACGAGATACGAGTACGTGCATGTATAATGTGCGCGTCGAAAAATAAAACAGCTGTAAAGTTGTCAGCGCTCGACGCGCTTGAACCGCGAAACGATGACGTGTCAGGGTATAAACGCACCCCTATTGTTTCGTAAATATTTAAGGACATTAATTAAAATTTACATAGAAAATACACAAATCCCGACGAGCCGAGCGTGGCGCTGGAATGTTTTACATTGTGTCCTGTTTTCAATTTCCTGTATATATACGCTAAATCCCATGTGAACGTATTGCAGTGTTGTCTGCGGTGTTACGTCACTGTTTTGGCGGCAGGCGATTGTCAAACTGGTACATGTCGGCATAAAATGGACCAATTGTGGCTCGGGGCTCACGGGACCCAGACAAAAACTATACATCACTTAAACTCTATTGTCCAGATTACGCAGCAGACACATACAACCACATCCAATCACAACAACAAAAAATAAACACCTGGTCGCAGAAAGCACTGCACGGCAAACCTAGATACCGTGTCACTCAAGCCCACATGAACAAAAATCAGTCATACATCTGGTTGCAGGATGGCCAGCTGTTCCCAGAAACGGAGGGTTTCATGCTTGCTATCCAGGACCAAGTGATTGCAACACGAAACTACAAAAAACACGTAATTAAAGATCCATCCATAACAGACGATAATTGCAGAAAATGTCACCAACAAAAATAAACAATAGATCACATAACAAGCGGGAGCAAAACACTTGCCGGTACTGAATACACAGCCAGACATAACTCTGCGGCCAAAGTCATACACCAAGCATTAGCAACAACAAACAAACTAATAGAAAAAACAGATCCATATTACAATTACACTCCGACATCAGTACTCGAAAACGATCGATATAAACTATACTGGGACGTTGAAATACATACAGACAAGACTGTCCCAGCCAATAGACCAGATATAGTTTTTCAGTCAAAGGCCGACAAAATTACCTATTTGATAGATATTTCCATTCCCAATGATGTAAACATCTAAAACACCTACGCTGGGAAGATATCTAAATACACGGACCTTGCGATGGAAATAAAACGACTTTGGGAACAAAACAAAGTCACAATTGTCCCCCTCATTATGTCTGTCTCAGGTCTTACACTAAACACGTTTACACAACACCTTCAACAGTTGGGCCTGGACGAAAAGTTACACAAAGTATTCCAAAAGTCTGTAATCCTGAAGACCTGTAATATTGTGTGATCCTTCCTAAATTCCGATCAATAATAGTCCGGGTGTTGACTTGGCACAGCCCGTCAACACTTGTTGCTACCGCAATTATGCGAGAGGAACTTAGAAAGTCAGATGAACAATAATAATGGAAAAGCCATCCTGAACAGGAAGTAGTAACTGGCCAACCGCTGGACAACGTGTACAAGGACGAAACGCACAAGTACCTGGGTATCAATCAAAACGTTCAGATAGACCACACAAAATGCAATGCACAACTAACACAAGAGTTTAAAGACCACCTCATTAGAACGTTAAAAACAAAACTGGGTTCTAGAAGTGTTACAAACGCTATTAACGCATTTGCTATACCAATCCTCACGGAAGCATTTAGCATCAAGTGGTCGCACACTGACATAGAAAACACCCATATACTCATCCGGACAGACCTGACGAAACACAGAATGTCACATCCCAACGCATGCACCACCATAGACAGAAAAGAAGAGGGCAGAGAAATTATAGATATACAGTCACTTAGTACAAAACAAATAAAATCACTCAGGCATCTTTTCTACGGTAAACGAACAAACTTGCATGAAGCAATAGTAAAAGCAGATTAAAACTATACACCACTCGTCTTGTGAAGGAATAAGCCACACTTTGTAGTGTCAGCACTCGGTAGGAGCACGAAAAATGTAAACAATTCATATATTTTTGACTTTATCTATAAAAATATTTTTGTGACCAAAAATGACTGTGTGGCCAAAACTGTTCGTGTCGGACTAGGAGTCTTTATGTGTTCTCCGAGTTACCCCTTATAAACTCCTTAAGTTTGGCACCACCTTTTTGGAACACCCTGTATAAAAACAATTGAGGTTTTGAATTTTTTTTGTCATTAATGGTAAGATCATACATAAGTTTCATAACAAAATTGTTTTTGTTTTATTTTTTTTCGCAATAATTCAAAAGTTATATCAAAATAAAAATGGGTTTCGAATTGAGTACCGAAAACACGTCGACGGCTCCCGAACCCGTGTGACGTCACCATGGCGGTAAGGATGCTCCTTTGACCAACGACGTCCTACTTCGATACTAGATTCTAGATTCCCAGCCAATCGCGAAAATACGTACTGCTAAAGTGGTAACTAGTGTACGTTTGTTGCAACACAGTCGATGAATGAAGTTTGCAGCTCGAGACGAAGTCTACGATCGAAATAAATATGTTTTTGAATGTTTCAAGCTGAAGTCAGATTACAGATTCCAGTAAGTAAGTACCTAATCAAATATGTTTCGTTGAAAAGATCTCCTCAATATAAGGATGGCCCAGTGGTTAGAGAGTCCGAGAGTGGATCTCAGGTTCTTTGCGGTCTTTGGATCGAAACCCAGGCCTTCCAACTTTTTTTTAAGAAAAAAATTTATTTATGTGCTTTTTCACTTTTTCTACGATCAACATAAATATGTGTTTGAATCAAATTTTGTTAGACATATTACTTGCACTGCACAGTGTTTGTTAAATCTGTATGAAAATTTAATATCGTTAAGCTTCATTTCCCAAACTTAAACAAATAATAATATCAAGTGATTAACAGAATGTGATTACGAGTTTGAGTTACTTTTCTTACATTAAAAAACTTAAAAATTAATGAATTGAATGGATAAAGGGATTTTGTTTTATCAACCAACTATTACATTTAAAAAAAAATTAATGGCGATTGATATTGACGGATTTCCACTGATTTTTTGAATTGTCCACTACCTCCTGTACTTAGTTTTTGCACTGTGCAGTGCAAGTACTCGCGGACTATCTAACCACTGGGCCATCCTTATATTGAGGAGATCTTTTCAACGAAACATATTTGATTAGGTACTTACTTACTGGAATCTGTAATCTGACTTCAGCTTGAAACATTCAAAAACATATTTATTTTGATCGTAGACTTCGTCTCGAGCTGCAAACTTTATTCATCGACTGTGTTGTAACAAACGTACACTAGTTACCACTTTAGCAGTACGTATTTTCGCGATTGGCTGGGAATGTAGCATCTAGTATCGGAGTAGGACGTCGTTGGTCAAAGGAGCATCCTTACCGCCATGATGACGTCACACGGGTTCGGGAGCCGTCGGTGTGTTTTCAGTACTCGATTCAAAAACCCATTTTTATTTTGATATAACTTTTGAATTATTGCGAAAAAAAAAGAAAACAAAAATAGTTTTGTTATAAAACTTATATTATATGATCTTTCGATTTATCACAAAAAAGTACTTTTTTTCTTAACTCAAAACCTCAATTCCAATTTAGCAATTCCTAGAAATCTTCTCAAATTTCCTTTTAATCGAAGTACAATGTTAAAATCATTGCCGACATTCAGGTACGAACGATACCTTAGGTCCCCACTCCATTACAAGTCTTAGTTCTTTATAAGACCTACAGCGGCATTGCTTTTCTCTCACGTATCGCATTTTCCCATTAGGAGGCATTAAAACAGGCGCAATTATATTCCAGGTAATTGCTAAATAAACTTCCGCTTAACGACTCGAAGTTCCTCTTTTTTAGCGTTCCGCAAATTTTTATTTCAGACGAGGAAACGAGTGTTGAATATTTGAATTCTGTCGGCACTGTTTGCGAATCTATGAAGTGGAAGATATACTAATTGCCACATTTATCTGCTCAAAATAGTGATATAAATCGAATATCGAACATTGGCACTACATAATTTTGCTTTCGGGATATGCGCTTTTCGATTATTTACTGTTTTATTATCATAGTCGCAATATCTTTACAGACATGTTGTGAACTCGTAAAATGCATTAAGTCGGAACTAGAGTATTGACGACACGAATATTATCAATAGTGTGAGGAACTGTAGCTCGCCATCGTTCGCGATTTACTGTCAGTTCAGTGGCGCTCTTGATACTCATATCCAGCAACTGTTTCGTCGCATCCACTCAGCGTGTAGGGGAACGGCCACGGCGCCGTCCTTATTATCGCTTCTGTGAATATGTCCGAAGAATGTAAGCATTCTCATCGACACAGTGGATGATAGTCTCTTTGGATTACCGACCTCATCCAATATGGAAACATTAGTTCGATGGGCGATATAAGGAATTCTTAACATTCTCCTCCACGTCCACATTTCAAAAGCATCTATGCGAGCTCGATCTGCCTTTTTAACAGTCCAAGTTTCCGAGGCATACGAAAATATGGAGAACACAAGAGACTGAACCAGTCACATTATGGTAGCTTTAGTGATGTTATGGTCACGCCATATTTTAGTAAGCTTTGGCATGGCCACCCGTGCCTGTTGAATGCGCCGTCGAATCTCATTCTCACAGCTACCTGAATTGTCGTTCAAAAAACCGAGGTACACAAAACTTTGAACTACCTCACAACGGCCTATTGACTTTATTTCTCGATGACTGTCATGCTCTCTATCTACGATCATAACCTTGGCCTTGTTGTAGTTAATACCAAGACTATATGCTGCACTGTGTTGTTTTAAAACGTTCAATAGAGCTACTAGTTCTTCCTGAGAAGCAGCAATAAGGGTTATATCATCAACAAATATTAAGTTGGATATTTTGCTTCCGCCAATAGCTATACCGCCATTCCAGTTGTCCAATACCTGTCTCATCACAAATTTAGAGTAAATGTTAAATAACATCGGTGATAATACGCATGACGAACTCCTTCTCTGGTTGCTGTTTGACCAGACAGGTTATCATCAATTCTTACACGAGCTGAGCTAGACTCATAGAGATGCTGTATGAGAAATACTAAGTGGTAAGGGACTCCCATGGAGGTAAGGATTTCCCACAGTTTAGGCCACTTTACGTTATCAAACGCCTTAGAATAGTCCACAGATCAGATAAAAACGGGAAAATAATGCTCTCTGGCTTTTTCAATAATCTGTCTTAAGTTTAAGATCTGTTCACGCGTACCGCGTCCTTTTACGAAACCTGCCTGCGCCTGAGAAATTTGCCAGCTAATAAAACCCTCCAAACGAGACTGTAAAATATATAGTAGAACCTTGCTTGCATGAAAGATTAACGAAAGTAGGCGATAATTGTCTGGATTTGTTGGAGATCCTTTTTTATGATGTGGAACAAAAATGGATGTGCACCCCATTCATCTGGCCAAACACCGGAGGACCAGACCCTCTTACAAATATTATATAAAAGAGAGATGCCGTCTTCACCCAAGCATTTTAATGTTTCGGCAGAAATAGCCACAATGCCTGTAGCTCTATTAGAAATAAATGAAGTAAATGTTGGGAATAGATATTCCTAGAAATTAATCAAAACCTCCGCAGTACATGTGGAAATTCCGGCAGGCAGGCGGGCAGAGCCGGCATTGCTGGCCCATGGCGGATGGCGGGCAGTTCGGATACGCATTGTCCGGTTTCCAATTTCCTGTGTATTAAAATCGCGTGAATGTTCCAGCGAGCGCGATGCGACGGTGATGGTGATGGGCGTGGAACTGGAACCAAGCGTCAGCGTCAGCGTCGGCGATGGTCGACATGGCGCTCTTCTCATTTCCGTGCTGTTTATATTTCAGGGCTATTACCGGACTACGGCGGGATGTTGACGCCAACGGCGGGGTCCGCCAATAACGGACGCGCCGCACTCATCGTAGCTTTCGCCAATCTGAGTGGACGATAGCCGAATTTCATCGAAAACTACTAGCGAATTAAAATACTTTGTATAAAACTATTTTGTATTATTTTATAATTTGTATTGAACAGTATCCTTGGAATTAAGGTAAATGGGGTATACATCAACAATATTAGATACGCGGACGACTCTGTATTGTTGGCGGACAACATAGATGATCTACAACAGATGATTCAACAACTAAATGACGCCAGTAAGAATTATGGGTTGAAAATGAACATCACTAAAACAAAATATATGATATATATATATATTCGAATGAACTTACATATTGCGATACATGAGAAGAAGAGAAAGAAAAAAAAATATATACTAATCGTTAAAAAAACTTAAAACTAAAACAGTTGTTTCATCACTGTATATTGCACTATTTGTATCACAGTCGCAGGTCACTATGTACTAGCCATTCCAGGGCTTCGGTGTTGAGTTCATGGATGTCCTGTAGCGTACCTCTAAACGATGTGTCAGGGCAGACCAGCGCTAAATGAGTGATAGATTGTTCGTCTGCTCCACATCGATCGCAACGGGAGCTTTCCACCACTCCCCACTGGGCCAAACTCTTGTTGCAGATGCCGTGGTTTGTCCGGATCCGGTTCAAGTTACACCACTGTCTCCTTGGGAGTTTGAAACCTGAAACCTTCGAGGTTGGATCTCTCACGAGATGGGAGTTCGTCATATTTTGATCTTCCCAGAGTGACGACCAGTGTTCGTTGATGTTGAAATTACTGAGTTCATTGGCAGCTGCTGCGGGGGGTTGTCTCGATTTCAACCTATATTGCTGGGTACTAAGAACATCGGCATCGGCATGAAACGGTAAAGAGGGGTTTGCATAGCATTTCTCCAGCTGTAATTTGAGAGCTGCCAGTCGTCTACTTCGGGGAGGAGCGATATTGCTTAGTACTGGTAGCCACTGGAGTGGAGTTGTTCTAATTGTCCCACTTATGGTGCGCATTGCCTGGTTCAGCTGCGTGTCGACAAGCTTGGTGTGACAGCTGTTTATCCAGACAGGAGCACAGTATTCTGCTGTTGAGTGTACTAGGGCTATTGTGCTGATTCTCAAAGTCTCAGCAGTGGCACCCCATGACGTGTTCGCCAACTTCTGGATCAGGTTAACTCTGGTTTTGACTTTTGCGGATAGTTTCTAGGGGGTAATGCTGCTTGCGTCCGTAACAGAACGTTACACGTGCCCCCTGGTTAACACTAAATAAGCAGCGACAAACGAACCGCCAGACTGTCTTTTCTTATTTAAGACCTCCTGGCGAACATATTGCGATGAGAAAATCTATGATAATAAGCAGAAACAAAACACCACATGCGAACGTGCAACTTGTCGTCGACGGGGAGACTCTGGAACGTGTCACAAGGTATAAATACATAGGAAGCTGGCTTCATGATGATTGATGATGAGCGTCGACAGAGAGATTAAATCTAGAATAGAAGTGGCCCGTAGCTACTTCTTCAAACTTAAACGTGTGCTTAGAAACAAAGATATAAGCCTAAGACTAAGAATGAGATACGCCAAATGCTACGTATGGTCGGTTCTATTTTATGGCATGGAAACCTGGACGCTTAAGGTTACATCAATAAACAGATTAGAGGCGTTTGACATGTGGACGTACCGTCGCATGTTGAGAGTTCCGTGGACTGATAGGGCCACGAATGAGGATATCTTGAGAAGAATGGGAAAGGAGAGAGAAATCCTCCAAAACATAAAAAAGAGAAAGGTGGCTTATTTTGGCCACATAATGAGAAACCCAAAGTACCGACTTTTACAGTTGATCGTCGAAGGAAAAATAGAAGGTAGACGTGGTATCGGAAGAAAACAGATGTCCTGGCTCAGAAACCTGAGGGATTAGACAGGCCTAAGAACAATTGGGGACCTTGTACACACGGCAACAAACAGGGAAGCGTTTGAAAATGTGATCGCCAACATCCAGTAAGAGTGGATAGGCAGCTGAAGAAGGAGAGAATTGAACAGTAAAAAGTAAAAAATCTAAATACGAACTGCCTGCGTCTCTTCTATCAAGCAATCGTAAACATAGTCCTTCCTCATTATTGTTCTGGTGCAATAGGCGATGATCTGTAGCTATAGACTCACCAATGAAATGTTTTTCGATGAGTTGTTTAAAATAAATGTAAATAATTGTGTAAAATATTTTTTTGCTGCGAACTGGTTTATTTTGGGCAAAAAATTCAAGAGACATTTTGTGTTTAGGATGAAACAGGCTATAGGAAATAAATTTTTAAATGGTAAACCAATAATAAGACAAAAAGTTGCATTGGAAATAAATTTTAGGGGTTTCCACCCCTTACAACCATGGCATAAACCAAATAAATTACTGTCTTCTTGCTAGTAGAAAATGTCAGGTTAATTACAACATTGTAACTTTTTTAGTGCTTGTGGTAAAAATTGTTAAACAAATTTTATGTACCCCCTTTAAGGGGCTGTATCTTAACAAGGATGCTCCAATGAAGTTTCTTTATATAAAAGATCCTATCTTTTTTTCGATGAGGAATCACCCCCTTAAATGTTTTACACTTATTCAGTTGCACCTTGAATTTTATTCCTACAGTGATTTATTTCCAGTGCTGTGTCCTTGGAACATTCATATTTTTTCCTCTATGTCTACAGTTTTTTGGCTGGTAGTTGACAACAGGAATTTTGTACCTATAAAAGGTTAACAAATATTTATCACTCTGACAAACAGAAAACATTTGAAAAGAACAAACCTTTCACGACAAGGAAACTCCCATTTTCTGTATTTCTTCTGCCTTACGAGTTCCCCTCTTACCCTCCCGAACTGATAGATATATCATTTGAATCCATCCTCGAGTTTTTGCAGTAATAAACACAGCCAACAAACAAATTTAATCTAAACAACTATAATAACGGTTGTCGGTTTTGTATGAGATCGGGGTTATGCCGCCGTTGACGGTTACCAAGACTACTCAACCAGAAAGGTGCTTTAAATTCCAGGATTTCTAAAATCGCATCGCCATTTCAGTTAGCGCATATCATACTTAGATGTCTGACTGTTCAGAACATAGACTTTATTTGCATAAATGACGCCACGCAGCTACAAAATAAATTTATTCCTCCACATAGACAGGCTTAGGTAGACTTGTTGAGTTTTGCATGAATTCCTAGATCTATCCCAATGATACTATTAGGGACTTTTTAGGTTTTGTTCGAGTTTCGATGAAAAAACTCCTGTAGTAGGACTTGTTGCATTTTGTATGAATGCTTAATATTTCCGTGCTGTTATATGATGGATTTATGTAATATAGCGCGGAATAGATAGCCAATCTGGCAGATATCATCTTAAACTACATAAATTCGTATAAACTCAATTTGCTATAAAGTTGGACTTGTTCACATTTGCGTGGAAGCTCATCAACTAATCTTGAAGTCATGAAACATATTTGCCTGCATTAGATTATTGTTTTCTTGTCACTGTAGTAACGGCATATATAGAGGGATAGCCAAACACTGCGGGCGCAAAGATAAGCCAATTTTGAAAATATTCTTTTAATAGGCTTGTGCACTAAACATCCCTGATTTTTTTCGTGATACCTACATAAAGAAAATCTTTATTCATTTCCATCGGCCTGTCTGTCGGTCTGTCGGTCTGTCGGCCTATCTGTCTGCCTGGGTTTCTGCCAAAGATACAGAACTTATACGAAAACGTGAAACCTGACAACACTGCGTCGAAACACACTAGCCAATGGGACTCCCATTAGGGAATGCAGAGCCATGATCAGTAGCGTAGCCACAGTACTGTATCATGCCGAGTGAATATAGTCGGGCATAAGATGAATTCTCATAAAAATGAGATACTTAACATAACGTATCCTTGTAGAATTCATGCAGAATCAAAACAACCAATGCTAGCGACACATAAATGTTGAAATAAAGTTAATAAGTTATAATTTTTATACATACCAGACTTTTTGCAGTTTTATGCCCAGTTTCGCAATCATTAGTAACCCCTAGTAGTCACTTGACCGACAGATGGAAATCAACCCGTAGTTATCGGAGAGCTTTGTTTCACAAAGAAAACGAATGGTTGAACTTATTTATTTTTAAGTTGGCACCACGGATTGATCTCAGAGCACTGCCATAATGGTGTTCCGTGAATAAAAGCTAACCCTTTGACAAAGAAACTTAACCTTTCTTTTCATATTTTTGATTTATGTCATTACAGAGTATAATCAAAATCCATCGACGTCTTAGACGTCAGTATCAAAATCCATGCTGTCATCGATTCACCACAATAAACGCCAAGATAACCCATACCGCATCCTTGGGTTAACATAACTACTGGTTGACCAGAGCTTTTGACGTATACCGTCGATTATGAAATGGATAATTTTCGCTAACCACTAGTTTTCTTTTGACCACTAGTTAACTAACGATTGTGAAACTGGGCCTTAATGTGATATAATAATTATAATACTATGCAGTAATTAAAAAACTGTAAATTTGTGTCACTGTATTATCAATATTAGCTAGGGGGTCGCTACTAACTTATTTCATAATAGGGCAAGTCGGAGGTAAGTTGTGAGATAGATATAGGAGAACGTCAGGAGATCGTATCCCAAATTTTCTAAATTTCGATTCACATATTCTTTGGACCTAACCTTCCACAAAGCTGATTGAGACCTCTAAAATACATTACCTAAAAACACCGACTTTGTGCAATCATTTCGATGATTTCATACCTCACACACACTTTGTTGAAAATTGCCAACTAGGTTAGGTCGCCAATGCCAAATTAGTAGCATAAAGTGTAACAAAAATGGTGTGGTCTACTCTTAAAAATTTGGTGGATGTGCAATCAAGTGCATCCACTATATTTATTGGTATATCAGTAAAATGCTCATCCTGTTCAATTTTTGGTGAAGGTCGACACCTTCATTTGGGTATCTTGCAATGATAGCCCTGGCAGAATCTCTGAATGACTTGAGTTGAGATAAAAGAGTTTGATGATTCATATTATAAGCCACTTCAACCTATTAAACTTCAAATCTTAGTTCAAATGATTATTTTATATTTCTAAGTGATTTTGTTGCATCAGGTTAATTTTAATCTCAACCTACCTTGGAGACTAACGAATTTAGGGTTTTGAAGATTTTTGGGCTGATTTTTTATAAAGTTTTACGCAAAACTATTCTAACCATTACAACGTGTAGATACACGTAGATATTAGGTAGATACCTAATATTTCAATTGACCCCCCAGGATCCCCTATTTATGCAAACGAACAAACCTAGTTAAACTTGAATTTACCTAATTTCTAGAAACATTAAGAATTCGAAGTATCATAACTTTTTTATTTTCCACTTCTTGGCGTTACTTCTGGTGTCGTTATACTCTACTCGTCAAGTACTTTCTAATTGATTGTGAAAAAATATCTAAATTTTGAAGTAATTTTACTTCCCACACCGATAGGTGGTAGGGTGAGTATTGTGATCGCGAAAATTTTCGATTTTGAGATAATACGCTTTTTGGGTGTTTTATGATGTCTACATAACGAAAATTCATGTCACTCATTTCCATCAGTCTGTCGGTCTGTCTGCCTGTCTGTCTGTCGGTCTCCCTCTCTGTCTGTCCGTCGGTCTGTCTGTCTATCTATCTGTCTGTCTGTCTGTCTGTCTATTGGCGTTCTTCTAGCCTCGTAATGTCAGTAACCGCTGCATGGATTGTGATAAAATTTGGGAAGCGATATGCTGCGGGGCCGTAGTAGGTAATGTTCCTATAATTTTTAAAATCGATGCATGGACGGTGGAGCAATTTGCAAAAAACAAAAAATTCCAAATATTCCTCAAACTTTGTTTTTAGATGCTGTACGGGTTCCTGATCATTTTCTACTGTTTTTATTGGGGGTGGTTGGGGGGTGGGGGTCGTAAAACTGGAAAATTTGTTGTATTCATAATAGGCTTTCCATAGACCTGTAAAAGAAAGACCTGGCGTCATAGCACACTGTTTTAGGTCCATTCGAACATTGCGTTGCCTATTCCGAAAGCAAGTGACTAGAATTTTGTGATGTAAACATTCGAGTATTGCTTTAGGTCGATCTGTATTGTGGAATGAAGCTATTGAATTAGTTTTAATGAAATTTCAACACAGTATTATTCTCGTGGCAAGGACGTAAAACGCGTGTGATTTCTAGAAATCGTGTCAGTGGCGGAGCAGGTATAATAAAAAAACTAAAAATAAAAAAACGGCTACAACTTTGTTTTTAGGCGTTTCAGGGGTTCCCTGATCATTTTAATTTTTTTGGTTGGGTGTGAAATTGGGGTGGTTGGGGTGGGCGGAGGGTTGAAGAACTGAAAAGTTTGTAGTATTCATAATAAGCTGCCCACTGACCTGTGAAAAAAAGGCCTAGCGACATAATACACTTTTTTAGGTCTATCCGAACATTTCCTTACCTATTACAGAAACCAAGGGACAGATGTAAGCATTTGAGTATTGCTTTAGATTGATCTGTATTGTGTAATGTGGAAACTATTGAATTGATTTTGACACAGTATTTATTGTTACTTTGGCGAGGATGAAAAATGCTTATGATTTTTAGAAGTCGCGTTAGTAGCGGCACAGCAATAATTAAAGAACTAAAAATATAAAAAATGCCCAAACTTTGTTTTTAAGCGCTTTAGGGATACCTGATCAGTTTATATTTTTTTTTGGTAGGGTGAAATTGGGGTGGTTGGGGGTGGGAGGTTGTAGAAGAGGAAAATTTGTTGTATTTATAATAGGCCCTCCATTGACCTGTGAGAAAAAGACCTAGCAGAATAACTTCCTTTTTTTTGTGGGCAGGTGAGCGATGATTTGGTTGCAAGGCGATCTCAGACTATAGCTTCATGCCATGAGAAAATAATAAATTTGTATCACCCTAATGTGTGGGAAGTACTAAGTCAATCAGCTTGACTTCATTTTTTAGGTTAGGTTTCAAATTTTCCAAGTAGAGTAGATTATCATCGGGTCGTTTTTTTCAGTGTGGGAATGGTCGAATTCCTGTCAAAGCGCCAAACCGAGTCGATAAACACCCCCATACGCTACGCCTATGGGAGGCATTTGCCTTAGGAGACGGTCGAGGTCATCTATCACCCGGATCCCCGTTAAGGGGCATGCAAAGTGCACATTAGCACCGGATAAACGAACATAAGGGCCGATTTGCGACAGAGATATAACGCAGAAGCCGCACGAGCACGACTACGCCTTTGACGAAAACACTGCTGTTATTACTCATGTTTGTTTGTTGTTCTTCGCGTTTATTTGCGCGTCGACAGGGGAGACGTGTGTTCAGCGACCTCAGTTCATAGAGGGTCGAGTTTTTTTTTTTTTATGGTCGGCCTCCCGCAAAGGCTGAAAGCCTATGGCGCTGTAGAAGCGCTGCGAGAGGACAAATGTCTGTTCACGTTAGATTTGAAACGCTGCAGGTTGTAGCCGTCGGGAAACAAATTCCCCGGCAGCTGATTCCACAGCGTCGAAGTTCTCCAAAAGAAGGAATGCTGGAGGAGACTGGTTCGGGGAGTAAGGACCTCGACCTGGTAAGGATGAGCTCGAAGAGCTTCTCTAGTGGTCCTGGTTCGGTCACGAAAGTGCATTTACTAAACATTTACATTTGTTTAAAGACATAAATGGACACATCAAGGTATCTTTGAACAATAAATAATGATTAAATTGAAATAGTAGATATAAAGCAAAAATAAACAATTTCCATAACGCACGATAATAGAATAAATGCGTAACATACAGGGTGATTTTTTAGTACCGGCTCGGTCGATAACTCCACTACTGTAGGAGATAGCAAAAAAAGTTGTATGTTGTAGCCACGGATATGGTCCTTGCTCAAAAAATATCTTAATTTATACAGGGTGATCCATAACTACCTGGTGATGCAAACATGCATTTTTTTAAATGAGACACACTATATATTATTCCATATTCAAATTCTACTAATAATTTCCGTTCTTCCAATATAGGCTATTGTTACATTGTACAGGGTATGTCAAAAGTTAGGACCATTTTTATATCCAAATCGCAGTCAAATGAACATACTGTATATCAAAAAGTAATGAATCAAAAATTATTTTTTTTACACGCAAAGATTAAAAGCATCCTCTAGTTTTGAAATCGACTATAATAAAGGCCCGTGACGCATATTCGTATACAGGGTGATGTAGAATGCAAAATCCAGGTTTTCTCTTTTTTATTAAATGTAACCCCCATTATTTTATTACCCCAAAGAATTGCTTTTAATATGCTCTTTCATCTTTGTATAGCACTTATTGTACCTAGGTCCATCAGTTTCCGAGATATTTCGATTTTTCGGTAAATTTAAAATATAGCTTCTATTTGCGTACTCAAATTCATTTATTTTTAAAAAGTACTATCCTACTACTAATTTGTTTTTTATTTAACGAACAACTGAACTATAAGGTCATGATACTATTTGATGAAGTCAAAACCCTAAATCATCGAGATAATAAAGTCAAGTATGCTGAGGAAACAATTTTGTAGGCGTGATGCATAATTATCAAGCAGATTTATCAGGTAGGCTTTGAAAAATCGACAGTTTTCATAACTTGCTCAATAATTCCGTACTGTGTGAAAAACCAGCCTCAAAAATTAATTTTTCCATTGAAGGTATTTAGAAAAATCTTTGAGAAATTGTCTACTTGTCTCTAGAATATATCAACTTTGAACAGCAATATCCAGCACGGAGGCACTCTAAAACTAATGCGTTTGAAAGATTGAAGAATCGTTTTATTTGGACTATGTCGTTTAATATTTCATAGCCTACCTGATAACATCTGCTTGATAATTATGCATGACGTCTATAAAATTGCTGTTTTAGGACACTTGACCTATATTATCTTATTAATTCAGTGTTTTGACTTGATCAAGTACTGTTATGGCCCTATATTTTAGTTGTTTGTTAAGCAAAAATAAAATTTAATAGTATTTTCTCAAAATGCATAAATTTTAGTATTTAAATAGAAGGTATATTTAAAATTTGTAGAAAAATCGAAATATCTTAGAAAATAATGGATGCAGCCATCACAAGTGCTACACAAAGATGAAAGAGCATATTGAAAGCAATTGTTTGGTATAATAAAATATTGGGGGTTATATCTAAAAAAAGAGAGAAAATCTAGATTTTGCATTCTACATCACCCTGTATACGGATATGCGTCACAGGCTTTCTTTATAGCCGATTTTAAGACTAGAGGATATTTTTAATCTTTTCATGTACAAAAATAATTTTTGATTGCTTACCTTTTGATATACATCAGTACGTTCATTTGACCGCGATTTGGATATAAAAATGGTCATAACTTTTGAAATACCCTGTATAATGTAACAATACCCTATATTGGAAGAACGAAAATCATTAGTAGAATTTGAATGTAGAATAATATATAGGGTGTCTCAATTAAAAAAATTCATGTTTGCATCACCACGTAGTTATGGATCACCCTGTATAAATGAAAATATTTCCAGGAGCATATCCGTGGCTACAACTTTTATATACAAAAAGTATATATACAAAATTTTTTCGCTATCTTCTATGGTAATGGTGTTATCGACCGAGCCGGTACTAAAAACTCACCCTGTATATGAAAACAAAGATACAGAGTGCCCATTATGTATTAAATATGGCATATATCTCACTAAATATAACGAATGTGTAAACTTTTTCTTTAAAACGCAATACACCCTTTCATTAAGCATTTTTTTTCTCTTTTGACATAAGATATCAGTAGCCAAATATAGGAAAATGTTTCAAATGCAAGTGTGGCGCGCATATTTGTGCGGGCCTTCATACTTATCCAAGTAATTTAAAACGAGAAACGTAAATACTAACAACTATTTCTTCTGTTTCAGAACAAAAAATGTACTATGCATAGAGAGATGCATTATCAGGGTAAGTACTATTATCGCATTATTGTGTGTTTACAGTATATATTTTTTGCCATATTTTTAACTGTTGACGCTTATTGGTCACCAATAATTGAGAAGCAGATTTTGAGAAAAACGCTTTTAAATTTTATATTTCTCTGTGGATATATTACCTTTTCAAATAATCATTTGGGTTGTTATATTCTTGTACTGTATTACTTTCAGAGTGGGAGACATTAAATAAAAGCTAGTTTAATGGTCTGCTTTCCAAGATTTTGTTTTTTTTCTCAAAAATGTCCTTTCGCACTTTTTTCTTTGAATTTCGAAAAGGTCATGAAAACCTGTACATGCTTTAAGATATTTTTATTTTATAATATATGATAATACAAAATACACTACAAATTAAAAAGTTATTCATAAATTCGGTGTTAGAGTCTATTGCTTCATCAAGAACTTCATTTTCTGAGCTAGGACTCATATCAGATGTAGGTCAGATATGTGATATCTATAAGAGAGAAATGTGATAAAATCAACCGATTTGGTTTATATGTTAGAACATTTAGGTTAACAGACCATATACTTAGGTTCGTCTTCCATTGTAGATATTTCATCTAATTTTTGGCTGGACTTAGGCACATGTTGTACTGAACTGAGAACTATTTTAAATAAATAAAAAAAAAACCTTTTTGAACAAAGCTTTTATTTAAATGTTCCAAAAAGAAAAAAATAAAATGTTCCATTAAAATGTTAGCTATCAACTTATAGCCTCATTATACGCAATTTATATGATCATAAAAATAAAAGATAATAAATGCTATTATTAAAGTTCCTCTCGCATAATTGCGGTAGCGACAAGTGTTGACGGGCTGTGCCAAGTCAACACCCTGACTATTGATCGGAATTTAGGAAGGATCGCACAATATTACAGCTCTTTAGGATTACAGACTTTTGGAATGTTTTGCGCAACTTTTCGTCCAGGCCTAACTGTTGAAGGTGTTGTGTGAACGTGTCTGGTGTAAGGCCTGAGACCGACATAATGAAGAGGAGAATAGTGACTTTGTTTTGTTTCCAAAGTCGTTTTATTTCCATAGCAAGGTTCGTGTATTTAGATATCTTCCCAGCGTAAGTGTTTTGGATATTCACATCATTGGGAATGGCTATATCTATCAAATAGGTAATGTTGTCGGCCTTTGACTGGAAAACCATATCTGGCTGGGATAGTCTTGTCTGTATGTATTTCAACGTCCCAGTATAGTTTGTATCGATCGTTCTCGGGTACTGATATCGCAGTGTAATTGTAATATGGATCTGTGTTTTCTGTTAGTTTGTTTGTTGTGGCTAGTGCTTGGTGTATCACCTTGGCCGCAGAGCTATGTCTGGCTGTGTGTTCGGTGCCGGCAAGAGTTTTGCACCCGCTTGTTAAGTGATCTATTGTTTCTCTTTGTTGGTGACATTTTCTGCAATTATCGTCTGTTATGGATGGATCTTTGATTACGTATTTTTTGTAGTTTCGAGTTGAAATCACTTGGTCTTGGATGGCAAGCATGAAACCCTCCGTTTCTGGGAACAGCTGGCCGTCCTGTAACCAGGTGTATGACTGTTTTTCGTTAATGTGGTCTTGTGTGACACGGTATCTATGTTTGCTGTGGAGTGCTTTCTGCGACCAGGTGTTTATTTTTTCTTGTTGTGATTGGATGTGATTGTATGTGTCTGCTACGCGATCTGGACAAGAGAGGTTAAGTGGTGTATAGTTTTTGTCTGCGTTTACTATTGCTCCATGTAAGTTTGTTTGTTTGTTTTGGAAGAAATGTCTGAGTGTTTTTATGTGCCTTGTGTGAAGAGACTGTATGTCTATAATTCCTCTGCCCCCTTGTTTTCTGTCTACGGTCAGCCTTTCCTTGCACGCATTGGGATGTGACATTCTGTGTTTCGTGAGTTCTGTTCGCATGAGTATATGTATATTTTCTAAGTCAGTGTGCGACCATTTGATGATGCCAAAGGAATACGTGAGGATTGGTATTGCAAATGTGTTAATTGCTTTTGTGAGGTGTGTGTCTAAGTTGCTATTATTATTATTATTATGGTAAGCACTATGCTATGAATATTGATCAGAAACAATAATTGTTCATCGTCATTACACAGAGTATTCATAAATATAGTTAAAAAAGCTAAAAAAAACAGGCTTTAGAAGCAGCAGAGTATGCTGCTTTTATTTGTATGGAATGGCATATCGGTTCATTATCTGCTACTATATAAAACTGAATCGTTTATGCAGGCGCACGTACCTTTTATCGGGACAAAAATTAAAAGCTTTTCACGCACAGTACTGATCCAATTTACGGTGGTGTTTGTGTAAGTAATGAAATTAAAATCTTTGATTGGCCATCCAGTTCGAAAAAATATAAAATACCGTTAGCGCTGGCGCGTTCGAGTGCTCTCTACCGATACTCGGATATCCACGCTCGATTTGCTCTATCTCAAAAGCATTGCTCTATACTCCAGGAATATTGGGAAGTTAAGTTGCTGAAGCAATATCGCTGTTGAAAAATAAACAGCCTTTTCTGCGGTAGGTTAAGTCATGGCCGACTCTACACTAGGCCGGAGCCTTAGATGTGGCAACGTGGCTAAGCTGTCAAATAGTGGGCCTATAGTTTCAGAATAATTATTACATTTTATATGTATTAGACTTCATCTCGGTTAATGAATTAAGAAAAATACTTTCTAGAACTACTACTACTACTAATACCACTTACATCTGATGTCTGGTTCATCGTAGTCAAATATTACAAAATAAAAATAAACGCAACCTGTTTCCTGCTGCCACTTCCACTTCCACTTAAATGAACACTCAATTTACTTTATAAATTGTCACTTGGGCTAGAAAAATTCACTATTAGGTCAATGTGAAGCCATTCTTGCTGGTCTTGATTCCCATTCAAAATCAAATCTTTTCGTAGGTATGCCCAGATGCATGCCCAGATGATATTAACTGTATTTTTCTGTGATATTTGGGAGGTCCAGAGAACATTGTATTTTCTGTGATATTTGGGAGGTCCAGAAAACATTGTAGGTACCACATTGTGCTTTAAAATAGGTCTTATCCTTTGAAATGTTTGTAAAGTATTGTCTTTATTCTTATAAATATAACCAGCCCATACGAGGAATACCGTTCACCTACTTCTGTTTATGTCCTTTATTGGAAGCACAATTGCTAGTGCAACCTGGTACTACACACTTTGCAGGCATCTGTTTATTTTTATAGTTTCGTTTGTGCAGGTAAATAATTAGAAACACATTAAAACTCTCCTTCCACTCTTCTTGTTTACTCTGGAATGTTATGGTTGCTATGTCCTTTATTGGAAGCACAATTGCTAGTGCAACCTGGTACTACACACTTTGCAGGCATCTGTTTATCTTTATAGTTTCGTTTGTGCAGGTAAATAATTAGAAACACATTAAAAATCACCTTCCAATCTCCTTTTTTGCTCTGGAGAATTACACTAATGACTTAACAACAAATAAAAGCTCGGTCCCCGATTCAGTGTTGCCATATTTCAATGCCCCGGCCTAGTGAGTAGAGTCGGCCATGGTTAAATATATCGAGCTTAACGTCGGCTCCACGCATTGGCTTCAATCTTAGACAAGGAAAAAGAGGGGACAGTACGCGCGGCTGACATCTCTGTTACCAAAAAGTAGCAAAGCGCTAGTCCCAGTGCCGTAGTTAGTGGGCGTAGCATTATGGCTAAGCTATTTGGAAAAAAACTATTTTTAAATAAAATTTATTAAAATATTGTTACTCACGAGTTTTGTTTTGCCAATTTCACCATCCTCAGTTCAAATTTAAGTAATTAAAATTAGCTTAACCGTGAACTTACATTCGGCTGATATCTTGTGATGCAAAATGTAAGCTCTCGATCTCAACGTTCTCTAAAATATTATTATTATTTAATTTGTCGGCTTTGTCATGCCCAAAAAAAAAAACGCGGAAAAATTCTTTCTTCTTCTCCTAACGACTCTTGTTGGCGAAACGTCAAGCAGCGAAGGGCACCGATGCCGGCCAAACAGTTCAAGGACCATGGCCGCGAACGCCTTACACAATACATAAGTTTTATTGTCAACATACTTTACTGCAACTCAGATATCAGAAATAGATCGTTGTCAAATTGTTATCCTGTGTTTTTGATCCCTGGGCAATATTGTATTAGTTGGTGGCTCAGTGCCCTAATCCTTGGTAACCCTGTTGTATTCGGCTGTGTTTAGTCGTTTTCTATTGTTTAGCGCTGTTATCTGCTTGCTTTCCGTTGTTATGGGTTGTTTTCTATTCTATTCGGTTGTATTTGGTCGTTTTCTTTCGTTTACAGTTGTTATCGGCTGGATGTCTGTAGTTTTGAGCTGTTTTCTGTTCTATTCGGTTGTATTTGGTCGTTTCCTACCGTTTACAGTTGTCATCTGCTTGCTTTCTCCTGTTTTCAGCTATTTTCTGTTCTTTTCTGTTGTATTCGGCTGTGCTTAGTCGTTTTTTATCGTTTAGCGCTGTTATCTGCTTGCTTTCTCTTGCTTTCAGCTGTTTTCTGTTCTTTTATTCTGTTGTATTCGGCTATGTTTAGTCATTTTCTATCGTTTAGCGCTATTATCTGCTTGCTTTTCGTTGTTATGGACTGTTATCTGTTCTATTCGGTTGTATTTGGTCGTTTTCTACCGTTTACAGTTGTTGTCTGCTTCCTTTCTGTCGTTTTGGGCATTTTTCTGTTCTTTTCTGTTGTATTCGGCTGTGTTTAGCCGTTTTTTTATCGTTTAGCGCTGTTATCTGCTTGCTTTCTCTTGCTTTCAGTTGTTTTCTGTTCTTTTATTCTGTTGTATTCGGCTGTGTTTAGTCATTTTCTATCCTTTATCGCTATTATCTGCTTGCTTTCCGTTGTTATGGACTGTTATCTGTTCTATTCGGTTGTATTTGGTCGTTTTCTACCGTTTACAGTTGTTGTCTGCTTCCTTTCTGTCGTTTTGGGCATTTTTCTGTTCTTTTCTGTTGTATTCGGCTGTGTTTAGCCGTTTTTTATCGTTTAGCGCTGTTATCTGCTTGCTTTCTCTTGCTTTCAGTTGTTTTCTGTTCTTTTATTCTGTTGTATTCGGCTGTGTTTAGTCATTTTCTATCGTTTAGCGCTATTATCTGCTTGCTTTCCGTTGTTATGGACTGTTATCTGTTCTATTCGGTTGTATTTGGTCGTTTTCTACCGTTTACAGTTGTTGTCTGCTTCCTTTCTGTCGTTTTGGGCATTTTTCTGTTCTTTTCTGTTGTATTCGGCTGTGTTTAGTCGTTTTTTATCGTTTAGCGCTGTTATCTGCTTGCTTTCTCTTGCTTTCAGCTGTTTTCTGTTCTTTTATTCTGTTGTATTCGGCTGTGTTTAGTCATTTTCTATCGTTTAGCGCTATTATCTGCTTGCTTTCCGTTGTTATGGACTGTTATCTGTTGTATTCGGTTGTATTTGGTCGTTTTCTACCGTTTACAGTTGTCTGCTTCCTTTCTGTTGTTTTGGGCATTTTTCTGTTCTTTTCTGTTGTATTCGGCTGTGTTTAGTCATTTTCTATCGTTTAGCGCTGTTATCTGGTTGCTTTCTATTGTTGTGGGCTGTTTTCTGTTCTATTTGGTTGTATATGGTGGCTTTCTACCGTTTACAGTTGTTATCTGCTTGCTTTCTGTCATTTTGAGCATTTTTCTGTTCTTTTCTGTTGTATTCGGCTGTGTTTAGTCGTTTTTTATCGTTTAGCGCTGTTATCTGATTGCTTTCTATTATTGTGGGCTGTTTTCTGTTCTATTTGGTTGAATATGGTCGCTTTCTACCGTTTACAGTTGTTATCTGCTTGCTTTCTGTCATTTTGAGCGTTTTTCTGTTCTTTTCTGTTGTATTCGGCTGTGTCTGGCAATCTGAGTAATCAGTCATTTGTTACGGTACGGATCATCCGACTTTTGATAATAGTTGGATATTTGCTGATAAAGTATAAAAGCCAGCGCAAAGCATTCCATATCGCGATACCGAAAATAAATATGGCAAAAGGAAATGCGGCGGCGGCGAAAATAAAGCAAAATTTATCGAGCGTCAGGCATTCATGGCACGGCTGCGGGGCGGTCCTTCTTAGCACAAAAGTGCTGGTCGGCTATTCGTTAGCGGCATGAACAACATACAAGATGTGTGTGTTAGCTTGCGGCCATTATCGGGCTTATTTATGCCGAAAACCGCTCAGGCGATATCACGCTCCATACACCAGGCGAAACTACCAAGTTATCGGCCTCCTAGGGCATTCAGCACCACCACCACATTGAGAATTTAGTTTGGTTGTGTAATCGTTCCTTCAGGATAACACCTTTTGTGGAGATACTGTCACAATATATGAAATTATACAGTAGCGCAACTCCCTAGAAATCATGCAGCCAATTTGTCTCCGAAAAACTGGCCTCTCATAACCCCACGTCGGCTCCTCAGCACGAGCCGCGAGTATTGCCGTTTCCGTTTTGAGCACAGGGTCGGCTTAACAATAATCGAGTGAAGAAGCGTAATTATTGTGTTGCAATAAGTTTAATGGACACGATATGTCTCGTGAATAGAGTAAATTTTGAGAGCAGTGTGGTGATGTGATATTCTTCATCGAGGTTAGGCAGTTGTCTTTGGAATTCTGAATTACAATTTGTAAGTTATATCCAAGCATTCGCATTTATTGTACGTGAAAATGTTTTGTACTGATTCTTCTAATTCATCATGGATTCTTTGCATATAAATGGGGTGTAAACATTTTTTTAGGAGCAAAACAAGAAATAGTCGGTATATGAAAGAGAATTGTTAACTCCGAGAAAATAGGTGGCTTTATTGTTTGTAAGTAAATTACAAAAATGCGAGATTTATTCAACTTGATTTTATCTTATCTTACTTAAACTAAAACATTTAAGTAAATATAAAAACTTTATAGTATCTTATATGATTCAAATATAACGACGTAGCGTAAAAAATAACATTTATGTCTAGTTATCCCACAACCTTTAAATTTATCTTCATCAATCATCATAGAAAAACGTTTAAGGTACGAAAACGTGGTGAACAGCAAAACCGATGAAAACTTGTTAGGTGTACATAAAAAATAATGATCAATATATGATTACGATATACTCAACTGGTCGTTATTCATAAAAAAGTTGCAAAACTGTTTTTTATCTAGTTTACCAAGACTACCTTTCCTTCTGTATTTGTATACTACATATGAATAAGCATATTGAAGAAAAGAATCCATGTTTATAGAGGAAAATAACATATATTTGAAACTAGCATGTTGATTCTTTTTATTGTGAACTTTCTATTTGAGCATCTATTTAAAATGGACTTCACTTCCTGCTTAAAATTTCATAATGTTGGAATGCATAATCACATTCATTTTGTTATATGTCGTGAAAGATCTTTTGAACGTTGTGGTGCTGTGAGGAAACAGTAAGAAATTATTATTCGGACTTTAGGCTCATAATTAAAGACCAACTTTCCGTAACGTCTAACTCTTCTAAAAATTGAAAAAAACACACACAGCTACCCTAGTACCCGGCAGACTTTGATAGAGACAAATAGAGCTATGCTATCACACTATAATATCTAACAGTATTTTGAAATGTAGCCTTTTGGAATGGCTGCATCGTGTTTTTACTTCAGCAATAAAATATAATAATTGCATTAGGTAATATCCAGTTCTATAAAATTTGCATAGATAGATTTTCTGTAAATAAATGTGGCATACATTTTTGCATTTCACGTCCTCAAATAGTTTAAAAAATGGATTTGGAGAATTCATGTTGATTGACATGAATGTAATACGTGTAGTTACCACTTGGTAAAGAAACTGCAAAAGGGTGATAGGTAAAACCAATAAATAGTATAGAATACAGATATGTATGTATTTATTCACATGCATCACTATATTCGGAGGAAACCTACACAGATGCACATAATATACATAAAAAACCCTTATTATTCCTAAAACAGGAGTGAAGTTACTTTTATTCCCAGTTATCCCTATATTTTACACTACTGAAAACCAAAACAAAACCTATACTAACCTATGATAAGTGGTGTTCACCGATTCGTCGCTATTGCAGCAAACTATGCACTTTTTATTTCGTCCCATCATGCAATTATGGCAATATTGTTCATAAATAATTTAATTCACACCACAAATAGTCACAAACTCACTCAAATATACACTAAAACGACAAAAATCTTAACATACGCAATAACCACAACTACAATGACAGCCACATGACAGCTTTTGGGGACGCCGATTGTAGGTTGCCAGATTTACAACATATTAGAAGTTATTGCGACATTCCGCTATGAAATTTACAGTTTTTGCGATTTCGTTAATTCAATACAAATTACCTTCACGTAAATCAGTTACATTGCAAGTATATTTAGTTAAATAACCAGTTAAATGCTTTGAGGAACATGTGTTCAAATTGCGGAAACTGCCAGATTTCGAAGAAACTGGAAGGTCCTTAAGCGGACGAAGAAGAGTGGCAACAGCGCTATAGATGTTGGCCGGCCAATATTCAAGTTAGGCTACCTATAGAGATGTTAACTCTGTCGACCAAGCATAAAACACGCACAAACAAAACAAACGTTTGACAGTCGAGCATCAACTGTAAACAAGTCGCATGCAGCATTGCCCACTCCTCAAAGTTATGCGTGACTTCAGAATTTGCGTTTATGATGAAGAAATATGCAATAACGCAGTAGAGGTCAACATATCTATTGATTTTGCTGTAATTATTACTGAACCATCAGAATACCGTCTTTTTTAACGTAGAATGGAATATTTCTGAATACTATACAACTAAGACAATAATAATAGTTATGATTGGCGTATCTGGTGGTCAATATGACAACGTAAGAAAAGATGTCGGCCTATTAGAATTAGTTGTTTACTACCTCTATGTTCAGTTGTTACTCTGAGGTACTGTGTCATTTCACTTGCCAAACTACACGAGCGGACTTTTCGCGGCGTACTTCATGCCGCAGGATTTCTGTTGGAATTGCCCTCAAACAGAAAGCGTGTTTTCCGTTGAGTAGGTACATTCAGTTACAAAATTGACAGCAATGTTAGGTTGCGCTGCCGTTCGTACATAACCATGGCCACTTCTTCCCACATTTTTGCCTTAACATCCCGATTGCTATAATATTTACTTTTTATATTATATACAGGGTGAGTCTTTAGTACCGGCTCGGTCGATAACTCCACTACTGTAGAAGATAGCGAAAAAAGTTGTATATAAAAGTTGTAGCCACGGATATGCTCCTTGCTCAGAAAATATTTAGATTTATACAGGGTGATCCATAACTACGTGGTGATGCAAACATGCATTTTTTTAAATGAGACACCCTACATATTATTCCATATTCAAATTCTACTAATGATTTCTGTACTTTCAATGTAGGGTACTATTACATTATACAGGGTATTTCAAAAGTTATGACCATTTTCATATCCCAATCGCGGTCAAATGAACGTATTGTATATCAAAAAGTAATGAATCAAAAGCTATTTTTTACATGATAAGATTAAAAGTATCCTCTAGTTTTAAAATCGGCTATAAAAAAATGCCGTGACGCATATTCGTATACAGGGTGATGTAGGATGCAAAATCTAGATTTTCTCTCTTTTTTTAAATGTAACCCTCAATATTTTATTATCCCAAAGAATTCCCTTTAATATGCTGTTTTATCTTTGTATAGCACTTGTTGTACCTACGTCCATCCCTTTCCGAGATATTTCGATTTTTCGGTAAATTTAAAATATAGCTTCTATTTGTGTGCTGAAATTCATTTATTTTGAGAAAGTACTATCTAATTTGTTTTTTATTTAACGAACAACTAAATTATAAGGTCATGATACTCCTTAATGAAGTCAAAACCCTAAATCATCGAGACAATAAAGTCAAGTATGCTGAGGAAACAAATTTGTAGGCGTGATGCATAATGATCAAGCAGATTTATCAGGTAGGCTTTGAAAAATTGACAGTTTTCATAACCTGCTCAATAATTCCGTATTGTGTGGAAAACCAGCTTTAAAAATTATGTTTTCCATTGAGGGTACTTAGGGGAATCTTTGAGAAATTCTCTACTTGCCTCTAGAATATATCAACTATGAACAGCAATATCCAGAACGGAGGCACTCTAAAACTAATGCGTTTGAAAGACTGAAGAATCGTTTTATTTGGACTGTGTTGTTTAATATTTCATAGCCTACCTGATACATCTGCTTGATAATTATGCATGACGTCTATAAAGTTGTTTTCTCAGCACACCTGACCTATATTATCTCGTTAATTCAGTGTTTTGACTTGAGCAAGTAATATTATGGACTTATATTTTAGTTTTTTGTCAAGCAAAAATAAATTTTGATGGTATTCTCTCAAAATAAACAAATTTTAGTAAACAAATAGAAGGTATATTTAAAATTTGTAGAAAAATCGAAATATCTCAGAAACTAATGAATGCAGCCATAACAAGTGTTATATAAGGATGAAAGAGCATATTAAAAGCAATTCTTTGGTATAATAAAATATTGACGGTTACATTTAAAAAAATAGAGAAAATCTAGATTTTGCATTCTACGTCACGCTGTATACGAATATGTGTCACGGGCTTTTTTTATAGCCGATTTTAAAACTAGAGTATATTTTTAATCTTTTTGTGTAAAAAAGAGAATTTGTGATTCATTATTTTTTGATATACAGTACGTTCATTTGACAGCGATTTGGATATAAAAATGGTCATAACTTTTGTAATACCCTGTATAATGTAACAATACCATATATTGGAGGAAGGGAAATTACTAGTAGAATCTGAATATGGAATAATATATAGGGTGTCTCATTTAAAAAAATGCATGTTTGCATCACCACGTAGTTATGGATCACTCTGTATAAGTCTAAATATTTTCTGAGTAAGGAGCATATCCGTGGCTACAACTTTTATATACAACTTTTTTCGCTATCTTCTACAATAGTGGAGTTATCGACCAAGCCGGTACTAAAAACTCACCCTGTATATAAACGGTCCGTTGAAAACTTGCCTCTGAAAGAGTTGAAAATCGGACCCTACTTTATATGACAATGAAGTTTTATTGTAATCTGGCACATTATTAATGAACCATGTATAACTATTCTTTAACTGACACGTAAAAATCTCTTTGTTTCAGCTAACAAATGGTCATCAGGTTTCGTGAAGGAACCACACCCCTTCTCATCGTTTCGGCATGTGTAAACGCACGTACCAGGGGGCATGTAAGGGCTGATTCGTGACGGAAGTGTTCCTTTGTATAAAGCTTATCTGTAGAGAATATTTCGCGACAAAGTGCAGTGTCTTGGAAATCTAGATTTACTAGCTAAATATGTATATACAGACGGAAGACTGTGTGTTTACTAAAACATATTTTAGAAATCTGTCACTTGATTAGGGTAGGGACCCTTGAGGGCTATAACGTAAGAATATTTTCACTTAAATTTTGAGATTTATGTAGGGTGATTCATATCATATTTACATTTTCTTGAATGGAACCCCCTACATATTATTGCATATTTGGATTCCTTGGTCAATTCTAGTCTGACTTTATGTATCACACATGGAACTTTAAACGAACCGTTTAGGCGCAAATCATCATTTTTGATATAAGTAGGTATCAGAAAAAAATTGAATATCGCAGCGATTATAAAACTTAGAAGGCCGTGGCTTTGCGGTACGACTAAACATAAAATGCGTCACCTAAGGTCAGACGGCTAAATTGAAATTCTTTTTGTACTTGGAGAAATCGATAGATTAATTAAGGAAACTTCAATCACAAATAACTTGATTTTTTCAAATGGGAATGCCTATTTTGGTTTAAAGTACCAAATGTAAAATTTGATTACCTTTCTAACGATATAGCGTTTTTGATATCAATCTTTCTTGGTTTTCATTTTATTTCAAATTTTTGAGTCAAATCGGTGTTTCAATTTTCCTGCGTGCAATCAACCTAGCAGGCCATGAAAAATAAACAAAAGCTCGTTAATATGGAAGAAACCAACTAGCTTAGTAGAAAGATGCAAACTAACTAGAACAACGAGGCAAGATTATGAAAATTTGTTACGACATATTAGCTCTGACCGGTTACAGCAGCGGCAAGATATCTAATGTCAATGAGTAGCTGGGGTATGACAGAAGTGTTTGTTTTTCACAGCCAACTAGCTATTGAGATCTACTGGAGCTTGACAACTTTCCAAAACGATTAAAAATTTTGAAACAAAAGGAAAACTACCAGCGATTTTTACTTACAGTCTTACATGTTTAAAATGAAATTCCACATTTAATGGGATAAAAAATTAGTCATTTCCGTTTAGTTAAGTCAAAAGTGAAGATATCTCCAACTGGAGCATTCTGAACATCTATTGAAATAATTGCTAGAATTTTTTAACTACGCTATGTTGTAATTCCGATTATTTCATGTAGTCTTCTAAAAACTAAATTATGTTTTACAATTCAAACAGACTGCAAATCAAGTTTCATTTTCCACGATTTTTCTAATAAGTAGAAGAAGAATTTGAAGGGTTCCAGTCAGAGGTATCATTACTTTTGACTTATGGAAATGGCTACCCTTTCATAGCATTAAACGTGAAGATTTATTCAGAAGACATAGATATTCTACTGCCAGCAACAATCACTAGTCGTTTTCCTTTGATTAAATATTTTTTTACTGACTTTGGAAATTGGATAATAGCTAGTAGGCTGTGAAAATGAGCGTTCTTGTTACCACTATTGTTTCTGGTTAGAGCTAATATATTGTGAGGAATTTTGATAATCTTGCCTCGTTGCTCAGGTTAGTTTGCATCTTTCTACTAAGTTAGTTGCTTTCTTTCATATTAACGAGCTTTTGTTTATTTTTCATGGCCTGCTAGGTTGCTTGCATGCAGGAAAATTGAAAAACGCCGATTTGACTGAAAATTTGAAATAAAATGAAAACCAAAAAAGATCGATATCAAGAATGCTACATCGTTAGAAAGGTAATTAAATTTTACATTTGATTCTTTAAACCAAAATAGGCACTCCCATTTAAAAAAAAATCAAGATATCTATGATTGAAGTTTCCTTAATTTATCCTCTGATTTCTTCAAGTACAAAAAGAATTCAAATTTAGCCGTCTGACTTGAGGTGACGCATTTCATGCTTAGTCGTACTGCAAAGTCAAGACCCTCTAAGTTTTATAATCGCTGCGATAGTTAATTTTTTTCTGATACCTACTTATACCAAAAACGGTTATTTGCACCTAAACGGTTCGTTTAAAGTTCCATGTATGATACATAGGCCCAGTTTCACAATCGTTAGTTAACTAGTGGTCAAAAGAAAACTAGTGGTTAACGAGAATATTTCATTTCATATTCGACAGTTTACATCAAAAGCTCTGGTCAACCAGTAGTTATGTTAACCCAAGGACAAGGTATGGGTTATCTTTACGTTTGTTGTAGTCAACCGATGACAGCTTTGGGGGTTATAAAAGCTTAGATTTTGACACTGACGTCTAAGACGTCGATGGATTTTAATTATACTCTGTAATGACATAAATGAAAAATATGAAAAGGAAGGTTAGGTTTCTTTGTCAAAGGGTTAGGTTGTATTCACGGAACACCATTACGACAGTGCTCTGAGACCAATACGTGGTGCCAAAATAAAGATAAATGAGCTTTACCATTGGTTTCCTTTGTGAATCAGAGCTCCTCGATAACTACTGGTTAACTTCCATCTGTCCGTTGAGTGACTACCAGAGGTTACCAATGATTGTGAAACTGGGCCATACAGTCACACTAGAATTCACCAAGGAATCTAAATGTGCAATAACATATAGAACGTCGCATTCAAAAAAATGTAAGTTTCATATGAATCACCCTATATAAACGTCAAATTTTAAGTGAAAATATGTTTACGTTATAGCGCTCATGATCAAGTGACACATTTCTGAAATATCTTTTATTAAGCCCACAATCTTCCGTCCACGCACTATTGGCCCACCCTGTATATGTCCAGTGGCGTGACTAGCATAAAACAGCTGTACGCAACGCGTTGATAAATTGATAAATCTGACAGCACTGATGTTAGCGTTTTTGAATTCCGTATGTTCAAAAACCCCAAAGTATTGAATTTCACCTCTCCAGCTGTGGCAGTTTTGGAAATATTTAAGCGTTGCGGTACCGTTTACTGAAAAAGCGGTGTTGCTGTATCTCAGTAATTAACAGAAACAAAATTTTCAAATTGTGAGATCTTACTAAGTTCGACATGTACAATTTAGTGCAATAAAAATAAGTAGAGGATTCTATTTAAAATAAATTAAAATCTATCTATATAATAAATTTGGAAGGCTATCATTCCAACCTTGGACAAACGGTACATAAGATAAGTACTTAAATCACAACAAAAATAGATAAAACTAGATTTCCAAGGTACGTAGAGAATCATTTCACAGTTATACCCAAGGCAACACAATTGCTTATACATGTCATTACTAAAATGCTAGCTAGGTGACAATTCTGAACGTCACTGTAGTTATCAATATAATATGTGCTTCAAGCTAGTTTGAGGCTAACAGCATAAACCTTTATTATTTGTGGATTTGCAGAATCAAAAAATACGTTCGACATTATAATTACCTTCTTGTTATTTGTACCATTGACATGAACCTAAGTCACTACTCCGTTTGACTGTAGCAAAAACATCTTCATCGATCATCTGTTAAAACAAATCTAAAATCTAATTAAACTTAATTTCGGAATAAAACTTTAAACAACGCCATTCATTCCAATACGTAATAAAGGGTAATAAGCGGGTGAACCCCAATATAGTAGTTGTGAATTACTGTGTGCAGTTCTATGCGTTAAATTTGACGACTCATACCTACACTTCCCAAATATACCAGTGAATGGAAAAATGCCGAATGTATCCAGAATATTGCTGATATTACTTTATCTTGTTATAGCAGATACGTTCTATACAGGGTGTCCAGTTAGTCCGTAATTCTTCGATATCTGGCAAGGTATACTTGATAGAAGAAAATGTCAAATACAAAAGTTATTTGGTTACTTAAGACACATGCTCTCAAAATATTTTGAAATACACAGGGGGTTGCGGGAAAGTAGGACAGTGACCAACTTGATTTTTTTATAGAACTATAACTTTTTCTTGAATTCTTCTAGTTTCCATCACGGATCTCTATTCAACCCTAAAATATTTTTAGGATCGGTTGCGACGTTGCCAATTTATAATTTATTTTCTATTAATTTCCGGATTTGCAAGGTCACAAGTAATACGTCCAAATTGATATATTCCTTTCACTTTTCTCAATAATATTATACAGCGAGTTATTTGAATATCAAGTGGATATTATTTTGGATGTTACCAGCAATTTGTATCTACAGGGTGTTTTTGGCAGAATTTTAAATTATGGCAATTTGAAGGTCATTTTACTTTGTTTTTTTAAATGTAACACCCTGTATGTTTTATTTTAAATTGACATACCTACCTATCTATCTCGTCTTGTAATATTTTTTTCGAGTTTGCGGTGTTGCCAAGTTATAAATTATTTTTCCAAATTTTTAAACAAATATCCCCGATTTTAATTTATTTTAAAAAGAATCCTCTACTTGTTTTTATTGCAATGAATTCGAACTTAGTAAGATCTCACGATTTCAAAATTTTGTTTCTGTTAATTATTGAGATACGGCAACACCGCTTTTACAGTAAACAGTGCCGGAACGCTTAAATATTTCCAAAACTGCCACTGCTGGAACGGTGAAATTCAATACTTGGGGGTTTTTGAACATACAGAATTCAAAAACGCTAACAACAGTGTTGTCAGATTTACCACTTTTACGTTAGACTTCATAAATAGGGCATAGGGCAACACTGATGTTAGCGTTTTTGAATTCTGTATGTTCAAAAACCCCCAAGTATTGAATTTTACCTCTCCAGCTGTGGCAGTTTTAGAAATATTTAAGCGTTCCGGTACCGTTTACTGAAAAGCGGTGTTGCCGTATCTCAATAATTAATAGAAACCAAATTGTGAAATTGTGAGATCTTACTAAATTCGACATGCGCAATTCATTGCAATAAAAATAAGTAGAGGATTCTGTTTAAAATGAATTAAAATCCGGGATATTTGTTTAAAAATTTGGAGAAATAATTTATAACTTGCCAACGTCGCAAACGCGAGAAAAAATATCACAAGGCGAGATAGGGTATTAGTAGATATTTCGATTTAAAATAAGACATACAGGGTGTTACATTCAAAAAAACAAAGTAAAATGACCTTCAAGTTGCCGTAATTGAAAATTCTGCCAAAAACACCCTGTAGACACAAACTGCTGGTAGCATCCAAAATAATATCCACTTAATATTCAGGTGACTCGCTGTATAATATTATTGAGAAAAGTTAAAGGAATATATCAATTTGGACGTATTACTTGCGACCTTGCAAATCCGGAAATTAATAGAAAATAAATTATAACTTGGCAACGTCGCAACCGATCCAAAAAATGTTTTAGGGTTGAATAGAGATCAATGATGGAAACTAGAAGAATTTAAAAAAAAGGTATGTTTCCATATAAAAAAATCAAGTTAATCACTATCCTACTCTCCAGCAACACCCTGTATATTTCAGAATAAATTCATAATATGCGCCTTAAGTAACTAAATAACTTTTGTATTTGACATTTTCTTCTATCAGGTACAGCTTAAGAGATATCGAAGAATTACACACTAACTGGACACCCTATGTATCTACTCGTATATCACTGCTCAACAAACAACCAGCTGTCCTACTCAAGGTCTGGGGATGCTTTGCGCCGATCCTTTTGCGCATCGACATTTTGGGTTAGATTGGTTCTGATTTCAACAGCGGCGGCACGGCAGGGTCATGGCTATCTACATAGAATATGAGTATAGAGAATAATATAGATCACAGCGCAAATCTAGTACTTTATGGGAGGTAAACATTAAATACAACATAAACTGTATGTAATCTTTAATGTTCACCTTCCTTTTACACCACATATTATTTCTTAATTTTGCCCTTTTTTCTACTCCGCTCCTGTCAGGGCCATGCCTGGATGAACCATGGGGCTAAAGGGGCTGGAGCCCCGGGCCCCGCGGTTTAGAGGGGCCCCGCAGGGGCCCTAATTTTATGTAATGTGACAGAGCAAATATTAGGTCAATAAATGAACAATAAAATCAGTAGGTCTACTAAAAACTTAATTTCGAGATTTCAGTCAAAACAGTGTTTTTCAATTTCCCTACCTATAAGCAAACCAGCAGGCCATGAAATATAAACAAAAACGTGTTCAGATAGAAGCAAATAACATAGCAGAAAGATACAGATAAATTAAAGAGGGAAGGTTATAAAAATTCCCTAAAACCATTGAACTCTAACTAGAAGCAACGCAGGTAAGATGTCTAAGGTCAAAGGGAAGCTGAAATGCGTCAGAAATGAATAATTTTTACAGCTTAATAGCTACTGCAATGTATTATAGATTAAAAGTTTCCAAAACCATTAAACTTTCAGCGATAGTTACTAGCAGTCTAATATTGGCACAAAATTTCACATTTATTGATATAAAACGATAGTCATTTCAGTCAAAATCAAAAGTAACGATACCTCTGACTGTCCCACTGTAGCCCTTCTAGTTTTTCAGTATCTATTAGCAAGATTGCAAAATAAAGACTACTGACAAATCAGATTTTAATTTTTTGCCAGGCAAATTATGTTTTATAATTTGATTTGATTGAATGTGTTACTTCTGTTATTTCTTGTTATTTCTGATTAGACTTGATTTGTTGTCATTTTTAAATTTTAACCGTTTACTCTAGTTCGTCTGTATCTTTCTGCTAAGTTAGTTGTTTTCTTCCACCTAAATAGTTGTATGTTTGTATTTCATGGCCTGCTAAGTGGCTTATAGGTAGGAAAATTGAAAAACACCGGTTTGGTTGAAAATTTGAAATTAAATGAAAACTACCAGCGATTGATACCAAATTTTAAATTCGGATGTATAAAAACAATTAGGCATTCCCACTTGAAAAAATCAAGTTAATTCTGATTGAAGTTTCCTTAATTAGTCTACCTATTTCTCCAAGTACATATGTAATTCAAACTTGAACGTCAAACCTAAGTTGACCAATTTCAAGTTTAGTCACACGGCAAACTCACAGCCGTCTATATAATCTCTGCAATATTCAATTTTTTTCTGATATCTACTTATATCAAAAATTGTGAATTGCACCTAAACGGCTCACTTCAAGTCCCAGGTGTGATACATAAAGTCACACTAGAATTGACTCGATAATCTAAATACTCAATAATATATACAGGGTGTTCCATTTAAAAAATAATAACTTTGATATGCCACGCTTTTATTAGAAACCCTGTATAAAAGTCATTATTTTTAAATCTGTCAATTGATCATGGTAGGGACCCTTAAGGGCTATAATGTAAAAATATTTTCACTCAAATTTTGACGTTTATACAGGGTGATTCATATCAAACTTACATTTTTTTAATGGAACTCCCTATATATTATTGCATATTTGGATTCCTTGGTTAATTCTAGTCCGACTTTATGTATCACACATGGAACTTAAGACGAACCGTTTAGGCGCAAATCACAATTTTTGGTATAAGTAGGTATCAGAAAAAAATTGAATCTCGCAGCGATTATAAAACTTAGAAGGCCGTGACTTTGCGGTACGACTAAGCATGGAAATGCGTCACCTTAGGTCAGAGGGCTAAATTTGAGTTCTTTTTGCACTTGGAGGAATCAGTAGATTAATTAAGGAAACTTCAATCACGGATAACTTGATTTTTTCAAATGGGAATACCTATTTTGGTTTAAAGGATCAAATGTAAAATTTTATTGCCTTTCTAACGATATAGCATTCTCGATATCAGTCTTTTTTGGTTTTCATTTTATTTCAAATTTTCTGTCAAATCGGTGTTTTTCAATTTTCCTGCGTGCAAGCAGCCTAGCAGGCCATGAAAAATAAACAAAAGCTCGTTGATATGGAAGAAACCAACTAACTTAGTAGAAAGATGCAAACTAACTAGAGCAACGAGGCAAGATTATGAAAATTCCTTACAATGAATTAGCTCTAACCGGATACAACAGCCGCAAGATATCTAATGTCAATGAGTAGCTGGACTATGACAGAAGTGTTTGTTTTCCACAGCATACTAGCTATTGATGTCTACAAGAGCTCGACAACCTTCCAAAATGATTAAAAATTTTGAAACAAAAGGAAAACTACCAGCGATTTTTGCTTACAGTCTAACATCTTTAGAATGAAATTTCACATTTAATGGGATAAAAAAATTAGTCATTTCCGTTTAGTTAAGTCAAAAGTGAGGATATCTCCAACTGGAGCATTCTAAAGATCTATTGAAATAATGCTAGAATTTTTTAATTACGCTATGTTGTAATTGTGTTTTTTTCATGTAGTTTTCTGCGAACTAAATTATATTTTACAATTCAAACAGACTGCAAATCAAGTTTCACTTTCCGCGATTTTGCTAATAAGTAGAAGTACCTACTGAAGAATTTGGGTTCCAGTCAGAGGTATCATTACTTTTGACTTACGGAAATTGCTACTTTTTTATAGCATTAAATGTGAAAATTTATTCAAAAGACATAGATATTCTACTGCCAGCAACAATCAGTAATAGTTTTCCTTTGATTAAATATTTTTTTACTGACTTTGGAAATTGGCTAATAGCTAGTAGGCTGTGAAAAATGAGCGTTCTTGTTACCGCTATTGTTTCTGGTTAGAGCTAATATGTTGTAAGGAATTTTCATAATCTTGCCTCGTTGCTCTAGTTAGTTTGCATCTTTCTACTAAGTTAGTTGGTTTCTTCCATATTAACGAGCTTTTGTTTATTTTTCATGGCCTGCTAGGTTGCTTGCATGCAGCAAAATTGAAAAACACCGATTTGACTGAAAATTTGAAATAAAATGAAAACTAAAAAAGATTGATATCGAGAATGCTATATCGTTAGAAAGGTAATCAAATTTTACATTTGACTCTTTAAACCAAAATAGGCATTCCCATTTGAAAAAATCAAGTTATCTGTGATTGAAGTTTCCTTAATAATTCTACTGATTTCTCCAAGCGCAAAAAGAATTCAAATTTATTCCTCTGACCTAAGGTGACGCATTTCATGCTTAGTCGTACCGCAAAGCCACGGCCTTCTAAGTTTTATAATCGCTGCGATATTCAATTTTTTTTCTGATACCTACTTATACCAAAAATGGTGATTTGCGTTTAAACGGTTCATTTAAAGTTCCATGTGTGATACATAAGGTCACACTAGAATTGACCAAGGAATCCAAATATGCAATAATATATAGGGGTTCCATTCAAAAAAATGTAACTTTGATATGAATCACCCTGTATAAATGTCAAAATTTAAGTGAAAATATTTTTACGTTATAGCCCTTAAGGGTCCCTACCATGATCAAGTGACAGATTTTTGAAATATTTTTCAGTAAGCCCACAATCCTCCGTCCACGCACTATTGGCCCACCCTGTATAGTTTGTTAGTGTTATGTCTATATGCTACATGGCTACAATTAACTAAGATAACTCTAAATAACTATTTCAAGGCTGCTGAGGATAAATTAAAAGCAGTGAAAAAATTGCCCAAAATAAGTTTTTTAAGCAAACCTAACGCTCCGCCTGAAAAGGACTGCACTGAAAATAGTTCTGATTACTAAGCAAACGCAAACATTGAAAGCAGTCCTGATACTATAAGCGGGACTCATGAAGTACTTATAAAAAAGTGTATAGTAGTTTCTTTTGTTATATCGGGAATATAGTTTCAAAAATAATAGTATTTGAATTTTATTTCTAAAGGGCCCCTTAAAATTATAAGCCCCGGGCCCCATGAAAGCTTAATCCGGCTATGGTCAGGGCGAATGAAACTATCCCAAAATGGCGTCGCTGACGTCAGATATTAGCAGCACGTCACCATAAAGGAACCGACCGTGGGTAAGAGAGCTGATTGTTTGTTGAGCCGTGTCTATATGTTCTATCATAGCTCAAATGAAATGTATAACATGAAGTCTTCCAGATATAGAGCGATCCCAAAAAGGTTCTTCACCACAATATTGTAAATATATTAATTAATTGCCTATGGAAGACTGTGAAATTATTCTACAACCTAACGTGAACCGAACCTGAAGCATAGACCATTTTGTAGTTAGTTGGTGTCAAACTTCAGAGCCAACTACGTGTAAATATTGAAAAAAAGAGACATTTTTGTGATACGTTTGCAATAATGACCAAACAGGTGTTATAGTGTGCAACTGCTAAATAAAGGACTCTACCGCTTATCATAATTTGTTGACTGTAACGAAGCTCTATTGTGCACAGTACTGAAGTTTATCGTAGTTAATGTTCTTCTCCAAACAGACCACAATATGCTGATATCCAGCAACTGTTTCGTCGTATCCACCCAGCGTGTAAGGGAACAGCCACGGCGCCACACACTTGGGGCAAGGCCTTGAACAGGTTTCTTCATATTATCGCTTCTGTGAATATGTCCGAAAAATCTAAGCATTCTCGCAGACACAATGGAGGATAGTCTCTTTGGATTACCGAGCTCATCTCGTATGGAAACCTTAGTTCGATGGGCGGTATAAGTTTAAACGTAACGTCATGTCAGGAGCTTCGAAATGCGAAATTCATTTTTATGGTGACCTTTGGACCTCACCCTTAGACCTTTTGGTTTTGTTTTTGGATTTTTGGACTTCATCTTAGACACACACACTGGAGAAAGAGAATAGGCGACCACGCCTCCTCGCTAACACGGGAATACGTATTTTCTTTGATTCTCAATTTCGCGCGCTATACCCTAGACCCTTAAGTCTAATACCTTGAGAGCGAAATAACTTGATCAGCGATTAGATCTGTTGATATCGCTCCTAAAATGTACCCTTACCTTACATTATATGAACATATTTTAACCAATGCAATTATTGTGGTCTGTTTTTTTAATTTGCCCACTCATATAGCAGGGTGTGAAGTATTTTTCCTTTTGAGCTGATCGTTGCAAAAAGCATTGTATACTTGTAAGTGCGGAGAGTTTCTGTAAAACCCGTTTCTGTAGAATTGTTGGTTAACTAAAATTAACAGCTGCACTGCCTTAGGAAAATCGGTTGGAAAATTAAGATACAAGGAGCAATTTTCTAGTGAAGTCAACTGTGAAGATAAAACTGTAACTTATTAGGTGGACTTGAGCATGTATCGTTAGTTAGCCCCAATTTTTTGCATTTATCGTAAGCTTAAAGCTTTGGACCTTATCGAGAAAGATCTGCGTTAAATTGTTCTTGAACATACCCTATCGGGCGAAAGTGAAGCAACTTTTGTGGTCAAATTAAATATTTGTACTTCAACAATTAAATGGGCCATTGAATGGGTGTGTCCAAGAACAGTAGAAGTGCAGAAACATAGTTTTGAGATAAATAAAAAAAAACATATTATTAACTCCAAAACGAGTAAAGTAACTGTGTTTGTCATCATATAAAAGTTGTTATAATTCTTTAGACCAATGATAATACAACAACATTACAGATCTGAAAGTCTCACCCCCCTCCAAGCTATTAAAAAAATAGTTTATGCCCTTGTACTGTTCGTGAACTCAGCCTTCTTTTTACAAGCTTTTTTGTATTTTTTTTTTTTTAGTTTTAGCGTATGATAAGGTTATGACAACGTCAATAGAGGGTGCTAAGGATGTGAGAAATGTTTTATTATTAACGATATCGCGAACCGTGGCGCTGACAGCTAACAATGAATTGGCCAATGTCGTTAAAATCAGTACATGTCCTGGACTCCTGGACTTGTAATGTTTTTCATAGACAGATGGTGCGTATAATGGGGTCATTCTTATACTTTGTTTTTAAGGGCAACTGATAGATCTTGGTATCTTAAACCTTTTGACCATCTTAACTCGAAACGCCATTTTAGGGCTTGTACTGTTCTTGGACTCAACGATTCAATTAAAAAGAGTAAAATCATTGATTAAGGTTAAATACTTTAATCAATGGTAAAATTCATTTTGCTCATCTTTGATAAAGGTTAGAGAAGTCACCGAAATGTCAATGTATGTGATTGCAATGAAGGACAGTGAGGCACGATTTTGTAAAAGATCCGAATATCGAGCGACTTTCACCGAACTGGTTAATGGATGAAAAGCATTTTATATTAAATTTAATATGTTAAAAAACATATCGCGAGTGGCTGGGCTGACAAATTTCAGTCCAAGATATGATTAATTAACTATTGAAAAATTATTTTTTTTTAGCATTTCACTGGTTTGGTTAATAGACAAATCACATACCAATCGAAAGTATGAAGCCCATAGAATATGCAAACGTTAGGTTGGCAACGTTTTTCCCGTCCCAACTATAGGGTAGGCAGGTATAAACAGGTTAATCAAATATAGTAATTTGCACCGGTGTGGCCAATGCATGAAACTTATATCAAAATAAAGATAATTTTATTGCAAACACGTCGATATAGGGTTGCCTGCAAAAAATCAGTCTGGAATTCCGGTTGTCGAATTTTAAAGATCAAGATTGCTGCCAGTGAATACGTGCGCCATAGAGGTCCGAGCGAACTATCCCGTGTATTAACAAAGGATAGCGATACACTTGTATATACATCATTGCATTGAGACAGTTTGCCTCATTCTTCTGAATCGAAAAAGCGTGCTACTACTACTATACTGATTGTTATTATTTATAAACATTAGATTGTGATAAAAAATGGTTAAAAAGTGTTTTCTATGCAATTCGGACGATGATGTTCTTGATTTTAACGATGAAACGTATAAAAACTGTTCGTTGAAATTCAATTTTCGTAAAAAGAAAAATTTGAAATACAGTGGCGTTGAGTTAACCAATGCATCACTCGATTTTGTAGGTTATCATACCACGTGCTACAAAAAAGTGACTACTCTGGATAAAAAATATAATGAAGAGTTTAATAACTTTCTTGGTGAGAATACGGTAAGTGCATAATAATTTAACCTTCAAAACTATTTTAGTAAATATATCTTTTAAATTTTTTTAATTGTGAAATAATGACATGAAAGATTCATAAATTTATACATTTTTTATTCAAATAAAGTCATTTCAATTTCACGGACACATGACATGCGCACTCTCTTCCATTCAATGGCCGAACTACACGCAGCTGCTATGCTGCGTCCTTTGTTAATACACGGGATAGTTCGCTTGGACCTCTCTGGCGCACGTATTCACTGGCAGCAATCTTGATCTTTAAAATTCGACAACCGGAATTCCAGACTGATTTTTTGCATGCAACCCTATATCGATGTGTTTGCAATAAAATTATCTTTATTTTGATATAAGTTTCATGCATTGACCACACCGGTGCAAATTACTATATTTGATTTACCTGTTTATACCTGCCTACCCTATAGTTGGGACGGGAAAAACGTTGCCAACCTAACGTTTGCATATTCTATGGGCTTCATACTTTCGATTGGTATGCCATTTGTCTATTAACCAAACCAGTAAAATGTTTAAAAAAATAATTTTTCAATATTCAATTAATCATATCTTGGACTGAAATTTTTCAGCCAACCCACTCGCGATATGTTTTTTAACATAGGTATTAAATTTAATATAAAATCCATTAACCAGTTCGGTGAAGGTCGCTCTACATTCGGATCTTGAAGTTCTAAATGAGCAAAAAAGGTAAAATTTGGGCAACTACATTTTTATTTTAAACTTCAAATGCCCCCCGACTTATATGAATGTTCTACAGAAACTCTCTTCAGGGCATTGCTGAAAATAGCTTAGAAGAATATAGCCTTGTTGAGTGACTCCGAGAAATTTGTTCAGAAATCTCAATAGCACAAAGATAACACTCTTGGTGAATGGCTCTGAACAATTTTCAGAGGAGTTAACAATAAATTGAAAGATGAATTGTATATATAACTTACATACACATTCATAAGGGTGTGACGATTACACAATAAAAGAATTATGTCCAGTATGAAATAATGTCAATATATACATAATTACTGTAAGGATGAATATTTTTCGCTAGTGGGTTGATTTACCTATTATCCATGCTTTATTTATAATGTTAAATATCTGTTTGTACATTTGAGGAAAATTGTTATAATGACTGTATTTTTAACGTTTTATTTGCAAGCTGTGACTGTAGCTGTTAATTTTGAGAATATCGATTAAATGATTTACTATCCCATCGCCTTCTATAGTTTTTTCAGTAAGTACACCGCATAAACGATTTTCCCCTTCTGCAAGAACTCTACATGGTACATGAGTATCTCAGAATATTGGAATACGGCTTGTTGTAATACAGTGAAGCAAAAAAAGATGCATCTGAACCTCAGAGTAACAACTGAACATAGAGGTAGTAAACAACTAATTCTGATAGGCCAACATCTTTTGTTACGTTGTCATATTGACCACCAGATATGGCAATCATAATTGTTTACTATCATCTTAATTGTATAGTATCCAGAAAGATTCCATTCTACGTTAAAAAAGACGGTATTTTTAGGGTTCAGGAATGATTACAGCAAAATCAATAGATATGTTAACCTCTACTGCGTTACTGCATGTTTCTTCATCATAAATGCAAATTCCGTCTTACATAAATTTTGAGGAGCTGGCTACGCCTACATAATTTTCCTGCGATTTGTTTACGCTAAACTCCGACTGACAAACGTTTGTTTTGGTTGTGCGTCTTTTATGCTTGGTCAGTAAAACCGAATTCGCTATTTGTTGGTAACTGTAGTGAAGCTTTATGGACTTGCTGTCCTATATTCGAGTGTAGTTTAACAGTTTTTCGAGATGGGACAGTGCAGAGCAGTGTTTGTAACATGAGTTGCATTGGAGGAATTTTCAAGTTAGTTGGCAATGTTTGGAGGCTGAAGTGTCAAAAGATGATGGCTTTGAGAACGCCATGCTGAAGTGGTTTGTTTACTACCTCTATGTTCAGTTGTTACTCTGAGATCTGAACCTATATCGAGATTACCGTACTGCAAAAGCATTAAAAGGAAGTTTTACTTACATTTTGTAATGTGGTCTACTTTTCAGTAGATGAACTTCAACACTCGATGGATGGGGTTTTAAGGTGGAAATTCCATAAAAACCTGGTTGCGGAATTTTAAGATACAGGGTATCAAAGCTTGGAAAAAATTTGACTTTTTATTGATTAAACACCATTTAGCCGATTTTTTGTAGCTTCGCAGTATTGTTCTCAGCAATAAGCCGCTAAGTCAGCACTAACCAGACGATAACAATTACCGTTACTAGTGGCGTCTCAGGGGGTGAGTGTACGACTTCTTCTTCTTATGACGCCGTCTCCTTTCGAAGGTTGGCGATCCAAATAGCCAACGTTGTCCTTGATACAGCCATCCGGAATATGTCGAGCGAAGAGCAACCAAACCATCTGCGGATGTCCTTTAGCCAGGAATTTTGGCGTCACCGATGGACCTTTTTCCCTGTATTTTGCCTTCTATAATTACTCTCAGAAGCTCATACTTTTGTCCTCGCATTATATGCCCAATATAGCGCGTTTTTCTTTCTTTGATGGTGAGCATTAGTTCTTTTTGCTTCCTCATGCGATGTAGAACTTCCTCATTGGTAATCCTTTGGACCCATGATATCCTCAGTATGCGGCGGTAAATGTACATCTCGAAGGCGTCTATTTTCTTCTCCAGTGAAATATCCAGGGTCCAACTCTCACACCCATATAGTAGTACCGAAAAGATGTAACACCTGACCATACGTATCCGAAGCGCAAGACTTAGATCTGACCTCACGAAAAATCGTTTCATGTTCATAAATGTCTTTCGGGCTTGTTCAATGCGGCTTCTGACTTCCCTCTTTGGGTCGCTTTGGTCATTCACGATACTCCCAGATACTTATAAGAAGACACCTGTTCAACCACAGCACCACCGATAACCAGATGTATCTGCACGGGTGTCTTGGCAAAAGCAATGACCTTGGTTTTTGTTGTATTTACGAGCAGACCAGAGTTTTCGCTATGCTGTACTATTTGATCAATTAGCACCTGCAAGTCCTGAGCGTTTTCGGCCAACACAACAGTATCGTCGGCATACCTGATATTGTTAATTATTTTACCATTGATTTTAATCCCACGTTCGACACCTTCCAGCGCCTCCTTGAAAATTGCCTCTGAATATATGTTAACCAATAGCGGCGACAGCACGCAGCCCTGTCTTACACCTCTTTTAATCGCAATTTCTTCAGATGTCATTCCCTCAATTTTTACCTCTGCTTTTTTATTCCAGTACAGATTTGCAATAAGTCGCATTTCCTCCCTATCTACTCCAGTTGTTCTGAGAACTTCTATGAGTTTTTGGTGTTTCACGCAGTCAAAGGCTTTTTTATAGTCTATAAAACAGGCAATTACATTGACGTTCATGTCTCTGCAACGCTGAATGAGAACATTTAATGCAAATAGCGCCTCACGAGTGCCTAGGCCACTGCGGAATCCAAATTGCGATTCATCTAGTTGGTATTCGCATTTCCTGTAATTTCTGGTATGAATTATTCTGAGGAATATTTTGAGGACATGGGACATGAGGCTAATCATGCGGTATTCATCGCAAGTCGAAGCGTCGATTTTCTTCGGAAGGGTTACAAATGTTGAGCGCAGCCAGTCTTTCGGGATGGTCCCTGTACGACTAATGTTTGCAAAAAATGTACGCCACTGACCATAAAAAAATTAAATACACCATTTTCAACTCTTGATGTCTCTTTGTATCACTCTTTGTTTTCGGGGAAAAAATGAAAGCAACTTCGTAGAATGTACAAAAAAGATGTTAAAACAAAAGAAGTTTATTTTACATCCCACACCGATAGGTGTTGCAAAAGTTTTGAGAATTTTTTTCGAAACTCGGGAGGTAGTTCCACCGTTGGGAACAATTCAGAAATCGTTACCATGGTAACCAGTCAACATCTAAACGTAACAATAAAATCATTTTGGTTATAAGTCAAAATGTCGTAAAAATTAGATATTCGGAAAAGTATTTACAGTCTAGTTGGACGACTTGAAAAAAAAGAAATTGCTCGCCTATATCAAGATCAAAATATTTCTGTTGCCACAGTTTATCGAGCGATCCGTGAATGCGAAGAAGGCATTACTTGTGTAGATTTACCAAAAAATGGACGTCCAAGAGCGTTGAATGCTGCTACAGTTCAAAGAATGGTCAACAGAAGTGAACATCGAGTTGGAACATCATCACGAAAACGCATTTTTCATGTCAATCTGTAGAGAAATGAAGAGAAATAACTTAAAATACCGAAAAAGAAGGAAATCTCCAAAGTATTCCCCAAATCAGTTAGAAAGAATTCCTCAATGCTGTCGCAATTCACGTCGTACTCATTTTGCTGGCAATATAAAAATTATTCTTGACGATGAAATGTATTTCACATTTTCGAACTCGGAAATCAAAGATAATGATGGTTTTTATACAAGAGACTTTGGAGCCTGTCTAGGTTAGGTAAAATTTAAACGAAAAGAAAAGTTTGAAACCAAAGTGTTAGTGTGGTGCGCTATATCAGAGAACGGTATTTCACAGCCGTACGTTGGACGAGTTAGGGCCAAAGCGGTTACCGCAGAAGTCTATACTCAAAGATGTTTGCCTAAACTACTCAATTCTGTTAACACCCACCATGCGAATGACAATGTAATGTTTTGGCCAGGTCTGGCTTTAAGTCATTATATGCTTTGCGTACGAGAAACTGGCCAAAACAACACGGAGTACCTTTTGTACCACCAAACAACAACCCTCCCAATCTTCCTCAAGCAAGACCTATCGAAACTCTTTGGACTCAACTGAGTGCCAAAGTTTATAACAATGGCTGGGAAGCTCAAAACGAACAGCAGTTAAGAAAAAGAATAATGCTAAAAATCGGAGAAATTGATTCAGAATCCGTCCAAAACCTGATAGTCCAAGAGCCCAGTCGAAAATCCTATTGTGAAGGGCCAGAACGGGGGCCAGAACCTTCTTAGTATCATCATTGAATTCCTTTTTAAATGATGTATCCATTATCGTAACTGTGCTAGCGCAAATAATGCTGTAAAATTTCGAAAATTAATTAAATAAGTACTTTTTTGATACAAAAACCTGTATATTGTATCATAAGATTGAAAAATACGTAGGAGCGTTCATTCGTGTGCGTGCATGTAGAAAAAGTCACTGTGCCACGTCATATCCTGCCGCAACCTATGGCACAGCGTCTCTTTTCCAAGGGGTAAATCGGGATAATCTATTTTTTCTCCCACACGAAAAATTCCTTGATGAAAATTGTAGAAAATGACTATGAAAACTCGAAAAACCAACTGTGCCGACTCTCAGATTGCCGAAAGTCCTCGGCACAGTGAATTTGTCTATCTTACTGCTCATAAAGGGTAGGTATTTGATAATAGGAATACTGATGACGCTGTTGGAACGTCATTTCAGTGGGCTTTCGTTTGACGGCAGTTTAAGTACAGCCTACAGTGATTGCAAAGCCGTCAAATACGTCACTTCAATGACGTCACATCTGTTAACCGCATTTTAGTAGGCTGTCGTTGAACGGCAGTTTAAGTACAGCCTTTTTATTTTTCGCTGCGTGCATGGTCAAGGTTAAATCGGTACAGTCAGCTCCAAAGTTTCCGATCATGGGCGTACACTTGACGCAAAAGCCTACGGAATAGACGTGTGCACGGGCTCGGATTAAATTCACTGTGCCGAGGACTTTCGGCAATCTGAGAGTCGGCGCAGTTGGTTTTTCGAGTTTTCATAGTCATTTTCTATGATTTTCATCAAGGAATTTTTCGTGTGGGAGAAAAAGATAGATTATCCCGATTTACCCCTTGGAAAAGAGACGCTGTGCCATAGGTTGCGGCAGGATATGACGTAGCACCGTGACTTTTTCTACATGTACGCACACGAATGAACGCTCCTACGTATTTTTCAATCTTCTGATACAATGTATAGGTTTTCGTATCAAAAAAGTACTTATTTAATTAATTTTCGATATTTTACGGCATTATTTGCGCTAGCACAGTTACGATAATGGATACATCATTTAAAAAGAAATTCAATGATGATAATAAGATGGTTCTGGCACCTCACAATAGGATTTTCGACTGGGCTCTTGGACTTTGATGAACATTACAAGGAAATTGCGAGCCGTGGAAGATAGTGGCCCACTAGCAGTACTTTAATATCAGTTTTATATGAATAAGTATTGTTATATTTTGTATTTCTTCTTACAGTTCGCATATACTCATATTATTGTGAGATATTTGTAATTTTTTGAAAAACCTCTCAAAACTTTTGCAGCATACGTTATTTCTCTGTTTATACAAATAGATAATAAAAAAAATCGCTGCTTAACTTAATGGGAGCAGATAAAATCTATTACGGGGGCATAAAATTAACGAATGTGCTGTTAGAACAAAAATCACCGTCAGCCGAAGCTGAAGCCGTGATGCTGCGAATGACCAATTTTCTCGAACATCGCCTCTCCCAGGGATTTTCATCGGAAAAGAAACTTGAGCGTACTTTGTCACAGCCGAAGGAGAATCTAGGTGAACATTACTTTAATTAAGTGCCAGCTGATGCCGGCCGATTATCCTCGAGAGTTCGACTCTTTCTCTCATTTGGAGCCGTCGCCGTAGTCTTAGGCGAAGCTGCCTCCGGTGCTGCTAGAGGCAGAGACATCACGAAGACACTCCGAAATGAATATCAACCTCCGCTCCTTTCGAATCTACTGTCCCCTTCGCGATCGCTGCAGATCCGGACTTAGAGCCCGTCCAGATAAAGCGAATCCACTCGCGCGTAGTCAATTTATATTGCGTCCAGATGTCGCGTTTCACTTGGGAGAGATTTCCTTCCAGTTAAAAACATGGAGTTGGATACAGCAGTTGTATTGTGGCATGCATACCAGCGATGGAATCTTCGTAAACAAAGAGAAACGCGACGATTCAACATGCATCCAATTCTACATGACAGAATGACGCACAGTACGTTTATACAATTATACCCAAAGCTGAGAGAACACAGTTAAAAGTGTTTTAACTATATCTTCCCAGTTCCTACGTTTTATGAGTCTATTGGAATAATCGGATGATTCCATATCCCATATGGCTACTCCTTTTTCGACTGCGTCAATGAAAAGTTCTGTATCGAAGTTATCACGTTCCATTTTCAAAAACAAATACGTCCACACGCCACGCACTCGCGCGTTGTACTGGACGCAACAATGTCGCCCAAGTATCTCGACTCGCGCGGCGCTCGCGCGTACAACGGGCGAGTCGAGAGTCTCGCGCGTTACAAGCGTTTTACGCGCGAGTAAAACAACGCGCGAGAGCATCTGGACGGGATGTATGTAACTCTAGTATCTCGGGAATACGCGAATGGCTATGCGCGAGTCCACTCGCGCGTAAATCGCTTTATCTGGACGGGCTCTTAGGCTTGTTTTTAAAAGCTTTTATTTAACTTGCAATGCATGTACGCCTGTTCGGGTGGAATCTTGAAACTCAATTTTGAAGCAGATATCTTCAACCGATTGAGCTGAAATTTTGTATACACGTTTAGTTTGGATGACAATGCACGATAAGCTATATGACGTCGTTCTAAATCCAACAGTGGAATAGTTATTTAATGCACTTCTACAATATGGGTATCCATATTGATATGAGAACGCCCAGTAGATGCTAAGAGGAATGAAAATCTAATGAGAGGAATGTCATCACTGACAATAGGCAATTCCAAAAATCGATGAGACCTTTAGCGGCAAAAATCTACACTGACAAAGCAGGTACTCGAATTTCGGACGGCACACAATTAACATGCCATTAACCGTTTATATGCCGTTTATGTTTCTTCGTTCAATCGTGTTTTCGAGTTTGTGCTTTGTTAATTGGTATATAGTGTGTTAAAATATTTCATCGGACCTTCTTCATACGCTATTGTCAAGAATATAGCACCTACATCAGGCTTCAAATCAAGAAAGGCTAGCAAGTTTAATACAAACTGTAGTGTTTATGGTTGCCACTCCAAAAAAGACTATGATAAAAGCATTCATTGCCACGCATTTCCTCCAAAAGCGTGTCACAGCGTGCACGATACCTGCTATCCTCCATATTTGTTTACAAACGCCAGCGCCCTCATCGGTAATTGGAATCGCCAATAGGCACAATAGAACCACTGATGGTATTTTTAGTTTTAGTCAAACGATACATTTTGTTGTGAGAGTTTGGGGAAAATGCTATTCAAAGCCGGCAAGTTGTTTTATCACTGCATGAACCTGACGACCTGAGAGAAGAGAGTTTTTACATTTGGCGCTCAACTAGAGGCTTGCGGTGTGAGCAAGAATCTGGCAGCAGTCACAGGAGATTCTGGATCGAATTGTACGAGTTCCTTTATACAAACAACGCAGTGGTCATCATCAGGTTGTATCGACGACGGTGACGACATCGACATAAGGTTAGGGGGTAGCTAACGAATCGCTGGTGCACCGAGCGACCACAAAGGGTAGACCGGACAGCCGGTGTGTATGACTGGATAGCGACGTAAGTGGTAAAGAAGATCCGCGGTAAGGATTTTCCAATAATAAGTTGTAAAGGAACATTTGGGGTGCTGGACTGACTTTGGGAAAGTAATAGGAATAAACTCGTGTTGTTAGTGGACTCTTATCACCAACACAGTTTTAAGGTTATGTTTAGAGTAGGTCTATATTTTTAGTTTATTTTAAGGTTTTCATGATGTCTAATAAAAGGAAATCTACGAAAATGAGTGGATATCGGGATAGCGCAAATTCTAAGTTAGTAACTGTCATTCAAATGATGGCAAATAATATGTATTTATAGATATAATACGATGATGTGTTTTGTTGTAAGGGTTTGGGGAAAATATACTATTCAAAGTCGGTGAGTTGTTTTATCTCTGCATGAACCTTGTTTACGACATGAGAGAAGAAAGTCTCTGCACACTGAAAGGGCTTGTTGAGAGTGACTCGAAAAATAATATGACGTCATTCTAAATCAACTATGGTGGACCATCCAAGATGGCGAAATAGTTCTTTTAAATGCATCTCTGCAATATGGGTATCAAATAAAAGGGCTTGCCGAGAATACATAAAAATTTTGTTTGATATAAATACAAGTTGATAACTAAAAAGGAAAATAAATGAAAAAAAAAATTTAAAAAAAGCTTTTATGATCATATAAATTGTGTATAATGAGGCTATAAGTTGATAATTAACACTCTAAAGGAACATTTTATTTTCTTTTTTTTAGAACCTTTAAATGAAAGCTTTTTTTTAAAAAAGTATTTTTGTCTTAATTTATTATTATCATGCTTACATGTGCAATTTAAATTCGTACCAGAAAATATCGGCGGCAGGCGAGACTCGAACTCACGACCTCCAGATTTGTACTCCGGCGCTTTCACCAGTTGAGCTACGGTCGCCCTGACAACTCGACATTGAAGGCGCCGACTGGTACTACGCGGGAACGGGCCGGCGCCCGCCGTACAGAAAAAAATACTGTTGCGTTTCCAATTAATTGTTAGTATTTGGATGTTTTTCCATCACTTTAAATATATTTACAGTTGGTTCAAATCCATGTCATTGAAAGAATTCAATCCTTATATTCGAAGTAATCATAGGTACGCCAATAAATTCAAAATAATTTTAGATTCGTTCTAGCGATACGTATAATCCTTCTAATACCAGTATTGACATATAATGCAATCAAAACATCCTTTAGTTTTCGAAATTTACCCTATGTTTCATTTAAGCAAAGCATACAATCTATTCAATGTACAAAAATTATTGCTGCAACAGCAGTTCGTGATAATTCATCTGATAAAAATTAATTTTGTTTCGATGGCTCTTGTTCCCTGAACTGTAATCAGTATTCGGCGGGACTGATGTCCCCATTTGATGAACGTAAAAAGAAAGACGAGGAGGATTATCTCAATGTTATCCGTTATCTGAGCCAACATGAACGAGGTTGTTCGTTAGCGGGTTGTTTTGTTGTGTTGTTTCGGTGTTAGCCGGGTTGTCTTTTACGTTAGACTTCATAAATAGGGCATTCGATTCAAAATTATGACGTAAAATTGGTAAATCTCACAACACTGATGTTTGCGTTTTTGAATTCTGTATGTTCAAAAACCCCCAAGTATTGAATTTCACCGTTCCAGCTGTGGCAGTTTTGGAAATATTTAAGCGCTCCGGTACTGTTTACTGAAAAATCGATGTTACCCTATCTCAGTAATTAATAGAAACAAAATTTTGGAATTGTGAGATCTTACTAAATTCGACATCCGCAATTCATTGCAATAAAAATAAGTAGAGGATTCTATTTAAAATAAATTAAAATCGGGGACATTTGTTTAAAAATTTGGAAAAATAATTTATAACTTGGCAACGTCGCAAACGCGAAAAAAAATATTACAAGGCGAGATAGGCTATTAGTAGATATTTCGATTTAAAATGAAAAATACGGGGTGTTACATTTAGAAAACAAAGTAAAATGACCTTGAAGTTGCCGTAATTTAAAATTCTGCCAAAAACACCCTGTAAATACAAATTGCTGATAACATCCAAAATAATATCCATTTAATATTAGAGTAACTCGCTGTATAATATTATTGAGGAAAATTAAAGGAATATGTTCAATTTGGACGTATTACTTGCGACCTTGCAAATCCGGAAATTAATAGAAAATAAATTATAACTTGGCAGCGTCGCAATCGATCCCAAAAATATTTTTGGGTTGAATAGAGATCAATGATGGAAACTAGAGTAATTTAAGAAAAAGTTATAGTTCCATATAAAAAAATCAAGTTGATCACTATGCTACTTTCCCGTAACACCCTGTATATTTCAAAATATTTTTAAGAATATGTGTCTTAAGTAACCAAATAACTTTTGTATTTGCCATTTTCTTCTATCAGGTATATCCTGCGAGATATCGAAGAATTACGCACTAACTGGACACCCTGTATATACGTAGGTATACATTTGAAATAGACAAGTTTGAATTGAATTGAATTAAATTACTTGGCCTGTTATACTAAGCCATTCCGGTCCTGTATCTGTTAGACCGCCTTTCTTTCATATTACAAAGATTATTCGCACCAGGTTTATCTAAGTTTTTAATTAAATTACGGGAGTGTGACTTTTGCCGGTCTTGCGATTTTCTCTTTTTTCACTCAAACGTACATATTCTTAGCTCAACATTCCTGCGGTGCAGTCGAAGCGATCGCTGCATCAGTGCATCGCAAAAAAACATCAAAAATTGTACTTTTTACAACAGCCTTTTCCAAGCAGGTACATTACAGTGTATGATCATCATCGTCATAGTCACAGTTGTGAACTCGTAAAATGCTTTAAGTCGGAGCTAGGGTATTGCCGACACGAATATTATAGACAGCTTTGCTCGCTATCGTTTGCGAGTTACGGTCAGTTCAGTGGCGCTTTTGATACTCGTATCCAGCAACTGTTTCGTCGTATCCACCCAGCGTGTAGGGGAACGGCCACGGCGCCGCCCACTCGGGGCATGACCCTGAACTACAAGTTTCTCCATATTAACGCTTCTATGTATATGTCCGAAGAATCTAAGCATTCTCGTCGACACAACGGATTGGATTACCGAGCTCATCCAGTATGGAAACATTAGTTCGATGGACGGTACAAGGGACTCTGAGCATTTTCCTCCACGTCCACATTTCAAAAGCATCTGTGCGAGCTCGATCTGCCTTTTTGACAGTCCAAGCTTCCGAGGCATACAAAAATATAGAGAACACAAGAGACCCGAACCAGCGACATTTTGGTAGATTTGGCCATGTTATGGTCACACCATATTTTAGTAAGCTTTGTCATGGCCAACACGTGCCTGTTGATTGCGCCGTCGTGTATGATATACTGTATAATATTTAGTAAAGCAACAAATTTTTTGCAACAAATTGGTTCAGAAAGAGTTCTGTGGTCTCAAATTGCTTATAGAGCAAAATGATGTAAAGACTATAATATCTCTGGAGGACTAAAAAAAAAAGTTAAATGTCCAGGCACGGCCACGTCGCCAGTATTGCTAAACAGGCATCCCAGAAGCTTGGAGTCTTGTTCCGCTGTTGGAAGCTGAGTATATCAGAGCAACTACTGCTGCTCCACAAGGCACATATCCGACCATCGTTAAAGTATTGCTCCCATGTGTAGTGAAGTGCTCCGAAGCACTCTCAAAAGCTTCTCGACACTATCCAGAAGAGAGCAATCGATATGCTTAACCTCGTAAAGCATAACCTCAGCCTGAAACATCGAAGAAGGGTGGATGACCGGTCCCTGTTTTACAGATTCTCTCATGGAATATGTTCGAGTGAGCTCTCCCAGATAATAACACCAAAGGCCGTCCGAACGAAGAACACTAGAGAGGCTCTGCGAGCTCATCCTTACCAGGTCGAGGTCTCTACTCCCCGAACCAGTGTCCTCCAGCATTCCTTCTTTTGGAGAACTTCGACGCTGTGGAATGAGCTGCCGGGGAATTTGTTTCCCGGCGGCTACAACCTGGAACGTTTCAAATCTAACGTGCACCGACACAGCGCCATAGGCTTTCAGGTTCAAGAACATGGAGGCCACAACATGGCCACAACATTTAGGTCCGATTTTATCAACCTGCATATTTTAACAAACGCTTTGACAAAGCTTTTCTATTGGATGTTATTTAGCAAAAGCTTTCTGTTGGGTATTGATGGCTATATTCGAGGCTATATTATTAAGTATCATCCAATAGTATTTTATCAATATTGAAAACAAAACGTCAAAGCTGGATGACACTTTTGTCAAAAATATCTTAGAAATTCATGGTGGTTCATGGATCAAAATCATAGCAGGATATAAGAACAAAGCGGTTGATTTGCAAATTAATGCCAGATTTTTCGTGTTTGCACTATAATTATTGTATAATTACTAATTGAAAACTACGATAATTTGTGACAGAATCATAAAAGTATTATCAATCACAGCAACTACCTTATTTAATAATTACAATCCCACCTCCGTCAGTCATGTGGATTATAGACAAATACATACTTTTATGACGAATCTTCCATATACTGGATGCATGTTATAGACCTTCTTATAGAAATATTCACAGAGGATGTAAAGGTGCAGCGCACATATTGTAAGACATAGGTATATATTGGATTAAAAATCCCTCCTGCTAGTTGCTCCCTTTCTCTCAAAAATATATTAAGCATCTGATTCACCTTTGACTATACAAGTTATACGACAGGTTTCTTTCTTAGGTACATAAGATAAGGTTATACGCCAGCTAGCGAGCTTTGTCGTTCAGGATACGCAACCAGTAATACACAAGCATACTTGGGAAATAGCTTGTCTAGCAGTTAAATCGTGTGTTTAGCTTTTGAAATGTAACAAAATGCTATTTTAACCCCTTTCTACTATAAAACAAAGATATATTGCAGTACTTATAATTATTATCGATAGTACATTACTGTTCCATCCGAATAATGCAGTAATTTGAATTTATTGTCATCCTTATCAATTGATAGATGAAAAATTCAGTGATCAAATGTACCGCTTCTGTGGAATCTGATCGGTTGAGATCAGCAATTGCTAAACTTTTTATTAAACAAGCAAATGCAATTTTTCACCTATTTAGGATGGAAAATCAGACTGGAAAAGATACTAGATGGTTCACAATGGTCGATTGTATATAAAATTTTCGACCTTTTTGAGGTAAACTTTAAGAGAAATCAGTAATTTTCAGAGTACTTTGACAGGTGCATGTTCTTGAAAGGGCTGCTCTGATTAGTCAAAGTCTTTGTTAAAATGTGCATGTTAATAAAATCGGGCCTTAAAATGTCGATGAAATAGTTATTTGTAATAAACAGCTTCTATAGTTGCGAAGAATATTTCAGCCATTTTGGTTGAAGATACTAGCTTTGTTATTGTTTGAGAATTTTAAGCGTCTGTCTTTTACTCATGTTCGCGAATTTTATCTATATCTAGTTTTGTTGGGTTCCTTTTGACTTGCTGTAAATACTCTTGCCACTTATTATTTCTCATACAGCAGCTCTACGAGTCTAGCTCAGCTCGTGTAAGAATTGATGGTAACCTGTCTGGTCAAACAGCAACCAGAAAAGGAGTTCGTCAGGGATGCGTATTATCTCCGATGTTATTTAACACTTACTCTGAATTTGTGATGAGACAGGTATTGGACAACTGGAATGGCGCTATAACTATTGGCGGAAGTAAAATATCTAACTTAAGATTTGCTGACGATACAACCCTTATTCCTGCTTCTCAGGAAGAACTAGTACATCTATTGAACGTTTTAGAACAACACAGTGCAGCATATGGTCTTGGTATTAACTACAACAAGGCCCAAGGTTATTAACGTAAATAGAGAGCATGACAATCATCGAGAAATAAAGTCAATAGGCCGTTGTGAGGTAGTTCAAAGTTTTGTGTACCTCGGTTCTTTGATCGACAATTTAGGTAGCTGTGTGAATGAGATTCGACGGTGCATTCAACAGGCACGGGTGGCCATGACAAAGCTTACTAAAATATAAGCTACCAAAATGTCACTGGTTCAGTCTCTTGTGTTCTCCATATTTTTGTATGCCTCGGAAACTTGGACTGTTAAAAAGACAGATCGAGCTCGCATAGATGCTTTTGAAATGTGGACGTGGAGGAGAATGCTGAGAATCCCTTATACCGCCCATCGAACGAATGTTTCCATATTGGATGACCTCGGTAATCCGAAGAGACTATCCTCCATTGTGTCGATGAAAATGCCTACATTCTTCGGACATATTCACAGAAGCGATAATATGGAGAAACTTGTAGTTCAGGGTCACGCCCCGAGTGGGCGGCGCCGTGGCCGTTCCCCTACACGCTGGGTGGATACGACGAAACAGTTGCTAGGTATGAGTATCAAGAGCGCCACTGAACTGACAGTAAATCGCGAACGATGGCGAGCTAGAGTTCTCAAAACTATTGATAATATTCGTGTCGGCAATACTCTAGCTCCGACTTAATGCATTTTACGAGTTTACAACATGTCTGTTAAGACATTGTGACAATAGGTCTGTTTTTACAGCAATCACAAACTAGTCAGCGTCAATTTGATTGGCCAGTACTAGTCAGAAATAGTTTGACAACTGCAATGAGGAATACTGATTGGCTCTGACTAGTTTGTGATTCTCTGTAAAAACAGACCTTATGATGATGATGAAATACTTTGTGTATATAACAGTCAAATAAATTACTTTACCTTACATTACCTAGACATAAATAAAACAAAGCTTATGTTAATATCTAAAACCACACAAAACATTGGAAATCTCTGTTTACACGACCTAACGGTACTTATCTTGGAACATGTATAAATGAGAACAACGATTGCTCTATTGAAATAAGAATACGTATAGAGAAAGCCAGAAATACATTCATGAAAATGAAAAAAGTGCTGAATAGTCGGGATCTAAGCCTTGAATTGAAGATGCGGCTTGTGAGATGCTACGTATTTCCTGTATTGTACTATGGAATGGAAACGTGGACAATGAAAAAAATAGATACCCCACGCCTCCAAAGTTTTGAGATGTGGATATATCGTCGAATTCTGAGAATATCATGGGTAGACAAAGTTACAAACCAAACAGTATTAATAAGAATGAAAAAACAAAGAGAAGTGTTGCTAACCATAAAGAAAAGAAAATTACAGTACCTGGGACACATCATGAGAGGGGAGAAATATCATCTACTTCAAGTAATATTTGAAGGAAAAATCGCAGGGAAAAGAACAATAGGAAGGAGAAGACATTCGTGGTTAAAGAATATGAGGAATTGGTAGAATTGCTCCAATAACCAGCTATTTAGAGCGGCGGTTTCCAAAGTTCGAATTGCTTTTATGATTGCCAACCTCCAGAATGGGGACGGCACCTGAAAAAGAAGACATTACCTTATACGTAAGTGTTCCCTTACTCGATACATCCACCTCCCTTGGTAAGTTCACAGAGACTCCAACACTGGGGTTCGTAACCGCAGCCCACCGAGGCAGTGTGAATATGTAGTAATGTCAGTTGTATAGTTGTTTCTGATTTACCGTTGACTAAGTTTCATATGCGCGCTTAAACAGAAATTTGGCTCTAAATCATTTATAAACAATCGCTACGGCGCTCCATTATGTAATGGAATTAAATGCGGAAAACGCTTCATTTGTTTACTTTTATCCATTTTGTAATTAAATTTCGCGGAATGCAGTTGTAGCGGCGGCGGCGGCCCAACTGGAAAATTTAGGAGTGCACGCGGCTGAGGTTTCGTTCTAAAATGCATGCTGAGCAAATAACGTACAGCTCTATGCAGAAACTTAACTACATATATACACTCGTACAGTTGTACACATAGAAAGCTTTTGAATTTATTGTGCTAAGTAAAATGTGTACACTAACTCAACGCAGGTTTGTCTTAACTAGGAACAATACATTCTGAGCTGGAACAACAAAACACTACCGACAACGCTTGCAGTTTGGGATAGACATATAATGCCAGCAAATTGTTCAAACTGTGCAGAAGCCTCCTTACCAGGTCGACCAGTTTCCTCCAACATTCCTTCTTTTGGAGAACTTCGACGCTGTGGAATCAGCTGCCGGGGAATTTGTTTCCCGACGGCTACAACCTGCAGCGTTTCAAATCTAACGTGAACCAACTCTTATCCTCTCGCAGCGCTTCTACAGCGCCATAGGCTTTCAGCCTTTGCGGGAGGCTGACCATTAAAAAAAAAGCCACAGCGTACGGTTATTGCTAGCGCCAGGTATGACCTTTTTGCTTGCCCGCTGCAAAGATTACAGAATAAATGCTTTCTCCCTGTCTCTCTCTGAGGTTGCGTTTCCACCTGAGATATGCGAGGATGAGTTGAGAGGAATGTGTTTTTAACGAACCAATAGAATCGCTTAAATAACCTCGCCTCGCTCAGCACAGCTCTGGTGAAAACATTTTCGTTGAACGAGACTAAAACTCAAAACGTCGGCCGGATTTGTAATTAGGATACTCTAATTATCCAGGATACGAAGTTTCGTCCTCATTGAAGGTCAAATAAAGATTTTTGGTTTTTTGCCGGTGAACCTCAGGATCCGGGAATCGGAGATTTTCCATTTTCGTTGAACGAGACTAAAACTCAAAACATCGGCCGGATTTGTGATTAGGATACTCTAATTATGCAGGATACGAGGTTTCGTCCTCATCAAAGGTCAAATAAAGATTTTTGGATTTTTGCGGGTGAACCTCAGGATACGGCTATCGGAGATTTTCCACTTTCGTTGAACGAGACTAAAACTCAAAACATCGGCCGAATTTGTGATCAGGATACTCTAATTACGCAGGATACGAGGTTTCGTCCTCATCGAAGGTCAAATAAAGGTTTTAGATTTTTTGCGGGCGAACGTCAGAATCCGGCCATCGGAGATTTTCCACGTTCGTTGAACGAGACTAAAACTCAAAACATCGGCCGGATTTGTAATTAGGATACTCTAATTATGCAGGATACGAAGTTTCGTCCTCATCGAAAGTCAAATAAAGGTTTTAGATTTTTTGCGGGCGAACGTCAGAATCCGGGCATCGGAAATTTTCCATTTTCGTTGAACAAGACTAAAACTCAAAACATCGGCCGGATTTGTGATTAGGATACTCTAATTATGCAGGATACGAGGTTTCGTCCTCATCAAAGGTCAAATAAAGATTTTTTGATTTTTGCGGGTGAACCTCAGGAGACGGCTATCGGAGATTTTCCACTTTCGTTGAACGAGACTAAAACTCAAAACATCGGCCGGATTTGTGATTAGGATACTCTAGTTATGCAGGATACGAGGTTTCGTCCTCATCGAAGGTCAAATAAAGGTTTTAGATTTTTTGCGGGCGAACGTCAGAATCCGGGCATCGGAAATTCTCCATTTTCGTTGAACAAGACTAAAACTCAAAACATTGGCCGGATTTGTCATTAGGATACTCTAGTTATCCAGGATACGAAGTTTCGTCCTCATTGAAAGTCAAATAAAGATTTTTGGTTTTTTGCGGGTGAACCTCAGGATACAGCCATCGGAGATTTTCCACGTTCGTTGAACGAGACTAAAACTCAAAACATCGGTCGGATTTGTGATTAGGATACTCTAATTATGCAGGATACGAGGTTTCGTCCTCATCAAAGGTCAAATAAAGATTTTTGGATTTTTGCGGGTGAACCTCAGGATACGGCTATCGAAGATTTTCCACTTTCGTTGAACGAGACTAAAACTCAAAACATCGGCCGGATTTGTGATTAGGATACTCTAATTATGCAGGATACGAGGTTTCGTCCTCATCAAAGGTCAAATAAAGATTTTTGGATTTTTGCGGGTGAACCTCAGGATACGGCCATTGGAGATTTTCCACTTTCGTTGAACGAGACTAAAACTCAAAACATCGGCCGGATTTGTGATTAGGATACTCTAGTTATGCAGGATACGAGGTTTCGTCCCCATCAAAGGCCAAATAAATATTTTTGGATTTTTGCGGGTGAACCTCAGGATACGGCTATCGGAGATTTTCCACTTTCGTTGAACGAGACTAAAACTCAAAACATCGGCCGAATTTGTAATTAGGATACTCTAATTATGCAGGATACGAGGTTTCGTCCTCATCAAAGGTCAAATAAAGATTTTTGGATTTTTGCGGGTGAACCTCAGGATACGGCTATCGGTGATTTTCCACTTTCGTTGAACGAGACTAAAACTCAAGACATCGGCCGAATTTGTGATTAGGATACTCTAATTATGCAGGATACGAGGTTTCGTCCTCATCAAAGGTCAAATAAAGATTTTTTGATTTTTGCGGGTGAACCTCAGGATACGGCTATCGGAGATTTTCCACTTTCGTTGAACGAGACTAAAACTCAAAACATCGGCCGGATTTGTGATTAGGATACTCTAGTTATGCAGGATACGAGGTTTCGTCCCCATCAAAGGTCAAATAAATATTTTTGGATTTTTGCGGGTGAACCTCAGGATACGGCTATCGGAGATTTTCCACTTTCGTTGAACGAGACTAAAACTCAAAACATCGGCCGAATTTGTAATTAGGATACTCTAATTATGCAGGATACGAGGTTTCGTCCTCATCAAAGGTCAAATAAAGATTTTTGGATTTTTGCGGGTGAACCTCAGGATACGGCTATCGGAGATTTTCCACTTGCGTTGAACGAGACTAAAACTCAAAACATCGGCCGGATTTGTGATTAGGATACTCTAATTATGCTGGATACGAGGTTTCGTCCTCATCAAAGGTCAAATAAAGATTTTTGGATTTTTGCGGGTGAACCTCAGGATACGGCTATCGGAGATTTTCCACTTTCGTTGAACGAGACTAAAACTCAAAACATCGGCCGAATTTGTAATTAGGATACTCTAATTATGCAGGATGCGAAGTTTCGTCCTCATCGAAGGTCAAATAAAGGTTTTAGATTTTTTGCGGGCGAACGTCAGAATCCGGGCATCGGAAATTTTCCATTTTCGTTGAACAAGACTAAAACTCAAAACATCGGCCGGATTTGTGATTAGGATACTCTAGTTATGCAGGATACGAGGTTTCGTCCTCATCAAAGGTTAAATAAAGATTTTTGGATTTTTGCGGGTGAACCTCAGGATACGGCTATCGGAGATTTTCCACTTTCGTTGAACGAGACTAAAACTCAAAACATCGGCCGAATTTGTAATTAGGATACTCTAATTATGCAGGATACGAAGTTTCGTCCTTATCGAGGGTCAAATAAAGGTTTTAGATTTTTTGCGGGCGAACGTCAGAATCCGGGCATCGGAAATTTTCCATTTTCGTTGAACAAGACTAAAACTCAAAACATCGGCCGAATTTGTAATTAGGATACACTAATTATGCAGGATACGAGGTTTCGTCTTCATCAAAGGTCAAATAAAGGTTTTAGATTTTTTGCGGGCGAACGTCAGAATCCGGGCATCGGAAATTTTCCATTTTCGTTGAACAAGACTAAAACTCAAAACATCGACCGGATTTGTGATTAGGATACTCTAATTATGCAGGATACGAGGTTTCGTAGTCATCAAAGGTCAAATAAAGATTTTTGGATTTTTGCGGGTGAACCTCAGGATACGGCTATCGGAGATTTTCCACTTTCGTTGAACGAGACTAAAACTCAAAACATCGGCCGGATTTGTGATTAGGATACTCTAATTATGTAGGATACGAGGTTTCGTCCTCATCAAAGGTCAAATAAAGATTTTTGGATTTTTGCGGGTGAACCTCAGGATACGGCTATCGGAGATTTTCCACTTTCGTTGAACGAGACTAAAACTCAAAACATCGGCCGGATTTGTGATTAGGATACTCTAATTATGTAGGATACGAGGTTTCGTCCTCATCAAAGGTCAAATAAAGATTTTTGGATTTTTGCGGGTGAACCTCAGGATACGGCTATCGGAGATTTTCCACTTTCGTTGAACGAGACTAAAACTCAAAACATCGGCCGGATTTGTGATTAGGATACTCTAATTATGTAGGATACGAGGTTTCGTCCTCATCAAAGGTAAAATAAATATTTTTGGATTTTTGCGGGTGAACCTCAGGATACGGCCATCGGAGATTTTCCACGTTCGTTGAACGATACTAGAACTCAAAACATCGGCCGGATTTGTGATTAGGATACTCTAGTTATGCAGAATACGAGGTTTCGTCCTCATCAAAGGTCAAATAAATATTTTTGGATTTTTGCGGGTGAACGTCAGAATCCGGGCATCGGAAATTTTCCATTTTCGTTGAACGAGACTAAAACTCAAAACATTGGCCGGATTTGTCATTACGATACTCTAATTATCCAGGATACGAAGTTTGGTCCTCATTGAAAGTCAAATAAAGATTTTTGGTTTTTTGCGGGTGAACCTCAGGATACGGCCATCGGAGATTTTCCACGTTCGTTGAACGAGACTAAAACTCAAAACATCGGCCGGATTTGTGATTAGGATACTCTAATTATGCAGGATACGAGGTTTCGTCCTCATCAAAGGTCAAATAAAGATTTTTGGATTTTTGCGGGTGAACCTCAGGATACGGCTATCGGAGATTTTCCACTTTCGTTGAACGAGACTAAAACTCAAAAAATCGGCCGGATTTGTGATTAGGATACTCTAATTATGCAGGATACGAGGTTTCGTCCTCATCAAAGGTCAAATAAATATTTTTGGATTTTTGCGGGTGAACGTCAGAATCCGGGCATCGGAAATTTTCCGTTTTCGTTGAACGAGACTAAAACTCAAAACATTGGCCGGATTTGTCATTAGGATACTCTAATTATCCAGGATACGAAGTTTGGTCCTCATTGAAAGTCAAATAAAGATTTTTGGTTTTTTGCGGGTGAACCTCAGGATACGGCCATCGGAGATTTTCCACGTTCGTTGAACGAGACTAAAACTCAAAACATCGGCCGGATTTGTGATTAGGATACTCTAATTATGCAGGATACGAGGTTTCGTCCTCATCAAAGGTCAAATAAATATTTTTGGATTTTTGCGGGTGAACGTCAGGATACGGCTATCGGAGATTTTCCACTTTCGTTGAACGAGACTAAAACTCAAAACATCGGCCGGATTTGTGATTAGAATACTCTAATTATGCAGGATACGAGGTTTCGTCCTCATCAAAGGTCAAATAAAGATTTTTGATTTTTGCGGGTGAACCTCAGGATACGGCTATCGGAGATTTTCCACTTTCGTTGAACGAGACTAAAACTCAAAACATCGGCCGGATTTGTGATTAGGATACTCTAATTATGCAGGATACGAGGTTTCGTCCTCATCAAAGGTCAAATAAATATTTTTGGATTTTTGCGGGTGAACGTCAGAATCCGGGCATCGGAAATTTTCCGTTTTCGTTGAACGAGACTAAAACTCAAAACATTGGCCGGATTTGTCATTAGGATACTCTAATTATCCATGATACGAAGTTTCGTCCTCATTGAAAGTCAAATAAAGATTTTTGGTTTTTTGCGGGTGAACCACAGGATACGGCCATCGGAGATTTTCCACGTTCGTTGAACGAGACTAAAACTCAAAACATCGGCCGGATTTGTAATTGGGATACTCTAATTATGCAGGATACGAAGTTTCGTCCTCATCGAAGGTCAAATAAAGGTTTTAGATTTTTTGCGGGCGAACGTCAGAATCCGGGCATCGGAAATTTTCCATTTTCGTTGAACAAGACTAAAACTCAAAACATCGGCCGGATTTGTGATTAGGATACTCTAATTATGCAGGATACGAGGTTTCGTCCTCATCAAAGGTCAAATAAAGATTTTTGGATTTTTGCGGGTGAACCTCAGGATACGGCCATCGGAAATTTTCCATTTTCGTTGAACGAGACTAAAACTCAAAACATTGGCCGGATTTGTCATTAGGATACTCTAATTATCCAGGATACGAAGTTTCGTCCTCATTGAAAGTCAAATAAAGATTTTTGGATTTTTGCGGGTGAACCTCAGGATACGGCTATCGGAGATTTTCCACTTTCGTTGAACGAGACTAAAACTCAAAACATCGGCCGGATTTGTGATTAGGATACTCTAATTATGCAGGATACGAGGTTTCGTCCTCATCAAAGGTCAAATAAATATTTTTGGATTTTTGCGGGTGAACGTCAGAATCCGGGCATCGGAAATTTTCCGTTTTCGTTGAACGAGACTAAAATTCAAAACATTGGCCGGATTTGTCATTAGGATACTCTAATTATCCAGGATACGAAGTTTCGTCCTCATTGAAAGTCAAATAAAGATTTTTGGTTTTTTGCGGGTGAACCACAGGCTACGGCCATCGGAGATTTTCCACGTTCGTTGAACGAGACTAAAACTCAAAACATCGGCCGGATTTGTAATTGGGATACTCTAGTTATGCAGGATACGAAGTTTCGTCCTCATCGAAGGTCAAATAAAGGTTTTAGATTTTTTGCGGGCGAACGTCAGAATCCGGGCATCGGAAATTTTCCATTTTCGTTGAACAAGACTAAAACTCAAAACATCGGCCGTATTTGTGATTAGGATACTCTAATTATGCAGGATACGAGGTTTCGTCCTCATCAAAGGTCAAATAAAGATTTTTGGATTTTTGCGGGTGAACGTCAGAATCCGGGCATCGGAATTTTTCCACTTTCGTTGAACGAGACTAAAACTCAAAACATCGGCCGGATTTGTAATTAGGATTCTCTAGTTATGCAGGATACGAAGTTTCGTCCTCATCGAAGGTCAAATAAAGGTTTTAGATTTTTTGCGGGTGAACGTCAGAATCCGGGCATCGGAAATTTTCCATTTTCGTTGAACAAGACTAAAACTCAAAACATCGGCCGGATTTGTGATTAGGATACTCTAATTATGCAGGATACGAGGTTTCGTCCTCATCAAAGGTCAAATAAAGATTTTTGGATTTTTGCGGGTGAACCTCAGGATACGGCCATCGGAGATTTTCCACTTTCGTTGAACGAGACTAAAACTCAAAACATCGGCCGGATTTGTGATTAGGATACTCTAATTATGCAGGATACGAGGTTTCGTCCTCATCAAAGGTCAAATAAATATTTTTGGATTTTTGCGGGTGAACGTCAGAATCCGGGCATCGGAAATTTTCCACTTTCGTTGAACGAGACTAAAACTCAAAACATCGGCCGGATTTGTAATTAGGATACTCTAGTTATGCAGAATACGAAGTTTCGTCCTCATCGAAGGTCAAATAAAGGTTTTAGATTTTTTGCGGGTGAACGTCAGAATCCGGGCATCGGAAATTTTCCATTTTCGTTGAACAAGACTAAAACTCAAAACATCGGCCGGATTTGTGATTAGGATACTCTAATTATGCAGGATACGAGGTTTCGTCCTCATCAAAGGTCAAATAAAGATTTTTGGATTTTTGCGGGTGAACCTCAGGATACGGCCATCGGAGATTTTCCACTTTCGTTGAACGAGACTAAAACTCAAAACATCGGCCGGATTTGTGATTAGGATACTCTAATTATGCAGGATACGAGGTTTCGTCCTCATCGAAGGTCAAATAAAGGTTTTTGGTTTTTTGCGGGTGAACCACAGGCTACGGCCATCGGAGATTTTCCACGTTCGTTGAACGAGACTAAAACTCAAAACATCGGCCGGATTTGTAATTGGGATACTCTAGTTATGCAGGATACGAAGTTTCGTCCTCATCGAAGGTCAAATAAAGGTTTTAGATTTTTTGCGGGCGAACGTCAGAATCCGGGCATCGGAAATTTTCCATTTTCGTTGAACAAGACTAAAACTCAAAACATCGGCCGGATTTGTGATTAGGATACTCTAATTATGCAGGATACGAGGTTTCGTCCTCATCAAAGGTCAAATAAAGATTTTTGGATTTTTGCGGGTGAACCTCAGGATACGGCCATCGGAGATTTTCCACTTTCGTTGAACGAGACTAAAACTGAAAACATCGGCCGGATTTGTGATTAGCTTACTCTAATTATGCAGGATACGAGGTTTCGTCCTCATCAAAGGTCAAATAAATATTTTTGGATTTTTGCGGGTGAACGTCAGAATCCGGGCATCGGAATTTTTCCACTTTCGTTGAACGAGACTAAAACTCAAAACATCGGCCGGATTTGTAATTAGGATACTCTAGTTATGCAGGATACGAAGTTTCGTCCTCATCGAAGGTCAAATAAAGGTTTTAGATTTTTTGCGGGTGAACGTCAGAATCCGGGCATCGGAAATTTTCCATTTTCGTTGAACAAGACTAAAACTCAAAACATCGGCCGCATTTGTGATTAGGATACTCTAATTATGCAGGATGCGAGGTTTCGTCCTCATCAAAGGTCAAATAAAGATTTTTTGATTTTTGCGGGTGAACCTCAGGATACGGCCATCGGAGATTTTCCACTTTCGTTGAACGAGACTAAAACTCAAAACATCGGCCGGATTTGTGATTAGGATACTCTAATTATGCAGGATACGAGGTTTCGTCCTCATCAAAGGTCAAATAAATATTTTTGGATTTTTGCGGGTGAACGTCAGAATCCGGGCATCGGAAATTTTCCACTTTCGTTGAACGAGACTAAAACTCAAAACATCGGCCGGATTTGTAATTAGGATACTCTAGTTATGCAGGATACGAAGTTTCGTCCTCATCGAAGGTCAAATAAAGGTTTTAGATTTTTTGCGGGTGAACGTCAGAATCCGGGCATCGGAAATTTTCCATTTTCGTTGAACAAGACTAAAACTCAAAACATCGGCCGGATTTGTGATTAGGATACTCTAATTATGCAGGATACGAGGTTTCGTCCTCATCGAAGGTCAAATAAAGGTTTTAGATTTTTTGCGGGCGAACGTCAGAATCCGGGCATCGGAAATTTTCCATTTTCGTTGAACAAGACTAAAACTCAAAACATCGGCCGGATTTGTGATTAGGATACTCTAATTATGCAGGATACGAGGTTTCGTCGTCATCAAATGTCAAATAAAGATTTTTGGATTTCTGCGGGTGAACCTCAGGATACGGCTATCGGAGATTTTCCACTTTCGTTGAACGAGACTAAAACTCAAAACATCGGCCGGATTTGTAATTAGGAGACTCTAATTATGCAGGATACGAAGTTTCGTCCTCATCGAAGGTCAAATAAAGGTTTTAGATTTTTTGCGGGTGAACGTCAGAATCCGGGCATCGGAAATTTTCCATTTTCGTTGAACAAGACTAAAACTCAAAACATCGGCCGGATTTCTGATTGGGATACTCTAATTATGCAGGATACGAGGTTTCGTCCTCATCAAAGGTCAAATAAAGATTTTTGGATTTTTGCGGGTGAACCTCAGGATACGGCTATCGGAGATTTTCCACTTTCGTTGAACGAGACTAAAACTCAAAACATCGGCCGGATTTGTGATTAGGATACTCTAATTATGCAGGATACGAGGTTTCGTCCTCATCAAAGGTCAAATAAATATTTTTGGATTTTTGCGGGTGAACGTCAGAATCCGGGCATCGGAAATTTTCCATTTTCGTTGAACGCGACTGAAACTCAAAATATTGGCCGGATTTGTCATTAGGATACTCTAATTATCCAGGATACGAAGTTTCGTCCTCATTGAAGGTCAAATAAAGATTTTTGGATTTCTGCGGGTGAACCTCAGGATACGGCTATCGGAGATTTTCCATTTTCGTTGAACAAGACTAAAACTCAAAACATCGGCCGGATTTGTAATTAGGAGACTCTAATTATGCAGGATACGAAGTTTCGTCCTCATCGAAGGTCAAATAAAGGTTTTAGATTTTTTGCGGGTGAACGTCAGAATCCGGGCATCGGAAATTTTCCATTTTCGTTGAACAAGACTAAAACTCAAAACATCGGCCGGATTTGTGATTGGGATACTCTAATTATGCAGGATACGAGGTTTCGTCCTCATCAAAGGTCAAATAAAGATTTTTGGATTTTTGCGGGTGAACCTCAGGATACGGCTATCGGAGATTTTCCACTTTCGTTGAACGAGACTAAAACTCAAAACATCGGCCGGATTTGTGATTAGGATACTCTAATTATGCAGGATACGAGGTTTCGTCCTCATCAAAGGTCAAATAAATATTTTTGGATTTTTGCGGGTGAACGTCAGAATCCGGGCATCGGAAATTTTCCATTTTCGTTGAACGCGACTGAAACTCAAAATATTGGCCGGATTTGTCATTAGGATACTCTAATTATCCAGGATACGAAGTTTCGTCCTCATTGAAGGTCAAATAAAGATTTTTGGTTTTTTGCGGGTGAATCTTCAGGATACGGCCATCGGAGATTTTCCACTTTCGTTGAACGAGACTAAAACTCAAAACATCGGCCGGATTTGTAATTAGGATACTCTAATTATGCAGGATACGAGGTTTCGTCCTCATCGAAGGTCAAATAAAGATTTTTTGTTTTTTACGTTCATTTGTTGTTGTTCATTTTCCATTATGCTGTTTGCCTTGCTAGCAGTTTTTATCAATTATGTAATATGGCAATAATAGGAAAACTAATATTGTCATGCGAATCCCTTACAAAGAACTACAATAAATGCATTTGTGGTCATATATTAACGTATCTATAACTTATGTGATAGACAATATGGTCCTTAATGTATATTCACATTTTTATTTCTTTACAGTGAATAGCATGCATTATATAAGGCAACTACTCTTAAGGTGGCAATATTCGGCACACCTACCTCATTTGTTTTCAGTTGCGCTGCTGTGACCTTAGTCTCTCGTCTGTTTCTCTAAACGCTGATCGCTGACTGAATCGCTGTTTGCGGAAGACCGGGAACCCAGCGCAATCGACACTTCAACGAGCATTATAACTCGTACCGCAATATTGTGTGTACGAGTCGCTGTATATCCGATATATTAATATGCATGTTACGGTTCGCAGCTACAGCAATAGCAACAGCAATGGCGGCAGCTGCAGAACGATGGCCGCCTAACAATATTAATTCGTGACTCCGACTGATATGTCGGTGTTAAATCGTTTATAAACAGTGCTGCGCCCGTTACCGCTAACTTAGTTTTGAGCAAATGTATACGGGAGCAAACAGATGGAGCAGCTTCAATTATTGTATCTGCCAGAGGCGCCCCTACAGAATGGTGCATTTGATCATCACAAGGTTTAGATGGTGATTACATTATGTACAAATCGTAGAAGCCTAGCCCCCCATTACGTAATATACAGGGTGAGTTTTTAGTTCCAAAAATTAATGAATCAAAAATGAATCTTTTAACACGGAAAGATAAAAAATATCCTCTAGTTTTAAAACCGGCTATATAAAAATAAAATAAAAAGCCGACTACGCATACTCATATACGGGGTGATGTAGAATGCAAAATCTATATTTTCTCTTTTTCTCTTTCATCTTTATATAGTTGATACATAGCACCTGTTGTACCTACATCCACAGTTTCTGAGATATTTCGATTTCTCTGTAAAATTTAAAATATACCTTCTATTTGTGTAGGTACTGAAATTTATTTATTTTGAGAAAGTACTATCAAATTTGTTTTTTATTTAACGAATAAATGGTTTTCCAATAAGAGGTGTTATTTTGATAGTCAAAGAAAAATGGCATATTCTGAAATAAATGATCGGATGTTTATTTCAATGTAAAGAGGAAGGTTTGCCATTAAGAATGGAAAATAATATCAGCCAAATGGCCACCAGGGCTACGCTTGCAGGACCATATCCTTTTCATGAAATTGTCCATCACCAAATCGCAAAGTGGTTGCTGTATGCCCTGAATAGCTTCACGAATTCCATCTTTGAGTTCTTGAATCGACGCTGGGCTGTTGGCGTAGACCTTATATTTCACGTGGCCCCAAATTAAGAAGTCGCAAGGGGTTAAATCACGGTGGCCAATTGTGATCACCTCTTCGAGAAATAACACGGTCCGGAAACTTTCCCTGTAAAAGAGCTATCGTTCGTTGCTTGTGTGACACGTAACGCCGTCTTGTTGAAAGTAAACGTGGGCCAGATTAATATCATCCAATTCCGGCCATAAAAAATTATTAATCATCTCCCGATAGCGCAATCCAGTCACCGTAACTGTTGCTCCAGCCTCATTTTCGAAAAAGTAAGGGCCAATGACCCCGCCTGACCATAAACTGCACCAAACAGTTAGACGTTGAGGATCGAGATGCTTTTCAACAATGATTCTTGGGTTTTTCGAGCCCCAGATGCGACAATTTTGCTTGTTGACGTACCCAGCGAGGTGAAAATGGGTCAGTCCAGATGATTTTTCGATGAAATTCCGGATCATTTTAATGCATTTCAAGGACCCAATCAGCAAAGACACGACGTTGTTGATGATTGGCCGGCTTGAGTTCCTGTGTTAACTGAACTTTATAAGCCCTTAAGACTCAAGTCTTTATGCAAAATACGGTGTAATGACGTTTGTGGAATGCCCAATTCCAAAGAACGACGAGGAATGGACAAACCTGGGCTTTCTTCAACACTTTGGGCTAAAGCAGTAATATTCTCCGTTGTTCTTGAGCAACGTGCACGATTTTTATTCTTCACATCACTCACTTGTCCCAACAGCTCGAATTTTTCCACCAATTTCTGTATTGCGGATCGACAAGATGCTGCACGATGACCAAAAAGTATTCTAGTTTTACGAACCGTCACTGACAAATTTTCAGCATTTTTTTAGTGGATTTTGATAATTTCAATGCGTTGTTGAAGCGTGTGTCGTTCCATCTTTCTTAATGGCGTTGGTTCTACTTGTCAAATGTCAAACAAGTGCAGCGTCAAAACTGACGTCTCCCGAAATAGCCAGCTATTCAAAATAACACCTCTTATTGGAAAACCCTTTAGTATCTGATGGAGTCAAAACCCTGAATCATCGAGATAATAGAGTCAGGTATGCTGAGGAAACAATTTTGTAGACGTGGTGCATAATTATCAAGCAGATTTATCAAATGGGCTTTGAAAAATTGACAGTTTTCATAACCTGCTCAATAATTGCGTACTATGTGACAAACGAGCTTTGAAAATCTATGTTTCCGTTGAGGGTATTTAGGAGAATCTTTGAGAAATTGCCTATGTGCCTCTACAACATGTCAACTATCAAAAGCAACATCCAAAACGCAGGCACTCTAAAACTAATGCGGAACGGTTAGAGAAACTCTTGGAAGGAACAGCACCAAAAATTGTTATTTTACATTATTCTAAAGCGCGTTGAGTTACGCTATCTCAATTTGTTGCTTCTGTTATCATACTTACTTAAATTAATTCTTAGTCTTTCAGAAGCGAGCAGTTAGATGCATCGCCAAGAGTAGACATAGAACTTCATGCAAGCCACTTTTTTTAGAATACAAAATTATGACCGTAGCACTATCTATTTTGGAAACGACATCACTAATATTCAAAGATAAAATAAAATTTGAGACCATAAATATAAAGTATAATATAGGACAAAAGAATGATTTTTAATTAATCACCCCCGAATCATTAAAGATTCAATTATATATGATGGAGTGAAGATGTATAACAAACTTCCTCACTCTTTTGAAATTCAAAGAGACTTAAAAGTTTTCCATTAGAAATTGTCAGTTACAAAAACCTTATTACACCCTAGATGAGTTCTACGACAAGGTTTGAATGAATGAATAAGGACCAAAGGCTATCCAGCACGGAATGTGGCTGGTGCATAAGCCACACGATGGACCCTTCTGCGCCTCTATCCGCGCTAGTTCCTAAAATCTGCCCTTTTGGCAAAGGCAAGTACATTCTTAGGCCCTATCCGTTTTATCTCTATTGGTTCCAAGGTTCTTGAGCCCAGCATAGTCTGCCTGTGATAACCCAGGGTTTCACAGCGACACAAGATGTGTGCCGAGGATTCTTCCTCTTCACCACACCACGTGCACGTTGGGTCGTTGACCACCCTCATCACGAACAAGTGACGCCTGAAGGTGGTGTGACCCGTTAATAGGCCTACTAGCAATCTCAAGTTACTCCTATCCAGAGAGAGACAAAATCGTCCTATTCTCTCTGCAGGCCCTGCTAATAGTTCCCGAGCTTGACGGAGATGACCAGAGATGTTGCTCCATCTCAGAGAGTGTTGATTCGGGATCCACTCTCCAGCTGTTTTCCTAATCAAGTTTGCAGATAGTCCTAAGGCTGGTTCCGGGCCCACAAAACTGTTGCCGGGTCCCATCCTAGCCAGATGATCCGCCATTTTGTTACCCTTTACCCCAGCGTGCCCAGGTACCCACATAAGTGATACCTTGTGTTTAGCTGAGATGTCTTCAAGAGCCCTCCTGCACTCCAGGATCAGTCCCGACGTTATTTTCCAAGCACTCAGTGCTTTGATGGGTGCCTGACTATCAGAGCAGATAGTAATCCGCCTCCTAGACCCGTCAATTTTCCGAATACGATTTACACAAGCAAGACCTCAGCCTGGAATACTGTGGTGTGCCCCCCAAGAGGGAGTGAAAGTCTTGTATGGGGTCCGTAGACTCCCGAGCCCGAGCCCTCTCTAGCGAGTAAACCGTCTGTGTACCAGACTTGTCCTCCTCCTTCTATGAGCTGTCTTTCCCTAGACTCCCATCCCACTCTTCCCTTGACGGAAACACCACCGTAAATTTGCGATTGAAGCAATACGTAGGAGAAACTATATCGCTCCTCGCCAACAAAATAGGACTATCCTCATGCAACTCTGCTAGAACCGTCGAATGTGATTTGCCTGGGTTCATAAAAGTCTAGCTACCCTGATTCCAGAGACGGAACCCAGTTTTTCTAGCTTCCCCTTGAATTACCAGATCCAAAGGAGGAAGATTCAATGGCACTGAAAGGTGTTGTGCGCACTGCACTGGTTATACTAAGACATGCCAAACTTTGAACCTCATTAAGTTTGGCTCTTATTGCCTCCGTCTTTATACAGGTCCACCACACTATGGAGCCATATATTAATGACGGTCTGACTATTGTAGCATAGAGCCAGTGCACCACTTTTGGGCTCAGGCCCCAACTACTACCGACAACTCTTCTGCAGGCCCATAATGAGTTTCGAGCCTTGCTTACCTTATAAATGACGAGGTTTAGTGAATATGCCACAAATTTTGTTTGTTATAGAACTCTGTCAATAAGAATCTTGTAATTTCCTAGACAATAAAGTATATTTTTATATCTATCTATGTTTGTAATTAGTTTATTTTTTATTTATCATGAACAGAGCCTAACAATACAAATGAAAAAGAAGCAAAACAAAAACATGAAAAATAAGTTTATGTATATGCGTCATGCGCCAGATTTCATTCGATTGATAAATAATGTACGTTTCGCACTACTTCACAATTTCGTAAATTGCTAAACTGGCAAGATTGTATGAGGTACCAAAGGACCATTATTAAGTATTTAGACTGCAGTGTAGGACGATTTCGCTCTATTCCCTACGATAAAAAATTGATTTACATTGCATGTTGAGCGCACTATTCACTGCCTACTGTGAAATATGTATTGCTTCTCGGCTACACCAGTGGTGTATATTTAAGCAGTCCTAGTGCCTATTGTTAGAATTGAAAATGGCCATTCACCTCGGTGAGACAACTCCTGTTGTCCAGAGGCTGTCCTGTCCAATTGGAAATAAAAGCACAGCATAGTAAACAACCAGCAGAATATCTCTGAGGATTTCCTATATAAAAATTATTTCTACTGAATTTTAACTTGACAGCGCCATTTTGAGTGAGAAATGTATATAGGGATACGAAAATAAAGTATAGGTATTGATACCGATACCTATTCGATATTTGTTGGCCAAGTATACAGGGTGGGCCAATAGTGCCAATAGTGCGTGGACGGAGGATTGTGGGCTTAATAAAAAATATTTCAAAAATCTGTCACTTGATCGTGGTAGGGATCCTTGAGGGCTATGACGTAAAAATATTTTCACTCAAATTTTGACATTTATGCAGGGTGATTCATATCAAACTTACATTTTTTTAAATGGAACCTCCTATATATTATTACATATTTGGATTCCTTGGTCAATTTTAGTGTGACTTTATGTATCACACATGGAACTTTAAACGAACCGTTTAGGCGCAAATCACCATTTTTGGTATAAGTAGGTATCAGAAAAAAATTGAATATCGCAGAGATTATGAAACCTAGAAGGCAGTGACTTTGCGGTACAACTAAGCATGAAATGCGTCGCCTTAGGTCAGACGGCTAAAATTGAATTCTTTTTGTACTTGGAGAAATCAGTAGATTAATTAAGGAAACTTCAGTCACAGATAACTTGATTTTTTCAAATGGCAATGCCTATTTTGGTTTGAAAAATCGAATGTAAAATTTGATCACCTTTCTAGCGATATAGCGTTCTCGATATCAATCTTTTTTGGTTTTCATTTTATTTCAAATTTTCAGTCAAATCGGTGTTTTTCAATTTTCCTGCGTGCAAGCAACCCAGCAGGCCATGAAAAATAAACAGAAGCTCGTTAATATGGAAGAAACCAACTAACTTAGTAGAAAGATGCAAACTAACTGGAGCAACGAGGCAAGATTATGAAAATTCCTTGCAACAGCCCCAAGATATCTAATGTAAATGGGTAGCTGGGCTATGACAGAAGTATTTGTTTTTCACAGCCTACTAGCTATCGAGGTGTACTAGAGCTTGACAACCTTCCAAAACGATTAAAAATTTTGAAACAAAAGGAAAACTACCAGCGATTTTTGCTTACAGTCTAACATGTTTAGAATTTCATATCTAATGGGATAAAAAGATTAGTCACTTCCGTATAGTTAAGTCAAAAGTGAAATCTCCAACTGGAGCATTTTGAACATCTATTGAAATAATTGCTAGAATTTTTTAATTACGCTATGTTGTAATTGTGTTTATTTCAGTAGTTTTCTGCAAACTAAATTATTGTTTTACAATTCAAACAGACTGCAACTCTAGTTTCATTTTCCGCGATTTTGCTAATAAGTAGAAGTACCTACTGAAGAATTTGAAGGGTATCATTACTTTTGACTTACGGAACTGGCTACTTTTTTATAGCATTAAATGTGAAAATTTATTCAGAAGACATAAATATTATACTGTCAGCAACAATCACTAGTAGTTTTCCTTTGATTAAATATTTTTTTACTGACGTTGGAAACTGACTAATAGCTAGTAGGCTGTGAAAAATGAGCGTTCTTGTTACCGCTCTTGTTTCTGGTTAGAGCTAATATGTTGTAAGGAATTTTCATAATCTTGCCTCGTTACTCTAGTTAGTTTGCATCTTTCTACTAAGTTAGTTGGTTTCTTCCATATTAACGAGCTTTTGTTTATTTTTCATCGCCTGCTAGATTGCTTGCATGCAGGAAAATTGAAAAACACCGATTTGACGGAGAATTTGAAATAAAATGAAAACTAGAAAAGATTGGTATCGAGTATGCTATATTGTTAGAAAGGTAATGAAATATTACATTCGATTTTTTAAACCAAAATAGGCATTGCCATTTGAAAAAATCAAGTTATCTGTGATTGAAGTTTCCTTAATTAATCTACTGATTTCTCCAAGTACAAAAAGAATTCAATTTTAGCCGTCTGACCTAAGGTGACGCATTTCATGCTTAGTTGTACCGCAAAGTCACGGCCTTCTAAGTTTTATAATCGCTGCGATATTCAATTTTTTTCTGATACCTGCTTATACCAAAAATGGTGATTTGCGTCTAAACGGATCGTTTAAAGTTCCATGTGTGATACATAAAGTCATACTAAAATTGACCAAGGAATCCAAATATGTAATAATATATAGGGGGTTCCATTTAAAAAAATGTAAGTTTGATATGAATCACCCTGTATAAACGTCAAAATTTAAGTGAAAATATTTTTACGTTATAGCCCTTAAGGGTCCCTACCACGATCAAGTGACAGATTTTTGAAATATTTCTTAGTAAGCCCACAATCCTCCGCCCACGCACTATTGGCCCACCCTGTAGAGCTGTTGACGCCAATGAAGGCGTATCTGGTTCCTACGGAAAATTTGTAAAACGTACTGAGATGTCGGCAGTACCATCGAAATGATGTTAAACGAGATGGCAAAGTCAACTAGTTGGCTTCGCGACAAACTAGTAGTTGCCAGTCATTGCTGAATTTCGGTACCGAGTATTAATCTTGAGCAGTTTGAAAGACGCTCTTAGGCAGCCCGCCCACTCAGGCGACGCGAAGCCTCTCGCATATTTTCAGTGTTTAGCAATATTATGTAGGATGTGGTGCTAAATTGCAGTCTCTGGTCGTGATACAAAGACATTCATTACAAAGGTAATTTAATTACCCAGCATTTTATTTTGTTTTTTCTCTTTTCTTCTTCTTCCATAGTGGCAATTGAACTCAATACAAAGAGTTCCTCTTCTGACGAACTGCTTATCGTACCTCACTAGACAACGTTCTCGTTCAACTGCTCAAAAACAAATAAAATTCGCGTCGCGCCCTTGAAAGCCGCGCGTCGCGTCGCGCCGCTTTGCCCCAGTGCTCGCCCACTTAGGCGAAGCGTCGCGAACGGAAGCGGCGCGAGGCGAAGCGTCATTTAACCGATGTCCGCCCACTGGGGCGAAGCGTCGCGAAGCGTCGCGTCGCGTCATTTACGGCGCGACGCAAATTTTATTTGTTTTTAAGCAGTTGAACGGGGTACGTTGTCTAGTGAGGTACGATAAGCAGTTCATCAGAAGAGGAACTCTTTGTATTGAGTTTAATTGCCACTATGGAAGAAAAAGAAAAGAGAAAAAACAAAAGAAAATGCTGGGTAATTAGATTACCTTTGTAATGAATGTCTTTGTATCACGACCAGAGACTGCAATTTAGCACCACTTCCTACAAAATACTGCTAAACAATGGAAATATGCGAGAGGCATCATGAAATATTTGGATCTTCTCGCCCATTCAGGCGAAGCGAAGCGAAGCGTCAAGAGAAACGACGCCTAGTTGGTCCGAGGAGAAGCCGCGCGTCAAACGACGCGCCTCTTCGCTTCGCGCCGCCTGAGTGGGCGGGCTGCCATATAAACTAATGTAAAGTTCTCTGGCGTCAAATCCACAATTTTCTTCGCGCCGCGTCCGTTCGCGACGCTTCGCCTAAGTGGGCGAGCACGTTTAGATTCCACCATTTTGGAAAATGGTGGAAGCTATGCGTATTGCTGAAGTTTGGTACTGAAATGAGAGTGCTCATCCACCATTATTTGAAGCTGGTATGAACCGGAAAAAGATTTTAGAAGAATCTGGAAGAAAATATATTTTGTTACAGGTCCTATAGGAAATAAATTATTTGGCTGAGTGCAGCTGAGCTCTCTTGTACGTACTATAACCTCCTCTTAATAATGATTACAAATAAAGCACGTCCTATTCCTGGTGTTTCAGTCAGTTATGTGAAAACACAACGGAGGCCTGATTAACAACTTTTGAAGCTTCAATCGAAATTGTGTTAATACGTTCACTGCTCTCACAATGTTTACTTTCGGTTCTAATTGAATTTTTGTTTGTGCAAACAATTTAACGCAATTTAGTTTTGGCATGGTACGCAGCACTCGCTTGTTAGTGTTTCCTGCTGCCGTTTTATCCTGATGAGCCCTTTTTCTACCTAATTATTCATTCATGAATATTGCATTGTCATAGATATTCCATTCCATTTTAATATTAACGAACCTTTTTTTGCCTGGGAGGTAAAAGTCTTCATAGAAAATATGACCCGAGGGTCATACCTAGTTGGATTCATCCCATTGTGTATGAACATTTCATTTCATTTCATTTTTTAATTGTACTATGTCATACGGTACTGTCACCTCGAAGGCTAAGCCACAGCATGGTAAACAAACAGCATAATATCCATAATATTTCCAATATAAAAATGGTTCCCACAGAATTTGACCTTGGGATGATTTTACAGATGTAAAGTTTGGGTAGAGATGCGAAAATGAAAATATCGATACCGGTACCAACTCGATATTTTTTAGCCAAATAGGCGCGTTTGGTTCGTACAGAGCATTTTGTGCAACTGATTACACCCCTCAATAATTATATAATTATTTTCGATACCGATACAAAAGTATGGACACCAGCTTGGAATGCCTCAAAAAGTATCGATGACAAAAATACCCGACATTAGTGCAGAAGTATCGAAGTATCGTGAGCATGCATTGAAATTTGGCTAACCTGCTGCCCCTCTTATACTGCCATGGTTATCCAGCTCCTGCTACTGCTCTTCATGACCTTGAATGGATCTATCTCGGCTTGCAGATGCATTCTTCTTCAATGTGGTGGGTGATATCATCGTTTCAAACTTAAAATATAGTGTAGGTGACGTTAAGACTGATTTGACATAGTCACCAATACAGCCTAGCAACCAACAGGACGCCGAAAAACTAAAAAAATGGAGTCAAGTTGATTGACTCAATACTTTTCACACATAACGGTATCATGTTATTATTTTCCCATTGCACGAAGCTATAGTCTCAGCCCCTTGCAACCAAATCATTGCCGGCCTGTCCTCAAAATAGATTCAGCACAAATAACTCTAATAGTTTGTTAGATCTCTGCGTAGGAACAAGATCACGATGTTTATTCTGCGAGCTTCAGTTGGATGAAACTAAACAATCAGGAAATCCCTTAGTTTCTGCAATAAACAAGGCAATGTTCCGATGGATCTAACAAAGTGTATTATGTCGCTAGGTCCTTTTTTCGCAGGTCAATGAAGAACCTTTCGTGCAAACAAAAACTTTTTCAGTTTTGGAACCCTCCACCCCCCAACCCACCCAAATTCCCCCACCCTAAAAAAAATGATCAGGAACCCCCAAAACGCCTAAAAATGAAGTTTGAGCTGTTTTTATATTTTAGTTTTTTTACTGTTGCTGTGCCGCCACTGACACGATTTCTAAAAACCATACGCGTTTTCCATCCTTGGCACGGTATTGATACTGTGGCAATGTTTCATTAAAATCAATTTCACAATTTCCATGTTACTCAATACAGAACGATATAAAGCGATATTTTGTATACGTAATTATATCAGAAAATTCCCTTTGTTACTCTAGTAAGCAAGATAATGATCGGATGGACATATTATACCGCTATGACTCTCTTTTTCAAGTCAGTGGACATCGTATTATGAATACAACAAATTTTTGGGTTTTTCAACCAGCCAACCCCCAACCACCCCAATTTCATCCCTACCAAAATAAAAGTAAAAGATGCTCCTAAGACGCCTAAAAACACAAAGTTCGAGAACTATTTATTTTTTTCGTTTTTTGCTAATTACTCCGCCATCAATGAACCGATATTAAAAAATTTTCAGAGCATTACCTTCTAGGACCCCACAGCATATCGGTACCCAAATCTCATCATAATTCGTGCAACGGTTACTGAGATTACGAGGGTAGAAGAAACGCGACAAACATACCGCCGGAAATGAGTGACGTGGATTTTCGTTATGTCGATGAAACAGGTATGGAGATTCCTATGTTCTTTTCTAGTTTGCTCCATGATTACACTATCAATTATTAGTTGTTCTTTGCAACCTTGGCTTTGTTTTCTACATCCTTTCTGTTCTTCAGTAAGGATGTCGTTTTGCCTAGGGTGTTGTTCAATCCTTCTGCATATTGTTGCGGTGATGATCTTGTGCAAGGTGGGGATAACTGGTAGGGTTCTTGGTGTCTGCGTTTTTTGGTTCTATATATGGTACTCCTTGTGTGAGGAATTTGGGTAGCCTGTTACGTTGGAGTATGCCTTTATTGATTTGGTCTGTGAGCATTTCATATGTTGCACTGAATTACTTGTACCAGGAATTTTGCACGTTGTCTACGCCCGGGCACTTCCAATTGTGGGTGTGTTTTATTGTCTTGGCTACTTCCTGTGGTGTAAGAATAACGTCTCCTTGTTCGCTATGTGTTGTTGTTTTTCCTCTTTCTGGCTGATCCATGGAGCGTTTTCATTATGGGTTTTGGGCTCTGACCATAAGCTTCCCCAGAAGTCGGTTAGCTCTTTTCTACTTGGAGGTTCTATTGTTGTTATCTGATTATTTCAGTACATTTTGAGAGAGAGAGATAGAAGCACACCTTTTTTTGGTATAGTTCTGTGTAAAAATTGCTTATTTTCTTGTTTCCGCCATTTTAGGCAGCTAATGGGCGTTTTTGCATAGGTGTCTAACCTTATTCAGTTTTTTGTCCTTTGCACATTTTTGAGAGAGAGAGAAGCACCTTTCTTTATTTTTGGTATAGTCTTTGATAGTTTTTGAGTGTGCTCAAACACACATTTTGCAAATTTGAGCTGTAATTTTGCTGTACTGATTTAACAATTTTCCGTCTTTTGCAACCGATACAGTACACCGAAGTACATATTTTAGTCATTTCTGTGGGGCTTTGAACGTACTCATAGATTTTGTTTCTTTTGAGTTATCATTTTAACACTGAGTATATTTATTGAGATACAGTTGCTAGTAAAGGGTTTTTCAATTAGGACGGGTCGATCTTGGTAGGCTGTGGCGGCCATGTTGTTTTGACAGCGTGTGTCTAATCTAGTGATTTATGATTAGTGACTTATGCCAAATCACCATGACAGGTTACACAATTGAGCAGCGAGTACAAATGATAAAACTTTATTATCAAAATGATTGTTCACTAGTGCAGACCATGCGCGCGTTACGCCCATTTTATGGAAGACGCGGGGGTCCTTCAAAGTCGACTTTGCAACGTTTGGTGTAGAAATTCTAGACGACTGGTTCAGTTAACAATCAGCCAACACCCTTACGTCAAAGGAGTTCCAGATCAGCCGAGAACATTGCCGCTGTCCGTGAAAGTGTCCAAAAGAACCCAAGGAAGTCAATTCCTCGCCTTTCACAGGAACTTGGCCTTTCGCAGACTTCAACCTGGAGAATTTTGCGCCGCGACTTAGGCCTACATCCATACAAGATCCAACTTACCCAGGAGCTCAAACATCATGACCATAGACAACGTCGTGTGTTCGCTGACTGGGCTTCGGAGCGTTTGGAAGAAGACCCCAATTTCGGCCGAAAAATCATATTTAGTGACGAGGCGCATTTTTGGATGAATGGCTATGTTAACAAGCAGAATATGGGACAACGCAAATCCTCACGAGATTCACCAGGCAAAAATGCATCCACAGAAAGTTACTGTTTGGTGCGGATTCTGGGCCGGCGGCGTTATTGGTCCGTACTTTTTTGAAAACGGCGTTGGTGAAGCCATTACCGTTACCGGCGAGGGCTACAGAAGGATGCTAATGGATTTCTTTTATCCCAAGTTAAACAACATGGAGGTGAACGACATGTGGTTCCAGCAGGATGGCGCTACCTGCCACACAGCGGACGCCACGTTGGCCCTTCTGCACGAATGATTTGGGGGTATGGTTATCTCTTGCAGAGGTGACGTGAATTGGCCACCAAGATCGTGCGATTTGACCCCACTAGACTTTTTCTTGTGGGGTTTTCTGAAGTCACAGGTCTATGCCAATAAGCCGGAGTCTACCGTCGCCCTTAGGGTGAACATAATCCAGTCCGTGGCTCGAATTCAGCCGGATTTATGCAGCAGAGTGATTGAAAATTGGACCACTCGGATCCGTGCCACCGTGAGAAGCCACGGAGGACATTTGAACGATGTGATATTCCACACCTAATGGCATACATGGGCCTTCCAAATAAAAACAAAAATTATTTGATATCTCACACACAGCTTGTTTTATTTCATTTTAACATCAACCCATCCTTATTGAAAAACCCTTTATCTTGCAACGATTACTGATATAGTTTTCAATTTTTTGGATTTTGTGATACTTGGTTTTTTTGTCATTTTATAAAGATTAGTGGGCTTGATAATTTTCTTTTGATTGCATTACCTTTCAAGATTCTAAAATTTTTGGAGCACTTATAGATCTAGAGCCAGCAGCAACTTAATAGAATCATAGCCTTGATTTTTTTTAGAATCAATTAAATTGCTTTGAACTTAAGTCTTCAACTGTCTTGCTCACTTCAAGATCTTAGTTAAGTTTTATCTCTCTGTCATCTTTCGGTAAATCTAATTACGATTCCAATGTGTGCTGCATTTTCTCGACTGGAACTGCTTACTAAATCCAATTGAAGTATGGAAATTGATGATGATATATTCCTTTTCCGACGCCAACTTTTGTGTTGCATTTTGGTGGTGTTTAATAAAACTCTCTGCAATATTTGCATTTAAATTAAATTACTTATGAAGCTAGTCATGCATATGTACATGCATATATCACAAAATTCAGCCGAATAAATATAAAACTGGCCATCCGTATAGTTGAAAAGTTACTTAATTCTTGTGCCGTCAAAACTGGTGATATACGAGTATTGAGATCCTGATTTGAATGTATGCTGTAGAAAATAGAATTACATTATGCCTGACGTAAAAGATGCAGTAAGGTTTTATCATATTAAAATTTAGATATGTATACAATTTTCTTGCTTTTACTTCCCACACGGATAGGCTTTAAAATGTTACCTATCAACTTACAGCTCCATTATACACAATTTATATGATCATAAAAGCTTGTCGCGAGGTTTACGTAAGTACCTAGAAGTATTTAATTAAACTGAAATTTTAACAAAATTTATTAAACCTAGCAGACCAAGTTAGTCAATTAAATATGTACTAGTTCATTTAAACAAGTATACACATTTACACATAATAAAGACATAATAATAGTAATAACCCCCATCAGGTGCTAGAACGTTGTCGTTCGTTTGGGGGCTTAGCAGGTGACTTTTCGATAACCGAGCTACGTGGGTTGATGGCTTATCGGGGGTTTTAATGTCACCCCAGAGCTATGATGCCCGCGGTGTTTGTGATCAAAAGGTCACTTCAACCAAGGCTAGCATATTCAGTAAGCTGGGCGCTCGGTACTTACCCTACCTAGCACCAAGCTCCTATCTTTCCCCAAGCTATCATGACTTCGGTCAGATAGGGGTTTGGCAAATCCGGGAAAACATGCCACAGAGGGCTGAACGCCGGTGCCCCTGTCACACACCGTTATTGCTCCCCACACTTCAACGACTTCAGTGGGGCGTGACTGGGGAACGTCGTGAGGGGTAAGCAACCGGGGGGCTTGCCTTAACCGGCCGGCCCGTGAGGAGAAAGCCTCAACAAAACCCGACAGTAAAGTCGCAAATCCTCCGGAGCACCTTGGGCCAACTTCGGAGTAAATATAAGTCCCTTCTCTTCTGGAATGGGCGTCACCCGGGAGAGCGACTTTTAAATCGTCCCTACTCGTGGGAACACGATGCATAGAGTTACTTCTAAAAACAACCAACGACGGCCTAGGGTACGTCGATTAAACTCACCCGAACCCCAACCCCAAACCGAACAACCCATAGAACGCAACCCAGCTGCGGATGTTTTGCCGGCACAGCCAGCAACCACCAAAGCTGGTAAACCCAGACAGCGCTTACGGTGGACCACTGAAATCAACAAATCTGTAATGCACTGTTACTACACCGCCACTAAATTAGAAACCATCTCTACAGGCTACAGACATGAACTGCACAGGCTATTTATAGCACAATACCCACACCTCGCCGAACGTGTAACTGAACAGAGACTCATTGACCAAAAACGAGTCATAACAAAAAACAACCGCCTTACACCCGACGAAATACAAGCTATCAAGGTTCTTGTATCCAATGAAAAAAATGGTGCCCACCCGAATCACCTGCAGACCTCAAACAAAACCACAATCGACAACACTAGCATACACTCAGATATAGATCCAGAACATGAGCATACACAACATACACCAGATACCGCTGTCCAATCTAATGATTCGTTAGCTACTGAATCAATCACAGAAGGACATGCCATTCGCATCCGAAATAACCAACCTCTAAACACAAACCCAACCAATAGCACCAGCCTACACTCAGAATTGGATCCAGAACATGATCATACACCAGTTACACCGGAAACAATATGCACTAACTTGCCCTCCACAGCCACACAAAGCCAAAACATTGCTATACCACCTGCCATCACCAATCTGCCGAACAAGTGATGAACACACAGTACAGCAAATGGAGTGGCACCAATCCTACATTGCGAGATCCCCTGCCCAGACTAATTTTTAAAAACAACACTCGACAAATATTACACACAATGAATGTCAACATAATACCACAATTTTTAACCAAAGACAAAGACCTAGAGAACATCCATACTGGTATATATGCTGCCGCAGCAACCACACTCATACTTAACGGCCAAAAACTCCCAAAACGATCTATAGCCCGCACAACTGAAAGATCTAAACCTAAATGGCAAATCAGAATTGAAAATAAAATTAGCACAATCAGAAAGGATCTGGCACACCTCGCGCAATACATCAACAACAACAACCGTTCGAAACGCGTACAGACAACAATTAATATACTCAAATCCAAGTCACCACAACAAACAATACCAGAAATAGCTGATACCCTTAAGCAGAAGCTTGCAGTCTATGCAGCTAGACTCCGCAGATACAACGAGTCCAATGCCAGAAAGGATGCTAACAATCTTTTTCATAAAAGTGAAAAACAGTTCTACCAAAAGATAACAGCAGCCAACCAGATAAAAGCAATAGAACCTCCTAGTAAACAAGAGTTAATAGGGTTTTGGGGAAACCTATGGTCAGAACCCAAAACACATAATGAAAACGCTCCACGGATCAGACAAGAAGAGGAAAAACATCAACATACAGCGGAGCAGGGAGACGTCATCCTTACACCAGAGGAAGTAGCTGAAACCTAAAGCATACCCACAATTGGAAGTGCCCAGGCGTGGATAGTGTGCAAAATTTCTGGTACAAGCAATTCAGTGCAACATACGAAATGCTTACGGACCAAATCAATAAAGCCATACTCCAACCTAATAGGCTTCCCAAATTCCTCACGCAAGGAACAACGTATATAAAACCAAAAAACGCAGATACCAAGAACTCTGCCAAATACCGCCCGGTCACTTGTCTCCCAACCTTGTACAAGATTATCCGCAACAACAGGCCAAAGGATTGAACAACACCTCAATCAAAACAATATCCTGACTGAAGAGCAAAAAGGATGTAGAAAACAAAGCCAAGGTTGCAATGAACAACTTATAATTGATAGTGTGAGAATGGAGCAGGCTAGAAAAGAACACAGAAATCTTCATGCCTGTTTCATCGTTTATGAAAAAGCTTTTGACTCTGTATACCATAGCTGGCTAATGAAAACTCTTCAAATATACAAAATTAACCCAGCCCTTCGTCAGTTCCTTTCAAGAACCATGGAGACATGGCGAAAACAACATACATCTTAAAACTCAGGACGGCCATATCCAAACGGAGGAGCTACACATAAGACGCGGTATCTTCCAGGGTGATTCACTTAGTTCACTGTGGTTCTGTCTTTGTTTAAATCCGCTCTCTAACGCACTTAACAACATAAATTATAGTTTCAACATCAGACACCAGAAGGTTAATCAACACAGAATAAGTCATCTTCTCTACATGGATGATATAAAACTATATGCAGCCACTGAAGTGCAACTGAAGGAATTACTCAGAATAACAGAAGTTTGTACGTCAGACGTCCGGATGGAATTCGGAATGAGCAAATGCAAGGTGCTCCACATCCAAAAAGGCCAATGGAAGAACGATTCCGAACAGGAAACATTAACAGGCCAAACGTTGGATAACATGGACAAGGACGAAACGTACAAGTACCTGGGCTTCAATCAGAACATTGAGATCGATCACTCAGAAGTCAAGGCTCAACTAACACAAGAGTTTAGAGACCGCCTCGTTAGACTACTAAAAACAAAATTGAATTCCAAAAATCTTACAAAAGCAATTAACACATTTGCGATACCAATCCTCACATACTACTTTGGTATCGTCAAGTGGTCGCACACTGATATTGAAAACATTAACATCCTCATACGAACGGAACTGACAAAGCACCGAATGGTACATCCAAAAGCGTGCAAGGAAAGGCTTACCATAGACAGAAAACAAGGGGGTAGAGGAATTATAGAAATACTGTCACTTCACACAAGACAAATAAAAATGCTGAGATACTTTTTCGAAAGCAGACAGACAAACTTACATAGGTCAATAGTAAAAGTAGATAAAAACTATACTCCACTCACCCTATCCTCCCCAGATCACTCAGCAGACACACACAATCACATGGAATCACAACAACAAAAAATAAACACCTGGTCACAAAAAGCACTCCATGGCAAGCACAGATACCGCGTTACACAAGAGCACATTAATGAAGAACAATCATACACCTGGCTGCAGGATGGCCAACTCTTTCCAGAAACTGAGGGTTTTATGCTTGCTATCCAGGACCAAGTAATTGCGACAAGGAATTACATAAAATACATTATTAAAGATACAGCCATAACCGACGACAATTGCAGAAAGTGCCACCAACAGAAAGAAACGGTAGACCATATAACAAGCGCATGCAAAACTCTCGCTGGAACCGAGTACACAGCCAGACATAACTCTGCAGCCAAAGTCATACACCAAGCACTAGCCATAACAAACAAGCTAGCAGAAAACACAGATCCATATTACAATTACACACCGATATCAGTACTCGAAAACAATGAATACAAACTATACTGGGGCCTTGAAATACATACAGATAAGACTATCCCGGCAAATCGGCCAGATATAGTTTTCCAGTCGAAGGCAGACAAAGTTACCTATTTGATAGATATTGCCATTCCCAACGATATGAATATTCAAAACGCCTACGCTGGGAAGATATCTAAATACACAGACCTTGCCATAGAAGTGAAACGACTCTGGAAACAAAACAAAGTTGTTATTGTCCCCCTGATTATGTCAGTCTCAGGCCTTACACCAAACGCATTTACCCCACACCTACAACAGTTAGGCCTGGACGAACGGTTACACAAAATATTCCAAAAGTCTGTAATCCTGAAGACCTGTAATATTGTTCGATCCTTCCTAAATTCAGACCCGTAATAGTTCAGGTGTTGACTTGGCACAGCCCGTCAACATTTGTTGCTACCGCAGTCATGCGAGAGAAACATGATAAATCAGAGTAATAATAATAATATTCATAAACCTACAATTGGTAGCACCAATAACCATATAAATTTACATTACTACATTACAACAAGTGTTTCCGCCTCTGCTTCTAATAACAGCTTCGTAACCGTAAGCTGATATCACGACAGCTTATACCTTCGCCATATAAAGTTACTGCTTGAACGCAATCATCGCGGGTCAAGTTTCTTGTAATGCGGTTCATTTTCATCCAGTTTATAACAGCAAAGCAACAAAATTCAAGATGATTGACTAATGTGAGTCATTTGACGTTGCTCTTAAGGGGCCTGGGTATACACAGTTGTACATACAGGGTGAGTTTTTAGTACCGGCTCGGTCGATAACTCCAGTACTATAGAAGATAGCGAAAAAAGTTGTATATAAAAGTTGTATCCATAGATATGCTCCTTTCTCAGAAAATATTTAGATTTATACAGGGTGATCCATAAATACGTGGTGATGCAAACATGCATTTTTTCAAATGAGATATCCTATACAGGGTGTCCCAAAAAATAGTGTCAAGCGGAAGTCCAGAGATAGAGCACACCTAGAAGTATCTGAATCACCCCCATATATGTTATGCAATTTTTTGTAGTTTCCGAGTTATGAATTGTTTTATGAATTTTAGATAATTCTCTACCTCGACAACTTAAAACTGTTCTAAAAGAAAAATTAAAAGACTTTTCCAAATTTTCTTTTTTGCTAATTAATCTTTAGGAGTTTACTGTTCACACATAAAGAAATCGGCTTAGTAAATCTGATGAAAGTCATGAAAATTATAGTGTAAAGTGAAAAATTTACGTTTTGTTAATTATGACTTAGATTTTCGACTCGCAATTAAAAATCTAAAGAGGTGATTTCATGAGTTCTATGCAGGTCTAAAAACTTCTTCAGACTCTCAGCTATCATAATCATTAAAAAAAAGAAGTACTTAATGAGGCTGCTTTCGCTCCAATCGACCTTCATCGACAAGAGGTGGAGATTTCTTGAAATTAGTGATGGGATTCTAAATGAAACAATAAGTAATTTTAGGGCGCTAATGGCAGAATAATTGCCAGTGCCGCAATAAAAAATATTCAGTGCGACCAGAATATCGATAGATGACCACCTGTGTCACTTTGCTAAGATTTTTTTTTACATGTAGGTACGACTTCTTTTTTGTAAGTGGGAAATTGTAAAATGAAACTGAATTATCAGATTTCTTCACTAAGTTCATTAAATTTCACAAGAAATTTGCAAAACGTCTACCTTCTTATTCGATGCATAATCTACATCTTCTGAAAAAATTGTTTTTTATTTAAATTAACAAAAACTCTTCGATTGGTTTTTATTGTTTCTTCAGCCTGTGGTAATTTGTTGCGTAATTATCTGACGTTTCGACACTCTTTAGCATAAACTAGTTCTTTGTAGTAGTCCCAAACAAAAAACTCTATCGGATTTAAATCAGGTGACCGTGGCGGCCATTCAGTAGGTCTACCACGACCTATCCATTTGTTGCATATTCTCTTGCAGAAAACAGCATCGTTAAATTCAGTTGTCGTGCACTAAAGGTCCATAGGAATAGCCAAGTAGTCAGACAACAGAAACAACACCAATCCAAACAAGAGCGTATCGTTTTAAAGACGCAAAGACAGACAGACGACTGAATAAAGACAACGAAAGCAACCTATGCAATGACACATTTTGAAAAGACATCACAACAATATCATAGCTATCTCTTTCTAACATCGTTTACTGCGTTAGCGTTAGCTCCCTTTGTTGTCGCTCAAGTAAAAACCGGTTTTAAAGAATGTGCTCCTTGTGGTTTTTTAGCAAGAAATAGGATCTTTCTCAACGAATGTTTAATTTATGCAACGTTTTTAACGTTTATTATTGCGGTACTGACAACCATTCTGCTATTAGCGCGATAACATAAGGTATTGATGAATTGAAAATCACCTCGCTAATTTCAAGAAATCTTCGCCTCTTGTCTTTGAAGGTCGATTGGAGGGAAAGTAGCCCCTTAAGTACTACTTTTTTTCAATGACTGATAGCTGAGAGTCTGAAGAAGTTTTTAGAGCTACTTAGAAATCATGCAATCACCTCTTTGGATTTTTAATTGCGAGTCAAAGATTTAAGTCATAATTATCAGATCGTCAATTTTTCACTTCACACTAAAATTTTCATGACTTTCGTCAAAGTTACGAACCCGGTTATTTTATGTATAAACAGTAAACTCTTGGAGATTAATTACCATAAAAAAGAATTTGGAAAAGTCTTTTAATTTTTCTTTTGGAACAGTTTTAAGTTGTCGAGGTAGAGAATTCTCTAAAATTCAGAAAAAAATTCATAACTCGTAAACTACAAAAAATTGCATAACATATATGAGGGTGATTCAGATACTTCTAAGTGTGTTCTATCTCTGGACTTCCGCTTGACACTATTTTTTGGGACACCCTGTATATTATTCCATATTCAAATTCTACTAATGATTTCCGTTCTTTCAATATAGGGTATTGTTACAATATACAGGGTATTTTAAAAGTTATGACCATTTTTATATCCAAATCGCGATCAAATGAACGTACTGTATATCAAAAAGTAATGAATTAATTTTTTTTTGTACGAAAAGATTAAAAGTTTCCTCTAGTTTTAAAATCGGCTATAAAAAAGCCCGTGACGCATACTCGTATACAGGGTGATGTAGAATGCAAAATCTAGATGTTCTCTCTTTTTTTAATGTAAACCCCCAATATTTTATTATACCAAAGAATTGCTTTTAATATGCTCTTTCATCTTTGTATTACACTTATTATGGCTGCATTCATTAGTTTCTGAGATATTTAGATTTTTCTCCGAATTTTAAATATACCTTCTATTTGTTTACTAAAATTTATTTATTTTGAGAAAATACTATCAAATTTTATATTTGCTTAACAAACAACTAAAATATAAGACCATAACAGTACTTGATCAAGTCAAAACACTGAATTAACGAGATAATATAGGTCAAGTGTGCTGAGGGAATAACCTTATAGACGTCATGCATAATTATCAAGCAGACGTATCAGGTAGGCTATGAAATATTAGACGACACAGTCCAAATAAAACAATTCTTCAATCTTTCAGATGCATTAGTTTTAGAGTGCCTCCGGTCTGGATATTGCTGTTCATAGTTGATATATTCTAAAGGCAAGTAGAAAATTTCTCAAAGATTCTCCTAAATATCCTCAATGGAGAAATTAATTTTTAAAGCTCCTTTTTCACACAGTATGGAGTTGAGCAGGTTATGAAAACTGTCAATTTGTCAAAGCCTACCTGATAAATCTGCTTGATAATTATGCATCACGCCTACAAAATTGTTTCCTCAGCATATTTGACTTTATTATGTCAATGATTTAGGGTTTTGACTTCATCATATAGTCATGACCTTATAATTTAGTTGTTCGTTCAATAAAACACAAATTAGACAGTACTTTCTCAAAATAAATAAATTTCAGTACACAAATAGAAGCTATATTTTAAATTTACGGAAAAATCGAAATATCTCGAAAACTGATGGACGTAGGTACAGCAAGTGCTATACAAATATAAAAGAGCATATTAAAAGCAATTCTTTGGGATAATAAAATACTGGGGGTTACATTTGAAAAAAACGAGAAAATATGGATTTTGCATTCTACATCACCCTGTATACGAATATGCGTCACGGGCTTTTCTTATAGCCGATTTTAAAACCAAAAGATATTTTTAATCTTTTCCTGTAAAAAAAATAATTTTTCATTCATTAATTTTTGATATACAGTATGTTCATTTGACCGCGATTTGGATATCAAAATGGTCTTAACTTTTGAAATACCCTGTAAAAATATCCTATATTGGAAGAACGGAAATCATTATTAGAATTTGAATATGGAATAATATACAGGGTGGGCCAATAGTGCGTGGGCGGAGGATTGTGGGCTTACTAAAAAATATTTCAAAAATCTGTCACTTGATCATGGTAGGGACCGTTGAGGGCTATAACGTAAAAATATTTTCACTTAAATTTTGACGTTTATACAGGGTGATTCATATCAAATATACATTTTTTTAAATGGAACCCCCTATATATTATTGCATATTTGGATTCCTTGATCAATTTTAGTGTGACTTTATGTACCACATATGGAACTTTAAACGAACCGTTTAGGCGCAAATCACCATTTTTGGTATAAGTAGGTATCAGAAAAAAATTGAATATCGCAGCGATTATAAAACTTAGAAGGCCGTGACTTTGCGGTACTACTAAGCATGAAATGCGCCATCTTAGGTCAGACGGCTAAAATTGAATTCTTTTTGTACTTGGAGAAATCAGTAGATCAATTAAGGAAACTTCAATCACAGATAACTTGATTTTTTCAAATGGCAATGCCTGTTTTGGTTTAAAAAATCGAATGTAATATTTCATTACCTTTCTAGTGATATAGCATACTCGATACCAATCTTTTTTAGTTTTCATTTTATTTCAAATTTTCAGTCAAATCGGTGTTTTTCAATTTTCCTGCATGCAAGCAACCTAGCAGGCCATGAAAAATAAACAAAAGCTCGTTAATATGGAAGAAACCAACTAACTTAGTAGAAAGATGCAAACTAACTAGAGCAACGGTGCAAGATTATGAAAATTTCTTACAACATATTAGCTCCAACCAGAAACAATAGCGGTAACAAGAACACTCATTTTTCACAGCCTACTAGCTATTAGTCAATTTCCAACGTCAGTAAAAATTTTTTAATCAAAGGAAAACTACTAGTGATTGTTGCTGGTAGTATAATATCTATGTCTTCTGAATAAATTTCCACATTTAATGCTATAAAGAAGTAGCCATTTCCGTAAGTCAAAAGTAATGGAACCCTTCAAATTCTTCAGTAGGTACTTCTACTTATTAGCAAAATCGCGGAAAATGAAACTTGAATTGCAGTCTGTTTGAATTGTAAAACATAATTTAGTTTGCAGAAAACTACATGAAATAAACACAATTACAACATAGCGTAATTAAAAAATTCTAGCAATTATTTCAATAGATGTTCAGAATGCTCCAGTTGGAGATTTCACTTTTGACTTAACTAAACGGAAGTGACTAATCTCTTTATCCCATTAGATATGAAATTCTAAACATGTTAGACTGTAAGCAAAAATCGCTGGTAGTTTTCCTTTTGTTTCAAAATTTTTTAACGTTTTGGAAAGTTGTCAAGCTCTAGTACACCTCGATAGCTAGTAGGCTGTGAAAAACAAATACTTCCGTCATAGCCCAGCTACTCATTTACATTAGATATCTTGGGGCTGTTGTATCCGGTTAGGGCTAATATGTTGCAAGGAATTTTCATAATCTTGCCTCGTTGCTCCAGTTAGTTTGCATCTTTCTACTAAGTTGGTTGGTTTCTTCCATATTAACGAGCTTCTGTTTATTTTTCATGGCCTGCTAGGTTGCTTGCACGCAGGAATATTGAAAAACACCGATTTGACTGAAAATTTGAAATAAAATGAAAACCAAAAAAGATTGATATCGAGAATGCTATATCGTTAGAAAGGTGATCAAATTTTACATTCGATTTTTTAAACCAAAATAGGGATTGCCATTTGAAAAAATCAAGTTATCTGTGATTGAAGTTTCCTTAATTAATCTACTGATTTCTCCTAATACAAAAAGAATTCAATTTTAGCTGTCTGACCTAAGGTGACGCATTTCATGCTTAAATGTACCGCAAAGTCGCGGCCTCCCAAGTTTCATAATCGCTGCGATATTCAATTTTTTTCTGATACCTACTTATACCAAAAATGGTGATTTGCACCTAAACGGCTCGTTTAAAGTTCCATGTGTGATACATAAAGTCACATTAAAATTGACCGAGGAATCCAAATATGCAATAATATATAGGGGGTTCCATTTAAAAAAATGTAAGTTTGATATGAATCACCCTGTATAAACGTCAAAATTTGAGTGAAAATATGTTTACGTCATAGCCCTCAAGGGTCCCTACCATGATCAAGTGACAGATTTTTGAAAAATTATTTATTAAGCCCACAATCCTCCGTCCACGCACTATTGGCCCACCCTGTATAGGGTGTCTCATTTGAAAAAATGAATGTTTGCATCACCACGTAGTTATGGATCACCCTGTATACATCTTAATATTTTTTGAGCAAGTAGCATATCCGTGGCTACAACTTTTATATACAACTTTTTTCGCTATCTTCTACAGTAGTGAAGTTATCAACCAAGCCGGTACTAAAAACTCACCCTGTATATTATGTATTTGCCAAGTAAAACACGGATTCCCATTTCGAACAGAACTCACTTGTTTTTCAAACTACACAGTATTTCAGAAGGTGGTAGTTAAGACCTTAATGAGTGATATCTAAGAGCAATTTTTACAAAACAATTTTTTAGTGTGCAATAAAACAACGCAATGCAAAATCGTACATTTTTCAAATGTCTGTAAGTTAACAACCAAACACGATATCAAAGCAAGGCTAAAACAGTGACAAAGTGCAAGGCTTTCTTCTTCAGCTTGCTTTGTGAATCATTACTGTAGGTTTAGAGGTAACGTCAGGAGCTTGGAAATGCGAAATTCATTTTAGGAAGTATACCTTGAATTTAATTACACAATGGTGTTTACTCTTCAATATATTTGCAAATTAATGGTATACATATAGTAAAACATAAAATATCTCGTAATAACGAATGTATGTTCTCCGCAAAAAAATGTAAAATATTTTTATGTCTTTATATGAACATCTGTGGTGGTTATGCGTATATAATGTGCGTAAATATATACATATATGTATATTCAATATACATTATCTCATATTAAAATTCTATAACACGGTTTTAATGAAAATTCAATACAAATAAAAGCGCCACAAGCAAATTCAAATGTATTCTAACCAAGTCAAAAATTATATTTACTCATCGAGCATTATTTGTTTATTAGCATACTGGGATGTTACAGAACAAAGACCCAAAAGAGACATGCGCTGTTTCCTATGATGCGAGTGATGCGTCGCATCCCTTCAAAGGAATGTGATACGTTTTTGTTCAAAAGAGTCACTAAGGTCTCCTCTAATAAATTAAAATTCTGAAAATATTTATTCAAACAATTGAATTCAATTTGAGTTATTGAATGTATGTATTGGTCCAGCTTCATAAATAGAAAACGCTAAGGCCGTGTCCTACGTGAGCGAATCGGATGCGAATGCGAAGCGACGCGAAGAAGCGCGAACATAACAAACGGTCAGTATCTTGTGGTAGTGGCCTACGTGACCAAAAGCATGCGATTGCGGTGTGATGCGAAGCGAAGGCGAACAGTTGGTTTGATATTTTCGCGCGAAGTGTATGCTGTATCGTTGGTGATAATGTAAAATCCAAGTGCCGAGCGAACAGCTAAATGCGCACATAGGACAAAACAGCCGCGTCGCATCGCTTCGCCTTGGTTCGCGTTGGTTCGCTCCCAAACCGCGTTCGCTTTGAATCGTCCACGTAGGACAAAGGGTAACGGCTATGCAAAACGCTACAAATAAAAATATCTCGACAGCGCGAAGATGCGAGTGATGCGACTGTCCTGGTCACATCTTGAACGTCGCTGAACGCAATACGAGGTCCATGAATTATAGACCCGTGATTACGTCTCCGTCTCCACTGTGTCTAGTTCGCTGTTTTATGTTCGTAGGTGATGCGGTTTCCTAAACGCATCTCGTTCGTGGTACAAAATAAAATATCGTTGCGCGTTACGATGAACGATTCTGGATGCAACTAGAAGAATGGATCTTAATGGGCCTATACCGTTATCTCAAATTGATCAATTTATTTACTGCGGTATTATTTTTGATGATACATAGGGCCGTTTACTGTAAAAAGTCAGCAGAAAACTTGATCCAAATGAGAATAACACTAAAAAGAAAATTGTACTGTAATTTGAAATAGTCGATGATGACGTCACCTGTAGGTAACCAATGAGAAGCGTCCTTTCTGTAGGGAACCAATGAGAAGCGTCCTTTCGTGGTCCGATGACTACGAGCGGATGCTATTGTTTTGAACCAGTGAGCTCTTATTGGTTCCCTACAGGTGACGTCACGATCTGGGCGGGAAGTGTATGGATTCAAAAAATTCAATATTTAGAGCAATTTTTTTCGGATATAAATACGATAGAAAAATTTTATAAAATTATTTATGGCATCTACGTGATGTCAGGGTTCGTTTAAGCCAATAAACCAAAAATGTGGTATAGGCCCATTATAACATCTAACAGATACGTAACCTAGATTTAGTTCTTTTTTTAAATTAATTAATAAATTGATTTTTGATTATTTTTTTTAACCTGTTATATTGTTTGTATATTTTATTCTTGAGACTTCAAAATTAAAGGTTTATATCCTGACAGAAACCGAAACTGCAGCACTTCTTAAGGGTCTAGGGTATATCGCGCGAAATTGGGAATCCAATAAAATAGATATTCCCGCGTTAGCGAGGAGGCGTGGCCGCCTGTTCCCTTTCTCCAGTGTGTGTGTCTAAAATGAGGGGAGTAAGTCCGAAAGTCGAAAGGCAAGGTCAAAAGGTCCAAAGGTAAGGTTCAAAGGTCGCCATAAAAATGAAGAAGAAAGCTTGCTGCTATCAGATTTACAGACATTTGAAGAATGTACGATTTTGCATTGCGAGTTTTCTTGCACACTAAAAAACTTTTTTGAAAAAATTGCTCTTAGATGTCATTCATTAAGCTCTTAACTATCACCTTCTGAAATACTGTGTATGTAGTTTGAAGAACAAGTGAGTTCTGTTCGAAATGGAAATCCTTGTTACATGACAAATAGAAAGGTTTTCCATAATAACGAAGGTACTTAACTTTGGAGTATATAAATTGATCTAAACGACATTGTCAAAGAGAAGCAGTGTCTCTAGCAATATCAAACATTTGCACTTTCTTAGATCCTTACAGCACCTCACTTCATTATTAATCAAGCCACGAGATTAACTCAACGCCACCTTTGTCACACCATCGTATACATTTCCGTTAAAACTATCCCAGCTTTAAATAAGGTACCGCGTTTCAAATTTGCACAGCTTTATATTCACGAGTAGACAGTCCTGTAGCCATTATATCCTGACAGAAACCGAAACTGCAGCACTTCTTAAATATTAAAACTACCCGGGGAAAATTGCCCTCATTCCGGATTTCAAGCGTCAGTAAAGACGTCACAGAAGAAAGAGTGAGCGTGCTCCGTTGCCAAAGAAATAATCAGCTTCTGGTGAATTAATCCTTTTGAAGGCGATGCTTTCGGAATTATCATTTTCTTTGTTCCAACTCTCCTTTACAGTTGCCGGCAGCCGGCTTCTGTAACTAACACATGCCCTGATCTTTTAAAGATCAGGAGTATTGAGGGTGAGGATTTCGAGGTTCCTATATCACAGGACAATGGCGCGCCGCTCACCCCTCTCTAGGGCTGCGAAGCTTACATAGGGCCGGTTGTACAAACGCTCAGTGAACTCCCGATCACGTAACCTCAAATTCAGCGATGAACACGGTTCAACGGTTGACGCGTTGTACAAACTCCGTTCTGGGAAGGATCAGCTGAACTGGATCAAAAGAGGATTGGTAGCAATGGATATAGGGTATTTGGTGGCGAAACTAGTTACTTTTTGTTTTTAATGTTTAATGTTATGCAGGTTATGTTAATGTCACGTCTATGAATGTCAAATTCTGACATTAATCAAATTTTGTTGTCGGTCAAGAAGTATTTTACAATTTTATAATGGAATCCAAAAAAAGGGCGACTAATTTTACGGCGAAAGAAGAGGCCGTATTAATAGAATTTGTGAAAAAATATGAGACTGTTTTGGAATGCCTGAGATCGGATACAAATATTCATGGAATCAAAACGGAAAGGTTGAACTTGTCCAACAGTTTGCGTGGAGAGACATTCCGTGAAGCAAAGGTACTGAAAAGCAATTAGGAAAATTTAAAAAAAAAGGACAAAACAAAAATTTGCCGATGAGAGACAGTACATCCATAATACCGGCGGTGGGCCTTCGCAGGATTTCAAAATACAGGACTTGGCCATATCAATAAAAGAAAAATCGGACCCCAAATAACAGGATTCACATCTACATTCGACGATGATGCGGAAACTTTTATTGCTGATGTGCCTACAATTAATTGAGAATTTGTTCACGATACATTAGGTACAAATATCATTTGGCATTTTTCAGGTCGTTTTTCCTAATAATGTCATCCTCGGTCAAAGGTTCGTTAAAGTACTCCATCATGTAACTCAAGTGATAATATCGCATTTGACTATGTCACTCACGTCGGATATTAGGGTTAGAAACTGATCAGTTGGTCGTAAACATCGTCATTTTAACCTTGAACCGCCGTTAAACGCTCCTCGGTGGCCGTTCAACTTGATCCGAGGTTGAACTGAAGTCAACGCTTGAACTTTGTTGGTACAACAGCAAATTAGAGATGAACTCGGTTCAAAGTTGAACTCGAGTTAAACTGTGTTTGTACAACCGGCCCTTAGAGACTATTCTCTGTCCAGCGAAGAAAAAGAGTGATCACGCGAAAGATGAGTGAATTCTTGTCGCCTGGCCGTAGGCAAGCTTACACCACAGCAGACCGCCTCTTGAAACGAACACGATGTGGAAGGCGTTGTGCCATAAGGAATTTTGGTTGTAATCATTTATTTGATACCAAAACCTGGACGTTCCATTCTACATTTTGCATAAATGTCCTAATTAAACCACTGTTCACATTTTGGCGACATTTGTAGGCAAGTTCCTATTCCATATTGTCAATCCAATAACCTAATGAAGAAATTCATTAATATCCATCCAGCGGAGAAACGGGAAAACAGGTGAGCAATGAGTGAGTTCTCGTGGCTTGGTCAGAGGCAAGCTTACACCACTTGGAAATGCCAATGCCTAAGCGCACGCCTGGCACCGACAAATTTGGAGAACAGGCCACCTTTCCTGGACAATCAAATACACAGCTGTTTGTCGACGCCCCCTCATAATATGGCCGCGGTCGTGTTGTGGTCTAAACAGGTTTGCCAAACATCGAAAACACAAGAACATCAACATCACATTTTTTTGTGCCCCGTTTTTCCGCTGGATAAATATAGAAGTATTATAATCCACAATATGCGAGATATAAAACGCCATTATTGAAATTGAAAAGTCGTTAGTATAGATTGCTAGATGAAATATGATATCAAAACTGTAGAAGATCAGGTTGAACGTATTCCTTGAAGGTATATTCGTCGGAAGACCAGGTAGCGGTATTTTCAATATTTGATTAGAATATGAAGCTAGGATGGGTGCGCAAAAGCAAGTTGGTTCCTGCTCACGTAAATATGTAAATTATACAAATAAACATGCTTCTGTTAAGAAACTCATATGGTCAAAATCCTACGATGGTCATAATATAAAGCTGGTCTCCAAACTCATTCACGTTTTGCATAATCATCTCTCGTTTGAAAGAATCTACAAAGTCAAAATTTTGAAAACATCTTGCAAGAAATGGTCGTGATCTAGATTCAGAGATTGAGGCAAAAACAACTTTGTTGAACTCAGCGTACTTCAGCTTATTTGGGTAGATAGGTGGTCCATTCCTGCTGATAAATCTTATGTCTGGTTTCATCATTATATACAGGGTTGCTCTGCTAACCTTTTCTCAAGTTGAACATGCGATATTTACTAAAAAAAGTGGTGCATTAAAATTCTTATTAGGGCATTTAATTAGCCTTTAATTAGCTCTTTGGGCTGGCATCATCATTTTTCAATTATGACTATTATATACAGGGTTGCTCTGCTAACTTTATCTAAAGTTGGCAGAACATGCGATTTTTACTAAAAAAAGTGGAGCATTGAAATTCTTATTAGGGCATTTAATTAGCCTTTAATTAGCTCTTCACTATGACATCATCATTTTTTAATTATAATCATTATATACAGGGTTACTCTGCTAACCTTTTCTCAAGTTGAACATGCGATATTTACTAAAAAAAGTGGTGCATTAAAATTCTTATTAGGGCATTTAATTAGCCTTTAATTAGCCCTTTGGTATGGCATCATCATTTTTCAGTTATGACTATTATATACAGGGTTGCTCTGCTAACTTTATCTAAAGTTGGCAGAACATGCGATTTTTACTAAAAAAAAGTGGAGCGTTGAAATTCTTATTAGGGCATTTAATTAGCCTTTAATTAGCTCTTTGGGCTGGCATCATCATTTTTCAATTATGACTATTATATACAGGGTTGCTCTGCTAACTTTATCTAAAGTTGGCAGAACATGCGATTTTTACTAAAAAAAGTGGAGCCTTGAAATTCTTATTAGGGCATTTAATTAGCCTTTAATTAGCTCTTTGGGCTGGCATCATCATTTTTCAATTATGACTATTATATACAGGGTTGCTCTGCTAACTTTATCTAAAGTTGGCAGAACATGCGATTTTTACTAAAAAAAGTGGAGCCTTGAAATTCTTATTAGGGCATTTAATTAGCCTTTAATTAGCTCTTCACTATGACATCATCATTTTTTAATTATAATCATTATATACAGGGTTACTCTGCTAACCTTTTCTCAAGTTGAACATGCGATATTTACTAAAAAAAGTGGTGCATTAAAATTCTTATTAGGGCATTTAATTAGCCTTTAATTAGCCCTTTGGTATGGCATCATCATTTTTCAGTTATGACTATTATATACAGGGTTGCTCTGCTAACTTTATCTAAAGTTGGCAGAACATGCGATTTTTACTAAAAAAAAGTGGAGCGTTGAAATTCTTATTAGGGCATTTAATTAGCCTTTAAGTAGCTCTTCACTATGACATTATCATTTTTTAATTATAATCATTATATACAGGGTTGCTCTGCTAACCTTTTCTCAAGTTGAACATGCGATATTTACTAAAAAAAGTGGTGCATTAAAATTTTTATTAGGGCATTTAATTAGCCTTTAATTAGCTCTTTGGTATGACATCATCATTTTTCAATTATGACTATTATATACAGGGTTGCTGTGCTAACTTTATCTAAAGTTGGCAGAACATGCGATTTTTACTAAAAAAAGTGGAGCATTGAAATTCTTATTAGGGCATTTAATTAGCCTTTAATTAGCTCTTCACTATGACATTATCATTTTTTAATTACAACCATTATATACAGGGTTGCTCTGCTAACTTTATCTAAACTAACTTTATCTAAAGTTAGCAGAACATGCGATTTTCACTAAAAAAAGTGGAGCATTAAAATTCTTATTCTTATAATTTGTTCTGCTGACTTTGTTCTGCTAACTTTATACACGTCTCTCTTTGTCTGTGGGTTATCATCATCGAACTTGAACTAAAAATCCCACCTGGTATCTAGTATCAAATACCATTTATTCTATTTTATTCATACTGTTCAATACCAGTGTTCAGAACCGGTGAGACCGGTTCAATATCCATAAAAGTGCTTGTCAGCTTAAAATTAAATTTGGAAAGTGAATTTAGCTGCAAGTAACGTCTGTCATAATATAGTCGATGGTCATAATATTTCGATTGTATATCTGTGACACTTTTCATGAAACTTCATTTCTTTTAAATAGCACTACTAATTAAAATTGACGTTGTGCGAAAGCTGCTTAAAAGCTTTTATTTAACTTGCAACGTATTCTATGGTAAATTTGTTCGGGTGAAATCTTGCTACTCAATTTTGAAGCAGATATCTTCAAACGATTGGGCTAAAATTTTGTGTACACGCTTAGTTTGGATGATAGTTCACAATAAGCTGTGTGACGTCATACTAAATCCATGATGGCAGACTATCTAAGATGACGGAATAGTTATTTTTCACGCATTTCTACAATATGGGTATCTGGTATCAAATGAAAGGGCTTGTTGAGAGCAACTCGGAAAATAATGTGACGTCATTCTAAATCCAATATGGCAGTATATCCAAGACGGCGGAATAGTATTTTTTGTGCATTTCTACAATATGTATATCAAATGAAAGGGCACGTTGCGAGTAGCTCGAAAAATAATGCGACCTCATTCTAGATGCAATATTGCGAAAAATCCAAGATATCAAAATAGTTAGTTATTTTTAATGCATTTTTTAATGTTTTTGTTATAAATATGAGTCGCATAGTGTTTTTTGTTTCCAAGTACGATTATAATATATTTTACTTTAGTATTTTATTGTTGATATGCAATACTATCCCATTTTATCCGACCAGGTAGGCAAAACAAGATACTCCGCAGGGATCGGTATTGGCTCCGACATTGTTTCTGCTTCATATTAATGATCTACTCTCTAGCACTACGCCACTACAAACCCAATCCACAGTTTTGCGGATGACAGTACGCTTCATGCAGGCATCATGAGCAATAGACCGATCTCTGTGGTCGAGCTGGAACGCAGAAGACTGGCAGTGGCAGCTTCACTTTCAAAGGATCTCGATATCATTACCGCTTGGGGGCTTAAGAATATGGTTAAATTTAATGCCTCCAAGACCCAGTATTGTACGCTATCAAACAAGAAGTGCCCAGGCCAACACCAGGTTCTAATGTACAACCAGGCTCTGCCAAGGAGTCACTCATTCAAGCTGTTAGGAGTCAACATTACAGAAAATCTGATCTGGCACGAACACGTCGCGTCAATTGCAACAGCTGCTGGTAAAAAGCTTGGGTACCTATTTAGAGCCAGAAAGTATTTCTCACCATGTAACCTTCTTACACTATATAAAACCCAGATAAGACCTTGCCTGGAGTATTGCTCTCAAGTCTAGGGAGCTGCTGCCCCTACTACCCTGTCTATACTAGATGCCTTAACGCGCCACCTTCAGTCACTTTCTCATCAGCGTGTTGTTGGTGACCTCTCACTCTTCTACCGACATTCCAACGGAATCTGCTCCTCTGAGCTATCTATTGTTCCGCCGCTCACTGCTCCTATCAGATGTACCCGTGCGACCGCTGCATCTCATCCTAAGACGGTCGTTCTTCATACATCAAGAACTAAGCGGTACAACCGCACATTTATTCCCAGGGTGTCCAAGGCTTGCAATGGACTGCCAGAAGATGTATTTATTGGGCCTGCGGGTACTCTGGTATTTAGGCTCTGCCTACGCGGTCAGCTCAGTTATATAAAAAAAACTTTACCTTTACTTACAAATATGCTTTTTTCTGTGTTATCCTCAAACTATTCAGAAACAACTATATCTAATCTTGGAAAGAAGTAAACGACAAAGTCATAGTTGAACAAAGAGTAGGTGTCAGTAGCATGGCTAGAGAGTTTCGAAATCAAATAACGTTAGCTATCAGTAGCTAGCTCTCCCCTACATAATGAGCTCTGCTCGCATTTGATGGCAATATTGTTTGAGATTCGTTAAGAAATACTTTCGTTTTCCGATATCCCATTAAAAGCACATCAAGTCCCACACTGTTTCGTCCTTCAGATCCGCCCCTGTCAATTCGAAGATCCCATCGTTGTAGCCACTTCCACTTTGTCTACTTTTCTGGCTTATAGACACGCGAATATCTGGTCCATAAAAGAGTCGTTGTTCGTGTTAGCCACGTAAAATCAATAGCTCGATAGCCACTGCATTCTCCCAGTCAAACGGTGCCTTCAGCCCATCCCCTAAATATATCAGTGATTGGAGAAAAAAAACCCTCGCCTGGCGAGAGGAGAGTAAAGAAAAAAAATCGGAGGATCCGGTAGTCGGGAAAATCGTCAAGAGTGGCCGCACATCAACGAAGGACACTGTTTGCAGCTTCAGACACAAGGGCGGCGCACATACGGGCAAAAAACATTAAAACATGGCAAAAATACAAAAAATATAATTTTACCGAAATGCTGTATTCTTATCAGATCAAATCCTGTCAAATTTCAACATCGAGATGTAAAAAGCATCCTCCAAAAACTGAACACCAATAAAGCTACTGATCCTGACCAAATTCCAGCCATTGTCATTAAACGCTGTGCCGCTGAGCTTGCACCTATTCTTTGCAAGCTCTTCAAACTTTCGTACCAACGAGGCGTGTTTCCCGCTTCGTGGAAGATTGGCTGCGTACAACCCATCCCTAAGAAAGGCAAAAAAACTGATCCCAACAATTATAGACCTGTGGCTCTTCTCAGCATCATATCTAAGGTTATGGAGACTGTCATTAACACACAGCTCCTGAAACACCTGGACAACAATAACATAATAAATGATCGCCAGTATGGCTTCCGTAAGCACAGGTCTACAGGTGACCTCCTTGCCTACGTCACTCACTTGTGGAACAGAGCAATAGACAATCATGGCGAATCCCGTGTTGTTGCACTTGATATATCGAAAGCTTTCGACAGAGTATGGCATGACGGACTTCTGGCCAAGCTTGCTACTTATGGACTACCACCTGGCCTGCGCCAGTGGCTGAGTAGCTTTTTGAACGACCGATCTCTGTTTGTTGTAGTCGAGGGCTGTTCATCAGACGTATTTTCAATAAACACCGGTGTTCCTCAGGGATCTGTCCTATCCCCTACACTGTTTCTGCTGTACAACAACGAGTTGCTGGAAATAACATCCAATCCAATCTACAGCTTCGCAGATGACAGTACATTAGTGTCGTGCATGGAACCAGGCAAGCCACTATCATCCCAGGAGACGGTACGTCAGCGACAGCAGCATGCCTCACAGATCAACGCTGATATCAAAATAATTGTCGAGTGGGGATTAGCAAATAAAGTACAGTTCAACGTACAAAAAACTCAGGCAACAACACTTACAAAGAAGTCTCATGATGGCTTACCAACCGTGGAAATGGAGGGTCATCTTCTGTCAAGCTTTTGGGAACCAACATCAACAATAACATGTCCTGGTACGACCACGTCGACAGTATTGCTAAAACGGCATCCCAGAAGCTTGGAGTTTTGTTCCGCTGTAGGAAGTTGTATACACCAGAGCAACTGCTGCTGCTGTACAAGGCACAGATCCGACCATCGCTGGAGTATTGCTCCCATGTGTGGGGATGCGCTCCGAAGCACTCTCTAAAGCTTCTGGACTCTATCCAGAAAAGAGCGATTAGACTAATCGATACGCCAAACCTCACAAAGGACCTCCACAGCCTGGGACATCGAAGGAGGTTGGCTGACCTATCCCTGTTTTACAGATTCTATCACGGAAGATGTTCGATTGAGCTCTCTCAGATAGTAACACCACAGGCCATCCGTACCAGGAAAACTAGAGAAGCTCTGCGAGCTCATCCTTACTAGGTCGAGGTCCTTACTCCCCGAACTAGTTTCCTCGAGCATTCCTTCTTTTGGAGAATTTCGACGCTGTGGAATCAGCTGCCAGGGAATTTGTTTCCCGACGGCTACAACCTGCAGCGTTTCAAATCTAACGTGAACCGATACTTATCCTCTCGCAGCGCTTCTACAGCGCCATAGGCTTTAAACCTTTGCGGGAGGCCGACCATAAAAAAAATCTGAACTACCTCGTAGCACGTACAGCCTGCATAGAACCAATCATTTCCGGCGAGATCACATCCACCCAACCGATATATACAAGGCGAAACTTGATCGTTGTTTAGTTCGTTTGCGTTGGAGATATAGTGCTTTTAAGGCGTACTGAGTTTCCGTGCCAACTTCTACTTTCTTAACAAGGTTTATCCTCATTCAAAAATATGGCTTCAACCAGTACAGGTAAAGATTTGATTATTCATAATTGGTTTATAGATATATCATTAATCAGCATGCAAAAAATATTTATTTGAAAAGTGTGAGATTGCGGTATGTAATTTGCTTTTGTTTCTAACAATTATTGAGCTTCTCATATAGTTCCGGACGTATCCGGGTTTGAAGCTTAACTTACTTTTGAGGCTAAAAGTATGTTCTTCCGACCTGAAAAATAACATTCTGCACATATTTGCACATTTACTTTTTTTTGTGCTGCCAGAAATCCAAGAAGAAACACATTGACTTATTTGACGTCAAATTTCTTAGAATTTTTGTGGAAGTTGCTAGAAGTTATAAAACTTGTAAAGGAATTTGGAGAAAATGAAACACATGTGTATACGTCAAAGTATTGATAAAAACCATGATAAAAACTATTTATTTATATCATTGTTTAGTTTCCGGTTCTAGAACTGTCAATATGACAACTAATACGATACGTCTAGACTAGGGTACAACCACAGCATAGTAAACAGCCAGCACAATAACTCAAGTTGGCGGAAATTACACGCGCATCCCCACTTTTGGATGATTTTTTCTAGGGATGATAACGGTACTTCGATACTTGTACTTCTGCACTAATATCGACTATTTTTATCTTAGATACTTTTTGAGCGATGAGTGTATCGGTATATAATTATTGAGGGTTGTAATCGATTGCACAAAATTCTCTGTACGATTCAAACACGCCTATGAGGTTAAAAAATATCGAGTTGCTACCGGTATCGATATTTTCAATTTCGCATCTCTACCCAAACTTCTCAGTCGTAAAATCATCCATAAACCCTCCCAAGGTCAAATTTTGTGGGACCATGGCCTTAAATGTGGCAACGTGGCTTAGCTGTCAAATAGTGGGCCTATAGTTTCAGAATAATTATTACATTCTATATGTATTAGAGTTCATCTGGGTTAATAAATTAAGAAAAAAATGCTTTTTAGCACTACTACTACTAATACCACTTACATCTGATGTCTGGTTCATCATAGTCAGACACTACAAAATAAAAATAAAGCAACCTGTTTCCTGCTGCCACTTCCACTTCCACTTAAATGAACACTCAATTTACTTTGTAAATTGTCACTTGAGCTATAAAAATTCACTATTAGGTCACTGTGAAGCCATTCCTGCTGGTCTTGATTCCATTTCACTATCAAATCTTTTCATAGGTATGCCCAGATGCATGCCCTCGTTGGCTTGCCCAGATGAGTTCTATTAACTGTATTTTTCTGTGATATTTGGGAGGTCCAGAAAACATTGTAGTTACCACATTGTGCTCTAAAAATAGGTCTTATCCTTTGAAATGTTTGTAAAGTATTGTCTTTATTCTTATAAATATAACCAGCCCATACGAGGAATACCGTTCACCCACTTCTGTTTATGTCCCTTATTGGAAGCACAATTGCTAATGAACACTCAATTTACTTTGTAAATTTTAACTTGAGCTAGAAAAATTCACTATTAGGTCACTTTGAAGCCATTCTTGCTGGTCTTGATTCCCTTTTCAATGTCAAATCTTTTCGTAGGTATGCCCAGATGCATGCCCAGATGAGTTCTATTAACTGTATTTTTCTGTGATTTTTCGGAGGTCCAGAAAACATTGTAGGTAACATATTGTGCTTTAAAATAGGTCTTGTACTTTGAAATGTTTGTAAAGTATTGTCTTTATCCTTATAAATACAACCAGCCCTTCCGAGGAATACCTTTCACCCACTTCTGTTTATGTCCGTTATTGGACGCACAATTGCTAGTACAACCTGGTACTACACACTTTGCAGGCATCTGTTTATCTTTATAGTTTCGTTTGTGCAGGTAAATGATTAGAAACACATTAAAAATTACCTTCCAATCTTATTTTTCACTCTGGAAGATTACACTAATGCCATGACTAATGACTTAACAACAAACAAAATGACGGCCCGCAGATTCAGTGTTGCCATATTTCATGCTCCGGCCTAGTGAGTACAGTCGGCCATGGTGGGAACCATTTTTATATAGGAAATCCTCAGAGATATTATGCTGGTTGTTTACTATGCTGTGGTACAACGATACACAAACAGTTGTTAATAGGTACAAAGTTGAGAAGCTAGGGTGGTTTGATTTTTGATATACTTTTCTAACAAAATTCTTGTTTTACACTTGTCAAATTTGATCACGAACTGAATCCACGAATCAAATCCATAGATATGTATCGTTGATTTAAAATGGGTATTAGTCACATTAGACCTTTACCTCCCTCATAACTCCTTCCCTGAATTAGGAAAGTGGTCCGCTCTTGAGTCCTCCAGCGAACGAGAGAAAAGTAATAAAATACAGTGTCGTTGAAGTGTAAAAGGAACGACGTGCTCTTATTTCTTAAAACGGGAAGGAAAGGCTAAATTACCGATGAGGCGAGAATATAGCCATGATTTACACTCTGCTCAGCTTCACTTCCTCACTTCTCAATGTAGATTTCGATGGCTTTTGTCGTATTACGATAATTTTTCACAGGAACTGGCGTGCCTCGGTTTCCGGTATTCCGCGCCATTTTCTGATTCTGTCGACGTTATTGGATAGATATTTTTTCATAGGCAATGGCAATGGCTGTTCTATTCGGTTGTGTTTCGTCCTTTTCTATTGTTTATCGCTGTTATCTGGTTGATTTCTGTTGTTTTTAGCTATTTCCTGTTCTTTTCTGTTGTATTCAGCTATGTTTAGACATTTTCTATTGTTTCCTGCTGTTATCTGCTTACTTTCTGTCGTCTTGAGCTAGTTTTGACTCCATTCGGTTGTATTTGGTCGTTTTCTACCGTTCACAGTTGTTATCTGCTTGCTTTGTGTTGTTTTCAGCTGTTTTCTGCTCTTTTCTGTTGTATTCGGCTGTGTTTAATCGTTTTCTATTGTTTAGGGATGTTATCTGCTTGCTTTCTGTTGTTTTCTGCTGTTTTCTGTTCTTTTCTGTTCTATTCGGTTGTATTTCGTCCTTTTCTGTTGTTTATCGCTGTTATATGCTTGCTTTCCGTTGCTTTTAGCGGTTTTCTGTTCTTTTCTGTTGTATTCAGCTATGTTTAGTCATTTTCTATTATTTGCCACTGTAATCTGCTTGCTTTCTGTCGTTCTGAGCTAGCTTTTACTCTATTTGGTTGTATTTGTCATTTTCTACCGTTGACAGTTGTTACCTGCTTGCTTTCTGTTGTTTTGAGCTGTTTTCTGCTCTCTTCTGTTGTATTCGGCTGTGTTTAGTCGTTTTCTATTGTTTACCACTATTATCTGCTTGCTTTCTGTTGCTTTTAGCTGTTTTCTGTTCTTTTCTGTTGTATTTAGCTATGTTTAGTCATTTTCTATTGCTTCCCGCTGTAATCTGCTTGCTTTCTGTCGTTCTGAGCTAGTTTTTACCCTATTTGGTTGTATTAGCTCATTTTCTACCGTTTACAGTTGTTATCTGCTGGCTTTGTGTTGTTTCGCATTTCGGCAAATAAGAGAGAAAGTGTGTCTCATCAGAGTGCTATACTTTTCTTGCATGACTGCGGTATAGCAATAAATGTTGACGGGCTGTGCCAAGCCAACACTTGAACTATTACTGATCTGAATTTAGGAAGAGTCGTACAATATTACAGGCCTTCAGGATTACAGACCTTGGAAATACTTTGTGTTACTTTTTGGTTACGATTGACATTTTAGCATTTAACATTTGTATATTCGAATCTCCCGCGTTTTGACTTGCGAGTCTTTGAAACCTGACGGTTGACGGGGAATAAAAGAAGAGTCGTACTTCAACTACCGAGGTGAACGGACGTGTGCGTGATATCCTTCACCCCGTGTGTAGCGTGTACCTCCAACAATAAGGGCAATCATAGCCTTACATCGCTCAGCTAACTCTGGAATCTGGATAGAGCAACGCAGTACCCAGCTGGGAAAGACATCCCACGCCAACCAAGAAGGGGTGAGTCAACCGATTCATGACTATCTTCGATCCTAGAGTCATTTGCGGTTATTTGCCAATTTGTTGGTCCTTCACAATTAATCTCTTGAATACAATTATTTTATTGATTGAACTGTAACCATTTTTCGTCCAGGCCTACCTGTTGCAGGTGTGGTGTGTACGTGTTTGGCGTGAGATCTGAGACCGACATAACGAGGGGGACAATAACAACTTCGTTTTGTTTCCAGGGCCATTTTATTTCTATGGCAATATCTGTGTATTCAGATATCTTACCAGCGTAGGTGTTTTGGATATTCATATCATTGGATATCGCAATATCTATTAAATAGGCCACTTTGTCTGCCTTTGACTGAAAAACTATATCTGGTCTGTTTGCTGGGATGGCTTTGTCTGTATGTTTTTTAATGTCTTAGTATAGTTTGAATTGATTGATTTCAAGTACTGAGATCGGTGTGTAACTATAATATGGATCCGTTTTTTCATTTTGTTTGTTCGTTTTGGCTAGTGTTTAGTGTATGATTTTGGCTGCAGAGTTATGTCTGTTTCGTCCTCGGGATCCGGGCATTGGAAATTATCCATTTTCGTTAAACGAGACTTAAACTCAAAACATCGGCCGGATTTGTAATTAGGATACTCTAATTCTCTAGGATACGAGGTTTCGTTCTCATCGAAGGTCAAATAAAGGTTTTAGATTTTTTGCAGCTGAACCTCGGGATCCGGGCATCGGAAATTTTCCATTTTCGTTGAACGAGACTTGAACTCAAAGCATCGGTCGGATTTGTAATTAGGATACCCTAGTTATCCAGGATACGAAGTTTTATCCTCATTGAAGGTCAAATAAATATTTTTGATTTTTTGCGGGTGAACCTCAGAATCAGGGAATCGAAGATTTTCCATTTCCGTTGAACGAGACTAAAACTCAAAACATCGGCCGGATCTGTAATTAGGATAGGTACTCTAGTCATCTAGGATACGAGGTTTCATCCTCATCGATGGTCGAATAAAGATTTTAGATTTTTTGCGGGTGAACCTCAGGATGCGGGCATCGGCGATTTTCCATTTTCGTTGAACGAGACTAAAACACAAAACATCGACCGGATTTGTAATTAGGATACTCTAATTATTTATCTAGGATACGAGGTTTCGTCCTCATCGAAGGTCAAATAAAGGTTTTAGATATTTTGCGGGTGAACCTCAGGATCCGGGCATCGGAAATTTTCCATTTTCGTTGAACGAGACTTAAACTCAAAGCATCGGTCGGATTTGTAATTAGGATACCCTAATTATCCAGGATACGAAGTTTTATCGTCATTGAAGGTCAAACAAATATTTTTGATTTTTTGCGGGTGAACCTCAGAATCGGGGAATCGAACATTTTCCATTTTAGTTGAACGAGACTAAAACACAAAACATCGACCGGATTTGTAATTAGGATAGGTACTCTAGTCATCTAGGATACGAGGTTTCATCCTCATCGAAGGTCAAATAAAAGTTTTAGATATTTTGCGGGTGAACCTCAGGATCCGGGAATCGAAGATTTTTCATTTTCGTTGCACGAGACTAAAACTCAAAACATCGGCCGGATCTGTAATTAGGATATTGTAGTTATCTAGGATACGAGGTTTCATCCTCATTGAAGGTCGAATAAAGATTTAGATTTTTTGCGGGTGAACCTCAGGATCCGGGCATCGGCGATTTTCCATTTTCGTTGGAGGAGACTAAAGCACAAAACATCGGCCGGATTTGTGATTAGGATAACCTAGTTATCCAGGATACGAAGTTTCGTCCTCATTGAAGGTCAAATAAAGATTTTTGGTTTTTTGCGGGTGAACCTCAGAATCCGGGCATCGGACATTTTCCATTTTCGTTTTTTTTTGAAGATTCTTTATTCAATAAATCATCATAGGATGACATAGAATGAGTCATGAACTAAATTATGTACCTAGTAATATAGATACACTATAAGCTGTATAGCAATGAAAAACAATATTACTAATATAAATATGAAATTAAAAAGACAGTACAGAACACATAACAATAAAAGACAATAAAATAAAAGAATTAAAATCATTCACACAAGAATGTCGTCGATAAAAAAAAACTAGCTTACAAAAAGAACAGGTATGTACGTAATATAATATAACATCTAACAAATGCTATTGTCTGAAAGGTACTCTTCAACGGAATAATACGCTTTTTTCAGAAGAATCGCTTTCATTTTTTGTCTAAACACGTTCACCTGCATGTTTTTCATGTTATGAGGGAGTTTGTTATATAGCCTAATTGCCATGTGTTTAGGGCCCTTTTCTATAATGGATGACCTATGTGAAGGAATTTGAAGTATAGGTGAGTTCCTTGTGGAATACTTATTGTGACAGTTTAATTTTGTAAAGTCAGATTTTTCCGACATTGTGTATGTTAAAAGTTCCAAAATGTAGATACTGAACACTGTCAATATTTTTAGTTTTACAAACTCCTTCCTGCAACTTGTTCGTCTTTTTAAATTTGAAATTGATCTAATTATCCTTTTCTGCATAATGAAAACCCTTGTTGCTTCCTTGGACCCTCCCCATACTATTATGCCATATGATAGTGTGGAATGTACATAGGCATAGTAGTATGTTAAAATCACCGATTCATCCACTATGAAACGTAACTGATTCAAACAATATGCCTTTGTGGCAAGTTTTTTGCATATATAATCTACATGAAGATTCCACTTGCAATTCTCTGAAATGTAGATTCCCAAAAACTTAGCTGAGCTGACCTGTTCGATCGACTTATCTAAGGATCTTATTAATAAGCTGTGATCTTGACTACGTTGGCTAAAAGAAAACCTTATGAACTGTGTCTTAGCAGTGTTCAAAATCATTCCATTATCTATGAACCACTGCTGTATTCTTTTCAACTCTGTATCCGCTTGTTCTGTTAAGCTATTAATATTATTGGCAGTGATCAAAACAGATGTATCGTCTGCATACATTACATGTTGTTTGCTGTTGAACGAGACTTAAACTCACAACATCGGCCGGATTTATAATTAGGATACCCTAATTATCCAGGATACGAAGTTTTGTCCTCTTTGAAGGTCAAATAAAGATTTTTGATTTTTTGCGGGTGAACCTCAGGATCCGGGAATCGAAGATTTTTCATTTTCGTTGCACGAGACTAAAACTCAAAACATCGGCCGGATCTGTAATTAGGATATTGTAGTTATCTAGGATACGAGGTTTCATCCTCATTGAAGGTCGAATAAAGATTTAGATTTTTTGCGGATGAACCTCAGGATCCGAGCATCGGCGATTTTCCATTTTCGTTGGAGGAGACTAAAGCACAAAACATCGGCCGGATTTGTGATTAGGATAACCTAGTTATCCAGGATACGAAGTTTCGTCCTCATTGAAGGTCAAATAAAGATTTTTGGTTTTTTGCGGGTGAACCTCAGAATCCGGGCATCGGCGATTCTTCATGTCCGTTGAACGAGACTAAAACACAAAACATCGACCGGATTTGTAATTAGGATACTCTAATTATCTAGGATACAAGGTTTCGTCCTCATCGAAGGTCAAATAAAGGTTTTAGATATTTTGCGGGTGAACCTCAGGATCGGGGCATCGGAATTTTCCATTTTCGTTGAACGAGACTCAAACTCACAACATCGGCCGGATTTGTAATTAGGATACCCTAATTATCCAGGATACGAAGTTTTGTCCTCTTTGAAGGTCAAATAAAGATTTTTGGTTTTTTGCGGGTGAACCTCAGGATCCGGGCATCGGCGATTTTCCATTTTCGTTGAACGAGACTAAAACACAAAACATCGACCGGATTTGTAATTAGGATACTCTAATTATCTAGGATACAAGGCTTCGTCCTCATCGAAGGTCAAATAAAGGTTTTAGATATTTTGCGGGTGAACCTCAGGATCGGGGCATCGGAATTTTCCATTTTCGTTGAACGAGACTCAAACTCACAACATCGGCCGGATTTGTAATTAGGATACCCTAATTATCCAGGATACGAAGTTTTGTCCTCTTTGAAGGTCAAATAAAGATTTTTGGTTTTTTGCGGGTGAACCTCAGGATCCGGGCATCGGCGATTTTCCATTTTCGTTGAACGAGACTAAAACACAAAACATCGACCGGATTTGTAATTAGGATACTCTAATTATCTAGGGTACGAGGTTTCGTCCTCATTGAAGGTCAAATAAAGATTTTTGGTTTTTTGCGGGTGAACCTCAGGATCCGGTAATCGAAGATTTTCCATTTTCGTTGAACGAGACTAAAACTCAAAACATCGGCCGGATCTGTAATTAGGATACTCTAATTATCTAGGATACGAGGTTTCATTCTCATCGATGGTCGAATAACGATTTTAGATTTTTTGCGGGTGAACCTCAGGATCCGGGCATCGGCGATTTTCCATTTTCGTTGAAGGAGACTAAAGCACAAAACATCGGCCGGATTTGTGATTAGGATACCCTAGTTATCCAGGATACGAAGTTTCGTCCTCATTGAAGGTCAAATAAAGATTTTTGGTTTTTTGCGGGTGAACCTCAGAATCCGGGCATCGGCGATTCTTCATGTTCGTTGAACGAGACTAAAACACAAAACATCGACCGGATTTGTAATTAGGATACTCTAATTATCTAGGATACAAGGTTTCGTCCTCATCGAAGGTCAAATAAAGGTTTTAGATATTTTGCGGGTGAACCTCAGGATCGGGGCATCGGAATTTTCCATTTTCGTTGAACGAGACTCAAACTCACAACATCGGCCGGATTTGTAATTAGGATACCCTAATTATCCAGGATACGAAGTTTTGTCCTCTTTGAAGGTCAAATAAAGATTTTTGGTTTTTTGCGGGTGAACCTCAGGATCCGGGCATCGGCGATTTTCCATTTTCGTTGAACGAGACTAAAACACAAAACATCGACCGGATTTGTAATTAGGATACTCTAATTATCTAGGATACAAGGCTTCGTCCTCATCGAAGGTCAAATAAAGGTTTTAGATATTTTGCGGGTGAACCTCAGGATCGGGGCATCGGAATTTTCCATTTTCGTTGAACGAGACTCAAACTCACAACATCGGCCGGATTTGTAATTAGGATACCCTAATTATCCAGGATACGAAGTTTTGTCCTCTTTGAAGGTCAAATAAAGATTTTTGGTTTTTTGCGGGTGAACCTCAGGATCCGGGCATCGGCGATTTTCCATTTTCGTTGAACGAGACTAAAACACAAAACATCGACCGGATTTGTAATTAGGATACTCTAATTATCTAGGATACGACGTTTCGTCGCCATGGAAGGTCAAATAAAGGTTTTAGATATTTTGCGGGTGAACCTCAGGATCCGGGCATCGGAAATTTTCCATTTTCGTTGAACGAGACTTAAACTCACAACATCGGCCGGATTTGTAATTAGGATACCCTAATTATCCAGGATACGAAGTTTTGTCCTCTTTGAAGGTCAAATAAAGATTTTTGATTTTTTGCGGGTGAACCTCAGGATCCGGGAATCGAAGATTTTTCATTTTCGTTGCACGAGACTAAAACTCAAAACATCGGCCGGATCTGTAATTAGGATATTGTAGTTATCTAGGATACGAGGTTTCATCCTCATTGAAGGTCGAATAAAGATTTAGATTTTTTGCGGGTGAACCTCAGGATCCGGGCATCGGCGATTTTCCATTTTCGTTGAAGGAGACTAAAGCACAAAACATCGGCCGGATTTGTGATTAGGATACCCTAGTTATCCAGGATACGAAGTTTCGTCCTCATTGAAGGTCAAATAAAGATTTTTGGTTTTTTGCGGGTGAACCTCAGAATCCGGGCATCGGCGATTCTTCATGTTCGTTGAACGAGACTAAAACACAAAACATCGACCGGATTTGTAATTAGGATACTCTAATTATCTAGGATACAAGGTTTCGTCCTCATCGAAGGTCAAATAAAGGTTTTAGATATTTTGCGGGTGAACCTCAGGATCGGGGCATCGGAATTTTCCATTTTCGTTGAACGAGACTCAAATTCACAACATCGGCCGGATTTGTAATTAGGATACCCTAATTATCCAGGATACGAAGTTTTGTCCTCTTTGAAGGTCAAATAAAGATTTTTGGTTTTTTGCGGGTGAACCTCAGGATCCGGGCATCGGCGATTTTCCATTTTCGTTGAACGAGACTAAAACTCAAACCATCGGCCGGATTTGTAATTAGGATACTCTAATTATCCAGGATACGAAATTTCGTCCTCATCGAAGGTCCAATAAAGATTTTTGGTTTTTTGCGGGTGAACCTCAGGATCCGGGAATCGAAGATTTTCCATTTTCGTTGAACGAAACTAAAACTCAAAACATCGACCGGATTTGTAATTAGGATACTCTAATTATCTGGGATACGAGGTTTCATCCTCATCGAAGGTCGAATGCAGATTTTAGTTTTTTTGCGGGTGAACCTCAGGATCCGGGCATCGGAAATTTTCCATTTTCGTTGAACGAGACTAAAACTCAAAACATCGGCCGGATTTGTAATTAGGATACTCTAATTATCCAGGATACGAAGTTTCGTCCTCATTGAAGGTCAAATAAAGATTTTTGGTTTTTTGCGGGTGAACCTCAGGATCCGGGCATCGGAAATTTTTCATTTTCGTTGAACGAGACTAAAACTGAAAACATCGGCCGGATCTGTAATTAGGATACTCTAGTTATCTAGGATACGAGGTTTCATTCTCATCGATGGTCGAATAGAGATTTTAGATTTTTTGCGGGTGAACCTCAGGATCCGGGCATCGGCGATTTTCCATTTTCGTTGAACGAGACTAAAGCACAAAACATCGACCGGATTTGTAATTAGGATACTCTAATTATCTAGGATACGAGGTTTCGTCCTCATCGAAGGTCAAATAAATACAGCTTCTTTCGCTATCTTCTACAGTAGCAGAGTTACGGACCGATTCGCTTCTAAAAAATCACCCTGTGTATGTGTCCTCAATAATCCTATGGCCTACACTTTGCAAACATGTAAATGGCGCTTGTCATGCAGTACAACAAATCATCAAGTCAGACTTTCCATGAACATCATGTTTTGTTGACGGTTAACATAAATTACCCCATTCCATTAGGTACTTCAACGATGCCGCTAGCCGATGTGTAAGAACTTTTTTGATCAATGGATAATGGCCTCCATAGTAGAAAAGACAATTATCTTTAATTGCGGCGGGAACATTTTATAACCTCGAACCTCGACGCGAACAAAAAAATAAAAAGGGAGATATAAGCGAGCTGGTGGTCTTATATTCAAACGGAAATTTCGCGGATACTCTGCATTTAGAGGCGGCATTAAAAGTGAATATGTACGAAGAACGTCCGAAAGAACCCCTTAATGATCATAGAATTTTTTTTTTATTGATAATCTTACAAACACAACTGTCATGGTAATAACAAGTAAGAGTGCTTATCTCTATGGGCCTAACACAATAACTACCTTACTCACTGACGGCCGATTTCTCAATGTGCAGTTAAAGTGTCAGATAGGGGTATCTGCCAGATAGCTTTTCTATGGATACAACTCTCAGATAAGATTTACGTGACTTCACAAGTTAACATCTCTAGAGGGAGCCTAATTTGAGTATTGGCCAGCCAAGATCTATAGCGCTATTGCCACTCTTCTTTGTCCGCTTAAGGACTTTTCAGTTTCTTCAAAATCTGGTAGTTTCCGCAGTTTGAACACATGTTCCTCAAAGTTTTTAACTGAGTATTTAACTATACGTTCCAATATACTTGCAATGTAACTGATTTGACATGAAGCTAATTTGTATTCATTTAACGAAATCTCTAAATGGTAAATTTCATAGCGGAATGTCGCAATAACTTCTAATATGTCGTAAATCGGGCAACCTACAATCGGCATCCCCTAAAGCTGTCATGTGGCTGTCATTGTAGTTATGATTATTACGTATGTTGAGATTTTTGTTGTTTTAGTGTATATATGAGTGACTTTGTGACTATTTGTGGTGTGAATTAAATTATTTATGGACAATATTGTCATAATTGCATGATGGGACGAAATAAAAAGTGCATAGTTTGCTGCAATAGCGACGAATCGGTGAACACCACTTATCATTGGTTAGTATAGGTTTTGTTTTGGTTTTCAGTAGCGTAAAATATGGGGAAGCACTTCATGGTAATAATAAATTATCAACTGTTACAATCAAATTATAATAAGAGTAACTCTCTAGGTATAGCTAAATACTAATAATAATTGTACCAGTTTGTAACATCACAGTAATAATTGAATCTATTAATGAACATCCAATTTTAATATAAAGTCGTACGCCACTGGTAATCCCCTCAAGCTGTCAAAATTTCCGTTACATGTTGGCTGGTCAGCGACCTGTGCATTTTGTTGTTTACATTCCCTCTAGAGATGTTAACTCTGTGCGTGACTTCGTAAGTTTAGGCTTCAATTGTTTAAACAATTTATCTAACAGTTGCTGTTATCTTGCAGATAAATATTTAAGTGGACGTTGAGAATCCGGTCCTGAGAATGCTAAACAAAAATAACAAAACATATAAAATCTTATTCACATTTTTGGTATCACAGAGCATCATAAATTGTGACTTTATGGATCATCATCTGCCAGTGTATGGTTTACCATAAAAAATTCCTTAACGCTGCTCCTACAATCTGGAATAGTTTCTCCGGAATAGTCCGGAAGATGCGGGGAGCTGAAAAGGAACCGACGCGACGATGAGCGTGATAAATAAACAGGTGCGCGCTACATTAGAAAGAAATGGAAACAGTCATATTAGCGCGTCGCCCGAAATTTGTAAAATTGAAGAGGAAGGCGATTTGCAGATGTATTTTATCCCAATTCCTGACGCTTCATTTTCCAATATTTTTACATGAAATTTTCACACGATATTTAGAAGGAAATTGCCCAGAGTGATATCGAAGCACTTTCTCATTTTTGCTTCTGGGCTTTTCTTAAAAAAAATACAAAGTTGACGGAGAAAATAGGCAACTTCAAGCGATCATATTTCATGTTCAATCAATTTTTTTCAAAAAATGCTTCGATAGCCCCCTGTGCAATTTCCTTCTAAACTTCATGTAAAAATTTCATGGAATATTCATTCATCATATTGAAAACTAGAGTGTCAGGAATTGGGATGAAATCACTTGAAAATGACCGTTTATGCTCTCCGTAGGACCCGCCTTAATCTCCTTGACAGTGGAGTTGAAGAAATCCAGGTTACTGTGCTTTAATAAAATGTTACACTGATTCTGCATATAGTTTATGGGAGACTTATTAAAAGGATTAGAATAAAATAGGACAGTACTATTCACCCTCAGGGTAATCTTTGGGACATGAAACTTCACAAAATTGATTAGATTACAATTCTTATTTTTGATATTATTAACTATGTTATACAAGAACAATACACAATCCATATTTATTATTTATTAGAATTGGGGCGTTTCTGGTGAAAATTTTAACCTTTTAAGAAATAGCCAAAAATTGAGAGAAAACATATACTCACCGGCACGAAAAACGGAGCGCTTGACATTATATGGTTAATTTTCAAAAATATAATTTTTGTAATATTTCGTTGTTCAAAATTAAATTTCTAACAACACTCAACCGTTTATTTCCAAAATAAAACTGGATTTAATGAAAAGTGTGCTGAAATGAAAGTTGTATAAATATTGTATCACTCAAAACTGCATAGCTGATCATGGGCTTTTTATTGTTTTTAATGAATTCGACAGACGTTTGTCAAAGTTTTTCTGTATTTAGCAAGTCGTTTACAGGTTTTGCTACGTTTATTTGAGATAAAAATGCCTGCTGTTAGTCCCCAAACCGCGGCTGCTATGGTTGCGTTGATTCAAGACGAAAGAAGTGAGCGGTATGTTGCCCAACGTTAACATCCCGTATCAAATAGCACTGTGCACCGCATTAATACACGTTTTTTGAAAACTGGATGTTATACTAGACGACTTGGCACTGGCCCCTAACGAAGGACTAACGCTCATGATAATCGCTTTATCACCTTACAAAGTCTACGAGATCGTCATGCTACAGCTATAGAAATCAGAAATAACGTCCGAAATACCAATGTAAGCGAACGTACCGTTAGACGAAGACTTTGTGAAGCCAATCTTTGTAGTCATAGACCCGCTACCGGTCCAGAGCTTCTTAGACGTTATCGTTTTGCGCGACTTCAATGGACTAGTATCACGAGGTTAAGAACAATGATTTAATTGTTATAACCACTTAGTGCATACAAAAATAAACGTACTGCTGGATTTCGTTACTTTCTACATCATTTTGTTTTTTAGTAATTCCATTCTAAAGTTTAAAGAAAGGAATTCAAATTCAGCCAATCAGTGCCAACCGCGCGAATCATCAGCAGTGCATTGTTGCCAAGAACAGATCCGACTCGCAGACGGGAACAGAAGTTAAGATAGATGAGCCAGCCCGCGTACAGCTCCGGCATTTTGCGCGCCATCAGAATGCGGCAACACAGCACACATATCTGTCTTTTGATTGACTGTTCGCCTTTAGAATTCAAATATTTTCCTTATTTTTACGGCTTTCCTGTGCCCAAAAAAATCGGAGAAAAAAATCAGATGCTTTTAATGACGTACTCTATCATATGCAACCAAAAAAAATCATGATACTAGTCCATTTGCGATAAACTCTCGGATAAACCATATATATGGTCAATAAACTGGACCTAAAAATCAATGCTGAATTCAAAAACGTAATAATATACAGAATGTTCTATTTAAAATAAGGAAGTTGATACCTACTTGCGGTACACCAGTACACCAGTTGAAAAGAAACTTTTTTACTTAAGCCATTTTCTTCTAATTTTAACGGTAAGGCCGCTAGAGAGCACCATGCGGTTATTTGACCACCCTGTAAAGTTCTACACATCAGTAAACAAAAACAGTAAGTGGCTACTTAATTTTTGAAAAGAATGTTTTATCTTGGTTAAGTTGTTCTTCGTTTTCCCACAATAATTTGAAAACATTACTTACTTTTTTTTGACAAAACTCGGTAAATAAGTAATAAGGATCTCGATACCATTACCGCTTGGGGGCTTAACAATATGGTAAAATTTAATGCTTCCAAGACCCAGTATTGTAAGCTATCAAACAAGAAGTGCCCAAGCCAACACCAGGTTCTCACGAACCACCGGGCTCTGCCACAGAGTCACTCATTCAAGCTGTTAGGAGTCAACATTACAGAAAATCTGATCTGGCACGAACGAGTTGCCTCAATGGCAACAGCTGGTGGTAAAAAGCTTGGGTATCTACATTGATTAAAGTATTTCCTAAATACTTTAATCAATGGTATCTATTTAGAGCCAGAAAGTACTTCTCATCATTTAACCTCCTCACGCCATATAAAGCCCAGATAAGACGTGGACTGGAGTATTGCTCTCATGTCTGGAAAGCTGCTGCCCCTACTACCCCGTCTATACTAGATGCCATCCAGAGAAGGGCAATTCGACTAATTGGGGACCCGGCCTTAACGCGCCACCTCCTTGCCACTTTCTCACCGACGTGTTGTTGATGACGTCTCACTCTGCTACCGAGATTTGAACGGAATCTGCTTCTCTGAACTATCCTCTATCAATCCGTCACTCACTGCTCCTATCAGATGCACCCGCGCGACCACGGCATCTCATCCTAAGGTGGTAGTTCTTCATACAGCAAGAACCGAGCGGTACAACCGCACATTTATTCCCAGGATGTCCAAGACTTAGAATGGACTGCCAGGAGATGCATTTATTGGGCCTGCGGATGTTGGCTCAACAAATCCTGCGTTAACAAACTTCCCCTAACATAACCCTTTCACAGCAGCCGCGGTACTCTGGTATTTAAGCTCTGCCTACGCAGTCTGCTCAGTTATAAAAAAAATCTTACCTGATAAATTCAACCCAGGGATTGAATAAACTTTCTGAGGATTTTAATTTATTGTACGAGATTAGGGTGACTTTTTCAAATGAAGACGTATTACCAAAGTTTACGGAATACATATAAGTTGTAGAGGTAGAGGTTGAACGTGTTTAATGCGAAGTGTCTCAAAAATATCGGACTTTGTTATCTCGGATTTGTTTGCAGGAGATGGATAATATTTTTAGAAGTTTGATTGTATCAATTACATCTATTAACGGATAGCAAATGACAACCAGATCCATCCTTATTTTGTGGCAAACCTTGAAATGTGAAGGATATAAATGCAGGGTGTTTCACGACGATTATGACAAGCAATATGTCGGAACTGGGCAGTAGTAGAGAATTATAATTTTGGGGATGTAAATTAGAGCAGATGTTGTGTCTTTTTTGTCATTGTACTACCCAATAAGATATTTGTTTTTGGTCACGTGACATTCGATTCGATTATTAATGGGACACCCTGTACATTTGTGCCTTTCTGTGTTCCTCCCGATAAAACAATTTCAACAAGCTACACAGTTGGGGTCTAAAGTGAATCATTCAAGACCTACAGGTACTTAAAGGATTGTATCACGCTACAAGCGTATAGTGAGACAAAATATTCATTCGGTGGTCTTACCGTACCACCCAGGGACATTTTAAATTATATTTTAGAGCTCGGAAATATTTTTATTGATAACTTTAACTTTTTTAAAAATTTAGCTTCTACAGTAGCAATTAGAATGACACTGAAAAGCAAAATGTCAAAAACAATTTATTCACATCCATTATCTTCTAAAATTGTACATATGAGTTCGAATATACCACACCATAAATTTTTTAAGCTGTGGTCTCAAAAATAAGCCAAATAAACAAAACATTAAGATAAAAATACTACAGCACCTTTGAACCAATTTTTACTCATCTACTAAATAGCTACAATATGTGAAATCATTTGAGATTCATTAGTGTGAATGTTATATTTGTATTTGTATGTCTAAATCGGCTGTCAATACCTAGTCTTTCAATGACCCTCGTATATACGTAAAACCCAGGCGCTAGCAAGTCCTCGCTAAAAGACCCTCGTACTTGGGCAAAAACCAACGCAAAAACTAACTGGCGCGTGCGGCCGCGGCATCGCTTTGATGTGAGTTCTTCAAAGTGCCGACGGAGAGTGATCCAACTTATATGTATTCCGTAAACTTTGGTATTACAATATTTGGTAGGGATGCGACGCATCACCCGCATCAACAGAAGCTAGGTCGCCGCCGCTGGTGCTAAGCAATAAATTTCAGTAATACCCGTACTCGTTTAGATATTTTACTTTAATAAATTATATAATGCGGCACGAAAAACGAGGTGTATTTTGTTTAATGAAGCTGTCAGTTTGAAATTAATTCTTCTTCGCAGTCGCGGGTATTTCGCAGGGGTTCGTACAGTGAAAAATGTCTAATGTGTTTTAGAGGAATACACTCCGCTGCGCTGGGAGAATAATGCGGTCTACGGCTTCAACGGAACCATCGATTTTCCGAAATAATAGCTGTAACGTACTGTTAGCAAGCTTACTAAAATATGGCGTGACCATAACATCACTAAAAATGTCGCTGTTCCAATCTCTTACGTTCTCCATATTTTTGTATGCGTCGGAAACTTGGACTGTTAAAAAGGCAGATAGAGCTCGCATAGATGCTTCTGAAATGTGGACGTGGAGGAGAATGCTGAGAGCTCCTTATACCGCCCATCGAACTGATGTTTCCGTACTGGATGAGCTCGGTAATCCAAAGAGACTATCCTCCATTGTATCGACGAGAATGCTTACATTCTTCGGGCTTATTCACAGAAGCGATAATATGGAGAAACTTGTAGTTCAGGGTCATGCCCCGAGTGGGCAGCGTCGTGGCCGTCCCTTAAAGGGCTGATACACGTACGAGCAAGTACGCGTACTTATGGCTCGACGACCTTTTTCGCCTGTGTGTCACCGTAAGTACGCGTACTTTAAAACTGTCGCGCAAACCGCCGGCGAGCCAACTGGTTTGAAATGTTGCTCGAAGCTTGTCTCGGCTCGTACTGCGAGCCGCGAGCCACCACTTAGTTTCGGCAGGCCATCGATGCGCAACGCTTTTTGTGTTTGGCGTTTGTTAAAAGTTTTGTTTGTTTAGGAAAATTATCAAAATGAGTGATTTCAGCTTCACGTGTGTCGAGCCGAGTAAGTTCGCGAACTTAAAAACCGCGTACTTAAAGTTCGTACGTGTATCACCCCTTTTACACGCTGGGTGGATTCGACGAAACAGTTGCTGGATATGAGTATCATGAGCGCCTCTAAACTGAAGTAAATCGCGAAGGATGGCGAGCTGCAGTTTTCACAACTATTGATAATATGAGGGCTGCTCTATACCTCCGTCAATCCACCAGTACGCAGACAGTTGTTTCACGCTTATTAGCGATCATCAGTGCGCCATAGGTCGATTGACGGAAATAGAGAGCATCAATTTTTCCATGTTTAATAAACATATGAACCATGTGCGAGCAGATAGAAAGAATTCTGCCGGTGCGCCATCTAGTACCCGAAGGTAACGGCAAACCAAGGAAATCTCTACTTAGCAGCAGTAGACTTCTTGGTGGGACGCCAAGGTGCATCCGCTTGGCCACTAGAGAGCGCGGGTTCTATACGCCGCTGCGTATGAAAGCCGATATACGAGGGCTGCTCTATACTATACTATAATATTCATCTCGGCAATATTCTAGCTTTATGAGTTCACAACATGTCTGTTAAGACATTGTGACTATGATGATGATGACTGCTGGGAGAATAATGCGGTATACGGCCTGAACCATCGATTTTCTGAAACAATAGATATTCATGTAACAGGTACATAAATTAGGTATTTATGGAAGAGTCCAAAAGTTTATTTACGAGTTGCATAAAAAGCTTCATGTTCGACTGCAATGCAGAATTTTTATTTTCTGAAATGGCTGAGATGGTTATTATGTTCGTCGCCTTATTACTAAAAAGCATGCGTGCTTTAACTTTTCTTACCTTAGCAACCAGCGACTTTAGGGTCGTATTCATACACGATACTTGAGAACCTTAAGGATCCCTTAGTACTTGAGGGTGCCGCTGGTACCCCGAAGGTCATTTACGCACCCGATTTTAATTTTAAACACGTGGTATATTTTTTGCTTTTTAATTATTTAAAGTCGTCAAAATGAGTGATTGGAATAGAACCCGAACCCTAAAACAACGTGAGTTAGTTGAGGTAGCCTAAAACTGGGATTTTGATGCTGAAACTGACTATAACAGTAATACTTCTGCAGAAAACTGTTTTGCTGTCTTCTCCAAATACCTGTTGTTTATTTTTAGAATTTAACGTTTTTTCCTTTTCTAAGCTATTTAGTGAACTTGTTTAAAATATAGTTTTGTTATTCTCTAAGCCAAACTAATGTAAACTTAATAGCACTAAAGGACCCCACATGGGTATTTAGGTTGATTTTCATAGCATGGGAATTGAAGGATCAACTGATATACCGGGTTCAATCATAAAGGCAGACATAAAATAACTTTGATTGTTATTTAATTATGGTCTAACTTTAATGCAATTAGTAATCAATAAATTATAAATCTGACACAGATCGAGAATGTCAGTTCTGTTATTGACAGCCTTATCATGGCGTGGAAATGTAAACCATTTCGCTGATCAGTCGTTTCTTATAATTATTGCCTTATCTGGGGATTTCAGAGATTTTTTGGTCTCGAAAATGTCGAGATTAATAAAGCGGATTCCCAGTAATTTCGATTTTTCAAATGATGAAATTTCAGCCTGCTATATATAACATTTTTATTCGCGTATTATTTTAGCTTTGCTCTGGCAGTGGAGTAACTTCAATTCGCCTCCCCCCCCCCCCCTCCCGCAAGAAATTTTTGAGAGGTCCCTCACAGTGGCGTAAAGTTTCGCGAGCAAAAAAAGGTCCTGCACATCTACCCACGACTATGGAAGCTGAAATTGTCTTTTCATCAGAAGTTTCATTAGCGAACACCCTCAGAACAGTTATTTGCTCTCAGTCTTGTTTATTCTACTGCTGAATACTGCGCCCCAGTATGGTTAAATAGCCCTCATGCAAAAATGATTGACACCAAACTGAATGAGACAATGAGAATAATTAGTGGCTGTCTAAAAACTATCCCCCTGATTTGGCTGTCGGTTCTGTGCCATATTACCCCTCCTCATATCCGCAGACAGGATAAATTGGTGAAGGAATACAACAAAATACTATCCAATCCTCAACTTCCACTGCTGATGCCGGTCTTGGGAGGTTGAAGTCTAGAAATCCCCCATTACCACTTGCAGAACGGCTCTTGCGGGATGGCTTCCAAGTTGCCGAGCACTGAAGGAGGGATTGGGAGGTCCAGAGTCCGGTACAAGCTCCATCCACTATGGACCCCACTTTAACCCTGCCAGGAATGGAAAACCCTTAATCGAGTCAGAGAATGTCGCATGGCATCTGTCGTGACTCGTTCTTTAAATGAGGGATATCCGAATCACCGTCTTGTGACAGTATATGCATTTTTTCATATGTTGAGGTTTTAGTTTGTTTTGGCGGCTCAAGCGGTAGTGTTGTGCATTCTTATTTTTCGTTTTTGTTAGGCTAACTTGGACAAAATATATAATTAAAGGTGCCTACCGCGGTATAAATCCAGAGAAAAAATCTTTTATAATCAGGGATCTAATACCTGAAATGAAAAACATTAATCATCGTGCGTTTTGGCTAAATTTTCTTGAAAGTGAGCAACCGCGTGATTTGAATAGTCAGGTAGAATAGAAATCAGGCTAGCCAGCGCCAGCATTAGAATTTAATTTTTGTTAATTCTTAGTTTATAACTTATTTTAACACACTGTTACTCTCGTCACCAGTTTTTATTTTCTGCACCATTGTTAAAATTAGTATAAAGGTGGTTATATGTTTTGTAACTGCCTGTGAGATTACCTGTGCAATAAATGTTCATTTAAAGAAAACGTTTTGGTATTGTATTGTGTTAATAATGTTATTAACCTCCCATGAATGCATACATGTGATATAATAAAAACACAGTATGTACTTACTGTGTTCGTTGATTATATTGTCTAAAACATTATGAAGATCAAAACACAGTATATGCATTTCTTCCTAAAAACTTCTTTATTTCTCAGCAGTCTTTGAAGGCCATTCATATTAGTGCTCTAGCATAACTAAATCAAGGCATTACTCTTTTATTTCACTTAACTTAATATAAGTATAAACTTAATTGTAATCGTTATAAGGAAGGAACTTTCACACCCAATTTCTCAGAATATTTTTTTTTCATATACTGTGTTTTGTTTCTAAGAACTATTTATTTTTGTTTGTCTTTAAATTCAATGTTTGTATTTTATTTTATTGTTTTAGATTTATTATCAATTATTCCATTTGGCCATACGTTAAATTAATAAATTAGCAAACAAACTTAGATCCTTAGATCGCTCTTAAAAGACTCGACTTTTTACTCTTTGGTTATTCTAAACTCATATTTTGTTATTACAAAACAAGTCGCGCATGCTTAAAAATTATTTCGATTTTATTTCTTTCCGACCTTTTGCTGTCAAAAACCCCCTACCGCCTGGACTATGGCAAAACTCCATCAAACTTGATATTCGGTTGTTTTTTGTAATTGCTGTGAGTGAATAACGGCTATTTGGAGCGCGCTAAAGCCTTAACAGACTCGTTAACCCAGCTTTCAAGAAAGCACAGAAAATTAAGAATCCCATTGTATAAAAATCTGCTACTGCAGTGAATTAATACCAGGAAATACCGGCCGTTTATTTTTCGAGAACACTCATTGCGCACTTCGTAATCATTCCTATGAAATGAGCCTCATTTGTCAGGAATTTTACTTTCTCAGCCAACAGGCGGTAGTTGGATACATGTTTTGAGTTTTAGTTTTCTCTAATTGTACGTGGAAAAAAATGTTCCTAGTGATAGATTCCATATTTATCTGGTCTGCTTGCTATTTGACATCTAGTTTTCTTTTATCTCGAATCGGTAGGCCCACTGTCATCTACAGGGTTATTCACGTTATTCGACACGGAGCATTATGGCTAAAATATTTGATAAAAAAGAAAATAATAATTTGGTATGGATAGAGACCCATAAAGGCTACATTTTAAAAATATTTTCATGTTATACAGGGTGTCCCAAAAGCACGAAATGTATCAAAGTTATGTTTTTTTAAATGGAACACCCCGTATATTATTGCATATTCAGATTCCTTGATGAATTCTATTATGACTTTATGTATCATACATGGGACTTAAAGCGAACCGTTTAGGTGTAAATCACCATTTCCAGTATAAGTAGATATATCAGGAAAAAATTGAATATCGCAGAGATTATAAAATTTGGAAGGCTGTGACTTTGTTGTATTACTAAGCATAAAATGCGTCAGCTTTGATGAGACTGTCAAATTTAAATAACGTTTATGCTTGGATAAATCGGTCGATGAATTAAGGAAACTTCGATCAGAGATAACTCGATTTTTTCAAATTGGAATGCCTAATTTTTTTTATACGGTCAAAAGTAGAATTTGATAACCTTTCTAATGATATAAGGTTGTGCATATCAATCTCTGGTAGTTTTCATTTAATTTTAAATTTTCTAACAAATCGGCGTTTTTCAATTTGCCTACCTATAACCAACGTAGCAGGCCATGAAATATAAACAAAAACCTGTTCAGGTAGAAGAAAACAACTAACTTAGCTGAAAAATACACACGAACTAGACTAAAGGGACAAGATTATAGAAATTACTCGCTACAAACAAAGTTTAACCAGAAACAACGGCGGTAACATATCTTTGGTCAAAGAGAAGCTGGAGTATGGCAGAAATGGATTTTTTCACAGCCTACTAGCTACTGCAATGTACTAGAGATTGGCAATTTCCAAAACCATTAAAAATTTTGAAATAAAGTAAAAACTACTAGATAATGTTGTAAGCGGTTTATTATTTTCATAATAAAATATCACATTTAATGATATAAAAAAGTATGCAATTCTGTCAAAACTCAAGTCAAAAGTACCTCTGACTGGAGTTCTGAAAATTCAGTACCTATTAGCAAGGTCGCGGAAAATGAAGAATGAATTAAAATTGGTTGAAACTATAAAACATAACTTAAATGGCAGAAAATTTAAATCTGATTTGTCAATATTCCTTTTTTGCAATATTGCTAATAGATATTGAAAAATAGAAGGGCTCCAGTCAGAGGTATCGACTTCGACGCAAATTAGTACTTTTTTACACCATTACATATGATTGATTGTTGCGTGCTGGAGCAACAGTCGCTGGTTGTTTCTGTTTCATATGAGGGTTTTTCATTGCCTTGGAAATTTTTAACCTCTAGTAAATTGCGGTAGCCAATAGACAGTAAAAATATCTATTACTGCCCTACTCCAGCTTCTCTTTGATCTTAGAGATGTTATCGCAGTTGTTTCTGGGAGAGTTGATTTGTTGTAAGGAATTTTTATAATCTTGTCCCTTTAGTCTAGTTAGTGTGTATTTTTCAGCTAAGTTAGTTGTTTTCTTCTAGCTGAACAGATTTTTGTTTATATTTCATGGCCTGCTACGTTGCTTATAGGTAGGAAAATTGAAAATCGCCGATTTATCTGAAAATTTAAAATTGAATGAAAACTACGAGAGATTGATATTCACAACATATCATTAGAAAGCTTATCAAATTCTATGTTTAACCGTATAAAAAAAATTAGGCATTCCCATTTGAAAAAATCAAGTTATCGCTGATCGAAGTTTCCTTAATTCATCGACCGATTTCTCCAAGCATAAACGTAATTTAAATTTGACAGTCTCATCAAAGCTGATGCATTTTATGCTTAGTAATACGGCAAAGTCACAGCCTTCCATATTTTGTAATCTCTGCGATATTCAATTTTTTCCTTCCTAATATCTACTTATACCGAAAATGGTGATTTACAACTTAACGGTTCGCTTTAGGTACCATGTATGATACATAAAGTCACACTAGAATTTACCAAGGAATTTGAATGTGCAATAATATATAGGGTGTTTCATTTAAAAAAACATAACTTTGATACATTTCGTGTTTTTGGGACACCCTGTATAACATGAAAATATTTTTAAAATGTAGCCTTTATGGGTATCTATCCATCCCAAATTATTATTTTCTTTTTTATCAAATACTTTAGCCATAATGCTCCGTGTCGAATAACGTGAATAACCCTGTATACGGATTTTCTGAAATGGTAGCTTCCTAAAAGTGTAGCCTGTAATCTATTTCTATAGAGAGCGGATTTTCTGTCCTGTTTCGCATAAACGAAATTCAGTTCATGTAAAACTTTCCATAATTTGTCTCTTTTTAAGTTTGGCAAGCTGTGGTCTTCATTAATTTCTACTAAAACTTTGTCCAAAATAGGTAATATTTTTTGGAAATAAAATTAGTGCACTTTTTTTCGTATCATTTGTTTGTCACTATCGTCTAGTTGTATGGGTTTTCTCCCTGTTGACTTTTTCGGTGGTACGGTAACACTTCCATCCTTTCGTTGCTTCAGCCGTCTATAAATGGTCGCTTCTCCAGCTCCAGTCATAATTGAACACTGCTAGTTATATGTTCATGTACAAGTGCGTCATGTACATTTAATATTACAGTTTTCAAATGCACCGTTAACTGACACTTTAATTTCATGGGAGTAAAATTTAACATTTGTGCCATTTTTATTACACCTAATTAATATCACTACTAACAATTCTGCGTGTTACACTATACCGACTATACCGACCGCAACGTAAATATTGAATAAAATTAAACAGGGAATCTGCATATACAGGTCTTGGAAAAGTACCTGCGTCATACTTTGCGGAAATCCCTAAATACCTGCTCATACACAACTTACATTTAAAAGAGCACGTTTAGTATTTTAGGGGTCATATGGTTTACATTTTCTAGAAATAAAAAATACATCTTTAGACAGATATAAGCATCGAATTTTATTAAGTATATCCATCTCTTCGTTATATTTAAGTAAATTATACACACAGATTACCAAGTTGAAAATATGTATTATCTTATATAATAATACTTGTATATAGGTAAATTCACAATATTTCGTGTTAGAAATTCTCCGTCACTATTTTCAGGTGCTACCCTCGATTTTACCTGCTATGCAATAAAATTTTAGCTATCAAGAATTTTCAAATAGACTATAGTCATGATTGACCAGATGACCGCTAAAATGCATCTCTTTGCTCGTCAAGGCAAAAAGTTAAGGAAATCCGGTTTTTTCGACGTTAGCATTTAGAACATTTAATTTTATGGAAACAGCATCAAAGATTTCTTTATAAATCATGCTATATACTCCATGTGCAAATTTTAGATCCATCCTTTTTTATTTGGGTAAGGCCTGGGACTAATTTTTTCAATTTATACTTAGACGTATGACCTCCCTAGTTGTAAATATCACGCATTTCACATTATTTATAGTTACTACTTTGGTACCATTGGCTCTAACCGAGGCTCTAACGCATTCTTCATAGTCAGCAGGTAATAAATTAGCAGTTTATAATAGCAAGAAGTTCAAACATGTCTAAATTAAGACTGTAACAACTAATAAAAATGGATTTTGGGGTAATTTAGTATTTATACAAATATACACTTACGTGAATAAGTATTGTTACAAGTCTTTAGTCCGATTAGGCACGAAAACACTTGGTACGGATTTAACTATTTATTTTCACTAACTATGTACACTATGCCTAGCCTAATACCTAACAGTCTAATTCATCTACAGTCACTACACTAATTTATATTGGTCCTACACTTCACTAATTTATGTCACAGTTCATTTATTTCGCGCGCGCCACTGGAACGTCACGTATTACTACCGCGTATTACACTGACTGCTGCACTGCATTGACTCTAACCATGGCCGACTCTACACAAGGCCGGAGCCTTAGATGTGGCAACGTGGCTTAGCTGTCAAATAGTGGGCCTATAGTTTCAGAATAATTATTACATTTTATATGTATTAGAGTTCATCTTGGTTAATAAATTAAGAAAAATACTTTTTAGAACTACTACTACTAATACCACTTACATCTGATGTCTGGTTCATCGTAGTCAAACACTACAAAATAAAAATAAACGCAACCTGTTTCCTGCTGCCACTTCCACTTCCACTTAAATGAACGCTCAATTTACTTTGTAAATTGTCACTTGAGCTAGAAAAATCCACTATTAGGTCACTTTTAAGCCATTCCTGCTGGTCTTGATTCTCTTTCACTATCAAATCTTTTCGTAGGTATGCCCCATGCAGATGCATGCCCAGATGAGTTCTGTTAACTGTATTTCTCTGTGATATTTGGGAGGTCCAGAAAACATTGTAGGTACCACAGTGTGCTTTAAAATAGGTCTTATCCTTTGAAATGTTTGTAAATTATTGTCTTTATTCTTATAAATATAACCAGCCCTTCCGAGGAATACCTTTCACCCACTTCTGTTTATGTCCTTTATTGGAAGTACAATTGCTAGTGCAACCTGGTACACACTTTGCAGGCATCTTTTTATCTTTATAGTTTCGTTCGTGCAGGTAAATAAGTAGAAACACATTAAAAATCACCTTCCACTCTTCAGTTTTTACTCTGGAAGGTTATGTTTGTCGAAGCACAATTGCTAGTGCAACCTGGTACTACACACTTTGCAGGCATCTTGTTATCTTTATAGTTTCGTTTGTGCAGGTAAATAATTAGAAACACATTAAAAATCACCTTCCAATCAGATTAATTGCTCTGGAAGATTACACTAATGACTTAACAACAAATAAAAGCTCGGCCCCCGAATCAGTGTTGCCATATTTCAATGCTCCGGCCTAGTGAGTAGAGTCGGCGATGCTCTAACTGTAACTGTCTCATGCGATGGCGCCTTATATTATGCGGCGCGCCATCTCTGGAGCGTTCGCGGCAGCTCGAACTTTTCTAGACTTCACGTAAATATACACGGCCGTCCAGGGACGGACTGGCACAGTATTTTTGGAACAACCATAACGATGCAATGAGTCTAATCTCACTTTATTTGGAATGCCTATTGCCGATTTTTTTGTACCGAAAAGATATTAATGACAAACACTAGTTTTCTACTCAGCTCATTCAGAATAGACCAGTTATCGGCACGTAGAAATCAAACTAATGGAAGTAAATCGAACACCGATATGAGTAATGCGAGAGTGTTCTCACAGTTATCAACGCCTCATGTCAGTTCCGTATAAGCAGGCAATCTACGCATTGCGCAGTTGCGCAGCAAAAACTAACCGCTTAGGCAGTAGCTGCAGTTTCGTACACAGTTTACAGCCTTCTGGCTAAGTAAATGCTTGTTACGCCTATTTGGCTTTGAACCCGAGAATAGCCACCATAGAAAAGCGACACAACCTGTCGGCACCTCTGATGTTCGGAGGGTGAAAATCGGTCCCTGCTGTGTCGCTTCTCTGTGATGACTATTCTCGGGTTGTACCACGGATCAACAAACAATCAGCTGTCTTACTCAGGGTCGGTTCCGTTGTGATGACGTGTTGCAAAATCTGACGTCAGCGACGCCATTTTGGGATATTTTCATTCGCCGTGATAGGGGCGGAGTAGAAAAATGTGTACAATAGGCATAATTAAGACATAATACTCAACCTAAGCGGTGTAAAAGGAAGGTAAACATTAAAGATAACATACAGTTTATGTTGTCCTTAATGTTTACCTCCCATAAAGTACTAGATTTGCGCTGTGATCTATATTATTCTCTATACTCATATTCTATGTAGATAGCAATGACCCTGCCGTGCCGCGGCTGTTGAAATCTATCTCTCTCTAACCCAAAATATCGATGCGTAAAGGGATCGACGCAAAGCATGCCCAGACCTTGAGTAAGATTGTTGAGCCATGGTTGTACGACAGCATGGTAAACAATCAGCACGATATCTCAGATTGGCGGCAATTACACGCGCATCCCCCCTTCTGGATGATTTTTTGTAAGGATGCTAACGATACTTCGATACTTGTACTTCTTCACTAATATCGAGTATTTTTATCTTGGATATCTTTTAAGGCATTCCAAGTTGGTATCGATACTTTGTAGGGGTATCGGTATCGAAAATAATAATATACATAATTTTTTAATATTTGGCTAAAAAATATCGAGTTGGTACCGACATCGATATTTTCATTTTCGCATCTCTACCACCATTTTTATATAGGAAATCCTCAGAGATATTCTGCTGGCTGTTTAGTATGCTGTGGTTGTACTATGGCTGCACTGCGCAGATAGAGAAAATATCCTTAGCACTTTTGAATGGCTTTCAATGCAGATAAGTTTTTCACTCATTGCACATAGATAAAGGATACTCTTATGTATCTGATACACCAAAATACAGGATTTCGTGAAAATGATAGTTACGCCCATCAGCATTTGGAAGGCAGTATACTGATACTACGTTCCAAAATCCCATCAATCCAGTGAGCAGATGAATTTTCGAGGATAGTCACGTGATTCCAGATGATAGGGATGTTGGAATATTTATGAAACAGCAAAGATCTTTTTTTGACAATTTTGACATATCACATAACCTGTGCTGTTTTCTCAGAGTCAGAGTATCAGAGTAGTCGTACCCGTTAGAATGTCAATGCATACAAATAAAGTAGAATAGGTTATGTTTAGTTGTTAGCTGTCAAGTGAAAAATATCTCTTGACAGTCTTGACCAACGACGTCCTACTGATAGACTACGCATCCAAGGCAAATTGTTTGTCGGCATTCCAAACATTGGGAATATTTTCAATGGTCCTCCGCAGCGATGCCAACTTGACAATCATTTGGAATTAATATTCAGAAAAACGTATGGAACAGTATGGTCAATATGCTGTAAAAAATTATGATTACGGCTTGCTTATCTGTAACAGAAAAAGTACTCTGAAAATACTCTTTTGTAAAACACGTGTAATATTGCAATTCTGTCAAGAATTAACTCTATTTTTATATTTTATAAACATTGCTGCATGCCGTAATGCACAACTGACAACGTCGGGACTGTCTACGTCAAGTGCCGACCACGTGTCTACTCAGGCGCGTACACAGGATTTTCGTTCGGGGGGCGGTTTCAAAAAAAAAACGAGATATCTGTATCAGTGCTAAGCCAGTCAGTCGATAGTGGTCCACATCCAGCCAACAAAACAGCAACACAACAAAGCTTCAGGTTTTCGAAAACAAAAACAGATTGGCAAATGCTGTCCACATATTTGTAGGCAACAATTAGTCAACTTCGAATTGGGTTTTCTTATTATTTACAAAAAAAACGATTTTTTTTTTTGGGTTAGACCCAGCCTAAGAAGAACCGACACAAAAGCTATATTGAGGAATTATTTGTAGATTTACGAAAAGGTGATGTCTTGCTAATTCCGGTAAAAGGGGTTTCAATGTGGTTTCCAATCTTATACAGAAAAGAAGTTGTAAATATTATTTATTGATTGACGAGGTTTAGGGTTGAGGCTGACTAGGTTTAAGTTGGTTATTATAAATTAGCTATAGATTCAGGTTCAATGATCTCATTAAAAATCAGTGATTTTTTGTGTACCTACTTAATTTACGTAAGAATGTTACTAACCCCAGATTATGTACTGGTGTAAATAAGACATGAATAAAATCCTTGCGCGTTTTTTCCTTCCAAAAAATTTGTCACTTCTACAGACCCTGTCAGAGTAACTACCTAGTTAAAAGACAATTTTGCGTATCATTGATACAAATCATTGCCAGATAATGTTTTGATTTCACCATGACAAAATTTGCGTATCCATTTAGGCATTTTTTTGGCCAATGTAGGGTTAACAATTGAATACTTATTACAGTAACACGTGGTAATTAGCTGAATATACATACATTTTCTTTGCAGACTTTAGAATTAACATATTTTATGATCAATGAACTAGTATCAATGAGAAAAGTTTTATTCATATCTTATTTTTCAAGAAAATCACTTTACTTTGAATGGGAGAAGCTCATGCAGCAGTTATATTCTTATTTGAGCACACAAGCAAGTGATGTGAAAGGGAAAGGAGAAACAGATAAATAAATATATTCAATAATTTTACGTTTTTTAGCAGCTCCAAATGAACAACAGTCTGACAATTACTTAACACATCTATTATTTCATATTGTTTGAATGTTTATTTGTGAACTTCTGCCATTGTAAAAATTGTCTACGACACTGACTAGGAGTACCCTCATAAATACAGCTGATGTTCCCCCCTGCCGTCGCATCGCCAGAAACGTTTACAAATATTTGGTATACAAAGCGCAGTCTATCAGTATGACGTCGTTGGTCTTGACACAAAGGTCGCTAAAATCTCAATTTGATTTCCGAGCAAAACGATGACATCCATGACCTCGGAAATGCAATAACGGAACACAGATTCTTGTTGACACTTTGATGTTGAGTGAATACTGAAACGCTACAGAGCAAATCGAGGTCTTTGATGGGATTTTGGAACGTAGTATGAATATCAAAATAATGACCGCTGACATTGGCATAAGTCAGTCAGGTTACAAACACCTTCTCTATTTTGTAACTTTAGGTCTAGTAGCTAAGCCTCGCGTGCTCCGGATCAGTCATAAATGAAAAGGAAATTTACAGGCTTGACGTTGTCCCAGTAAGTGTTCCGACCAATTCCAAAAGGGAAATTACTCGGGGGTGAATTGGTAACAGACGAATTTTGCGTATGAGCATGGAGATGAGAGACGTTCGTCTTGCGGTCTATCGCTTCACCTTGCTCATTTCCCTGTGCTCTAATATGCTTTGCAGTTCTACTCTGGGTGTATATACAGGGTGGTCCAACAAGTGCGCGGTGCATCTAGCTAGCCGCGATCCTTACTGTTTAAATTAATAGAATGTTTTGAACAAATAAATTAAAAAAAACTTTTTTAGAAGTTTTTTTTTTATTTTAGTTTGTTCCCCAAACTTCTACATTAAAATACATCGTATTATATCTGAAAATATATATTATTTGCCATCATTTGAATGATTGTTTGTAATTCTGAATTTGCGCTAACTTCATTTTCACTCATTTTCGCAAATTTCCTTTTGATTAGACATCACGAAAACTTTAAACTAAACTAAATATGTAGACCTAGTCTAGACATAATCTTAAAACTGTGTTGGCAACAAAATCCTTACCGCGGATCTCCTTTACCACTTACGCCGCGTCATAGTCCACCGCTTCTTTACCAGTATTCGGTACAGTCATTCAAGTACCTCCTGCACCGCGACACACCGGCTGTCCGGTCCAGCCGTCGTGGCTGCTCGCTACACCATGGTTCGTTAGCTACCCCCTAACCTCATTGTTTTATTGTTTGATTGTATAAAGGAACTCGTACAATTCGATCCAGAATCCCCTATCACTGCTGCCAGATTCTTGCTCACACCGCAAGCCTCTAGTTGGGCGCCAAATACAAAGACTTCGCTCAGGTCGTAAGGTTCTTGCAGTGACAAAACAACTCACCTACTTTGAATAGTATATTTTCCCCAAAGTCTTACAACAAAATAGTGGATCAGTGGATCTATTGTCAGTGATGATATCCTTCTCATTGATTGTCATTCCCCTTACCATCTACTGGACGTCCTCATATCAATTGGATACACATATTATAGAAGTGCATTAAATAACTATTCCACTATTGGATTTAGAACGAGGTCACATAGCTTACCGTGTATTGTCATCCAAACTAAACGTGTATACAAAATTTCAGCTCGATCGGTTTAAGATATCTGCTTCAAAATTTAGTAACAGGATTCCACCCGAACAAACATAGATGTACCTAGAACCTGACAAGTGTAATAAGAGCCGTGAAAAATATGAAATAGACAAGGGTAGCAAGAGACGAGAGGATATGAAATAACGTGTGCGTGTGAGACAGCGGCGAAATTCCCAAGTCTCTTGAATGAATGAGTGAATAAGGACCAGAGGCTATCCAGCACGGAATGTGGCTGGTGCATAGGCCACACGATGGGCCCTTTTGCGCCTCTATCCGCGCTAGTTCCTAAGACCTACCCTTTTGGCAAAGGCAAGTACATTCTTAGGTCCTATCCGTTTTATCTATATTGGTTCCAAGGTTCTTAAGCCCAGCATAGTCTGCCCGTGATAACCCAGGGTTATCCTCGGCACACAAGATGTGTGCCGAGGATTCTTCCTCTTCACCACACCACGTGCACGTTGGGTCGTTGACCACCCTCATCACCAACAAGTGACGCCTGAAGGTGTTGGCACCCGTTAATAGGCCTACTAGCAATCTCAAGTTACTCCTATCCAGAGAGAGACAAAATCGTCCTATTCTCTCTGCAGGCCCTACTAATAGCTCCCGAGCCTGGCGGAGATGACCAGAGATGTTGTTCCATCTCAGAGAGTGTTGATTCTGGATCCACTCTCCAGTTGTTTTCCTAATTCCCAAGTCTCTTGTTACACTGGTCAGGCTGTACATATATTGCAAGTTAAATAGAAGCGTTTGAAACGTTTCTTTTCAAATGGTCTACTTGTTGAAAATAATTTCATAGATGGCGGATATTTGGGTATACCGGAAGCAGGCTTCCTTATTTTAAATAGAACACACTGTATATTATTGCGTTTTGGAATTTAGCTTCAATTTGTTAACCATAGTACATGTCTAGCCTATTTTGAGAATAGGGTACTTGGAGTGGTCGTAATTTTGGATTAAGGATATGTTTAGACGAAGGAAAAAGCGTATTCAAAGGCTGTCTATAACAAAACTTCCACCCTTGGTGCTGTTCAGATGAAAGACATTTTTATTTATAATTTACGGATTTTTCAAATTTTTGACTGACGTGACTGAAAACGGGTGCTGACGTCACAAGACAGTACAATAATCGACATTATTGAAACCATCTCTAACTGTAAATGACAACTCCAAAAAGCACAAAAAAATATATTGTTCTGTGACACAGGTAAGTTTTGTTTACGCCAATCTTGCAGTCAATCTTCCGTTTTGATTTGTGGTTTGGACTTGTTGCTTGTTGACGCCAAAGTCGTCAAGTGTCGTAACCAAAATTATCGACAAAAAAAGTGCTTATGATACCTTAAATCCCATCACTACAATGTCTTGTGACGTCAGAGGTCGTTTTCGCGCCGTTTTCACTAGTTCAAATTTATATTTGGAGTAAGTCTCACAAGCAACTTAAAAAATCAAAAACTTCCATTTTATGATGTTTAATACGTTATAATGAAGGCTTTAAAGCAATACCTTTTTTGAGTGCAAGGACCCTATTGTTCAGCAGTCTTTACAAAATTTGACGTTTGCAGCACTTTAAAATAAATGTTGTCTCCGAAACTAAGCACAACAGAAAGAAGCGATTATCGATTTTGAAAGGAGCAAGAAACGCACTTGTGTTGTAGTATTATCGTACAGTGGTAATGCATCAAGATCATGCTAAATTTCTTGTCAACGGTCTCATCGTAGGGACGAGTTGAATGACAAATGTCATTTTTAAGTCAAAAATCGTTGGAAAAGATTCGTCAGGTGAATCGCTATTCCCGTTCAAAGGTTAAAGAAGAGCTATACTCTGTTACCTGATACTTTAAACTGGCTTGACGTCTATTTGATAGGTATCAGCTGACGAAGAATTGTATCTCAAATTTAATTTTTTACTAGTGGTGCTGATTGGCAATCCTGCGATCAAGACCGTATTAGTAATATTCTTACCTCATTTAAAGCGTAATCATCATCATTCAGACCAGCCGGATTTTCTGAGAAAATGTAAAATAAGTACAGAGACCTCACAGCACAGACGAAAACGTCACCAAGTGTCAATTACTCGTTATTAGTAGTACTTGTACTTGCCCTTAGTACAGCCCTGTATTCCTTCAAAAGCTAAAATTGATGCGTCAAGACTCAACCTGGAGCAGTGTTGCCAGATTACACGATTAATCGTGTAATTACCCGATTTTGGTCCCTATTACACGATTACACGAATAAAGGGCAAATTCACACGATTTTTGGCATTCGTTAAAAAAATAGCTATTTTTAATAAAAATTTAAAGCTAATGCTAGACTGTGAAAAAGAGTCAGTTAATTTTACTCTTAAATTAACTAACCTAACTCAAGTCCCGCCGTGCCTGTTCATATCGATAGGTATCGATTATGAAAAATTTTTCGCGCGATCAAATAAATTGTCAATACTAGGGAGCTCAGTGCCAATTTTATCGTGCGTAGTTCGATTACCAACACAATTCTGTTCCTTTCTCGTTCAGTCTGCTGATAAATGATACCTGATAGTGATTCGTCAGAAAAATCATACCCTTGCACACCCTTCCAAAAAATGTAGTCAAGTTGATTGACTCAGTACTTCCGACACATTCCGATGATACCACTTTTATCATTTTCCCATAGTATATGAAGCTATAGTCTAGATCCCCCTGCAATCAAATCATCGCTCGCCCGACCGCAAAAAAGTGTGTTATTCTACTGTGTAGGTACTTCTTTCACAATTGTATAGCAAAATTGTATAGCAACATTACCTACTACGACCCCACACAATATCGCTACCCAAATTTCATCAAAATCCATGCAGCGGTACCAAGATTAGGAGGCTAGAAAAACGCCAACAAATAGACAGACCGACGGAAATGTGTGACATCGATTTTCGTTATGCAGGCATCACAAAATGCCCAAAAAGTGTATTCTCTCAAAATCGAAAATTTTCGCGATCACAATACATCCCTCACCTGTTGGTGTGGGAAGTAAAAAGCACAAAAGTATGGAGTATAAGCAGAAATGTAAAAGAGACTAGAGAGTGAGTCCAGGCATGCAAAAAACGACCAGTGTATGCAATTATGCATGGTATGTTAGCTTTTTACTAGTTTGGTACCCTTTAAATTATTTATCTAATATTTTTTATGAGTATACACGATTTTACACGATTTTTGGAAGTCGAGTTGCACGAATGTCTCTCCACTACATCTGGCAACACTGACCTGGAGTATTTTTAGTTATCACTAGCCCAACAGCTGTTCGCTGTTGACACGGCTGACAGTTTAAAGTATCAGGTAACAGAGTATACGTACGTTGGCGATCTATATTAACAAATTGCGACCTCTGAAAGAGGTACGACATCTATTTATAATAAGTGTACCTATTTTCTCAAATTAACGTAGAACGTCGGCATCTCGCCTGACAGCTACTCTATTTAAAATTTATCTCATTCAGACTGAATAGTTTATCCTCTAACTGCTCCTATTCAGTTGGAAAACTAATTTGATACACGCTCAATGTTATAATAATTCTAGTAGTTTGGTGAGTAGTTACGGCATATTGAAGATCATAAGCGTAACTAGATTGTAATTTTTGAGGCTATTGTGGATTCCTGAGTAACAGCAGGGATGAAAATGTAGCGTATTGACCCTGTGGTAGAAGCTATACCATAGAATCAGTAGATATCACTGAAAGCTGATAGTGGTGCAAAGATCAAGCGGTGTACAGTTCCTCTAATATGCTATTAATGTGCTTCGAGTGATGTGCGCTAGAAATGCGTTGCGAGGCATGTGTGCTCCCTAGCACACAACCTGGCAACCTGAAAAGGACCCGCTACACATCTTCGCAACGCCCATCTGCACACCGTTTCACAGCTCCGCCTCACATCTTCGCACCGCTCATCTTCCTAGCACATCTCTGGTGGAAACGCAGCGTAAATACAAAAACTTTGAAAAAAAAATTATTTTGAACATAGGAATGATAATGTTCCTTGTATGCAGCGATCAAATATTTCGATACAAATATAGGGCAAGAGCATAAGCATAGGTAGGACAGTCATGTCTGTGAAGGTTATCGTTTCTGTCAATGTCATGCAACTCACCACCCCCCAACCACCCCCCAAACTACCCCAAATTCCCCCCCCCCAAAAAAAAGTAGAAAATGATCAGGAACCTCTAAAACGCCTAAAACCGAAGTTTGAGGAATATTTACATTTTTTGTTTTTTGCTAATTACTCCGCCGCTCATGCACAGATTTTCAAAATTATGGGAACATTACCTACTACGACCCACAATCCATGCAGCGGTTACTGAGATTACTAGGGTAGGAAAACGCAAACAGACAGACAGACGGACAGACCGACGGAAATTAGTTACGTGGATTTTCGTTATGTAAACATCATAAAACGGCCAAAAAATGTATTATCTCAAAATCGGAAATTTTCGCGATCACAATACTTCCCTCACCTTGCCCACATAACACTATATGGATATGTACATCCATAGAATATACATTAGATATTCCAGTTTGAACATGTATATTTTGAATATTCATAGGACGTTAAATGTACATACGAAAAATGATATACATTAGTGCAATATACTATGTATGTTCACGTAGGTATATCCATATGTGAATATACATAAGATGTTGGTATATGTATCATATATACATCTAGTAGTTTACGCCTGCACGAAGTACAACTAGTGCCACCATTACTGATTTCTGGACATTCCATCGTTCGACTCGTTCGCGTCCTTCGCGTGTATGCTGGTACTGGTTGTGCCTGATTACCTGATCGAGTGAAATATTGTGCAATGTTACTTATCTTCTCACTACTGATAACACTCACATCCAGCCTCAGCATCCAGCGTTTGATGGTAACTCATAAGCGGAACAAACCACCTACAGAATTGTATAACCTTGATTTCTTTGTGATTTTAGACATGGGATTCAACAGAAAAGAGATGACAATCACAATAATCGTTTTTGCCAAGTACTATTATCGTAACTAGAAATTGAATTAATAACAATACATAATGAAAGCATAAAGTTTGTTTATCTTACTGCCTCTACATTGAACTTTCATACACTATGCATGTGCATTAAAAGTACATGAATGTACATTTAATGGATATACCATGGATGTGTAAATTCGCGACAAACGTACGTGAAATGTAATTTTTTATGTCTATTTTATATCCATTAGACGTTCATGCTCCATTTGTGGATATACATATACATTGTATGTACACTGTAAGCAAACAAAATTAGCTATAGCTAGTAATTAGTTTATAAGTGTATACATGGTATATGTTATGAATATACATGTTCATACCTGGTCTATGTTACATATATATACTATGCATGTACATTATAGACGTACATATGTACATTCTATGAATATGCCATGGATGTGAAAGTTCGCGACAAACGTATATGCAATGTATATTTTTTTGATGTCTATTTGACATCCATTGGACATTCTTGCTTCATTTGTGGATATACATATCCATTGATTTGATATCCACTGTATATACATTGTACATATACTTTTGTTATGTGGGTGCTGTGTGGGAAGTATAAAATAAAAAAGCAGTGCAGATTTAAAATAATGCTAGTGTCTCATAGACCCCAATGTTGTAATTTTCAACCCCGTCAGCCTCACAGCTACGCTAGTGGCGAAGGCGCATACATTCGTTAATATAGCGTAATGAGCTAGCTCCGTGCTTTTCCTGGGTAGAGTCGATTTGGTTCTCGTCAGTTCAGCATCACAAAACTAAGCAGCTTTGGTGACTGGTAAACGATCTCAGTCTGCTTACACCAATAATAAACCCAAAAATGTCTATTGTTTGTGTCTCCGTTACAAGATATCAGTTTACACTTAAACGTATCAGATATTTTTACTCCAAGTTAGTTGTCGTTCAGGACTCTACCTGTAAGTTACCTATGTAGTAGCTTAACCCTTAAGGGGCCTGGATACAGACATTTATACATACGTATTTGCCATGTAAAACACACGGACTCACAATTTCTCGCATAACTCACTCTATTTTTAAACTACATACAAAATATTTCAGAAGGCGATAGTTAAGACCTTAACGAATGACAACTATTTTCGATTTTCTCAAAAAAGTTTTTTAATGTGCAAAAAAACTCGCAATGCAAAATCATACATTCTATAAATGCCTGTAATTTAACAACCAAACATGATGTCAAAAAAGGCTAAATAGTTGGACAAGCGCAAGCTTTCTTCTTCAATTTGCTCCTTCAGTCATTACTGTAAGTTTAAAGGTAACGTCAGGAGCTTGGAAATGCGAAATTCATTTTTCTGGTGACCTTTGGATCCTACCTTTGGACCTTTTGACCTTACCTTTGGATTTTTTGACTTATCTCCCCTCATCTTAGACACACACACTGGAGAAAGGGAACAGGCGACCACGCCTCCTCGCTTACACGGGAATATGTCTTTTTTTGGATTCTCAATTTCGCGCGCTATACCCTAGACCTTAGACCTTAACCCTTAAGACGAGTTTATAGTACGTACGTGTGAGCTGCTTGCAATGGTTCAGCAGTAACCATTTTTTGAGATTATTGAACTAAAAAACAATATCAGTATGAAGAAAAAGCACGGCTCTAAAGAAATGTCGACGTATATTTTTCAAAATTTCCTAATAGACAGTTATTAAAAAGTTGCCAAATATGGCGTTTTTTTTGACTAAATTCACGGTCTCGTGTATCACCCTGTATAAACTTATTCTAAAATCTGGATCGACATTTCTCTAGATTGTAGCTTTAAGAAAACGAAAACCACCTTTTTATGCCAAAAATTATTAGTATACATGGTCAAAAATAGTTACAAACAGAGCCTCGCATTGAACAATCGCGCGCCTATTGGGACACTGATAAAAGCACCACCAATACAAAAGCATGAAAACTACTGTTTATGAATGAGCTTAAGTTTGTTCTATCTGGAATGAGATAGATATTGTTTTGGACATCGACTAAATTTGTAGTTGGAGGTTTTGGGTGATTTATCCATATACACTGCAAGCCAAAAGTTAAGAACTACTAAAATTTAAATAAATCGCGGTAATTGATTGTGAGCAGTTATCATTCTCAGTATTGCTTTTGAACCAAATTTGTATGCAAATAAAATTTAAATTGCTGGCAGGCAGCCAGATCGAGAAGTTTAGGGTACTGGGCTCACACTTTTTTGCGTCGTGAATAGAAATTACATTTTTTACTTTGTAGCATAAACTTATAAAAATCTTGTATTTTAGTTAACATTTGTTCATTTCAGAAGTCATTTTCCTTTGCTAGGTTTTCCACGTTCACGATTTTTTGTATTCAGACGGCAAAGTAGCAATAGTTACTTTTTGTGATATGGAACTGCCGCACTGAACTTGATAAAACCATTTGTGGTTTCTGTTTAACGCACTACTTTTCGTCCAGAGTAATATTTCTGCTCTGAATACCTTCATCACAATCCGTGCAGCGGTTACTGAGATAACGAGGGTAGAAAAACGCCAACAGACAGACAGACCGACGAAAATGAATGACGTGGATTTTCGTTATGTGGACATCATAAAACGCCCAACAAACGTATTATTTCAAAATCAAAAAAAATTCGCGATCACAATGCTCCCCTCAGCTATCGCTGTGTGAAGTAAAAATATGGATAGTGCTCCACGCTTTCAATCTAAGTTTTTAATAATTAAGACAATTATTGTCTCACAATAAATATATGACTGTATTTATTTCGTATACAGTGCCTTTCTTTAATGTCCCCCCCCCCTTTTATTTTTTGAACGGGTCAACTCAAGAAATTGAAACTTGGAACAATGAAATTGATTCATGAATACTGTATTTTGAAGTGAAATTGACAGATGAAACTTGCAAGATGGCGGCTCGGCGCCATCTTGAAAAAAAAAATTAAATAGAAAGTGGGGTCTTGTGATACATCTTTTTGAAGCCCCTAACGAACCCTTCACAACCCTAGAATATGAAGTCAATATCTTCATCTCCTTCAAAATGGCGGAACATTAAATAATTACTTGAGCCAAGCACGGTAATATCGATACTTACCTTTTATTTTTTGAACGGGTCAACTCAAAACATTGAAACTTGGGATAATGAAATTGATTCATGAGTACTACATTTTTGAGTGAAATTGACAGATGAAACTTGCAAGATGGCGGCTCGGCGCCATCTTGAAAAAAAAAATTAAAACGAAAGTGGGGTCTTGTGACACATCTTTTTGAAGCCCCTAACGAACCCTTCACAATCCTAGAATATGAAGTTAATATCTTAATCTCCTTCAAAATGGCGGAACATTAAATAATTACCTGAGACAAGCACGTTAATATCGATACTTACCTTTTATCTTTTCAACAGGTCACCAAAAAAATTTTAAACTTGGGATAATGAAATTGATGCATGAATACGATATTTTGGAGTAAGATTGACAGATAAAACTTGCAAAATGGCTGCTCGACGCCATCTTGAAAAAAAATTAAATATAAAGGGGAGTCTTGTGACACATCTTTTTGAAGCTCCTAACGAATCCTTCACAACACTTGAATATGAAATCAATATCTTAAGCTCCTACAAAATGGCGGAACATTCAATAATTACCTGAGGTGGCGGTTCGGTGCCATCTTAAAAAAAATTCAATTGAAAAAAGGGTCTTGTCCTATTACGAAATATTTAATGATTGAATCATTGAAAATTCTCTCGGTTTCATGAAAGTTACGCGTCGCACCGTAAATAAAAATCGCTTCAATTTTTTCTTCCAATGGACGAGGGTTGACCATGTTAGAAATAGTTGTCGTGGCCAAGTCTATTCAAAACTTTAATCGACACAGTTTGGCGTTCACTTATCCTAATCGTGATCTTTCAGTACACACTTAACTGCTTACTGTTTCGGAAAATCTGTGCAATCCTCGCGGACGGAAAATAAAATCATTGCTATTGGTAATCCCTGAAAACTCGCATTGGCAGAGCGGCTATAAAATTCGCTAGTGTGCCTCAAGAAGGAACCAATTAGGATACGGGTACAGCGGTCAAAGGCCAATAGAAAAAAGGACGGAAATCCCTGTAAATTTCCTGGAAGGCTTACACTCGGAGTGGATTGAATTTATAATCTCTAATCTAATCTCTAAAAAGGACCGAAATCCCTGTGGATTTCCTGGAATGCTTACACTTGAAGTGGATTGAATTTATAATCTCTAATCCCATCAAAGGCCGAGCCACTGTGTTGCTTAGACTTTTGAATAAACTTTTCATGTTTTTAGGAATAAAATCTAAAACTTGATGACAATATTTAAGCTGAATAATGACGTCAGTTGTGATACTTGTGTCGCCTTATCGGCGGATTCCTAATTGACAAGCGAGGAGAACAAAATATTTCTAGATGTATCGATATTAACGTGTTTTTCTCTGGTAATTATTAAATGTTCCGCCATTTTGTAGGACATGAAGATATTGACTTCACATTAACGGGTTGTGAAGGATTCGTCAGGAGCTTTACAAAGATGACCTCCCTCTCAATTTGATTCTATTTTTCAAGATGGCGCCGGGCAGCCATCTTTCAAGTTTCATCTGTCAATTTTACTCCAGGGTATAGTATTCCTGAATCAATTTCATTGTCCCAAGTTTCAATGTGTTGAGTTGACCCGTTCAAAAAATAAAAGGTAAGTATCGATATTAACGTGCTTGTCTCAAGTAGTTACTTAATGTTTCGCCATTTTGAAGGAGATGAAGATATTGACTTCATATTCTAGGGTTGTGAAGGGTTCATTAGGAGCTTCAAAAGGATGTGTTACAAGACCCCCTTTTTTTTAATTTTTTTTTTCAAGATGGCGCCGGGTCGCCATCTTGCAAGCTTCAACTGTCAATTTCACTCAAAAATGTAGTACACATGAATCAATTTCATTATCCCAAGTTTCAATGTTTTGAGTTGACCCGTTCAAAAAATAAAAGGTAAGTATCGATATTACCGTGCTTGTCTCAAGTAATTATTTAATGTTCCGCCATTTTGAAGGAGATAAAGATATTGACTTCATATTCTAGGGTTGTGAAGGGTTCGTTAGGGGCTTCAAAAAGATGTGTCACAAGACCCCACTTTCTATTTAATTTTTTTTTTCAAGATGGCGCCGAGCCGCCATCTTGCAAGTTTCATCTGTCAATTTCACTTCAAAAGATAGTATTCATGAATCAATTTCATTGTTCCAAGTTTCAATTTCTTGAGTTGACCCGTTCAAAAAATAAAAGGGGGGGGACATTAAAGAAAGGCACTGTATAATGCTTGATATTTCGTCTAGCTACGCTCACTGATTTACCTAAAATGACAATGAAGGACAAGGCATCATAGCCAAAAAATAAAAAGGTAGGTAATCTTAATCAAACGTATGTCTGTGCTGCTTCGCTAGTTTCCGGACCACTACTTCCTTTTTATACATACAATAGATTTCTTTACCTAAACCCTACCCTGCATAATACAATATACGAAGAATTTTATTATCAATTCCCGCATAAGTCCTTTCTCGTGTCCTTCCCTTTGTTCATCCCTTTAAAAGCCTTCTGTTTTCTCTGGGTCCCTTTTCACGTATGGGCACAATAAACTGATACAAGTTAGTTACACGAAACGGGTTTTCATGGGCAGAGAGCTTTCCTTTATACGTCAATAGGACCCTATTTTTAAGTCGACTTTGCAACAGCTCGCATATTTTTATTGTCAGAGATATTTTATTCGCTCACATGGGTGTAGAATAGAATCTTTTTGGACGGACATTACATTCCATGAAGCTTTTGCACTCGAGCCAAAAAATGGAGTAGCTAGTTTTGAAATGCATACCACGATACCATTAACTTTCACCTTGCTCAGTTACCGTTGTCCCATCAAAAGAAGCTATACAGGGTGGGCCAATAGTGCGTGGACGGAGGATTGTAGGCTTACTAAAAAATATTTCAAAAATCTGTCACTTGACCATGGTAGGGACCCTTGAAGGCTAAAACGTAAAAATATTTTCACTCAAATTTTGACGTTTATACAGGGTGATTCATATCAAACTTACATTTTTTTTAAATGGAATACCCTATATATTATTGCATATTTGGATTCTTTGATCAATTCTAGGGTGACTTTATGTATCATACATGGAACTTTAAACGAACCGTTTAGGCGCAAATCACCATTTTTGGTATAAGTAGGTATCAGAAAAAATTGAATATCGCAGCGATTATAAAACTTAGAAGACCGTGACCTTGCGACACAACAAAGCATGAAATGCATCACCTTAGGTCAGACGACTAAGATTGAATTCCTCTTGTACTTTGAGAAATCAGTAGATTGATTAAGGAAACTTCGATCACAGATAACTTGATTTTTTCAAATGGGAATGCTTATTTTGGTTTAAAGAATCAAATGTAAAATTTGATTACCTTCCTAACGATATAGCATTCCCGATATCAATCTTTTTTAGTTTCCATTTTATTTCAAATTTTTAGTCAAATCGGTGTTTTTCAATTTTCCTGCATGCAAGCAACCTAGCAGGCCATGAAAAATAAACAAAAGCCCGTTAATATGGAAGAAACAAACTAACCTAGTAGAAAGATGCAAACTAACTAGAGTAACGAGGCAAGATTATGAAAATTCCTTACAATATGTTAGCTCTAACCAGAAACAATAGCGGTTCCAAGAACGCTCATTTTCCACAGCCTACTAGCTATTAGCCAATTTCCAAAGTCAGCAAAAAAATATTTAATCAAAGGAAAACTACTAGTGATTGTTGCTGGCAGTACAATATCTATGTCTTAAATAAATTTTGACATTTAATGCTATCAAAAAGTAGCCGTTTACGTAAGTCAAAAGTAATGATACCTCTGACTGCAACCCTTCAAATTCTTCAATAGGTACTTCTACTTATTAGCAAAACCGCGGAAAATGAAACTTGAATTGCAGTGTGTTTGAATTGTAAAACATAATTTAGTTTGCAGAAAACTACATGAAATAAAAACAATTACAACATAGCGTATTTAAAAAATTCTAGCAATTATTTCGATAGATGTTCAGAATGCTCCAGTTGGAGATATCTTCACTTTTGACTTAACTAAATGGAAATTACTATTTTTTTATCCCATTAAATGTGAAATTTTATTCTAAACATGTTAGACCGTAAGCAAAAATCGCTGGTAGTTTTCGAAAATTTTTAATCGTTTTGGAAGGTTGTCAAACTCTGGTAGACCTCAATAGCTAGTAGGCTGTGAAAAACAAACACTTCTGTCATAGCCCAGCTACTCATTGACATTAGATATCTTGCAGCTGTTGTATCCGGTTAGAGCTAATATGTTGTAAGGAATTTTCATAATCTTGCCTCGTTGCTCTAGTTAGTTTGCATCTTTCTACTAAGTTAGTTGGTTTCTTCCATACTAACGAGCTTTTGTTCATTTTTCATGGCCTGCTAGGTGGCTTGCACGTAGGAAAATTGAAAAACACCGATTTGACTGAAAAATTGAAATAAAATGAAAACCAAAAAAGATTGATATCGAGAATGCTATATCTTTAGAAAGGTAATCAAATTTTACATTTTACTCTTTAAACCAAAATAGGCATTCCCCGAGGTATTCCCATTTGAAAAAATCAAGTTATCTGTGATTCAAGTTTCCTTAATTAATATACTGATTTCTCCAACTGCAAGAAGAATTCAAATTTAGCCGTCTGACCCAAGGTGACGCATTTCATGCTTAGTCGTACCGCAAAGTCACGGCCTTCTAAGTTTTATAAGCGCTGCGATATTCAATTTTTTTCTGATACCTACTTATACCAAAAATGGTGATTTTCGCCTGAACGGTTCGTTTAAAGTTCCATGTGTGATATATAAAGTCACCCTAGAATTGATCAAGGAATCCAAATATGCAATAATATTCAGGGGGTTCCATTAAAAAACATGTAAGTTGGATATGAATCACCCTGTATAAACGTCAAAATTTAAGTGGAATTATTTTTACGTTATAGCCGTCAAGGGTCCCTACCATGATCAAGTGACAGATTTTTGAAATATTTTTTAGTAAGCCCACAATCCTCCGTCCACGCACTATTGGCCCACCCTGTATGAAGCCCCCTCGTAACTACTCTTCCCCTACTAAAATCTATTCCAAAAGCTGTAGTGAGAGTGTTAAAGATTATAGTTGATTGAGGTTAACCCAGAGATACGTGTCATTCATTTACACCACCACTGGAGCAAACACAGATCTTCGTGATGTAGACATCGTACAACTTCCAAAAAACAGACTTTGTTCATGAGCCATGCAGCCTGTGCTTCAGGAATATCAATACACCGTACATAATATGTCGTCAATTACCTGTCGTAATTTAATTCATTTTTTTTTTCAAAACCTGAAGCCAATATTGACAGAACCGGATTTTTCCAGGACTAATTTTTTGTTGCTGATTCCGAATATGTTTTTAATTTTTCTCTAGCACCTGTAGTTTTGGCTATCTTCCGTATACGGACAGACGGACAGACGGACGGACAGATAGAGGCTCTGCATAAGCTCTCTTCAGTGAGTCAGTGAGAGCTAAAATTCTCAGAGCCGCTCCAAATTTGGCGTTTCAAGGGGTGCTAATATTTTATATTTTTTTTACGGAGTGCCTAAAATCGAAGAGATGGGAAGGAGGAGTTTTTCAGTCTATACAGAATTTTTTATTACTAAAAAAAATGATCATGACCATATTTGATATTCGTAGTCCTAGTTGAACGTTGCCTTTGAATGTACATTTATCTGCGGAATTTTTCTTCTGAAATATGAATCGCTACAACCAACAATACCAGCACACCAGGTGCCAGCGTCACCCTTGCTTTACCGAAACATACGCTTTGGAACAGTTTGAAACAGATATTTCAAGAAACTGGAACATTTTGTACCTGTAACAACAGGTGAAACACAAATACCCTGTTACACCCATCCGTACATTGTTTACAGCAACCCTAAGTCATACTATAGTCTAAGATCCGAATATAAGACGACCTTCACCGAACTGGTTAATGGATGAAAAGCATTTTATATTAAATTTAATATGTTAAAAAATATATCGCGAGTGGGTTGGCTGAAAAAGTTCAGTCCAGGATATGATTAATTAAATATCGAAAAATTATTTTTTTTTTAAACATTTCACTGGTTTGGTTAATAGACAAATCACATACCAATCGAAAGTATGAAGTCCATAGAATATACAAACGTTAGGTTGGCTACGTTTTTCCCGTCTTAACTATAGGGTAGGCAGGTATAAAAAGGTACATCAATAATAGTAATTTGCACCGGTGTGGTTAATGCATGAACCTGATATCAAAATAAAGATAATTTTATTGCAAACACGTCGATATAAGGTTATCTGCAAAAAATCAGTCTGGAATTCCGGTTGTCGAATTTTAAAGGTCAAAATATTGCTGCCAGTGAATACGTGCGCCAGAGAGGTCCGAGCGAACTATCCCGTGTATTAACAAAGGACGCAGCATAGCAGGTGCGTGTAGCTCGGCCATTGAATGAAAAAGAGTGCGCATGTCATGTGTCCGTGAAATTGAAAAGGTTAGCGATATACTCGTAAATGCTGTGCAATATTTTAGAGCACTAATAATTTATTAATATTTTTGAAGGTTATTGTTGATTTACCTGTTTATACCTGCCTACCCTATAGTTGGGACGGGAAAAACGTAGCCAACCTAACGTTTGCATATTCTATGGGTTTTATACTTTCGATTGGTATGTGATTTGTCTATTAACCAAACCAGTGAAATGTTTGAAAAAAAATAGTTTTTCAATATTTAATTAATCATATCCTGGACTGAAACATACTAAATTTAATATAAAATGCTTTTCATCCATTAACCAGTTGGGTGAAGGTCGACTTATATTCGGATCTTCTACTACTACTGTTACGCCTATGGACAACCCGATATGATATTCGCCGTAGGGCGAAACTTTTTATAGCGAGTCCGAATGGAAGACTTAAGAATGCTCCCAACTGTTACGGGATATTTTACAATATTTTATGTGCGCACCCCAAGGAGTTTCGGTCATTTCGGAGACATAATTTTTCCGGTGTTGATCTGTTTTTTATTATATTTTATTAGAGTCCTGATGTTGGAAGGTAGAAGTGATATATTTTAGTTCTGTCGGCAGCTGGAATTTTAAATTACAGCTACTTGAAGGTCATTTTTCTTTGTTTTTTTAAGTATAACACCCTGCATTTTTTATTTTAAATCGAAATATATACTAATACCCTATGTCGCCTTGTAATATTTTTTTTCGAGTTTGTGACGTTGCCAAGTTATAAATTATTTCTACAAATTTTTAAACAAATATCCCCATTTTAATTTATTTTAAATAGAATCCTCTACTTATTTTTATTGCAATGAATTGCGCATGTTGAATTTAGTCAGATCTCATAATTTCAAAATTTTGTTTCTATTAGTTACTGAAATACGGCAACACCGCTTTTTCAGTAAACGGTACCGGAACACTTAACTATTTCCAAAACTGCTACAGCTGGCACGGTGAAATTCTATACATGGGGATTTTTGAACATACAGAATTCAAAAACGCTAACATCAGTGTTGTCAAATTTACAACTTTTACGTCATAATTTTGAATGGAATGCCCTATTTATGAAGTGTAACGTAAAAGTGGTAAATCTAACAAGACTGATGTTAGCGTTTTTCAATTCTGTATGTTCAAAAACCCCCAAGTATAGAATTTCACCCTTCCAGCTGTGACAGTTTTGGAAATATTTAAGCATTCCGGTACTGTTTACTGAAAAAGCGGTGTTGCCGTATCTCAATAATTAACAGAAACAAATTTTGAAATTGTGAGATCTAAGTTCGACATGTGCAATTCATTTCAATAAAAATAAGTAGAGGATTCAATTTAAAATAAATTTGAATCGTGGATATTTGTTTAAAAATTTGGTAAAATAGTTTATAACTTGGCAACGCCGCAAACGCGAAAAAAAATATTACAATGCAAGATAGGGTGTTAGTAGATATTTCGATTTAAAATAAAACATACAGGGTGTTACATTTAAAAAAAAAAGTAAAATGACCTTCAAATTGCCGTAATTTAAAATTCTGTCAAAAATACCCTGTAGACATAAATTTGGTAACATCAAAAATAATATCCACTTAATATGCAAGTAACTCGCTGTATAATATTACTGGAAAAAGTTAAAGGAATATATCAATTTGGACGTATTACTTAAGACCTTGCAAATCCGGAAATTAATAGAAAATCAATTATAACTTGGCAACGTAGCAACCGATCCCAAAAGTGTTTTAGGGTTGAATAGAGATCAATGATGGAAACTATAGGAATTTCAAAAAAAAAGGTATAGTTCTATATAAAAAAATCAGGTTGATCACTATCCTACTTTCCCGCAACACCCTGTATATTTCAAAATATTTTCAGAATATGCGTCTTAAGAAACCAAATAACTTTTGTATCTGACATTTTCTTCTATCAGGTATACCTTGCGAGATATCGAAGAATTACACACTAACTGGACACCCTGTATGTTTGCCATGTTAAAACACAAATTCCCATTTCAAACACAACTCGCTTGTTTTTCAAACTACGTACACAGTTATTTCAGAAGGTGATAGTTACGACCTTAATGAATGACAACTATTTGCGATTTTCTCAGAAACGTTTTTTATAATGCAAAAAAACTCGCAATGCAAAATCATACATTCTTCAAATGTCTGTAATTTAGCAGCCAAACACGATATCAAAAAAGGCCAAATAGACGATAAAGCGCAAGCTTTCTTCTTCAATGTGCTTTTTGAATCATAACTGTAAATTTAAAGGTAACGTCAGGAGCTTGGAAATGCGAAATTCATTTTTATGGTGACCTTTGGACCTTCTGACCTTACCTTTTGATTTTTGGACTTATCTTCCCTCATCTTAGACACACACACATACTGCAGAAAGGGAACAGGCGGCCACGCCTCCTGTCTAATACGGGAATGCGTCTTTTCTTGGATTCTCAATTTCGTGCGCTATACCCTAGACCGTCCCCGTGTGGGGGCGGGTTAGAATATCTCATATCGTATATCCTGCGTGTCGTAAAAGGGGACTAAAAGGAACCGAACTACTGTCGGTATAAGCAGTAACCTCTTCTCAACCAATAGCTTTGGGTGGACGAGTTGAGAAGAGTCAGGACACCTTCTTGTCCTTGGGGTGAGAAATTGAACCAGTAGATACCATCTGGTCAACGGCATGAGGACGCAGAAAGCAAATGGGAAGATAGTACATTAAAGATTTTAAAGATATCCCAAGAGAAACTCGTAAAATGAGTAAATGCATTTTACGAGTTGACAACACGTCTGTTAAGACATTGTGACTATGATGATGATGATGACCCTAGACCGAGCCCTAGACCCTTAATGGCTCTGCGACTTGTATTTGCTTCTGCTCGTTTCCTTTTTATTAGAGGCTGCTTCGATTGTCGATTGAGAGCGAAACAGGAGCGGATAATTATCCATCCGTCTTATCGATCAGGCTCGGGTAGAGTAGTCATAGCGATCGCCGAAAATCCGACATTGGCAGATTACATCCTGTGCTTTCTGGTATCGTCATCGGCGTCCCAGGATAGGAGGAAATACATCTCTTATCACATTTTTTATTTATAAATGGATTCAGAGAAATCCGAGGGGTAAACCCACCGATTAAAACATAATAGTATTAATAGTCGGTGGGTAAACCGCTTGAGCAAACTGGTGTACAAAACACGAGCATTGCGGAGATTGTGGGACATTACGGTGGATTGTGTCAAATTTTTGGCTCGATTTTTGGGCATTACTAAAAATAACAGACATTTAAACGGGCATTGCGGGCATTTATGTGGGCATTGCAAGGATTTAAATCTTGAAAGTATATATGTCGCTTAAACCGAACAGCTGTTCAGCTTCTTCCGCGTCTCCAGATTTTACTCGTGACGCGCGCCGGTTGACCCTAGACCGATCGTACGCAAACAAAAAATTGGTTATTATGTATGGTTTTTAGTTGTCTTTTTTTATAGTCGGCCTCCCGCAAAGGCTGAAAGCCTATAGCGCTGTAGAAGCGCGTCGAGAGGATAAATGCCTGTTCACGTTAGATTTGAAACGCTGCAGGTTGTAGCCGTCGGGAAACAAATTCCCTGGCAGCTGATTCCACAGCGTCGAAGTTCTCCAAAAGAAGGAGTGCTGGAGGAGACTGGTTCGGGGAGTTCGACCTGGTAAGGATGAGCTCGCAGAGCTTCTCTAGTATTTCTGGTTCGGACGGCCTTTGGTGTTATTATCTGGGAGAGCTCACTCGAACATCTTCCGTGATAGAATCTGTAAAACAGACTACATAGGCCAGCCACCCTCCTTCGATGTTTCAGGCTGTGGAGGTCCTTTGTGAGGTTAGGCGTATCGATTAATCTAATTGCTCTTTCCTGGATAGTGTACAGAAGCTTTAGAGAGTGCTTCGGAGCACATCCCCATACATGGGAGCAATACTCCAGCGATGATCGGATCTGTGCCTTGTAGAGCAGCAGCAGTTGCTCTGGTGTATACAACTTCCTACAGCGGAACAAAACTCCAAGCTTCTGGGATGCCGTTTTAGCAATACTGACGACGTGATCGTGCCAGGACATGTTATTGTTGATGTTGATTCCCAAGAGCTTGACGGAAGGTGATTCGACAATGGGGTGACCCTCCATTTCCACGGTTGGTAAGCCATCGTGAGACTTCTTTGTCAGTGTTGTTGCCTGAGTTTTTTGTACGTTGAACTGTACTTTATTTGCTAATCCCCATTCGACAATTGTTTTGATATCTGCGTTGATCTGTGAGGCATGCTGCTGTCGCCGACGTACCGTCTCCTGGAATCATAGTGGCTTGCCTGGTTCCATGCACGACACTAATGTACTGTCATCTGCGAAGCTGTAGATTGGATTGGATGTTATTTCCAGCAGCTCGTTGATGTACAGCAGAAACCGAGGCAGAAACAGTGTAGGGGATAGGACAGATCCCTGAGGAACACCGGCGTTAATTGAAAATACGTCTGATGAACAGCCCTCGACTGCAACAAACAGAGATCGATCGTTCAAAAAGCTATTCAGCCACTGGCGCCTTGTCTGTACCTTACTGCCCTGTGGCATGTGGTCAGTAGCTGCGGATGACAGTGTACGTGCTTGTATCTGCGGGTAACATAAGGAAGATTTTAGAGCTAACAGCGAGGCTAACAGTAAGTTCATTTGAAAGCTTCCCACCCCGGTTAATTTGTGGAATTCATTTGTGGCTTGTACTTTAGCTACAATTCGTGGCTAGTTTACAAGTTATCTGGATATAATACAAATTAACCAACATTCATTGATGTTTTAATTGAAAGATAACTACTGTACTGTATAGTACTGTGTACTGTCCAACTAGTTTATAAAGTAGTCATGTAAGCACCTTAACCGTAACATACAGGGTGAGATTTTAGTACGGGCTCTGTCGATAACTCCACTACTGTAGAAGATAGCGAAAAAAGTTGTAGATCAAAATTTTTATATATCCAAATCGCTGTCAAACGGACGCACCGAGGGACGCACTGTATATCAAAAATTAATGAATGAAAAATTTTTTTTCCACGAAAAGATTAAAGATATCCTTTAGTCTTAAAATCGGCTATAAAAAAGCCCGCGACGCATATTCGTATACAGGGTGATGTAGAATGCAAAATCCAGATTTTCTCTCTTTTTTTAAATGTAACCCTCAATATTTTATTATACCAAAAAATTGCTTTTAATATGCTCTTTCGTCTTTGTGTAGCACTTGTTGTACCTACGTCCATCAGTTTCCGAGATATTTCGATTTTTCGGTAAATTTAAAATATAGCTTCTATTTGTGTACTAAAATTTATTTATTTTGAGAAAGTACTATCGAATTTGTTTTTTATTTAACGAACAACTAAACTATTTTACGTACATACACATGTGTGTACCCAGGCCCCGATTCCCCAGACGCCCATGGACATCTCTTATTCATTTTCAATAAAAATCGGAGATCGCGGGGAGTAAATTCATACGATTTCTTAGTATTTACGTTAAGGATTTATTTTTCATAACGTTGCTGCTTCGAGAAGGTAATAAAAATCTGTCAGCGCTCCCTTTAAATTAATATTCCTCGTAATATTCTCTTGAATATTCCTTGGATTTCTAGATAAACAATACATAGTTATGCTCTCCAGCGTGGTTTAAGGATGGTTGCTTTTATATTCATTGTTTTTTAGAAAGAAATGCTTCTACTGCCCACACGGCAGGGTATATCGAATTAAGGGGCCTGGGCACACTATGTATTTGCCATACGTAAAACACCGACTTCAATTTCCAATAGAACTCACTTGTTTTTCAAACTACATATACACAGTATTTCAGAAGGTGATAGTTAAGACTTTAATGAATGAGAGAGAGAGAGAGAGAATGATAAGAGCAATTTTTTTAAAAAAGTTTTTTAGTGTGCAAGAAAACTGGCAATGCAAAATCATACATTCATCAAATGTCTGTAATTTAACAACCAAACACGATATCAAATGAAAATAGGTGACAAAGCGCAAGCTTTCTTTTTCAATTTGCTTTTACTTCCCACACCGATAGGTGAGGGGAGTATTGTGATCGCGAAAATTTTCGATTTTGAGATAATACGCTTTTTGGGCGTTTTATGATGTGTACATAACGAAAATCCACGTCACTCATTTCCGTCGGTCTGTCTGTCGGTCTGTCTGTCTGTCTGTCGCGTTTTTCTACCCTCGTAATCTCAGTAACCGCTGCATGGATTGTGATGAAATTTGGGCAGCGTTATGCTGTGGGGTCGTAGTAGGTAGTGTTCCTATAATTTTGAAAATCGTTATCCGGGGGGCGGAGTAATTAGCAAAAAACGAAAAATTTCAAATATGCCCCAAACTTCGTTTTTAGGCGTTTTGGGGTAGTTGGGGGATGGGGGGTTGTAATACTGAAAAATTTGTTGTATTCATAATGGGCTATCTAATGACCTGTCAATGAAAGACCTAGCGGCATAATACAATTTTTTAGGTCCATCCGAACATTGCCCTGCTTATGTATAATAGAAACCAAGGGACTTAAATAATTTGTGATGTATACATCCGAGTGTTGTTTTAGATCGTTCTTTATTGCGTAACGCCAAAATTATAGAATGGATTTTAATGAAATTTTGACACAGTATTACTGCCACGGCGAGGATGGAAAACGCGTGTGTTTTGGAAAAATCGTGCCAGTGGCGGCGCAGCAATAATAAAAAAACTAAAAATGTAAAAATAGCTCAAACTTTGTTTTTATGCGTTTTAGGGGTTTCTGATCATTTTTTTCTTTTTTTTGGGTGGGAGTGAAATTGGAGTGGTTAGGGGGTGGGGGGTTGAAAACTCAAAAAAAATTTCCATTTATAATAGTGTCCATTGACCTGTGAAAGAAAGACCTAGCGGCATAATAGACGTTTGTTAGGTCCATCCGAACATTGCCTTGGCTATTACAGAAATCAAGGGACTTGGTATTGGTAGGGGTAGGTATTGATTTAGATCGTTCTGAATTTAGTAACATGGAAATTATGGAATTAATTTTAATAAAATTTAGACACAGTATTATTACCGCGGCAAGGATGGAAAATGCGTATGGTTTTCAAAAATCGTGTCAGTTGCGGCGCAGCAATAATAAAAAAACTAAAAATATAGAAATAGCCCAAACTTCGTTTTTAAGCAATTTGGGGGTTCCTGATTGTTTAGTTTCGTCCAGTTGAAGCTGAATTGTGTCGTTTTAGTTCCTACGGAGAGATTTAGGAAACTATTTACTAGTTTTTGTGTTGGATGTTTTTTGACGACAGGCGGGCGATGATTTGGTTGCAACTGTTATGTGTGGGAAGTACTGAGTCAATTAACTTGACTCCATTTTTTGAATAATTATTGAAAGGTAACGTCAGGATCTTCGAAATGCGAAATTCATTTTTATGGTGAGCTTATTACAAACACCTATGACAACTATCTGTCAATTCATTATTTGCCTTTGTTCATGAAGTTCACATTATAACGAAATTTCATCTCCTCATCTATGACATTATTAAATGTTCACCTATGAAGGTTCTGAAAAAAGATGTAACCACCGCATATACAGGGTGCTAATTAAGTATGTTAACAAACTTCAACCACGAATAGTACTCCGAAAAATAGAAAGAAAATGTCATATGAACATGGGTCCGGAAATGCTTCCTAAGGGAGCTACGCGCCTTTGCATGAGGCACCCTGAAGACGGTTTTCCCTCGATATGCTCGAAACCATTCATAACAAAATTACGAAATTAGATACGATGGGTAAACTTTTGACGTTGAATCTGATTCTGAATTCAGAATTTCATAATTTTGATCAGAGGCGTATCATACGGGAGGAGTTAAGGGTGAAAATAACCCCATTTTCTAAATGGTAATTTTTTTGACATTTTGATTTTAGAATATGGTATTTCAGACATTTCTACGTAAAAATGGTCTCCTTCTCCTGGTACATCTCGATAGGGCTAACTGTTTTTGAGAAAAATGCATTTATTTATTTACAATAGCCTGCATCCATTCAATAATTTGCATTTTTCTCGAAAACGGTTAGCCCTATCGAGATGTACCAAGAGACCATTTTTACGTAGAAATCTCTGAAATACCATATTCTAAAATCAAAATGTCAAAAAGTTACCATTTAGAAAATGGGGTTATTTTCACCCTTAACTCCTTCCGTATGATACGCTTCTGATTAAAATTATGAAATTCTGAATTTAGAATCAGATTCAGCGTCAAAAGTTTACCCATCGTACCTAATTTCGTAATTTTGTTATGAATGGTTTCGAGAATATCGAGGGAAAACCGTCTTCAGGGTGCCCCATGCAAAGGGGCGTAGCTCCCTTAGGAAGCATTTCCGGATCCATGTTCATATGACATTTTCTTTCTATTTTTCGGAGTACTATTCGTGGTTAAAGTTTGTTAACATACTTAATTAACACCCTGTATATTTCGGAAGTTGCATTGTGACAATAGCTCGGACAATAGACTATCTGGTTTGTTCACTCTGTTCCCCACATAATTATCTTCAGTCCAACAGAAATTATATTTCATGTAATTTATTGAATTCCATTCCTCTCGCATTGTTGTTCGGGCGAAACGTATTTTATTTAATTTTACTAGGCTTAAATTAACGAAGTGATATATATATAATAAAATTCAAACAGCGCACCAAATGCATTATACTATTTATATATATACGTCATTGCAGCTTCGAATATCGACCGTACTTTTTAATGAACGTTTGGACAACAGGTAATAATATGGCATATGTGGTATGTGATAAAACGTATGACGTCACCCACACAGCATTGGATATCCTCTGGATAGCCCCAGGCTCTCCTTAAAGGGATATGCAACATGTCCTAGGATATTAAACGAGACTCAGACTCAAGACTGCAACTAGATTTATAATCAGCACCTTGAAATTATTCGAAATACGAGGTGTCATCCTGATAGAGGGCCAAATAAAGATATTCGATTTTTTAGGTACACCCGCCCGCCCGAGCGATCTGAATTTTTTTATTTTCGCCAAACGAGACTCAGACTCAAGACTGCAACTAGATTTATAATCAGCACCTTCAAATTATCCGAAAGACGAGGTTTCACCTTGATAGAAGGCCAAACAAAGATCTTTGATTTTTTTAGGTCCACCCGCCCGCTCGAGAGATCTTAAATTTCTTATTTTCGCCAAATGAGCCTCAAACTCAAGACTGCAACCAGATCTATAATCATCACCCTCAAATTATCCGAAATACGTGGTTTCATCTTAATAGAATGCCAAATAAAGATCTTCGATTTTTCAAGGTACACCCGCCCGCCCAAGAGATCTGAAATTTTTTATTTTCGCCAAACGAGACTCTGACTCAAGACTGCAATTAGATTTATAATCAGCACCTTCAAATTATCCGAAATACGAAGTTTATCTTGATAGAAGGCCAAATAAAGATCTTCGATTTTTTTTAGGTACACCCGCCCGCTCGAGAGATGTGAAATTTTTGATTTTCGTCAAACGAGACTCAGACTCAAGACTGCAACTAGGCTTATAATCAGCACCTTCAAATTATCCGAAATACGAGGTTTATCTTGATAGAAGGCCAAATAAAGATCTTCGATTTTTCAAGGTACACCCGCCCGCCCAAGAGATCTGAAATTTTTTATTTTCGCCAAACGAGACCCTGACTCAAGACTGCAATTAGATTTATAATCAGCACCTTCAAATTATCCGAAATACGAGGTTTCACCTTGATAGAAGGCCAAATAAATATCTTCGATTTTTTTAGGTACATCCGCCCGCCCGAGCGATCTGAATTTTTTTATTTTCGCCAAACGAGACTCTGACTCAAGACTGCAACTAGATTTATCATCAGCACCTTCAAATTATCTGAAACACGGGGTCTCATCTTGATAGAAGGCCAAATAAAGATCTTCGATTTTTTTTAGGTACACCCGCCCGCTCGAGAGATGTGAAATTTTTGATTTTCGCCAAACGAGACTCAGACTCAAGACTGCAACTAGGTTTATAATCAGCACCTTCAAATTATCCGAAATACGAGGTTTATCTTGATAGAAGGCCAAATAAAGATCTTCGATTTTTTTTAGGTACACCCGCCCGCTCGAGAGATGTGAAATTTTTGATTTTCGTCAAACGAGACTCAGACTCAAGACTGCAACTAGGTTTATAATCAGCACCTTCAAATTATCCGAAATACGAGGTTTATCTTGATAGAAGGCCAAATAAAGATCTTCGATTTTTTTTAGGTACACCCGCCCACTCGAGAGATGTGAAATTTTTGATTTTCGCCAAACGAGACTCAGACTCAAGACTGCAACTAGGTTTATAATCAGCACCTTCAAATTATCCGAAATACGAGGTTTATCTTGATAGAAGGCCAAATAAAGATCTTCGATTTTTTTTAGGTACACCCGCCCGCTCGAGAGATGTGAAATTTTTGATTTTCGTCAAACGAGACTCAGACTCAAGACTGCAACTAGGCTTATAATCAGCACCTTCAAATTATCCGAAATACGAGGTTTATCTTGATAGAAGGCCAAATAAAGATCTTCGATTTTTCAAGGTACACCCGCCCGCCCAAGAGATCTGAAATTTTTTATTTTCGCCAAACGAGACTCTGACTCAAGACTGCAATTAGATTTATAATCAGCACCTTCAAATTATCCGAAATACGAGGTTTCACCTTGATAGAAGGCCAAATAAATATCTTCGATTTTTTTAGGTACATCCGCCCGCCCGAGCGATCTGAATTTTTTTATTTTCGCCAAACGAGACTCTGACTCAAGACTGCAACTAGATTTATCATCAGCACCTTCAAATTATCTGAAACACGGGGTCTCATCTTGATAGAAGGCCAAATAAAGATCTTCGATTTTTTTTAGGTACACCCGCCCGCTCGAGAGATGTGAAATTTTTGATTTTCGCCAAACGAGACTCAGACTCAAGACTGCAACTAGGTTTATAATCAGCACCTTCAAATTATCTGAAACACGAGGTCTCATCTTGATAGAAGGCCAAATAAAGATCATCGATTTTTTAAGGTACACCCGCCCGCCCGAGAGATCTGAAATTTTTTATTTTTGCCAAACGAGACTCAGACTCAAGACTGCAACTGGATTTATAATCAGTACCTTCAAATTATCCGAAATACGAGGTTTCACCTTGATAAAAGGCCAAATAAAGATCTTCGATTTTTTTAGGTACACCCGAGGGTACACCCGCCCGCCCGAGAGATCTGAAATTTTTTATTTTCGACAAACGAGACTCTGACTCAAGACTGCAACTGGATTTATAATCAGTACCTTCAAATTATCCGAAATACGAGGTTTCACCTTGATAAAAGGCCAAATAAAGATCTTCGATTTTTTTAGGTACACCCGCCCGCTCGAGAGATGTGAAATTTTTGATTTTCGCCAAACGAGACTCAGACTCAAGACTGCAACTAGGTTTATAATCAGCACCTTCATATTATCCGAAATACGAGGTTTCATTTTGATAGAAGGCCAAATAAAGATCTTCAATTTTTTAGGTACACCCGCCCGCCCGAGAGATCTGAAATTCTTTATTTTCGCCAAACGAGACTCTGACTCAAGACTGCAACCAGATTTATGATCAGCACCTTGAAATTATTCGAAATACGAGGTTTCACCTTGATAAAAGGCCAAATAAAGATCTTCGATTTTTTTAGGTACACCCGCCCGCCCGAGAGATCTGAAATTTTTTATTTTCGCCAAACGAGACTCAGACTCAAGACTGCAACTAGGTTTATAATCAGCACCTTCAAATTATCCGAAATACGAGGTTTCATCTTGATAGAAGCACCTCAGCACACTTGACCTATATTATCTCGTTAATTCAGTGTTTTGACTTGATCAAGTACTATTATGGTCTTATATTTTAGTTGTTTATTAAGCAAAAACAAAATTTGATAGTATTTTCTCAAAATAAATAAATTTTAGTAAATAAATAGAAGGTATATTTAAAATTTGTAGAAAAATCGAAATATCTCAGAAACTAATGAATAATGCAGTCATAACAAGTGCTTGTACAAAGACGAAAGAGCATATTAAAAGCAATTCTTTGGTATAATAAAATATTGGGGGTGACATTTAAAAAAAAGAGAAAATCTAGATTCTGCATTCTACATCACCCTGCGTAAGAATTTGGATATAAAAATGATCATAACTTTTGAAATACCCCGTATAATGTAACAATACCCTATATTGGAAGAACGGAAATCATTAGTAGAATTTGTATAAATAATAATATGTAGGGTGTCTCATTTAAAAAAATGCATGTTTGCATCACCACGTAGTTATATCGATCACCCTGTATAAATGTAAATATTCTCTGAACAAGGGGCATATCCGTGGCTACAGCTTTTATCGAGGCTTTTATATATACAACTTTTTTCGCCATCTTCTACAGTAGTGGGAATTTATCGACCGAGCCGGTACTAAAAACTCACCCTGTATATAAAAGCAAAGGTACTACAAGATTTTAAATAAAATAAAGCTTAATTTGTGTATGAAAAAAGTATTCGGTGCTATATGGAAAAAAGTTGGGGGTGACTTTTAAGGATTGAAGTACAAAAAATGTTTTGAATACATGGTATGACTATGATAGAGAAGGATGATAGACCCGAGGGTAGACCCTACAGTACTTTCAAAAATTCCACTTAGTTTTTCGTTTGAGTTTTGTTGGGACTGGTAGATTTTAAGTATCCAAAAATTTCCTAGCGATTTTAACTTTTTCGTATACAGGACGGTCTAATATGTCACTTTTGACAAAAAAATTCTTGGCATTTTCACATTTTCACCAAAAAAAATTTTTTTAAAGACGCCGATTTTCACCATATATCAAAACCAAACAACAACGCAAAACAACCAAAACCACGACAGAACGGCAACGTTATGATATGACACGGAACTTGTTAGCACCTATCATCCACTCAGATTCTGCGATGTTGCCATATCTCGCTAATCTTCATGCCTGCCGAATGAATGGAGTTCAATATGTTATACCTCTACTCGGGAATAGCAGGGGAATAGTAACTTATAAATATGAATAAAAATGTGACAAACATCATAGCAGTCTATTAAAACTTTTCTTGCATTCATAAAATTACGTCATGGGACTCATGGGCCTTTTCTGCTGATGGCATCTTAGCGAGATGTTGCAATGTCGCAAAATCTGAGTGGACGATGGGTGCTAACACGTTCTGTGTCATATCATAACCAACGACGTCACACTGATAGACTACGCATCCAAGGCAAATTGTTTGTCGGCATTCCAAACATTGGGAATGTCAACGGAATATTTACAAGCAACGACGTCATTGTTTACAAGTTACATCGCAGCATGCCAAGTTGACAATCATTTGGAATGAATTTTCAGAAAAATGTATGGAACGTATGTTGTAAAAAAGTAAAAATATGATTGTGGCTTGCTTATCTGTAATAGAAAAAGTACTCTGAAGATACTCTTTTGTAAAACACGTTTAATTTTGCAATTCTGTCAAGAACTAACGCCATTTTTATATTTTACAAACATTGCTGCATGCACCAAGCATGCCCTAATGCACAACTGGCAACGTCGGGTGTGTCTATGTCAATACAGCTGATGTTCCCCCCTTCCGTCGCACCGCCAGAAACGCTTACAAACATTCGGTATACAAAGCGTAGTCTATCAGTATGACGTCGTTGGTGGTGACTTTTAAGGATTGAAGTACAAAAAATGTTTTGAATGGTATGGCTATGATAGAGAAGGATAGACCCGAGGATAGACCCTACAGTACTTTCAAAAATTCCACTTAGTTTTTCGTTTGAGTTTTGTTTTGTTACGAGAGACGTAGTGTAAAGGAAATTCTGTGACACCCTGTAGGCATATCAAAATATTTTAAGAAAATCTGGTTTGAGCATTCAAACAACTTTTGTATTCGATTTTTTTCTACCATGTATATAACCTTGGGTGATATCAAAGAATCAACCACTAAAATCGACACAGTGTTAAAGCTACCTCATTCAAAAAAAAACTACCTTTGACTTGTAGGTCCAGCGAGCATTGCTGAGGTTCCTGTTCCTCCTCTGAAATGTATCCAATAGGGCACTGCACATTATACTATAGCTCTTTAGAAACACCACCAATGATTTTTCGCGGAATCATGGAGGACAGGCGATATTTCAAACAAAAAAAACACACACATCACTTCAGCCCTTGGAAATTTCATCTCCTCAGACAAGACACTAACACAGACACTTACTATGTGTAACAACCCCTATTTTAGCGACGTAAGGGGTTGAAAGCGACCGGTACTACATGCGGGAAGTACGCGTAACATCTTTCGATGCTTCTCCGAAAGTACTGAAAATTGGACTGACCTTGATGCTAAAATTGCTAAATAAGACGCTCCACCGATACGCCACCATCGCCACCTGAGTTTTTCCGAAGTTTTTTCTAGTTGCCGCTTTGTTTACGTTGTTTACATCCGCAGAAACGTTGTTTACATCCGCAGAAACTGATTATAAGGTGTGTCCCAATAATTGCGAGTCTTTATGGGATTCTGAACATGGGAATTTGAAAATCATGAAGTGGCTTTGACCGTGATATAGCATATCACGCCTGACTGTGTATCAAAAATCACAACCAACGGTGACAGGTCACAAACTATAATATTTAACGGAAAAGAAATCAAGTAGATGGACTTTGTTCCATGTGTAATTGATCGTGACGGGAATTTGAACTTCATGAAAATGCTTTTCCAGTAAAGGAACAGCTCAAAAATCAACGTATAACTTGGCTGAAAAAAATCAAGTAGATGGACTCAGTTCCGTATGCAATTTTGAATATCTAATGTATACGCAAATTTTAAATTCATGAAAGGGCTTTGCCAGTAAAGGAACACTTGTCAACATATAAATTGATTGATAAAGAAACCAAGTCGATGGACTCAGTTCCTTATACAATACCGTGTAGTTGGCTTCCTAAGGGAATTTTATATTTATGAGAAGACTTTTCCAGTCAAGGAACAGCTCAAACCTTAACTTATAAACTGATTGAAAGAATAATCAGGTAGGTGGACTCAGCCCGGTATGCAGATTCTGAATATGGAATGGTCGAGCAGGTCGGTTCCTTTGCGATATGACGTGTTGCAAATATATGATGTCAGCGACAACATTCTGGAATAGTTTCATTCGCCCCGACAGGGACGGTGTAGAAAAAAGTATACACAACCCATGCGGTGTAAAAGGAATGTAAACATTAAATGAAACAGACATTTTATGTTGTCCTTAATGTTTACCTCCCATAAACTACTAGATTTGTGCTGAGATGTATATTATTTATCTCTATAGCTATTCTATGTAGATAGCCATGACCGCGTGTCGTGCCGCCGCTGTTGAAATCAGAACAAATCTAACCCAAAATATCGATGCGCACAGGGATCGGCGCAAAGCATCCCCAGACCTTGAGTAAGACAGCTGATTGTTGAGCTGTGATAGGCATTATTATAAAATGCCGTTAACAGATGTGACGTCATTGAAGTGACGTATTTGACGGCTTTGTAAACGCTGAACTAAAGCTATAAATTCAGATGCACACGACATCCAACGGTACGAAACTGTTCATAGTTTGAAATAAATGTTGATTTGACATCATTTTGAATATTTCAACGTTTCGTTCGTTTATCGTCGGATGTCGTGTGCATCTGAATTAAGCTTGAAACTGCCGTCAGACGAAAGCCTACTGAAATGCCGTTCCAACAGCTTCATCAATATTCCTATGATCAAATAGGTACCTACCCTTTATGAGCAGTAAAAGGGGTGATACACGTACGAGCAAGTACGCGTACTTATGGCTCGACGACCTTTTTCGCCTGTGTGTCACCGTAAGTACGCGTACTTTAAAACCGTCGCGCAAACCGCCGGCGAGCCAACTGGTTTGAAATCTTGCTCGTAGCTTGTCTCAGCTCGTACTACGAGCCGCGAGCCACAACTTTGTTCCGGCAGGCCATCGATGCGCAACGCTTGTTGTGTTTGGCGTTTGTTAAAAGTTTTGTTTATTTAGGAAAATTATCAAAATGAGTGATTTCAGCTTCACGTGTGTCACCGCGTCGAGCCGAGTAAGTTCGCGAACTTAAAAACCGCGTACTTAAAGTTCGTACGTGTATCACCCCTTTAAGACAGACAAAAGGCATTTAGTCTCTGTCGTGCTATTCGGTAGGAAATCATACTTAGATTTGATCTGATTTTACTAATAAGTCCATGGATAAAATGCGTTTAGATTGCGATTTAATTTTCGTTTATTATTGTTCTTTCGGGAGCTGAAATAATAGCCGCAATACGTGAGAAAACTGTGCCAAACTAGTGAAGTATGGAAAGGAACTATATGTTTTTGATTGCGCTGAGAATAATCAAAATGTTTTTATTAAAAAAATTAATAATCGTCTACACATACTGCATTATGTTTGACAGTTTTTTTTAAATTTTTACAAGTTGATTTTGCACTTCTTGAACCAAGTTTTGTGGTTGATCCCATATGAGTATACTATGCCAAATATTTTTTCTCTATGATTTGGTTTCTCTGTACCACTTTTTTAATTCCTTCTCCTGAAAATTTGTAATAATGGACAAAACGCAATTTGAAAGTCTGCCTCTCTAATTGTCAATGAAATTTAAAATTGGGTGTTCGGTTCCAGACTTTTATTGAAAACTTTAACGAGAGAAATACGTCATGCAACATTATGGGAGCTTTTCACAGATGTTACAGTACTTCTTTCCTTTTTCTATGATAATATTTTTGTCTTGTCCTTTGGTTTTTTTATTGGAATAGACATCTTCATCTTCATTATCGGCAATGTGATATCACTAACTCCAACTTTTCAATAAGGTGATTGCTGAACTGTTGACCTCAGTTGGAACTAATTCATTGATATTTAAACTTCATCAACTTTAATTGAATCAGGTATTATATTCTCCTCTACAATGTCACATGGTCTTAGAGATGAGGGATTTCTGTTGTCTTATACCAGAATCGCCTTGTCACCAGGCGCAGATGATTCTCCAGATAACTGACACTGTGATGATAGATTTGCATTATCTAATACAAACGATTTATTCGTATTGCTTTGGCCTGGAAGAAGCACCTGGTCAAATACTCCAGATTGTTCAACAGAAACTTGATTTTCGCTTTCAGAGGCACCCGCGCGACCGCTGCATCTCATCCTAAGGCGGTCGTTCTTCATACATCAAGAACCTAGCGGTACAACCGCACATTTATTCCCAGGGTATCCAAGGCTTGGAATGGGCTGCCAGGAGATGTATTTATTGGGCCTGCGGATGTTGGCCCAATCAAGTCCCGCGTTAAAAAACTATCCCTAACATAACCATTTCACAGCAGCCGCGGTACTCTGGTATTTAGGCTCTGCCTACGCGGTCTGCTCAGTTATATAAAAAAATTAATCATTACTTACAATGGAAAACTGAGTCTGACTCTCGCCACTATTGTTTTCATTTACAATATTATTACAGCATCAGTATCATTGGCCCATAGCGATTTAAGATTTTTCAATACATTAAGTCCTTGCTCAAACAACAGATCTGTCCATTGAGCGGCTCGAAACTAATCGGAAAACTTACTTCAGTCAATGCCAATAATACCCGGATTCCCATAATTCAGCAAAAATTTTCACAACTATAATGCAAACAAGTCAAAAACAATATACCTATAATGAAATATAGTGATTTTTACAAGAAACCGAATATGCTATTAGCAGCAGGTAAGGATTTACTTTAGGGTACAGCCGCTAGGTGGCGCGTCTATATGTCAATCGAAAGGGCTCGTGGTGGGGAGCAATAATATCCCTGGGCACAACACCCGGAAACGAAATACAAAAAAGTTATGGAGAAAACAATTTCCCATGTTAAGTATATGGGAATTTTTCGAAAATTTTAGGGTACAGCCGCTAGGTGGCACCCCCGAGGGCACCCCTATATGTCAATCGAAAGGGCTCGAGGTGCGGAGCAATAATGTCCATAGGCACAATACCCGGAAACGAAAGACAAAAAAGTTATGCAGGAAACAATTTGGGAATTTTTCGAAAAAAATTTTTGTCATTAAAAGTCATTGGAATCAAAAGGAACATGTTTATTTGATTTATTAAGCAAGAAAAAAAGCAAGAACAATCAAAGTTTAGTCAAGTCGAACTCTTGACGAACAGCTTTCATTAGATCCTCCATTGAACGAAAATAAAATACAATTTAAAAACAAACACACACACACACACAAAGTCTAGATGAAAACTGAGGGAAAACGCGAAATGGCGTCTCTTGTTTCGATTCCTCCAACCAATCAAAATGCGAGGCGAAGTGAGCAGTCGCGCCATCTATTAGCATATGCAAAAAACAGTCATAAAGCTGACTAGCCAGCATTACCTAACCTAACCTAACTTACGTGGAAGATTTCATTCACTTTTAACGAGAAAGAAAAATTCCCATATACTTAACATGGGAAATTGTTTCCTCCATAACTTTTTTGTCTTTCGTTTCCGGTTGTTGTGCCCATGGACAATATTGCTCCCCACCTCGAGCCCTTTCGATTGACATATAGGGGCGCCACCTAGCGGCTGTACCCTAAAAATTTCAAAAAATTCCCATATACTTAACATGGGAAATTGTTTTCTCCATAACTTTTTTGTCCTTCGTTTCCGCGTGTTGTGCCCATGAACATTATTGCTCCCCACCTCGAGCCCTTTCGATTGACATATAGGGGCGCCACCTAGCGGCTGTACCCTAAAGTGAATCGTAGCCTAGCAGCACTTCAGTGGGCTACCGTTTGACGGCAGTTTAAGTACAGCGATAAAAATATGTGTTGCACCATCATATCACTACTTTTAATACACCAAAGGTCAAAATCGATATATATGTATTCCAGAAATTTAGAAAAAACAGCGATAACTGCATAACATGAAATAGCACGTAAAGTCAATCAACATATCGTTTTTTTTTCTTCGCGGATATATCACACATAATGCACAGGATTTGCTAGTGAAAAATGTATTTATCACAAAAACAGTAAGAACAACATGTATCAAAATCTTAGTACTAAAGCTGCCAAACAGTTATTTTTATATTAAACTTACGCTAACTATTAGCAACAAGAAACAAATTTAGTGTGGAGCATTGCCTAAGTAGACACAATATCGAGACACTGAAAACGGGTAATGATTTTTGGACCAAGCAATCTGGACATAACAGGACCAAAAACATGTTCAATGAGGACTACAAATAAAATACTATCCTGCATAATAGGGTACTTGCAGAAAAAAATATTATGTCGTTTACGCGTTCCTTAGAGCCTAGTAAACATGAAAAAAATCACTTGTTTGTTTTTTGGAATCGGCTGTGAGAGATATTCCAAAAATTATTTCAAATGCCGGAAAATGCCACGCAAACAACCTCTGACGTCAGTGATATCCTATAGTGATGGGATTTAAAGTATTGATATTCGATATTGATAGCCAGTGCTAACCTGACATTCTGACATTGATCATTATAGGTGCTTTCCTTTTACATCTGCACTAACTCAGATCACTTAAAAATCACATGGCTCAGCTCAGTTGGAAACCTCAGATGCTCAGATGAGTTAAAGGAACGTGTTTGTGCAGTTAAATATCATTCCTCGAAATTTTGTAATACGCTATGGTTCTATAATCTGTCGATCCTTTCCATAACCTATTTTTTTTAAGTTTTTCGTAGCTCAACATACACTGTCGACTATCCATACACCACAAAACCCGCTAAAATTCAAACTTACAAAAAATTCTAACCTCATTTATTGATTTATTTGACATCTAAATGATCTGAGACAACTGATCTACCTTTCGAGCTTGTGCAGATGGGCTTAAGTGGGGGTAAAATATCTCACTTTAGTCTCAGATTCAGAAGACAAAAGGAACGTACATTGAAATGAGTCACGACGTCACAAGTGAGATTTATCAGATAAATCAGGTAAAAGGAAAGCGCCTTATAACCACAAAACACAGTCACACACAAAAGTACAAAAGTCAAAAGAATAAAAGTTAGGCTAGATTACCAATTCACTTTGTAGGGATGGGCTTGAATTAGATTCTATCTTTGGATTCATTCATAATGGGATGCGCCGAAATAAAATGATGGCTTTGATTAGTTGCGAATCTCGGTCACAAACAGAATGAACTGTGATACCTATCAGATATAAAAATGTATTGCAACGAAAATGCTACTGGGTTAATTGCCTGTTTCAAATATGTTTAAGTATCAATACATTGAGTCGCATTGTTAAAGAATTCAGATCATATCTAGTCGAATGCGCAGTTGAATCTCACTGACCTGCGCTGTAGTAGTATCGATTGTCGATATCGATAAGATACCTGTGACGTCAGCCCTCGTTTCAAGTCACGTGGAAAAATTTGAATATATCCTTATTTTATTTTGCAAATATCTTTGTTTGGCCGTCAGTAAAATCATGTTTTTTGTTTCCTACTGCTTCTTGATATGGTTTTCTTTACGCTATGTATACTCCCGAGGCGATTTCACGACCTCTGCAAGTACCCTATTACATAGTTGATTAATAAAGGTTTGTAAATTTTTTTCTCTTAATATTTTCATCATATTCGAGAAAAACTGAAAATATTTCAAAAACAATCCAGATTTTGCATATAAAACATCCGAGTGATGACCGAACCACTGAGTTACTGAACAAATAGCTTCTTCCAATGACCACAATCAATCACGTCCAAATGCGAATGGTGACATTTCGTTGTTACAAGCTCCACATTAGGTCTAAACGGATTTAAAAAAATCCTAAACTATAAAAAGTAGACAAATTAGCATAAACGAATAAAAGCTCTTAATTATTAACAGTGCTGGTGCCTAGGGCTCTCATCAGTTCATAGCAGTCTTGCAGCTTCTTCTTATCTCCGATCCTCTCCAAGGTCTTGGCAGCCTCCACCAGCATTCCCGCCCGCTCACCAGGAGAGGAAAGCAAAGGACCTGGCAGATGCTTGCAGGCCATGTACAAAGCAGCGGCGTGTTGGCGTTCGCCGCCCATCTCTTGCGGGTTCCTGTCTCCTGAAAAAAAAAAAAATGGAGTCAAGTTGATTGACTCAGTGCTTCCCACACATTACTGTGATATCAGTTTATTATTTTCCCATAGCATGAAGCTTTAGTCTGGGATCCCCTTGCAACCAAATCATCGGCAGCCTCCCCCCTCCTAAAATGGACTAGTATCACGAGGTTAAGAACAATGATTTAATTATTATGGCCGCTTAGTGCATACACAAATAAACGTTCTGCTGCATTTCGTTACTTTCTACATCATTTTGTTTTTTAGTAATTCCATTCTAAAGTTTAAAGAAAGGAATTCAAATTCAGCCAATCAGTGCCGACCGCGCGAATTATCAGCAGTGCATTGTTGCCAAGAACAGCTCCGACTCGCAAAACATTTACATTTCACATAAACATGTTATTTGCTATCCAAAATGTTATAAATATTTTGAAACTCACTTCTTAGCTTTCACATTTCTCATCTCCGTATTGAAGAACTGCATATTATCCACATAAAAGTCGTTCACCATAGCCATATCAACTTTAGGCAGGTTATCTGAATCGGCTTTTGTGAATCCACTATCGATTTTACCCATACTTGTTGGTTATGTTATGATAAAATAACTTGAAACCTAGTAAAATGGAATAAAAGGATATCCTGTACAAATAAACGCAAACAAATAATAATAACTTTAAGATTGTTGAAAATGAAAATGACCGAATGACGATTGGTTGACAGGATTGACGGATCAGGAACCTTAACTTAGCTTTCGGAAGGGCTGTTCCAAATTATGGTTCTATCACCGTCCTAGAACTGTTTTCATCATGCCCCGCCCATTTTACAGTTCTCAAAACAATGATTGGTTAGTCCACCAGCGTACCAACCAATCATCGATTCTAGAATCACAAAATGGGTGGGGCATGATGAAAACAGTTCTAGGACGATGATAGAACCGTAATTTGGAACAGATAGATGAGCCAGCCCGCGTACAGCTCCGCGCGCCATCAGAATGCGGCAACACAGCACACATATCTGTCTTTTGATTGGCTGTTCGCCTATAGGGCAGTGACGTCACTGCCCTAGGAGAATTCAAATATTTTCCTCATTTTCACGGCTTTCCTGTGCCCAAAAAAATCGGAGAAAAAAATGAGATGCTTTTTATGACGTACTCTATCATATGCAACCAGAAATAAAATTCATGATACTAGTCCATTGTCTATGCCGCTAGGTCCTTCCTTCAGAGGTCAATGGACAGCCTAAAACATCTATAAACGAAGTTTGAGCTGTCTTTATATTTTTTTAGTTTTTTTTTTATTATTTCTGCGCCGCCAGTGGTACGATTTATAAAAACCATACGCGTTTTCCATCCTCGCCACGGCAGTAATACTGCCTACTACTAAAATTTCATTAGAATCAATTAGCAGTGTCCAAGTTACAAAATACAAAATGATCTAATACGCGTATGTGTACAGAAAATTCTACGTCCCTTAGTTTCCGTAATAGACTAGGACAATGTTGGGATGTACCTAAAAAGTTGATTTATGTCGCTAGGTCTTCCTTCACAGGCTAGTGGACAGCCTATTATGAATACAAGACATTTTTCAGTTTTTCAACCCCCCACCCCCTAACCACCCCAATTTCACCCCACCCAAAAAAACGTAGAAAATGATCAGGAACCTCTAAAACGCTTAAAAACGAGGTTTGAGCTGTTTTTATATTTTTACTTTTTTTATTATTTCTGCGCCGCCACTGGCACGATTTATAAAAACCATACGCGTTTTCCATCCTCGCCAGGGTAGTAATACTGTGTCAAAATTTCATTAAAATCAAATCAACAGTTTCCTTGTAACACAATATAGAAGGATCTAAGGCAATACTCTCGTATGTTTACACCAGAAAAAAATTCCTTTGGTTTCTGTAATAGGCAAGACAATGTTCGGATGGACCTAAAAAAGTTATTTATATTGCTAGGTCTTCCTTCATGGGTCAGTGGACAGTCTATTATGAAAGCAACAAATTTTTCAATTTTACAACCCCCCACCCCCCAACCACCCCAATTTCACCCCCACCCAAAAAAAAAGTAAAAAATGATCAGGAACCCCTAAAACGCCTAAAAACGGAGTTTAAGCAATATTTAATTTTTTTGTTTTTTGCTAATTACTCCGCCGCCCATGAACCGGTTTTCAAAATTATAGGACCATTACCTACTACGACCCCACAGCATATCGCTGCCCAAATTTCATCACAATCCATGCAGCGGTTGCTGAGATTACGAGGCTAGAAAAAAGCGACAGAGAGACAGACCGACAGACAGACAGACAGACAGACCGACGGAAATGAGTGACGTGGATTTTCGTTATGTAGACATCATAAAACGCCGAAAAAGCGTATTATCTCAAAATCGAAAATTTTCGCGATCACAATACTCCCCTCACCTATCGGTGTGGGAAGTAAAAGAAGCAAAGTTGATTGATAGTCAAACTGCAACCAGAAAAGGAGTTCGTCAGGGATGTGTATTATCTCCGATGTTGTTTAACATTTACTCTGAATTTATGATGAGACGGGTATTAGACAACTGGAATGGCGGTGTAACTATTGGCGGAAGCAAAATATCCAACTTAAGATTTGCTGACGATACAACCCTTATTGCAGCTTCTCAGGAAGAACTAGTAGCTCTATTGAACATCTTAGAACAACATAGTGCAGCGTATGGTCTTGGTATTAACTGCAATAAGACCAAGGTTATGATCGTAGATGGAGAGCATGATAATCATCGAGAAATAAAGTCAATAGGCCATTGTGAAGTAGTTCAAAGTTTTTTATACCTCGGTTCTTTGATCGACAATTCGGGTAGCTGTGAAAATGAGATTCGACGGCGCATTCAACAGGCACGTGTGGCCATGACAAAGCTTACTAAAATATGGCGTGACCATAACATCACTAAAGCTACAAAAATGTCGCTGGTTCAGTCTCTTGTGTTCTCCATATTTTTGTATGCCTCGGAAACTTGGACTGTTAAACAGGCAGCTCGCATAGATGCTTTTCAACTGTGAACGTGGAGATGAATGCTGAGAGTTCCTTATGCCGCCTATGGAACTAACGTTTCCATACTGGATGAGCTCGGTAATCCAAAGAGACTATCCTCCATTGTGTCGACGAGAATGCTTACATTCTTCGGACATATACACAGAAGCGATAATATGGAGAAACTTGTAGTTCAGGGTCATGCCCCGAGTGGGCGGCGCTGTGGCCGTCCCCCTGGGGGGATACGACGAAACAGTTGCTGGATATGAGTATCAAGAGCGCCACTAAACTGACAGTAAATTGCGAACGACGGCGAGCTACAGTTCTCAAAACTATTGATAATATTCGTGTCTGCAATACTCTAGCTCCGACTTAATGCATTTCACGAGTTCACAACATGTCTGTTAAGACATTGTGACTATGATGATGATGATTGACATTGTTTTTAGGCGATTACGAGGTTCGTGAACGTTTTCCACCTGCGTCTGGAGGGGGTAAAGCTGGGGTAGATTGGGGTAGGAGGATGCGAAGCTGGAAAATTTTGTTGTACTCGTAGTGGGCTCTTCATTGCGCTGCAAAGAAACGACAGTGTACTTTTCCGCTTTATCCGAATGCTGCCTTACCTAGGCAAAAAATAATTTTTGAAATTATATTGTTGTGAATAATTCTGTATTGTGTGTAGCTCACTAAACTGATAGTAATAAAATGTCTAAACCGTAGCGTGGGTCATGGTAGAGATTGATAAAGTCTATGGTTTCTGTAAGTGACGGTGAAACTAAATTTAAAGATGAAGTCAAGTTGATTGACTCAGTACTTCCAACACATTACGGTGATACCATTTTATTATTTTCCCACTGCACGAAGCTATAGTCTGAGATCCCTTTGTAACCAAATCATCGCCAGCCCCCTCCCCCCCCCCCCCTAAAATTGTCTTATGCCGTTAGGTCTTTTCTTCGCAGGTCAATGGACAGCCTAATATCAATACTACAAGTTTTCCATTTACAACCCCTCACCCCCATATTTTTAGTTTTTTGATTATTGCAGCGCCACCAATGACCCGATTTCTAAAAACCATACGTGTTTTCCATCCTCGCCAAGGTAATAATACTGTGTCAAAATGTTATTAAAATCAATTCGGCCATTTCCAGGTTACACGATACAGAACGATCTAAAGCAATAGTTGTACTGCTGGCGTTTTTCAAAGCTCGTAATCTTAGTAACCACTGCGTGGATTGTGATGAAATTTGGCTAGAGATATGCTGTGGAGTCATAGTAGGCAGTAGGTAATGCTGCTGTAATTTCGAAAATCGGTGCATGGGCGTTGGAGTAATTAGTAAGAAAACAAAAAAATTCAGATATTTCTCAAATTTCTTTTTTACGTGTTTTAGGAGTTCCTGATCATATTCCACTTTTTTTGAGTGGGCGGTGAAATTTGGGTGAATGAGGGATGGGAGGTGGTATAACTAATAGGCTGCCCATTGCCCTGTGAAAGAAAAAGCCAGCGGTATAATACAGTTAGGTCCATCTGAACATTGCCTTGCCTTATACAGAAACCAAGGGACAGTAGCGAGGATGAAAAACTCATATAGTTTTTAGAAATCGTCTCAGGGGCGGTGCAGCGATAAACAAAATATTAATAATATAAAAAACAGCTCAATTTCGTATTTAGGCACTTTAGGGGTTCCTGATCATTTTCTACGTTAAGTTAAAAATATAATACAATTTTCCATTCAAATGTTAAAATATACTAGTGTATTTGAATGGAAAATTGTATTATATTTTTAACTTTTATATTTTTATGCAATGTACCAGCTTTTTATTTTTGATTGTTTTGCCGAGTTAACTTTTTTTAAATGTTAAAAATCTTTTAAATTTTAATTGTAACTTAATGTGTACACATTTTTAAATTTGTCTGTTAGACTGAATTGTCAACGCTTGTACTCATCGTTTTGGCACTCTATATTTATTTCTTATGTCTTTTTCGTCTTCGTATGAATTTTAGCTCTGAAGAAGGCGTAAAATAAACGCCGAAACGTCGGCTCCTTAAAAACTTTTTCTACTGAAAAAACCGGGATAAGAATTACTTTCAACTGGATTAATAAATAATAATAACAAACCTTTCCCGCATATTATCGACTGCTTGATGTGCCTCTGTCTCAAACTCCTATCCAAGAGTTGTTGGGTCCTTCCTGGTGCTGCACCAGCCATTAGCCTCGCGGTGGCTTCGTACAAAAATACTCTTGCTAGTGCACTCTAAAATATATTTAAAAAAAATAAATCGCTTTCCTAGGTGATTTCATATGATAAAATCAATAATAATAAAGACGTTTTTATTTATCTCTAATAGGGAAGCAACTATCGTCCACCACACATCGTTGACGCACCCTGTATGTTAGTCCATAGTCATACCACATGCAACGCGTGAATAGATTTTGCAAAAATTAGTTTAAATCCCTTACTGAACGTACTCATTTTTAATTAATTTAATTAAAAGCTTTTATTTAACTTGCAATGTATGTACGCTTGTTCGGGTGGAATCTTGCAACTCAATTTTGAAGCAGATATCTTCAACCGATTGAGCTAAAATTTTGTATACACGTTTAGTTTGGATGACAATGCACGATAAGCTGTATGACGTCGTTCTAAATCCAATAGTGGAATAGTTATTTAATGCATTTCTCCAATATGGTTATCCATATTGATATGAGAACACCCAGTAGATGCTAAGGAGAAGGACAATCTAATGAGAGGAATGTCATTCACTGACAATAGACACAATAGATCCACTGATGTCATTTTTAGTCAGACGATGAATTTTGTTGTGAGGGTTTGGGGAAAATACTATTCAAAGCCGGCAAGTTGTTTTATCACTGCATGAACCTGACGAGCTGAGAGAAGAGAGTTTTTGCATTTGGCGCTCAACTAGAGGCTTGCGGTGTGAGCAAGAATCTGGCAACAGTCATAGGAGATTCTGGATCGAATTGTACGAGCTCCTTTATACAACCTACTCAGTAGTCATCACCAGGTTGTATCGACGACATCGACATGAGGTTAGGGGATAGCTAACGAAGCGCTGGTGCACCGAGCTACCACGAAGGGTAGACCGGACAGCCGGTGTGTATGACTGTGACAGCAACGTAAGTGGTAAAGAAGATCCGCGGTAAGGATTTTCCAATAATAAGTTGTAAAGGAACATTTGGTGTGCTGGACTGACTTTGGGAAAGTAATAGGGATAAACTCGTGTTGTTAGTGGACTCTTATCACCAACACAGTTATAAGGTTATGTTTAGAGTAGGCCTATATTTTTAGTTTAGTTTAAGGTTTTCATGATATGTAATAAAAGGAAATCTACGAAAATGAGTGGATATCAGGATAGCGTAAATTCTAAGTTAGAAAGTGTCGTTCAAATGATGGCAAATAATATGTATTTTTAGATATAATACGATGATGTGTTTTGTTGTAAGAGTTTGGGGAAAATATATTATTCAAAGTCGGTGAGTTGTTTTATCACTGCATGAACCTTGTTTACGACCTGAGAGAAGAGAGTCTGCACAGTGAAAGGGCTTGTTGAGAGCGACTCGAAAAATAATACGACGTCATTCTAAATCAACTATGGTGGACCATCCAAGATGACGAAATAGTTCTACTTCCGCAATATGGGTATCAAATAAAAGGGCTTGCCGAAAATAAATAAAAATTTTGTTTGATATAAATGCAAGTTAATAACTAAAAAGTAAAAAATAAATTAAAACAAAAAAACTTTTTTTAAAAAAGCTTTTATTTAAGGGTTCTACAAAAAAGAAAATAAAATGTTCCTTTAGAGTGTTAGCTATCAAATTATAGCCTCATTATACACAATTTATATAATCATAAAAGCTTGTCGCATGATATACTTGTGTAAATTAACTAGTACCTATTCAATTGACTAACTTGGTCTGCTAAGTTCAAGTGTGTTAACATTTCAGTTTAATTGAATTCCTATAGATACCTACGCAAACCTCGCGACAAGCTTTTATGATCATATAAAGTGTGTATAGTGAGGCTATAAGTTGATAGTTAACACTCTAAAGGAACATTTTATTTTCTTTTTTGTAGAACCTTTAAATAAATGCTTTTTTTTAAAGTTTTTTTGTTTTAATTTATTAATAGTTATTATAGATTAAGAAACTGCACATGTAAATCTGGCAATAAAATGTTATTTTAGATTCTCTTAAACTTCCACCGCATGTCTAATAATATTCGAAGCTATAGCATTCCAAACTGCATTTACCCAACGTACTGGAATGTGCTCCGCCAAAATCCTCAAAGACGACAAATCAGCTTGGAACGAAGATAGGACTGAATTTGACACTGGGGTCTTGGAGCCACTTTCAACGCTGTCTTCCCAAAGAGATGTCCTGGTTTCTAACAACCAGTCGCATACCATGAGTTGAGCCAACTGAAACAAAACGATCTCATTCAGAATTTTATAAGGTCACTGAATACATCTTATAATTCAGTGTTGTTGGTGAACAACCAAACACATATTTCTATAGTCAAAAAATACAAAATTTACGCTATGCACTCTCAAAAAGGATCACACGGTATACGCCAGTAGAAGCGGGTAGCAGGCCACATAGCAGGGCATGCGTCTGTCATCATGACAGTAAATAACAGGCTTGAAAAAAGTCCGTCAAACTGCGCGTCATTATCAGTTCTGTTCTAGTCCGAAATGGACATTCCTATTCTCAATTAATTAATTCCGTCATTCGAAATAATATTTTCTCTGTTATTCAGATTAGTTCACAATTAAAATTTCATTTTTTCTTTGTACGCGTCTCCCAAGAAGCTAAAACTCGGCAGTGAATTTGGCAAGCTGCTGCGATTCGCTGTCATTCTTACTGATTCTTATACAGAAAACCTACGAATATTCCAAATACATTCAATTACGCCTGAAATGTGGGTGGTTTGATTTTCCCTGTCCTGCTCTGAGTCATTCCCCCACAAATATATAATACTCAATAAATGCTAATTGCTCGTGTTGATTTCGGGAGCATTGTAAACCACACTTTATGTTTTTCAAAATCATGACGTTGCCATCCCTGTACATATTTCATCAGTTGATAGATATTCACAAGCACAAACGGGATTTCATTTCAAATTCAAATTTTCATTCTTATGAGGCTCGCTCAGCTGGTCTGATTAGAAAACCCAGATTTCGACTTCAGAATCAGTCCAGAAAAAATTCTCCTGAACTTGGTCTATACAACCTCCTTCCAAAAACTGTCAAAGCTCTCTCGCTTTATCTATTTAAAAAGAATATAAAAGCTTTTCTTCTTAGAATGCGTTTTACTCAGTTGAAGAATGCTATTTAGCCTTGCAGAACTCTGAAGTGAATGTGCTGTAACTTTTTAGGTAATTTTCTGCATATGCATATTTTAATATGTGTTTTTATTGTTTATTTAATTATTATTTTTTTTATTATATGTCACGATACTATGACTTGTCACAATTGAAATTCTTATCAAAATGTGATGAATAAACTATCTATCTATCTGAATCTTATAATTCAATAAATACCCAAGTAGAAGACGTTTAAGGTAGAAAAAAAACTGTTGCAGGTGAAAATCTTCACTTTGAATATTGTAAGGAATTCTCCATACACATCGAAGCTTATGATTTCAGGTAATCAATTCATTGTTACCCTAAGAAAATTAACTTGCTGATATTCAAGTAGAAGACGACGTTTAAGGTAGAAAAAACCTGTTGCAGGTAAAAATCTTCACTATGAATATTGTAAGGAATTCCCCATAAACATTGAAGCTCATGATTTCAGTTAAACAATTCATTATTACCCTAAGAAAATTTACTTGCTGATACTCTGATACTCTTCACAGAGCTATCAGAACATTGCCTTTGAAGACATATCTGAGGGCTTCATCATACAGCTTCCACAGTCCCGATCTGACTGATCCTGGAGGTATTCTAGCCTTTTCAGACCTGTCCGAATATTGCCTTCGATAGCATGAGATATATAAAAAATATAAAAAAATACTTACGATAAACGTTTATATCCAGGATAGGACTTAGTTAACATCAAACCAAATAATCTTTATTAAATATAAACATATCCTGTTATAACATGTAATCTAAGACCATAGCAGTTTATGTAACAAGTTGACATACCTTTTTTTTATGGTCAGCCTCCCGCAAAGGCTGAAAGTCTATGCCGCTGTAGAAGCGCTGCGAGAGGATAAGTGTCGGTTCACGTTAGATTTGAAACGCTGCAGGTTGTAGCCGTCGGGATACAAATTCCCTGGTAGCTCATTCCACAGCGTCGAAGTTCTCCAAAAGAAGGAATGTTGGAGGAGACTGGTTCGGGGAGTGGGGACCTCGACGTGTTAAGGATGAGCTCGCAGAGCCCCTCTAGTGTTCCTCATTCGGACAGCCTTTGGTGTTATTATCTCGGAGAGTTCACTCGAACATCTTCCGTGATAGAATCTGTAGAACAGGGATAGATCTGCCACCCTTCTTCATGTTCCAGGCTGTGGAGATGCTTTGTGAGGTTAGGCGTACCGACCAATCTAATTACTCTCTTCTAGATAGTGTCCAGAACCTTTAGAGAGTGCTTTGGAGCGCATCCCCACACATGGGAGCAATACTCCAGCGATGGTCGGATCTGTGCCTTGTAGAGCAGCAGCAGTTGCTCTGGTGTATACAACTTCCTACAGCGGAACAAAACTCCAAGCTTCTGGGATGCCGTTTTAGCAATACGGACGACATGGTCGTGCCAGGATATGTTATTATTGATGGTGATGGAAGATGATTCGACTATGAGGCGGCCCTCCATTTCCACGGTTGGTAAGCCATCGTAAGACTTCTTTGTAAGTGTTGTTGCCTGAGTTTTTTGTACGTTGAACGGTACTTTATTTGCTTTTTAAAGCTTCTGATGCTAGTACCAATGTATGGTCGCGTGTGCGATATGAGGTGGGCCAATGATGCCCGAGTGAATTACCTTGTTAGCGAGTGGTGAATACTTCCAGTTGTGTGGGAATTGGGAATGAATCGCGGTTGCACGATTAAATGAGTGGACTGTATGTCGGTTGCATGTGGCGCGACGTGCACGTGCTGCTCGCGCGAAACGGTCCGTCCTCTTCGACTGCCGGTGACTGAATTCGATGAATGACTGTTCACAGGATCGGGTTCACTTCCGACTTTATGAGTCTGCGCACTGGTGCCGGACGTTGCGAGATAAAGCGCGCGACATTCGAAACTGTACAACGATGAAGAACTTTCGCCGAGTAAGAGCATTTACAATCCAGAGAAAATATTTGTTGTTTCAGTCTATATTGAGAAATCACCCCTGTTGCCATACATCTTGTTAGGATGCACTGAAGAAACACTGCACTTCAAATAAATATGCAATGCAACTACAATGCACCCCAACAAAAAACATAATCACACATTTATGTCGACGGTACAAAAAAATGTGTGTAACATGAGCAGAAAGCATATCAATGAATATTTTGGTTAAAAAAAGATAAAGAAAGTAGTTGCAAGGCCTAAGTCTCGAACCAACACCCGCTCGAGTACAGTGATGCGCTGTCTAACACTATACCACAGGGCTACCCGGCATCTTGCGGAGAGGATAGTTTCGACGAAACATATTTGGTTAGGTACTAACATTCAAAAAGATATTTATTTCGATCGTAAACTTCTTTTCGGGCTGCACACTTCATTTATCGCCTATGTTGCAACAAATATACACTAGTTACAACTGTTACAAGTATTTTCACGATTGGCTGGGTATCTAGAATCTACTATCGGAGTAGGACGTCGTTGGTCAAAGGAGCATCCTTACCGCCATGGTGACGTCCACAGAGTTAACATCTCTACAGGGAGCCTAATTTGAATATTGGCCAGCCAACATCTATAGTGCTATTGACACTCTTCTTCGTCCGTTTGAGGACCTTTCAGTTTCTTCAAAATCTGGCAGTTTCCGCAGTTTGAACACATGTTCCGCAAAGTATTTAACTGGGTATTTAACTATACATTACAATATACTTGCAATGTAACTGATTTACATGAAGATAATTTGTATTCATTTAACGAAATCTCAAAAATGGTAAATTTCATAGCGGAATATCGCAATAACTTCTAATGTGTCGTAAATCTGGCAACCTACAATCGGCGTCCCCTAAACCTGTCATGTGACTGTCATTGTAGTTGTGGTTATTGCGTCTGTAGAGATTTTTGTTGTTTTAGTGTATATTTGAGTGACTTTGTGACTATTTGTGGTGTGAATTAAATTATTTATGAACAATATTGTCATATTTGCATGATAGGATGAAATAAAAAGTGCACAGTTTGCTGCAAGAGCGACGAATCGGTGAACACCAGTTATCATAGGTTAGTATAGGTTTTGTTTTGGTTTTCAGTAGCGTAAAATATGGGGAAACACTTCATGGTAATAATAAATTATCAACTGTTACAATCAAATTATAATAATAGTAACTCTCTAAGTATAGTTAAATACTAATAATAATTGTACCAGTTTGTAACATCACAGTGATAATTGGATCTATTAATGAACATCCAATTTTAATATAAAGTCGTACGCCACTGGTAATGCCCTCAAGCTGTCAAAATTTCTGTTACATGTTGGCTGGTCAGCGACCTGTGCATTTTGTTGTTTACATTCCCTCTAGAGATGTTAATTCTGTGGTGACGTCACACGGGTTCGGGAGCCGTCGGCGTATTTTCGGTACTCAATTCAAAAACCCATTTTTATTTTGATATAACTTTTGAATTATTGCGAAAAAAAAGAAAACAAACAGTTTTGTTATAAAACTTATATATGACCTCTCCATTTATCACAAAAAAAGTATTCAGAACCCTAATTTCTTGTCATCATTATCATTTGATAGACCAACAATCCAGTGATCAAATGTACTGCTTTTGTGGAATCTGAACTCTGATAAACAAGAAAATGCAATTTTTCGTCCGTTTAGGATGGAAAATCAGACTAGAAAAGATGGTTCATAAAGATCGATTGTAAATAAAGCTGTAATTTTTCACCTTTTTGAGGTAAACTTCAAGAGAGACCAATAATTTTTAGAGAACTATGATAGATGCATGTTCTTGAATGGGCTGCTCTGACTGGTCAAAGCCGTTGTTAAAATACGCTTGTTGATAAAATCGAGCCTTAGCCTCTCAGAACTGGCCCGATCTGTATTTTTTTGCAAATAAATCAAAACAATGGCCTCTTTTGTTACCACGTACCAACACTAAGTTGTCCTTCTTTTTGCAGCTGGTAAACGTCAAACTATCAGAAAGCAGATGACTGGCATAGTCGCACTGGTGCAGTATTTTTCTGGGTGTGGCATCCAATCCATAAGAAAAGTAACTCTTCCTGGCTATGAAAGCGGCCACAATCGCCTTTGGCAGAGGATCGTTTTGAGATGCCAGCGGTTCGGGAATCATCTCCATCTTTTTGTACATGGTCTCTGAACACTCGTCTCCCATCAACCAATGGCAGGCGATTGAGGCGAATGTCATCCACCATTGAGCCACTGGATCCGCATAACCTTGAAACATTACAAATTATACATAACTACTGTGTGCATTTTATTTTTGGGTTGAGAAAGTATGACCAGACCTAAGTATAGTTATAGTAGTATAGCGTTTAATGTAAATATAAAATAAATAAAATACAATAAACAACAAGTGCCCCAAAAAAGTTAAAAACTTGTGCTTGGGTACAAGGTAATTATTATAAAACAGAAACAACAAATAAGGGTTAATTCAGGAATATTTGTATTCTATAGATATTAGTAATAATAGGTATTACATATGTCTACAAGTTGGTGAATTTTAATGCGATTATTATTCACTATCCATTGTTTTAAACCATACTTGAATAAATTTAAAGGCACTAGACATTTTATGCTTTCTGGTATCTCATTGTATAGTCTTGGAGCAAGAAATGTATGACATCGTAATAAAGTATTTTTTCTTGCTTTTGGTACAACATTACATGCATATCTTATCGGCGGATATCTAGAATTTTTGTTTTAGAAAATAACAAGTCACTAGGATATGTACATTTCACTTTATATAAAATTTTTATTAAACGTTTTTGAATAATTTCTATTGCTTTTATATTATTTTTACATGCTGCGCCCCACACCACAATACAATATCGTATATGACTATGAACAAGTGCTTCGTATACAATGATCATCTGTTCATAGGTAAGTATAGTGGAAAGGAGTAGTTAAAATTTGCTTATAACGTAACGTATCTTTTTGACAACATATTCTGTATGCTCCTTCCATTTGATATGGCAATCTAGATATATTCCTAAGTACTTGATACTGGTGACCATTGATATAGGAGCTACCTGTCTCCAACTGATTTGTAAGTTGGCGTATTTCGGTAAGCCGTTTGCGTACGACGCGAATGGAATAAGGTCAGTCTTGTTGAAATTGACTGTTTAAAGTCGACTACTGAACCAGTTGAACATTTTTTTAAAACCATTTTCAGCCTTTGATTTTAATATTTCCCAACTTTCAGCAGAAAATATAACAGCTGTATCGTCTGCAAAACTCACTACATCGCCACTCACATCAACCGCAAATAGGTCATTTATATATATGTTAAAGAATAATGGTCCCAGTACCGTTCCTTGAGGAACCCCGCATGTTATAGGCAATAGAGAACAAGATCATTTATTTATCATAACAGTTTGTGTTCTATTACTTAAGTAACTTTTAATTAGATGATAGATTTGACCCCGTATACCATAATTTTGTAAAGTCTTCATGAGTATCATATGATCAACTGTGTCAAATGCTTTTGCTAGGTCCACAAAAACACATAATGTTGGAATATTTCTGTCCACATTTTTGCATAGTACTCCTATGCTTCAGAGAAATTCCTTACATTAAATCGAAATAGCAATATGCTGAAAAATCGCTACTAAATATTCTTACATAAAAGGCTAGTTTTTTATCAGAGGCAGTAGGCAGTATCTCAGGAGTTCGTCAAGGATGTGTATTATCTCCGATGTTATTTAACATTTACTCTGAATTTGTGATGAAACAGGTATTGGACAACTGAAATAGCCGTATAACTATTGGCGGAAGCAAAATATCCAACTTAAGATTTGCTGACAATACAACCCTTATTGCTGCTTCTCATGAAGAATTAGTAGCTCTATTAAACATCTTAGAACAAGACAGTGCAGCTTATGGTCTTGGTATTAACTGCAACAAGACCAAGGTTATGATCGTAGATAGAGAGCATAGTAATCATTGAGAAATAAAGTCAGTAAGCCGTTGTGAAGTAGTTCAAAGTTTGTGTATCTCGGTTCTTTGATCGACAATTCGGGTAGCTGTGAAAATGAGATTCGACGACGCATTCAACAGGCACGTGTGGCCATGACAAAGCTTACTAGAATATGGTGTAAGCATAACATCACTAAAGCTACCAAAATAGCTCGCATAGATGCTTTTGAAATGTGGACGCGGAGGAGAATACTGAGAATTCCTGTCCATCGAAATAACGTTTGGATGAGCTCGGTAATCCAAAGAGACTATCCTCCAAAGTGTCGACGATAATGCTTACATTCTTCGGACATATTCACAGAAGCGATAATATGGAGAAACTTGTAGTTCAGGGTCATGCCCCGAGTGGACGGCGCCGTGGCCGTTCCCCTACACGCTGGGTGGATACGACAAAACAGTTGCTGGATAAGTATCAAGAGCGCCACTGAACTGACAGTAAATCACGAACGATGGCGAGCTACAGTTCTCAAAACTATTGATAATATTCGTGTCGGTAATACTCTAGCTCCGACTTAATGCGTTTTACAGGTTCACAACATGTCTGTTAAGACATTGTGACTATGATGATGATCTCAGAGTAGTTTCGCAATATTAAGATGATGTAACTATAACAGACACAACAGAAGCTAGGAAATCACAGCATTCACTTTTATTCACTTCTTTTTTTAAACATAGTTTCTCCCAATCGCTCTGTTTCTTTGCAGCTCTACTGATTGCGGTTTTAGGGCTGTTAATGAAAATCCTAAATCGAACCTTAACCACTGCTACTCATCCAACACAGAAAAACCAAAAATGGTTTGATGATGCATGTTCAGTTAGTTAGTTTTTCGTATAATTTTTTAGCTCTCACTGACTCACTGAAGTCACTGATGAAGAGAGCTTATGCAGAGGCTCTGTTTGTTTGTCCGTCCGTCTGTCATATACGAAATGTAGCCAAAACTGCATGTGTTAGAGAAAAACTAAATACAGATTCGGAATCCGCATGAAAAAACTAGTGCGGGACAAATACAGTTTTGTCAATATCGCTTCCGGTTTAAAGAAAAAAATTGAATCAAATTACGACAGGTAACTGATGACGTATTATGTACGGTGTATTGATATTCCTGAAACACAGGCAGCGTGGCCGAGCGGTTAAGACGCTAGGCACCAGTCCGAAAGGGCGTGGGTTCGAATCTCACCGCGGTCAACAACTTTTTTCTTTTTTTTAAGATTAAATGTTAAATTTGTTGATTGCTAGTCCAGGAAAAATGCGGTTTTGTCAATATAATAAAAAATTGAATTTTTATACCAACAAATTCCTTCCTACTTTTATTGCATCATGTTGAAACTTACTTTGAACAGAGTTCGTTCCGAACACCGTTTTTGCATCAACGCTGACATCATCTTTCAACAACTCCAAGTAAATTAATGCGTCGCAAATGCTGTCCGTTTTCTTATCAGAACCACTATCGCTTTTGTGGCCTGGAGAAAGTATGATTTGCATTGCAGTCTCCAATAAGTGTTCACGGTACATCTGAAATAGTTATTACAAAATCAGTATTTCACGAATACTTTAGCAAAAATAAATTTGTACCCGAATACTTATTACTATCACACTAGTCAATGTTCTATTGAATTGGTTTAAAATTAGTGTGATCACAGTTTGGTGTAAGCCTGATTAAAATAGTCTGCAAAATATAAAGTAAAAATCTACCTAATCGGTTCTAGCAAATACAACATATAAAAAGCTTTTTGAAGTGATCTATATGGTCAGTTGTTATCAGGTACATCTGTATCTGTATCTGTAAAGTGGGGAGGGTGAGTGGTCCCACTGCACTTGGACCACAACTGGCCCTAACAAGGAGTTGTTTACTCGGGTCATCGTCCATCCTGCCAATTGTAGGAAGGTGAACAAGTCGCTAGGGGACATCTCCCTTATGTGGGCAGGTGTAGGCCAAGACTCGCCGAACGCACACTCTCTAATAGAAGATAACTCTGGGCATTCACATTTGACGTGTTCCACAGTTTCGTCTTCGCTTTCACACATTCTACATATCGGTGTGTCACTTTACTCCATAGGATGGAGGTGTTTCCTGAGTTGACAATGGCCAGTCAGGAATCCTACTGTGAGACGTAGGTTTGGTCTGGTCATCGCCAAGTACTTCCTGGATATTGCCTTGTCAAAACCTGCAAGGGTTTCCTTGGCACATCGGCATCCTTGTAGTTCTTCCCATCGTTTTACCATTTGGGCATGGGAGTGTTTTTTGGCTATTTCCGAACTTGTGGTTGTCGACATTCCAGAAAGATCACATGTTCCTAGAATTCTTTGGTCAGCGACCTTCCTGGCTAGACCGTCCGCTATACGGTTGCCTTTGTTGTTGTTATGCCCCTTAACCCACCTCAGGACAATATTGTTTTTGTCCGAAGCATGGGGTAAAGTATGGTGGCATTCCGTTGCTAGCCCTGATGTGATACAAGGTCTTTTCAGGATTAGAAGTGCTTGTCTGCTGTCAGTGCAGATTGCTACAGTCTTGCCAGATACATCTCTCCTGGCTAGTTCATTTGCGGCTATCAATATGCCAGCCAGTTCCGTTTGAACGACACGGGCGTGTTTACCCATTGCCCACTTTGTTCTTAGGTTTAGAGACCTGGAGTACACACCACATCTAGTGCCTTCCCTTGTTTTGAAGCCATCTGTGTATATGCAAAATGAATTTGTCACGTTTGGCTCAGCATTCTGTTTAATTTGTATTTTGTAGGGTTTTTTAAAAACGAATGTTGGTTCAATTGAGTCGCTGGTTGCATGTAGCATAGGTAGTGCCTTTAGCGCTTCCCGCCATACCAGCTGCCTCGGTCGTCCCATACCTACATCCGGGTTAACACCAACCGTGCGAAGTCGTAGCATTGACAGTAACGCAATCACTACTTCCATAGCAGCAGTCGGTGTTGTTCTCATGACTCCTGTTATATTAATGCAGGCCATGCGTTGTATTTTATATAATTTATTAATCGCCGTCGCCTGCAGAACTTTAGGTTCCCAGGCAATGGCTCCATACGTAGCATAGGCCTAATGATTGTGGTATAGATCCAGTGGGTAACTCTTGGCGACAGGCCCCAAATGCGTCCCACTGTTCGCCGACATTGTTCATAAGCGCCATATGTTCTTTTGGCTCTGCTATCTAAGTAGAAGTTCCACGTCAGCTTTCTGTCAAGGGTAATGCCAAGATATTTCACCTCAGGTACATATTTACACTATATGTCAAAATTATGCAAATAATAGTTGCTGCGCAGTGCACGTAACGTCAAGGCTATGGTCGTTCCACCTTATCCTATTTTGCATCAACATCCGTTGAAAAAAAAACGGCTAAACTACCTAGATTGCCTGAGGCGTGGTAAGAACATAAAAAGATATGAATCCAAAAATTCTGTTATTCGGGTTACAAGGTAAGGCACAATGCATATACTTTTCAACTGCTTACCTTTATTTGAACTGCCAAAGGATCAAAGCTGTCCTTCATAATACTGAAAGGTAAACTACCAGCTTTTACTGCTTTCGTTGATCTGTTAGACAGGAAAAACTTGTAACCATATGGTGTGAAAAGCCACTGTAATCGTTTAGGAATAGGCTCACATGAATTCGTGCACGAGAGCTGGGCCAGACCCAAATAGTACCTGAAAGCATTAATCAATTGAAGCATTTTGTGCTTGTTCTCATGTTCTCTACCAACAGTTAGATAGCAGCTCTAAACCGCAGTGCACTTAGTACACTAGTACCTACTAGTTTTTATAAAGGTGATTAAAAACCCCACTATACAGGGTGGGCCAATAGTGCGTGGACGGAGGATTGTGGGCTTACTGAAAAATATTTCAAAAATCTGTCACTTGACCATGGTAGGCACCCTTGAGGGCTATAACGTAAAAATATTTTCACCTAAATTCTGACGTTTATACAAGGTGATTCATATCAAACTTACATTTTTTTAATGGAACCCCCTATATGTTATTGCATATTTGGATTCCTTGGTTAATTCTAGTGTGACTTTATGTATCACACATGGAACTTTACACGAACCGTTTAGGCGCAAATCACCATTTTTGGTATAAGTAGGTTATCAGAAAAAAATTGAATATCGCAGCGATTATAAAACTTAGAAGGCCGTGACTTTGCGGTACGACTAAGCATGAAATGCGTCACCTAAGGTCAGACGGCTAAATTTGAATTCTTTTTGTACTTGGAGGAATCGATAGATTAATAATTAAGGAAACTTCAATCACAGATAACTTGATTTTTTAAATGGGAATGCCTATTTTGGTTTAAAGAATCAAACGTAAAATTTGATTACCTTTCTAACGATGTAGCGTTCTTGATATCAATCTTTCTTGGTTTTCATTTTATTTCAAATTTTTAGTCAAATCGGTGTTTTTCAATTTTCCTGCGTGCAAGCAATCTAGCAGGCCATGAAAAATAAACAAAAGCTCGTTAATATGGAAGAAACCAACTAACTTAGTAGAAAGATGCAAACTAACTAGAGCAACGAGGCAAGATTATGACAATTCCTTACAACATATTAGCTCTAACCGGATACAGCAGCGGCAAGATATCTAATGTCAATGAGTAGCTGGGGTATGACAGAAGTGTTTGTTTTTCACAGCCTACTAGCTATTGAGATCCACTAGAGCTTGACAACTTTCCAAAACGATTAAAAATTTTGAAACAAAAGGAAAACTACCACTGATTTTTGCTTACAGTCTAACATGTTTAGAATGAAATTTCACATTTAATGGGATAAAAAAATTAGTCATTTCCGTTTAGTTAAGTGAAAAGTGAAGATATCTCCAACTGGAGCATTCTGAACATCTATTGAAATAACTGCTAGAATTTTTTAATCACGCTATGTTGTAATTGCGATTATTTCATGTAGTTTTCTACAAACTAAATTATGTTTTACAATTCAAACAGACTGCAAATCAAGTTTCATTTTCCACGATTTTTCTAATAAATAGAAGAAGAATTTGAAGGGTTCCAGTCAGAGGTATCATTACTTTTGACTTATGGAAATGGCTACTTTTTCATAGCATTAAATGTGAAAATTTATTCAGAAGACATAGATATTCTACTGCCAGCAACAATCACTGGTAGTTTTCCTTTGATTTAAATATTTTTTTACTGACTTTGGAAATTGACTAATAGCTAGTAGACTGAGAAATGAGCGTTCTTGTTACCACTATTGTTTCTGGTTAGAGCTAATATGTTGTAAAGAATTTTGATAATCTTGCCTCGTTGCTCAGGTTAGTTTGCATCTTTCTACTAAGTTAGTTGCTTTCTTCCATATTAACGAGCTTTTGTTTATTTTTCATGGCCTGCTAGGTTGCTTGCATGCAGGAAAATTGAAAAACGCCGATTTGACAGAAAATGTGAAATTAAATGAAAACCAAAAAAGATTGATATCAAGAATGCTGTATCGTTAGAAAGGTAATCAAATTTTACATTTGATTCTTTAAACCAAAATAGGCATTCCCATTTAAAAAAATCAAGTTATCTGTGATTGAAGTTTCCTTAATTTATCCTCTGATTTCTTCAAGCACAAAAAGAATTCAAATTTGGCCGTACGACCTTAGGTGACGCATTTCATGCTTAGTCGTACCGCAAAGTCACGGCCTTCTAAGTTTTATAATCGCTGCGATATTCAATTTTTTTCTGTTACCTACTTATACCAAAAATGGTGATTTGCGCCTAAACGGTTCGTTAAAAGTTCCCTGTGTGATACATAAAATCACACTAGAATTGACCAAGGAATCCAAATATGCAATAATATATAGGGGGTTCCATTCAAAAAAATGTAAGTTTGATATGAATCACCCTGTATAAACGTCAGAATTTAAGTGAAAATATTTTTACGTAATAGGCCTCAAGGGTCCCTACCATGATCAAGTGACAGATTTTTGGAATATTTTTCAGTAAGCCCACAATCCTCCGTCCACGCACTATTGGCCCACCCTGTATAACTGAATTTACTTTAGTTATATAAATAAGGTTACGCCAGACACTATATAAATTAATTATATGCCTATTGGTAACGGTTACTAAGAGTCCTATAAAATAGTGATAGGAACATGTATATCACCTCATTATACGCCTGTAAGCTACAGTAGCCTTATACACTTATTATATTGCTTGAGTACCAAAAGTTACCTCTATATATCCTTATATAATTTTTTATTACCTCAATTTGCGGAAAATGTTTATTGGGATAGGTATTGTTCAAATGAACAACCGGGCTCTACCAAGGAGGGTGGCAATATTTGTAATGCAGTTTTTACAAATAAATGAACAAATGTAAAACCAGACTCCATCTTACCTCTGCAATATATTCAAGTAACTAGGTACGCTCTCCTTTACTCTGAGTGCCATACCAACATAGATGTCAACCATTCCAACAGGATTGATCCTTCCTTTAGCTGCGTCGGCAAGGTTGAGCGCATTCAAAGCAGTGGTGAGTCCTAACATATGACACGTCTCTGCAGGCCCATCTACTAGCTGGATTTTGTGAAGATCATTGAACACTAGGGCCAGTTCTTTGCAGGAGGTCAGTGCTTCATAACGAGCGTTACTAATAGAAAAAAAATATATTACACGAATGCTTCAAGTACATGTTTTCTCAAGTATGAGACCCTGATGTGCCTTAACCCATTAGTGCCTACCGTTAAGCCGAATTTGCATTACGAAACTAGTTCAAAGAATGCTAAAATTAATTACACGATACTGGTTAATGCGAAAAATTTTCATTAAATCAAGTGTCGTGAAACTTTCAGTATCACAGTGACCAAGGCACTGTCCGCTTCAAAACCTACTGCAATTCGTAATGTTGTTATTAACAAATTAAAGAGATTTGGGCGGAAGAAAAAACGATGGTGGATTCGAGAGTAGTTATCGAGAAAAGATCTGGGTGTAACTCAGTTGATTTCTGAATTAGCAGATGGTGATCCTGAAAGTTACAAAAACTATTTTCGAATGAGTGAAGCACTCTTATTAGATTAAAGTCTCCAACTGAATATCAAAACAACATACAACATGCCGTGAAACATTGACAGCAAAAGTGAAACTCCAAATTACGTTGTTATTTAGCAACTGGAACATACGAACTTAGAGTATCAATGTGTAGCATATCAAAGTTTTATCCCTATTTTTATATTGTCTATGTTTAGGATCCCAAAGACACTCATTACGCTGGTATTCATTTATAAATTAATATTTTTATTAACAGCCTAGCATTCACTTGTCATTATCACCAAAAATCGACATACTTATTCCCCTTCTTACAATATAAGGTATTGTAATATTATACAGGGTATTTCAAAAGTTATGACCTTTTCTATATCCAAATCGCTATCGAATGAACGTACTGTATAACAAAAAGTAATGAATCAAAAATTATTTTTTCTGCATGGAAAGATAAAAAAAATCCTCTAGTTTTAAAACCGGCTATAAAAAAGCCGACGACGCATATTCGTATACAGGGTGATGTAGAATGCAAAATCTAGGTTTTCTCTTTTTTGTAAATGTAGCCCCCAAAAGCCGTAATTTTACGACCAATTTTTAACTGTAAACTTTCTTATAAAAACTGGTTAGGTTATAACTTTCTATAATAATATAATAAAGACGTAAAATTATGGCTTTTGGGGACATTATAAAACAATACTAAAAATCAATTTTTCATTGCGATATATAGATTTTGCATAAATAAAAACTGATTTAAAATCCTTACGCATCAATGAAAAATCCTCCAGCATGGCTAGACAGCCACCGACCTATCCATAGTCTATGCATAACCTGTCTGAATATTTGCCAACAAAGGCACAAGAACAACTCCAGTCTGGTGGTAGGAAAAACGATACCGTAGATTTTCAGACAACGAAGCAACTCTTGCTTTGCACTCAGTTTGTCTCCCTGAAATGGGAAACAACAGGACATTAAATTTGATAACCTCAAAATGGTATGAAACGGTCCATTTCGCACTTACATTGTCTATATAATTTGAGATTACAACGTCTCGATTGATCTGGTATCTTCCTAAAGACGACAATGGAAGTTCGAAACAGACCTTTTGAAACTTTTTTATATTTTTTTTTATTTTTTCTTTATTTTTTTATTTCTTTTTTTATTTTTTGTTTTTTATTTTTTTATTGCTTTTTTATTTTTTTTATTTTACTTATATTAAGATTTTATTTTCCTTATATTGGTTAATGTATATTTTCGAGTATGATATATTAGAGACTCTTATTTTTCTGCTTAAAGAGATCTCTTCTTTAGGCTAATCTCTTTGTTATGTTTTTATCCTTGTTAACTAGTTCATTTCTATATAATTATTGTAAGACTAGTAATTATTGTATGATTGATTGCACAATATCACGTAAGGAAAAAATGGTAACTAGTGGGTGCAATTTGGAGTTTATCTGTTAGCAGCGAATTATAAATAAATAAATAAATCTACCTTGTCTGCAAATTTCAAACAACACTCATATGGTAGGTTGTCTATGGCACTGACAACAAATTGAAGTACCACAAAATATTACCTGGCTTAAAAACTTTTCAGCTTGTCTTCTATGCTTCCAAAACGTCTGGCTTTCTTTACACTTCTGAGGAATTATCGGATCGCCATATACGAACATTTTCACCATGCAGAATCCCAAGATCAACAAATTGAATAACCATAGCATGACTGATGAGGTTAATGACATAGTTGGAGGGGTATCTAGAAATCAAAACTCGTATGTTATTAGGTATTAGGTATATATCTCACTAAGGGCCGGTTTCTCAATGTCCAGTTAAAGTGTCAGATAGATATCTGCCAGATAGCGTTGCTATGGATACAACTGTCAGATAAGATTTACGTGACTTCGTAAGTTTAGCCTTCAATTGTTTAAACAATTTATCTAACAGTTGGTGTTATCTTGCAGATAAATATTTAACTAGACATTGAGAAACCGGTCCTTACTCATAAAACATTTACTTACATCCCAAAATCCTCCTGTTGGCGTAAATGGAGTCATAGGTTTCTGACCATTTGTTATACATAAATCCAAAGGGATTGAATATCACCATTACGAGCATGAACATACACAGGGTGAGACGAGAACTGTCCAACATACCTAAAATAAAGAGCAGTAAATTCTTATTCACGGGTCAGCAATGCTTATATTCAGGATTTTCGGTAGCCTTCTTTAAATGCTTCTTTTCAGCTATAGGTTGCCTGAGCAGGCGACAGAAAAGATCTGCCTGTGCGCCATCTGATACCGGAAGGTGGCGGCAAACCAAAGAAAATCGCTGCTAACCAGCAGCAGACTTTTTGGTGGAACGCCACGGCGCCTTCGCTTGGCCGACCAGAAGAGCTAGGTTCTATATGCTGCTGCATATGAGAGTCGATATACGAGGGTTGCTCTATATCTCCGCCAATCCACCACTACGCATACAGCTGTTTCACGCTTATTAGCGATCCTAGGTCGATTGAAGTCTGCTGCTGTTTAGCAGCGATTTCCTTTGGTTTGCCGTTACCTTCGGGTACCAGATGGCGCACAGGCAGATATTTTGTCACCTGCTCTCACATGCTTCACATGTCTGGTAGGCATGAATATTCTGATGCTCTCTATCTCCGTCAATTGACATATGGCGCACTGATGATCGCTAATAAGCGTGAAACAGCTGTCTGCGTACTGGTGGATTGACGGAGGTATAGAGCAACCCTAGGTTGTCTGTTTGAATTTGATAAATGTCCATTTGACTGTCTAAAAGCTCAGGAAATACCATTTTTTAAATTGTCTTTTTGCCAGAGGTAAACATCATGATCCGTTCCTTTAAAATAGGCACAATATTTTTCAAGAACTTTTTCGAATATAAATTTAGCTTTAAACTACTTATTTGTAAGCTACATTTTTAAACCAAATTTATTTCAGGGTCGCTTATCATGGCATCGTAGTAGATTAAGGAATGTTATTAGTTTATAGGTGAATAATTAATCTTGAAACAAAGGAAGATCACTATGGGTATCCTGTTGTTTTTCCGGGATATTTTCGCCTGTGACTTAACCTTTGTACGTACGTCGAAATTTCGGCTTATTATATTTAAACCAACATGTTTCCTGGGACCCGTTTTTGGAGTTCGAGAGAATTAGTTTCTCGTAGGAACAGTTTCTCTCACAATGTTCTCCTGAGAAAGTTAATAGGTGTTCTTGACAGGCCTGGGATGTTATTTATACCCTGTTACCCGATACTTTAAACTGTCAGCCGTGTCAACAGTGAACAGCTGTTCGGCTAGTGATAACTAAAAATACTCCAGATTGACTCTTGACCTATCAATTTTAAGCTTTGAAGGAATACAGGGCTGTACTGAGACTACTGAGTGCAAATCCTGCAAATGACGAGTAATTGACACGGTGACGTTTTCGTCTATGCTCTGAGGTCTATGCCTATTTTACATTTTCTCGGAAAATCCGGCGTTTCTTTCAGTATATCAATATGGCTAGTCTGAATGGTGACGATTACGCTTTAAATGAGGTAAGAATGAAGATAAAAGCATTTTTGGCTAAATCACATACAAGCACTGAGTACCTAACACTTCTTTTTACGGCAATCGGAGAAAAATAAAACGGTGAAGGGCAATGCGCAACTGCTATACGAATAGTAATAAATGTATGAAGCTATTTCAGAGAGTTAACACAGGTTCGATTTCCTGAATTAGAACTGAACATTACTGAGGCACCAAATAATAAATTAGTAGTTTAATTAGAAAAATTTTTGACGCAAGCTGATCAGTTAAACTTCCTATATTTATTTTACTCTGTGTACTTTCTTTATACTCTTTTCCAATTGCACGTTGTACGTTTTAACTAATAAATATTCCATTAGTGATACAAGCTATTCACTGAATCGTCCCTACAGCTAAATATAGGTGTATTCTGATAGTCTCTAACAATATACAAATCAAAAAAATAATCTGTTTATTTTAACCAACCATTTTTGCTGCGAATTTCTGGATATTGAACCAATTTGCCAATCAACACCACTAGTAAAAAATTAAATTTGAGATACACTTCTTCGTCAGCTGATACCTATCAAATAGACGTCAAGCCAGTTTAAAGTAACAGGTAACAGAGTATATGTCGGTTAGCTGTCAATAATTGTCATAGATATCATAACCTAAAATGGATCGGCTCTGTCAAATCCTTCCCGTACATCGACGCATACGGATAAATCAACTCACAAGATTTCATTGTCGCGCTGACGTGAATGACACTTATGATAGCTATGACAGATAATTTTAGAAGAAACATGGCTTTCTCGGGAAATAATGTAGGAGAAATTGTTCCTACGCTTTTTAAGAGAATAATTTTCTCAAAACTGGTCCAGAACACCAATTATTACAGATTTTTGGAGAAAATCCGCCATTGTTTCCTATAGGAAATGTCTCTCTTAACTTCAAAAACGGGCCCCTGGGAGAATAAAATTTACTAGGCACATAGGGTTAGCAAAGAAAATAAATACGCTTGTAACTTTAACACTAATATTGACAGTTAGGAATTTTTTATTTTATTTTCAGATATCGCCTGTTTTAAATTTATATTAAAAATTTATTTCTACGCCCGCATTTTCTACAACTACATATATTACAGCTTACTTTTTATACGTATTATTATATTTCCGGTGAGTATACAGGGTGTTCTATGACGAGGGGAAGATACTTTAGGAGAAGATTGTACACTGATTTCCAACAAAAAAAGTCTTATTAAGTAGGGTTCCATTTTCAACTGTCTTGGAGTTATTTAATTTTTGTTTATTTATTTTCAAGAAGCGTTTCTTATTGATGACTGGTTACAGTGTTCTTTTACTTCAATAAATTATTATAATACTTTCAAGTATTTAGCTTAAACACAAGTCTAAAAATCCAAAGGTAAGGTCAAAAAGTCCAAAGGAAACCATAAAATGAATTTCGCATTTCCAAGCTCCTGAAGTTACCTCTAAACTTACAGTAATGATTCAACAAGCAAATTGAAGAGGAAAGCTAGCGCACTGTGTTGGCCTTTTTTGTTATCGTGCTTGATTGTTAAATTACAGACATTTGAGGAATGTATGATTTTACACTGCGAGTTCTTTTGCACACTAAAAAAACTTTTTGAAAAAATTGCTCTTAACTATCACCTCCTGAAATACTGTGTATGTAGTTTGAAAAACAAGTGAGTTCTGTTGCAAATGGTTTTCCGTGTTTTACACGGCAAATACATATGTATAACTGTGTGTATCCAGGCCCCGAAGACATAACCCTCAAACTAGTACCTGTGGTTGTGTCCATAAGTTCGTCATCGCTCTCGTCTTTGACATTCGAGAATTCAGGACTGGAGGGCAGAGAATGATCGGGCGACAGAGAAATGTCCGATGGTGGCGGTGTGTCTTCCGGACGGTATTTTGCGTCACCGGTAGTCAACAAATCTTTGAGAGTGTTCTGTCTGGCAGCCATCTTCAAGGCCATGTTTTCTTGCTTCAATCTCGTATTCGTGTTTTGCAGGAATTTTATGTAATCTATGGTTTTGCGTAGGATGGCGGATTTGTTTAGCTAAAATAAGTCATTCATAAATCATAACTAATAAATGAGGGTGATTCTTCATCGAAAAAAAGATAGGATCTTTCATATAATGAAACTTAATTGGAGCATCCCTTGTTAAGATACAGCCCCTTAAAAGGGGTACATAAAATTTGTTTAACAATTTTTTTCACAAGCACTAAAAAGTTACAATATTGAAATTAACCTGACATTTTCTACTACCAAAAAGACACTTAGCCACTAATTTATTTGGTTTACCCCATGGTTGTAAGGGGTGGAAAACGCAACCCCTAAAATGTATTTCCAATGCAACTTTTTGTCTTATTATTTGTTTACCATTTAAAATCTTATTTCAGATAGCCTGTGTCATTCTAAACAAAAAATGTCTCTTGAATTTTGTGCCCAAAATAAACCAGTTTGCAGCAAAAAAATGTTTACGAACAGGATACATATACAGGGTGGCCAATCGGGTGACGTTATTAATTTTTTTTAGACAGCCCGTACCGAGACCTATCCAAAACACCCCCAGATATATGTAGCGATTATTGATAGTTTTCGAGTTATGATTTATTTTCGGAAAATTTTGAGATTTTCCAGTGTTTCCAAGAAATCGTTAAAAACAAAAACAAAAATGTTTTTTTATACTTTTATTTTTTCCGTAATTGTAATCAGTGTTAAGCCTATTTTGATATCCAATAAAGAAAACCTGTACATCCGACCAATAATTAAGTACATTTTGGGCCCAAAGTTTGAAATTACTGTTTTTAGTCAGGAGATCAAAACGTTCAAAATAAAATTAAAAATACGTATGCCTGGTTCTGGAGCTCCAAACGAATCTTAAAAACTTTGCAAGACATTACACTTTCGAAATAATAATGAAAAAGTAGCACTTATGGGGGCATTTTGCGCCGTACGTGACTGAAGGTAAAATGGTGATAATTCACAAATTTCCAAAATGATTTAGAAAACTATTATTATACTTTATTATGACAAATTAAAGAAAAAAAAACTCGCAACACCTAATAAACCCAATAATCATTGATGTTTTAACGACTTTTAATAAAAATTGTGATTTTTGACGTGTTTTTGTCTTCTACTAAATTAAGTTGTATGGAATGTTAGCAAATGAAAGGAATAATAAAACAATAATCTGACTTTCAGTCCCATGGCAGAATTACCTGGGAAGTGGTGTCATAGCATAAATGCACCCGATTGGCCACCCTGTATATACCCTGGTGTAACAGCTTGAATAAAGTTTGATTCAATTCACAATATTTATACCATACCTCCATATATCACATTAGTACTTATGTAACAACTCATTTTTTCCCTCCACATTTTCATACTTTGAACCTCTGAACACACACACACTAAGGCACAACAGAATTTTGAATTACCTTCAAAACAATTCATTCTGTATCGATTTAAACTTCAAAGTGTTTGTAGTTGTAAGCAAACTGACACTACACAGCAAAGCCTTGATGAAACACACACACACACACACACATAATTACTGAGATGAGCACGACTAGCTACCTGATCAATAATGTATATTTTTATTGTAGGAACAATAAATTGAACATTGGAGCAAAGGTTAATTGTGGGTTTACAGGCCACAACAACTGACCTTAACAGTTAATATGCTAGAGCATTTTAATGGGATACAAGTGCTTGGATTCGATACTAAATTTGTTGACACAGTTTATGAAACAACTGCACAAACGATTCAAGTATATTTTTTTGAAAATAAAAGACATCAGTACATATTTTATAGTACAATAATTCCTTTAAAATATATCAACGATGTGTGTGTGGACGATAGCTGTTTCCTATTTGAGATAGAAGAAAATGTCTCAAATAATCGTAGAGGGCTATGAATCTATGCTCCAAAAGTGTTTACCATTATGAATGTGTGACTTAGTAACGTTTTTTTATTAGAAGCCCCTGTATATTATGGCATATTTAGATTCCTCTGTCGATTTTAGTGTGACTTTATGTATCATACTTAAAATGAACCATTTAGGCGCAAATCACCATTTTTGGGTAGTAGGGTAGGTAGTACTCCCAAATATATAATTAAGGAAATTTCAATCACAGGAAACTTGATTTTTTTTAAATGGAAATGCTAAATTCTCTTTACACAGGTAAACGTAAAATTTGATAGCCTGTCTAAAGATATGGAACTGTTGATATTAACTTCTTGTATTTTCGGTATTATTTCAAATTTTCAGAATATTGGTAAATATTTTTGCTTTATTGCCCCCTACATATTTTATTTGAGACACTTTTTTCTATCTTGCTTTTATCCTACCTGAGGCATCGTCCGTTACACATTACATATAATTTTTACGAGTCTTTTAGCTACATTGCATCATCTGGAGTGCAACTTGGGCCCTTTGTTTTTCTACTTTTTGCAAATAATATATGTGAGCCTTTAGATTGCGGCAAATTGATGTATGCAGATGACTTGAAACTATTTATGGAAATAAACTACATCAATGATTGTGAAAATTTACAGCTTCAACTATCTGCTTTAGAGAATTGGTGTATGATGAACACACTTGATTTAAATATAAGTAAATGTAAAATAGTCACATTCTCTCGTAAGCAACAACAAATCTTATATCTGTATTGTCTTTCTGGAACTGAAGTCCTTAGATATGATACTGTATGTTGTTTAGGCGTGACTTTTGAAAGTAAGCTGAACTTAAACGTAAATCAAATTGCTTGTAGATCTCACAATATAATCTAATATAATGTAATGTAATTATTCGCATGGTTCAGACTGCATAATATTCATTCTTTGTTGTAACCACTGTGACCACTACAATACTTTCACCTTGTTACAAACTATCACATGGTTGAATTTTTGGTTAGATGTTACTTTTCTTTTTTAATTACTATTTTTTACACATTAAGTACCATCTGAATTAAATATGATTCATAGGGCTTCTTACTCAGAGGCAAGGTGCATCAAATGCAATTCCAAAATGTATTTTAATTCAATACCTCTTGCATAATATAGAAAACATGATTGTGTATATATTGTCTATTGAATATCAAGGAGTGTGGCCTGGGAGGTTTCCTTTTCATATAAAGAAACTTCATTGTAGCACCCCTTGTTAAGATACAGTCCTTTAAGGGGAGTACATAACATTTGTTTATCAATTTTTTCCACAATCACTAAAAAAAGTTACAAGATGGCAATTAACCTGACAGTTTCTACTACCAAAAAGACACTTAGCGAGTAATTTATATGATGGTTAGTCGGTGGGTTTACCCCATTGTTGTAAGAGATGGAAAACGCAACTTTTTGTCTTATTATTTGTTTACCATTTAAAAATTGATTTCCAATAGCATGTTTTATTCTAAATAAAAAATATCTCTTAAATTTTTCGGCCAAAATAAACCAGTTCGCAGCAGAAAATTATTTTACGAACAGATACATATCGCCGTAAAATAATTTTTTGCTACGAACTGGTTATTTTGGGCAGTAAATTCAAGAGACATTTTTTGTTTAGAATGAAACAGGCTATCGGAAATAAATCTTTAAATGATAAAAAAAAAATAAGACAACAAGTTGCATTGAAAATAAATTTTAGGGATAGCATTTTCCACCCCTTAAAACCATGAGGTAAGCCAAATAAATGACTGGCCAAGTGTCTTTTTGGTAGTAGAAAATGTCAGGTTAATTTCCACAGTTTAACTTTTTTAGTGCTTGTGAAACAAATTGTTAAACAAATTTTATGAATCCCCTTTAAGGGGCTCTATCTTAACAAGGGATGCTCCAATGAAGTTTCTTAACATGAAGGATCCTATATTTTTTCGATGAGGAATCACCCCTTAAATGTTATACACTTATTTAGTTACACCCTGTATAAAGACTTACACCCTGGCCTGTAAGGTGGATTATTTCTTTGAAGTATGGCGGGACACATATTAACTACCAAATATTATGAATATGGAATGTCTAAATTGTAACTAGATAGGTTAAGGTTTAGTATAATTTTTTTTGTAATTCATTATACACTGTCTTTTTATTGAGCGATGATGTCTTGATAAATAAATGAATATATGACTGATTTGTAGATTCTACCCAAAAAATCATATCAAGAAATACCAGCTCCTACCTTTGCAGTTTCCCCTGCAATAATATTCTTGAGCTCAACGATCTTATCATTGATGCTTGTCCTATATTTTCTCTCAATAGCATTATGAGCACTTCTTTTTACCTCCTTCACTTTGTATTCCTTATTAGCTGGTTGTACCCTATTTATAGGGACCTTACTTTCGCTATCTAGTACTACAGGAAATCCATTAGCAGTTGTTAATATTCCACTGGTACTTAAGATAGTATGGATTGGTTGTGTTGTTTTGCTTGATACAGATGTAGTATAGACAACTGTTGGTTGTGTAATATTAGTCTGGAAAACAATGTGAATTTAAGCACTGGTTAGATCCAGGTATGTTGAGAAATCATACCTGGGATCTGCTCTCTACTGTGCAACAGTGCCCCACACAATTTGAGAAATTTTTTTATCATCGTAAAGAGGATGATTTGTTATGTGGTTTTCAAAAATAAAATTTGCAAGAGAAGCACATTTTTTGGAGAAAAAAATTGATATAAACTCAGAACAATGCAGTTTTTGAAGTGAGATACTGCTTGATAGATGATAATAGATGTGGTGTTGCCAAAATTTGCTCTATATTTAACATTGCTTCGACAGTTTGACAGGACATGTATTAAAATGTTACAGAGAAGATTAGCCCCTGCATAAGGATAACACACAAAATCGAGAAGTGTTCCACATTTTTAACTATGTAAATTTGAAGGTATCTTATTTTAAATGTTCCTTTGTTTCTAGCTGGTGGTTCTGACTAAATATTATTGTTTGTTTTATTTGGTTTGTATATTACCTTTTTATGTAAAATTGGCGACTTTAATATTGTTTGTGATTAGGCTTTATTGTTATATTTGGCCAATATCTGCTCCAATAAATCATTGAAATGTGCAGCTGATGTTGGACTGTTACCATTAAAAACCAAACAGGTGACAAACCTAAGGAGATCAGTTAGTTATAGTTTTCAAAATTTGAAATCAATAACATCTGGGGGGGGACTATTAGAACCTGTCAAGTGGGTTCTCGATTCTAAAATTGTCTTGTTCTGTGCAAGTATACCTTGAAAGTATGGCGAAAATAGCCAGTTTACACTATTTTTTTTTTTCAAAAAAATGCTTGGTTTGCAAATTTTCTTATTTAAAAGTACATTAAGAGACCATTCACTTTGATTCAAATTTGAAATTTTTCCAAATTACGTGGGACATTGTTGTGTTGTAACACCCATACCTGAATATCAGTTTTCAAAATCTTAGCTTGTAAAAGTACAGGCTGAATCTGATCTGTAGATATCTGTTGAAGATTCTGCACAATCACTGGTGTACCCTTCTGAGATCCCTGCTTTTGCTGCACAACAACCTGCTGATTCTGCAGAGGCAAGGAGGCATAAACGAGAGATTGGGAGTTTTGCTGCAAATTTGGCGAAGATATAATCATCGTAGGATTCTGTATTGGTAGCACATTTTTAACTCCAACGTTCTGGACATTCTGTACTATAGGATTGCTCAATTTCTGTGTTGTTTGTTGAATGAAAGGGTTTGTTGACGGGTTAGGCACACTGGTATATGGTGTAGATACAGCAGTTGGTGACTCAAAACTTCTAGCCAGTAAAGGAGTAGTTGTATTTTGTGAATCCATGAAATTATCTCCCAAAGCTGCAAGATCCAAAGACTCGTCCAACTGCGATAATGCATCATCTCCAAACAATTCGTTTTTAAGCAATTCACTTTCACACTGGTTCAGAATATCTAGGGAATTGGAATGTAAACAAATGAAATTTACCAGATAGAATGAGGATCTCACCATCAATTCCGGTCAAGTCTGGCATGAGGTTGAATTCCTCCGTAGAGGAAAACCCCGGAATGTCTTTATCCATGTATTATATTAATTTTTCCAATATTTTCGCTAAATTCCGACTAAATCCAAACTAAAATGACAAAATGAGTTGGTTGTCCAGTAATCAGGATATAAAATTCAGCGAATCAAATGACAGGACGGGATGAGGTGATTCGTGACGTCACCCCACCCACACGTCACTTGCCAGATTTTGCTGAGGTGTCATCTATACCTGAATAGCATAGGTAGAGTAGTGTTGACAGATCCTATAGGTGTGCCATCTATTGCCGAATAATAAAGACAGAATGTAGAGGGAGTCAACCCATACCAAGAAATCTTCTCTGTGGTATCAAGTATTCTTATTAATTTTTAATAGATGGCGACAAAGACACAGTTCGTTGCTGTTTGTTCACTGAGTTTGTTTACAATTTGGTCAGTGTCAGCGTGTCAGAGTGGTCACTCGTCACTGGTCACCATCTGGTCACTGGTTAGTCAGTGATCAGTGGCATCAAAATCACTGTACAGCTTTGAACTAAATATTCGAACCTGTAGTTTATAGTTTGTTACAGTAAGTAACTTTGTCTACCAACATCTTTAGGCAACGTAGAGATGACCATAAAATATGCACAAACTTCGAAAATTCCTAATTTCGACCTGCTATTTTCAAATGTTCACTTTGAGGGTTGCATTACAATATTGGGCGCTCTAAAAACGGGTTTGTCGACGTTACAACGTTATTCCATTTCAAATTCGGTTTTAGCTATAAGCGACAAAGGGCGGATGAAGTATTTTTGTCCCGGAAAATACCAGTATCTCTTCCTCGCTATTGTAGTTCGTTAGCATCTTTCTACTGAGTAGTTGATGATTTCTTCCAAGGGGCTTTTGTTTTTCATGGCCTCTGTTAGGTTGCTTACCCACAGGAAAATTGAACCGATTTGACTGAAAATTTGGAATAAAATGAAAACTTTATGATTGGTGGAAAGATCTTTGTGTTCAAGAGAATGAAGAACAGATAAACTGACTAACCAACTATGACATAAAGGCAATAAAGGTCCTCTGGACCACCTTGACAGCTAACGACGCCGACGAGTAATAGTAAAATTCATTGATACCCAACTCAATCAGAAGTAAAGTGAAAATTTTTTTTCTGACGCCAATGCAGGACGGCGCGGCGCGTAGCCTCTAACGAGAGATCTAGCCCGGACACTGATGCTTGTGTGACGTCACAGATAATATAGAAACACCGCCGCCAACACTGGACCACAGCATAGAAAACAACCAGCACAATAACTCAAGATGGTGGAAATTACACGCGCATCCCCACATTGGGAGGGGTTTTTTGTAGTGATGGTAACGGTACTTCGATACTTCTGCACTCATATCGAGTATTTTTGTCATCGATACTTTTTGAGGCATTCCAAGCTGGTATCGATACTTTTGTATCAGTATCGAAAATAATTATATAATTATTGAGGGGTGTAGTCAGTTGCACAAAATGCTCTGTACGAACCAAACGCGCCTATTTGGCTAGAAAATATCGAGTTGGTACCGGTATCGATAGTTTCAGTTTCGCATCTCTACCCAAACTTGACAGCCGTAAAATCATTCAAAAACCCTCCCAAGGTCAAATTATGTGGCAACCATTTTTATATAGGAAATCCTCAGAGATATTATGCTGGTTGTTTTCTATGCTGTGTTTTGGAATTTGTGTTACGTGACGTCAAAATGACGCGTTGGCGGCGGTGTTTCCATCTTCCGCTGTGACATCAGCCGTGAAGTGAGGATGCAATAATTGTTTTATAAATTAAAAAAATATAGTACAAGAAGAAATATATAAAATCTGAGACAGTGTAAATGCGGGATATCTCGTCTGAAAACGGGACAATCTTGCAAAATCCAGGACGAATGATCACTTTAACCCTCAGAGTAACAACTGAACATAGAGGTAGTAAACAACTAATTCTAGTAGGCCGACATCTTTTCGTACGTTGTCCTATCGACCACCATGTACGTCAAACATAATTATTTACTATTGTCTTTAAATGTATAGTATCCGGAAATATTCCAATCTACGTTAAAAAAGGCGGTATTTTGATGGTTCAGGACTGATTACAGCAAAATCAATAGATATGTTGACCTCTACTGCGTTACTGCATATTTCTTTATCGTAAACGCAAATTCCGAAGTCTTGCATAATTTTGAGGAGTTGGCAACCCCGCATGCCCTCAACTGTCAAACGTTTGCTATGTTTATTGTTTGTGCGTCTTTTATGCTTGGCCAGTATAATCGAATTTGCTATTTGTTGATAACTGTAGTGAAGCTTTACGGACTTGCTGTGCTATACTCTAGTGTAGTTTAACAGTTTTTCGAGTTGGAACTCAAAAAGTGCAGTGTTTGTAACATGGTTTGCATTGGAAGAATTTTCAGGTTAGTTGGCGTTACACAGCATTGTTTACAATTTGAACTGTCACTGCGAGGTCACAGCTGATCAATGTTTGGTGGCTGAAGTGTCAAAGATGATGGCTTTGAGCACGCCATGCCGAAGTGGTTTGTTTACCATCTCTATGTTCAGTTGTTACTCTTGTAAGAATAAAATTGTTCATGTAGCAACCAGTAGCTCAGTAGGTTCACATGAGACAAGGGCATGTGGGTGCGTACGTATGCGTGTGAGTCTAGCTAGCCGCCAAGAAATGGAAACAGGACAACAATGGTTTAATAAAGATTTATTTTAGTATATATGAATGCAGTACATTTTTTTTAAAAGTACTCATCTTCGGAGGAAAGTCCTCATGGTGCCCTTCCGAAGGGAAGGTGGTGCTCCAAAGGGCTGGCTTCTTCAGAAGGAGCTCAGGTGGTGGCATGGAAGAGGTATGGTGCCCTTCCAAAGAGAAGGAGGTGCTCCAAAGGTGTCTTGATGTTGGCACCCCGAGAAAAAAAGGTGTTGATGGTGGCACCCCGAGAAAAAAGGTGGCTTTGATGGTGGCACCCCGAGAAAGGAAGGTGGGTCTTCATGGTGGCACCCCGACAAAAGGGTGGTTTTCCTTGATCATCACATGTTGCACACACACAAAAGATTGTCTTAGAGAGACGTAATTATATTAGGTGTTAACTGTTTGAGTTCAGAAAGCAAAAGGAATAAACCAATTCATTTCATCTAGAAGCTAACGTCGGTAAAGAGAGAGAGGGCATACTCCCCACTCATTCGATCTTCCCAAAATTTGTGCGCACTTGCGCAGTGTGTATAATTAATAATATTTCCAACTGAAGTAGAGATGGGAAAAAGGTAGAGGTGAGAAGCAAAATAGTTATAAAAATGTACTAGTATAATGAGGAAGTAGTTGCTAAAAATGGAAGTTATAAACTATTTGTATATGGTAGCCAAGTAAATAATATAAGAATAATTTTGAAAACGGGTGAACCGTTACACTCTGAGCTTCAACCAGAAGATCCAAGACCCATCGCAGCGACCGTCAGGCCTACTGCGACCTGTTGTGTCCTAGTCCGTACCTGTAGGCACCAGCGTCGCGTCGCGTTGTGGCGGTACCGCCGACCGAAGGCAGAACCTCGCAGGCAGCGCGACTAGCCTGATGGTCCCCTCGCCCTCCCTCTCCCCCCCCCCCCTCGCGGTCCCAACGATCCGCGGCGGCTCGCACGCAGCCAGCGGATTGCGTGTCCTCTAAAGGCCCTCTACGGGCCGGTGGGTCATTGAATTTTCAGACCCTTGTCCTTCGGCGGCGCGGCGCGGCGGATCGCAGGCGGCCGCGTCCGTCGGCGAATGCACCAAGCCCCCCTACCCCCCTCCCCTCCCCCCACCTCTCTCCGCCACACTCACTCTTCCCGACATGCCTAGACGTAGACGAGTCGGCTGGAAGTGCTTACGCTTGCTTTTTATTTTATCGAAGGGATTTAATGCTGGTTTAGTATGTTATGCGGTCAAAACTAGAGTTGCCAAGTATAGCCTCCCTTAAGAGGCACAGTCTGTTGAAAGGATATGGTTTCCTAAGTCGGCAACAGCACCATGCCTCACAAATCAACGCAGATATAAAAACAATTGTCGAGTGGGGATTAGCAAATAAAGTACAGTTCAACGTACAAAAAACTCAGGCAACAACACTTACAAAGAAGTCTCACAATGGCTTACCAACCGTGGAAATGGAGGGCCACCCCATAGTCGAATTACCTTCCGTCAAGCTTTTGGGGATCAACATCAACAATAACATGTCCTGGCACGACCACGTCGTCAGTATTGCTAAAACGGCATCCCAGAAGCTTGGAATTTTGTTCTGCTGTGGAAGTTGGATGGATGAACAGCGCACATGTCAAGAAAGTGAACACTCAGCATAATATAACTTCATCACGTTGGCTCTCAACGCTGAGCCACATACCTCCATCACCTGCTCCAAGAATAATAAAAGAAAATAATATTAATAGCACACAACCCCCTATCCATGAGGATTTCCCTGATCTAACAATAAACCGACTTCGATCTAAGAAACAGTCAATGCTGTCAGCACAACAACTGGCAGCCAATCACTTCACCATCATCTCCGAATGGCCGATCTTCTGGAAGGAAAATGCCCCACCCGATGCACCAAATCTCGCTGACCCAATCGTAAAACCCGGAGGCTTTGATTAACCACGATATATATGAAAGACCTTAAACCGTATCAGGTCGACATGGTGTGTGTGCCCAAATCAGACAAGCCACTATCATCTCAGGGGACGGTACGTCGGCGACAGCAGCATGCCTCACAGATCAACTCAGATATCAAAACAATTGTCGAGTGGGGATTAGCAAATAAAGTACAATTCAACGTACAAAAAGCTCAGGCGACAGTACTTACAAAGAAGTCTCACGATGGCTCACCAACCGTGGAAATGGAGGGTCACCCCATAGTCGAATCACCTTCCGTCAAGCTCTTGGGAATCAACATCAACAATAACATGTCCTGGCACGACCACGTCGTCAGTATTGCTAAAACGGCATCCCAGAAGCTTGGAGTTTTGTTCCGCTGTGGAAGTTGTATACACCAGAGCAACTGCTACTGCTCTACAAGGCACAGATCCGACCATCGCTGGAGTATTGCTCCCATGTGTCGGGATGCGCTCCGAAACACTCTCTAAAGCTTCTGGACACTATCCAGAAAAGAGCAATTAGACTAATCGATACGCCTAACCTTACAAAGGACCTCCACAGCCTGGAACATCGAAGGAGGGTGGCTGACCTATACCTGTTTTACAGATTCTATCACGGAAGATGTTCGAGTGAGTTCTCCCAGATAATAATACCAAAGGCCATCCGAACAAGGAACACTAGAGAAGCTCTGCGAGCTCATCTTTACCAGATCGAGGTCCTTACTCCCCGAACCAGTCTCCTCCAGCATTCTTCTTTTGGAGAACTGATTTGTCCAAATCAGCGGTAGCCGAACATGCGATTAAGGAGGGAAGTCACAGGATCAAGTTTGAAGAAACACAGGTTCTTGCCGCAACGTCTTCATACCATGCCAGACTTCAAAGAGAAGCCATCGAAATACAGAAACATCATAATAATTTCAACAGGAAAGAAGAAACACAGAAGGTCAACCGGACATGGATACCCATCCTAAAGGACCTGAAGACACTACCATATCGCGAAGGGGCGGGGCTACCAACGCTACCTGGTTGGGCCACGTCACCATTAGCAGGTATAAATACAGGTAAAGATCCACCAGCCGTCAGTATTTTGGAAGTCGCCGAAGTGAAATAGCTTCTGAAGATGCCATCCACTCGTGGTGGCGAAACGTCAAGCTTTAACGCTAAACGACGCCGGCCTAAAAACCCAAGAACCACAAATTCATTGGACGATGGCCGCGAAAGCCTTACACAGTATATCCTTGAATATTACTCAAGTAAACCTTAAGTATTACTCAAGAGACAACTCTCAGTCTCGTGGCGCAAGCTTAGAACTGCATCTATGACTCATGTGACAGGACCGCACTTAAAGCTTCGCAGCGAACGAATAGTAAGTATCTCTTTAACATTTCTTTTAATCCTTCTGCTGCTGATTCACCGTACATTAGCTTGGTCATTCCAAAGACAGTTGCTTTTAAAGAGGAAACTCCCAACTTTTAAAACCCCCTGTATAGTCAGCTATTTTATTGAAGGTATCTATCTAATAGCGTTTTCGACTTATTGCCCTATCACTGCACTCATAGGAACTGAGTGTCAAAATTATGTTCGTCTTAGATTTGAGTGCAAAACTAGTGTGGTTTTTTGTTTTCGACCATGGACGACTCTACACTAGGCCGGAGCCTTAGATGTGGCAACGTCGCTTAGCTGTCAAATAGTGGCCCTATAGTTTCAGAATAATTATTACATTTTATATGTATTAGAGTTCATCTCGGTTAATAAATTAAGAAAAATACTTTTTAGAACTACTACTACTAATACCACTTACATCTGATGTCTGTTTCATCACAGTCAGACACTACAAAATAAAAATAAACGCAACCTGTTTCCTGCTGCCACTTCCACTTCCATTTAAATGAACACTCAATTTACTTTGTAAATTGTCACTTGAGCTAGAAAAATTCACTAGTAGGTCACTGTGAAGCCATTCTTGCTGGTCTTGATTTCCCTTTCACTATCAAATCCTTTCGTAGGTATGCCCCAGGCCATGCCCAGATGAGTTCTATTAACTATATTTTTCTGTAATATTTGGGAGGTCCAGAAAACATTATAGTTGTGCTTTAAAATAGGTCTTATCCTTTGAAATGTTTGTAAATTATTGTCTTTATCCTTATAAATATAACCAGCCCTTCCGAGGAATACCTTTCACCCACTTCTGTTTATGTCCCTTATTGGACGCACAATTGCTAGTGCAACATGGTACTACACACTTTGCAGGCATCTTTTTATCTTTATAGTTTCATTTGTGCAGTTAAATAAGTAGAAACCCATTAAAAATCACCTTGCAACGTTCTTTTTAATCTGGAATAAGGTTATGTTGGGCCATGGTTTGGTAGTCCTCTACCCATACCTCTACTGGGCTGCAACCTGGTACTTACTACACGCTTTGCGGGCATCTTTTTATCTTTATAGTTTCGTTTGTGCAGGTAAATAAGTAGAAACTCATTAAAAATCACCTTGCAACGTTCTTTTTAATCTGGAATAAGGTTATGTTGGGCCATGGTTTGGTAGTCCTCTACTGGGCTGCAACCTGGTACTACACGCTTTGCAGGTATCTTGTTATCTTTATAGTTTCGTTCGTGCAGGTAAATAATTAGAAACACATTAATAATCACCTTCCGACCATATTTTCTGCACCTGGAAGAATACACATGAGATAACAACAAATGCAAACTCGGCCCCCAGATTCAGTGTTGACATATTTCATGCTCCGGCCTAGTGAGCACAGTCGGCCATGTTTCGACTTATACGCTTAATTGCACTTGAGTGCAAATTATCGCTACGGACTCTCTGAGCTCGTGGAGATTTCAGTGCATTTTTGACGTCTATAAAATATTAATTATAACCTATTTTATTTGTCAGAGAAAATAATTTTTTGAATTATTAAAAACTGGGTAGTGGGGTAGTTAGTATACATAGTAGCATGGATGCTTCGATGGGTTACGGAAGGTGCGGAAAGTGTAGTTGGAAGAACTGCGAATATCGTCATCTTCGGATTATGAGGAAACTGAAGCATATCTAGTTAAATTATTGCAAACAACGGCTGCGGGTATCCCAAAAATACGAATATTTGTTGAAGATGTTGTTTATAAACTGACGGAAGAAGAGATACAACAAGATATATAATATATATAAGTATTTACCGATATAGATAGATTCTAATTTCTAGTGCAAAAGCCATGTTGCACAAAATGCTGTTAGTTTTTATGTCGATAAATAGAATAAATGATTGAATAAGGCGGATTAAAACTATTCAAATTCCAAAACCACCACAGAATGAAATTGACCTCTCGGTCTCGGGATGGAAAATGACATTAAACTGTCATCAGTTGGCTGACAGAACAGTTACTTGAATTGCACTGAAATTTGGTGTATGTTCGACTTACCAGTTCAGATTTATTGCACTTCTGGGCACCAGACAAGTTTTTAATGCGCACTGTAGTGCAATCGTGGTTAAAATCGGTGCAGCAAGTCGAAAACGCTATTAGACGGTCAAGACTGACGTTGTCAAGTGTCTGTCTTTAAAATATCATGCTTAGCCATAGTGCTTAGCTAAAAGCTAACCTTGTAGATGAACAATCATCACATCAAGATTTTCACAGTCCTTGTATTCTACTTCAACTCACCCACGGCAGGTGTGGTCCTTCTGGAAGTACCTTACGCACTCTGTCTTTCTGATATCATCAAAAGTACCTGTAGCTTACCTTAACTGCAATTATCTCATTAGATGAGAATGAGGGACTGTACCTGGAGGCGAAGTGACTGTAGAAAATTATTAGCATACATACAAATAAACAAGTCTGGCGTGTTTTGGCTTTGGAGCCGCAGAGCAGAGAAAACATAAAGAACTCTGTTGGCGGCTAAAGCTGTCGCATATATGGTAATAGTCCTGGAGCAGGTTGTTTATTTATTTATCGTATGGCTCAAAAACATTACAATAGTAAATATAGATTGAAAAAAACATTTATCACCTATACTGAAATAAAATATATACAGCTACAAACTAAGATACATAGTCTTTGGTATTTATAGGTTGATGTCCAGTCCTTTTATAACCACTTCAGCGCCAACGGTGTGGCTGTGAAGGACTCTTCTCGCGATCCCTGAAACGCACGCAGTTCACATCCGCTAGTAATATGGTTTATAGTTTGGCGGTTTGCCACAGTCACATAAGGGAGATTGCACATAGCCCCACTTGTAAAGGGAATCTGCCGTGGCCTGTTCGGACTCTATTAAGTTTTACCCACTCCGGGATAGTTCTGATCCTGGAAGTAAGGCTGCCCCCATAAATGCGCATCGTGAGTGGTGTTCTGCAAAACCTTCCAACTGGGAGCGCCATTGGCTTAAGGAGTCGAAGTTATTGGTTTTAAGCCTTTCTGCATCCCTTACTGGTGGTTGTCGAGATTTAAGTCTGTTTATCTGCAACGGGGTTATGGCTCGGTGGATGGGCAGGTTGTGATTGCGCCGAAAAGATGACGTCAAATGGGTTGACTTCATATTTTGAAGACATATATCGGGTTAGTGGAAAGTACCGGACCTTCGGGCTCAGAATGGTAAGGATAGGTAAGGGATGTATTACAAATGAGAAATTTTGCTAATATGAGAATAGTGGGCTAGACTTTCTCAGAACCAGAAACGTTGGAGTAATATCTTCTTTGCTGTTTTGCATCATTCTGCGGTTTACGCTCATTATGCATAGGCCGGTTAGTTTAGTTTCAGTTATTGTTGTAGACCGTGGCCATGTTTTTTACCCATCTAAGGGCCGGTTGTACAAATGCGGGTTTAACACAAGCCTAAACTTAGCTAAGCTCAGGCTTAAAGTCGACACCCGTTCTACAATCGTCGGCTTAGTTAAACCTGGTTGATAATAAAATTCACTACAGTTGGCACCAATGAAGCAATACGTACTGACAAAATTACCTCTTTTGGTTAGGCACTTATGACAGTTTGTGTCAAATTTCGGCAACGACAGTTTCTGTCTCTGTTCTTTCATTTACCCTCTTTCTTAAATTAGACACAAATCTTTCAAAAAATATGACCTAATAAAGTGACAAGCAATTTGCAGGTTCCTCCTTGACATAATCATGCCACTTGTATCAGGTTAGGTTTAAACCTCAGCTAAGCTCGCGTTAAGATTCGGCTTACGTAAGCTCGTGTTAAGCTTGGAGTGGGGGGCTAAGCCAGCATGGTAAAACGGACGTTTTGCAACTGACGTGGGTTAACGTCGGCTTACCTTAAACCGAAGCTTAAGCTTGCATTGTACAACCGGCCCTTAATGTACTAAAGTATCTATTGGGGGGTTTTACTGATTCCAGGAAATGATTAAGACTGAACTTCAGTATGGATGTCTGATTGTTCCTTTTTTCTTTTCATTGATGATCACGGATTGCTGATATCCTGTTTAGAGCCTTTTCGTAAGAAAAGGTCCAAAGCCACGGAAATAGTTCAGAAATTCGGGAGAACGTAGTTGAAGTTGTGGGGAGCAACTGGTCACTGTCAAAACCGATACCAAATTTAGAAATAGCCAAAGTGATCAAAACGTCTAATGGTGGAATTTAGAATCCAATGTTGTATGTGTGCCCATGGTAACCAGATTCTTTTAGCATGTATATGTGTACCAACTCAGAGAGAATGAAATCAAAACACAGAAATGATATGATATTGTTTTTTTTATTATTTGTTTCTTAACATTTGTTTTGTATTTATTAATCATGAGTGCTGAGTGTTTATGGTATGGTTTTATTACTTGACTCTTGTATGTATCAAATCATGAGTGCTTTGTATTTCATATATTTTACTGGTGAAGTATTTATATTGATATGCTGGAATATATGATTCAAAATGTCTTAATAATAGTGGTAAACTGGCTCTTGTTATTGATATTGTATAATAAAGAAATGGTTATAAACATTCACAGTCTAAATGATAAATAATAATAATAATAATACGTGATGGGCTCTGTTCAACGTCAGGGAGAGAAATATGGTTAGGATGTGGAAAAATGTAAAATATCAGCATATATAAGTAAATATAACCAACCATATAAAGGAGTAAATAAAGGAGATAATTGGAATAGGTCCGACCTGGGTTGTTACCAGGCTATCGGCCTTCCGTAAATAAATATCATATATAAATAAAGAGAAATCAGTAAGGATTTAAATAAATACACCTAAACACCACCAAGCTGCAAGCTCCAGGACTTAGTACCTAGAGTAGACGGAAATCAGAGACCCAACGCCATACAGTATCGTCTCAAAAGCAGAATGTTATAGTATACGTTGTGACACACTTTAAATATTTAGCCAGACCACATTAGTTAATAATACAAACTCAAAAGACAGCATACCTGCAGATATTCCTGAAAAAGACTCAAAAACCCTCTTGTTGAAATTTTGGTCTCCCGCTTGTTACGTTTTTCAAAAACAATCCCTCCTCGTCATAATAAACCAACCTTCCAACAAAACTATGGCAACGATTACCACAACCCACTACTTTATTCAAGTGACAAAACACAAAACCCAAAAGCATCACAGAACTGTAGTGTAGCTTTGAGTCACAGATTGAGAATTAACACGGAACTATTTACTCTATGAAAAGTCACTCATGATCTGACAAATATCAAAATATCTGAACAATATAGGATGTAGTAATAATCAAATACATTACTTATCTGAACTTCATCGACTAATTGCACTCATACTTAGACCTTACAATTTTTTTATAAATCATCCGTCGATGCCGTCAATGTCCATCTTCAGTCACGTGACCGCTAAAGGTGCGTTTTAACGTCTGGCAGCCAGGAGCGCGTTCCGGATCACCACAAAGGGAAAAGGCAACCGATATAATGAATACCAAAAATATAATATGCGACTTTCATGATACTATGGGAAAATAATAAAATGATATCACCGTTATGTGTGTGAAGTACTGAGTCAATCAACTGGACTTCACTTTTTTCCAAGGCGTTATAGCCGGCTCCAGGACTACTTCTGAGGCGCAGAGCAGGGAAGCCATAAAAAACGCCACAATGGCCGTTCGCGGCGGCTAAAGCCAGGCCCGTATAGCTGTCGGATATGATAATGAACAGCAGAATTACAGCGGAATTTACTTAGGACGAGGGATTTGGGAAACGCATAGGCACACACCGGCATGGCATGGCCCTGTTTGTTGGCATCTAGCTAAAATTAGAAGAATTCTTTATACACACACGCACTTCACTTAAAAATAGCGACGTTTACTTAAATGAGTACGTTGAACTTTTCGCAAGGAAAATCATTTGGGTGTGCACGCATAATTTTGTTGTGGAATGCCAGACAGTGACGGCGGCGCATTTTTATGAGGTACCAGAACGTACGTTCTGCGATTCAACGCTTACACCTTCATTGTAGTCCAGTAAAATCTCTACACCTTTTCGCAAAGCGTCAATAGTAATTCAGAAAGCATCATATGTAAATCAAAATAGTGAAATGAAAATCAGAACGTATCAAATGTAAATCAGAACAGTCAATTAAAAATCAGAATGCATAATATGTAAACCAGAATAATGAAATAAAAATCAGAACGTAACAAATGTAAATCAGAAAGGGTCATATTAATTTTGGATGGTATCAATTGTATATGAGAACCCATCAGTTGCAATTCAGTCAAATGTAAATGAGAAAGATACATGTACTTAGTTTTACATTTCCTTCTGATTTACATTTGACCCCTTCTGAATTACAACTGATGGTTTCTCAAATACAATTGATACCTTCCAAAATTAATATGACCCTTTACGTTCTGATTTTCATTTGATCATTTCTGATTTGCATTTGATACTTTCTGATGTTCATTTGCTTATTCTGATTTATATATGACGCGTTCTGATTTTCACTTGACAGTTCTGATTTACACCTGGAACAAGTGTAGAAGTTCGCATTGTGGCCAATGAGGTTAAATTTTATATATTTTGTTAAAGCTGCAAATCTACATTCTTTTCAGGGGGGGTTGAAAGGCACCAAAAACCACCCCAATTATCGTTTTTGCACTTTCATGCCGAATGTGTACATTTTACAAAAAAAATGTTTTCAATAAAAGTTGTTGAGGATGTTTTCCCGCGTATTTACGATTACGTTTAATTCACACAAACGACTGATTTGATGGCGAAAATTTTCGATTTTGAGATAACATGCTTTTTGGGCGTCTTATGATATCTCCCTACATAACGAAAATCCACGTCACTCATTTCCGTCGGCCTGTCTGTATACGTCGGTCTGTCTATCGTCTGTATGTCGCGTTTTTTCTAGCCTCGTAGTCTCAGTAACCGCTGCATGGATTATGATGAAATTTGGGCAGCGATATGCTGTGGGCGTTGAGTAGGTAATGCTGCTATAATTTTGAAAATCGGTGTGTGAGAGGCGGATTAATTAGTAAAAAACTAACAAATTCAAATATTCCTCAAACTTAGTTTTTAGGCGTTTTATTTTCTACTTTTTTTGGGTAGGGTGAAATTTGGGTGGTTGGGGGGGTGGGGAGTTGGAAAACGGAAAAAAGTGTTGTATTCATAATAGGCTGTCTATTAACCTGTAAAATAAAGACCTAGCGGCATAATACAATTTTTTTAGGTCCATCCGAACTATGCCGTGCCTGTCAACGAAACCAAAGGGACTTTTCTGATATCTATAGGTATACTATCAGACGAGTATTGCTTTAGATAGTTAGTTCGGTATTGAATAACGAGATAATTATTGAATTGATTTTAATGGAACTTTGACATATTACTACCTTGGCGAAGATGGAAAAAGCGTATGATTTTTAGAAATCGTGTCAGTGGCGGCACAGCAATAATAAAAAACCAAAAAATATAAGAACAGTTTAAACTTCGTTTTTAGGCGTTTCAGGGGTTCCCGGTCATTTTCTACTTTTCCTTGGGTGGGGGTGAAATTGGGGTCGTTAGAGGGTAGGAGGCTGTCAAACTGAAAAAGTTTTTGTATTGATAATAGACTCTCCATTGACCTGCGAAGGACGGACCTAGCAGCGTATTACACTTTTTTAGGTTCATCGGAACATTGCCTTGCCCACCGCCTTGTCCATTACAGAAACTCAAGAATTTTCTGATGTATACTCATATATACAATGTTGCTTTAGATCGTTCATCTCATTCAACGCATCATTGCTGCAATGATTTTACTAAAATAACTATTGCGTAAATACCTACAGGTATATAATTAAACTGAAATTTAGAAGAAATTAAACTTGGCAGATCAGGTGACTCACCTTTCACTCATTCTTATTCTCAGTGAACCCCTTCATTTTACTAGATACTATAGGAAAGCATAAAAAACTTCAAAAAGTGCGCCATATTGAATTAAGAGCGATGTAAGAATATTCTTCTAATTATTCTCGGCAAGTCTTTTCATTGATACCCATATTGCAGAAGTGCATAGGAAATAACTGTTCCGCTATGTTGGGTGGTCCATCATATTGGATTTAGAATGACGTCTCATTGTTTTTCAAGTTACTCTCAACAAGCCCTTTCATTTCAATACCTAATCCTCCATCTTGGATGGTCTGCCATATTGAATTTAGAATGACTTCACACAGCTTATCGTGTATTGTCATCCAAACTAAACGCGTATACAAAATTTCAGCTCAATCGGTTGAAGATATCTGCTTCAAAATTTAGTTGCAAGATTCCACCCGAACAAGCGTACATACATTGCAAGTTAAATAAAAGCTTTTAAAAACGTTTCTAACCGACCCTATTATCACAAATTTTGTCAACATTCCGGTTTTAGGCACTTTGCCTATTACGATACCCATCTTTTTTTTGGCCTTCCGATATCTCTTCTTCCAGAGCATTGATAATATCTGGCTCTGGCTCGAATCCTATTTTCGTGCATTCGTTCTACATGTTCTTTCCATTTAGTTTTATTTTCTTTTATTTTTTAGTTTATCTCCGGGATCTTTTATTCCTCTGGTATATCTCTATTTCTTAATCTGTCTAATTTTGTGCAACCTTTCACTCTTCTTAGAAATTCCATTTCTTGTGTTTGTGTCCTATTTTCTTCTCTTTTTGTTGTCCATGTTTCACTACCGTATAAGAGGGTTGGAATAGCTATCGTCTTGTAAAATTTCATTCCAGTATATTTCCTTGTTTTATTTTTTAATGCTCTGCTGATAGTTCCGCAAATATTCGAGAATTTACTAACTTTTTCTTCTATACCTTTGCTTCTGTCATAAGATATATCACAGCCTAAGTATTTGAAGTGTTTTACCTATTCCAGTACTTCACCGTTTACGAAAATCTTTGTCCTAACTGGATATCCACCTGAGAAAGCCATGGTTTTAGTTTTGTTTGTCGATATTTTCACGTCATATTTTTGACAGTTTTTTTGTAGGGTATAGACTTTTCTCTGTAGATCCTCTTCTGTTAAGGCTAAAAGTACTAGGTCATCGGCATACAAAATAGAGTTTAGGGTGGTCTTTTGGTCAAGAATATACCTTCAGGGTATTCCGTTTTCAACACTTTTATAATGGCGTCTGTATATACAGGGTGAGTTTTTAGTACCGGCTCGGTCGATAACTCCACTACTGTAGAAGATAGCGAAAAAAGTTATATATAAAAGTGGTACCCACGGATACGCTCCTTACTCAGAAAATATTTTGATTTATACAGGGTGGTCCATAACTACGTGGTGATGCAAACATGCATTTTTTTGAATGGGACACCCTATATAGTATTCCACATTCAAATTCTACTAATGATTTCCGTTCCTCCAATATAGGGTGTTATTACATTATACGGGGTATTTCAAAAGTTATGACCATTTCTATATCCAAATCGCGGTCAAATGAACGTACTGTATATCAAAAAGTAATGAATTAAAAATTATTTTTTTTACATCCCAGGATTAAAGATATCCTCTAGTTCTAAAATCGGCTATAAAAAAAGGCCGGGACGCATATTTGTATACATGGTGATGTAGAATGCAAAATCCAGATTTTCTCTTTTTTTTTAAATGTAACCCCCAATATTTTGTTATTCCAAAGAAATGCTTTTAATATGCTCTTTCATCTTTGTATAGCACTTGTTGTTGTGTCCATCAATTTCCGAGATATTTAAATTTTTCGGTTAATTTAAAGTATAGCTTCTATTTGTGTACAGAAATTTATTTATTTTCGAGAAATTACTATGTAATTTGTTTTTTAATTTAACAAACAACTAAATCATCTAGATAATGAAGTCAAGTATGCCGAGGAAACAATTTTGTAGGCGTGATGCATAATTATCAAGCAGATTTATCAAGTAGGCTTTGAAAAATTGTCAGTTTTCATAACCTGCTCAATAATTCCATACTATGTGAAAAACCGGCTCTAAAAATTAATTTTTCCATTGAGGGTATTTAGGAGAATCTTTGAGAAACTGTCTACTTGCCTCTAGAATATATCAACTATGAAAAGCAACATCCACAACGGAGGCACTCTAAAACTAATGCTTTTGAAAGACTGAAGAATCGTTTTATTTGGACTGTGTCGTTTAATATTTCATAGCCTACCTGATACATCTGCCTGATAATTATGCATGACGTCTATAAAATTGTTTCCTCAGCACACTTGACCTATATTATCTCGTTAATTCATTGTTTTGACTAGATCAAGTACTATTATGGCCTTATATTTTAGTTGTTTGTTAAGCAAAAATTAAATTTGATAGTATTTTCTCAAAATAAATAAACTTCAGTAAACAAATAGGAGGTATATTTAAAATTTGTAGAAAAATCGAAATATCTCAGAAACTAATGAATGCAGCCATAACAAGTGCTATACAAAGATGAAAGAGCATATTAAAAGCAATTCTTTGGTATAATAAAATATTAGGAGTTACATTTAAAAAAAGAGAGGAAATCTAGATTTTGCATTCTACATCACCCTGTATACGAATATGCATCACGGGCTTTTTTTATAGAACGATTTTAAAACTAGAGGATATTTTTAATCTATTCATGTAAAAAAAAAAAATTTTTGATTCATTACTTTTTGTAATACAGTACGTTCATTTGACCGCGATATGGATATAAAAATGGTAATAACTTTTGAAATACCCTATATAATGTAACAGTAACCTATATTGTAGGAACGGAAATCATTAGTAGAATTTGGATATGGAATAATATATAGGGTGTTCCATTTAAAAAATACATGTTTGCATCACCACGTAGTTATGGATCACCCTGTATAAATATAAATATTTTCTGAGCAAAGAACATACCCGTGGCTACAACTTTTGTATACAACTTTTTTCGCTATCTTCTACAGTAGTGGAGTTATCGACCGAGCCGGTACTAAAAACTCACCCTGTATGTTAAAATAATGTTCGTGACATACAGCAGGCCTTATTTACTGATATTTCTCGAGTTAATTTACCCCCTATATCTATAGCAGTTTTGTTGTCCGTGTACAAAATTTGTATCGCTCTTATTAAGTGTTTTGGATACCCCTGTTCTTTCATAACATCCCATAGTTTACATCTATTCACATTGTCAAAAGCTTTGCATATGCCTTTCTTTGTTGTATTCTCTGTGTTTTTCTATAATTTGTGGTATTGTGAATATTCCATTTATTATTATAACGATTACAAATTTACAAATGTAAATATTAGCAGTGACTGGAATTTTCGGCCCCATTCGACTGCACTGCTTGCCGCTTGCGGCTTTCTATTTTTTCCGGTGCTTCATTATACTGGATTTATTCAAGTCGGGACATACGCTCAAGCTAAAATTACAGAGCAGAGAAAGATTTCGGTGGTCTGAGGACAGCGATCAGTTTCAAAGGAACTACCTCGAACTCCAGCAACAGATTTATTGTTTTGTTTTCGATGGTGTCGATGTCGAAACAGTACGGACAACCTTCGGTGAATCTGACTTAATAAGTTTGCCGCATTATTAGAAGCGAACACGTAAACAAACTTACTAATTTATGTGCATTAATAGATGTGAACAGATTTTCCAATTTCAGATGGTCCAAGCATTATATTTTTTGCAGTAGTTCTGATGACCATGACGTACCTAAAAATAGTACCTACTGTGTGGCCATCGCAAATTGACCAGCGCGGCATGAGGAAGGGAAGCGAGAAGTTCCTTCAGGCAGCGATCGTCATTATCATTTCGAGTCTAAAAAGGGATAGAAAACATACGTATAACAGAGACATTAAATACCGTCTGCTGGACCGTCTTTGATAAAACTCAGTCAAACTGCAACATTGCCCAAACCCAGTCTATCTAGGTGTTACATTAGACCGCTCCCTGACGTTCAGAAAACATATCGATAAAACCAAGGCCAAAGTCAACACCAGAAACGGCATTCTCCGGAAACTGACTAGTGCTCGATGGGGGGCAGACCCTAACGTCCTGCGCTCCTCGGCCCTTGCACTGTGCTACTCCGCAGCCGAGTATGCATCCCCCGTATGGGAGAGATAATCACATGCCCATAGACTGGACCCTGTCTTGAATGACACGTGTAGATTAATAACAGGATGCCTAAAACCCACTAACCTTGATCAGCTTTACATGCTAGCCGGAATAGCACCACCGCAAATACGTAGGGAAACCCTAGCCATGGCAGAACGAAGCAGACAATGTGAAGACACCAGACATCCTCTCATACCAATATATACCGGCAGCGGCCAGACTGAAATCAAGGCGAGGTTTTATGCAAACTACACAGCCCCTCACAGCCTCTAAAACTGCTACCAAGGAGGCAAAATGGGAACAGCGCCTAGCAGTCAACAACATCCCAACCTGGAATACAAAAGAAAAACTTCCTGCAGGCTCAGACCGAGACTGGGGCACCTGGAAAACCCTCAACCGACTCCGGTGCCAAATGGGGAGATCCAAGAACAACCTCCTGAAATTGGGATACGTGGAAGAGGAAACGTGTGAATGTGGGGAGTCCCAGACAATGGAGCACCTTCTAGCGTGTCAATCTCTACAAGCCCCATGTACCATCCGAGACCTTTGGACGTGCAATGAAAATACTGTGAAATGCGCCAGACACTGGAGTGATATATGAACAGTTATAGTTATATTCACAACATATTGTCATAATATTTATTTCCATCTTTAGATATTTTATAATTTCTAGTTACAAGTTGTAGTTCAGATACAATTAAATAAAAAAAAATTAATTTTAAATATAGTCTGCTGCGATTATCCAATCCAGATGCTGGATCGTCTTTGATAAAATCTGCTGTTGCCGGTTGTAGTTATAAGTTTTATGAAGTAGATAAATAGCATATTAGGCGAATATAGATTATTTGCCATTTCCTTTATATACCTATCAGATAAAATAAGTCCTAAAAAAAGGAAATAGGATAGAATTATTAAGAGTTATGGCAACGTCTTTACTTCTTTGACAGAATCCTTTTCGCTGGTCAAATATAAAGCGCCACAGTTATGTCAAACACACAGTAAAAAGTGTTTCTCTTAGAATTTACACTCTTGCAAATGACAATGGATCTCGATGAAATCGGAAATTTTCAGCCTATTTTCACTTTTTATTAGATGTTAATAAAGGACTACCATTTACATTGGGTTGTAAATCAACCCCTAATTTTACTTCCCACGCCCATACAAGAGGAGGGTATTGTGATCACAATAAATTGTCTGCATAACGAAAATCTACGGCACTCATTTCCGTCGGTCTGTCTGTTTGTCTGCCGCTTAACGTTTTTCCAGCCTCGTAATTTCAGTAACCGCTGCATGGATTGTGATAAAATTTGGATAGCGATATGCTATGGGGTCGTAGTAGGTAAAGCTGCTATAATTTTGGAAATCGGTATATGGGCGGAGTAATTAGCAAAAAACAAAAAATCAGATAATCCCTAATTTTGGTTTTCAGGCGTTTTAAGGGTTACTGATGGTTTTCTCCTTTTTGAGTGGGTGCGAAAGTGGGGTGGTTGGAGAGTGGAGTAATGTAAATCTGGAAAATGTGTCGTAATATTTATAATAGCGTGTCCATTGACCTGAGAAAGAAAGACCTAGCGGCATATGCATAATACACTTTTTTATGTCCATCCGAACATTGCTTTGCCTATTACAGAAACCAAGTTACTTATTAAAAATTTTCTGATTTTAGATCGTTCTGCATTGTGTAACCTGGAAGTTATTCAATTGATTTTGATGAAATTAAAACACATTATTATCGTGGCGAGGATGGAAAACGCGTACTGCAGATAATCATAAAAGATCCCAACTTTAAATTGCCCAGATGCACTTTTATCTAATTAAAATAACCACACCCCATGCACTCTGCCATTTCCCGTTAACTCAAGATGAACATATAATCCGCCTAAGGACCCATCTGGACCTGCGCATATATATCATTCACCCCTATAATCACTAATTGTAACAGGTGGCTCGAAATGGCAATACCAAAGCAACTTTCCCACGCACCCAAAAATAACGGGTTGATGTAGACGGGAACCCCTTCGTATTTTTTTTCACGAACGCCGATCTGATAAAGTGGTCCCGAATTTACCTACCTTCTTCCTCTGGGTACCGTTAGCCGAATATGCGGTCTAGATAAGATGAGAAAGGTATAAGGTATAATAGCGGCACAAATTTCGGACCTTAGGATGAAACGTGAAAAAGCTTTCACATTCTGGTCTTGTTTTATGTAGTCTCCGTCAGATTTAGTGGATACTTGACGGAGGGTGTCTTTTTGATCCAACGGGACTTTGAAATGGGATGACCACTGGATTCGTTACAAAAGGCAATCATGAAGGATTTGTAGGTGCAGTTATCAATGCAGCAAAGAAAACAATTCCAAGAGGTTTTCGTAGAGAGTATATCCCGGGATGGGACGAGAACTGCGAGAGGCTTTATGATGAATACGCAGCAAGTCAAGATAGAGAAATTGCTGACGAATTATTACACAGGTTAGATGCAGCTCGGCGACAAAAATGGATGGAGACCGTGGAGAAGTTGGACTTCAGTAAATCAAGCCGGAAGGCGTGGTCACTACTTAGGAAGTTAGGGAGTGGCAATCACTCAATAAAAGAAAATCCCCCTTTAGCCCCAAACAGAATTGCATGTCATATTGTGTCTACTTCTAGAGCACCAAATGAACGTAGGCACACTGTGAAAGTGACACAGGACTTAAGAACATTAAAACGAACATGCCCGGTCACATCACAGTTTTCCGCCCAGTTCAGTTCAGAAGATATAACAACCGCAATATCTGAAATAAAGACCGGAAAAGCCCCTGGGTTTGATAATATTCACCCAGAGTTCCTAATTCACTGTGGTAAATACGCAAGAAAATGGCTGGCACAATTCTTTTCAGACATGTTACAAACTGGCGAAATCCCACACTCCCTCAAACAAGCAAAGATTATTGCCGTGTTGAAACAAGGGAAATCAAATGACCAACCACAAAATTATCGACCGATCGCACTCTTGAGCTGCATTTATAAATTATTCGAACGTGTAATATATAACCGAATCAGCAAGAAAATATTCGAACTAATACCCATTGAACAAGCCGGATTCAGGCCAAACCGCAGCTGCACAGATCAAATTCTGTCGCTGACGTCACACATTGAAGCAGGATTCCAGAAGAAACTAAAAACATCGGTAGCCTTCATAGACCTTTCGATGGCGTACGACACCGTCTGGAGGCAGGGTCTAATCTACAAACTACTTAAAGCCATACCATGCATGAAAATAGTAAATCTTATTAATAACATGCTCAGCAACAGAACTTTCAGAGTCATTATGGGAAACTTGAGAAGTGACCAAATGAAGCTTAATAATGGTTTACCGCAGGGGTCTGTCTTGGCTCCTCTATTATTCAGCCTATACATAGCGGACTTACCTGAAACCGCCAGCCGCAAGTTTGGATACGCGGATGATTGGGCAATTGCTGCAGGGCACAGGACTTTTGAAGAAACAGAAGCGATGCTGACAACAGATCTAACTGCCTTGGGAGAATATTTCCGCAAATGGAGATTAAAACCAAATGCGACGAAAACCGAAGTGTGCTGTTTTCACCTAAATAATGCACAGGCCAATAAAAAACTTAATGTCTACTTCGAAAACAGACTGCTTACACACAACAGAAGCCCAAAGTATCTCGGAGTCACTCTCGATAGAACCCTATCCTTTAAAGAACATCTCATAAAGACAGCAGAAAAGGTGAAAACAAGAAATAACATCATCCAAAAGTTATGTGGATCTACATGGGGGTCCTCTGCATCAGTCTTAAGATCATCTGCTCTGGGACTTGTCTACTCTGCAGCGGAATACGCGGTCTGGCTCAACAGCAAACACTGTAAACTTGTTGATGTCCAGCTTAACCAGACAATGCGAATGATTTCGGACACATTGAAGTCAACACCAACATACTCGCTTCCAGTCCTCAGCCATATACCACCCTCATATTTACGAAGAGAAACAGCTCTTCTCAGAGAATTCAAAAAAATCCAGAATAATCTTCTTCTACCGATCCATCTTGACATAAATAACATAGAAATAAACAGATTACGCTCCAGACACCCTCCAATAATAAAAGCCAACTCCCTATTTCAAGAAAACTTTGATATCGCTGGCGCCTGGACAACACACTGGGAAAATAATGCGCCGTACGAAATCCAACAAATGCCATGCATAGTCACAAAGCCACCCGGAATGGAATTACCGAGGAAAATATGGACAACGTTGAATAGAATCAGAACGGGCCATGGGGTGTGTGCTGATACTCTTCATAAATGGGGTAAAGTTCCCAATCCACAATGTGATTGTGGAGATCCACGGCAGTCCATCCGCCACATCACTGAGGAATGCCCTCTAAGATGCTTCAATGGAAGATTTAATGAGTTCCTGAACGCAACGGAAAACTCCATCGACTGCATTAAAACATTAAATGTTTGTTTGTAATTTTCGTCTCACATTGACAATGTTATTGTCAAAGTGAATGTTTGAAGTCAAATTTAATTTTCTTTCTTTCTCATTTTAATGATGTGTTGTATGCCATACGCTAAATAAATAAATAAATAAATGCAAATACCTGATAAGTTTTTGCGTGAGCTGTAAGCACGCATTTAGGGGGGGGGTCCAGGGGGTCTGGAACTTTATACAGGGTGATGGTCCAATAAGCGCGCGGCGCTCTCTAGCGGCCTTACCGTTTAAACTAGAAGAAAATGGTTTGCATAAAAAACGTTTATTTGAAAATGGTCTACTTGTAAGTAGGTATCAACTTCCTTATTTTAAACAGAACACCTTGTATATTATTACGTTTTTGAATTCAGCATCGATTTCTAGGTCCAGACTATTAACCATAGTTTATGTCTAGGAAGCCTATTTTCGAAGTTATTCAGCAATCTTTAGAAAGTTTGACATTTGTGGGAATATACAAAAAATGTTAATACACACATAAAAAGAAATTCTTAAGTCATGAATTGTGATATTCTTGTAAATACATACTCACAACAAGAATATCGGTTCTCACTCTAAGAAAGAATATTTGATGAGAAAATTATAGAAAATTTGTATCAAGAATGCTATATTTTTAATTTATATACTTATTTTAAAGAAATATGCTCCGAAAGAAAATATAATTTTCTTTGCAACCAAGGCTATAATAATTTGATAACAAATATTTCATAATTTTATATCAACATTATCATTTTTTCCAGCGGTGTCCAGATTACTTCTATCAAGAATATAGACAGAAAATGAACGCTGTTTTACAAGCACACCCTATATTTGTATTTGTATTTGACGTCTACCAACGTCGGAGTGCGCAGGCGCGCAGCGTGTCACGGGTTAACTCTAACCTCTCCACCCTCTCTACTCAACAGCCTGTTGCCCGTCCGCGTCCGCGCCGCCATTATCGATTTTCGGATTGTCGCATTCGCCGCCGTCTTTAACACCGTAGCGTAATACCTGCATCCTGGATCCTGCATAATAGCACATAATAGTGTTTAGTCAAACTGTTAAATAAATTACCATTGCCACGTAATACCCGTGATACCACCGTCAACCATCAGTCATCGAATCTGCCGGTAGTGCTGGTCCACCGCCATTTGAGTCGCGTCCCAGTTTCCATCAGCTTCCTTATCACTAAAATTGGGATGCGAAGACCTGACTCAGGTGTTCCTAGATAAGTACGAAGTATATTAAATGTGATTTAAGAGATTTTGCAGAAATATTTCTCCAGAAAAATTTCTACATGCTCATAGAAGAGTTTGAATGCTCAAATTAATACTATTAAATTCCTCATCCAAGAATATCACAATTTTAGAATAAAGTTGAGCTACTTGCGTCAAGTTTATGAAATGCTCCCAGTTAAGATTATGAAATGCTTCAGTCAAGATTAAGAAATACTTCGGTCAAGATTACCATATGCTTGATTTAAGATTTTGGTATCCTTACTATCAAGAATTTCCCAGTTTTTCATTGAAGATATTTTCTCAATCTAACCCTTATATGGTCAAAGATATCGTATTCTCACTTTGAGATTAGCATAACTTTGCGCGTATAGGAAGTTATGGTATACTTGAATTAAAGCATCTGTGCTCCATCTGAGAAATTATTTTTATTTGTGTAGCTCGGAAACTAAGTACGCCAGAAAGATACAATTTTCGGTGTTAAAACGAGCAGTAATATCGTTCTTCCAAAAGCACATCAAATCAATAGAATAGTAATCTTCAAATTTGAAAAGTTTAAAACGTTAAAAACTTTTCAAATACGATGCTATGATAAGTTTCACATCAGTGGATGCGATATCAAATTCTCTTTCACTTTTATCAAGGCATATGTGATTGTATGTTTAATAGTTTTCAAGATATTTACGATTTTGTAATTATTCTGTAATGACGTATTGGAAAAATCGTAGGTGGCGTGGCTCGCAGATGAAACAATTGACAAGAAACCTTTCATCCAAAGTGTTCATCTAACATTATTTTTAAAAAGTCCAATGGTAAATTTTCCAGCAGGTTTTACAAATTTTCATTTGGAAAACATTAGTTTATTATGCGGTTTCCAATAAAAGCGCCCCAAATGTTTAGACTCCATGCTGGTTGTCAACAAATTTGGTTTTTTAGGGGTTTCTCATCATTTTGTACTTTTTTTGTGTGGCGGTGAAATTGGGTTGGCTGGGGAGTGAGGGCTTGTAAAATTGAAAGATTTGTTTTCTCATAATAGACTCATTGACCTGTAAAAGAAAGACCTAGTGGCATAATACACTTGTTTAGGTCCATGCGAACATTGCCTTGCGTATCGCAAAAATCAAGGCAATTTTCTGAATTCTCTGATGCACACATACGAGTATTACTTTAGATCGTTCTGTATTGTGTAAGGTGAAAATCAAAAGAATTGGTTTTAATGGAATTTCGACACAGTATCATTACATTGGTATGGACGAAAAACGCGTATAGTTTTTAGAAATCATGTCAGTGGTGACGCAGCAATACTCAAAAAAAATTAAAATTACAAAAACAGCTCAGACTTTGCTTTTAGGCGTTTTAGAGGTTCTGAGAATCAAGTGAAACTGTAAATCTAGTAAGAAACTGCTTTGGTAACCCAAAGGTTTCGCAACAAGCTTAATTCTTGCATAACTCTAAAGTTGCTGATCATTTTGATTCGAATATCGTGCTAGTTATTCGTATTTAGGCCAAAAAGTGCATAACTTTCTACATCCGCCTGCTCCAGCGTAGCGTAAATATTGTTTTGGCAATCAATCCAATCTTCCTGGAACGAGTCCCACTCTCCCACGTCCCGATAGCTGAAAAATTCCAGCCGCGTCTGTTTCCTATCAGTGTTATGTGCATATTTATAATTCCTAACTGTTTACATAGATATTACACATAGAGAGCGAGTGTGTGCGTATATGAGTGCATTTTTCGTGGTAGATGTAGCATCGTTATCGGTTAGTGAACCCCGCCAGAACCAACAATCGCAACAACACACGCTTTATAGACCAGTAGCCAACCACCCAATTTAATCCTTCGATAGAGAGTTATTGCAAGCCGGATTTAAATAACGCCCTACCCAACAACAGGCACGTGTGGTGATGACAAAGCTTACTAAAATATGGCGTGACCATAACATCACTAAAACTACCAAAATGTCGCTGGTTCACTCTCTTGAGTTCTCCATATTTTTATATGAATTGGAAACTTGGACTGTTAAAAAGGCAGATCGAGATCGCATAGATGCTTTCGAAATGTGGACCTGGAGGAGAATGCTGAGAGTTCCTTATACCGTCCATCGAACTAACGTTTCCATACTGGATGAGCTCGGTAATCTAAAGAGACTATCCTCCATTGTGTCGACGAGAATGCTTACATTCTTCGGACATATTCACAGAAGCGATAATATGTAGTTCAGGGTCACGCCCCGAGTGGGCGGCGCCGTGGCCGTTCCCCTACACGCTGGGTGGATATGAGAATCAAGAGCTCCACTGAACTGACAGTAAATCGCGAACGATGGCGAGCTACAGTTCTCAAAACCATTGATAATATCCATGTCGGCAATACTCTAGCTCCGACTTAATGCATTTTACGAGTTCACAACATGTCTGTTAAGACATTATGACTATGACGATGACCCCATTTAGGCCCGCCTTATGGGTACCTTAATCAGGACACAAAATAGAGTTATTGTAGTCACGGTAACAGTGATAGCATTATTTTGACATAATGATATTTATTTCCGTAGTTCTATTCTCTAATCTCATCGTCTGAAGTTTGTTTTTGCATATCTCCTTTCTAATCTCATCGTTTGGAGTTTGGTTTTGGGGCCTACTTTGTTTTTTTTGCTTCTAGCTGTAGAAATTCGTATCTTCATAGATAATAAATGTTGTTGCTACTGTAACACACACACGTTAGTATAACTTTATTTATACGTAAGTCTAAGATATGATGTTTCAAGTCAAATTTCAGTTATTCAAGGCTTCTCTTTTTTCCAATTTTTCCTGTGCTCAGGGAAGGCACGGCAACATCTCTTTTTTTTCAATTTTTATCGTATTTTCCAAATCGTTAAATCTCTAGTTATAACTTGCGCCATCTGTATTAATACTTAAATACGTTTTCATCGTAGTTGTCCACCATTTTTAACACGGTAACCTTAGGCGTTTACGAAAACTATGATCGGGTTAACCCGATCACAAAGATTCCGAGCGTCAAGATCAGTGATCCTTGTCTTCTTCTTCATAAAGATAGAAGAAGAAGAAGGATCACTGATCCTGACGTTCGGAAAGCGATGTAGGATCATTCAGAAATAGATCAGTACGATGATTCACATCAACAGCTATTTTTCTTAATCATGTTTTTTATTTCTGCACCAACTTTTTCGCCAGATCACTGCTTTCGCAGAGGCCTTTTATTTGCACTATCATCCTCTATATTATTCGATGTTCTAGGTTGGTGTTGTACTATATCATTCTCATCACATGTCCTGGTGATTGCTTATCCTTGTCATACATATCGAGCTGTTTCTCACTTTGCTTTTCAGTCAATCCTATCATTACTTCAGAACTGAACGATGCGCTGCTAATATAATGATAATCATAATAAAGATTTAACAACACGGCAAGAAAACCATCCTTGGAACAATAATAATTAATAATAATTTATTTAAGCTATTGAATGCAAAACACGTTTTTTTTATTTATCGTGTTACAACAAGAAATATTGAAGATAAAGTGTAGATATGTATTAATAATAGTAACTTTTAGGATGGACAATAAACTTGATGAAAATAAGTAGTAAGTTAGAATTGTAGTGTGTATATTTATACATTTTATAAAAACATAAAATTGTCAGTGCTAGCATTTGCTAGAATTTATTTATACCTAGGTATATTGGTTCGATACAACCTACTAAATCAGAATCTGTAATATTTACTTGCCTCCTGCGCCTGTTTGCTATATGCGTCGATTGTTGGATTGTTGCAGAACCATGTACTTCTTAAAATGAGTATCTCTTCAATACATGACATGAGGAAATATGTCTGCACTTAGATTTGATTTGTAGTAGATTTGGCTGATGATCTTCCTAAGGATTTTATGCGACGAACAGAGGAAAAAGTTAGAAAATTTTGTTCTAATATCTCACAAAGATGGAAAGATAATGACAGAACTCTTTCTTCTCCAAACAACACTATTCTCATTTTCGATAGGCGCGAGGACCTTTGGTAGCTTCTTTTAACACTGGCTGTGAGATCAGATTCCTATTTTGAAGAACAGCCGTGCTTCAATTAACACCATTGTTCCATGTTGCACCTCAGAAGACCTATTTGAAGCATATCTTCTTTTCGAACGCAATTATATATTTTATTATACTAAGCTCTGCCTTCCTTGGTGTTTTGGGATGTCATATATTATTGGAGGTTTTGAGAAGACAGTTTTTGAGTGCTGACAAAGTTGGTGCATTTATTTAAACCTATCAAGAATTCTGCTTTTGTGAGAGATTAGAACATGCTTTTCTAACTTTTTCCTCTGATCGTTGCATAAAATTTTCAGGGAGATCATCAATGTCAAACCTACTACAAATGCTGCTTAAAACTGCAACGTGATCTGAAACAACGCTGACGAATTTCAAATATATTGCTGTTTTCCATTCATTTGGGATATTGTCAATATATCCTGTACCTAAATTTAACGCATTTTGCAATTGGGACCTCCTGATTCTAGCACAAAATAACACGGTCTTGCAATTCGTAGGATTAAATCGGAGATTATGGGATTCTGCAAACTGATTAATTATAGCAAAGTCATTTGAATTGTTTCGGATGTATCTGTGGTATGATCGGGATGCCAGCTGTAATATATTTGTGTGAATGTTGCGGTATTTAATGGCTTTTGTCATATCAGCAGTGTATATGAGGAATAACAGTGGTCCCAGCACAGACCCTTGAGGATCTCCTAGCTTTAAGCTAGATGACTCTTCACCAACGGTCACTCGTTGTTGCCGACATTTTAAATAATTACTTAGAAATTGAACGATATTTTCATCAAATCCGTAATATTTACATTTTGCTAGCGCTAAATTATGACTTCTAGCGTAAAATGGAGTAATCGACCAAACTATAGATAGTCGAGTCACCGCCTGCACCCATCTAGAATTAGCCAATTGAAGTTGACGAAAATACGGCAGCACATGGTATACGCACGATACGCATACGTGACTCTAGAAATTGTTGTTCATCGCGAATAATAAGCTGGCCGATCAACAAAAGTAGGACAGCTTTATTTGAACTAAGCAGTGGTGTGTGGGCTGTATTGCAATGGGGTCAAGTCGCCCTTGGATAGCGAGATTTGTGGGCAACTGTTATGTTTATATGATTAAAATTGGTTTGCTGCCAATTTACACTCGCATAAGTAACACGAATGCTGTTGAAGGTCTGCTTAACGATCGATCTCGCTGGTACTCAGGCTCCATGTAACATTGACATTAAAGATGTATTACAAGGTTCACTTGGTGGCATAAATGAGTGAAAATCGCCTATTTATGCGAAATACAGCCTGACATAAAACTATTGTTATAGCAGTGGCGGCTGGTGAGGTAGTGCCACAGTGTCATGGCACTACCTTAATTTTCGACAAAAACATATTTATCTATCTCTTAAACTTTTCTTATTCTAAGTTAGTTTCCAACGACTTTTTCTGTTTTATATGAAATGGCAATAGCGGCCTAGCGCATAAATGCTTGCACCAGGCAACACGTGGCATCGTCGCAACTCACACGATGAGAGCTGCTGATGACACGACGCGACCGTGCCGTTTCTTACAAGGCACAAACAGAGTGAGAGGAATCTTATCACAAACGCTTATGAGTGACAGAGAGAACGCTATGCTGCACGTTTGGATAGATTTTAAATACGAAAATCCGAAGTAGGTCGTGCCAGGCACATTACCCATATTTCCATTCATGGTTTTGTTTTGTTTCAGCAGTTTCGATTTGTTTATGTTTGATGCTGATGTCTGCTTTTCTCGTTAAAGGTATGAAATTTAGATCTTATTAGTTTGAGTGAGTTGTGCGCTGTTTTCGAATCGGGATCTCTTTTGTTTTAAAATATATCATTGGAGCGAAAATGAATAAAATTGGGGCATTAATAAACTCATTTAGTAATCTTCAGCTGGAAGAAAAATTGAAAAACTTGTTGGTAGTGGACAGAAATCGCGTTGTCGTGAATTTAATAAAACTATTTATGATGAAAACAATTGGATAAGTGACTGTGAAGGAGTTAAGAAACTGTTTGGTTTTGTGTGTGTTCTATTTGGAGGCGATGCCACTTGGGCGAAAAAAGGTACGGATAATCTTATATTCATATATAGGAGAAATTGAAAACCCATGAAAAATCTAAGTGCATAGGAATAATGTTTTCAGTTTATTGATGCTTGGAAAGTCGAACATAAAGACTCGGTTAAATTCGGCTTATCGGCTAGTTATAAGTATTTTTTTCAATTTTATATCGTTTTAAAATGCTGGCTGTAATTCTGGCACTACCTCTCTAAGTTGGCACGAGCCGCCACTGGCGCCATGTACATACATCGCCCTATTGGTTTGATTTTTTGGGGTGCCACTGCATTCAACAGCAAATTATGTGAATGAGGTGTCAATGTCCGAGACCTCGAAATGGGTTTCTTCCAGCAAGATAATGCACGTCCTCATATTGTAAGGGTATCGATGAGGTTCCTACAGGAAGCTGAAGTCAGGGTACTCCCTGGCCTCAACGATCATCCGATTTATCGCCAATTGAAAAAGTATGGAATTGGATGGGTCGATACAGAGGCGATTTACTCAATCCTCCGAGTACGCTGGACGAACTGGAAGATGCTGCGAGGGCAGTTTGGGAGGCTGTACCTATAGAGCTTATCAACAATCAGATTACGAGCATGCCGCGTAGGCTAAAGGAGTGCATTCGTCAACAACGACAGACAATATGGATTCCGACACCAAAGATCAACTGGAGATCTCCTGGCTTACGTCACACATGTGTGGAGCAAACTCATTCAGTCATTTGGCGAGGCTCACGTCGTTGCTCTCGATATTTCAAAGGCATTGGATCAACTGTGGCATGCAGCTCTACTAAACAAGCTCCCATCTTATGGGCTTCCTGTTAAGCTTTGCCGTTGGCTCGCAGACTTCCTCTCAGGTCGGAAAATCTCTGCCGTGGTAGACGACTTTTCCTCGTCTTTCCATAGCATCAATGCCGGGGTTCCGCAGGGATCGGTATTGGCGCCGACATTGTTTCTGCTTCACATTCATGATCTACTCTCTAGCACTACAAACCCAATCCATAGTTTTGCGGATGACAGTACGCTGCATGCAGGCATCATGAGCAATAGACCGATCTCTGTGGTCGAGCTGGAACGCAACGCAGAAAACTGGCAGTGGCGGCTTCACTTTCAAAGGATCTCGATACCATTATCGCTTGGGGGCTTAAGAATATGGTTAAATTTAATGCCTCCAAGACCCAGTATTGTACGCTATCAAACAAGAAGTGCCCAAGCCAACACCAGGTTCTAATGAACAACCAGGCTCTGCCAAGGAGTCACTCATTCAAGCTGTTAGGAGTCAACATTACAGAAAATCTGATCTCGCACGAACACGTCGCGTCAATTGCAACAGCTGCTGGTAAAAAACTTGGGTACCTATTTAGAGCCAGAAAGTATTTCTCACCATGTAACCTCCTCACGATATATAAAGCCCAAATAAGACCTTGCTTGGAGTACTGCTCTCATGTCTGGGGAGCTGCTGCCCCTACTACCCTGTCTATACTAGATGCCGTCCAGAGAAGGGCAATTCGATTAATTGGCGATCCGGCCTTAACGCGCCACCTTCAGTCACTTTCTCACCGGCGTGTTGTTGGTGACATCTCACTCTTCTACCGATATTCCAGCAGAATCTGCTCCTCTAAGCTATCCTCTATCGTTCCGCCGCTCACTGCTCCTATCAGACGTATCCGTGCGACCGCTGCATCTCATCCTAAGACGGTCGTTCTTCATACATCAAGAACTGAGCGGTACAACCGCACATTTATTCCCAGGGTGTACAAGGCTTGGAATGGACTGCCAGAAGATGTATTCAATGGGCCTGCGGGTTTTGGCCCATTCAAAACTCTAAAAGTATCCCTAGCCTTCCTGGTGCGATTTGTAACTATTCAATGCGTGGGAAGTACCGAGTACTTGACGCATCTTTTTACATACTTCGCCATATTCAGAGTTTCCGTATTATGAACGTAATTCTAAAACTGATACAATGGAAACTCGGCAGCATTGTTATAATTTCACGTGTTCCGTTTATGCTAGCTGGTGGAACGAGATAAATAATTAATGAAGAGAATTAGGCACGCCACTGTTCACCCTAATGCATAGTTAATACCTTTCGCAATGTAAAAGTTCAAACACGTGCGTTTAGCGAAAATGTTACGACAGTCGCGCAGGTAAGAACCAGCGCAAAAGGACGCGACGTCACCTACACTGCAGCTCACAAAAAGCTGTTTATCACAGTCATGCTAACAATGGCCTATAATAAGACCATCTTATAACAGAGCACCTATACATTATAAGGACTGTGACTATATTTGACCTGCGTTTATTCGTTGTTAATTAAGGCTGGGTTACCAACATTTTTTTGTCTATATTATAGCATTTTTTATAAAAATGCTATAAAGATATAGTACGCTTCAAAAAAATGAAGTCAAGTTGATTGACTCAGTACTTCCCACACATTACGCTGATACCAGTTTATTATTTTTCCATAGCATGAAGCTTTGCAACCAAATAATCGCCAGCCCCCCCCCCCCTAAAATTGTCTTATGCCGCTAGGTCTTTCCTTCACAGGTCGATGGACAGCCAATTATCGATACTACAAACTTCTCAGTTTTACAACCCCCCACCCCTCAACCACCTCACTTTCACCCCCACCCAAAAAACTGGTAGGAAATGACCAGGAACCCCTAAAACATCTAAAAACCGAATTTGAGTTGTTTTCATACTTTTCGTTCTTTGATTATTGCTACGCTGACACTGACACGATTTTTAACAAACATGCGCGTTTTCCATTCTCACCACGGTAACAACATACTGTGTCAAAATTTCATTAGAATCAATTTAATAGTGTCCACGTTACAAAATACAAAACGATTTAAACCAATAAATTCTCGTATAGTATACAGAAAATTCTAAGTCCCTTAGTTTCCGTAATAGGCTAGGCAATGTTCGGATGGACCTAAAAAGGTGATTTGTGTCGCTAGGTCTTCCTTCACAGGTTAGTGGACAGCCTATTTCAACCCCCAACCACCCCAATTTCACCCCCACCCAAAAAACGCAGAAAATGATCAGGAACCTCTAAAACGCTTAAAAACGAAGTTTGAGCTGTTTTTATATTTTTAGTTTTTTTATTATTTCTGCGCCGCCACTGGCACGATTTACCAAAACCATACGCGTTTTCCATCTTCGCCATGGTAGTAATACTGGTTCAAAATTTCATTAAAATCAATTCAACAGTTTCCTCGTTACAACGATCTAAACCAATACTCTCGTATGTTTACATCAGAAAAAATTCTAAGTCCTTTGCTTTCTGTAATAGGCAAGGCAATGTTCGAATGGGCCTAAAAAAGTTATTTATGTCGCCAGGTCTTCCTTCATAGGTCAGTGAACAGTCTATTATGAAAGCAACAAATTTTTCAATTTTACAACCTCCCACCCCCCAACCACCCCAATTTCACCCCCACCCAAAAAAAAGTAGAAAATGGTCAGGGACCCCTAAAACGCCTAAAAACGAAGTTTCAGCAATATTTATTTTTTTTTTGTTTTTTGCTAATTAGTCCGCCGCCTATGCACCGATTTTCAAAATTATACGAACATTACCTACTACGACCCCACAGCATACCGCTGCCCAAATTTCATCACAATCCATGCAGCCGTTACTGAGATTACGACGTTAGAAAAACGCCAACAGACAGACCGACAGACAGACAGACCGACAGACAGACAGACCGACAGACCGACAGACCGACAGACCGACAGACCGACAGACCGACAGACCGACAGACCGACAGACCGACAGACCGACAGACCGACAGACCGACAGACCGACAGACCGACAGACCGACAGACCGACAGACAGACCGACAGACAGACCGACAGACAGACCGACGGAAATGAGTGACGTGGATTTTCGTTATGTAGACATCATAACATGCCCAAAAAGCGTATTATCTCGAAATCGAAAATTTTCGCGATCACAATACTCCCCTCACCTATCGGTGTGGGAAGTAGAAATATAGTATTTTAGTAGGATAGAATAAAAAACTTATATATTTTTTCAATTATTTTTTATAAATATGTTAAATTTTTTTGCACAGCTGTATGTCACGATTCACGGTACTAATTGCTATCTAGGTATTGGACAAAAAAATTGACAACAAATTTATCGTGGAAATGGGAGTGATGGTATTCTCCTTGTATGCAGCGATCAAATATTTTGACATACAGGGCATGCGCATTAGTAGCACGGTCATGTCATTTGTTTCTCGACAGTTATAGATTCTGTCAAAGTCATTGTCATTCTGTCCATAAGCCACTCCAACGCATGGTTCTCATTTTAACATTCTCTACATAATCCACATATAAGCTGTCAAGTTTGTAGTCTTAGGCCCAATTTTATCAACATGTATATTTAGACTTTGAAAAAGCTTTTCTATTGGATGTTATTTAGCAAAAGCTTTCTATTTTATCAATATTGAAAACAACACGTCAAAGCTGGATGACACCTTTGTCAAAGATATTTTAGAAAATCATGGATCAAAATCATAGCAGGATATCAGAACAAAGTGATGGATTTGCAAATTAATGCCACATTTTCCATGTTTACATTATAATTATTGTATAATGACTAATTGCAAACTGCTATAATTTGTGATAAAAGTAGTAGGTACCTATATCAACCACAGCAACTACCTACCTTATTTAATAATTACAAATCCCACGTCTGTCAGTCAGATGGATTATATGAAAATACATACTTTTATGAAGAATCAATCTTCCATTTACTGGATGCATGTTTGTTATAGACTTTCTTATAGAAATATTCACAGCTGCAGCGTACACATTCTACATAAAATAGGGTTATACTTAGCTATAAAATGGCAAGCTTTGCCGCTCTGGGGTTCTGGATAGGCAACTAGTAATGCACATGCACGTTTGGGAAATAGCTGTAACTTTTGAAATGTAACAAAATGCTATTTTTACCTCTTTTTAATATAAAACAAAAACATATTGCAGGTATTCATAATTATTATCGATAGTAAATTATTGTTTTATCCAAACAATGCAGTGAGTGAATTTCTTGTCATCATATCATTTGATATGCCATGAAACTAGTGTTCAAATGTACGGCTTCTCTGGAATCTGATTGGTTGAGATTAACAATTGTTAAACTTTTTGTTAAACAAGAAAATGCAATTTTTCACCCATTTAGGATGGAAAATCAGACTTGAAAAGATACTAGATGGTTCACAATGGTCGATTGTATATAAATTATGTCATTTTGACCTTTTTTGAGGTAAACTTCAAGAGAAACCAATAATTTTCAGAGTCCTTTGACAGATGCATGTTCTTGAAAGGGCTGCTCTGATTGGCCAAAGTCTTTGTTAAAATGTGCATGTTGATAAAATCGGGCCTTATTCTATCTCTAACCTGATTTCTTCGCCAGTCCACCAATGTGATATTTTTCTTGCATTCGTTAAGGTGTGTCCCACACACTCTGCGATTTGTGTCCAAGATTCTTAAAAATTCCTTTTAGTGTATGTAAAGTTTGGAGTGATCCATTTTCGCCCCATTATTATAATTTGCAATGGAGGAACGTCTAGGATGGCCTCCAGGGCTTCGATGCGTTTTGAATTGTATGTTAATACTGAGAATCTGTAGAAAGTCAAGTCACTTGACACCAAATTTTTTGAGATAAATAGAAACACGTCCGAATGAAAGCAAGGTTGTGTGCTATAAACTTAAGTCATTCCAAAGCACACTACATAATGCCGGCTACAGACGATTACTTTTAACTGACAGTTTTCACTGAATACTATAAACTGTCAGTAGAAACTGACCTTCGTTCTGTCTACATACGATCAGTTTTGACTGACGATGAATCAGTTTCCAAGATGTCAGATGATTCAGATGCCCTAGCTATATGTGGTCCTTTGTTAACTTTAAATAATGAGAACAGGAAAAATAAACGTAAAGAATGGTGCAAAGAATGGTTAGGAAAAGGGCTGTTCATTTACATGTTAAGTTATTAACAGAATTTAAAATATTTCCAAAGGATTGACACAACTATCTCAGAACGAGTGAAGAAAATTACCTACATCTGCTATCTCTCGTAACCCCCGTTATTAATAATAACAAAATACGAGTAGAAGACCGCAGTTGACAGACCGTTGTCTTAGAAGTGGTACAAATCGCATACACACGTACAGTTTTAACTGGACAGTTCTTCTTCTTTTTAAGAAACCCTAGAAAATAGAAATTAAACAGAATGTTGAGCCAAATGTGACAAATGCAATTTGCATATACACAGATGGCTCCAAAACAAGGGAAGGCACTGGATGTGGTGTATACTCCAGGTCTCTAAACCTAAGAACAAAGTGGGCTATGGGCAAACACGCCAGTATCGTTCAAACGGAACTGGCTGGCATATCGATAGCCGCAAATGAACTAGCCAGGAGAGATGTATCTGGCAAGACTGTAGCAATCTGCACTGACAGCAGACAAGCACTTCTAACCCTGAGAGACCTTGTATCACCTCAGGGATAGCAATGGAATGCCACCAATCTTTAGCCCATGCTTCGGACAAAAACAATATTGTCCTGAGGTGGGTTAAAGGGCACAATAACAACAAAGGCAACCGTATAGCGGATGGTCTAGCCAGGAAGGCCGCTGACCAAAGAATTTTGGGACCATGTGACTTTTCTGGAATGTCGACAACCACAATTTCGGAAATAGCCAAAAAACACTCCCATGCCCAAATGGTAAAACGATGGGAAGAACTACAAGGATGTCGACTTGCCAAGGAAACCCTTGCAGGTTTTGACATGCCAATATCCAAGAAGTATTTGGCGATGACCAGACCAAACCTACGTCTCTTAGTAGGATTCCTGACTGGCCATTGTCAACTCAGGAAACACCTCTACACTATGGGGTTAAGTGACACACATATGTGTAGAATGTGTGAAAGCGAAAACGAAACTGTGGAGCATGTCATATATGTGAATGTCCAGAGTTATCTTATATTAGAGAGTGTGCGTTCGGCGAGTCTTGGCTTACACCTGCCTACATAAGGGAGATGTCCCCTAGCGACTTGTTCACCTTCCTACAATTGGCAGGATGGACGATGACCTGAGGAAACAACTCCCTGGGAGGATGCACAATGGGCCAGTTGTGGCCTAAGTGCAGTGGGACCACTCACCCTCCTCACTCTACGGATACAGAACTGGACAGTTCGGTTACTTCAGTTAAAATTATCGTTTCCACAATATAACATCAGTTTTAATTGAGACTAAGAAAATTCAGTTTTTATGGAACACACAGCCCGTTTTCACTAACAGTTCATAGTGTTCAGTGAAAACTGTCAGTTAAAAGTGATCGTCTGTAGCCGGCATTAGATTACTGTTTTGAACAGGAAAACTGAAGCTATTTTGTTCGAAAAAAAAATGATAACGTTCCAATTTGTTGTACGGGCATCGACTTTTCTCGGTTTGCAAAAAATAATTAGGAGATATTCGTACATCATTAGCAACCAATCCGAAAATTTCGACTGATAGTTTCTTCGGTTGACTGAAGGCGGCAATTTATAGAAAGATTTTTTGTATTCGCTCCGGTTTTACAGGTTAGTTCTTTTTTCGTTGAAAGTAATAAAACAATTTTGCGGATTGAAAACGCAATTAATAAGATAGATTTGTTTTGTTTATTTTGCCCACCCACAGCGTTACGAACCGACAATTTTCGCTTATTACATGAACTGTTTTCTGATATTGGCGATACATTTCACAAATATGTTGAATTACTCGTTTAGTAATACATCAGCAAACATTGTGCTTTTTTCCCAGGTTTCAGGTGATGCACGAAATAAGTTCTGAACACCATGATCCAAGCATCAAGGGTGTTATCAAGGCGATTGTGACAATGATTAAATAATTATGATTTCGTTACTCTCTGCGCGCCATTTTGTTTACTAGTAATTCCATTTTAAAGTTTCAAAAAAGTTTCCACGAAACAAACTACTGTTTTGAAATTTGTCTTCTATGAAGGGGATGCCCTGTGGGTTTCGTCTCTTTGCTGTGTCCTCAGAGTAACAACTGAACATAGAGGTAGCAAACAAGTAATTCTAATGGGCCGACATCTTTTCTTACGTTGTCATATTGACCACCAGATACGGCAATCATAATTATTTACTATCGTCTTAATTGTATAGTATCCAGAAATATTCCATTCTACGTTAAAAAAAAGGTATTTTGATGGTTCAGGAATGATTACAGCAAAATCAATAGATATGTTGACCTCTACCGCGTTACTGCATATTTCTTCATCATAAACGCAAACTATGAAGTCTTATACATAAATTTTGAGGAGCTGGCAACGCCGATATAATTTTCATGCGACTTATTTATGGTAGAACCCCGACTGTCAAACGTTTGTTTTGTTTGTGCGTCTTTTATGCTTTGTCAGTAAAATCGAATTCGCTATTTGTTGGTAACTGTAGTGAAGCTTTACGGACTTACTGTGCTATATTCGAGTGTAATTTAACAGTTTTTCGAGATGGAACTCAAAAACTGCAGTGTTTGTAACATGGGTTGCATTGGAAGAATTTTCAGGTTAGTTGGCAATATTTGGAGGCTGAAGTGTCAAAAGATGATGGCTTTGAGCACGTCATACTGAAGTGGTTTGCTTACTACCTCTATGTTCAGTTGTTACTCTGAGGCTGTTCACATGAAGAAAGGTTCAGTGAGAGAAAGTTTTGTTTTGTGGATTATGCAGTTGTCAAGTGAAGTTAAACCTTACTTAATTATATAAATTCTCTGTCTCGAATCAAGGTTTTTTTTGTCTTTAGTTCTTGTGCGGTGGATAACTGATTCCACTAATTTGAAAAGTTTACACATTTTTACGTTAGGGTATACTGAACAGCGTAAATTGTAACTCTGCAATTGGAAAAGGAGGCATACTTGAAGCATGCAAAGGAGATACTATTGCAAAGATATAATTATTATATTGATTATTACAGCAAATGTTATTTAAATATTTTGAAACTTGACGAATGACGTGCAAACTGTCACTGATAAGTGACGGCAGCGACGGGACAGATTGACGGATCACAAACCTTAACCTAAATCACGGATCAATAAAACGGAAACCTTAGATAAGGAAAGAGAGGGGATACCGCACGCCCATTTGATGCTATATGAATTAGCTGATACCGAAAATGAATAGCTGTCAAAATGCTGGTGGAAAACTGACGGGAGTGTCAAGGTGGTGTTTTTTGCGATATTTAACGTTTTTAAGACCAATAATTGTGAAATATTGTGGTGAGCGTAATGGTGGGGTGTGCAGCTTACCGTTGTAAAAGCCACAGCAGCAGGAAGGAGCCAGGAATTACTTTTCACAGGTAAATTTATGATCTTATTTTTTTGGTGTATCCGAAATTCATGCAAATATCTCGATATCTAGTTCAAAGATATATGTGTATCCGAAATATAATTTGGAATGTACCACTAACATGCGAATCATAATGTTTTTGAGCACGTAAAGTCTAAAAATTATGTTTTTAAGGGATTTTTTGGTTCAAATACAATCAGTTTTCCAGTGGCGTATCTATTATAGCTTACATTTTGAATAGAAATATTATGACTTTGCATTGTAATATATAATATACCAATACCCTTATACAAGGTGTGCATTTTAAGGGTGGCCTTTATTTGTAGTTGTATGAATAATAAAATTAATTTTCTTTCTTCCTTGACAGGTTTCCTAAAGATCTTCCTAGACATGATTTATGGATCAAAAATATGAGGATCGAAGGTTGGAAGCCTACAAGCAACGATAGGCTTTGTTCTAAGCATTTTAAACAGAATTTCCTTCATCAAACAAATCAAAAAGTATATCTTCTGAAAGGAGCAGTCCCCACCATATTTAACGAGCTTCCGGAATACTTACGTCCAAAGATTGTAAGTTATAATTCCTAGCTTACATTGTCTACGCTTAATCAATATTAAAATAATAAACATCCTAGGACTATGACAGATGGATAGATGGATAGATGGATAGATGGATAGATGGATAGATGGATAGATGGATAGATGGATAGATGGATAGATGGATAGATGGATAGATGGATAGCTGGATAGATGGATAGATGGATAGATGGATAGATGGATAGATGGATAGATGGATAGATGGATAGATGGATAGATGGATAGATGGATAGATGGATAGATGGATAGATGGATAGATGGATAGATGGATAGATGGATAGATGGATAGATGGATAGATGGATAGATGGATAGATGGATAGATGGATAGATGGATAGATGGATAGTTGGATAGATGGATAGATAGATAGATAGATATACTTTATAGTCTAAGAATTTACAAGATTCTTATTGACAAAGCTATATAATAACAAACAAAAGTTTTGGGATATTCACTAAAACCTGTGAGGAGGAAGTTTGTTATAAATCTTCACTCCATTGTATATAATTGGATCATTAATGAGTTATGATTTGGGTGTGATATTAATTTAAAATCATTCTTATGCCTTATGCCTATATTCTATATTTATGGTCTCAAATTTCGTTTTATATTTGAGTATTAGTGATGACGTTTCCAAAATAAACAGTGCAATAAAGTAAGGAGAAATACGATTACGAATGGCTGAATAACCATTTAAAAATTGATAGCTATGAAAATCAAAAGGCAGCTAACCTCAAAGATGTAATAATTTCTTGTGTTACAGTTACATTATTAAACAACTATATTTAGGTGTGTTTACTCGATACGAAATCAAAACAAAATGTTACTGTCACTTTTCCTATAAGATTCAGTCACTGATTCACATCTACTTAAATCATAAATTAATTTGTTCTGTCTTTCTTTCGGAAATAATGTTTCAAACATTGTCTAATATACAGCTCTGTTATTTTAGGAAAAAGAAAGAAAAAGACCCCGTGAACGTGATGTTCATCCAGAACCATCGCCATCAACCTCAGCTCTGGCTGCACAGGACGACTCTCCCCGGAAAAAGAAACTTAGAAGAGAACTGCTGCTGCAAAAAGATAAGAATAAGGAAAAACGAAAAAAATCCGTGCCCTTGGTCAGTCACTGAAAAGAGCACACAAAAAAGTAGCCTCTTTAAAAATAATTGCTGAGGAATTAGAGCGACAAAATTTACTATCTCAAGAAAATTTAGTTTTAGTTCAAAATATGAGCAAGGTTAATATAGAAATATTGAACAGAAAAATGGGGAGAAATGTTCAATATTCACCTGAACTTAGGAAATTTGCCCTGACATTACATTTTTTTTCACCAAAGGCATACAACTATGTGAGAGATGTTTTTGACACTTGTCTCCCGCATAGCAAAACTATTGCTAAATGGTTTCAGAATGTGGATGCTGAGCCTGGTTTTACCAAGGAATCAATAAATACCTTAATAAATAAGATTCAATCATCTGACAGACCAATAATTTGTTCATTAATTATCGATGAAATAGCCATACGGAAACATTTAGAATGGGATGGAAAAAAATTCCATGGTTATGTGAACTATGGTACAAATTTAAACGATGACTCTAATGCTTTAGCCAACGAAGCTTTTGTTATAATGTTGGTTTGCATCAATGGAACTTGGAAATTACCTGTCGGTTACTTTCTTACAGATTCTTTGAATGGCAGTCAAAAACATTCAATTGTATCTCAATGCATCCATCTGATTGAAGATACGGGAGCCAAAGTTATGTCAATCACATTCGATGGTGCTCCATCTAATACCGCTATGTGTCATAACTTTGGATTCCTATTTAACATTTCAAATATACAGACAAGTTTCAGAGTTACAGATCACAATGTATATATTTTTTATGATCCATGTCATATGATAAAACTTGTTCGCAATGCATTTGGTGAAAAGAAAATCCTAATTGATTGTGATAACAATTTTATTCAATGGAAATACATAGCGCTTCTAGAGAAGCTGCAAACTAGCGAGGGCTTACATTTAGGGAATAAGTTACGTCGCGCTCATATTATTTTTGTCAAACAAAAAATGAAGGTTCGGCTTGCAGTTCAGTTACTTAGTGCATCAGTAGCCGATGCTATTGAGTATTGCGAAAAAAAGCTGAATCTTGAGGATTTTAAAGGTAGTCAGGCAACAGTTAAATTTATTAGAATTGTAAATAGCATTTTCGATATTTTAAACAGCAGAAACCTAGTAGCACCAGGTTATAAAAAAGCATTATGTCAAAAAAATATAGATCGATCTGCGGAATTTATCAATAGTGCAATTTTTTGTCTTTCAAAGTTGAAATTATCTAATAATGAGCAAGTAATCATGTCTAACAGAAAAACTGGGTTTATTGGATTAATAATTTCATTATCAGGTTCTTTAGGATTGTACAAAGAACTTATTTCTGAGAGAAAAACATTACTGTACCTTCCGTTGTATAAGATTAGTCAAGATCATTTAGAATTATTCTTTTCGTCAATTAGATCAAGAGGTGGCTGGAATAATAACCCAACCGCTCGACAGTTTCTAGCTGCTTACAAAAGGCTTCTGGTTCGAGCAGAAATTAGAGAGGGCGGTATGGGTAACTGTATTCCATTAGATCAAATCCCTATTCTAAGTAGTTCTACAAAAAATGTAAGGTCTGAAGATGTAATTAATAGTAGTTTATCGAACCATAGTTTAATAGACATAAATGAGCCTTCTGATGATCTAGAAACTATTTGGAAGGATCATGACTACATCATGAATGCACCTGTGATAAGTGAATGTTCATCCCAAATTGTGCAATATATTGCTGGTTATGTTTCGCATCAATTACAAAAAACAATGAAATGTGAAACATGTGTCACAGCATTGATTGGTACTAGAGATCGGTTTCTCAATTCCCTAATTGAATTTAAAAGCCACGGCGGTCTGACTTACCCATCAAATGATGTTATCAAGATATGTTTGAAATCGGAACATTTTCTGAGAGATAATGAAAATTGTATTCACACCAAACATTTTGTACCTTTGCTGATAAGCAAAATAATATCAAGTTTTCTAGGCACCCCTATTTTCAGCTGCTTAGAACGTCACGTATTAGAAAATGATGTAAATCATATATATTTTTTAATAAAAGCTGTATGCACAAAATACTTAAATATCAGAATCCATTTTATTGTAAAATCTCGATCACAACAGGACAATCCAGTTCGGAGCCAATTAACAAAAATGATTCTGTTTAAAGGGCAGTAAAATATTGGTAGTTTTTGACCTTCGTGACTGTAATATTGACTGCCATCAATTGTAGGAGCAAGCGAAATGCCACGTTCCTACAAAAAAATTATTTTTGTTGAAGCACACAATACTGAGTTTCACCCAAACTTCCCCATAAGTAAATACATAACTGCAATAAATTAGAACTTACTGGAAGCAAGGGGTTAAGTGATAAAATAGAGTTGTAATTTCTATGTAAGTTATAGGACCTCACCTATATTGAATGAATTGTTCGTTTTTATTTACTAGCTAATCTAGGGGTCATTTTCTAATTTTGTAAATGTTTTGATTTTGGATAAGATTAAAGGACCTTTGTATTTCTAGCCCAAAACTTACTTTATTTCATGTCTGAGATAATTTTTATGTTTAACCCTCCAGCTTTTTCATTAATTATTGCCACCGTCGCAAAAAGAAGTTAAGTATAAAAAAGCCTCGTTGGAGTAATTAAAAATACTGCTCTTCAGTACACACTACAAACAGCAAGTAACAGCGTAACAGCAAGTAGATTTTTTCACTGCATATGGGGACTTCGAGATTGAAGGCATCAAATTCCTCAATCTCGTAAGCTAATCTATAATAATAAAAATGTTTTATTGCTGCTTCTGTTTACAGTATGTAATAGACAGTATTTTATATATAAACATAATGTCAATAAATATAAATATACTATAGGTATTATGTGTTCTTTAATAATAAAAAATTGATTTACTACAAACTACAAGCAGTTTTTTTCTTTCTGGGTAGAAGTATAATCGTGTCTTTCATCAGTCATATACTGCAAATGAACATAACATGTTCATGACTGAATAAAATATATACATTATCAATTTTTATATATTATTGGCCACAAAACAGCAGTCGAATGAAAATCACGGTTACGGTAATGTTAGTCACTTAAATTTTAATTGTGGATGGCGAAATTGGCCATATAGAAACCCTGAATAACAATATTTCATTAAATTTTATTTGAAAAAGATTATTTCTACAAATAGCTCAACCATAACGTTAATCCCATTAGTTACGCCACTGGGAATAGCGCTTTGGTGCCATTTGGTATCAGAAATGTCAGTCGCGGGTTCCGTCCTCTCTCTTTCCTTGTCTAAGACGGAAACAAAGTATATGTTCCGGACCGTAGATTGAAAATTCCAATTATATTATTTGTAGTTTTCGGTCACTTCTCAAAAAATAAAATCACTTTTTTTTCTTTCCATACGTTTCGAAGTTTACTAAAATATCACCTTCGGTGGAATAATGTCATCATATCATAGTCACAATGTCTTAACAGACATGTTGTGAATTCGTAAAATGCATTAAGTCGGAGCTAGAGTATTGCCGACACGAATATTATCAATAGTTTTGAGAACTGTAGCTCGCCATCGTTCATGATTTACTATCAGTTCGGTTCGTCGTATCCACCCAGCGTGTAGGGGAACGGCCACGGCTCCATATTCTCGCTTCTGTGTATATGTCCCAAGAATGTAAGCAATCTCGTCGACACAATGGAGGATAGTCTCTTTGGATTACCGAGCTCATCCAGTATGGAAAAGTTAGGTTGATGAGCGGTATAAGGAACTCTCAGCATTCTCCTCCACGTCCACATTTGAAAAGCATCTATGCGAGCTCTATCTGCTTTTTTAACAGTCCAAGTTTCCGAGGCATACAAAAATATGGAGAACACAAGAGACTGAACCAGCGACATTTTGGTAGCTTTAGTGAAGTTATGGTCACGCCATATTTTAGTAAGCTTTGTTATGGCCACACGTGTCTATTGAATGCGCCCTCGGATCTCATTTTCACAGCTACCGGAATTGTCGATCAAAGAACCGAGGTACCCAAAACTTTGAACTACTTCACAATGGCCTACTGCCTACTGACTTTGTTGCTACTCGATGCTTATCGTGTTCTCTATCTATGATCATAACCTTGGTCTTGTTGTAGTTAATGCTAACACCATATGCTGCACTGCTTTGTTCTAAGATGTTTAATAGAGTTACTAGTTCTTCCTGAGAAGCAGCAATAAGGGTTGTATCGTCAGTTGGATATTTTGCTTCCGCCAATAGTTATACCGCCATTCCAGTTGTCCAATACCTGTCTCATCACAAATTCAGAGTAAATTTAAAATCATGGATCAATAAAACGGAAACAAAGTATATGTTCCGGACCGTAGATTGAAGATTCCAATTATTTTATTTGTAGTTTTCGGTCACTTCTCGAGAAATAAAATCACTTTTTTTTCTTTCCATACGTTTCGATGTTTATTGAAATATTATCTTCAGTGGAGTAATGTAGTATTTTAATAATATATGACGTTCACATAACTTTAAAAAAAGTGTACATTTGTACATATGTATGTAAATGTCTTCGGATGCATTACACGTCACTACACTTGCCTGCAAATTTTCAGCAATATCATTCTTTCCGTTCCAAAGTTATTTGCTTGGTTCCATACTGTGGTGATCCGGAACGCGCTCCTGGCTGCCATACGTTAAAACGCACCTTTAGCTGTCAGGCTGCCAAAGTTTGACATTGATGTCATCGACGGATGATTTATAAAAAAATGTAATATCTGAGTATGAGTGTAATTAGTCGATGAAGTTAAGATAGGTAATGTATTTGATTATTACTACATCCTATATTGTTCAGATATTTTGATTTTGTCAGATCATGAGTGACTTTTCATAGAATAAATAGTACCGTGTTAATTTTCAATCTGTGACTCAAAGCTACACTACAGTTCTGTGATGCTTTTGGGTTTTGTGTTTTGTCACTTGAATAAAGTAGTGGGTTGTGGTAAGCGTTGCCATAGTTTTGTTGATAGTTTGTTTATTAATTACGAGCGGGGATTGTTTCAAAAAAACGGCAATAAGCTGGAGACAAAGAAAACAAGGCATTATTTTTGGGACGTCTTACTCAAATATTTGCAGGTATGTTGTCTTTTGAGTTTGTATTGTTAACTAATGTGGTCTGGCTACAATTTGTAAAGTGTTTCACAATGTATACTATACATTCGGCTTTTAAGGCGACTTTATTATATGGCGTTGGGTCTCTGATTTACGTCTACTCTAGGTACTAGGTCCTGAAATAATAAAAAAATCATATCATAACATTTCTGTGTTTTGATTTCATTCTCTCTGAGTTGGTACACATGCATGCTAAAAGAAGCTTGTTACCACGGGCACACATACAACATTGGGTTCTAAATTCCACCACTAGACGTCTTGATCACTTTGGCTATTTCTAAATTTGGTATCGGTTTTGACAGTGACCTGTTGCTCACTACAATACTTTATCCCAACCCTGTATCAATGATTATAAGTTTACTTTGTCTATACATGGAAGCCCTTAGAACAAAACTGAATTATTGTTTTAAAGATTTAAACAGAAACCCATGAGCCAAAAGTTTGCTGCTTGTCCTTTCATCAGTTTTTCCATGAACATTTCGCACACTGGTTATGTAATAATTTACGCTGTCGCAGCAATCCCCTTTGGTCTAATACTTCGTGCAAGACTTTGTGCACACATAGGATTTTCGTAAACCCGCCTACGCTCGTGGATCCCTTTCCAGCTATGGGAACCTTTCCCTCATAGTCTCCCAGTCGATTGTTCGAGCACGGTTGACGCTTTTATTCGCGGCTTTATATAAAATCTTATCTCCTGTGTCTGGGCCATTGTGCAGGTATATGAATTATGATAAATCCCCAAATCCTTACAGGTGGTTGTTGTGAATTTCTCAGCATCTTATCCTCGGAGATCGAACCGGCTTTCTTGCGCCCTTTGTATCGGTTACAATGGATAATGACTGGACACGTTTTCTTTTCCACGAGGTGCCGTTTGTGACCATTATTTTCGTCGGAGTCACTGACGCATTTGGCGAGATACATAATATATCAGATATTCGGTATACGAATAACATAACCACACAATGGACTAGTATCGTGATTTTACTTCCCACACCGATAGGTGAGGGGAGTATTGTGATCGCGAAAATTTTCGATTTTGAGATAATACGCTTTTTGGGCGTTTTATGATGTGTACATAACGAAAATCAACGTTACTCATTTCCGTCGGTCTGTCTGTCTGTCGGTCTGTCTGTCGGTCTGTATGTCGGTCTGTCTGTCGGTCTGTCTGTCTGTCTGTCTGTCGGTCTGTCTGTCGGTCTGTCTGTCTGTCTGTCGCGTTTTTCTACCCTCGTAATCTCAGTAACCGCTGCATGGATTCTGATGAAATTTGGGCAGCGTTATGCTGTGGGGTCGCAGTAGGTAATGTTCCTATAATTTTGAAAATCGTTATACGGGGAGCGGAGTAATTAGCAAAAAACGAAAAATTTCAAATATGCCTCAAACTTCATTTTTAGGCGTTTTAGGGGTTCCTGATCATTTTCTACTTTTTAGTGGGTGGGGGTGAATTTGGGGTGGTTGGGGGGTGGGGGGTTGTAATACTGAAAAATTGGTTGTATTCGTAATGGGCTGTCCATTGATATATGAATGAAAAACCAAGCGGCATGATACACTTTTTTAGGACCATCCGAACGTTGCATGCTTATTATAGAAACAACGGGACTAATTTGTGATGTATACATACTAGTATTGTTTTAGATAGTTCGATATCGCATAACGCGAAAATTGTTCAAATGGTTTTAATGAAATTTTGACACAGTATTACTCCCGCGGCGAGGATGGAAAACGCGTATGTTTTGGAAAAATGGTGTCAGTGGCGACGCATCAATAATAAAAAACTAAAAATATGAAAACAGCTCAAACTTTGTTTTTAGGCGTTTTACGGGTTCCTGATCATTTTAAATTTTTGTTTTGGGTATGGTGAAATCGGGGCGGTTGGGGGGTGGGGGGTAGTAAAACTGAAAAATTTGTTGTATTCATAATAGTCCGTCTATTGACCTGTAGAGGAAATACCTAGCGGCACATTACAGAAACCAGTTTTGCTTTATTTCGTTCTATGTACGGGAGTTGAACACTGTGCTTGTCAGCTGGCATCACACTGAACCAAAACTGACCCTAAATACAATGAAAAGGTTCGTTAGATTGATGAACGTTATTCATTAATATAATGAACTATAGCATTAATTTTAGGAATGCAGTTTTATTATTGTGATGAACGCAGTCAATGTTTTATGGACAGAATTCATTATTTCAATGTATATAAAATGTTGTAGTTAATGACATCGTTCATTAGTCTCGTGCAAGAAATCTCAATATTAATGTACCGAATTCATCAGATTAATGACATTTCTTATTAAGTTAATGTAGCACTTATATTAGTATTCATTAATAAGAATAATAAGATGTCAAGAGGGGTTAGGTCACTTTCAGTATACGCTTTGCCGTTGTCGAGTGTACATCGTGAATCCCAGGGCCTTATTCAGCTGTTTTCTTGTGTTTTTGCCGGTTTTCTCGGGATTACTGAGTTATTACCTGCCCAAATTGTTTGTGTATTAGTATTATCTTTTCATAGTTGTTGTTTGATGGTTATACAGACCATTGTACCTGGTCGTGCATATATTTTCTACGGATATAATATTCTCACTCAGGTCCCGTAGGAATCGCTTCTCTAACGCGATGGTCGACGCGACACCCGAATAAGGCGGCTCCTACGGAGAGCATAAACGGTCATTTTCAAGTGATTTAATCCCAATTCCTGACGCTCTAGTTTTCAATATTTTTGCATGAAATTTTTACATGAAGTTTAAAATGAAATTACACAGGGGGCTATCGAAGCATTTTTTAAAAAAAATTGATTGAACATCAAATATGATCGCTTGAAGTTGCCTATTTTCTTCGTCAATTTTGTAATTTTTTTAAGAAAAGCCCAGAAGCAAAAATGAAAAAGTGCTTCGATATCACTCTGGGCAATTTCCTTCTAAACATCATGTGAAAATTTCATGTGATAATATTGGAAAATAAAGCGTCAGGAATTGGGATAAAAAACATCTGCAAATCGCCTTCCTCTTCAATTTTACAAATTTCGGGTGACGCACTAACATGGCCGTTTCCATTTCTTTCTAATGTAGCGCGCACCTGTTTATTTATCACGCCCATCGTCGGTAGGTTCCTTTTCAGCTCCCCGCATCGTCCGGAGAAACTATTCCGGATTGTAGGAGCAGCGTTAAAATGCCCTCAAACATTTGGTCGCAGTTGCGCTGCTGGTTTACTCTTTATGCTGTGGTTAGATGTAGCCCCGGCTTTACATCTGGCAACGCTGAATAAAATTATTCTTCTTTGTAAATTGTAGGTGTAGGCTCCATACATACTATTTCTTTACATCAATCAATAGCGATCTCATTAACTGAAAGCCATTCCTTTTTCGTTGTTTCGCAAACCGCCTTTTCATATTGCTACATGTTATCAACTGTCGATTTCACAAGATCGAACGCGGTGATCGCAAATCGACTGCTACTAAATAATTAAAAATTGATAAGTATTATTACGTAACGACTTTTATATTTAACTATTTCATATTACCAACTATCAATCATGATCTTAGGTAGACTAACATTGCTAAACTCTTAATTACAGTATTTTTTTAATTTTGCTATCCATAATTAAGTAGCAGAATGCTATGATTGGTAGGTACGTGAGATAAAATATTGCTAAATATAGGTACTACTCGCAATTGAAATCCGACCACCTAAAAAAGTCGATATTTGTATTGAAACTTTGTACACAGCTTGGCAGCAGCGTCGCCAGGTCTACTGATTTTTCAGTAGATCTACTATGGTTTTGGGTGTTTGTCTACTGAATATTGTCTTTACGGCGGAATCTACTGTTTTTTTTCTGTCAAGAAATAATGAGTACTACTGTTTTTGTATTATTGGTTAAGCCCTCAGCAGCTTTGGACGGTCAGTATCCTTCAGTGATGCCACTTGCCAATAATTTTCCAAATTCAGCCAATCCTAATCAACTGAAATAGCTCGATAATGAGTGGCGACTTCTACGAAATAGTGACCTCACGTGGAACCAAAGCGAAAGTGTGACTGAGTTTTGGATAAAAGTGAAAAACACGTCTCTTTTTGAGGATGATAGTACCATGTTTTTTGTATTATCCGAATTTATGCTGAATACGCAAGTTTTGCCACATTCATCTGCAAACATGGAAAGATTTTTCTCAGATGCTTATCTGAGAAAAACAAATGCACATACGCTATCGTCTATCCACGTCAAGTGTATGTGATATGTGGCATATTTTGGACACAAAATGAAAACGAGAAGCCCAAAGTTGCTTTGATGTGGATTTAAATAATTGTATTAAACTACGTAACAATATAATATGTACCATGTACCAAAGAAATGCAGACTTGTCAGATTCAGATTTAGATCAATGAAGGCGTATATTGTTGTTTATTATTTTTTAGTTTTATTAGGTAAGCCATGTTTCCGTACTGTAAAAAGTTATCTTTTTTTTGTAGTGTTTTACTCGAGCAATTGCGTTTTTTGTGGTTTTTTGATAAAGAATGTGCTAAGTTTTTTGTTTGAGGTTCGATTTTACACTGTTTATTTACAAACAAGAATCTACTGTTTTTTTGCAAAATCTACTGCTTTTTTTAACTAGAACCTACTGCTTTTTTAAAATTCGACCTGGCAACGCTGCTTGGCAGTACCATCTCTAATATACACATGTTACAATTTTTGTTCATTCAGACGCTATTTGCGTACATAGCACCTCTAAAGCTAAAGTTACATTTACGAGTGAATCGTATACAGGTACTCGTAAGAGTACCATTTACATTAATGTTCAGAATCATATGCGATTGAAGTGTAGTTAATATGGTGTCCAGTAAAAGGAAGCGTGCTGCATTGGCAGGAATTTTAATGTTAATGGTGAAAAAGAAAATAGAACGTGGAGAGATTGTTAGAAAAAACAAGGCGAATTTGGGTTAAAACATCCTTACAATCAACGAGCATTCTGGGAAGTGAAGAAAAGTTACTAACAAAGTTATTAACTGAGCAGGAATTTGCGATTACAATACTCCTCTTACCTATCGGTGTGGGGAATAAAAGTTGATAATTTTATTCACAAAAATATATTGATCCACCTGTTCGCTGAGAAGCAACAATTTTTTTCTTGTCTAAGTTACACGTCGAACGTAGATTATTAATTTTTGTCTTCACTGTTTCCACCGATATGGTTAAGATATCTGCTAAATTGCAGAATATGCTTTGTTCCTTGCATTGATATATTTCTATTCCCTACTTCTCATGTCCCATAAACATTTCATATTGTAATATAAGTCGATAAATTGGTCGACCTCCTCAGGCGGTAACTTGTTTTCAGCTACCTTGGATTAATAAAAAACTATTTCACTCGTAGCCGTACTCGGATCTCTCGCAACCTTGAAACCGACACGTATACGACCTACAAGTTGCCATTTACACATGCGAAATCGTATACGATTCGTTCACTCGTATACGACCAACTCGTAAATGTAACTTCAGCTTAATAAACTCTAGACGTGTAAAAACAAAGCATGGCTTTTTGTCAATTCAAAAACGATGATATCTGTTGCAAATGTGGCGAGAGACCAGTTGGTTGTGCAAAAGAGACGAATTGGTTGTGTATTTTCAAAAAGTACTGTGGAATTTTATTTTTATTTAAAGAACAACTAAAATATGAAGCTATAATAGTCGAAACCCCGAATTATTGAGATAATATGCAATCATTCTGATGAAATAATTTTATAGACGTGATCCGTAATAATCATCAAGCAGATTTATCAGGTAGACTTTGAAATATTAACTGACCAAGTACGAATTAAACGATTCTTCAGTCTATCAAATGCATCGGTTTTAGGGTGCCTCCATTCTGGATATCGCTGTTGCAAGAAGCAAGTATGCAATTTCTCAAAGACTGTCGTATTAACCAAATCATATCTATTTGGTCTTCCATAGAAAAATTCATTTTTAGAGTTCGGTTTTCACACAGCACGAAATCGTTGAGGTTATGAAAAAAGTCAATTTTTCATTTCATCAATTTGCAGAAACATCTGAATATCTTGGAAACTGATGAATGCAGGTATAGTGAAAGCTATACAAACTGAAAGAGCATAATAAATGCAATTTTTTGGTGAAATAAAATATGGAAAGTTACATCTGAAAAAAAAGAGAGAAATTTTAGATTTCGCCTTCCAGGACACCCTGTATATGAATATGTGTCGTCGACTATTTTTACAGCCGAGTTTAAAACTAGAGAATATTTTTTTCTAGCGATGCAAAAGACATAGTTTTCGATCCATTACTTTTTGATATAGAGTACGTTCATGAGGCAGGTATTTGGAGATAACATAGTCATGCTGTTAAAACGGGGGCTATTAGTAGAATATAAATATGGGATAATATTATATAGGGTGTTAAGGGTCTAGGGTAAACGCGTGAAATTGAGAATCAAAGAAAAGACGTATTCCCGTGTTAGCGAGGAGGCGTGGCCGCCTGTTTCCTTTATCCAGTGTGTGTGTGTCTAAGATGAGGGGAGATAAGTCCAAAAATCCAAAGGTAAGTTCAAAAGGTCCAAAGGTAAGTTCCAAAGGTCACCATAAAAATGAATTTCGCATTTCCAAGCTCGTGACGTTACCTTTAAACTTAAGTAATGACTCAAAGAGCAAATTAAAGAAGAAAGCTTGCGCTTGTGCAACTATTTAGCCTTTTTTTTGATATCGTGTTTGGTTGTTAAATTACAGGCATTCATAGAATGTATGATTTTGTATTGCGAGTACTTTTGCACATTAAAAAACTTTTTAGAGAAAATCGAAGATAGTTGTCATTTATTAATGTCTTAGCTATCGCCTTCTGAAATATTATATATGTAGTTTGAAAATAGAGTGAGTTATGCGAGAAATTGTGTGACCGTGTTTTACATGGCAAATACGTATGTATAAATGTGTGTATCCAGGCCCCTTAAGTTTAAAAGAATGCATGCGTGCATCATCACGTAGTTATGAATCACCCAGTATAAATTAAAATATTTTCTAAGTAAGCAGTACAACTTTTGCATACATCTTCTACAGTAATAGAGTTATTGACCGATCTGGTATTAAAAACTCACCCTGTATATTTAGTAGCAATACAGATTGCGCATCCGCAATAATTTGGTATTTCAAAAATAAGCTCGCCATTTTAATATTTCGACGAGTTACTTCTATTTCAGCTTGTTCTTCAATCCATTCATTCAGTTTTAGTGAACGTCTTTTGTCTACCTGCACTTTGATGCAAAGAGCGGATCACTGCAATGTGGAAACCCAAGCACGTTTTTGTAGACGGCTTTGATCTTTTATGACAAAGTCACCGCAGACTGTTTTACGACGATTCCGAAATAATACTCCTTTGTTTTCCCAAAAATCCGGCGCCGATTACGAATAATGAATAGAAATGAACACCTGAGCGTGAGGGTGTTGTTTCCTTCCTCGCGCTGCATAAGCATAAGAAAATATCTTATTTTTAACACGCTTTTATTAGCTCCACCTGTATGTAGGTTTGCGAGCTTGTAAATAACATACTGTAACATCCTGTATATAGCATTGCTTATTTGTATTGTTGTTGATGTTTCGTTCAAAATGTTAGGTTAGATTTTTGATGTGTAAACGTCATCGAATCATCTGGAATTTTCGGGACTGATGGATGAGCATTCTAGAATGTCATCTGAATGTCGCGAATTCTCTAGATGGTTCGTATATAAGGCGCCACGAGTAGCGTGGCAGTAGTTCATTTGAGTTAAGTTGTACATGAGATAAGGTTGAGAGCTATTGTATTGAGTTGCGAAGTAAAACGGTGAAAGTTACGTCCATTTTGATTCCCTGGGTGAAGAAAAAGAGGCCGCCTTGACAATACGAACTAAAAGCAAGAGAGCACCATTTTCCAGTTTTGATCTGCTTTTTGGACTATTCTAAGGCGTTTGATAACGTAAAGTGGCCTAAACTGTGGGAAATCCTTATCCCTATGGGGGTTCCTTACCACTTAGTATTTCTCATACAGCAACTCTATGAGTCTAGCTAGGCTCGTGTAAGAATTGATGGTAACCTGTCTGGTCAAACAGCAACCAGAAAAGGAGTTCGTCAGGGATGTGTATTATCTCCGATGTTATTGAACATTTACTCTGAATTTGTGATGAGACAGGTATTGGACAACTGGAATGGCGGTATAACTATTGGTGGAAGCAAAATGTCCAACTTATGAGTTGCTGACGATACAACCCTTATTGCTGCTTCTCAGGAAGGACTAGTAGCTCTATTAAACATCTTATAATAACACAGTGCAGCATACGGTCTTGGTACGAACTACAACAAGACCAAGGTTATGGTCGTAGATAGAGAGTACAATAATAATCATCGATAAATAAAGTCAGTAGGCTGTTGTGAAGTAGTTCAAAGTTTTGTGTACCTCGGCTCTTTGATCGACAATTCGGGTAGCTGTGAAAATGAGAATCGACGGCGCATTTAACAGGCACGTGTGGCCATGACAAAGCTTACTAAAAAATGGCGTGACCATGAGACCATGACATCACTAAAGCTACCAAAATGTTGCTAGTTCACGCTCTTGTGTTCTCCATATTTTTGTATGCCTCGGAAACTTGGACTGTTGAAAAGGCAGATCGAGCCCGCATAGATGCTTTTGAAATGTGGATGTGCGGGAAAATGCTGAGAGTTCCTTATACCGCCCAACGTTTCCATACTAGATGGGCTCGGTAATCCAAAGAGACTATCCTCCGTTGTGTCGACGAGAATGCTTACATTCTTCGGGCATATTCACAGAGGCGATAATATGCCCCAAGTGGGTGGCGCCGTGGCCGCTGGGTGGATACGACGAAATAGCTGCTGGGTATGAGTATCAAGAGCGCCACTGAACTGACAGTAAATCGCGAACGATGACGAGCTACAGTACTCAAAACTATTGATAATATTCGTGCCGGCAATACTCTAGCTCCGACTTGATGCATTTTACGAGTTCAGTTCACATGTCTGTCAAGACTTGTTACTACGATGATGACGAACGAATGGGTATTGCCTGATAAGTAGTACAGCATAAAGAGTATGCTATGTAAGTAGGTTGTAGCTGTATAACATACTTACTGGGATCATCATCATAGTCTTTAACAGACATGTTGTGAACTCGTAAAATGCATTTACTCATTTTACGAGTTTCTCTTGGGATATCTTTAAGATCTTTAATGCAGTAGTTTCCCATTTACTTTCTGCATCCTCATGCCGTTGACCAGATGGTATCTGCTGGTTCATCCGTCTTTAGGGGCAATTTCTCACCCCAAGGACAAGAAGGCGTCCTGACTCTTTTCAACTCGTCCACCCAAAGCTGTTGGTTGAGAAGAGGTTACTGCGTATACCGACAGTAGTTCGGTTCCTTTTAGTCGCCTTTTACGACACGCAGGATATACGATGGGAGATATTCTAACCCCCCCCCACACGGCCGATTATTGGGATAGATAACTGATATTTCCAGAATGTTGGTTCGACCCACACTTAAAAAAAAGTAATTTATTACCTCAGCGTCTTCCAATTCTGCACGCCTATGCAGTTTTGAAGACCACGCTGTGCGCGTCTTGTTGCCTTATGATTAATATCCCTATAAAATTGGGAATTTTACGTTCCCACAGGGGTCCCGTAGAAAGTCAACCTGTCTGCCAAAAAGGCACAATCCAGTCTCTCCTCATTAATTCCACAGACCGCTATCCGATGGCTTTGGCAGCCGAGTACCGTTAGGGTACCTCGCTCAGGTGGTACCTATCAACTTTCGCAACATCATCTAAACCTTCGTGACCAGCCCCTACCCCCAGGTATTTCAAAGGAAATGGTGTAGTCTGGTCGCATTTTTTGTATTTTTTGCGGGTGAAATGGAAAGGAAGGGTATAATTATAATGTCGCTACAGTATAATCAAGATTTTGTGCTAGGTAAAGGATGGAAGGTGAGAACTGTTTGGCTCAATGGTGCAAAAAGTGTTTCCTTCTTCTCGGCTCAGCGATATTTGATTGACATAAATGATACAGCAGCTTTATTTGTCTTCCTGTAGCTGCTGTACTTTAATTTCAGTGCAAATATCTATAATTCAGCCAATTTGCCAATTACAAGTACCTTACTCAAAAAATAGCTTTCGCTACTCAAAGTACCTCAATTTCAAAATAGAACGTTTTACAATCTTAAGTGACCCGGGCAATGAAGGAGATCAAGACAGTGCCATTTTAAACAAATGAAACGTTCTATTCTTAAAATGATGAAAATATGAAGTTCTGGGTAGAGCACCTACCACAAATTTCGATTAATCAATATACAGGGTTATTCACGTTATTCGACACGGAGCATTATGGCTAAAGTATTTGATAAAAAAGAAAATAATAATTTCGGATGGATAGAGACCCATAAAGGCTACATTTTAAAAATATTTTCATGTTATACAGGGTGTCCTTAAAACACGAAATGTAGTATCAAAGTTATGTTTTTTTTAAATGAAACACCCCGTATATATTCAGATTCCTTGATGAATTCTAGTGTGACTTTATGTATCATACATGGGACTTAAAGCGAACCGTTTAGGTGTAAATCACCATTTTCGGTATAAGTACATATCAGGAAAAAATTGAACATCGCAGAGATTATAAAATTTGGAAAGCTGTAACTTTGCCGTATTACTAAGCATAAAATGCGTCAGCTTTGATAAGGCTGTCAAATTTAAATTACGTTTATGCTTGGAGAAATCGGTCGATTAAGGAAACTTCGATCAGATATAACTTGATTTTTTCAAATGGGAATGCCTAATTTTCTTTATTCGGTTAAACGTAGAATTTGATAACCTCTCTAATGATATAAGGTTGTGAATATTAATCTCTGGTAGTTTTCATTTAATTTTAAATTTTCAAGCAAATCGGCGGTTTTCAATTTTCCTACCTATAAGCAACGTAGCAGGCCATGAAATACAAACAAAAACCTGTTCAGGTATAGGAGAAAACAACTAACTTAGCAGAACAATACACACGAATTAGACTAAAGGGACAAGATTATAAAAATTATATACGAGTATAACTTGAGATCGCTCTGTATAGTGTAAGGCAAATCATTTATTTGATTTTCGACACAGTACCGAAAATACGTATGGTTTTTAGAAAACATATCAGTTGCGGATATTTTTTAATTTCCTATTCTAACGTTGTTATGTATTGATAAAACGATCTTTCTTGTTACAAGAATAACAACCGCCTCATCAGTTTCAAATCATGTCCATATGTTTAATGTAGTCCCTCAGTAGCTGTCCTTCAACATCCTTTCTAACATAAACAATGTTCCTGGCATCTTACACCACAGTAACAATACTAACTATACTATTTTCAATCAATAAAGCACATGTCGGGGATAAAAGTAGGTAATGATAATAAATAATCCATTTCATACCAATAAGTATGCACCCCTTGAGAGGGCTATGCGATTTATTTTTTTATAAGCACCCCTATGGAAACGGCTATTTAGAAAAAAATGGTGGTAGATGGCGGTACAGTAATTGCTGTCAACACCATCGACGTTGGCTGGGGTTGTGCACGACCCTCTGCACTTCTGCAGACATACGGGCAATAAACGTGGACAACCAAGATTATATGAAAGCACATTGGTTTGATTTTGATAAAATATGTCTTTGGTTAGGACAAAAATTGAGCAGAAACTTTGTAAAATAGTCACGTTGACACTTGTGATACATAGAGTTTTAAAAGTCGTACTTTTTTTTCGATTAGGTTACTAATTTCACTTCGTATTGAACTGAAAACCATATATGTTTCGATAATAGGGATGCAATGATTGTTCACTCTCTTTTGCGAGGTTGAAGTGAAGGGTTACGAATTAAAAATCGTGTTGTCAGTAAGCCATGACAAAGTACGACACTATTTGTGATTCATCATCATAGTGACAATGTCTTAACATACATGTTGCGAGCTAGAGCTAGAGTTATGCCGACACGGATTTTATCAAAAGTTTTGAGAACTGTAGCTCGCCATCGTTCCCGATTTACTGCCAGTTCAGTTTCGTTCTTGATACTCATATCCAGCAACTGTTTCGTTGTGTCCACTCAGCATGTAGGGGACCGGCCACGGCGCCGCCCACTCGGGGCATGGTCCTGAACTACAAGTGTCTCCATATTATCGCTTATGTGAATATGTCCGAAGAATGTAAGCATTCTCGTTGACACGCTGACCGAATTTGCAAACAGCACCCTCAAGTTATTCAAAACACATGGTTTCATCTTGATAGACTGCCAAATAAAGATTTTCGATTTTTTAGGTAAACATGAAAATCTGCTGAGATCTGAAATTTTTGATTTTCGTCAAACGAGACTGGAACTGAAAGCGGTGACCGGATTTGCAATCAGCAGCCTCAAATTATTCAAAACACATGGTTTCATCTTGATAGACAGCCAAATACAGATTTTCGATTTTTAGGCAAACATGGAGATCTGCTAAAATCTGAAATTTTGGATTTTCCTCAAACGAGACTGGAACTGAAAACGGTGACCCGATTTGCAATCAGCACCCTCAAATTATTCAAAACACATGGCTCCATCTTTATAGGCACCCAAATAAAGATTTTCGATTTTTTAGGTAAACATGAAAATCTGCTAAGACGTGAAATTTTTGATTTTATTCAAACGAGACTGCAACTGAAAACGGTGACCAGATTTGCAATCAGCAACCTCAAATTATCCAAAACACATGGTTTCATCTTGATAGACAGCCAAATAAAGATTTTCGATTTTTTAGGTAAACATGAAAATCTGCTAAGACGTGAAATTTTTGATTTTATTCAAACGAGACTGCAACTGAAAACGGTGACCAGATTTGCAATCAGCAACCTCAAATTATCCAAAACACATGGTTTCATCTTGATAGACAGCCAAATAAAGATTTTCGATTTTTTAGGTAAACATGAAAATCTGCTAAGACGTGAAATTTTTGATTTTATTCAAACGAGACTGCAACTGAAAACGGTGACCAGATTTGCAATCAGCAACCTCAAATTATCCAAAACACATGGTTTCATCTTGATAGACAGCCAAATAAAGATTTTCGATTTTTTAGGTAAACATGAAAATCTGCTGAGATCTGAAATTTTTGATTTTCGTCAAACGAGACTGGAAGTGAAAACGGTGACCAGATTTGCAAACAGCATCCTCAAATTATTCAAAACACATGGTTCAATCTTGATAGACAGCCAAATAAAGATTTTCGATTTTTTAGGTAAACATGAAGATCTGCTAAAATCTGAAATTTTTGATTTTCTTCAAACGAGACTGGAACTGAAAATAGTGACCGGATTTGCAATCAGCACCCTCAAATTATTCAAAACTCATGGTTCCATCTCGATAGACAGCCAAGTAAAGATTTTCGATTTTTTAGGTAAACATGAAGATCTGCTAAGATTTGAAATTTTTTATTTTCTTCGAACGAGATTGGAACTGAAAACGGTGACCCGATTTGCAATCAGCACCCTCAAATTATTCAAAACACATGGTTCCATCTTGATAGGCACCCAAATAAAGATTTTCGATTTTTTAGGTAAACATGAAGATCGGCTAAGATCTGAAATTTTTGATTTTCGTCAAAAGAGACTGGAACTGAAAACGGTGACCGGATTTGCAATCAGCAGCCTTAAATTATTCAAAACACATGATTTCATCTTGATAGGCAGCCAAATAAAGATTTTCGAATTTTTAGGTAAACATGAAGGCTAAGATCTGAAATTTTTGATTTTCGTCAAAAGAGACTGGAACTGAAAACGGTGACCGGATTTGCAATCAGCAGCCTTAAATTATTCAAAACACATGGTTTCATCTTGATAGGCAGCCAAATAAAGATTTTCGAATTTTTAGGTAAACATGAATTTCTGCTAAGATCTGAAATTTTTGATTTTCGTCAAAAGAGACTGGAACTGAAAACGGTGACCGGATTTGCAATCAGCAGCCTTAAATTATTCAAAACACATGGTTTCATCTTGATAGGCAGCCAAATACAGATTTTTGATTTTTTAGGTAAACATGAAAATCTGCTAAGATCTGAAATTTTTGATTTTCGTCAAAAGAGACTGGAACTGAAAACGGTGACCCGATTTGCAATCAGCAGCCTTAAATTATTCAAAACACATGGTTTCATCTTGATAGGCAGCCAAATAAAGATTTTCGAATTTTTAGGTAAACATGAAGATCTGCTAAGATCTGAAATTTTTGATTTTCGTCAAAAGAGACTGGAACTGAAAACGGTGACCGGATTTGCAATCAACACCCTCAAATTATTCAAAACACATGGTTCCATCTTGATAGACTGCCAAATAAAGATTTTCGATTTTTTAGGTAAACATGAAGATCTGCTAAGATTTGAAATTTTTTATTTTCTTCGAACGAGATTGGAACTGAAAACGGTGACCCGATTTGCAATCAGCACCCTCAAATTATTCAAAACACATGGTTTCATCTTGATAGGCAGCCAAATACAGATTTTTGATTTTTTAGGTAAACATGAAAATCTGCTAAGATCTGAAATTTTTGATTTTCGTCAAACGAGTCTGGAACTGAAAACGGTGACCGGATTTGCAATCAACACCCTCAAATTATTCAAAACACATGGTTCCATCTTGATAGACTGCCAAATAAAGATTTTCGATTTTTTAGGTAAACATGAAGATCTGCTAAGATTTGAAATTTTTTATTTTCTTCGAACGAGATTGGAACTGAAAACGGTGACCCGATTTGCAATCAGCACCCTCAAATTATTCAAAACACATGGTTTCATCTTGATAGGCAGCCAAATACAGATTTTTGATTTTTTAGGTAAACATGAAAATCTGCTAAGATCTGAAATTTTTGATTTTCGTCAAAAGAGACTGGAACTGAAAACGGTGACCGGATTTGCAATCAGCAGCCTTAAATTATTCAAAACACATGGTTTCATCTTGATAGGCAGCCAAATACAGATTTTTGATTTTTTAGGTAAACATGAAAATCTGCTAAGATCTGAAATTTTTGATTTTCGTCAAAAGAGACTGGAACTGAAAACGGTGACCGGATTTGCAATCAGCAGCCTTAAATTATTCAAAATACATGGTTTCATCTTGATAGGCAGCCAAATAAAGATTTTCGATTTTTTAGGTAAACATGAAGATCTGCTAAGATCTGAAATTTTTGATTTTCGTCAAAAGAGACTGGAACTGAAAACGGTGACCGGATTTGCAATCAGCACCCTCAAATTATTCAAAACACATGGTTTCATCTTGATAGGCAGCCAAATACAGATTTTTGATTTTTTAGGTAAACATGAAAATCTGCTAAGATCTGAAATTTTTGATTTTCGTCAAACGAGTCTGGAACTGAAAACGGTGACCGGATTTGCAATCAACACCCTCAAATTATTCAAAACACATGGTTCCATCTTGATAGGCAGCCAAATAAAGATTTTCGAATTTTTAGGTAAACATGAAGATCTGCTAAGATCTGAAATTTTTTATTTTCGTCAAAAGAGACTGGAACTGAAAACGGTGACCGGATTTGCAATCAGCAGCCTTAAATTATTCAAAATACATGGTTTCATCTTGATAGGCAGCCAAATAAAGATTTTCGATTTTTTAGGTAAACATGAAGATCTGCTAAGATCTGAAATTTTTGATTTTCGTCAAAAGAGACTGGAACTGAAAACGGTGACCGGATTTGCAATCAGCACCCTCAAATTATTCAAAACACATGGTTTCATCTTGATAGGCAGCCAAATACAGATTTTTTATTTTTTAGGTAAACATGAAGATCTGCTAAGATCTGAAATTTTTTATTTTCGTCAAAAGAGACTGGAACTGAAAACGGTGACCGGATTTGCAATCAGCAGCCTTAAATTATTCAAAATACATGGTTTCATCTTGATAGGCAGCCAAATAAAGATTTTCGATTTTTTAGGTAAACATGAAGATCTGCTAAGATCTGAAATTTTTGATTTTCGTCAAAAGAGACTGGAACTGAAAACGGTGACCGGATTTGCAATCAGCACCCTCAAATTATTCAAAACACATGGTTTCATCTTGATAGGCAGCCAAATACAGATTTTTGATTTTTTAGGTAAACATGAAGATCTGCTAAGATCTGAAATTTTTTATTTTCGTCAAAAGAGACTGGAACTGAAAACGGTGACCCGATTTGCAATCAGCAGCCTTAAATTATTCAAAACACATGGTTTCATCTTGATAGGCAGCCAAATACAGATTTTTGATTTTTTAGGTAAACATGAAAATCTGCTAAGATCTGAAATTTTTTATTTTCGTCAAAAGAGACTGGAACTGAAAACGGTGACCCGATTTGCAATCAGCAGCCTTAAATTATTCAAAACTCATGGTTCCATCTTGATAGGCAGCCAAATAAAGATTTTCGATTTTTTAGGTAAACATGAAGATCTGCTAAGATCTGAAATTTTTGATTTTCGTCAAAAGAGACTGGAACTGAAAACGGTGACCCGATTTGCAATCAGCAGCCTTAAATTATTCAAAACTCATGGTTCCATCTTGATAGGCAGCCAAATAAAGATTTTCGAATTTTTAGGTAAACATGAAGATCTGCTAAGATCTGAAATTTTTTATTTTCGTCAAAAGAGACTGGAACTGAAAACGGTGACCGGATTTGCAATCAGCACCCTCAAATTATTCAAAACACATGGTTTCATCTTGATAGGCAGCCAAATACAGATTTTTGATTTTTTAGGTAAACATGAAGATCTGCTAAGATCTGAAATTTTTGATTTTCGTCAAAAGAGACTGGAACTGAAAACGGTGACCGGATTTGCAATCAGCAGCCTTAAATTATTCAAAATACATGGTTTCATCTTGATAGGCAGCCAAATAAAGATTTTCGAATTTTCAGGTAAACATGAAGATCTGCTAAAATCTGAAATTTTTGATTTTCGTCAAACGAGACTGGAACTGAAAACGGTGACCGGATTTGCAATCAGCAGCCTCAAATTATTCAAAACTCAGGGTTCCATCTTGATAGACAGCCAAATAAAAATTTTCGATTTTTTAGGTAAACATGAAAATCTGCTAAGATCTGAAATTTTTGATTTTCGTCAAATGAGACTGGAACTGAAAACGGTGACCGGATTTGCAATCAGCAGCCTCAAATTATTCAAAATACATGGTTTCATCTTGATAGACAGCCAAATAAAGATTTTCGATTTTTTAGGTAAACATGAAAATCTGCTAAGATCTGAAATTTTTGGTTTTCGTCAAACGAGACTGGAACTGAAAACGGTGACCGAATTTGCAATCAGCAGCCTCAAATTATTCAAAACTCATGGTTCCATCTTGATAGACAGCCAAATAAAGATTTTCGATTTTTTAGATAAACATGAAGATCTGCTAAGATCTGCAATTTTTGATTTTCATCAAACGAGACTGGAAGTGAAAACGGTGACCAGATTTGCAAACAGCATCCTCAAATTATTCAAAACACATGGTTCAATCTTGATAGACAGCCAAATAAAGATTTTCGATTTTTTAGGTAAACATGAAGATCTGCTAAAATCTGCAATTTTTGATTTTCTTCAAACGAGACTGGAACTGAAAATAGTGACCGGATTTGCAATCAGCACCCTCAAATTATTCAAAACTCATGGTTCCATCTCGATAGACAGCCAAATAAAGATTTTCGATTTTTTAGGTAAACATTAATATCTGCTAAGATCTGAAATTTTTGATTTTCTTCAAACGAGACTGGAACTGAAAATATTGACCGGATTTGCAATCAGCACCCTCAAATTATTCAAAACACATGGTTCCATCTTGATAGACAGCCAAATAAAGATGTTCGATTTTTTAGGTAAACATGAAAATCTGCTAAGATCTTAAATTTTTGATTTTCGTCAAACGAGACTGCAACTGAAAACGGTGACCGGATTTGCAATCAGCAGCCTCAAATTATTCAAAACACATGGTTCCATCTTGATAGACAGCCAAATAAAGTTTTTCGATTTTTTAGGTAAACAGGAAAATTTGCTAAGATCTGAAATTTTTGATTTTCGTCAAACGAGACTGGAACTGAAAACGGTGACCGGATTTGCAATCAGCAGCCTCAAATTATTCAAAACACATGGTTCCATCTTGATAGACAGCCAAATAAAGAGTTTCGATTTTTTAGGTAAACATGAAGATCTGAAGTTTTTGATTTTCGTCAAACGAGACTGGAACTGAAAACGGTGACAGGATTTGCAATCAGCACCCTCAAATTATTCAAAACACATGGTTCCATCTTGACAGACAGCCAAGTAAAGATTTTCGATTTTTTAGGTAAACATGAAAATCTGCTAAGATCTGAAATTTTTGATTTTCGTCAAACGAGACTGGAACTGAAAACGGTCGTCAAACGAGACTGGAACTGAAAACGGTGACCGGATTTGCAATCAGCAGCCTCAAATTATTCAAAACTCAGGGTTCCATCTTGATAGACAGCCAAATAAAGATTTTCGATTTTTTAGGTAAACATGAAAATCTGCTAAGATCTGAAATTTTTGATTTTCGTCAAACGAGACTGGAACTGAAAACGGTGACCGTATTTGCAATCAGCAACCTCAAGTTATCCAAAACGCATGGTTTCATCTTGATAGACAGCCAAATAAAGATTTTCGATTTTTTAGGTAAACATGAAAATCTGCTGAGATCTGAAATTTTTTATTTTCGTCAAACGAGACTGGAACTGAAAACGGTGACCCGATTTGCAATCAGCAACCTCAAAATATTCAAAACACATGGTTCCATCTTGATAGACAGCCAAATAAAGATTTTCGATTTTTTCGGCAAACATGAAGACCTGCTAAGGTCTCAAAATTTTTGATTTTCCTCAAACGAGACTGAAACTGAAAACGGTGACCGGATTTGTAATCAGCACCCTCAAATTATTCCAAACACATGGTTCCATCTTGATAGACAGCCAAATAAAGATTTTCGATTTTTTAGGTAAACATGAAGATCTGCTAAGATCTGAAATTTTTGATTTTCTTCAAACGAGACCGGAACTGAAAATAGTGACCGGATTTGCAATCAGCACCCTCAAATTATTCAAAACACATGGTTCCATCTTGATAGACAGCCAAATAAAGATTCTCGATTTTTTAGGTAAACATGAAGATCTGCTAAGATCTGAAATTTTTGATTTTCTTCAAACGAGACCGGAACTGAAAATAGTGACTGGATTTGCAATCAGCAACCTCAAATTATTCAAAACACATGGTTCCATCTTTATAGGCACCCAAATAAAGATTTTCGATTTTTTCGGCAAACATGAAGACCTGCTAAGATCTCAAAATTTTTGATTTTCCTCAAACAAGACTGAAACTGAAAACGGTGACCGGATTTGTAATCAGCACCCTCAAATTATTCCAAACACATGGTTCCATCTTGATAGACAGCCAAATAAAGATTTTCGATTTTTTAGGTAAACATGAAGATCTGCTAAGATCTGAAATTTTTGATTTTCTTCAAACGAGACCGGAACTGAAAATAGTGACCGGATTTGCAATCAGCACCCTCAAATTATTCAAAACACATGGTTCCATCTTGATAGACAGCCAAATAAAGATTTTCGATTTTTTAGGTAAACATGAAGATCTGCTAAGATCTGAAATTTTTGATTTTCTACAAACGAGACTGGAACTGAAAATAGTGACCGGATTTGCAATCAGCACCCTCAAATTATTCAAAACACATGGTTCCATCTTGATAGACAGCCAAATAAAGATTTTCGATTTTTTAGGTAAACATGAAGATCTGCTAAGATCTGAAATTTTTGATTTTCTTCAAACGAGACCGGAACTGAAAATAGTGACTGGATTTGCAATCAGCAACCTCAAATTATTCAAAACACATGGTTCCATCTTGATAGACAGCCAAATAAAGATTTTCGATTTTTTAGGTAAACATGAAGATCTGCTAAGATCTGAAATTTTTGATTTTCTTCAAACGAGACCGGAACTGAAAATAGTGACCGGATTTGCAATCAGCACCCTCAAATTATTCAAAACACATGGTTCCATCTTGATAGACAGCCAAATAAAGATTTTCGATTTTTTAGGTAAACATGAAGATCTGCTAAGATCTGAAATTTTTGATTTTCTTCAAACGAGACCGGAACTGAAAATAGTGACTGGATTTGCAATCAGCAACCTCAAATTATTCAAAACACATGGTTCCATCTTGATAGACAGCCAAATAAAGATTTTCGATTTTTTAGGTAAACATGAAGATCTGCTAAGATCTGAAATTTTTGGTTTTCTTCAAACGAGACTGGAACTGAAAATGGTGACCAGATTTGCAATCAGCACTCTCAAATTATTCAAAACTCATAGTTCCATCGTGATAGACAGCCAAATAAAGATTTTCGATTTTTTAGATAAACATGAAGATCTGCTAAGATCTCAAATTTTTGATTTTCTTCAAACGAGACCGGAACTGAAAATAGTGACCAGATTTGCAATCAGCACTCTCAAATTATTCAAAACTCATAGTTCCATCGTGATAGACAGCCAAATAAAGATTTTCGATTTTTTAGATAAACATGAAGATCTGCTAAGATCTGAAATTTTTGATTTTCTTCAAACGAGACGGGAACTGAAAATAGTGACTGGATTTGCAATCAGCAACCTCAAATTATTCAAAACACATGGTTCCATCTTGATAGACAGCCAAATAAAGATTTTCGATTTTTTAGTTAAACATGAAGATCTGCTAAGATCTGAAATTTTTGGTTTTCTTCAAACGAGACTGGAACTGAAAATGGTGACCAGATTTGCAATCAGCACTCTCAAATTATTCAAAACTCATAGTTCCATCGTGATAGACAGCCAAATAAAGATTTTCGATTTTTTAGATAAACATGAAGATCTGCTAAGATCTCAAATTTTTGATTTTCTTCAAACGAGACCGGAACTGAAAATAGTGACCGGATTTGCAATCAGCAACCTCAAATTATTCAAAACACATGGTTCCATCTTGATAGACAGCCAAATAAAGATTTTCGATTTTTTAGGTAAACATGAAGATCTGCTAGGATCTGAAATTCTTGATTTTCGTCAAACATGGTTCCATCTTGATAGACAGCCAAATAAAGATTTTCGATCTTTTAGGTAAACATGAAAATCTGCTAAAATCTAAAATTTTTGATTTTCGTCAAACGAGACTGGAACTGAGAACGGTTACCGGATTTGTAATCAGCACCCTCAAGTTATTCAGAACACATGGTTCCATCTTGATAGGCAGCCAAATAAAGATTTTCGATTTTTCTAGGCAGACCTGAAGATCAGAAACATCTGAAGTTTTTTATTTTAGTTTTTGTTAGTTCGACACGCCCAACGAATAATACTTCCTTTTATAGGTGATGATATACGTCCATAAAAGTACCATTTAACTAAAATATAATGGACTAGAAAAAATATTATTTAATTGTTGATTGCAAATATAAAAACAACATCCATAATCATGCCCCTACGCACCTCTTATCCCACTCCTCTTGCATCCAGTTCAATGAAGGTATATTAAATATATTAGACCTTAACCACTCACAACGTATATCTTGTTGAGCGTGTTATTTGCATAATGTCATAGCAGTAATTTGGTAGTAATTTAAAGTATATAAGGAGTCAAGGTCCGCAGTCGAACGAAGGTTGTTTTTTAACTTTTTTTTTTCAAGCGTCCGTAGTTCAAATTGGTTTCACACACCTTAACAGTTTTGTGTTGTCGCGATATACGGACTGTTGCTGATTAAATCGAAAAAAAAATCGGCATCTGTTTTCCATTCACATCAGATTGCTAATTAAATTTTATTGATAGGAACGTTAAAAAGCGTTATAGCGAAGGACATATTATCCAGTGGTGTTACTAGATGACCTGTGATATATAATTTTAAAATGCAATACAAATGAACTATTGCAAGGCGGTGAAAATTGAGATCATCGAGCAACAGAGGAATCTCAATATGAGTCTATTTTTTCAAAATAATGTTTTTTTTTGTATTATATATAGTGTTTTTGATTAAATAGATATTTTTCTGGATAATATAATAATAATAATAATAATAATAATTATTTATTATTCCTTCGACATAAAACATGCATTGGATTTGTCAATATAGAAGTAACAATAAGAAACAGGCAAATGTATATAAACAAATACAAACAATACAAAAATCCAAATATTTACAAATTCTGTGACGTCATACAAACATTTATTTAGCAATAAAAGTTTTTCTTTAAACATTTCAGTGCTGTGCAGTTCTTTACTTCATTGGGCAGCTTGTTATAAATTTTTGGTCCCAGAATATTGGGTGGCCTAGTTCCTTTGCATTACTTAGCAAATGGTACATGTACATCATCAGTCTGCTCTATATTAAAATTATGTAGTTCTTTGTTTGGGACGAACTGACCTCTGTTCTTGAACATATATATTGACAGTTCATATACAAACAAAGAAGGCAATGTCAGTATTCTGTAGCACCGAAAAAGCTCCTTATATGTTGCATTGACACCTGCCATACTTCTAATAACTCTTTTCTGGCTCAGAAAGACTCTATGAGCATCTGTTGATATGCCCCAGAAATACAGGGCATATTTTAGTCTCGATTCTACCTGAGCATAGTAAACAGTTAAAAGTTGGTTTTCGGTTAGAGTAGTTCTTAGATTTTTTAACATATATGACTGTGAATTCAACTTGAAGACCAAGTGACTACAATCAGCTTTGAACATAAGGTTCTCATCCAAATGCAAACCTAAGAATTTTGTTTTTTCGTGAAAACTTAACTCATTTTTTAGGCCAATTGCTGTTAATTGTTTCTGCACATTGTGGAATCCTAGAATTGATGTTTTTTCTAAATTCATATGGAGGCGTTGATTGGAGAACCATGCACATATATAATTTATTTATTTGTAAGATTTCGTCGGATTTGTTAGACAGTATTACTGCGGCATTATCCGCATATAAAGTAAAATTGCCATGGAGAATAAATACAATTCTCAATGTCATTAACATAGAGTGAGAATAAGGCTGGCCCTAAAATTGATCCCTGTGGGACGCCCAAGTCAATAAGAGTTGGTTCTGATTTTCAGAAATCAGGTTATGACGTACTTTAGGCATATATACGTAATATTGAGTTTGACTTTGTATGAATGATCGAACCCAATTATACGATGGGCCGACTATACCATAATGCACTAAATTTTTTTCCAGCATCTCATGATCAAATGTCCTGCTGAGATCTCAAAAAATCCCAACAGGACATTCTCCAGCTTCTATTAGTTGTATCAACCTTTGAACAAAGCTCAGCAAAGGATATATCGTGGTTGACGATGATTAATAGAAAAAAACGGGTATTCCCTGATGCCTCAATAACTTGGAAAGAATTGACCTTGATTCAATGACATTTTTGCGGTAGGTCGCTATAGTAATTAAATAATGAAATACAACAATTATTGCTTCTGAAAATGGATGGTGCAATCATAACAATTGAAAATATAAAAATACTCTCAATATTTAGACTTATCAAAGGAGTTAGGTGATGCTTTTAATACATTTTTGAGAGGAGTGAAACCTTCTCTTACCATCGAGATTTATAAACATAAAAACAACTTTAACAACAAAGAAGAAGGATACAAGCTCAAACGATATGGATACCCGCCCTAAGAGATGCAAAGGTTTTGGGGTGCGCAGGAGATCCACAGGGTTCGGCATGGCACTGTGAATGCTTTCGTATGAGAAGCAACTTGATACGACTCGGCACCGTGCAGGTTTTATCGAAATTCTGAAACTCATAATTTTAGTCTGAAAATAGCCTTATAAGGGTGTCCCAAAAAATAGTGTCAAGCGGAAGTCCAGAGATAGAGCACACCTAGAAGTATCTGAATCACCCCCATATATGTTATGCAATTTTTTGTAGTTTCCGAGTTATGAATTTTTTTCTAAATTTTAGCGAACTATCTACCTCGATAACTTAAAACTGTTCCAAAAGAAAAATTAAAAGACTTTTACAAATTCTCTTATTTGTTAATTAATCTCCGAGAGTTTACTGTTTACATATAAAATAATCGGCTTCGTAACTTTGACGAAAGTCATGAAAAGTTTAGTGTAAAGTGAAAAATTTACGATTTGATAATTATGACTTAAATTTTCGACTCGCAATTAAAAATCCAAAGAGGTGATTTCATGATTTCTAAGCAGATCTAAAAACTTCTTCACACTCTCAGCTATCACAATCATTGAAAAAAAATAGTACTTAATGGGGCTACTTTCGCTCCAATCGACCTTCAAAGACAAGAGGCGAAGACTTCTTGAAATTAGCGATGTGATTTTCAATTCATCAATAATTTATGTTAAGGCGCTAATAGCAGAGTGGTGGTCAGTACCTTAATAATAAAGGGTAAAAACGTTCCATAAATTTAAATTTGTTAAAAAAGATCCTATTTCTTGCTAAAAAAAACCACAAGGAGCGCATTCTTCAAAACCTGAGCGACAACAAAAAGAGCTAACGCTAACGCATTAAACGATGTTAGAAAGAGATAGCTATGATATTGTTCTGATGTCTTTTCAAAATGTGTCATTGTGCTTTCGTTGTCTTTATTCAGTCGTCTCTCTGCCTTTGCGGCTTTAAAACGAACACTGTTGTTTGGTGAATTATTTTGACAATTGGGCTTTCTTTACGGACCATTGCGGGGACACAGACTCGAAATTTGGCTTTCCCTACGGACTCTGAGTGCTATCGGTTTGGATTGGTGTTGTTTCTGTTGTCTGACTGCTTGGCCATTCCTACGGACCTTGAGTGCACGACAACTGGATTTAACGATGCTGTTTTTTGCAAGAGACTATGCAACAAATGGATAGGTCGTGGTGGACCCACTGAATGGCCGACACGGTCACCTGACTTAAAATAAAAAAATTAAAAAAAATAAAATTTTTTTGTTTGGGGCTACAACAAAGAACTAGTTTATGCTAAAGGGTGTCGAAACGTCAGCAAATTACGGTATAAATTAACACCGGCTGAAGAAACAGTAAGTAACAATCGAAGAGCTTTTGTTAATTTAAAAAATAATTTTTTCAGAAGATGTAGATTATTCATCGAACAAGAACGTAGACATTTTGAAAAGGTCTTGTGAAATCTAATAAACTTTGTGAAGAAATCTGATAATTTCGTTTCATTTCACAATTTCCCACTTACAAAAAAACAAGTCGTACATGTAAAAAAAATCTTAGCAAAGTGACACAGGTGGTCATCTATCGATATACTGATCGCACTGAATGTTTTTTATTGCGGCACTGACAATCAGTCTGCTATTAGCGCCCTAAAATTAGTTATTGTTTCATTTAAAATCCCATTGCTAATTTCAATAAATTTGCGCCTCTTGTCGTTGAAGTTCGATTGGAGCCAAAGTTGCCCCATTGAGTTCTCCGTTTTTTTAATGATTATGTTAGCTGAGAGTGTGAAGAAGTTTTTAGACCTGCATAAAAATCATGAAATCACCTCTTTAGATTTTTAATTGCGAGTCGAAAATTTAAGTCATAATTAACACAACGTAAATTTCTCACCTTACACAATAATTTTCATGACTTTTATCAGATTTACTAAGCGGCTTCCTTTATGTATCAACAGTAAACTCGATAAGATTAATTAGCAAAAAAGAGAATTTGGAAAAGTCTTTTAATTTTTCTTTTTTGAACAGTTTTAAGTTGTCGAGGTAGAGAATTCTCTAAAATTCAGGAAAAAATAACTCGAAAACTACAAAATATTGCATAACATATATGGGGGAGATTCAGATACTTCTCGGTGTGCTCTATCTCTGGACTTCCGCTTGATACTATTTTTTGGGACACCCTGCAAAACAACCTGTGTGCAAGTGTCGAGAACGCCAAGAATTCGCTTGTCTGTTGTTTTAGTACATGGTACCAATAAGCCTGGGGAATTAGAATTTTTAATAGGTTTCCTCAAGGCTCTTATATTCGACTAGCAACAGTAAACCTGCAAAATAATAATTATTATTTAGCTCATTCGTATTTACATTAGCCTTCAAATTTAGCATCGTCTTCCTGGTTGCTCGAAATGGATACTAAACACTGACCTATCTCAAGGAAAATGTGATTCTCGACGGTTTATTGTATAAATATTATTTCTTGGCAACACACATTTGTATGATTGATTTAAGATGTAGTTAACATTGACGTATCATGTATCGTTGAAGAGAATCTTCAACAGAATAGATGTACCGTCAAGTGGGGTTACCTGGGACACATTTTACGTCTCAATGATTCCTTTATTCTGATAAGAGATCATAATTTAATTATTTAGTGAGTGAGGCATGAGTCTGACCTTAAACTTTGTTCCCCATGTGATATTCATTATGTAATAAAAATCCTTTTTACTTCCCACACCGATAGGTGAGGGGAGAAGCTTAAGAGAGTGCTTCTGAGTGCATCCCCACACATGGGAGCAATACTCCAGCGATGGTCGGATCTGTGCCTTGTACAGCAGCAGCAGTTGCTCTGGTGTATACAACTTCCTATAGCGGAACAAAACTCCAAGCTTCTGGGATGCCGTTTTAGCAATACTGACGACGTGGTCGTGCCAGGACATGTTATTATTGATGGTGATCCCCAAAAGCTTGACGGAAGGTGATTCGACTATGGGGTGACCCTCCATTTCCACGGCTGGTAAGCCATCGTGAGACTTCTTTGTAAGTGTTGTTGCCTGAGTTTTTTGTACGTTGAACTGTACTTTATTTGCTAATCCCCACTCGACAATTGTTTTGATATCTGCGTTGATCTGTGAGGCATGCTGCTGTCTCCTGGGATGATAGTGGCTTGCCTGGTTCCATGCACGACACTAATGTACTGTCATCTGCGAAACTGTAGATTGGATTGGATGTTATTTCCAACAGGTCGTTGCAGAAACAGTGTAGGGGATAGGACAGATCCCTGGGGAACACCGGCGTTTATTGAAAATACGTCTGATGAACAGCCTTCGACTACAATAAACAGAGATCGGTCTTTCAAAAAGCTATTCAGCCACTGGCGCAGGCCAGGTGGTAGTCCATAAGCAGCAGGCTTGACCAGAAGTCGCTCATGCTACACTCTGTCGAAGGCTTTCGATATGTCAAGTGCAACAACGCGGGATTCGCCATGATTTTCAATTGCTCTGTTCCACAAGTGAGTGATGTAGGCAAGGAGGTCACCTGTAGACCTGTGCTTACGGAAGCCATACTGGCGATCATTTATGATGTTATTGTTGTCCAGGTATTTCAGGAGCTGTGTGTTAATGACAGTCTCTATAACCTTAGACATGATGCTGAGAAGAGCCACACGTCTATAATTGGTGGGATCAGTTTTTTTTGCCTTTCTTAAGGATGGTTTGTACGCAGCCAATCTTAAAAGAAGCGGGAAACACGCCTCGTTGATATGAAAGTTTGAAGAGCTTGCAAAGAATAGGTGCAAGCTCAGCGGCACAGCGTTTAAGGACAATGACTGGAATTTGGTCAGGACCACTAGCTTTATTCGTGTTCAGTTTTTGGAGGACGTTTTTAACATCTCGATGTTGAAATTTGCCCTCTGCCATTCTCGAGTTCACGCTTATGGTGGTGGTCGGAGTACTACCTTGAAAGTCGACTGCAAAGAGCTTCCCCAAGATGTCTGCTTTTTCTTTAGGAGCAGAAGCGATGGACTTGTCCTCTTTGGTCAAGGGTGGTATTAACGAATAGGAAAAGTTCTCACTAACAGCCTTAGCTACAGACCAGAATTTGATTTGGGAAAAATCATCTGTATAATATTAGTAATATATTACACTGTTTTAGTCTTGATACGGTATTGATATTTCAAGTATCGATACTGTTACCTCCGCTATATTCATGTATCGATATCTTGATCTTCAATACGTATCGATACGAAATATTGGTATTCTGCTTCTATCGGAAGCTATCCCATGATTCTTTGCCCGCTTGTACTTGTCCAAAACAAGCAGATATTGTCGTGCAGCCTACGTATTATGTTGTACATTCAAGTGTGTCGCAACTTGCTATGGGATTATAGCGAAGTCAGTCCGCCGAATATTTTTTGGAGGTCAGCAGGACCGGTTTAATTTCACCTTTCCAATTCGCCAATTAAAAGCACCGTTATGTACAACTCGTGGTACTACTACCTCTGCCAAATGCTCATGGTACGAACCGTGATTATTACTAAACATGTTGAATATACAAGAATACGACATCTGGTATACAGGGCGTTAATAAATACGTGGTACAAAATTTTAGGGCATGGAGTTTGAAGTACATGCAAAAATAGTCAGAAACTTTCTATGCAATATTTATGTATACGTTGTGAGAGCTTTACTTTTCGAGATACAGGGTCTTTAAGTTTTTTTTTATAACTGAGCCGATCGCGCAAGCAGAGCCTAAATACCAGAGTACCGCGGCTGCTGTGGAAGGGTTATGTTAGGGGAAGTTTGTTAACGCGAGATTTGAATAGGCCAATACCCGCAGGCCCAATAAATACATCTTCTGGCAGTCCATTCCAAGCCTTGGACACCCTGGGAATAAATGTGCGGTTGTACCGCTCAGTTCTTGACGTACGAAGAACGACCGTCTTAGGATGAGATGCTGCGGTCGCACGGGTACATCTGATAGGAGTAGTGAGTGGCGGAACGTTAGAGGATAGCTCAGAAGAGCAGATTCCGTTGGAATATCGGCAGAAGAGTGAGAGGTCACCAACAACACGCCGGTGAGAAAGTGACTGAAGGTGGCGCGTTAAGGCTGGATCGCCAATTAGTCGAATTGCCCTTCTCTGGGCGGCATCTAGTATAGACAGGGTAGTAGGGGCAGCCGTTTCCCGAGACATGAGAGCAATACTCCAGGCAAGGTCTTACCTGGGCTTTATATAGCTTGAGGAGGTTACATGGTGAGAAATACTTTCTGGCTCTAAATAGGTACCCAAGCTTTTTACCACCAGCTGTTGCATTTGATTGTTGATTGATTGTTCGTGCCAGATCCAGATCCAGAAGTTGAAAATGGACATATTTTTTTTAAGGGGCCTGGATACACACAGTTATACATACAAGGTTGGGATAAAGTATGGAACCAAGCAAATAACTTTGGAACGGAAAGAGTGATATTCCTGAAAATTTGCAGGCAAGTTTAGTGACGTCTACTGCATCCGAAGACATTATGTTACCTTTTAATGTACTTCCGGTTTAACCGGAAGAACCGTCAACTTTTTTAATTTAAATGGGACACCCTGTATATTTTTGCAGATTTTAATTCATCTTTTTTTTCCGAATACGTCCATAGTGGGTTTAGCATTAGATTCTGTAAAAACGGGAGAGATATAGCTTCTTTATCATTTCAGGTGTTTAAAATGCTGGTCATTCAAAGTCGGTTTTGGCGATCGCGTGAGAACTCACAAAGAAGTGTGTCAACTTTTAATGATTTACGTCCCGACAGGGGTCCTATAACACCTTTGACGGTGACCAAAAACAAAAATACAAAAAAAATTACTTCAAACGGGAAGACCGCAGACCGCCACGGACGAATTTGTGAGACAAATATTTTAAGAAACAAATACTAAACCCACTATGGACGTATTCGGAAAAAAATGATGAATTAAAATCTGCAAAAATATACAGGGTGTCCCATTTAAATTAAAAAAGTTGACGGTACTTCCGGTTAAACGGGAAGTACATTAATAGCTAACATAATGCATTAGACGTCACCACACTTGCCTGCAAATTTTCAGCAATATCACTCTTTCCGTTCCAAAATTATTTGCTTGGTTCCATACTTTATCCCAACCCTGTATGTATTTGCCATGTAAAACACGGATTCCCATTTCGAATTACAGTTAAGACGTTGATGAATGAGATCTAAGAGCCATTTTTTCAAAAAAGTTTTTTAGTGTGGAAAAAGCACTCAATGCAAAATCATATATTTTTCAACTGCCTATAATTTAACAACCAATCATGATATCAAAACAAGGCCAAAGCAGTGACAAAGAGCAAGCCTACTTCTTCAATTTGCTCATTACTGTAAGTCTAAAGATAACGTCAGGAGCTTGGAAATGCGAAATTCATTTTTATGGTGACCTTTGACCTTACCTTTGGACCTTACCGAAACTGCTAAGCAATATCAGAAAATAAGAGCTCGAATAGAGAGTGCAAGAACTGCATTTGTAAAACTAAAGAAAGTACTTTGCAGCAGAGATATAAACCTAAAACATAGACTACGAATGCTGAGGTGTGGTGTCTTTTCGACTCTGCTATACGGTGCCGAGGCTTGGACGCTTAAGAAGGCAGAAATGGATAGACTGGAGGCTTTCGAAAGATGGTGTTATAGAAGAATGCTGAGGATATCTTGGACTGATAGGGTCTAAAATGTGCAACTTCGGCAGAGAATCCAAAAATAGAAAGAAATAATTAACCCCTCAAAACACAAAAATTAGAGTACATTGGTCATGTTATAAGAGGACCCAAATACATTCTACTACAGAACATTATGGAAGGGAAGATCAAGGGCAAGAGAAGCCAAGGAAGAAGAAGAACCTTTTGGCTGAAACACTTGAGGGATTGGTTTGCGATGACATCAAATGAACTACTTAGAACAGCGGCAAACAAAGTTAGAATTGCCATGATAATGTCCAACCTTCGCTAGGAGATTGACCTTGAAGAAGAAGAAAAAATGGAGTCAAGTTGATTGACTCAGTACTTCCCACACATAACAGTTCCAACCAAATCATCGACCGCCTGTCGTCAAAAAACATCCAACACAAAAACTAGTAAATAGTTTCCTAAATCTCTCCGTAGGAACTAAAACGACACAATTCAGCTTCAGCTGGACGAAACGAAACAATCAGGAACCTCCAAAATGCTTAAAAACGAAGTTTGAGCTGTTTTTATATTTTTAGATTTTGATTATTGCTGCGCCGCCACTGACACGATTTTTGAAACCATATTCATTTTTCATCCTTGCCGCGGTAATAATACTGTGTCTAAATTTCATTAAAGTTAATTCCATAATTTCCATGTTGCTAAATTCAGAACGACCTGAATCAATACCTACCCCTACCAATACCAAATCCCTTGATTTCTGTAATAGCCAAGGCAATGTTCGGATGGACCTAACAAACGTCTATTATGCCGCTAGGTCTTTCTTTCACAGGTCAATGGACACTATTATAAATGGAATAAATTTTTGAGTTTTACAACCCCCCACCCCCTAACCACCCCAATTTCACCCCCACCCAAAAAAAAGTAAAAAATGATCAGAAACCCCTAAAACGCCGAAAAACAAAGTTTGAGCTATTTTTACATTTTTAGTTTTTCTATTATTTCCGCGCCGCCACTGACACGATTTTTCCAAAACATGCGCGCTTTCCATCATCGCCGTGGCAGTAATACTGTGTCAAAATTTCATTAAAATCCATTCGATAATTTTGGCGTTACGCAATAAAGGACGATCTAAAACTAAGACAACACTCGAATGTATACATCACAAATTATTCTAAGTCCCTTGGTTTCTATTATAAGCAAGGAGACGTTCGGATGGACCTAAAAAATTGTATTATGGCGCTAGGTTTTTCATTCACAGGTCATTAGAGAGCCCATTATGAATACAACAAATTTTTCAGTATTACAACCCCCCACCCCCCAACCACCCCAAATTCACCCCCACCCAAAAAAAAGTAGAAAATGATCAGGAACCCCTAAAACGCCCAAAAACGAAGTTTGAGGCGTATTTGAAATTTTTCGTTTTTTGCTAATTACTCCGCCCCCCGTATAACGATTTCCAAATTATAGGAACATTACCTACTACGACCCCACAGCATAACGCTGCCCAAATTTCATCACAATCCATGTAGCGGTTACTGATATTACGAGAGTAGAAAAACGCGACAGACAGACAGACCGATGGACAGACCGACAGACAGACAGACCGACAGACAGACCGACGGAAATGAGTGACGTGGATTTTCGTTATGTACACATCATAAAACGCCTAAAAAAACGCGTTATCTCAAAATCGAAAATGTTCGCGATCACAATACTCCCCTCACCTATCGGTGTGGGAAGTAAAAGAAGGTGAAACTATGCAAACGCCTGTATCAAACGCGGCACGTTGGAGAAACGAAAACAAAGCTGTCGATGGGTTCCGAGAAAGGCTGTGATAAACAAACATTAACCAATATGATAAGTATGCGGCGTTCGACATTGTGCAATGCACAGGTAGAAAATGTATCGAAAGTAAAAGTGTCAGGTGCACGGAATTGAAGGACATGTACCTGTTCACAGACCTTTAGGGGGAAGTTCCACCCTATTTGGATATTTCGCCTGACTTCCTCTGCAACGTAAAGCAGACGGTCTTCCGTTAAATAGGGAAGATATACGTTGTTGATGTTATTCATTATGTATGTAACGATGTTTGAAGTAGAAGATTTTTTTTATTTATTTATGTTATTGGCTCTGATTTGAGATCAACTGGCCAATTCTATTTTGGATAGACATCTATTTTTTCTTAATAATACGAACATTGTTTTATATTAGTTATAGTTGAAAGTTACAGTGTTATTTTTAGTTTTTGTGGCAAAAGTTATATAATAGTTTGTATGCACAGTTGTTTTCACTAGCTAGTATAAACATTATATTAGCAGGTAACGGAATATAGTTTGACGATCTGTGATACAGGTCTGATACCTCATTACTGATCAATTGGCATTCTAATATACAGTATTGAGCAGTACCAATCTCTCCACATCTGCAGTGAGGGTCATTGTCTAGCCCTATTCTAGTTTTGTGTTGAGGGCTTAAGCAATGACCACACCTCAATCTGCAAAGTGTTCTCCAAGTGGTCTATTCGTTTCTCTCTTAAACCAGGGTTCTGTTCTTATGTTCTGCTGGATCTGTTTGTATATCGTTCCGGATGGATTTCTATGGTAGTGTTCACTCCAATTTTCTTTCAGGTTCTTGTTTAATTTACTGTTCAGGTCACTGTAGGGAATTTTGAAATTCCTCATTAATATTCCATCTGTAGTCGCCATCTTTGCTAGTATGTCGACTGTGTCGTTTTGAGGTATACCTGTATGTCCTTTAATCCATACAATTTTTACATTTTTATCCAAATTGTTGTGTCTGTAAATCAATTTCATTATGTTTGAGATGATATGGTTGAAAGTCGGTGAAATTCTTAAATGCTCTAATCTCATAGCTGCACTCTTGCTGTCGCTGAAGATTATAACGTCTCTAAGCTCAGTATTACTGAGAGAATATTCTAGTGCTTTTTGAATGGCTGTCAACTCAGCTGTATATATTGAACAATCTGGAGGAAATTTGTATAACAAGTAGAAGATAATTCACGCTTCCTTGTAATGGACAAGTTATGATGATCTTTGCAGTTTTAGTAACTGCTGACGAATCTTTGTTGTTGTTTTCCATTTTTACTTATGTTATTTATGGCATCGGCTTTTGAATTTAATTTGAACAAAGGACCTAAAAAATGTATAACAATTAAAAACATTTCTACAAGTTTCGAAAAAGGAATATCCAGGACGGCCGGTGGCTGCTCGAAAGTTGCATATATCTAAGAAGTTGTGAGATAGAGATATGTACCAAATCTAGCCCAAAACAATCATGTCACAGAAAAATTGCAATTTCCAGCAGATGTACTGATAGAATAATTAAAAGCAAGAGTATCAATTTCTCCAGGCTAGTAGGAGCACATTTTGAACAGCTATTGTATAGAGCATTTGAATTGTTTTGTTGGCAGTTTCTGTTTTCTTGGCTGAATGTTCATCAATTCATATACAGGGTGAGTTTTTAGTAACGGCTCGGTCGATAACTCCAATACTGTAGTAGATAGCGAAAAAAGTTGTATATAAAAGTTGTAGCCACTGACATGCTCCTTGCTCATAAAACATTTAGATTTATACAGGGTGATCCATAACTACGTGGTGATGCAAACATGCATTTTTTTAAATGAGACACCCTCTATATTATTCTATATTCAAAGTCTACCAATGATTTTCGTTCCTCCGATATAGAGTATTATTACATTATACAGGGTATTTCAAAAGTTATGACCATTTTTATATCCAAATCGCGGTCAAATGAACGTACTGTATACGAAAAAGTAATGAATCAAAAATTATTTTTTTACACGAAAATATCCTCTAGTTTTAAAATCGGCTATAAAAAAAGCCCGTGACGCATATTCGTATACAGGGTGATGTAGAATGCAAAATACAGATTTTCTCTTTTTTTAAAATGTAACTCCCTATATTTTATTATCCCAAAGACATGCTTTTTATATGCTCTTCTATCTTTGTATAGCACTTTTTGTACCTACGTCCATCAGTTTCCGAGATATTTCGATTTTTCGGTAAATTTAAAATATAGCTTCTGTTTGTATACTGAAATTTATTTATTTTGAGAAAGTACTATCTAATTTGCTTTTTATTTAACGAACAAATAAATTATAAGGTCACTATTTGATGAAGTCAAAACCCTAAATCATCAAGACAATAAAGTCAAGTATGCTGAAGGAAACAATTTTGTAGGCGTGATGCATAATTATCAGGCAGATTTATCAGGTAGGCTTTGAAAAATTAAGTGTTCATAATCTGCACAAGGATTCCGTACTGTGTGCAAAACCAGCTTTAAAAATTAATTTTTCCATTGAGGGTATTTAGGAGAATCTTTGAGAGATTGTCTACTTGCCTGTAGAATATATCAATTATGAACAGCAATATCCAGAACGGAGGAACTCTAAAACTAATGCGTTTGAAAGATTGAAGAATCATTTTATTTGGACTGTGTCGTTTAATATTTCATAGCCTACCTGATACATCTGCTTGAAAATTATGCATGTCGTCTATAAAATTGTTTCCTCGGCACACTTGACCTATATTATCTCGCTAATTCAGTGTTTTGACTCGATCAAGGACTATTATAGTCTTATATTTTAGTTGTTTGTTAAGCAAAAATAAAATTTGATAGTATTTTCTCAAAATAAATAAATGTTAGTAAACAAATAGAAGGTATATTTAAAATTTGTAGAAAAGTCGAAAAATCTCAGAAACTAATGAATGCAGCCATAACAAGTGCTATACAAAGATGAAAGAGCATATTAAAAGCAATTCTTTGGTATAATAAAATATTGGGGGTTATGTTTAAAAAAAAGAGAGAAAATCTAGATTTTGCATTCTACATCACCCTGTATACAAATATGCGTCACGGGCCTTTTTTATAGCAGATTTTAAAACTAGAGGATATTTTTAATCTTTCCGTGTAAAAAAATAATTTTTGATTCATTACTTTTTGATATACGTTCATTTGACCGCGATTTGGATATAAAAATGGTCATAACTTTTGAAATACCCTGTATAATGTAATAATACCCTATATCGGAAGAACGGAAATCATTAGTAGAATTTTAAAAAAATGCATGTTTGCATCACCTCGTAGTTATGGATCACCCTGTATAAATCTAAATATTTTCTGAGCAAGGAGCATGTCCGTGGCTACAACTTTTATATACAACTTTTTTTGTTATCTTTTACAGTAGAGGAGTTATCGACCGAGCCAGTACTAAAAACTCGCCCTGTATGTGATATGTTGCTTTTTGTTTGTTTTGCAATTATAACAAAATCCTCGTTTTTTAAATACCCCCCCCCCCTCCGACCGAACGAAAATCGGGTGTACGCTCCTGCCTATTCTGTATAAAGATCAGTGCAGTGCAGTAATTAAAACGCAGGTCGTTGATTGTCATTAATCGACGATTAACTAAAATTACTTAATTATTCAACTTGAACCACCGCGAGTTGAAAATAACAATTACCGGCAATCCACGCAAACTGGTATTCGTTTATAGCTTTTCGAACGTGGTTAGACTTCAAATTGTTGTTGTTCATTTTATTTGCGTTCGAGATTTATCTCGTACGGTAATTTACAATATTTTCTTTAAGCAATACTTTATTCCTCATAATTACATTACAAACAACAAATTCTGGAATTTTGTTGTATGCCTTACTGGCTTGTAGAAATGGATTATTTAGACCTATATCTGTTCTTGAACTTATTTGATAAATATTATTTTGGAATCGGGTACTGTGTACATCATTTGTCATAACAATACTAATATTAGATTTCTGCATTTTACTTAATATTTTGTAAATTAATTTAATTTGCTCAAACTCCAATACTACACTAAGTTTAGAAATACTGAGTTGAGTTCACTATATAATTCGTCTGTGCTAGTTAATTTATCGTAATTGAATAAAATCTTTAAAACCTTATTCTGAAGTGTTTGAACTGCATTAAAACTAGTTTTACAACATGTTCCCCACACTGGCAATAGATATCTGAAATGTTATAGTGGTAATATGAGGAGGTAACGAATAATAAGAAGAGTAGGTAGCGATGTCGTCCTAAATGACGTAATTTTTTTAAACCCAAATGTGTTATTTAAAAATTTGAAGATGTAGGGGTACATGTTATAATCAATGTAGTGGTACAATCCTGTAGCTCTTGAATTAATCAGTTTAGACCCCAAGTGTGCGAGTTTGTTGGAATTGCTTTTTCGGGAGGAACACAGAAAGGCACAAATATACAGGGTGTCCCATTAATAATTTTGAATCGAATGGCACGTGATCAAAAACAAATACCTCATTGGGTAACACAATGACAGAAAAAGACACAACATTTGCTCTAATTTACACCTCCAAAATTATAATTCTCTACTACTGCCCAGTTCCGATATATTGCTTGTCTTAAACGTCGTGGAACACCCTGTATATTCTTATGAAAATTCACAGAAATTTGAGGTCAAACCATTTGACCGCACGTTTTGGTATTTCAAACAGGATGCGATGTTTTTATTGTAATGTGCAAATTAGCAGGAAGTAATACATTTCTCGCCATAACCCAGCGATAACTGAGGTCACAGAATTAATGAATGAACTAAGACCCTTTATCCAAAATTTATTCGATGCGAAAAACTTGAAAGTCAAGTTAGGCTTGTTTTTCTCAAATATAGTGAATATCGGGTCTTATTTCCCAAATCTGTGAAAGAGCACCTTGCGTCTATTTATATGTCACCTCTCTAAAGCCGCATTCAGACTACACACAGAAAAATCTGTCGTTTTGTCAAAGACTTACGCTTGTATTCAATGGGACGTTACACTCAGCATTCCTCAAATACAGCGACGTTTTCTCCAATGGGAAGTGTATGGTTGGTAGCGAATTATATCGTATTTTGTCGATTCGACTACAAGATGTCATTGGATTCCAATGAATGATTCAATCGCAGCCTGTCGTTGAATCGAATCTGAGTTTGGTAATTGATTCTAAACTACTTTCTTTTCCTTGGACCAACAGATTTTATTGCGAGGACAGCTAATTGATTCGTTTGGATGTTTAATGGTGTGATTTTGTGTGAAGTTATAAGGAGCATGAATATAAGAATTAGACATAAGCCTGCACCAGTTGTTGCATTATTACCTGAAATATAACTGTCTGACTAATCTAAATACCTACATTCAGATGTGGGTGTTAGCTCTTCTAAGTCCCAATTTCTCAGTAGGTCCTCCATTTAATATATAACTGGACACATATAAATCACACAATTGCTGATGCAATACGCAAAACCACGAGACGACACAACACGGCTAACACCGAAACAACACAGCGGAACAACTTCCTCCATGTTGACGAGTTCGCGGCGATAGTAGCACCGAGATCATCCCTCTGTTCTTTATTCTTACCTTCATTGAATCGGGACATCAGTCCCGCCGAATACTGTTTATATTTCAGCGAACGACAAGGGCTATTGAAACAAAATTAATTTTTATCAGATAAATTATCACGAACTGCTGTTGCAGTAATAATTTTTGTACATTGAATAGATTGTATGCTTTGCTTAAGTGAAACATAGGGCAAATTTCGAAAACGAAAGGATATTTTGATTGCATTATATGTCAATACTGGTATTAGAAGCATTATACATATCGTTATAACGAATATAAAATTATTTTGAATTTATTGGCGTACCTGTGATTACTTCGAATATAACGATTGAATTCTCTCAATGACATGGATTTGAAACAACTGTAAATATATTTAAAGTGATGGGAAAGCATCCAAATACTAACAATTAATGGGAAACCCAACAGTATTTTCTTCTGTGTAGACAAGTTTAATAAACTATGAGAGAAGGGTAAATTTGGGGAGCACAGTGATGGTGGGGATTGAATTATGCCAAAATATTGTTATCCGTTGGTATCCAGTACTTTCTAAAACTAACCGCACATCGTTTCATTCATCTTCAAACAAAGAAACTAATTATTTCCAGTAGTGGTAGACCTGTTATTTGGCACACACGAGTTCTACATACTTCGATTGTCCTAATAACATACAACTTCATATAGTAGAACGTCAATCCTATCCCAGTTTATGGATACAATTTCGCAGAAAAGGTTCTTCGGATTTTGGGATAAAAATACTGCAGAGGTTTCTTCTCAAAAAGCCGACGTTTCGGCATTTATTTTACGCCTTTTTTTGGGCTATAGAAAACACCCTTATAGCACCAAAGGATAACATATGTTAGGATATGTTATTATATAAGATGTCTGAATGATTAGGTGTGGCTATTTCTTTCTTGATGGAACACTTTCAGATTGACAGGATGTACCCAAAGTATAAAGTTATATGTATGGATAAGTGATTCCATATCCCCATTTTTATTGTCAGATGTTGCATAAACGGTGAAAGGTGGCCTTCCTAATCCCATTCTTCGCAAGTGTTGAGCCTCCTAATACCCCTAAAAATGTCGTTGATTTCTGAGGACAATAGGATGAAGATTTCAGGTTACCTGACAGAGTCGCTCACATAAAGAAAATGTTTACATTTCACAACACTCTAGTATGGAATGAATTAGAAATGGTTTTGATGACGGAAAATAAATAAAATAATTCTACAAAAGGGATTGCAACTTCCTATAAAAGTTTAACTTAACACTATACTACGATAAGGGTGCATAGGTCTTGGAGTAAACAGTTAACATTTATTATAGATCTTTCTTTTCTCTTGGAAAAAGTATCTAAATAATAGCATTTGTATAATCATTTAATAGATAAAAAAATATTTGTACCAAGAAAAAATCTCTTTTTTTGAAGGTTTCGATATTTATTTTGAGGCAGCTCCTAAGCTGGCTGAGTGCATAGAAGGCACTATTTAATTTTTTGCAAACAGCGTCAACATTCTTGATCCAGCTCAAAGAACATTCCCAGACGCATTCTAAGTATTTAGTCTCTCGTGATAGTATAGCGTTTATTGTAAATATAAAATAAATAACATACCAATAAACAACAAGTGCCCCAAAAAAGTTAAAAACCTGTGCTTGGGTACAAGGTAATTATTATAAAATAGAAACAACAAATAAGGGTTAATTCAGGAATATTTGTATTCTATAGATATTAGTAATAATAGGTATTACATATGTCTACAAGTTGGTGAATTTTAATGCAATTATTATTTACTATCCATTGTTTTAAATCATACTTAAATGAATTTAAAGGCACTAGACATCTTATGCTTTCTGGTATCTCATTGTGTAGTCTTGGAGCAAGAAATGTATGACATCGTAATAAAGTATTTTTTCTTGCTTTTGGTACAACCTTACGTGCATATCTTATGTCATATTTATGTTCGTGTTTTGTCAAGTTTGATTTATTTTTATATTGGTAAATACCTAATGACATGAAAAATGTTTGGCGGATATCTAGAATTTTTGTTTTAGAAAATAACATCATTATCATAGTCACAATGTCTTAACAGACATGTTGTGAACTCGTAAAATGCATTAAGTCGGAGCTAGAGTATTGCCGACACGAATATTATCAATAGGTTTGAGCACTGCAGCTCGCAATCGTTCGCGATTTGTTGTCAGTTTAGTGGCGTTCTTGACACTCATATCCAGCAACTGTTTCGTCGTATCCACCCAGCGTGTAGGGGACGGCCACGGCGCCGCCCACTCGGGGCATGACCCTGAACTACAAGTTTCTCCATATTATCGCTTCTGTGTATAATAACAAGTCACTAGGATATGTACATTTCACTTTATATAAAATTTTTATTAAAGAGAATTTAGTTTTTGTATAATTTCTATTGCTTTTATATTATTTGTACATGCTGCGCCTCACACCACAATACAATATCGTATATGACTATGAACAAGTGCTTCGTGTACAATGATCATCTGTTCATAGGTAAGTATAGTGGAAAGGAGTTTAAATTAGCTTATAACGTAACGAACGTATCTTTTTGACAACATATTCTGTATGCTCCTTCCATTTGATATGGCAATCTAGATATATATTCCTAAGTACTTGATACTGGTGACCATTGATATAGGAGCTACCTGATTACAACTGATTTGTAAGTTGGTGTATTTCGGTAAGCCGTTAGCGTAAGACGCGAATGGAACAAAGTGAGTCTTGTTGAAATTGACTGTTAAAAGTCGACTACTGAACCAGTTGAACATTTTTTTAAAACCAATTTTCAGCCTTTGATTTTAATATTTCCCAACTTTCAGCAGAAAATATAACAGCTGTATTGTCTGCAAAACTCACTACATCTCCACTCATATCAACCGCAAATAGGTCATTTATATGTATGTTAAAGAATAATGGTCCCAGTACCGTTCCTTGAGGAACACCGCATGTTATAGGTAATGCAGAACTAGAGCATTTATTTATCACAACAGTTTGTGTTCTATTACTTAAGTAACTTTTAATTAGATGATAGATTTGACCCCGTATACCATAATTTTGTAAAGTTTTCATGAGTATCATATGATCAACTGTGTCAAATGCTTTTGCTAGGTCCACAAAGACACATAATGTTGGAATATTTCTGTCCACATTTTTGCATAGTTCTCCTATTACATATGTCACAGCATCTTCAGTAGATTTATTTTTTTTGAAACCGAACTGTTTATCAGAAAGTGATGTGCTGAATAATTTTGTTGCTGGTTCTACATTCGTACTGGATACCTGGAATATAAATATCTGCCATTTACCCAATATGCGTATGGTCTGGTTACTAGGCCTCGTATGCAACCACATTCAGGTCGTTTTGTTTCGTAGATGAAGCTGGTTGAAAATTCCATCAGATAATCCGTATGCAGAAAGGAGTGTCTCCTGCATGCCGATTAATATAGCGGGCCATATCAAGATCAGTTATCTCTGAAAGTCGCAACAAGATCAGAATGTCGTCAGCCGACCGAATAGAAAGCGATGTCGCGCTGTGGTGCGGTTCGCAATTTATTTCAGGGAATAGAAAGCAAGCCCACTGCCATGCGCCTGATTGGTCATTTTCGTCTGTACCAAATAAATTAAACCGGCGATTTGGAATAGTGGGTTAATAAGATAGACGGTCTTGTTTTTTAAGCTGGAGAAAAACTGAACCTGCGAAAACATTTACTTTTAGAAGCCGTCCAACAGAAGAACAGAGCCGTGAATGAATGAGGCTTCTAATATAAACATTAAGGGGCCTGGGTACATATCAGAGCTGTCACAAGTACTAGTAAATAGTATTTCAAATACCAATTACCAATTACCAGAGTCGCATGCGTCAAAGTACAAATACCAAGTAATTTTATTTTTAAAAGTACTTCAAGTATCAAATACTTTAATTTGGTACTTGATTTTTCAAATAAAGTAATTCAAATACGATACTAATATTTGAAGTACTTAAAAAAGTAATTCAAATACCATACTAATACTTGAATTACTTGATATAGTATTTCAAATACGGCGATGGATATTTCAAGTATTTCATAATTATTGTTGAGTAATAAAAAGTACCTTATGAATGGAAAAACGGTATACATTTCAATAAAAATAGAAACTGATTTTTGTTTGAATGACACTACAAAGACATGGAACGTGATCGAATCACAAAACTACCTATACTATAAGAATATTATATACAAAACAAAAACAAAAAAGGTGCAGCCCGGGCTCCGACACACCGGGCTGCTGTTCCATTTCCTGCGACTACTCCTCACACCGTGAGGTGAGCAATCACTGGGTCCGCGAATCGTGGGTCCTAAGCAGACGAAGAGACCCATGGATGACTGCCTTCTGCATTCTGGCGGCTAAGATGTGCGCCGCCGCACGGCACACCGGCATTTTGCGCAGTGCATAGAGCAGCGTATCCCTCATACCACCTAGGGATCCAATGACCATTACTAGCAGACTCACAGTGTAGTCTGGCCAGAGCCTGCGAAGTTGTCCGAGGAGCTCCTGATACTTGGTCCGCTTTTCCTCCTCCTTAGAGACGATGTTCCCCTCGGCAGGCGCCGAGAACTCGATAACGAACATCGTCTTTTGTTGGTAGTCGAGGAGGACTATGTCGGGCTTATTTCCATGTATATGCTCGAGCGTGGAGAATGAGTAGTTCCAGTAAATTCGGCACCTCTCGTTCTGCACAACGGACTCAATGTCCCCTGGAGCATACGGCAGCACCGGTGTCTCATCTATACTGTATGAGTGCCTTAAATGGTAGTATAGCACTCGTACAGCCGCGTTGTGCCGATAGACGTAGGCTGTGCCAGCGTACACCTTACACGCCGACAAGAGGTGCGTAAGGATCTCTGGCGCCTGCAGGCAGGCTCTACAGCGGATATCGGGCACATCCATACCCATAATCCGGCTACGGTATACTAAGGTGTTGAAGACACTGTCTTGGCAAGCCATTATAGAGCTCTCAGTCTCCGACTTCAACCCATTAGACCTTAGGAAGGAGAAGGTCAACTGCTCAGATAAACCATGCTCTTCTAGATGTTTGTAGAAGATTCCGTGCATTGGTTTATCTTTGTGAAGTCTTAAAAGCAATTGGACTTCAGCAGTTTTAATCCGGGTTTTTAATTGTGCGGGAGCAAGTTCCGTAACGGACTTCTGACACCTACGCGTGAAGTCGAGCGTGAGACTAAGTTCTTCGGCTGCCCGTGTTGCTGCTCTAAAAAGGAAGGCTCCTTTACCCGAAATCTCGTGCTCTCGCACAAAGCGGATCAGGGGATCGGTGCTCGTCGTAACATAGCAGGCAGTGGCCAGTACTACTCTGTTGTGCAGACGCTCCAAACTCAATAGTCCACGCCCTCCCAGGTGTCGCGGGAGGTATATTCGCGGGACAGAGGATCTAGGATGTAGACTTCCCTCCATATTCATCCTTTTGCGGGTCTTTATGTCGATTTGTCGCAGCTCTTCCACTTTCCAGTGGATAGCACCAAAGTTTTGTAACAACAATGGGACCGCAAGCATGAATGTGGCAGCGACTTTGTTTTTGTCGGACAGTTCTAACGACCAGATCTGCCGGAGTCGATATATATAAACAAAACAAAAACAAAAAAGGTGCAACCCGGGCTTCGACACACCGGGCTGCTGTTCCATTTCCCAGCGACTACTCCTCACACCGTGAGGTGAGCAATCACTGGGTCCGCGAATCGTGCGTCCTAAGCAGACGAAGGGACCCATGGATGACTGCTTTTTGCATTCTGGCGGCTAAGATGTGCGCCGCCGCACGGCGCACCGGCATTTTGCGCAGTGTAGAGAGTGTGGAAGTACCAAATACAAATACTTCTTATAGCATTTGGGAAATAAAATTAATTTGAAATACAGTACTTCAAATACCAGAAAGTAATTGAAATAAATTTTTCAAGTACTTTACTTCTTTAGTATTTCAAATAAAAATGCCAGATATTTGAAATATATGTTTTGTGGTACAAGTACCAAATACAAATACTTCTTAGAGAGTATTTGGGGAATCAAGTACAAATATTACAAAAAAAAATGTATTTGAAGTACAGTACTTCAAATACCAGAAAGTAATTGAAATACATTTTTCAAGTACTTTACTTGAAGTAATGACAGCTCTGGTACATATACAGTTATACATATTGTAACCACGGCCGGATTAACCATGGGGCTAAAGGGGCTGGAGCCCCGGGCCCCGCGGTTTAGTGGGGCCCCGCGAGGGCTATATTATGTTGTTATTACTATTTATTGTTATGTTATGTTATTCATAAAGGGCCCCTAAACTATAATAGCCCCGGGCCCCATGAAACCTCAACCCAGCGCTTATTGTAACATACTGTATATATTATGGTATTCGTGTATTGTGTATTAGTTGTCATGCATGATGTAAAGTCAAAGTGTCAGGTTAGATCCTTGAAGTGTAAACGTCATCGAATAGTCTACAGTCTAGAGTTTTCTAGAATGACGGATTGGCATTCTCGAATTCTCTAGATGGTTCGATGAAGTGTATATAAGGCGGCACGGGTAGCGCGGAGCAGCTCAGTTGAGTTGAGTTCTTTCTAGTTGAGATAAAGTTAAGAGATATTGCATTGGGTTGTGAAGTAAAACAGTGAAAGTTACGTCCAGTTTGATGCTTTGGTGAAGAAAAAGAGGCCGTCGTGACAATATGTATTTGCCATGTAAAACACGGTGTTCACGCCTTGTATATGGCCAAAGGCTACTTGAACCTCCGACCCGAGAAATGACGCTTGAAGTGACAAAATGACACTTTTCATCAACGGTTTTTGACGCGAACTATCCGAATATACAGGGTGAGTTTTTAGTACCGGCTCGGTCGATAACTCCACTACTATAGAAGATAGCGAAAAAAGTTGTATATAAGAATTGTAGCCACGGATATGCTCCTTGCTCAGAAAATACTTAGATTTATACAGGGTGATCCATACGTGGTGATGCAAACATGCATTTTTTTAAATGAGACACCCTATATATTATTCCAAATTCAAATTCTACTAATGATTTTCGTTCTTACAATATAGGGTTTTGTTACATTATACAGGGTATTTCAAAAGTTATGACTATTTTTATATTCAAATCGCGGTCAAATGAACGTGCTGTATATCAAAAAGTAATAAAACAAAAAAAAATTGTTTACACCAAAAGATTAAGAATATCCTCTAGTTTAAAAATCGGCTATAAAGAAAGTCCGTGACGCCTATTCGTATACAGGGTGGTGTAGAATGCAAAATCCAAATTTTCTCTTTTTTTTAAATGTAACCCCCAATATTTTATTGTCTCAAAGAATTGCTTTTAATATGCTCTTTCATCTTTGTATAGCACTTGTTGTACCTACGTCCATCAGTTTCCGGGATATTTCGATTTTTTGGTAAATTTAAAATATAGCTTCTATTTGTGTACTGAAATTTATTTATTTTGAGAAAGTACTATCTAATTTGTCTTTTATTTAACGAACAACTAAATTGTAAGGTCATGATACTATTTGATGACGTCAAAACCCTAAATCATCGAGAAATAAAGTCAAGTATGCTGAGGAAACAATTTTGTAGGCGTCATGCATAATTATCAAGCAGATTTATCAGGTGTGCTTTGCAAAATTGACAGTTTTCATAACCTGCTCAATAATTCCATACTGTGTGAAAAACCAGGTCTAAAAATTAATTTTTCCTTTGAGGGTATTTAGGAGAATCTTTGAGAAATTGTCTACCTACCTGTAGAATATATCAACTATGAACCGCAATATCCAGAACGGAGCAGTCTAAAGCTAATGCGTTTGAAAGATTGAAGAATTGTTTTATTTGGACTGTGTTGTTTGATATTTCATAGCCTACCTGATACATCTGCTTGATAATTATGGATGACGTCTATAAAATTGTTTCCTCAGTACACTTGACCTATATTGTATCGTTAATTCAATGTTTTGACTTGGCTAAGTAGTATTATTGCCTTATATTTTAGGTGCTTGTTAAGCAAAAACAAAATTTGATAAAATTTTCTCAAAATAAATAAATTTTAGTAAACAAATAGAAGGTATATTTAAAATTTGCAGAAAAATCGAAATATCTCAGAAATTAATTAATGCAGCCATAACAAGTGCTATACAAAGATGAAAGAGCATATTAAAAGCAATTCTTTGATATAATAAAATATTGGGGGTTACATTTAAGAAAAAGAGAGAAAATCTAGATTTTGCATTCTACATCACCCTGTATACAAATATGCGTCACGGGTTTCTTTGTAGCGGATTTTAAAACTAGAGGATATTTTTAATCTTCTCATGTAAAAAAATAATTTTTGATTCATTACTTTTTGATATACAGTACGTTCATTTGGCCGTGATTTGGATATAAAAATGGTCATAACTTTTGAAATACCCTGTATAATGTAACAATACCCTATACTGAAATAACGGAAATCATTAGTAGACTTTGAATATGGAATAATGTATAGGGTGTCTCATTTAAAAAAATGCATGTTTGCATCATCACGTAGTTGTGGATCACCCTGTATAAATCTAAATATTTTCTGAGCAAGTAACATATCGGTGGCTACAACTTTTATATACAACTTTTTTTTCTATCTTCTACAGTAATGGAGTTATCGACCGAGCCGGTACTAAAAACTCACCCTGTATATCCGTTGTATTATCATTGTAAAAACGATACCAAAAGTTGTTCTATGCACATGCACCTAGTTGTAATAAAATTGTTGTAATAAAATCAAATTGATTCGTACACCAAGTTGTTCGTTTATATGCAAAATTTGCTTTAATTATTATTTAATAATCGACTAGAAAAAACAACGCGCCGATTCGAAAGCGTCTCCGAGTAGATTTCTATTCTTTCGAATATCGGCAATAAGCTGCACCCCTGTTGCGTGCAGAAACACATGGATTCCCATTTCAAACAGAAATGACTTGTTTTTCAAACTACATACACAGTATTTCAAAAGGTGTTAGCCAAAGGAAAGGAATAGACAGGCTTTTTTGACCCACAGAGGATGATATTTTAATAAATAGCGAAACATATGGGAAAAAAGTGATTTTATTTTACGAGAAGTGACCGAACCCTACAAATAATATAAATGGAATTCAATCTACGGAACATAATATAATGTGTAGGCGTCCTCGGTAGGCTCCATGAGAGGGGTGGAGTGTGTCGGAGATACTGTCGTCTGCATTACAGAGGGCGAGAGGGCCTCGACCTGTGCAGCCGAGACAAGTGCCTTGAAAAGGGTGAAATGTGTGCCGCATTCGAAGGTCCCTCGGAATTCACAAGAGATGCGAGGGTTGCATCGGAATGCAAGATGCCAAGTTTAATCATTGTATATTGGATATACGATACCTTATTCGGTTTTTTGCTTGAGATGGTCTATCAAAAATAACAGCTTGGATACAAGATATCCCCGACGCTACACGTCTTACGATTGACACGTTTTGTTACAAATAAAAATGACGTCAGTCGCTTGACTTAGGACTTCCCACACAATCTCGGTCATAACAAAACTTTTGGAGTTACCAACTTCCTCACCCTCCATCCAACACCAATTTCACATAATAATAAATAATAATTATTGTTGTACAATAATAATAATTATTATATATTATTAGTTATTATTTATTTTGTAATGGGATACAATGTTATTGGACAAAGACATTATTATTATTTATTTTGTAATAATAATACCTCAAACGTAGATGAGTGTACAAGTATAGGTTTTTATGAGGCACTGATTTTATAAATTTGTATCGAGGAGCAACCACTATTTTCAAAGATACCTTCGATGTGCATAGCTGACAAAACAAGGAGTTATTTTCAGCTGCTGTCCGAGTCTTACGAACGCTGAACTGGACCCCACTAAACAATTCTTCCCGATCTTTCCGTTGTAGTCTATAAAAATTTGTTGCTACCATTATTAGTAACATCATAAAGTCAGTGTGCATGCTGTTTTTATCAAGGATAGAAGAGGTATCGTCCACGAAACTATGGATTGGAGATGGCCATCTTCAACAATTCGTTGATGTGCAAGACGGCCTAGGGCCGTAGCTAGGCGTTGACCATGGAGGGGGTTCATGGTGACCTTAGGGGGGGTTCATGTATAAAAGAATATGTAATGTCTTAACTTGCTTAAAATCTGTATAGATTGTATGGCTGCTAATGTGTCATGAGCGCCGAGGGACTGGTTAGTTGTAGAATAAATCACTAAGCTTGGAGAAACCATCCTTGATTATTTTTATTTTGTATTATTTTAGTAGTTATTTCATTCATGGGAATACTCATGGGGGGGGTTTGAACCCCCCAAACCCACCCTTATATACGGCCCTCAGACGGCCCATGAAGCATTGGTACCGGTATTGATGGAAAACACATAAGATATATGTGCGTCCCAGCAAAACAAAACTGTCCACATAGAATCTACAGGCAGAAATATTGACCAAGGACACCAAAACCTATAAAAAAAGCTCATCATCATAGTCACAATGTCTTAACAGACGTGTTGTGAACTCGTAAAATGCATTGAGTCGGAGCTAGAGTATTGCCGACACGAATGTTATCAATAGTTTTGAGAAGTGTAGCTCACCATCGTTCGCGATTTACTGTCAGTTCAGTGGCGCTCTTGATGTTCATATCCAGCAACTGTTTCGTCGTATGCACCCAGCGTGTAGCGGAACGGCCACGGCGCCGCCCACTTGGGGCATGACCCAGAACTACAAGAGTCTCCATATTTTTGCTTCTGTGAATATGTCCGAAGAATGTAAACATTCTCGTCGACACAATGGAGGATAGTCTCTTTGGATTGCCGAGCTCATCCAATATCCAGTATGGAGACGTTAGTTCGATGGGCGGTATAAGCGACTCTCAGCCTCAGCATTCTCCTCCACGTCCACATTTCAAAAGCATCTATACGAGCTCGATCTGCCTTTTTAACAGTCCAAGTTTCCGATGCATACAAAAATATGGAGAAGGTAAGAGATTGAACCAGCGACATTTGGGTTAGTGATTGTATAATCACGCCATATTTTAGTAAGCTTTGTCATGGCCACACGTGCCTGTTGAATGCGCCGTGGAATCGTGGAATCTCATTTTCACAGCTGCCCGAATTGTCGATCAAAGAACGGAGGTACACAAAGCTTTGAACTACTTCACAACGGCCTACTGACTATTTCTCGATAATTATCGTGCTCTCTATCTACGATCATAACCTTGGTCTTGTTGTAGTTCATACCAAGACCATATGCTGCACTGTGTTGTTCTAAGATGTTTAATAGAGCTACTAGTTCTTCCCGAGAAGCAGCAATAAGGGTTTTATCGTCAGCAAATTTTAAACTGGATATTTTGCTTCCGGCAATAGTTATACCGCCATTCCAGTTGTCCAATACCTATCTCATCACAAATTCAGAGTAAATGTTAAATAACATAGGAGGTAATCATATTAATACATTATTTGGATCCATATCAAAGCCACCTTCAAGGGCTGAAATTATTTGTGTATTCAAATATTCTACTCAGGATTCATATTCATCTTGTTTTATGCACCGACTGTATCACTTATGTATGCAGTAATCCTCTTATATCCTGCATTGATAAACAGGTTCTTGGTTCTTCTGCTAAGAGCCGCCAACACATCCGCCATCCGCCTTCGGGCGCCCTTCTTGGCAACACCGCACCCAAAATGTGCGTCGGCTCCGCGCTTAAAAATAACAAAAAACTGGGGATGGCGATGGTTGACTGCCGGCGCGGCGAACACATTGGCGCAGCACAGCGTCTGTATAAAAAAATCTCTATGAGAAGCATTTCCAGCAAACCCTGTTTTAAAAGTATTATTCACTTACTAATATGCAATCTGCAATCCTTATCTCTATGGGAGTTCCTTACCACTTAGTATTTCTCATACAGCAGCTCTATGTGTCTAGCTCGGCTCGTTTAAGAATTGATGTTAACCTGTCTGGTGAAACAGCAACCAGAAAAGGAGTTCGTCAGGGATGTGTATTATCTCCGATGTTATTTAATATTTACTCTAAATTTGTGATGAGACAGGTATTGGACAACTCGAATGGCTGTGTAAACTATTGGCGGAAGCAAAATATCCAACTTAAAATTTGCTGACGATACATCCATTATTATAGCTGTTCAGAAAGAACTAGTAGCTCTATTAAACATCTTAGAACAAAACAGTGCAGCATATGGTCTTGGTATTAACAACAACAAGACCAAGGTTATGATCGTAGATAGAGAGCCCGATAATCATGGACAAATATAGTCAGTAGGCCGTTGTGAAGTAGTTCAAAGCTTTGTGTACCTTGGTTCCTTGATCGAAAATTCGGGTAGCTGACAGCTGTGGAAATGAGATTCGACGCATTCAACAGGCACGTGTGACCATGACAAAGCTTACTAAAGTATGGCGTGACCATAACATCACTAAAGCTACCAAAATGTCGCTGGTTCAGTCTCATGTGCTCTCCATATTTTGCATGAACCGGAAACTTGGACTGTTAAAAAGGCAGACCGAGCTCGCATAGATGCTTTTGAAATGTGGACGTGGAGGAGAATGCTGAGAGTCCCTTATACTGCCCATCGAGTTAACGTTTCCATACTGTATGAGTTCGGTAATCCAAAGAGACTATCCTCCATTGTATCGACGAGAATGCTTTCATTCTTCGGACATATTCACAGAAGCGATAACATGGAGAAATTTGTAGTTCAGGGTCATGCCTCGAGTGGGCGCCGCCGTGGCCGTTCCCCTATACGCCGGGTGGATGCGACGAAACAGTTGCTGGACATGAGTATCAGGAGCGCCACTGAACCGACAGTAAATCACGAACGATGACGAGCTACAGTTTTCAAAACTATTGATAATATTCATGTCGGCAATACTCGAGCTTCGACTTAATGCATTTTACAACATGTCTGTTAAGACATTGTGACTATGATGATAAATCTGATTAAAAAGGTCTTTATCGGACTTTCTTTGACTACAAAATTTTCAAGTACAACGTTTCGATTGATCTATTATCTTCCATCGTCTTCAGGTGAACTGTCTTGCATGTTCCTTTCGTTGCTATTTATTCTCCTCTAGCTGACGTGTCATTTTTCGTGGCTTGTTCTAATTGATCGCTGCCGCTTTATGCTTCTGTATCAGTTCTTGATGACGTGCCGTTCTTCGTGGCTTGTTCTGACCGGTAGTTTGTTCTGTCCAATTTGATTATTCTATATTAAATATGAGGGGCTGCCATATTGGTCTACTTTCCGCACTAAGCCACGTTTTTATTGCTGCCACCAGTCTCAGGTCTCAGCTGCTCTCTGTCTAGAAACCCCTGTAGTACAGGCGTATACAAAGTGGAGGGGGAGGGGGTAAACAGAGGTAATTACCCCTCCCAAGATTTTCGAAAAAAAAAACTCTATTCAACTTTGACCTATTTTATTTGACTTATTTACTTAAGCAATTGTCGCACTGAAGAAAAATCTTTTTTGCAGTAACTAAATTAAAAAAGGGTTTGTTTTGCATTACTACAGTGATGCATATCTAATATAATCGATTAGGCATCGTACCTGTCAGATAGTGCAGTCACTCTTTGCTTATAGTTTTTAATTTTGAATTGGTAAAGCTTAAAAGAAGCATATAATCATGAAACAACTTTTAGGATTTACCAATTTAAAATTAACTATATGATTAACTGGAAGTTACTAGTGCCATAATTGAGGTTTTGAATCAATTTTTTTTTTGTCATAAATCGAGAGATCATATATAAGTTTTATAATAAAACTGTTTTTGTTTTCTTTTTTTTCGCAATAATTCAAAAGTTATATCAAAATAAAAATGGGTTTTTGAATCGAGTACCGAAAACACGCCGACGGCTCCCGAACCCGTGTGACGTAATGATGGCGGTTAAGATGCTCCTTTGACCAACGACATCCTACATCGATACTAGATTCTAGATTCCCAGCCGAACGTGAAAATACTTGCTAGTAACTAGTGTATATTTGTTGCAATATAGCCGATGAATGAAGTTTGCAGCTCAGGACGACCTCTACAATCGAAATAAATATCTTTTTGAATGTTTGAAATCAGATTACAGATTCCAGTAAGTAAGTACCTAATCAAATATGTCTTATTGAAATTATCTGGTGCATGTTCGGCTGGCCTAGTGGTTAGAGTGTTGGCTAATGGATCCGTTGGTCTGGGTTCAAAGCTCAGCCTGTCCATTTTTTTTTTATTTTTTTTATCAAATAATTCATTCATGTGCTTTTTGCACTTGTTATTTACATTTTTTTCTACGATCAACATAAATATGTTTTTGAAACAAATTCTATCAGACATATTACTTGCACTGCATAGTGCAAAAACTAAGTACAGGACGCGGTGGACAATTCAAAAAATCAGTTCAAATGGTGTTTGTCCGTCAATATCAACCGCCAATATTTTTTTTAAATGTAATATTTGTTTAGTAAAACAAAATCCATTCATTTTTTAAGTTTTTAATATAAACATAAAGTAAGTCAAACTCGTAATCACAACAGTCTTCTGTTTATCACTTGGTATATTTATTTATTTAACTTTCAGCAATGAAGCTTAATAATTAAATTTTCATAAAAATTTAACAAATAAAAATATAAAAATGCAATGCAAACAAACAAAACTTATTTTTCTATGAGTTTCAATGTTATAATTATCTTCTTGACCAAAACTTAAAATAATTATTTTATTATTTAATATTATTATTGATAATAAATACTTATACGATAAATAAACTATAAGTATAATTATTTTACATAAGAGCTAGCACTTCAAGTAAACAAAAATAAAACTATATTTTTTAGTCCCGAACATAGAAAAAAGTATACAGTATCTAGGAAACTTAAAAAATGAATGGATTTTGTTTTACTAAACAAATATTACATTTAAAAAAAATATTGGCGGTTGATATTGACGGACAAACACCAATTGAACTGATTTTTTGAATTGTCCACCGCGTCCTGGACTTAGTTTTTGCACTATGCAGTGCAAGTAATATGTCTGATAGAATTTGTTTCAAAAACATATTTATGTTGATCGTAGAAAAAATGTACATAACAAGTGCAAAAAGCACATGAATGAATCATTTGATAAAAAAAAAATAAAAAAAATTGGACAGGCTGAGCTTTGAACCCAGACCAACGGATCCATTAGCCAATACTCAAACCACTAGGCCAGCCGAACATGCACCAGATAGTTTCAATAAGACATATTTGATTAGGTACTTACTTATTTACTGGAATCTGTAATCTGATTTCAAACATTCAAAAAGATATTTATTTCGATCGTAGAGGTCGTCCTGAGCTGCAAACTTCATTCATCGGCTATATTGCAACAAATATACACTAGTTACTAGCAAGTATTTTCACGTTTGGCTGGGAATCTAGAATCTAGTATCGATGTAGGATGTCGTTGGTCAAAGGAGCATCTTAACCGCCATCATTACGTCACACGGGTTCGGGAGCCGTCGGCGTGTTTTCGGTACTCGATTCAAAAACCCATTTTTATTTTGATATAACTTTTGAATTATTGCGAAAAAAAAGAAAACAAAAACGGTTTTGTTATAAAACTTATATATGATCTTTCGATTTATCACAAAAAAAATATATTTTTTTCTTTATTCAAAACCTCAATTGCAAGGTAGAATAACTGATCGATTAGACAAACATCTGAGCAACAAACTAAACATAAACTGACTAGGTACGTCTGCTAGCAGGTAAATAACCCTAAAAATACGGCCATAATTAATGGAATAACATGAAAAGCAACTTTGTTTTGGTACTTTTGGTTGATCGTTTCGGATTTATTGTTATACTCGTAGCTTAGAGTGAATTTTTGGTTTTAACAGTGCATAAATGTTAAAAGACTTTTAAACAATTCCACAAAATTTAAATCCTGCGGATTTAGATACAACGTGGTAGCTTGTCTCAAAAATGTACCTAACTCATTAATTACCTATTACCTGTCTTGAAAATTGCACCGATTAGAAAAGTTAAAAAACTAATTAAAAAAAAATGGAGTACGTGTTGTGGATACTAGGGTACCTGACTGTTGAGTGTTCATGATCGTTCAATTTTCTATGCTGTGCCAATAAAATGTTCCCGGATACCCGGATGATACGTATTACATATTATTTGTATTCCGTAAAATTGATTAATGCATCAATAGATTTTTTATTTCATCTCCCTAAAATACCTGATACTCCACTGTTTCACTTGCTGTTTACATCTTCTTTTTTATTTTAATACTATTAACATTTTTCTTTTCTCTTGCATCGACGTCCTTCACGAAGGTATTACAAAAAATGGTGGAAGCACACACAACTTCATGCCCCGCTACCCCCCCCCCAAGGACTGTGGTCTGGATAAGCCCCTGCCCTGTAGTTGAATTGAATAAGTTCCAAGCATTACATGGCTTTCAGCCATATTAGCATGTCTGTGCCCCCCTAGAAAAAATTCCTAGCTAGGCCAATGGTGCTACAGCCACACACACACGCTGCTTCAACCTCTTCGCTGTTTCCCAGGCTCCGATTCCATATGGAAGCGTCTCTCTTTCAACCTGCTGCTATATTTATAACCCTTTTCTCCTACGTGTTCTTTTTTTTAGCGTCTTCCTTCTACCTCTCGAGGACCCAACCGCACGCACAAAAAACGAATTTATCGTTATCGCGTATCGCAAGTCATTAGGTTACGGCCGTTCTGGTGTCCAGGGACGGCGGAAGTTGGGCCCACTGGCACTGGTGAGGGTGATTCGAAAAACTATACAGGGTGGGCCCATAGTGCGTGGTCGGAAGATTGTTGACTTACTAAGAAATATTTCAAAAATCGGTCACTTGATCAATTGATCATGGTAGGGACCCTTGAGAGCTAGAACGTAAAAATATTTCCACTTAAATTTTGTACGTTTGTACAGGGTAATTCATATCAAACTTACATTTTTTTGAATGTCACCCCCTATATATTATTGCATATTAGGATTCCTCGGTAAATTCTAGTGTGACTATATGTATCATACATGGAACTTTAAACGAACCGTTTAGGCGCAAATCACCATTTTTAGTATAAGTAGGTATCAGAAAAAAAATAATATCGTTACCATTATAAAACTTAGAAGGCCGTTAGTTTGCGGTACGACTAAGCATGAAATGCTTCACCTTAGATCATACGGCTAAGTTTGAATTCTTATTGTACTTGGAGAAATCACTACCTATATTAATTAAGGAAACTTCAATCACAGATAACTTGATTTTATCAATTAGGAATACCTATTTTTGTTCATAGAATCAAATGTAAAATCTGATTACCTTTCTAACGATATAGCATTCTAGATATCAATCTTTTTTTGTTTTCCTTTCCTTATTTCAAATTTTCAGTCAAATCAGTGTTTTCCTATTTTCCTGCGTGCAAGCAACGTAGCAGGCCATGAAAAATAAACAAAGCCCGTTAATATGGAAGAAACCAACTAACTTAGTAGAAAGATGCAAACTAACTAGAGAGTAACAAGGCAAGATTATGAAAATTCCCTACAATATATTAGCATAAAAAGTAATAATTGGCAAAGAACTGTTTCGTGCAGTATTCCACATAGTACTATCTAACTGTATAATAGACGAAAAATGTTTGATAGAAAATTGGTTTGAAGCAACGGTTTGAAATAAGTAGTGGAAATTAGTCGCATTCAATGACAGCTCAAATCAACAAATTGTTTTTTGAATTAACTTCTGAATTGAGATTCTGAACCTTGAAGGGTAATAATATACAAACTACATTTGACCAATTTTTGGATTGTCCCACCTAGTACGTTTATATTTTTAGAGATAAATATTCAAAGCTTTTATCCTTACATCTGATATAATGTGGTATATCATTTTTGTATAAATTCAATGATTTGCATTAGTCAGAACCGGTTTCTCAATGTCCAGTTAAATATTTATCTGCAAGATAACAGCATCTGTTAGATTGTTTAAACAATTGAAGGCTAAACTTACGAAGTCACGTAAATCTTATCTGACAGTTGTATCCATAGCAACGCTATCTGGCAGATACCTATCTGAAACTTTAACTGGACATTGAGAAATCGGCCCTCACAAAACCAATTTTTTTAAGTTTAGCAATGAAAGGTATTCTCTAAATACTTAAAAAAATATATAATTATCTAGTCCATGTACGGTTCATCCTTTATTATAGACTTAACCTGAATCGTACCTTAGCTACAAAAAACGGCCATAGGACACTAGCGCGCCGCGGTCAGATTGGTCCTAATCCCACCGGTCAGAAGCCCCCAAAATATTTTGGCAGGTATGTGGACACCAGCACGCGAGGCGGCGAGGTAAACTTATGTCTTATAATTTTAACCGATTTTAATTCATTCATCATTTTTTGCGATCTTGCTAATAGTTACTAAAGAAGTAGAACTCCAGGCAGAGGTATCGTTACTTTTGACTTGACAAATGAATTAAGTATTTTTTTATATTATTAAATGCGAAATTTTGTTCTGAACATAATAAGTTAATCTGATCACTATATTTTTTTTATATATGTTATTGGCTCTGAGATCACTATAATAGATGCAAATAAAGAAGTTGGTATTGTCAGCATACCGAAATGTCTTTATAATAACCAAAAAAAAATTTAATTAATCAGAACGTGTTCTAATTTGTCACAAATTTGATCGATTTCTTGACGATGTAAAGAAAAGTCCCAGAAATTTACCTTCACAGCTTGTTTTGTGGGAGCATCATGGTTGTGCTCATTATTTCTTTTAAGAACAATCCCTTCCCATTGATCCATCAGCAAAGATGCTATGCATCCTCTTCTAGAGCATCTGTAGGCTACACCACGAGTGGTTTCTTTATCTTTTCGAAACGTATACTCTTCAAAGACTATTAATTTCTTCCCTTTCACACTTAAAATAGTCTCCATGATGAAAAAGCAGAACACAAACAATACTCACAAACAGCAACTAAGGATTGCAAACTACTGAAATATTTTCATTAAGGGTAGTTTTATATACCTGTTAGGAGCAAACACCGATTCCGGCCAATGGACGGAAAATATGGTCAAAACGCGTTTTGGCTGCTACCGTTTTGCCAATGTCCGAATTATCGCTTTCCGGCTGTTCAATGTAGCCCAGGACGCGTTTTGGGTCAACTACGATTGCCAGAACACGTTCTATATTCTACTACGAATAAATAAATCTCAATTATTTGCCGTGTTGTGTTACAATATTTCCTCTGAGCTTAGAATTAATAACTAATATGAATAAAAGAAACATACCTCACAATCTCTTATGTCCAGCTCCCACATGAGCGGAATGAATAATGTCAAATAACTCGTGGGTCATGCAAAAGCAAAAATAACGCAGTTCGGCTGTTTCGTCTGACCTTCTTTCAACTAGCTTTTCGATATAGCCAATTTTTAAAGTATCATACCTTTTCAAACGTTGTCTTTGTTTCAAAGATATTGTATCACCGTTACTCTTACAAGCTTTTGCCGCCTTTACCTCTGTGAGTGTTTGGTCGTATCTTTCTTTTGTACAAATATTACTACGGTTATTGCTACCACTTATGACTTATTGCAGTTCGTCATTAAAACATAACCTTAGGTCTTCCATGGCACTCTCTAGCTACTGTCTAACCCGCAAAAAGATCAAATACTAAATAAATACACTAGCTCCAGAGGTATCGTTTACAAGCTGAGACACTCACAAAATCCACCACGTGTTATGGCAATCGCAGTAGAACAGGACGCGTTTTGGCAATCGTAGTTGAGCCAAAACACGTTCTGGGCTACATTAAACAGTCGGAAAGCCATAATTCGGACATTGGTAAAATGGTAGCAGCCAAAACGCGTTTTGGCCATATTTTTCGTCCATTGGCCGAAATCGATGTTTGCTCTTAACATACCTACAGAAGCCGAATAGTCATTTAAATAATCTAAGAAGTAACTGTAAGCTACCGCAAGTCGTAAAAAGACGAAGATGAAAGTTCGCAAGAATAAAAGGGATGTGGTCATTAGGAATAACCAAGCTTAATTTTCTTTCGGCGCGCAAGTGACCGGTGCCGATGAAGGCACCCTTTTTGTAAACAGGTAAAAATCAAACCGCGCGCGCTCGTGACCGATCACCCAAAAAACTCAGGTGTATACCTTCAACGTGTCGCCCCACGGCATTTTTTTATAAACTTATGCATATTTCTTTCTTGATTGCAGGTAGGTGAAAATCCATCAACATATGAAAAGGAGCAGGTAGCTAAAAAAGTCACCTACCCGTATGCATTTTTGTTCGACGAATTTCGTCTGGAATTGGGTAACCCGACCCTCATCGTGAGTGGCCTGTCTCGAAGGCCAGACAGGCTCTCGCGGGGGTGGTCAGGGAGGGGTGAGGGTGGCACCCACCCGAGGTAGATTAAACGGTTGTAAACTGCGGCCTATTGTGTAGACTTTCTACGCGGTTGCGTTTTTGTTTTTTCCAACGATGTTACGGTATGAATTTTGATGATGAAGATGGCTGAACGACCTCTTCGTTGATCGACATAAAAAAGGGTGGGTCCTGACCGAATTGAAGCGTGAAATCTGAAATTTTAATCTGTAGGGGCAAGATTACGTGAAGAAAATTGGGGTGGTAACAACGGAGATTTTTGACCATCTAGGGTAATTTGGATGATTTGGCGTCTTTGTTCTTAGAGACCGCTTCGATAATGTATGCTGTTGTTAATGTTGCAGCGTATTAAAATGAATTATACAGAGCAGTTCAAGTAGTCATTTGTGAAAAGGGGTAGCAAATAAATTGATAAAATAAACTAGTGGGGATGACTGGAAGAAATTTATGGTTTCTAATTGTACAGGGTGGGGCATAGGAATCAAGTGGTTTTGAAATAATCATAAAATTATTAGTTTTTATTCTAAAAAAAAATTGTTGGTATTAGAACATAGCTGATAATAAACCATTTTGACATATCTAAGTGCAAAAATTACATTTGGCATATGATGCAGCCGTTCACGAAAATTGCACTCCGTTTCCAGCACGTCTCTGTTGATTTTTGAGAGATTCCATGGCGAATCGCTTCCTTCTCTGCGTCTAACCACCGTACCGTACGGGGCTTGGCCCTTTAAACACGTGAATTGAGTTACCCCCAAAGAAAAAAATCACAAAATGATAAGTCGGGAGACCGAAGAGGTCATGAAATGCCACCAAACCTCGAAATTGAACGATTTGGAAACAGTGGCGAAGAACAGCTATGGATGCTCTGGCGGTGTGAGCCGTGGCCCCATCTTGCTGGAACCACAAATCTTTGATATCCACACCTCTTTTCTGCAATTCAGGTACGGAAAAGGTATTCACCATATGAATGTTACGTTGAGATGTTACTGTAGCGGTGACCCCATTTCCTCCAAAAACATATGGCCAATGATGCCACGCCATACGCCACGCGTTGTTCTAGCGTCTACCGCTCCATGATGGCAAGTGGCAAGTAAGAAAATGAAATGGTTTGAGTCAAGGAATGGATTGGAATAAACCGCGCGCTCCTCCCTTTTCTAATATATGAGTACTGCTCAAACCAAAAACACTTGTTTTTTATGCCCCACCCTGTATGTTTAATGATAAAAATATTTCATACCAAACAGGGTACAAGTGAAAGGTTCTAGAAGATAAAAATCTCTATAAAAACCTGTATTTTGTTATTCAACATAACCTGAAATTTTCAATGGAAAATTGCTAATGAAGTTGTTTTTAATTCTGTTTTCATTTCTTTCGCTATAATGATTCAACAAGCCGATTTGATTTTTTGTAACAAAAAAGCTCTTAATATTTTTGGCTCGAAACCCAGAATTTTTTTTTCAGAAATCAATTTTTTTCCAAAAATGATGCATTTTTCAGTAAAAACTATTTTCAGAAAATTTTTCCTAAAACCGGAATAATTAGATTTTTTGTATGTATGTCTTCTTCTATAAGTTGTTCTACAATTTCTATATTTCTGTAAATTAAATTAAAAAATATCTAATATTCAAACATCTGTGGGATTTGATAAAATCTTCAGATTCAATAGGTGGATAGACATCTACTTTAAAAAAATGATGTCAAGTCGATTGACTCAGTACTTCCCACACATAACGGTGATACCAGTTTATTATTTTCCCATTGCATGAAGCTATAGTCTGAGATCCCCTTGCAACCAGATCATCACCAGCTCCCCCCCCCAAATTGTGTTATGTCGCTAGGTCTTTCCTTCACAAGTCAATGGACAGCCTATTATCAATACAACAATATTTTCAGTTTTAAAACACCTCACCCCCCATATTTTTAGTTTTTTGATTATTGCAGCTCCACCATTGACACGATTTCTAAAAACCATACGCATTTTCCATCCTCGCCAAGGTAATAATACTGTGTCAAAATTTCATTAAAGTCCCTTGTTTTCTGTAATAGGCAAGGAAACATTAGGCGAGACCTAAATAAGTGTATTATGCCGCTAGGTCTTTCTTTCACATGCAATGGACAGTCTATTATGCATATAACAAATTTTTCACCTTTACAACCCCCAACGACCCCAAACTTCATACCCACCCAAAAAAAGGTAGAAAATGATCAGGAACCCTTAAAACGTCTAAAAACGTTTGAGCTGTTTTCATATTTTTAGTTTTTAAATGATGTACGAGGATGGCCTGAAAAGTTAGCATGAATTGTTGGAGCACCCACCCTATTTTCCTGACTTGGCCCCGTCGGACTTTCACCTGTTCCCAAAACTGAAAATCTTTCTTGGTGGGCAACGTTTTTCATCAAACGAAGAAGCGATTGCTGCCGTGGATGACTACTTACAGGACTTCCACAAGATCATTTTAAAGACGGCATCGTGGCTCTGGAACATCGATGGACCAAGTGTATAGAGTTAAGAGGAGACTGTGTCGAAAAATAAAAATAATTTTGAAGGTCCAAACCGCTTCTTTCTATATCAGGCCGAGAACTCTTCAGGTCATCCTCGTAACATATAAAAGGTAAAAGCGAGGGTAAAAGCCTAGTATCTATCACATTCTTGGATTAACATAATTACAGCTTTGCGCATATAGGAAGATATATGGTATACTTGAATGAAGGTTTATATTCTTAGTCCCAGAATTTATTTTTATGCGTTTATCCCCAACTATTGCTGAAGTTTCAGTTCATTCCGCCTCTACCTATATTTATAATAATACCCGCACACTAGGGAAAAAATCGGGGTGGCATTGTATCCCTATTAAAAAAATGTGTGGAAAGTTGTGATATCAAATTGCATTAGATTTGCTCAATTGGTGGTGACGTTAATGTCAGCGTGTGAGAATGTGGCTAAAAACTGTCAGCCGGATGCTCTGTTTGTTCATTTCACTCTCCATTTAAGCACCCGTATATTTTGTTAAATGGCGCTTACATTGGCGGCATTCGTTTTGTCCTTTATGCTGTTTGTCTGCTTCATGCTTGAAACCACGATTGTTGGTATTATCAATAGTACGTAGTACATGGTAGGAATCACTTTTCATGCTCTAATTGAAACTGAAATTTTAATATCATGGCATACTTTTATAATTTCAGCAAAGCTAATTACCAATCACTCTATCAAGAGATGGCTGCTTTAAATTGGGATTTTCTAGATTCTTGTGATGATGTTAATTTAGCTCTGGAGTATTTTTATAGCCAACTAAATTTATTACTCGATAAATATGTACCTGTATATAAGAGCTTTTCTCATAAATATCCTGCATGGTACACATCGGACATCATTAAAAATATTAAACTTAAGGCTAAGCATCTTAAAAAATATCGAAAATTTGGTACAACATCTAATTTAGAGGAGTTCAAGCGGCTACGGGTACTGATAAAACAACAAATAAAGATCGCTTATGATAACTATTTAGAGAATGTGCAATTCAGTGTAATCAGTGATCCTAAACACTTTTGGAACTATATTCATACTAAGAATAGGTCAACGCGAATACCTGGCGAAATGTACTTAGGTGATAACAAACTGAATGACTGTCAGAGTATTTTGGATGCATTTAAATCCACTTTTGAACAGGCGTATATTTCTTCAACTGAGAGCAGCGTTGAGAATACGTATCATCCTGATGACCCTATGCATACAATCGGCATTACTCAGTTAGACGAATCTACTGTAGCCAATGCTATTAAAAAACTTAAGAACAAGATGTCCTCTGGCGCTGACAATATGCCTTCATTTTTGATTAAGGATTGTGCTAGGGTCCTAGTAGCTCCTCTAACGAAAATATTTAACATTTCCTTGAGAACAGGAATTTTTCCCAAAAGATGGAAGGAGGCAAGGATATGCCCCGTCTTTAAAAGTGGTGATAGGCATAATATCGAGAATTATCGACCAATTTCAATGTTATCAAACTTCTCGAAGGTTTTTGAAATATCCCTGTACACCAGCATTTGGCCATTTGTGCGTAACAGTATCTCACCTGTACAACATGGCTTTGTTGATAACCGCTCTACTGTTACAAACTTGGTAGTAATAACTCAATATATCGCTGAAATCCTCGATAATCAGGGACAGGTGGATGTTGTGTACACGGATTTTTCCAAGGCCTTCGATAAGGTTGATCATCATATTTTGCTTTCCAAATTGTCGCGGTTAGGCTTCTCGAATAATCTGCTAAGGCTGTTGGGCTCATATCTAGATAGTAGGGTTCAATTTGTGGCTTATAATGGACATAGATCAAGTGATATTGCTGCTACATCGGGTGTCCCACAGGGATCCAACCTTGGGCCACTATTGTTTCTCTTATATGTGAATGATTTATGTAGTAAGCTTGATTGCAAATCTTTGTGTTTTGCCGATGACCTTAAAATTTTCTCGTGCATTAGCAATCTAGATGACTGCTTGAGAATCCACACTAATTTGTCTATAGTTGAAGATTGGTGCAATGAAAACAAACTTAAATTGAATGTAGATAAGTGCAAGGTCGTCAGCTATTCTAGAAAGAAATTTGATTTCCAGTTTGACTATTGCATTCGCGGGCAAGTACTTCAGAGGTTTAGGATAGTAAAGGATCTTGGTGTTATATTTGACTCCACATTATCATTCTCAAATCATATTGAGCAAAAAGTTTCAGAGGCTTACAAGATCTATGGATTCATAGTCAGAAACTGTAGAAATTTTACCAACATTCAATCAAATGTATTGCTATACAACACACTTGTTCGACCAAAACTTGAATATGGCAGTATCGTTTGGAGTCCCTTCTACAGCTGCTACATTCACGACATTGAAAGAGTGCAAAGGAAAGTGCTGAAATTCTTGGCCTATAAAACCGACGGTGTTTATCCTGAACGGGGTTGTGATTATGGCACCTTATGTAGCAGATTTAACCTAGACAGCTTAGAGTTAAGGAGAAAAATTGCGTGCTTGAAATTTTTGTATAGGTTAGTGCATAATAATATTGACTGTTCTGATATCTTATGCCAAATTAATTTCAATGTTCCGTGCTGTAGAACTAGGCATAATATATTATTTAGTTGTGCCAGAGCAAAAACAAATTTACTGTTAAAGTCTCCTGTCTATGTCATGTGTACATTATTTAACGATATATGCAATTACATTGATTTGTTTTCTTGTTCTATGACTGATGTTGTGAGAGCTGGTATTGTTCATTTAGACTGCTGATATTATTATTTTTTGTTAGATACTTTAACTATTGTCTGTCTTTCCGTGCTGTCAGCACGTTATGCAATTTACATTGTCCTGTAAATGGTGTTCACTGTTGGGCAATAAAGCTATTATTATTATTATCCTGATTTTCCAAGTTTCTCTCGCATGACTGCGGTAGCAACAGGTGTTGACGGGCTGTGCCAAGTCAGCACCTGAACTATTACGGATCGGAATTTAGGAAAGATCGAACTATATTGCAGGTTTTCAGGATTACAGACTTCTGAAATATTTTGTGTAACCTTTCGTCCAGGCCTAACTGTTGTAGGTGTGGTGTAAATGTGTTTGGTGTGAGGCCTGAGACAGACATAATTAGGGGGACAATGGTAACTTTGTTTTGCTTCCAGAGTCGTTTTATTTCTATCGCAAGGTCCGTGTATTTAGATATCTTCCCAGCGTAGGCGTTTTGGATATTCGTATCGTTGGGAATAGCAATATCTATCCAATAGGTAACTTTGTCTGCCTTCGACTGTAAAACTATATCTGGCCGATTTGCCGGGATAGTCTTATCGGTATGTATTTCAACGTCCCAGTACAGTTTATATTCATTGTTTTCGAGTACTGATGTCGGTGTGTAATTGTAATATGGATCTGTGTTTTCTATTAGCTTGTTTGTTGTGGCTAGTGCTTGGTGAATGACTTTGGCTGCAGAGTTATGTCTAGCTGTGTACTCGGTTCCAGCTAGAGTTTTGCATGCGCTTGTTATGTGATCTATTGTTTCTTTTTGTTGGTGGCACTTTCTGCAATTGTCGTCGGTTATGGATTTATCTTTAATTATGTATTTCATGTAGTTCCTTGTCGCAATCACTTGGTCCTGGATAGCAAGCATAAAACCCTCGGTTTCTGGAAACAGTTGGCCATCCTGCAGCCAGGTGTATGATTGTCTTTCATTAATGTGGTCTTGTGTAACGCGGTATCTGTGCTTGCCATGAAGTGCTTTTTGTGACCAGGTGTTTATTTTTTCTTGTTGTAATTCTATGTGATTGTGTGCATCTGCTGGGTGATCTGGGCGGGATAGGGTGAGTGGAGTATAGTTTTTGTCTGCTTTTACTATTGATCTATGTAAGTTTGTCTCTTTGCTTTGGAAAAAGTCTCTGAGTGTTTTTATTTGTCTTGTGTGAAGTGACTGTATGTCTATAATTCCTCTGCCCCCATGTTTCCTGTCTATCGTAAGCCTTTCCTTGCACGCTTTCGGATGAGACATTCTGTGCTTTGTGAGTTCCGTTCGTGTGAGTATGTTGATGTTTTCAATATCAGTGTGCGACCACTTGATGATACCAAAGGAGTATGTGAGAACCGGTATCGCAAATGTGTTAATTGCTTTCGTAAGATTTTTTGAGTTCAATTTTGTTTTCAGAAGTGTAATGAGACGGTCTCTAAACTCTTGTGTTAGTTGAGCCTTAACCTCTGAGTGGTCAATCTTAATGTTCTGATTGAAGCCTAGGTACTTGTACGTTTCGTCCTTCTCCATGTTATCCAGAGTCTCGCCAGTTAATATTTCCTGTTCGGAATGGTTCTTCCATTGACCCTTATGGATGTGGAGCACCTTGCATTTGCTCATTCCGAATTCCATCCGGACGTCTGACGTACAAACTTCTGTTATTTTGAGTAATTCCTTCAGTTGCACTTCAGTGGCTGCGTACAGTTTTATATCATCCATGTAGAGAAGATGACTGAGTCTGTGTTGATTAACTTTCTGGTGTCTGATGTTGAAACCATAATTTGTGTTGTTAAGTGCGTTGGAGAGTGGATTTAAACAAAGGTAGAACCACAGTGAACTGAGTGAATCACCCTGGAAGATACCGCGTCTTATGTATAGTATAGTATAGTATAGTATATAGTATATATTATTATTATTATTATCATTCAAGTTCCTCTCGCATAATTGCGGTAGCAACAAGTGTTGACGGGCTGTGCCAAGTCAACACTCGGACTATTATTGATCGGAATTTAGGAAAGATCGCACAATATTACAGGTCTTCAGGATTACAGACTTTTGGAATACTTTGTGTAACTTTTCGTCCAGGCCCAACTGTTGAAGGTGTTGTGTAAACGTGTTTGGTGTAAGGCCTGAGACAGACATAATGAGGGGGACAGTAGTGACTTTGTTTTGTTTCCAAAGTCGTTTTATTTCCATGGCAAGGTCCGTGTATTTAGATATCTTCCCAGCGTAGGTGTTTTGGATGTTCACATCATTGGGAATGGCAATATCTATCAAATAGGTAATTTTGTCGGCCTTTGACTGGAAAACTATATCTGGTCTATTGGCTGGGATAGTCTTGTCTGTATGTATTTCAACATCCCAGTATAGTTTGTATTGATCGTTTTCGAGTACTGATGTCGGAGTGTAATTGTAATACGGATCTGTGTTTTCTATTAGTCTGCTTGTTGTGGCCAATGCTTGGTGTATGACCTTGGCCGCAGAGTTATGTCTGGCTGTGTATTCGGTACCGGCAAGAGTTTTGCACCCGCTTGTTATGTGATCTACTGTTTCTTTTTGTTGTTGACATTTTCTGCAATTATCGTCTGTTATCGATGGATCTTTAATTATATATTTTTTGTAGTTTCGTGTTGCAATCACTTGGTCCTGGATAGCAAGCATGAAACCCTCCGTTTCTGGGAACAGCTGGCCGTCCTGCAACCAGGTGTATGACTGTTTCTGGTTAATGTGGTCTTGGGTGACACGGTATCTATGTTTGCCGTGCAGTGCTTTCTGCGACCAGGTGTTTATTTTTTCTTGTTGTGATTGGACATGATTGAATTTGTCTGCTACGTGATCTGGACTAGAGAGGTTAAGTGGTGTATAGTTTTTGTCTGATTTTACTATTGCCTTATGTAAGTTAGTTTGTTTGGTGTGGAAGAAATGTCTGAGTGTTTGTATTTGTGTTGTGCGAAGTGACTGTATGTCTATAAATCCTCTGCCCCCTAGCTTTCTGTCTATGGTAAGCCTCTCCTTGCACGTGTTCGGATGTGACATTCTGTGTTTTGTGAGTTCTGTTCTTATAAGTATATGGATGTTTTCTATGTCCGTGTGTGACCACTTGAGGAGTATGTGAGTACCGGTATCGCAAATGTATTAATGGCTTTTGTGAGATTCTTAGAATTCAATTTTGTTTTTAATAGTTTAATGAGGCGGTCTTTAAACTCTTGTGTTAGTTGTGCCTTGACTTGTGTATGGTCTATCTTAACGTTCTGATTGAAGCCCAGGTACTTGTACGTTTCGTCTTTATCCATGTTGTCCAGCGGTTGGCCAGTTACTACTTCCTTTTCGGGTTGGTTCTTCCACTGGCCTTTATTGATGTGGAGCACTTTGCATTTACTCATTCCGAATTCCATCCTGATGTCTGATGTATAAACTTCTGTTATTTTGAGTAATTCTCTCAGTTGCACTTCTGTGGCGGCATATAGTTTTATATCATCCATGTACAGGAGATGATTGATCCTGTGTTGATCTGCTTTATGGTGTCTGATGTTGAAGCCATGGTTTGTGCTGTTAAGTGTGCTGGAGAGCGGACCTAGACAGAGGCAGAACCATAATGAACTAAGAGAGTCACCCTGGAAGATGCCGCGTCGCATGTGTAGCTCATCCGTTTGAATATGGCCATCGTGAGTTTGAAGGTGTATGTTTGTTCGCCATGATTCCATGGTGCTCTTAAGAAACTGACGAAGTCCTGGGTTTATTTTATATATTTGAAGTGTTTTCATTAGCCAGCTGTGGGGTACAGAGTCGAATGCTTTTTTGTAATCTATGAAACAGGTATGGAGGTTCCTATGCTCTTTTCTAGTTTGCTCCATGATCACACTATCAATTATAAGTTGTTCTTTGCAACCCTGGCTGTGTTTTCTACATCCTTTTTGTTCTTCAGCCAGGATGTTATTTTGCATCAGGTGTTGTTCAATCCTTCTACATATTGTTGCAGTGATAATTTTGTACAAGGTGGGGAGACAAGTGATTGGGCGGTAGTTGGCAGGGTTCTTGGTATCTGAATTTTTGGGTTTTATGTACGTTATTCCTTGTGTGAGGAATTTGGGAAGCCTGTTAGGTTGGAGTATGGTTTTATTGATTTGGTCTGTGAGCATTTCGTATGTTGAACTGAATTGTTTGTACCAAAAGTTTTGCACATTATCCATTATTATTATTCATGTCTTATTTTTTCTCGCATGGTTGCGGTAGTAACAAGCATTGACGGGCTGTGCCAAGTCAATACCTGACCTATTATTATTCTGAATTCAGGAAGGACCGTACAATGCTACAGGTCTTGAGGATTACAGACTTTTGGAAGGTTTTATGTAACTTTTCATCCAGGCCCAATTGTTGCAGGTGTGGCGTAAATGTATTTGGGGTAAGGCCTGAGACCGACATAATGAGAGGGACAATGACAACTTTGTTTTGTTTCCATAGTCGTTTTATTTCTATGGCGAGGTCGGTGTATTTAGATATCTTCCCAGCGTAGGTGTTTTGGATGTTCATATCATTGGGAATCGCAATATCTATTAAGTAGGTCACTTTGTCTGTCTTTGACTGGAATACTATATCTGGCCTGTTTGCTGGGATGGTTTTATCCGTATGTATTTCAATGTCCCAGTATAGTTTGAATTGATTGTTCTCTAGTACTGAGGTCGGTGTGTAGTTATAATATGGATCTGTGTTTTCAATTAGCTTGTTTGTTGTGGCTAGTGCTTGGTGTATGACTTTGGCTGCAGAGTTATGTCTGGCTGTATACTCAGTTCCAGCGAGAGTTTTGCATCCACTAGTTATGTGTTCTATTGTTTCCTTCTGTTGGTGGCATTTTCTGCAGTTGTCATCAGAGATGGATGGATCTTTCATTACGTACTTCCTGTAATTTCGTGTCGCAATCACTTGGTCCTGGATAGCAAGCATAAAACCTTCCGTTTCCGGAAAGAGCTGGCCATCCTGCAGCCAGGTGTATGACTGCTTTTCATTAATGTGGTCTTGTGAAACACGGTATCTATGTTTGCCGTGGAGTGCCTTCTGCGACCAGGTGTTTATTTTTTCTTGTTGTGCTTGTGTGTGGTTGTGTGCGTCTGCTGCGTGATCTGGACAAGAAAGGGCGAGTGGTGTGTAGTTTTTGTCTGCTTTTACTATTGCTTTATGCAAGTTTGTTTGTTTACTGTGGAAAAAATGTCTGAGTGATTTTATTTGTTTTGCATGAAGTGACTGTATATCTATAATTCCTCTGCCCCCTTGTTTTCTGTCTATGGTGAGCCTTTCCTTGCATGCTTTGGGATGTGACATTCTGTGTTTTGTGAGTTCTGTTCGGATGAGTATATGGATGTTTTCTATGTCAGTGTGCGACCACTTGATAATGCCAAATGAATATGTTAGGATTGGTATAGCAAATGTGTTAATAGCTTTTGTAAGATTTCTAGAATTTAGTTTCGTCTTTAACAGTCTAATAAGGCGGTCTTTAAACTCTTGTGTTAGTTGTGATTTGATTTTTGTGTGGTCTATCTTAGCGTTTTGATTAATACCCAGGTACTTGTATGTTTCATCCTTGTCCATGTTGTCTAGCGCCTGGCCAGTTACTACTTCCTGTTCGGGATGGTTTTTCCATTGGCCTTTATTGATGTGAAGCACCTTGCATTTACTCATGCCAAACTCCATCTTGATATCTGACGTACAAGCTTCCGTTATCCTGAGTAATTCTCTCAGTTGCACTTCTGTGGCGGCATATAGTTTTAGATCATCCATATAAAGAAGATGATTGATTTTGTGCTGATTTGCTTTCTGGTGCCTGATGGTGAAACCACAGTTTGTGCTGTTAAGTGTGTTGGAGAGCGGATTGAGACAGAGGCAGAACCATAGTGAACTGAGAGAGTCACCCTGAAAGATACCACGACGTATATGTAGCTCATCCGTTTGAATATGACCGTCCTCAGTTTGAAGGTGTATATTTGTTCGCCATGTCTCCATCGTTCTTGTAAGAAACTGACGAAGCCCTGGGTTGATTTTGTATATTTGAAGAGTTCTTGTTAGCCAGCTATGGGGTACAGAGTCGAAAGCTTTTTTATAGTCGATGAAACAGGTATGAAGATTCCTGTGTTCTTTTCTGCTTTGCTCCATGATCACACTATCAATTATAAGTTGTTCCTTGCATCCTTGGCTTTGTTTTCTACATCCTTTTTGTTCTTCAGTCAGGATGCTGTTTTCCGTGAGGTGTTTTTCAATTCTTCTGCATATCGTTGCGGTGATGATCTTGTATAAGGTGGGAAGACAAGTGATTGGGCGATAGTTGGCAGGGTTTTTGGTGTCTGCGTTTTTGGGTTTTATATACGTTATTCCTTGCGTGAGGAATTTGGGAAGCCTATTGGGTTGGAGTATGGCTTTATTAATTTGGTCTGTGAGCACTTCGTATACTGAGCTGAACTGCTTGTACCAAAAATTTTGTATATTATCCACGCCTGGACACTTCCAGTTGTGAGTATGTTATTATTATTATTATTATTATTATACTGCATATTATACAAGTAGGGTACCAAAGTATACATATTATGTTATATTGATTGGCATCGCATATATCGAACAGGGTTGTTATATTGTTATTATTTTTTTTTTATGGTCGGCCTCCCGCAAAGGCTGAAAGCCTATGGCGCTGTAGAAGCGCTGCGAGAGAATAAGTATCGGTTCACGTTAGATTTGAAACGCTGCAGGTTGTAGCCGTCGGGAAACAAATTCCCCGGCAGTTGAGTCCACAGCGTCGAAGTTCTCCAAAAGAACGAATGCTAGAGGAGACTGGTTCGGGGAGTAAGGACCTCGACCTGGTAAGGATGAGCTCGCAGAGCTTCTCTAGTGTTCCTGGTTCGGACGGCCTGTGGTGTTATTATCTGAGAGAGCTCACTCGAACATCTTCCGTGATAGAATCTGTAAAACAGGGATAGGTCAGCCACCCTCCTTCGATGTTCCAGGCTGTGGAGGTCCTTTGTGAGGTTAGGCGTATCGATTAGTCTATTCGCTCTTTCCTGGATAGTGTCCAGAGGCTTTAGAGAGTGCTTCGGAGCGCATCCCCACACATGGGAGCAATACTCCAGCGATGGTCGGATCTGTGCCTTATAGAGCAGCAGCAGTTGCTCTGGTGTATACAACTTCCTACAGCGGAACAAAACTCCAAGCTTCTGGGATGCCGTTTTAGCAATACTGACGACGTGGTCGTGCCAGGACATATTATTGTTGATATTGATTCCCAAAAGCAATTCCATCCCATAGACAAACAACAACAACAAATTCCGGGATGTAAAAGAATCCTTAAAACCATGGAAAATAGTTTATAAAATTGTATACTTAACAGTTTTGTATTGTTCCTGTGATGCAGTTCGTCAGATATATTTCATTTCTTTGCCAGAACATACTCAAATATTCAAGTTAACAATATGAGACTTGCTACATTTATTGTTTATAAAATAGGCATTATTTATTATTTGTTTAATAATATAATATGAGGTATTTAACCATATAATTTCCATGTCACTGTCAAGTTGTGTTGCTTAAACTTTCAAGGTACTTTATACGGATGAAGCACATATTTTAGTTAGAAGCTCTACAAGAAGTAGTTTTTGATAAAAATCAGCATTTTACAAATAAAACTAGGTTAATATGGCTGTAAAACTATTCTTTTTTCATAATCATATTTTTAAGATTGAATATATTAAAATGATTAATCAAAGACCAGATAGGTATATAGTTGAACCAGTGGAAACGGGTCTGTCGTACATACCATAACCTCTCTTTAGGTACAGCATGCCCATGGAACTGACATTTGCATTTAAGATACAGATACACATGCTCATAAATAGCATGCCTATTAACATACATATAAAAGATTCTTAAATACAAATTCCACATAATTATGTATATTTTTTTCATTTTTCATAAGCGGGCCAAACAACGTACATATAAAAAATGCTTAAATATGAATTACACATCATTTTTTTTTATTTTATATATATTCAGCCTATACAAGCCAACCGAGCCATGCAACGAATAAATAAATTATCAAAAAAAAAAAATTAAAAATTAAACACTTAACTAGAACTCTCTATACATCTTCAGTCTGTTTTTGAAAACAGTTACACTAGGAGATTGTTTAATATAATCTGGTAGTTTGTTATACTCATTCATACTATAATTGAATATACTTTTTTTGCTTACCATAGGGTTCGATGGCTTAACATTTACATGATTTCTTTGACGTGTATTATAACTGTGTATGTCAAAACGGTACTCTAGATTTACTGATAAATATTTAGGAACAATGTTATTCAGAATTTTGAAAATAAGTAGGTAGCATGTTCAAAAATCTCACAACCATCGAATCTTGAGCATGCTCGAAATTAGCATGCTTATTTCGAGCAAGGTACTTACACACATGCTAAGTAGCAGTTGCTCATTTATAGCATATGCTCTGTATGTATGTGTCTGTACCTTTTAGCATGTAAATTGTTTTATTTTTTAACCTAAATCGAAATGACTGTACAAAAAGGCGTCGTTTTTTTTCTTGGGGGGGGGGGGTTACTTTTTTCTTGGAGGGGATAAGTTTACGGCATTATACATATAACGCTTATTCAAAAATCTATTTATTATTCTTCGGACCTTTTCGACGCCTTTGTACCATTATTCACCCACATAGCACTGGATGATACGAGAATATTCTGTTCACATTCACTACAGATATTATGAATATTCTGAGAAAATTCTATGGATAATTAGAATATTTACAGAATATTCCGTAAACGTTCGAAATGGGAAAAACACGCTATATTCCTAGAATATTCCGCCGAATATTCCGCACGGATATTACACGAACAATCGCGGTAGAATGTTTTTGAATATTCTAGGAACATTTTGTCTAAATTACCTCATATACGAAACATTTTTAAGGAATTATGGATACTGTTCCAAAAATAATAGCACCTACTAGTGGCAGATGGTCACAAAAGTTAAGTGGTTAGACATCTCAGTCTAGATGCCTAAATAAAGTATGAAAACGTAAAGTTGTTGCATTTAACCTCAAAATTCTACTCACATTGTATAACGAACCATACACCATAGTAGGTGACCATAATTTGGAACACTGTCACACACTTTATAACAACCAGCAACTTTATGGTACAAAATTGGGTATCAATGCAGGCATTTCAGGAATAAAACTCGTGAATTCATGAATTGCTAAAATGCCGACATCCACATGTTGAATCACAGAATGACAGAACACCTGAAGCAAAGAATAGAGTGACAGCCAGACAAGATTGACAACTGACGACACCATAGTCACCATACATCAGCATAAGTTGCTGTCACTTTATCGTCGGTGGATGCCGTATTTGAATTGCTGGCAATGGCTAATGACTAATAAACTTTTGAAAATTGCACATAACACTTATTAGGGTATATTTAGGATGAACGCAAAACGAATGAAGGTTTTTTTTTAATTCACTGAGGAACGTGCAAACATAAATTAATACCTCATATTGAATATTTGCCTACATACAGATATCCCTATTACAAATATTACTAAATGTTCGTCAGAAACTAGCTACATCTTGTTCTTAGTAGATTATTAAAATAATATTCTATGACGAATATTACTGGTATATTCTGGAATAATTCAGACATTAACCGAATAATCACTGATTATCCTAAGTGGATAAAATAATAATATTCTATATAGAATATTATTTTAATAATCCGGAATAATCAAGAGAAATAACGAATATTCTATGATTCTACTGAATATTCATAGAACATATAGGAGATTTAATGAATATTCATAGAATATCCAGTGCTATGTGGGCAGTTGTGCGGTGCACATGGATGGTTCCAAAGAGTTGAGCACAACAACAAAATCTTTCCTTTCTATTACATTTCGCAGGCTAGACAAGTTCGTTCCGAGGCAAGCGGAACGTTGCGATGCGGCATGAACGTCTATGAACGTGGATGCATTCAACGAAACCTCTTGGTATCATACTAAAAATACATTAAAGTTGGCCTTGAACTGCAGCCGCGACGGTCGGCCGTGACGGCCGAAAAGAATCTTGATAAAAAATTGTTTGGCCCAACTCGATTCGTCGTCTTTCGGCCGACCACTTTCCTACCAACACAATCCATTTCGAAGTGTACCAAAAATAAGAAAGTCATGTTCTGGTTGGTATCTCCTGGCTTTGAAAAAACTCCTGTTCCATTCTGAGGTAGGTCCAGGAGGACTTTGCTTATTCTTATTTTTTTTCGAGACATATCAACAGCCATGATAGCACTTAAAACGATACAAATTTCTCTTTTTGTCGAATTCCATACAAAAGTCAACAAAACACGCCAAAGCATAACATCGTATGGCAAAAATCACGTTGGAAGTGACAACACGCAATAGGGTACCCGGGAGTATACATAGCGTAAAGAAAACCATATCAAGAAGCAGTAGGAAACAAAAAACATGATTTTACTGACGGCCCAAAAAAGATATTTGCAAAATAAAATAAGGATGTATTCAAATTTTTCCACGTGACTTAAAACAAGGGGTGACGTCACAGATATCTTATCGATATCGACAATCGATACTGCTACAGGTTTGCCAACTGCGCATTCGACTAGAGATGATCTGAATTCTTTAACAATGCGACTTAATTTATTGATACTTAAACATATTTGAAACAGGCAATTAACCCACTAACATTTTCGTTGCAATACATTTTTATAACTGATAGGTATCACAGTTCATCCTGTTTGTGACCGAGATTCGCAACTAATCAAAGCCATCATTTTATTTCGGCGCATCCCATTATGAATGAATCCAAAGATAGAATCTCATTTAAGCCCATCCCTACAAAGTGAATTAGTAATCTAGCCTAACTTTTATTCTTTTGACTTTTGTACTTTTGTGTGTGACTGTGTTTTGTGGTTATAATGATCAATGTCAAAATGTTAGGTTAGCACTGGCTATCGATATCGAATATCAATACTTTACATCCCATCACTATACGATATCACTGACGTCAGAGGTTGTTTGCGCGGCATTTTCCGGCATTTGAAATAATTTTTGGAATATCTTTAACAGCCGATTCCAAAAAACCAAACAAGTGATTTTGTCATGTTTACTAGGCTCTAAGGAACGCGTAAACGACATAATATTTTTTTCTGCAAGTACCCTATTCCAGATGACACGATAAATGACACTTTTTACCTACACACATATTATGCTTTTTCCCTTGGAAGGAAAGCGCCACACGAAATCACGTGCCGAATCATTTGGATTCTTAAGGGTCTAGGGTATAGCGCGCGAAATTGAGAATCCAAGAAAAGACGTATTCCCGTGTTAGCGAGGAGGCGTGGCCGCCTGTTCCCTTTCTCCAGTGTGTGTGTCTGAGATGAGGGGAGTTAAGTCCAAAAATCCAAAGGTAAGGTGAAAAGTTCCAAAGGTAAGGTCCAAAGGTCACCATAAAAATGAATTTTGCTTTTCCAAGCTCCTGACGATGACGTTACATTTAAACTTTTTTTTTTTGAATTTTTTTTATTACAACAAAAGTTTTACAATATTATACAATTCTCTAAGCCAGTGTTTTGAGCATTGGTATCGAGAATATACACATTACAGACTTACAATAGTGACAGTCATTACATATTTACATATTTTATTTCTGACGTATGACTATGTGCCTTTTCAGTCTTTTTACAAATGTATTGCAGCTCATATTTTGATTTTTTAGCTTGCTTGGCAGCATATTATAAGCCCTTGATGACAGCTATGGGATTATTCAACCCTTGGTATTTTAATTCTTTCCCATACGCAAAAAATTGTCTAAGCATTCCCAAACTGCTTATAAAAAATAGCACGAAAATGTTTATAGCCAAATAAGTTACTCTCTTTCAACAATAAACCATTAGTTCATCTTGCAATTTGTATATAATTTCCTTGTATCGCACACTCAGTTCGGCATTGACCTGTGTGTTAATGACGAAAAGATGAGTTATCTTAATGAGTAAACGAATTATTATGCGACCTACAAAAATTATCAATTATTATCACCACAAAATGTATACGAATTTAATATTTTCGCCTTAACATACATTTTTATGGTTGTTGAATAATTGCGTATTTTACATAGATATTAGAACTTGGACCGACATTGATTCTGACTCTTGTTTTAAATATTTTCATGAAAACTAGTTATCCGTGTAAGAAAAGACGTCAACTCTTCATTATTTTCAAGGAAAGAATATGCTTAAATATGATAGTGTGTAAAAATAAATAGCAGCAAATTACTTATTAGGTCTAAGAAAAAATCTATTTTTTATGATGAGCCTCCCGCAAAGACTGAAAGCCTATGGCGCTGTAGAAGCGCTGTGAGTGGATAAGTTTCGGTGCACGTCAGATTTGAAATGCTGCAGGTTGTAGCCACCGAGAAACACATTCCCCGATAGCTCATTCGACAGCGTCAAAGTTCTCAAAAAGAAGGAACGCTGGAGAAGACTGGCTCGGGGAGTAGGGATTTCGACCTGGTAAGGATGAGCTCGCAGAGCCTCTCTAGTGTTCCTCATTCGGACAGCCTTTGGTGATATTATCTGGGAGAGTTCACTCGAACATCTTCCGTGATAGAATCTGTAAAACAGGGATAGGTCAGCCACCCTCCTTCGATGTTCCAGGCTGTGGAGGTCCTTTGTGAGGTTAGGCGTACCGATTAATCTAATTGCTCTCTTCTGGATAGTGTCCAGATGCTTTGAGAGTGCTTCGGATCGCATCCCCACACATGGGGGCAATACGCCAGCGATGGTCGGATCTGTGCCTTGTAGAGCAGCAGCAGTTGCTCTTGTGCATACAGGGTGTCCAGTTAGTGTACAATTCTCCGATATCTCGCAAGGTATACCTGATAGAAGAAAATGTCGAATACAAAAGTTATTTGGTTACTTAAGACGCATATTATAAAAATATTTTGAAATATACAGGGTGTTGCGGAAAAGTCGGATAGTGATCAACTTGATTTTCTTATATGGAATTATAACGTTTTCTTAAGTTCTTCTAGTTTCCATCATTGATCTCTATTTAACCCTAAAATATTTTTGGGATCGGTTGCGACGTTGCCAAGTTATAATTTATTCTCTATTAATTTTCGGATTTACAAGGTCGCAAGTAATACGTCTAAATTGATGTATTCCTTTAACTTTTCTCAATAATATTATACAGCAAGTTACTTGAATATTAAGTGGATATTATTTTGGATGTTACCAGCAATTTGTATCTACACGGTATTTTTAGCAGAATTTTAAATTACGGCAGTTTGAAGGTCATTTTACTTTGTTTTTTAAATGTATCACCCTGTATATTTTATTTTAAATCGAAATATCTACCAATACCCTATCTCGCCTTGTAATATTTTTTTCGCGTTTGCGGCGTTGCCAAGTTATAAATTATATTTTACATTTTTTAAAAAATATCGCCGATTTTAATTTTTTTTAAATAGAATCCTCTACTTATTTTTATTGCAATGAATTGCACATGTCGAAATTAGTAAAATCTCACAATTTCAAAATTTTGTTTCTGTTAATTATTGAGATACGGCAACACCGGAACCCTTAAATATTTCCAAAACTGCCACAGCTGGAACGGTGAAATTCAGTACTTGGCGGTTTTTGAACATACAGAATTCAAAAATCGTAACATCAGTGTTGTCAGATTTACCACTTTTACGTTAGACTTCATAAATAGGGCATTCCATTCGTAAAACTGGTAAATCTGACAACACTGATGTTAGCGTTTTTGAATTCTGTATGTTCAAAAACCCCCAAGTATTGAATTTCACTTCTCCAGCTGTGGCAGTTTTGGAAATATTTAAGCGTTCCGGTTTATTGAAAAAGCGGTGTTGCCGTATCTAGCTCAGAAATTAATAGAAACAAAATTTTTGAAATTGTGAGATCTTACTAAATTTGATACGCGCAATTCATTGCAATAAAAATAAGTAGCGGATTCTATTTAAAATAAATGAAAATCGGGGATATTTGTTTAAAAATTTGGAAAAATAATGTATAACTTGGCAACGTCGCAAAGGCGAAAAAAAATATGACAAGGCGAGATAGGGTATTAGTAGGTATTTCGATTTAAAATAAAAAATACAGGGTGTTCCATTTAAAAAAACAAAGTAAAATGACCTTCGAGTTGCCGTAATTTAAAATTCTGCCAAAAACACCCTGTAAATAAAAATTGCTAGTAACATCCAAAATAATATCCACTTAATATTCAGGTATCGTGCTGTATAATATTATTGAGAAAAGTTGAAGGAATATATCAATTTGGACGTATTACTTGCGACCTTGCAAATCCGGAAATTAATAGAAAATAAATTATAACTTGGCAACGTCGCAACCGATCCCAAAAATATTTTAGAGTTAAATAGAGATCAATGATGGAAACTAGAAGAATTAAAAAAACGGTATAGTTCCATATAAAAAAATTATATTGATCACTATCCTACTTTCCCGCAACACCCTGTATATTTCAAAATATTTTTAGAATTTGCGTCTTAAGTAACCAAATAACTTTTGTAATTGACATTTTCTTCTATCAGGTTTACCTTGCGAGATATCGAAGAATTACACACTAACTGGACACCCTGTACAGCTTCCAACAGCGGAACAAAACTCAAAGATTCTGTGATGCCGTTTTAACAATACTGACGACGTGGTCGTGCCAGGACATGTTATTGTTGATGTTGATGCCAAGAGCTTGACGGAAGGTGACTCCACTATTGGATGACCCTCCACAGTTGGTAAACCAACGTGAGACTTCTTTGTCAGTGTTGTTGCCTGAATTTTCTGTACGTTGAACTGTACTTTATTTATACAGGGTGGGGCATAAAAACCAAGTGTTTTTGGTTTGAGTAGTTCTCAGATATTAGAAAAGGGAGGAGCACGCGGTTTATTGCAATCCATTCCTTGACTCCTAGACGTTATAACAACGCGTGGCATATGGCGTGGTATCATTGGCCCATATTTTTTTGGAGAAAATGGGGTCACCGTTACAGTAACATCTGAACGTTACATTCTTATGGTGAATACCTTTTTCATACCTGAATTGCAAAGAAGAGGTGTGGATATTAAAGATTTGTGGTTCCAGCAAGATGGGGCCACGGCACACACCGCCAGAGCATCCATGGCTGTTCTTCGCCACCTGTTCCCAAATCGTTCAATTTCAAGGTTTGGTGGCATTTCATGACCTCCTCGGTCTCCCGACTTATCAATTTGTGATTTTTTTCTATGGGGTAAGTCAAGTCACGTGTTTAAAGGGCCAAGCCCCGTACGTTAGACGCAGAGAAGGAAGCGATTCGCCATGGAATCTCTCAAAAATCAACAGAGACATGCTGGAAACAGTGGAGTGCAATTTTCGTGAACGGCTGCATCATATGCCAGATGTAATTTTTGCACTTAGATATTTCAAAATGGTATATTATCAGCTATGTTTTACTACCAATAATTTTTTTTAGAGTAAAAACTAGTAATTTTATGATTATTTCAAAAACACTTGGTTTTTGTGCCCCACCCTGTATAATAATAATATCTATCTATAATCTATATAATAATCTAAACAAAAGAAAACGACATAACAATGCGTGCTTGTACGTTTAGCCCATCGAACTAAATCGCATATACCATTTCCATCAGCAATGACATGAAGCCTGCGTTCAGCGACAGTAAGTGCAGTCTATGCATTTTCAACGACCGTAATTATCATCAGCGTCAAAATTGCATTCCTGCAATATTAATGCCAGTATAAATAAGAAATAAGCAAAGTGCACGCTACGAGGGCAAACCATTACAGTTCGTTTAATGAGCCTTAGGACAGATAAAGAAGTCCGTCCTTAAAAAAATCAATTCTTCTAGCAATTTTCCAGAAACAAGTCCTGCAATTCAGAGACGGAGTACTTGCTATTAGGAATAACGGGGAGGAAGTATAGGGTAAAGTCGGGTATATTGTACCAGTTGTTAAATTGTACCACCATTTATTAAATTCTAAGCCTCTAGCGTCATCTAGTTTGCTCTTTTGATACCTTTCTTGTCAAAGCATTAGTTACCAGGACGCGTAAGCGGCGGTTTCTCGTGAAACTTAAAATTTGTGTTTTTCTGAAAAACGACTTTACGCAGTAAGTATTATACAACCTTGGATAAGCCTTTGTATCCGAATGATCAGTTTTTGGTAGTTGGGGAGGCATTCTTCGTAAATATTGGACATTTGGAAATAGTTCAGGCAGTTAGTTACCTTAATCTCGCTTTTCTAAAAGAAATAGACCAATTTGTGTCAATAATATCGGTTTGCTAATTTGGACCACCACCTAGTTTGTCAAATCGTACCGGTACAATTTACCAAATTCCAGATTTTTTTCAGTCATGCTTGGCAATGGTACAAAATACTGCCAATGGTCAGAGCAAGATATGAAGGCAGCAATAAGAAACTATAAAATTGGAAATTTTGTGCAAATTGGGTGCCTGAAAGCTGTGCTTCGTTTCGAAGTCCATTGGACTATATTAATTTGTGACTTTTGTGTTTGAGTTAAATAAGTATTGAGTATTAATTATTTGCTACGACAATATTTTGTTTTACCCAATGGGTTCCTAATTTGTGATTTATGTGTTTAAGTTTTACAAATAAAAAGTTTAATTCATTGCAATGTATTCTATTATAAATATGTTGTTCTGTCAGCAACGATCATCTAATGCATTTTGCCATGGTACAATTTACCGAACCGGGTGGTACAATTTAACGAACCAGTTGGGTAGATTGTACCGTTTGCAACGTTTTAAAAAAACATTTATTATGTCAAACTGTAAGTCTTTATGTAACTTTTCTATTATGCAATTTAATAGGAATATGTTAATTAACTCTAATTTATAGTTTTGTTGAATTCAAATCAAGTCAATAGCGAGATATTTGATAAAGTGTGCAATGTGGTACAATTTACCCGACTTTACCCTACGTGAATAACGACTATAAACAGAGGTGTGTACGAGCGTATAAAAGAAATCACTTAGTCTCATTATTTTAATATGTCAAGGATAGAGAAGATCGAGATTTCAAAAGTTTTAATAACCGGAGTAGGCGGCAGAAAAGATCTGCCTGTTCGCCATCTGGTACCCGGAGGTAACGGTAAACCAAAGAAAGTCATTGCTATACAGTAGCAATCTTCTTGGCGGAACGCAAAGGCGCATTCGCTTCACCTAACCAGATAAGCGCGCTTCTATGCCAACTGCATATTTTATTAGTCAGAAAGGAAAGCCCTTTTGAATTAGTTTATAGAGCAGGCCAGCATACCGCACCTTGTGAAATGCATTCGAGACATCCAAAAGCAAGATGGCAGTACTTTTGTTTAGGTACCGGTAACTCTGTACTATGCTCGGATCGAAAGCCAAATTGCACGTCAGGAATCACGTGATGGTCTAACGACAAATCCAAAAGGTGGCGGTGAATCACCTTTTCGGCAAGCTTAGAGAAATCAGATAGCAGACTGTTGGGGAATGTCGAGCTCACCTTCTTTGGGATCACAATGACTTGAGCTGTCTTCCACCCCACAGGAAAGTACTATGTTCTGAGCATCGCATACGTCAGTAATTTTGACGAAAGAAAGTTCAACGCCTTGTTGGTGACTTGATCTTCTCCTTCTTCTTCTTTCAGTACCATCTCCTCAGCGGAGGTTGGTGACCATCATTTGGAACTCTTCTCTGTCGTGGGCTAAACGAATGATTGCGCAGGCCTCTCTGATATTAAGCCACTGGCGTAAGTTCCGAAGCCAGGAGAACTCTTTTCTCGGATCTCTGATCTGGCACGAACACGTTGCGTCAATTGCTACAGCTGCTGGTAATAAAGCTTGAGTACCTATTTAGAGCCCGAAAGTACTTCTCACCATGTAATCTCCTCACGCTATGTAAATCCCAGATAAGACCTGCCTGGAGTATTGCTCTCATGTCTGGAGAGCTGCTGCCCCTACTACCTTGTCTATACTAGATGCCGTCCAGAGAAGGGCAATTCGACTACTTGGCGATCCGGCCTTAACGCACCACCTCCAGCCACTTGCTCACCGGTGTGTTGTTGGTGACCTCCCACTCTGCTACCGAGATTCAAACGGAATCTGCTCCTCTGAGCTATCCTCTTTGTTCCGCCGCTCACCGCTCATATCAGATGCACTCGCGCGACCGTTGCATCTCATTCTAAGGCGGTCGTCCTTTATACATTAAGAAGCGATAGGTATAACCGTACATTTATTCCCAGGGTGTCCAAGGTTTTGAATGAATTGCCAGTAGATGTATTTATTGGGCCTGCGGGTGTTGGCTTATTCAAATCCCGCGTTAACAAACTTCCCCTAACATAACCCTTTTACAGCAGCCGCGGTACTCTGATATTTCGGCTCTGCCTACGCGGTCTGCTCAGTTATAAAATAAATTGCCAAAATTACAGCATTTACGCCCTTTTGGGTACCTTGTATATCCTCCCAAGGATATATCTCAGAACTAAGTGCCCAGTCATCACAACCTAGTGAGAACAGCTCAGCTGGGATGCCCTGGGATGCTAGCTACACTGTCTCATCTTCCTGTTTACATCCCCTGCGTCACATTGTAGAGGTATTTTCTTAGCTGACACTGTATAGAAACAGCGTCAAAGGGCTGCGATTAAGCAAGCAAAAAGGTCTGGTCATCCAGATAATATCCACATAGCGACCACTCTTATCCACGAAGTGAAAAGCGCACTTCATGAATTCCGAAATGAGCAATGGAATGACCATCTGGAGGGAATGCTTGACACGAGTATTCCTCTCTGGAGGGTAGCGAAATTGCTCAAGAATGGCAAATCCATGATTCTGGAGGAATTGTTTTCAGGGCTGAGATTTTGTTGATGCCATGGATCGACATTTCTCACCCAATAATTATGATCTGGATAATGACCTTGATGAGGAGCAACAAATTGTAAGAAGGTGTTGAACATGTCTGAATTTCTAATAAGTTCTTAGACGTCTGATACACTTGAAGGGATATCTCTAAGACATCTCTTAGACGTAACTGGATATTTCTAAGACATCTTTTAGACGTAACTGAAGACTTTCAAAGATGTTCTGGAAAGTCTAAAAAGACATCCTAAAGATGTCTCAAAGATAGCTCGACGACATTTTAAAGATGTCTTTTTTACACAAACGTCCTTCAGAAGATGTTTAATAGACGTGTATCAGACATAAGTGGATGTCTTTGAGACATCCTGAATAACTGGTTCAGACATCTATTAGACGTCTCAAACATCTCTTTTTGCTATCTGGGTTCAGGGCCAATGACGATAGAAGTGTCGCTAACGGTGATGAATACTCTTCGGAAGATTCTTGTTCAGACGACTCTTCAACAGAAGCTTCACATAGCACATTAGCGGAACCTTATGAGGTTCCTAATTGCACACCAGTGGAGCTCCAAGGTCACTCAATGTGCGGGAACTCAGAGAAACAACTGAACATAGAGGTAGTAAACAAACCACTTCAGCATGGCGTGCTCAAAGCCATCATATTTGACAATTCAGCCTCCAAACATTGATCAGCTGTGACCTCGCAGTGACAGTTCAAATTGTAAACAATGCTGTGTAACGTAAACTAACCTGAAAATTCTTCCAATGCAACCCATGTTACAAACACTGCATTTATTGAGTTTCATCTCGAAAAACTGTTAAACTACACTCGAATATAGCACAGCAAGTCCGTAAAGCTTCACTACAGTTACCAACAAATAGAGAATTCGATTTTACTGACCAAGCATAAAAGACGCACAAACAAAACAAACGTTTGACAGTCGAGCATCTACCGTAAATAAGTCGCATGTAAATTATGTCGGCGTTGCCAGCTCCTCATAATTTATGTAAGACTTCAGAATTTGCGTTTATAATGGAGAAATACGCAGTAACGCAGTAGAGGTCAACATATCTATTGATTTTGCTGTAATCATTCCTGAACCATCAAAATACCGTCTTTTTTAACGTAGAATGGAAAATTTCTGGATACTATACAATTAAGACGACAGTAAATATTTATGATTGCCGTATCTGGTGGTCAATATGGCAACGTAAGAAAAGTTGTCGGCCTATTAGAATTAGTTGTTTACTACCTCTATGTTCACTTGTTACTTTGAGTGCGGGAAGTACTGAGTCAAGACGCTTGACGCCATTTTTCTGTGAAATCGACTCCCTCCACTAACTGGCAGTTTCAGAAGACGGACATTAATCAGCAAAATAACGATTGCGAGTCTACAATGTGTACCGTGCCAACAAATGACCTGATGTATCGATTGTGGATTACAGTCATTTTGCCGGAAGGCCAATGCGCATTTGCCTTTAAATATTTATGCAGTGGCGGAAAGTACAAACAGAATATTAGTACGAAAATAAAAACACGCGACCAACACCGACGAGAACGGCGATAAGGTATCGGAAAATGTGAAAACCGCCGCAAAGTTGGTTCGTCAATTATTCAAAATGTTTTCATACAATACCAGAATGTGTGGCTTAAACAATAGACACAAATATAGTTTATTACCAAGCTCTAATAATTTGTCGATTTATCTATTCATATTTTATTTTATTTATTTTGCTACATTAACGGTACAACAGAATCAAACTCCATAGTTTACAGACACAATAAAATTTACGGATAATACAACCCTAAGGCTATAGAGGGTATAAAAATGTACATTGATAGAAAAAGGGATTAAATTGCAAATGATCAAAACTTCAATATTATCGTAGGTTGCAAGACCTGCGGTACTTTGTAGAGACGTTAAAAAGTAAAGTGACACGGTACGTCGGCGACAGCAGCATGTCCCACAGATCAAAGTGGATATCAAAACAATTGTCGAGTGGCGATTAGCAAATAAAGTACAGTTCAACGTACAAAAAACTCAGGCAACAACACTTACAAGGAAGTCTCGCGTGGGCTTGCCAACTGTGGAAATGGAAGGTCAGCCCATAGTCGAGTCACTATCCATTACGCTTTTGGGGATCAACAATAACATGTCCTGGCACGACCACGTCTTCAGTATTGCTAACACGGCATCCCAAGAAGCTTGGAGTTTTGTTCCGCTGTAGGAAGCTATACACACCAGAGCAACAAGGCACAGATCCGACCATCGCTGGAGTATTGCTCCCATGTGTGGGGATGCGCTCCAAAGCACTCTCTAAAGCTTCTGGACGCTATCCAGATTAGAATTAGATTAATCGGTACGCCTAACCTAGCAAGGAACCTCCACAGCCTGGAACATCGGAGAACGATAGCTGATTTATCCCTGTTCTACAGATTCTATCACGGAAGATGTTCGAATGAGCTCTTGCATGGAAGATAGTCTTTTTGGATTACCGGACTCATCCAGTATGGACACGTTAGGTCGATGGGCGGTATAAGGGACTCTCAGCATTCTCCTTCACGTCTACTTTTCAAAAGCATCTATGCGAGCTCGATCAGCCCTTTTAACAGTGCAAGTTTCCGAGGCACATAAAAATATGGAGAACACAAGAGACTGAACCAGTCGCTGGTTACTGTTTGACGATACAGGTTACTATCAATTCTTAAACGAGCCGAGCTAGACTCATAGAGTTTCTGTATGAGAAATACTAGGTGGTAAGGAACTTCCATAGAGATAAGGATTTTCCACAGTACACATGACTAAAGTAGTAGGTGCCAATGGTACCTTCGTTCACCGGCCTACAATGAACGCGAAAAACTTATCTCAAAGTCGAAGATTTTCGCTATCATCGATGGAGTGGGGTAAATAAAATGGTACATTGAGAACACCATTGCTAGGCCTTCATTGAATGTGAAGCACGTACTGCGACCAAAATATGGCAAGACGACACTTGAAATGATAATGGTAATGATAATGATAATTTTCTTTTCTGGCTACTGATCTCCTTTCTGCAGGCCCAAAGAGGAGAACAGCGATATAGTAGTAGTGGGGTGACGTTGCCAGGCAAGTACGCCCCCTTTGGCCCTTTTTGCCAACCCCACTGAATCAATCACTTTAAACACTAAAATTCTACACCCTAGAAAGCTCCTTGTCGAACCAGCAGACCTTTTGACGAAAGTCAGCATGTCCGACCACCTGGCTGAATATAGTGACTCCTCCTCGAACTCCGTCGTGCCGAATATCTGAACCATAAGGTTGCAATAAACTGCACATCTGCCCAGGAGGTGGAACGCTATCTCGTCCTCCTCCCAGCATCTGGAGCAAATGGGGTCCCCTACCACTCTCATGAGTGACAAATGTCTATTCAGCCGGCAATGGCCAGTGAGAACCCCCACCAAAAGGTTGAGCGTCTCTCTGCCTTTATTCAAAAGCCATAGTGTTCGGCTCTTTTCAGGGACTGCTATGAATCTTTTGGCTTGCCTGCAGTCGCCTCTCTCTAACCAGGCTTTAGTCAGTTCCTTATAGACCCAGACCTGGTGCCTAATTCCCAACATAGGTTCTGGGCCGATGCAGGTACTACCGGCTCCTAGATAATCGGTCGGCTTTCTCGTTACCTGGTATACCAATGTGTACGGGGACCCACAGCAGGGTCACCTTCTTATGGCTTGCTAATTTCTGAAGGGTGGCAGAGCATTTTTGAACTAGAGCTGATTTGGCCCTCGGAGCTGCCACCGCTTGTAGAGCTGCCTTGCTGTCAGAGAATATAAGTATATGCTCTGTTCAGAAGACAGTCGTTCAGATTCCCAGCGCGAAGCTTCGCTGCACTTCTTTACTCTCCGGACAAAAGCCTGCTCCTCCGGATCCCGATTCTTCTAAGAGTAATCCGTCAGTGAAGCACACCAGACTATGTGGCGGAAATTTGACTTTCCCTCTCATCCAATCGTCCCTTTCTGGGATGACTAGTTTGAATCTATTATCTAAATGACATATCGGGATATTATTCTCCACGAATCGCTCTATTCTGGTGTGGCCAACTAGTGGTTCTCGTGCTACCCACGTTCCCCCGTCACGCATTCTCAGGCAGGCCGACATCGCCTCTCTTTTTATCCAGAGGTGCAGAGGCGGCAAGCCCAAGAGTACCTCCAAGGCAACAGTGGGTGTTGTCCTCGTGGCACCAGTTATGCTCATTGTTGCAAGCCTCTGAATCTTAACGATCTTGAGCCTAACAGAGATAACTCACTTAGCAGGAACAACACCTACTACGAGAAATTCACATATCTTGGAGATACCAGCACATAGGTTGTCCATTTAAGAGTCCAAGTCCTAAGTACATGGGCATAAAATTTTTTAACAAACTGCCTAACATTATCAAAACAGCTAACCCATATGTATTCAAAAAGGAAGTTATGACTCTGCTAATAAGGGAAGGCTATTATTCCATCTCTGAGTATCTTTGTGATAATCTGTAGTTCCTTTTTTGCGCAATGTTCTCACAATATATATAAGAATTTTTTTGTTTTATTAAACTATACTATTGTAAATATTCACCTGGTGAGATTCTGCTCCTTATCTAATTTATTTATTTTTATGTGCCTGTTATTTGGTGTTATTGTAATCTGTGTTTTTTTAATGTGTGTATCGGTAAACATATATATGTTGATTTAATACAGTGTTGACTACAATTTTGACAATTTGTTTGTAACATAACCTTGACACATTCTATGTCATCATCTGATGATCCCTGAATAAAGATTTATTATTTATTATTATTATTATAACTCTACCAAGCAGCCATACTGGATCCTAGTTCTGACTGCTGCCGTATACAGCCAGTTTAGGACCTTGAGGCCCCAGGTCCTACCGACTACCCGATACAGCTGCCACATAGAAGCTATAAACTTTTTGTACACATAGTCTATATGCTGTGCTAATGCAAATCTACTGTCAATCAATAAATACCCTCCAGTACTTAACCTCTCGTGTTAGGGTCAGTAGTACGCCGTGGAGACTAGGGGTTTTGAAATCATCCACCTTCTTCCTGTGAGTGAATAGGACTCAGTCTTCGATGGGTTGATTGAGAGTTCTGATTCGCCATACCACTTGTCTAAAGTAGTCCAGGCCGTCTGCATCCTATCGCAGACGACGCACAGGAATTTACCAGTACAGTGTTAGCTTTATTACCGTTTATCCAGATGTTCGGTCATTCAGTCGTCTATTCCTGACGTCTAACGTCTTTGGGCGAGCTATTCTTTTGTGTATATCGGGTGATAGTTGCGCCGGTGGGCAGATTATTTTGGAGACGTCGTATAGGACGGAACATTTCAAGAGTTGTTGGATGTTTATGTTTACGCGTGGAGGGTGAAGGTATTTTGGGGTGTGTAATTATTGTATATTGTTGACTGTAACCCAGAACAGCAGTAAGTACACACTGATTTATTGATTGGAACCGTATACTGTTAAAATATACACTGTAAAAGTAATGTTGAAGTAAAGGGTGTGGTCATTAATCAGCTTTCTATTATTTAAAACTCCCTTAACCTGAACTGGTGCTTACAACAGCGATATGAAAATGAACATGAGGGACCATCTATGCTTCATAGCAGGAAAATAGTAAAGTAGGAGAATAACTGAATGTGTACAAACAATGAATATTTGTGACGACCTGAATAGATAGAGTCCATTTGCCGTAAAAGCTCGAGTTGTAGGTAACCAGGCAAACCGCGTTCAACCGCAACAATGGCCGATCTATTTTTACTTTTGGCATTTGCTTCACTAATATTGGAGGATCGCGTGCATACAGAAAGACTACAATTTTTTTCTAATTGCTAGCCAATCGTTTTTGTGCGAGGGATTTTTATCGTAATGATAATGGAAAATGGAATATTGCGGTAATGTTTTGTACGTGTGTGTGTGTGCTGGATGTATATAGCACACCAGGAGCACTTCCGAGGACTATGTTTTATTGAAAAATCAATTACGGTGAATATTGCCAGCAGAATATCTAATAAATAGCAAACACGGAACGGAGGGGCCATTAAAAGACAGTGTCTATGTCAGGGTGGCTCATCATCATCATGGTCACAATGTCTTAACAGACATGTTGTGAACTCGTAAAATGCATTAAGTCGGAGCTAGAGTGTTGCCGACACGAATATTATCAATAGTTTTGAGAACTATAGCTCGCCATTGTTCGCGATTTACTGTCAGTTCAGTGGCGCTCTGTATACTCATAACCAGCAATTGTTTCGTCGTATCCACCCAGCGTATTGAGTAACGGCCACGGCGCCGCCACTCGACTCGGGGCAGGACCCTGAACTACAAGTTTCTCCATATTATCGCTTTTGTGTATATGTCCAAAGAATGTAAGCATTCTCGTGGACATAATGGAGGATAGTTTCTTTGAATTACCGAGCTCATCCAGTATGGACACGTTAGTTCGATGGGCGGTATAAGGAACTCTCAACGTTCTCCTCCACGTCCACATTTCATAAGCATCTATGCGAGCTCGATCTGCCTTTTTAACGGTCCAAGTTTCTGAGGCATACAAAAATATGGAGAACACAAGATACTGAACCAGCGACCTTTTGGTAGCTTCGGTGATGTTATGGTCACGGCATATTTTAGTAGGTTTTGTCATGGCCACACGTGCCTGTTGAATGCGCCGTCGAATCCTATTTTCACATCTACCCAAATTGTCGTACACAAAACATTGAACTACTTCACAACGGCCTACTGACTTTATTTCTTGATTATTATCGTGCTCTCTATCTACGATCATAACCTTTGGTCTTGTTGTAGTTAATACGAAGACCATATGCTGCATTGTGTTGTTCTAAGATGTTTAATAGAGCTACTAGTTCTTCCTGAGAAGCATAAATAAGAGTTGCATCGTCAGAGAATCTTAAGATGGATATTTTGCTTCCGCTAATAGTTATACCGCCATTCCAGTTGTCCAATACCTGTCTCATCACAAATTCAGAGTAAATGTTAAATAACATCGGAGATAATACACATCCCTCACGAACTCCTTTTAGGTTGCAGTTTGACCAGACAGGTTACCATCAATTCTTACAGGAGCCGAAATAGACTCATAGAGTTGCTGTATGAGAAATACTAAGTGGTAAGGAACTCCCATAGAGATAAGGATTTCCCACAGTTTAGGCAACTTTACGTTATCAAACGCCTTAGAATAGTCCACAAAGCAGAAAAAAACTGGCTCATAGGTGCGATTAAATTGAAATGTATTTGTTTACAAATTCGAAAAGGTAAATTTTGCTGACAACCATGAGTGAAGCCCATGTGAGTTGTGAGCTTTTATAGACAAAGCTGTTCGAGTGGAGTATAGGCACAACTAGGGAGTGCAATCTCGTTCTCTCGAGATCTCGACCTTTTTTAGCAAGATTAATCTCCAACGAAATAAATATAGTCTAAAAAAACTAAGAAACAAGGACATACTACTAAAAATTAAAAATAATTTTTAAAATAAGCCTAAAACAAGTAAATAAAAATTAACGATAAGGTCTAATATGGTTGTGAAAAAAGTGTGGACGCTTTATGCCATACTATTCGTAAATCGAGCTTTTTTCACAATCGTGCCAGTATTTTCCGTTCATTGTTGTTTTAAGTAAGCTTAAAATATTATTTTTATCTTTTTAGTTCGATGTTCTTCAAAAGCGTGTTTTTTTGTTTTTTAACTGTATTTTTTTTGTTAACTTTATCATTAAATCTTTTTTTTTAATTTTTTTAAACTGTATTTATTTCGTTAATTTTGCAGTTATAAACTAGCGGTCCCGACAGACGTTGTCCTAATTGTAGCGCTATCTGCGTTATGTAAAACTCTCCCTGATCAACCACTTATTAATTTTAAATTGAATTAAAGAGGCATTTAGGATTATAAAAACCAACCTCTATTAAAAAATAATAATAATACAAAAAAGCTAACGACACGTGGTAATTACAAGTGGTCATCCAACCAAGTACTAGTCGCGCTCGACACTGCTTAGCTTCGGCGATAGACATTTTTATTTTATTCATTATTTATTAACAAATATTTGTGTACAATATGTAAAGCTCTCGTACAATATGTAAACTGCGACCTAGCTTCTATGATTTGCTGCGGCAATTTAGTATATTCACTGCGGCTTTTGTACTGTCATGGCGTCCGAACGCGAAGCAGGTGTTCTGCTAAACGATCTAAGTAAATTGAAGAAAAACGATATAATAGATATTTTATTAACCCTAAAGGTACCTAGTAGTGTGACCAGTGACCCTTTGATAAGTTATGTGGCAAAAATTCATGAAAAATACCATAGTGCTAGTGAGAAGGATGTTTTCCATGATACATTCGAGACGACAAACAATATGGCGGAGCAACAAGAGGTACTTCGTCTGCAAAATATCAATGAGCGGTTGAAGATCGAAGTGGAAGCGGTAAGCAAGTTAAGTTTTCATCTAGAAAAAAGAGCCCAAGAACAAGAAGAACTTATAATTTTCTTAAAGAAAGAAATACAAGGTAAAAATCAAAACCATTATCCCGATAATCTTTCCAAAAACTACATTCCAACGGCATCTACTGGAAACACACAGCACCTCAAAGCAGCTGAACAGAAAACACCAAATAAAAATTATCCATCTACGAGTACTGAGTCACATATTATGTATACAAAGGAAAACACTGAAAGAACCCAAGAGATTCCTAAAAACCGTGGAATCCCCAACCACACAAAAAGTGACCCAATTATAAAAAAGGCAAACAACGGCTCATCGACGTCTGGGTGGAAGACACAAAATAAAAAAGTGGTCATAGGTACAAATAAGGATGGTGTTATTAAAACAGTTCCTAAATTAGGATATTTGCATGTATATAGGTTGGATGCGGCTGAATCTGAAGAATCGTTAACAGCATTTTTGAAACAATCAGCCCCAGAAATTGATTTTAATTGTGAAAAGTTAGAGAAAAAAAACAATTCAACAGCTTCTTTTAAAGTGTCGTTCCCGATTTCCCACGTACAGATGGTATATAATCCAGATATTTGGCCAGTTGGTAGTGCCGTTAGGCGCTTTACATTTTTGAAAAAGGATTTTCAAACAAAAGCCCTGATGAACCCACGGCCATCAGAACAAATGTTGAACAACAAGCACGGGACCTAAGCTCTATCAAGATCTGCTATCTCAACGTGAGAAGTCTACGCAATAAAATTGGAGAACTGGAGGTGCTACTTCAATCATTGTCACATCCAGATGTCATCTGTCTCTCTGAAACTTGGTGTAATAATAATGAAATCCTAGGTGTCGCTATACCAGGTTATAAACTCTGTAATTACTTTTCTCGTAGTTTAACTAGAGGTGGTGGTGTAGCCATATTTATCAAAGAACGTGAGCATTTTAGCCCTATAAACTTAAATATTATTAGCATTGAATCAAGTTTCGAGTACACTTTGTCCGAAGTAACCTTGTTTAGCAAAAAGCTCATCGTGGGCTGTTTATATCGTGCCCCTTCTGCCGACCCCAATGTATTTTTAGGTAATTTGGAACGACTGTTGGATCACTACGGGAAAACAAATTTACCAATATTTCTAGGAGGTGATTTCAATTTCAATTTTGATGACAATGTTTTAGACAATAATGCACATACTTGTTCAACCGTGTTTGCATGTTATGGTTTTGTTAAATTGATTCACGACTATACTCGTATTGAGGGCAATTCTAAAACTGTAATTGACAACGTGTTTTCAAACGTTGATCCTGTAAACCTATTGACCTCTGTAGAACCATTTTGCTTTTCCGATCATTTTCTTTTGAATGTTAGTTATTTACTTACGTGTACAAAAAAATGTTCAAACACGGGATTTACTCTAAAAAGATTTTTTAACAATCCAAATAACCTAGCTCATTTCAAATATCTACTATCACAGGAAAAATTTGAATTCTTGAATGAGGAGATATCTAGTAATACCAAATTTATGAGATTTTATTCTAAGGTTCTTGAGGCCATGGACGTGGCGTTCCCCTTGCAAATGTGCAAAATAAAAAATAAAATGAATAAAAAAGGGTGGATAACCCAGGAAATTATAAATGAGGGCATATTGTTGAGAGATCTCTACAAACTCTATAGATCAACTAGGGATGACGATGTCCTATCCAGGTACAAAATACTAAAAAAACAACATACAAGTAATATTGCTAATGCCAAAAAGGGCTACTACAACACTAGAATGACTATAACAAAAAATAAATCCAAAATGGCTTGGACTATAATCAATGAATCTACTGGCAGAAAAAACACGGAGCAAATTCCGGAAGACTTGATGGATATACGGGGAAATATTATTGACCCTCATAAATTAGCTGATGCATTTAATGACTATTTCACTACTTCTATTCAGGCACTTATTAGTAATTGTAGACCAAATACGCAGTCTTATAACATTCCTGTTGTTCAAAACTCATTATATTTATTGCCAGTTACTATTTCGGAGGTAGGTAATATACTAAAGCAAATATCTGTGAAAAATTCAGGTGGCGAGGATGAGATCCCATGTTCCTTATTAATAAGTGTAGCTGAATACATTGTCAGACCACTGACTTATTTAATCAATGCATCCTTTGTCGAGGGTATATTTCCCTCTGCTTTAAAAACTGCGCTAATGATACCGGTATACAAAAAAGGAGATAAGAAGTTGATATCTAATTATAGAGGTATCGCACTCCTTTCCGCATTCTCAAAACTTTATGAAAAATGCTTTAATGTCAGACTTGTAAACTTTTCAAATCAGTTCCGGATTCTCAATAATTTCCAACATGGTTTCAGATCAAATCGATGCACTCAAGATGCTGTCCTATCTGTGTATAGCAAATTGTTAGAAAACCTTGATAATAAGCTGAAAACAGTTAGCCTATTTTTTGACCTTAGTCGAGCTTTTGAAACGATCGACCACCGAATCATTTTAGATAAATTATATCATTATGGAATTAGAGGCTGTGCACATGAGTGGATAAAATCATATTTGATAGGGAGGCAACAAAAAGTGGTAGTGAAAAGTGGCTTGCAGCAAATTTCACCACCCGCAAATGTTTACTCAGGAGTTCCTCAAGGTAGTATTTTAGGCCCCACACTGTTCACCTTTTTTGTCAACGACATTGCACTCAACTGTCCTGATATATTTCTTTCTTTATATGCTGATGATACTGCCTTTGTAGTAGCTGCAAAGGAAACTGAAATTCTAAGCTCCAAAGCTTGCAAGGCATCTAGCTGCATGTTAAATTATTGTAACGACAATGCACTTGTATTGAACACTAAAAAAACTGAGATCATGTTATGTAGTACCACAAAACTTGATTACAACCTATTAGTAAAATGTAATGGGCATATTTTGCCACAAAGTAACTCTGTAAAATATTTAGGGGTTCACTTTGATGAATATCTTTCATGGTCCAAACATTTAGATTTTATAATAAATAAATTATCAACTCATTGTTATACTGTCTGGCGATTAAGGACATATGTCAACTTAGCAATTTTAAAAGCATATTACTTTGCACATATTGAATCGTTACTCAGTTATTGTATTATTTGCTGGGGGAACTGTTCCCGTATCAACGAGGCATTCATAATTCAAAAAAGAATTATAAGAACCATATTTTTTAAAAGGAAACTTGAGTCATGTAGAGAACTGTTCAGAAAAGCAGGAGTCATGACTTTATTTTCACTATATATTTTTAGATGCATTATATACATTAAATCTAACCATTTTCAATATATATCTAGAGATTCTAACGTATCTACATATAACCTTCGACCAAACTATAATTTACTAGTTCCTTCTCATAGATTATCGCTAATATCAAATAGTCCAAATGTTATGATGATTAAACTATATAATAAACTCCCACCTGATCTAAAGGCTATAAGTTCCCTGAATGTTTTTAGAAAGAAAGTAAAAAAAATCTTTTTAGAAAATCCATTCTATTCTGTAGACGAGTATATGAGTTGCTCCTTATAATTTGTTTCATCGCGCGTCAAATACATTTTTATCTTTAAATAATCATTTATACTTAGATCCGTTGTTTCGATTATTAATCATGACTACGTTTGTCTGTTTGTTTATGTGGAAATTACTTGTTGTTTTATATATATATTTATGTGTGTGATATTTATATCATGTATATATCCTAAAAAAAATTTACATTATTTTATATTTTATTACCTGTTTGACAATAATCCAATACTCTGTAAAACTGAGTCTTATGGAAATAAAAGTATTTGAATTTGAATTTTGAATCAGTGATTTCATTGTGCTCTTTATATTAGTTTTATTTAAGTAAGAATTAGAATAAGTTCTCGTATTATAGACTCAGCTAGATAACTTAGTGACATACCTTTTATGATTTTTAAAATAAAAACCACAGTTGTTAAATAACGATATTGGTTAACAGAAAACCATTGTAATGTGTTTAACATATCGTTAATTCTTGTATATCTAGAACATTGCAGTATGCTCCTCATTCCTCTGTTCTGCAATTTTTGTAAACTGCCTAGTTTATTTTTATTCAAAGAATACAATAAAGATGCGCCATACTCAAAATGGAGTTTTATTATTGTATTATAAATAGTGATTCTCGCAAAGATTGAAAGGTGTTTTGAAACCCTTGAGAAAAAATATAATTCTTTTTGAAATTTTCTTGACAATATAGTCACAGTGACTGTTAAAATTTATATTTTTATCTATCATAAATCCAAGATATTTCATTTCATCCACAAAGTCCAGGACTACATTCTCGATTTTAATTTAAATACTGCTTTTTATTACCGCCTTGCTTTTATGCTCTGTAGATATTATCATGGCCTTAGTTTTTTGAGTATTTAGTTTTAGTTTGTTAGATTTCTCTTTCAATGAGTGCAAGATCTCCATTCATAATACTAATCCCCCTCATCTAAGTTTTTGCAAGACAAATAGGGCAATGTATCATCTGCAAACATATTTAAGGAGCAGTTTTGCGGGACCAGTTCCATATCATTCAGAAGAAGAAGAAGAAGAAGAAGAAGAAGCTTTATTTCAAAATAGGATTACCCTAATACAAAATAAAGTAGTGATAGCTAAAAAAGTACAAATTGGTTATTCCAAAATAATAAAATTAACACTAAAAAACAACTAAATTAATGCTGATACTATATATACATACTACGCTAATATACAATGCCAATATTAGAAACCTCAATAATAGAGAGAAGTTAACTGTGAGTCTAAAGATTATCAGATGGCTCTTATGTACTTTAATAATTGTTGTTTAAATATTCTAAGCGACGAACTTTGTTTTATTGTAATTGGAAGACTATTGTGATCATTAAATCCTTTAAAAAATGAAGAATTCATGCTACTTTTCTTGTTAGTTTTAGAAATATAAATAGTTTGTTTTCTAGTCTGTGCATGTATATCACTATTACAGCTGAAGCATTGCAAATACGTTGGTGCCATACCTGACACTATTTTAAAAACAAATACCATGGTAAGATAATATAGTCTTTGTGATACAGATAACCAATTAAGGGTTGACAGCATCAATTGAATAGGTGTATATCGATTCGTCCTTAAGATAATTCTCATCCCACGATTTTGCATCTTTTGTAACTGTGACAGCTGATTTGAGTTAAAAAGGTATAGTACAGAAAAACAATAGTCAAAGTGGGGTTGTGTAATGGACTGATATACTTTTAGCCTCATCTCGGTAGACAGAAAATTAGAAATTCTTGTAAAAAAGAATAGCTATTTAGAGATTTTCAGATATATGATAAAAAACAAAGGGCCAAAATTCCATGTGCCTATAGGTATAATCGATCATTCCCTACGAGCAGAACTGGAGTCTGTAATTTCATCGGCATCGATATCTCCGTCCAATACACAGAAGGCATTTTCATCTAGGGTCGAAGGAGAAAAAAGTCCAAAAAGTCTGATGCAGCCGAACTGGTTTCGGCTGTTGATGGTGCGACAGAGATGCGCCAACCGTGATCAAAAAAATTGTCGTCGAATCTAGTAGGCGAACAACAAACGACGATAGCGATGGCGCGACCCTGGATTGGGTGCTACGGTGAAAAGCGCAGGGTTGCCGCTATCATTCGGCAATGTGTGGTTCATACCCTTATTAACGGGCCTGGATACACACATTTATACATGCGTATTTACCATGTAAAACACGGAATCACAATTTCTCGCATAACTCACTCTATTTTCAAACTGCATATATGATATTTCAGAAGGCGATAGTTAAGACCTTAATGAATGACAACTATTGTCGATTTTCTCAAAAAAGTTTTTTAATGTGCAAAAAAACTCTCAATGCAAGATCATACATTCTACGAATGTCTGTAATTTAACAACCAAACACGATATCAAAAAAGGCTAAATAGTTGCACAAGCGCAAGCTTTCTTCTTCAATTTGCTCTTTGAGTCATTACTGTTAGTTTAAAGGTAACGTTAGGAGCTTGGAAATGCGAAATTCATTTTTATGGTGACCTTTGGACCTTTTGACCTTACCTTTGGATTTTTGGACTTATCTCCCCTCATCTTAGACACACACACTGAAGAAACGGAACAGGCGGCCACGCCTCCTCGCTAAAACGGGAATAAGTCTTTTCTTGGATCCTCAATTTCGCGCGCTCCCTAGACCCTTAAATAAAAATTATTCTGCTTTTAGGGCTGTTTAGGTTTCTCGATGTGCTGGTAACCAGAAAATGATCAACAGATCAACCTTGGAACATACAGTGTACAGAAAACCAACGCACACCGATCGCTAATTGCACAACAACTCGAACCACCACCCATGCCAGAAGTTTGGAATCATCAATACACTGACAGAACGGGCAAGAAGGGTGTGTGAACCAGCCGAGCTCGAACAACTGAAGAAGGCGTTGAAGGCAAACGGCTACTCAGAAAAGCAAATAGCAGGATCTATGCGAACTGGTAGAGTAGAAAATCAACCCCAACCACCACCAGTAGCCAAAGCTTTCCTACCTTATGATCCTCGAGTCACAGACAGAATTGGGAGGTTACTGCAGCACTCCTAATCCTGAGAATACAGGTGCCGACCCTGTGACGCGGTCTCAGTCTCTCGGAACACGCCGAACAGGTGACATCAGCTTCTGAGGATGCTGACCACTCGTGTTTTTTTTTATGGTCGGCCTCCCGCAAAGGCTGAAGCCTATGGGCGCTGTAGAAGCGCTGCGAGAGGATAAGTATCGGTTCACGTTAGATTTGAAACGCTGCAGGTTGTAGCCGTCGGAAAACAGATTCCCCGGCAGCTGATTCCACAGCGTCGAAGTTCTCCAAAAGAAGGAATGCTGGAGGAGACTGGTTCGGGGAGTAAGGACCTCGACCTGGTAAGGATGAGCTCGTAGAGCTTCTCTAGTGTTCCTGGTTCGAACGGCCTGTGGTGTGGTGTTGGCGAAACGTCAAGCAGCGAAGCGTGTCGACGCCGGCCGAACAGCCCAAGAAGCAACAGTCCATCGTAGAGGAAATTAAATAAACAAGGTTGTATTTCCTAGAACCTTTTGTATAAATGGCATAGGTGAACGTCAAAAATAAAACACATCATTTAGAAAAAAATAAACATTTGTAGTCTTCATTTGCGTTTACTTGCGTCTATTATGAATAACCTGCTGCGAACGACTGATCGGCATAAGCATGTTCAATAAACGGATCTTTCCAGACATGCTAAAAGTACGTCCCCTCCCAGCCGCGCTACAGGTAGCATGCTCAAAAATCACACGACCGTCGAATCTTGAGCATGCTCGAAATTAGCATGGTTATTTCGAGTAAGGTCCGTACACACATGCTACGAAGTAGTAGTTGCAGTATCAATATGGGTATCGAGTATCTGGCACCTCTAAGGATACGATCAAGGTAAGATATTTTTCGATATCTGACAATATCAAGAGGTTCTCTGTTTACGCCAGCGATTCTCAGCACTTCTTCGTTGGTTTGATGTGCAGTTTGTTAACGCAGGATTTGAGTGGGCCAATACTCGCAGGCCTAATAAATACATCTCCTTGCAGTCCTTTCCAAGCCTTGGATACCCTGGGAATAAATGTGCGGTTGTACCGCTCGGTTCTTGATGTATGAAGAACGACCGCCTTAGGATGAGATACAGCGGTCACGCGGGTGCATCTAATAGGAGCGGTGAACGGCGGAACAATAGAGGATAGCTCAGAGGAGCAGATTTCGTTTGAATATCGGTAGAAGAGCGAGAGGTCACCAACAATGAATATATCGGTAGAAGAGCGAGAGGTATGGTGATCATATACCTCGTAGATCAATTCCGGACGCTTGTCTGCCGGGGGGGAGGGGGGGGCTGTAAGAGAATGAAGAGAGATGGGCCATCAAGTGACAGTAGTGCCTTTTTTGCTTGTCTGTTAACTGTATTTTTTTGTCCTGCTGTATGTTGTGGTGCCAACTATTTTCCATTGGGGTTCAAATTCCAGGCATTTTACGGATTTTTATTATTTTTTGCCTGCCCATTAGGCTGTATTTTGTTTATATTGCTGTATGCTGTGCCAACTATTTTCGATTGCGGCTCAAATCCCGGACATTTTACCGATTTTTGTAAATCCGCCCGGACACGAAATTTCCGGACATGTCTGGGATTTTCCGGAAGAATGGCCACCCTAGCGAGAGGTCACCAACAACACGCCGGTGAGAAAGTGGCTGGAGGTGGCGCGACAAGGCCGGGTCGTCAGTTAGTCGAATTGCCCTTCTCTGGACGGCATCTAGTATATACAGGGTAGTAGGGGTAGCAGCTCCCCAGACATGAGAGCAGTACTCCAGGCATTAATAGCATGCTTATCCCACATAGCACTGGATGATATGAGAATATTCTGTTCACTTTCACTACAGATATTATGAATATTCTGAGAAAAGTCCATGGATAACTAGAATATTTACAGAATATTCTGTAAACGTTCGAAATGGGAAAAACACGCTATATTCTCAGAATATTCCACCGAATATTCCGCACGGATATTACGAGAACAATCATGGTAGAATGTTTTTGAATATCCTAGGAACATTGTGTCTAAATTACCTCATATACGAAACATTTTTGGAGAATTATGGATACTGTTCCAAAAATAATGGCACCTACTAGTGGCAGATGGTCACAAAAGTTAAGTGGTAAAATAAACTGTAAAAATGTAAACTTGTATTTAACCTCAAAATTCTACTCACATTATATAATGAACTGTAATGAACCATACACCATAGTAGGTGACCATAATTTGGAACACTGTCACACACTTTACAACAACCAGCGACTTTATTGTACAAAATTGAGTATAAATGCAGGCCTCAGGAATAAAAACTCGTGAATTCGTGAATTGCTAAAAGCTAAAATGCCCACATCACATGTTGAAGCACAGAATGACAGAACACTTGAAGCGAAGAATAGAGTGACAACCTGACAACATTGACAACTGACGACACCATAGTCACCATACATCAGCATAAGAATCATAAATATGCTGTCACTTTATCGTCGGTGGATGCCGTAGTATTGCTAGCAATGGCTAATGACTAATAAACTTTTGAAAATTGCACATAATACTTATTAGGCATATTTAGGATGAACGCAAAACGAATGGTTTTTTTTAATTCACTGAGAAACGTGCAAATATAAATTAATAATACCTCATATTGAATATTTGCCTACATACAGATATTTCTATTACAAATATTACTAAATGTTCGTCAGAAAATAGCTACATCTCGTTTTTAAATAATATTCTATGAAGAATATTACTGGTATATTCTGGAATAATACAGATATTAAACGAATAATCACTGATTATCCTAAGGGGATAAAATAATGATATTCTATAAAGAATATTACTTTAATAATCCAGAATAATCAAGAGAATCAACGAATATTCTATGATTCTACTGAATATTCATGGAACATATAGGAGATTTAAAGAATACTCATAGAATATCCAGTGCTATGTGGGATGTGTCCGATTTGAGAATGTGTATCTGTACCTTTTATATGTAGATCTAGAATAGCAAAGGAAGGAGGCGTAATTGCAGGCACGTATCCAGGATTTGGTTTTGGTGGTCCAGATTGGGGGTGTCACTTGGTTGACCTTTCGGAGGGGGGGGTCCAGATTAGAGTTGCCACCTTAAATCCTTAAATTTCCGGGGGGGGGGGATGCAAATTTATGGATTCCATTTTTTAGACGGCATTTTATAACGTTTCGGGTGGGGGGGGGGTCCGGACCCCCCTAAATACGTGCCTGCGTAATTGCCCCGCTCACTTTCAACCTAACCTACAGGGGTAATAGATGCAGATTCTCAGAAAAACGGATAGATATGGCATCAGCAGCGGCGTCGGTGTGAATTCGGATGGGTGACCCTGAAAGTCCGATGACCCTGGCGCAAGTAGGAACACATTGCGGCGCGGCGCGATGCGAGCGCAGGCGTAGAGGAGGGGGGGGGAGGGGGGATGCGAGACACGCAACGCAACGCAGCAGGATGGGGTATGCAGGCGGTGAGGGGGAGGGGGAGAAACGGCTAAGCAAAGCCTGCTCGATTCCGCTGGCGCGCAGCAGACAGACAGGGTATAATAAGCACGGTATAACTAATTCTGAGGCAGAGGCTCGGCGTGTATATAACTAGGGTTGCCAACCATACTGTTAAAAACAGCATTATACTGTTTTTCGCTATATAATACTTTTGATCGTTTAACTGAAAAAAATATCTAATAAATTTTTTTATATTATTATTGATCTCGGAGCTTTTCCGCAGTCATAAAGAAGGCTTTGTCTACATGAGCACTGGCAAAAAATGAAGTTATTTGCTAGTAAATTTTTCAGGAAAATTCGTTATTACCAAAATTATTTCATATTTACTTTCTGTTCTTGCCACTTCGGCATTCATTCATTCTGTGATGAATTCGAAATGGCGAGATGATAGGAACCGAGCCTAGCACATCCCTGGTGAAAACACCCACACCGTTTCACAGCTCACCTGCACATCCTCGCTGCGCGCATTTTCCTATCACATCTCGGGTGAAAATGCAACGTAAACCCTGGGGTGGGATTCCGTTCTGAATCGAGAAACTCGATCTCGTTCGATAGATGATCAACTCGACAGAGTTATAAACCCGGATTCTGTTACTCGATCTGTTTTGGCTTCGGAAATCTTCGGGAATTCGATAGTTGAAATGACACATATGAACTACCTATGACATTAAATCGTTGTTTTTTGGTCCTAACCTCAAACAAATATACCCAGAAAAATTATTTTTTCTTTTTTTTACTTCTGTGTCATCGGCATCGACTGCTCTGGTCAGTAGCCTCATTTTTTTTCTTTCCATCTTTGTAATAATAATATTCATAGACATAATAATGTTGCCAATTGTGAGAGAGCATCTATTTCAGCAACAGAGAGAACAGCAACACTTGATTAATATTGAGAGAAGAATGAAAATTCCTGTAGGCATCTGATTGAGGAAATTCGACCTTTGGTTCAGGAGAGATTTTCAAGAAAGTGCATTACTCTGGAGGCTAAGTTCTTTGCTGCGTTGAGATTCTACAAACGATGTATTGGACAAGAATTTACAGCTGAAATGAGTCAAACATCCATAGTGAAATAAAAGTGTATTTTCTAGTTACTGCTGCCACTAATATACTCACAATTTCCCTTAAAGGGGTGATACACGTACGAGCAAGTACGCGTACTTACGGCTCGACGACCTTTTTCGCCCGTGTGTCATCGTAAGTACGCGTACTTTAAAACCGTCACGCAAACCGCCGGCGATCCAACTGGTTTGAAATCTTGCTCGTAGCTTGTCTCGGCTCGTACTGCGAGCCGCGAGCCACCACTTTGTTTCGGCAGGCCATCGATGCGCAACGCTTGTTGTGTTTGACGTTTGTTAAAAGTTTTGTTTATTTATTTAGGAAAATTATCAAAATGACTGATTTCGGCTTCACGTGTGTCACCGACGTCGAGCCGAGTAAGTTCGCGAACTTAAAAACCGCGTACTTAAAGTTCGTACGTGTATCACTCCTTTTAACTTAAAAAAAAAACTGAAGTGCATCGATTCGACTGCTCTGCAACTGTCGAGTGTAGGTATCGAGTTTATTGTCGAATTGTAGGAAACGGAATCGCTACTATCGTTTTTGATATCTAACTCGATATCATTTTTAAAGCGGAATCCCATCTCTGTATAAGTAGTGTAGAGTTAATAAATGAAATTGTACTAGCTTGTGCGAATAAATAGTAATAATAATAAAAACTCCTGTACGATGTAGGTGACTGGCAAGCAATATCTATTTATCGACATCGCAACCAGGATTTATTGTCACGTAGGAAGCTGCTTGTAAGTTTCACATTCAGACGTCGAAAATACACCCATTCATCACTGAAAGCACCACATAAACATAACTGTTTACGTTTATGGTTATATTCATTTTCTAATAAACACCAGCACTGTGCATTAATATTTCTCGTTTGAATGGCGAGTTTGCATAAAGGTTGGATCATGCCTACCTTGATCTAGGACGCACGCTTCCTCACACCAGCCGTGTCAAGGTGGGTTCAGACCAAACGAACAGAGATTAAAACAGAGAGTGGTCTATTTTTCGTTTGATGTAAAAGATAAGAGAGTAGGAGTTAATCTCATGAGACTGCTCGACGCATACGCCCGCTTTGAATCCGCCGCTGGGTAGTTCTGGGTCCGACTGTGGTGATAATGTGAATGCTAGTTCTGTATTTATGGTTTTGTCTCAACTACTTTAAAAGAAAAAAAGAAGACATTAGAAAAAAGAGCTAACTGTGTGTGATATGCAACAACAACAAGAAGGGGGCTAAAACAGAAACTTCTATAGATTGTATCCACAGGATTTTGACTAATTATTGTCTCTTACTAAAGACGAGACTAGTAGATCGGACATAAATTATAGAAACTCGGTCTCTGCATATGATAGATTAGCAATGTTATTAAGGTTTTGGACGAGTGAATATTCCTTTGAAAGCCTGCTGCTTTTTTATAATGAGATTTCATAAAATATGTAATGTTATCTACGAAGTGTACGAATGAATAAGGACCAGAGACTATCCAGCACGGAATGTGACTGGTGCACAAGCCACAGTCCACACGATGGGCGCTTTTGCGCCTCCATCCGCGCTAGTTCCTAAGACCTGCCCTTTTGGCAAAGTACATTCTTAGGTCCTATCCGTTTTATCTCTATTGGTTCCAAGGTTCTTGAGCCCAGCATAGTCTGCCTGTGATAACCCAGGGTTTCACAGCGGCACAAGATGTGTGCCGAGGATTCTTCCTCTTCACCACACCACGTGCACGTTGGGTCGTTGACCACCCTCATCACCCTCTGCAGGCCCTGCTAATAGTTCCCGAGATTGACGGAGATGACCAGAGATGTTGTTTCATCTCAGAGAGTGTTGATTCTGGATCCACTCTCCAGTTGTTTTCCTAATCAAGTTTGCAGATAGTCCTAAGGCTGGTTCCGGGCCCACAAAACTGTTGCCGGAACCCATCCTAGCCAGATGATCCGTCATGTCGTTACCCTTTACCCCAGCGTGCCCAGGTACCCACATCAGTGATGCCTTGTGTTTAGCTGAGATGTCGTCCAGAGCCCTCCTGCACTCCAGGACCAGTCACGACGTTATTTTCCAAGCACTCAGTGCTTTGATGGCTGCCTGACTGTCAGAGCAGATAGTAATCCGCCTCCTAGACCCGTCAATTTCCCGAATACGATTTACACAAGCAAGTATCGCATAGACCTCAGCCTGGAATACTGCGGTGTGCCCCCCAAGAGGGAGTCAAAGTCTTGTATGGTATGGGGTCCGTAGACTCCCGAACCCGAGCCCTCTCTAGCGAGTGAACCGTCTGTGTACCAGACCTGTCCTCCTCCTTCTATGAGCTGTCTTTCCCTAGACTCCCACTCTTCCCTTGACGGAAACACCACCGTAAATTTGCGATTGAAGTGATACGTAGGAGAAACTATATCGCTCCTCGCCAACAATATAGGACTATCCTCATGCAACTCTGCTAGAATCGTCGAATGTCCTTTGCCTGGATTCAAAAAAGTCCAGCTACCCTGACTCTAGAGACGGAACCCAGTTTTTCTAGCTTCCCCTTGAATTACCAGATCCAAAGGAGGAAGATTCAATAGTGTTTCAATGGCACTCAAAGGTGTTGTGCGCACTGCACTGGTTATACTAAGACATGCCAAACGTTGAACCTTATTAAGTTTGGCTCTTATTGCCTCCGTCTTTATACAGGTCCACCACACTATGGAGCCATGTATTAATGACGGTCTGACTATTGTAGTATAGAGCCAATGCACCACTTTTGGGCTCAAGCCCCAACTACTACCGACAACTCTTCTGCAGGCCCATAATGAGTTTCGAGCCTTGCTTACCTTATAATCCACGTGCTGCCTCAAAGTCAGCCTGTAATCCAGTATGACTCCTAGATACTTTACTGACTGAGACAATTCAAGTGTCGTTCTGAAAAAGGTAGGCCTCACGAGGCCTTCCATCTTCCTTCTCCTAGTGTACATAACGAGCTCCGTCTTTTCAGCGTTCACTGACAGATTTACCTCATTACATCACGTTTCCACAACGCGCAGCGCGCCTTGCATTACCTCGGAGACTGTATTAATGAATCTACCCCTGACCACTATGCTCAAATCATCGGAATAAACCCGCATCTACGAAGTGTATGTAAAGCGACTTCTGCGTTTTACAGCAACAAGACTTTGTTTAACTTTCTCTACCCTATATTATATTAGGTTGTTTTATAATTTAAGTCGGATCGGAGAGAAATCTAGAATTATGACAGGAATTGGTCTTGAGCATACATTTGTCCTACTCCACTCCACGGCCAGAACACTTCGAACGTTTGCTTATGCACCGTTTACCTCAAACAAGTGAGCATTCTTAGCACATTCCATATAAGATTTAACAAAGAATAAATGCTCTTTGTCTTCATCTGTGGTTCACACAGCTAGAATAGGCGCCCGCTCGTTTGGTGTAAATCCACCTTTACACTCACTCATAACACCTCAATCCAACCGTGACATCCTTTAAATGATCGCATATGATTCATAAGTGGTACCTACCTGAGATTTATGGCGTTAACCTTAATTTGAAACGTTAACATTCATTACACTTGCAAAAGGTTCTTTGAAATGCAAACATTTAAATATTATACAATTAGCAATATGTGCGAGAGAACATCATTATTTGTTAATCTCATTTTGAAGAGTAGATTGGCTTCCTGCTGAACTGAAAACTGATTGATTTAATTTACAATTATTTAGAAACGTTTCTTAAATATATATTTTTCAAGATGAAATCGACTTTTTTTAAATTCAGTTATTCAGTATTCAAGTGAGATGGTATGCTGAGTAGATAGGCGAGATACAGAATCAAAAAATGTTAAGTCTGGACTTGTGTATAGAGACGTACCTAGTATGCTTACGTTTAGCTTTTCGGTACATAGGGGTATCAAAACTATAGTTTGTATATTTGTAGTGAACACACAATGGATCAGTCATGAACTTACATACGCTAAAGCTCAAACTGTAGATTTTGTGCTGTAGATCGACAATAATGACCTCACGCCTGCGCAACTTAAGATCCAGTGGGTTGTAACAGCTGCGTCTCTACTTTTAAGCCCCTTACAGACTATGAGATATGTATCAAGAGACGGTATCGCGATACTGTCTCTCGATACATATCTCACCGTGCGGAGGACCGTCTCATGTGGTTTCATGGTATCGTGATACCGATCGCGTGATACCGCCGGCGACGGGAGACAGAGACAAGATTTGGCGCGACTGCGACTTGTTTCAGCTTGTCTCTGAGTGTGTACGTGTACCTGTACGGAAGTCTGTCTCGTCAGATAGCCAAGTATGAGTGGGGAAAGCACAGATCGTGGATTTTGGGAAGAATTCCTTGAACTGTATAAAAAATTTCCTTGTTTATGGAATTCCAAAAGTTCTTCATACAGCGACAAAAATGTGAAACGAGATGCATATGAACGAATGATTGAATTTTGTAAACCTAGATATCCTGAGGCGAATAAGGAGTTTGTTACAAAAAAAATTCATAATTTTCGATGTGCCTATAGAAGGGAATTAAACAAAGTTCGCAAATCCAAACGGACTGGCTCTGGTACCGATGACCTATATGTATCTAATTTATGGTATTTCGATATTCTGAGTTTCTTGTTGGACGATGAAACTCCTAGAAAAGGAATATCAAATTGGGATGAAAACTCGAGTAATAATGTAAGTACCACATAAACATTTTTGTTCAAATTTTATTCAGCAGTTTAGTTATAGTTTATAGTACAGCAATACGGATTCAAACGCATTGAAACGATTCTATTTTATTCATTTGAATTATGAAGTATCATATTATCCTGAAAACCAACACGACCCTCGTGGTTAAAAAAATATGTATATCTTTCTCTAGCTGTTTTTGCTGGCACTGCAGATCCTCTGGGTGTTCTGTGCAAGGGTATAAAAGCTTCACTTTCTTCACGCCACTCTCCGGGGTGGATACGGTTTGTAGCTGTATCTTCCCGATCGATAGAAGGTTGTAAATAGGTATCACTGGCATTAGATATTAAATAATTATGTAAAACGCAGCAGGCTAAAACAACATGATCGATGTTTTCCAGGCTCAGATTAATTTCAGTTCGAAAAACTCTAAAACGGGATGCCATTATTCCAAAGGCGTTCTCGACTACCCTCCGTGCACGAGATAATCGATAATTAAATATTTTTTCCTCTTTAGTTAGGTTCCTGTCTGCATATGGCTTCATCAAATTTTCCATTAATGTGAATGTCTCGTCACTGATAAACGTAAATGGTAGAGAATAGTCACATCCTTCAGGAGTACTCGGTTGTGGAAGTTTGAGAGTTTTTGATTCAAGTTTATCATAAAATCCAATTGAATTGAGAATTCCTCCATCTGACACTTTGCCATTCGTTCCAGTATGCACCATGACAAATTCGTAATTGGCATTTGCAATTGCAAACAATATAACACTGAATCTGCCTTTATAATTATAATAGTATGATCCACTATTAGGAGGCTTTACAATACTTATATGCTTGCCATCTATTGCTCCACAGCAGTTGGGGAACTGCCATGTGTTACTAAAATCGTCTGCTATCCTTTGCCATTCTTGTTCACTTTTTGGAAACTGAAACAAAATGAAGGACTTATCAACTCAATTTTTCAGTTGTCATTTTTTTTTAGGAGGATAGCAATAATGTTCCTGAAACACCTGACGAAAATAGTGCATCGATATTTTCACCAGATTTATCCCAAGATGATGATGAATCATTTTCCAGATCTCCATCTGCTACACATGTTACCTCTGTAGCATCTACATCTACACAATCAGCTGCATCCACCCCCAAACAGCCACGGAAAAGAAGAACGTTAGAAGCCAACCAAAAAGAATTGATAGATTTAGCATCAACAACTTTACGCGGATGGTCCAACAGTAATAAGCAGGAAATGAAGGACGATCCTTGTGATATCACTGGTATGAAAATCGCTGCCGACTTAAGGCAAATGACTGAAATGCAAAGACATACAGCAGACAAAATTATAAATGAAGTTTGTTTTTATGGGAAAGCGGGGCTTTTAAAAATTGATCACTCATTTAAATTGCAAGAACCGCAGTGTTGTAACCGTTATATGTCAGCACCTACAGCAAGTCGTGATGTAAGCAATCAGGAGATATCCAATAATCAACAATCTATGCAGCATACATATGATCCTCGAGAATCACAGGTTATAACTTATGGGTATGATACATTATTATCAGCGACGTCATCACTTGTACAAAATGTGAATGTTCCCGACCAAAATCCGTCGCATCGTACGACAAATCAATCTCCTACAGTTTTTACTGAACTGCAGCGCTTTTTGAATCTAAATCGTTAAGCTGTATTTAACCTGACTTTCAGTTCCAAAAGTTTTTGTGTATTTGAGTAATAAACTTAGTTTCTACCTACCTTCATGTATTTGTTTTTCAATTTCCTATAAATCGCCCAACACGTTTCTGGAATAATTTCGCTTAGAGCTTGTGGTGAAATAATTGCAGAGAATTTTAAGTCAGCGTAACTTTGACCTGTGGCTAAATATCTTAAAGTTACTGCGAGTCTTTCTTCGGCACTGATAGCTTTTCTTAATCTGGTATCTTGTTTCTCGATATCGGATCGAATAAGTTCAAGTAAACTGTAAAATGTATCGGTGTTCATTCGTAAGTAATTAAAAAAATCACTGGGAGCTGAAATTTGTAACTCCTTGATTAACGACATATGCGAAAATTTTTCCTTCTCCAACAACCACTTTTTACACCAAGTCTTTCGCTTGCTTTTCTTCTTCATCAAACAAATGGCAATAATAACACCCATGGTAAATGTTTGTTCTCTCGAAGGTCGCACCATGTTGCTCTACAAAGTTCAGAATACAAATACGGGCATCAAAAAGAAGCCAGTCTCAGGATACCGTTTCATGATACCGTCTCTTGATACATATCTCATAGTCTGTGTCAGAATGCTCAGGATACGAGATACATATCTCAGTGTGTGTACAGAAACATCGAAAAAAGTTCAGTCTCACGATACCGTCTCATGATACCGTCTCTAGAAACATATCTCATAGTCTGTAAATGCCTTAAAGAACGGGCTACAGCGTCGGTGTTCACGCATACACGGAAAGCATCCTACAGGATCCACCTACGCTGTTGCAAATCGCCTCAATACGGTATTTCGCAGTGGAAGGTGTGGTTCAATGCACAAACAACTGGTCTGTATTCGTACCATTACATGCCAGTACACAGTTTGAAGGAAGGTGATCCTGACAGAGGAATGGGATTTTTCTCGATTTATGCTTCACTTTTTATGACTAAATCATGATGTAATAGCACATTTTTGAAGTATCCATAACAAAAATTAAACGTCCGATCTCAAGTTTTTGCCAAACGGTCTGCTGAAATTTTGCGCTCTCAGAAATCCAATACGCCTTTAGAGCTTAAATGCAATCTTATTGCCTATGATGTTTACCACATCTCCAAGTTTATGGTGCCAATGGATAACTAGAAAGATGGGCATGTATTGTGTTTACCGTAAAGTGTACGATTAATGTTTTAAAATAAATTCCTTTCTTTGTAACGTTTTTGAAGTCACTTCTCAAAACATGCTGATTTTGACACTATCTCGCGAAATGTTTGATACATGATCACTTTCTTTAGCCGATAATAACGTTGACAGCATATTTTTTAAGGACTAATACCAAACATTCCAAAATTCGACAATAAAATTTTGTTTTATATGGGTTTTCTTCCCACATAGCACTGGATATTCTATGTATATTCTTTAAATCTCCTATATGTTCCATGAATATTCAGTAGAAAAATAGAATATTCGTTATTTCTCTTGATTATTCTGGAGTATTAACATAATATTCTTCATAGAATATTATTTTATAATCTACTAAGAACAAGATGTAGCTATTTTCTGACGAACATTTAGTAATATTTGTAACACAAATATCTGTATGTAGGCAAATATTCAATATGAGGTATTATTAATTTATATTTGCACATTTCTCAGTGAATTAAAAAATCTTCATTCGTTTTGCGTTCATCCTAAATATACCTAATAAGTATTATGTGCAATTTTCAAAAGTTTATTAGTCATTAGCCATTGCCAGCAATACAGATACGGCATCCACCGACGATAAAGTGACAGCATCTTATGCTGATGTATGGTGACTATGGTGTCGTCAGTTGTCAATCTTGTCTAGTTGTCACTCGCTTTAAGTGTTCTGTCATTCTGTGCTTCAACATCTGGATGTCGGCATTTTAGCAATTCACGAATTCACGAGTTTTATTCCTGAAAGGCCTGCATTTATACCCAATTTTGTACAATAAAGTTGCTGGTTGTTATAAAGTGTGTGACAGTGTTCCAAATTATGGTCACCTACTATCCTGTAAGGTTCATTATATAATGTGAGTAGAATTTTGAGGTTAAATGCAACAAGTTTACATTTTTACACTTTATGTAGGCATCTTAACTTAACTTTTGTGACCATCTGCCACTAGTAGGTGCCATTATTTTTGGAACAGTATCCATAATTCCCTAAAAATGTTTCGTATATGAGGTAATTTAGACAAAATGTTCCTAGAATATTCAAAAACATTCTACCACTATTGTTCATGTAATATCCGTGGGGAATATTCGGCGGAATATTCTAGGAATATAGCGTGTTTTTCCCATTTCGAACGTTTACAGAATATTCTGTAAATATTCTAATTATCCATGAAATTTTTCCAGAATATTCATAATATCTGTAGTGAATGTGAACAGAATATTCTCATATCATCCGGTGCTATGTGGGATTTTGGAGGTCTGTATTTTAACGGAAATCTCTAAAATTCAATTGATCTCTGAAACAGTTGAAAGCGGACCCTACTTTATATGACTTTTTTTCTTGGAAATGTACAGTCTTTTCCTAAAGTAGTTTCCATTCGTCATACAACACCCTGTGTGGTCAATGTTATGAGTTGGATACAAAAAGAACCTTTTCTTCTGACTGGCCCATTGCTGCCGTAGTATAAACGTATTTCATACAGAGACGTTGTTTATCCCAAAACCATGTCTCGCCAAGGAAAAATGTTCAGCCTTCTTTTCGGTTTCGGTGCGCCTTTCACCATCAGCGTCGTCCATCCAAATCCAAGTCCAAGGCAGCCAAGCAGACCGAACACATCCGCTCAACGTTGTCAGATCTACGAACATTTACGTAGCTTTACAGAGTTTGCAATTTATTTTAGATTTTGCTAGGTAACTGACCACATCTATAAAACAAACAAAAAAAAAATAGTAAAGCAGTACATTATCTTCTATATCTGACCGTTCATAGCTGTTCATGCACCTATCTGCAAAGTAGGATCCCTGAAAGCATGGCCGACTCTACATTAGGCCGGAGCCTTAGGTGTGGCAACGTGGCTTAGCTGTCAAATAGTGGGCCTATAGTTTCAGAATAATTATTACATTCTATATGTGTTAGAGTTCATCTGGGTTAATAAATTAAGAAAGAAATGCTTTTTAGAACTACTACTACTAATACCACTTACATCTGATGTCTGGTTCATCATAGTCAGACAGTACAAAATAAAAATAAAGCAACCTGTTTCCTGCTGCCACTTCCACTTCCACTTAAATGAACACTCAATCTACTTTGTAAATTGTCAATTGAGCTAGAAAAATTCACTATTAGGTCACTGTGAAGCCATTCTTGCTGGTCTTGATTCCCTTTCACTATCAAATCTTTTCATAGGTGTGCCCAGATGCATGCCCTCGTTGGCTTGCCCAGATGAGTTCTATTAACTGTATTTTTCTGTGATATTTGGGAGGTCCAGAAAACATTGTAGGTACCACATTGTGCTCTAAAATAGGTCTTATCCTTTGAAATGTTTGTAAAGTATTGTCTCTATTCTTATAAATATAACCAGCCCATACAAGGAATACCGTTCACCCACTTCTGTTTATGTCCCTTATTGGAAGCACAATTGCTAATGAACACCCAATTTACTTTGTAAATTTTAACTTGAGCTAGAAAAATTCACTATTAGGTCACTTTGAAGCCATTCTTACTGGTCTTGATTCCCTTTTCAATATCAAATCTTTTCGTAGGTATGCCCAGATGCATGCCCAGATGAGTTCTATTAACTGTCTTTTTCTGTGATATTTGGGAGGTCCAGAAAACATTGTAGGTACCAAATTGTGGTTTAAAATAGGTCTTATCCTTTGAAATGTTTGTAAAGTATTGTCTTTATTCTTATAAATATAACCAGCCCATACGAGGAATACCGTTCACCCACTTCTGTTTATTATTATTATTATTATTACTATTTTAAAGAGAGTTGAGCCAACAATGGCTATAAACTCAGAAACTGTGAGAAAAAAAAGTAAAGGTACGGTGTACAACATTAAGAAAAAAAGAAACTTAAGAGCTAAGGGCCTTATCTAGGTTGTTCTTAAAACAGTTCACACTCCCGGAGTTCACTACATAGTCTGGCAAACTGTTCCAGTGTTCAAAAATTCGGTTTGACAGAAAATGCTGTCGCACGGTTGTCCTGAAGGCTTCTTTTTGCAATTTGTAGTTATGTCCTCGAAGATTGTTAGTGCTCAGTTTGTAAAGATGGGACAGATCTATGCCAAAGAGACCACGAATGGCTCGGAACGTGATAATCAGGTCACCGCGACGGCGTCGGTCAGAAAATGAAGTTAGACCGAATATTCTGAGCCTCTCGCTATAGTCCGGGCGAGTTGCGCCATACGGAATACGAGTCGCTCTGCGTTGCAGAGATTCCAGGAGGTCTTGATCGCGAACAAGGATTGGACACCAAACTGGCCCAGCATATTCCAACAGAGGTCTGACATATGTTTTATAGAGTAGGCCACACGTCGAGGTGTCGCAACCATTAAACGACTTCTCTAGTAGGTAGATGAACCTTTTGGTTTTGGAGCATATGTGGTTCACATGGTCAGACCAAGTTAAAGTAGTGTTAATAATTACTCCAAGGTCGCAATGACTACTGACAGCGGGAATCGTCTCATTAAGGAGCGAGAAACTCATCATTGGGTTGTTCTTACCAATATGTAGAACGCAGCATTTAGATGCGTTCATGGGTAGGTTCCAATCCCTTGACCAATTTGCGATACAGGTGAGGTCATTTTGCAAAGATTGTGCACAGGTTAAAGGGTTGACAAAAAGTTTGGTATCGTCAGCATAACAGGAATAGGTCGAATTGAAGACGCTAGAGAGGTCGCAAGTGTACAGGATGAACAACATTGGTGCGAGGACAGAGCCCTGCGGTACACCACTAATGACAGGTCTTCTAGAGGAAATATGGCTGCCAACTTTAACTACAAAATCTCTGTTGGACAGAAAAGCCTCGATCCATCTCAAGAGGTTACCGCGAAATCCCAAGTGCTCCAGTTTTTTGACAAGTAGAACATGAGGTACTTTATCGAACGCTGCAGAGAAATCTAAATAGACGATGTCAACGGGAAAATTAGAGTCGAGAGACTTAGTCCAGCTATCGACGCATTGCAGAAGGTTAGTGATGACCGAACGTCCTGGTAGAAAACCATGCTGGTTAGGAGGGATAATATTATTATCAGCAGCGAAAGATAGCATGTTTCTCAGGATTATACGTTCAGCTATTTTGCAGGCGATGGAGACAAGACTAATCGGCCGGTAGTTTTTAACGTTGTATTTATCGCCCTTTTTGAATATGGGGGTGACACGTGCAGAGAGCCAGGATTGAGGGAGTATATGAGACTGAAACGATGACGTGAAGATAAGAGTTAACGGGATAGCGATAGATGAGGCACAGAATTTCAGTGTCGCAGCGGATATACCATCTTCGCCAGGAGAGGATGACGTCTTCAAACTGCGCAGCAACTCCTCCACATCACCAGTTGTAAACACAATATCACATAAGGAGCTAGTTGTACGTGGCAGGTTGACATCATGAGAAGTTGAAACTTGGCTGTTCGAGAAATTTTCATTGAAGGAATCTGCGAATAGGTTAGCTGCCACTGACGAACTGCAAATCTCGCCACTTGCTAATGAACACTCAATTTACTTTGTAAATTTTAACTTGAGCTAGAAAAATTCACTATTAGGTCACTTTGAAGCCATTCTTGCTGGTCTTAATTCCCTTTTCAATATCAAATCTTTTCGTAGGTATGCCCAGATGCATGCCCAGATGAGTTCTATTAACTGTATTTTTCTGTGATATTTGGGAGGTCCAGAAAACATTGTAGGTACCACATGGTGCTTTAAAATAGGTCTTATCCTTTGAAATGTTTGTAAAGTATTGTCTTTATTCTTATAAATATAATCAGCCCATACGAGGAATACTGTTCACTTGTGCTGTTCACCCACTTCTGTTTATGTCCTTTACTGGAAGCACAATTGCTAGTACAACCTGGTACTACACACTTTGCAGGCATCTGTTTATCTTTATAGTTTCGTTTGTGCAGGTAAATGATTAGAAACGCATTAAAAATCACCTTCCAATCTTATTTTTCACTCTGGAAGATTACACTAATACCATGACTAATGACTTAACAACAAACAAAATGACGGCCCGCAGATTCAGTGTTGGCATATTTCATGCTCCGGCCTAGTGAGTACAGTCGGCCATGCTGAAAGAGAAACCAACTCATCATTTTAATGACTTTTCAATTATCAAGGCTACTATCAAGTCCACTTCCTTTGTCTGTTCAAGATGTACAGTGACATCTGTATTTTTTTCTAATCCGTGGGCATACCTACATATTTGAGGAGATTTTTATTCCTTGGCAACTTGGCAACATTGCATTCGGTACAGACAAAATTCGTATTCCGGTGGCCTGCCTTGATTTTTCAAGTTGTTGGAGTGGGTTGAGGTTTGTAGAGAGAGGGGTGGGGTGGAAAGAGAAGCGAGAAAAACGGCTAAGCCTTCTAGATGAACGCCGGAGACCGAGACGGTGAAAATGATTCGATGCCAGGCAGGGGGGCGCGACTGCAAGATTATAAAGCTTACTTAAAATTCTTTGGAACGGGTTCAGGGGCGCCCGTACACTGCAATAAGGGATCATGTAAAGGGCCCCACAGACATCGTTCTTTTTCATCAGGTTTGCACGGCGTGCCAACCGATGGAACGATACCCTCCACACACTGTTCGGTTTTCTTTCAGTTTCTCGCAAATTTTTGGGCCGTTAACATGGATAATACTTTAGCATTGGCGGCGGCTTCAGCTATTAAAGTGAAATACAGCAAGAAAAAACGTTCTAAATGGGTGAAACAGTGGCTTTCAAAAAGAGGCCAATTCTCCCATATAAATCTTAGAAGAATTGCGTCTGGAACCAGGGGATTGGTACAATTATTTGAGGATGGATGAAGAAACATACTTAGAATTATTAATTCAGTAGCATCTCTAATAAAAAAACAGGATACTTGGATGAGACAAAGTATTTCCCCTCATGAACGTCTGACAGCACATTTTTGATAGATGTCGCTAACCCTAGATACGCTTACTCGAAGGCAACCAGAACGACACTGCAAAATTCCGTCGTGATTGCACGATGAACGGCCACACATATACCGAGTTGCACGATGGCGTTCCAAACCGACGGGTAAAATCAAGCTCGGACAGATTTTTTGGAATGACGGTCAACACGACGGTTTTTCGGCACACATGGACCGAAATGAGTGTGATCGGTTGGCACGTCGTGCAAACCTGATAAAAAAGAGTTTAGTTAGAGTGATGATACTTTTTTTTGGAATCTCAGTTCGTGATTTGTATCAGCCCATGCCTCTAAATGTGGAAAATCTGGTTTAATCATATGAATGTGCCTTCAATAGGTACGTGTGGCCATTACAAATCTTACTAAAATATGGCGTGACCAGACCATAACATCAATAAAGCTACCAAAATGTCGCTGGTTCAGTCTCCTGTGTTCTCCATATTTTTGTATGCCTCGGAAATTTGGACTGTTAAAAAGGCAGATCGAGCTCGCATAGATGTTTTTGAAATGTGGACGTGGAGGAGAATGCTGAGAGTTCCTTATACCGTCATCGAAGTAACGTTTCCGTACTGGATGAGCTCGGTAATCCAAGGAGACTATCCTCCATTGTGTCGACGAGAATGCTTACATTCTTCGGACATATTCACAGAAGCGATTATATGGATAACGTTGTAGTTCAGGGTCACGCCCCGAGTGGGCGGCGCCGTGGCCGTTCCCCTACACGCTGGGTGGACACGACGAAACAGCTGCTGGATAGGAGTATCAAGAGCGCCACTAAACTGACAGTAAATCGCGAACGATGGCGAGCTACAGTTTTCAAAACTATTGATAATGCATTTTACTAGTTCACATCAAGACATTGTAACTATGATGATGATGATGCCTTTACTTCCCAAAAAACAATTAAGGCGTTCCACAGGGATCGGTAATAGTCCCAACATCGCTTTTACATCATAATTCATATTGGCGAGCTATGTGAATGTAAATATGTAGAATGACCGGCAACTTTTCGATTTCGGATAGTTTTTTGGGCAGTTTCGAAAATTTCTGACCGATGGCAATCTAGTTTTGCTATACCTATTTCGGTGAACAAGAGATAGGCCGCTTTCTACAGATGCATTAGGTAACATGTGTATGGCAACACATATTAAAAATGGTCAAACAAGAGGTACTAAAGCGATTTTTCGATTTTGACTGAAAATTAGGCACTACCAAAAAATTATGCATTCAAGCTTATAACAGTCAAAAAAATTGCCATACTAAGAAATAAATATGAATTAAGAGGCATAATACTATAATTTGGCAGAGTAACAACTGAACATAGAGGTAGTAAACAAACCACTTCAGCATGGCGTGCTCAAAGCCATCATCTTTTGACACTTCAGCCTCCGAACATTGCCAACTAACCTGAAAATTCTTCCAATGCGACCCATGTTACAAACACTGCTTTGCACTGTCCCATCTCGGAAAACTGTTAAACTACACTCGAATATAGCACAGCAAGTCCGTAAAGCTTCACTACAGTTACCAACAAATAGCGAATTCGATTTTACTGACCAAGCATAAAAGACGCACAAACAAAACAAACGTTTACAGTCGGAGGTTACCGTAAACAAATCGCAGGAAAATTATATAGGCGCAAAATTTATGTAAGACAGAATTTGCGTTTATGATGCAGAAATATGCAGTAACGCAGTATAGGTCAACATATCTATTGATTTTGCCGTAATCATTTCTGAACCATCAAAATACCGTCTTTTTTAACGTAGAATTGAATATTTCTGGATACGATACAATTAAGACGATAGTAAACAATTATGATTGCCGTATCTGGTGGTCAATATGACAACGTAAGAAAAGATGTTGGCCTATTAGGATTAGTTGTTTACTACCTCTATGTTCAGTTGTTACTCTGAGGGCACAACAGATACATTTTTAAAACTATTAAATTTAATTTCCATACTTCCATACTCAGTGGCAGAGGGGGGTCCAAATAGGGAACTATTCCACTAGCAAAAATATAACGTTTACTTCTGATTGACTAAAAGAGTGATGTGGCGACAGAAGTATCTATTGTAAGTGGCTATTCCTCTGTAGTGATTGGTATACACTTTCCACCCTTAGAATTTCACTGAAGTAGGAGAAGGGTTTCACTTGCATATGTATACTATTAATCAAAATTATTGCAAAATTCTATTATACCAAAATTCTATTATAATCAAGTTAGATGTATGCATACGATAGCTGAGCATTTACTTCAAGAAACAAAACATTATAATGCACATAACAGACGTTTAAACCATGTGGAAGAAGTTGTAAAACTGCAAAGTTCGTCAGAAGTGGCTAAACGATATTATATACCATGGCCGACTCTACACTAGGCAGGAGCCTTAGATGTGGCAACGTCGCTTAGCTGTCAAATAGTGGGCCGGTTACCGTGGGCCAACGGCGGGCATTCCGCGGAAAATTTAAATTGTTTTATAGTTTCAGAATAATTATTACATTTTATATGTATTAGAGTTCATCTCTGTTGATAAATTAAGAAAAATACTTTTTGAAAAAATAAGAATGGTGAAAAATGCCAGTAGTAACAGTACGAAAATGTACATGTATTTAGATTTAGAGATTTTCCCTTCTGTTAGACATTTCTTATTTCCATTAGATTTCCTCTTTTAGAACTACTACTACTAATACCACTTACATCTGATGTCTGGTTCATCGTAGTCAAACACTACAAAATAAAAATAAACGCAACCTGTTTCCTGCTGTCACTTCCACTTCCGCACTTAAATGAATACTCAATTTACTTTGTAAATTTTCACTTAAGCTAGAAAAATTCACTATTAGGTTACTTTGAAGCCATTCTTGCTGGTCCTGATTCCCCTTCACTATCAAATCTTTTCGTAGGTGTGCCCAGATGTGTTGTATTAGAACTGTATTTTTCTGTGATATTTCGGAGGTCCAGAAAACATTGTAGGTACCACATTGTGCTTTAAACTAGGTCTTATCCTTGGAAATGTTTGTAAATTATAGTCTTTATTCTTATAAATATAAACAGCCCTTACGAGGAATACCTTTCACCCACTTCTGTTTGAAATGCTCGTCTTGAGGAAAATTGAACATCTAATATGTCCTTTATTGGAAGCACAATTGCTAGTGCAAGGTAAATAATTAGAAACACATTAAAAATCACCTTACAATCTTCTTTTTTACTCTGGAAGAGTACACTAATAACTTAAAAACAAATAAAAGCTCGGCCCAGCGCGGCCCGCTATTCAGTGTTGCCATATTTCAATGCTCCAGCCTAGTGAGTAGAGTCGGCCATGTACATACTTAAATTACTGCTAAAAGCTGACCTCCGCACAGTTGACAGTCTTGAATATTTGAATAACACGTGGTTCGGTAATGATGTGAATTTACAGTAAGGACAAACGAAATAAGAAGGCAGCCAGACAATGACTTATTTATTTACTCGAACTTTAGCAGAGAAAATGGTTATTTATGCAGATTAGTTACATTATAACTGAACAACCTAGAAATGTCCATATTGATTTGCGGTATATTCTGAATCTGATGAAACCGAGTAGTGAGATCAAGTTGACCACACCAAAATCTATAATGTAGACAATGTATCTAGAAAGCTGAAAACTTAAATATGTTCTCGATTTTCTTACTTACAGCTATTCAAAAGTTGTTGAAAGAAGATTGTTTTTCGAATTTATTTTTCTCACAAAGTTATCTATAAAATACAAGACTTGAAAAGCTGTTGACGCTGAGCTTTCGCTGACGCGTAAAAAAAGATAGAAATATGAAACATAATATATCTCAAATACTATAATATAGTATAGTGGTATAAATATAGTATATATCATAGACCTACGATTGTATAAAATACATAGACATACACATAATTATTCATATTATTATCCCTCACCTTTATTTTTCTGAAATGATATTGTATAAAAATCATACTGTTTGTTCTCACCATGGTAGTTAATCAACATTTAATCATTTTTCCTGAAGGCCCTTTGACCACGTGTGAAATGATTTTACATCGTTATGAGATGCTTTATAAAACTAACAATTTTTACAGAAAACAGTGTTTAGAGTGGATGTACTTCACCGCTAATGTACTAGTTTTCAAATACCACCATTACCTATTATGACTCCACAAACATCGATGCATCGGGTACTGAGATTGCGCGTTTACAAACGGACAGGTAGACGACAATTAGTTATATGAATGTTTGTCAGAAGAAGTCAGAGCTAGAGTATTGCCGATACGAAAACTATCAATAGTTTTGAGAACTGTAGCTCGCCATCGTTCACGACTTACTGTCAGTTCAGTGGCGCTATTGATACTCGTATCCAGCAACCGTTTCGCCGTATCCACCTAGCGTGTAGGGGAACGGCCACGGCGCCGCCCACTCGGGGCATGACCCTGAACTACAAGTTTCTCCATATTATCGCTTCTATGAATATGTCCGAAGAATGTAAGCATTCTCGGCCACACAATGGACGATAGTCTCCTTGGATTACCGAGCTCATCCAGTATGGAAACGTTAGTTCGATGGGCGGTATAAGGAACTCTCAGCATTCTCCTCTACGTCCATATTTCAAGCTCGAGCTCGATCTGGCTTTTTAACAGTCCAAGTTTCCGAGGCATACAAAAATATGGACAACACAAAAGCCTGAGCCAGGGACATTTTGATATCTTTAGTGATGTTATGGTCACGCCATATTTTGGTAAGCTTTGTCATGGCCTCACGTGCCTGTTGAATGCGCCGTCGAATCTCATTTTCACAGCTACCTGAATTGTCGATCAAAGAATTGAACTACTTCACAACGGCCTACTGACTTTATTTCTAAATGATTATCGTGCTCTCTATCTACGATCATAACCTTGGTCTTGTTATAATACCAACACCATATGCTGCACTGTGTTGTTGTAAGATGTTTAATAGAGCTACTAGTTCTTCCTGAGGAGCAGCAATAAGGGTTGTACCGTCAACAAATCTTAATTTGGATATTTTGCATCCGCCAATAGTTATAGGTACCGCCATTCCAGTTGTCCAGTACCTGTCTCATCACAAATTCAGAGTAAAAATGTTAAATAACAACGTAGATAATACACATCCCTGACGAACTCCTTTTCTGGTTGCAGTTGACCAGACAGGTTACTATCAATTCTTACACGAGCCGAATTAGACTCATAGAGTTGCTGTATGAGTAGTATTAATCATTATTAAACTCCAAAGCTTTAAGAAAATATTTTCGAATGTGGTACCAACAAAGCGATTTATCTTGTTTCAACGGATCTACGGGAACACAAAAAATAATTACTACCAATTCCCTCCTGTAGTCAATCTGTTTTCTTAAAAGGAAAACTTACTGACAAAGAACAGTAAAGATAATCTGGTGAACCAATTAAGTGGAACGATTTTTCTAGCGCTGCTTTTTACCTGAGAGTCCATAATAGCAAAAGAAGGGTTAGGAGCGGTAATGTGGGCAATCTGTGCAAACCCTTCTCCTTCCTGCCTCATTAGAGAAGTAGGCCATGAAAGGGTTATGGGAAAAAGGGCACCTGCGAACCGCCCCGCACACCAGATTTACCTACACCCTACACCATATGCCTGCTGTTATTAGTTTTTTGTCTTGGAGTCGGTGTGTTTGGGACATCCTTGATATGCCAGATTTCATCGGGTTCCCGAGTGACATGCTCACTTCGAGCGATAGTGACACATCCTTTTTAAAAGCTTATACATAATAGTAAATACAATATGAGTAAAAAGAGTTGTTTATAAGTGCAACTGAGTTGTCCCACAAAAAATGAATTTATCGTATGTACAAGAGCGAAAATAAGACGGAAAGTAAGGTGAAAATGTGAAAAATCAACAAGAAGTACCAATGACAATATTATGCGTGTAAATTCAGTGAAATTCACTTTACATTGAGCAGTTCTTTAGACATGCCAATGCCGTTGCAAAACTGAAAGATATAGACGTATTACAGAATTGGCGTGTCCAACTGTCCACCCCTTGGAACTATAAATTAAAAAAACTATTATGTCTCATACTGGTTGCCTATAGCACCCCCAGAAGGCGCCAGCAAAATTATTGTTGGATTCACAACAAACTTCAGAAAAATAAACCAAATTAAGCCTACCCCCTCCCCCCACCGGTAGGCCTCCAAAAATATATCCCCCCATATTGAAACTATATCTACCTGCATTCTAAATTACAGCCGCCAAATTCGGTATTTCGATGAAGTACATATTCAAAAAGAGGACGCATTTTAACAACTTTGTGAAATCTATAACACCTCCAACACAGGTGTACCTATGCACCTATACCAAGACGATTATATACTCCGAAGAAAAAGAAAAATTTGCTTTCTTTGATGTTGAGCGGTTAATAAAAATGTATTAATTGCGGACTATAATAGATGCCTATCTGACCTCTTATGCTGCCACACCATACACCAAGATGATGTCCTTAGTTTACCTGATATATGACACCTGATGAAGAAGGTATTCAGAGAAAAAAAATGACTTTTTGGATAACAAATGGTACGTTAACGAGAAACCACAATTGGTTTTATCAAGTTCAATGGCAGTTCTATGCCACAAAAAGGTACTATATTGCTACTTTGTCTGAACAGAAAAAATCGTGAAAGTGGAGTACTTAGCAAAGGAACATGACTTCTGGAATGAATAAATGTTAATTAAAATACAAGGTTTTTATCAGTTTATGTTACAAAGTAAAGAATGTAGTTTCTATTCGCGACGCAAAAAAGTGTAAGACCAAGACTTCTCGGCCTGGGCCTGCCAATTTAAATTCTAATTACTTACAAATCTGGTTGAAAATTCGTAGTAATCCTGAATATGATAACTGCTTAAAACCAATCACCGCGATTTGTTTAAATTTTAGTAGTTCCTAACTTTTGGCCTGCAATGTATATGAATAAGTCACCCAAAACCACCGACTACAAATTTAGTCGATGCCCAAAACAAAATCTATCCCATTTCAGAAACGAATGAATCTCAACTCATTCATAAACCGTAGTTTGCATACTTTTGTATTGGTGGCGCTTTTATCAGTGTCCCAATAGGCGCGCGATTGTTCAATGCAAGGCTCTGGCTGTAACCATTTTTGACCCTGTAAATTAATAATTTTTGGCACAAAAACGTGGTTTTCGTTTTTTTAAAACTTCAATCTATGTTGATGTTGATCCCGATTCTAGAATAAGTTTATACAGGGTGATAGATGAGACCGTGAATTCAGCCTAAAAAGCGTCACTTTTGGCAATTTTTGAATAATTGTCTATTAGGAAATTTCAAAAAATACGTCGACATTAACATAGAACTGCCCTTTTTCTTCATGCTCATATTTTTTTCAGTTCAGTTATCTCAAAATCGATAGTCAAAAAATGGTTACAGCTGAACCATTGCAAACAGCTCTCATGTACGTACTATAACCCCCTCTTAATGTATGTATAATATACGTCTTGATTCACTTGATCAAACAACTGACGAACTTAGATCGAACACTGCACGTCCTAAGACTTAACATAATGGGATGTTGCAACATCTCTCGAGGCAGGGTATGTTATTAAGACTTAACTTTAGACTTAAGTTTGGATCTGAATGACCGATTGACTTGACATACTTTATAAATCTCTAATTTCGTTATTAATCCATATAGGCCAAAAGTGAGACTAGCGACAGAAGATCCTGACTTTGGGATTGACTTTACATCCTTACTCGATTTTGAGAAAAATGTGACTTAACATAGTTTGCTTCTGAAGTACAAAGTTTGGATGACAATACACGATAAATTGTGTGACGTCGTTCTAAATCCAATAGTGGAATAGTTATTTAATGCATTACTACAATATAGGTATCCAATTAATATGAGAACGCCCAGTAAGTGGTAAGAGGAATGACAATCTAATGAGAGGGATGTCATCACTGACAATAGATCCACTGATGTCATTTTTATTTAAACGATGGATTTTGTTGTAAGAGTTTGGGGAAAATATACTGTTCAAAGTCGGTGAGTTGTCTTATTTAACCTAACCTACAAGCTTTGCTTTAAAGCTCTTTTACAAGCAAAAAGCACAAGCCTTACCGAGCTCTGCTTGGTAGTTGTCATTACATATAAAATATTTGATACGACTGAGCATTATCGCCCGATAGCCATAATTTCCATTATAGATACGCTCATTAAAGCGAAATCTGGAACTAGTTAACTGATAATGAGCGACAAATATTTCATGTTTATTGCACTTTCGTAAAAACATAGATAAGAGAACGTTAACACCGGCGCAATGTGGGCTCCTAGTGAACCTTGTAAAAATAATAGTCTTTCCATAAAAACTTCATTAATATGTTCGTTAGCTTTATTATAAAAAACGAAGGACTTCCATATCGTACAGGCTAAGTAATTAAGCTGGTGAAATATTTTTAATAGTCGACACGTACTTCTTGTTCACTTCATTCTGACTGGAAGCTTTAAGGCTGTATGTCACGGCCCTATTTTCCATCCTTTTTTTTTTTCAACTGAGCAGACCGCGCAGGCAGAGCCTAAATACCAGAGTACCGCGGCTGCTGTGACAGGGTTTGTTAACGCGAGATTTGAATGGGCCATTACCCGCAGGCCCAATAAATACATCTTCTGGCAGTCCATTCCAAGCCTTGGACACCCTGGGAATAAATGTGCGATTGTACCGCTCAGTTCTTGATGTATGAAGAACGACTGTCTTAGGATGAGATGCAGCGGTCGCACGGGTACATCTGATAGGAGCAGTGAGCGGCGGAACGATAGAGAATAGCTCAGAGGAGCAGATTTCGTTGGAATATCGGTAGAAGAGTGAGAGGTCACCAACAACACGCCGGTGAGAAAGTGACTGAAGGTGGCGCGTTAAGGCCGGATCGCCAATTAGTCGAATTGCCCTTCTCTGGACGGCATCTAGTATAGACAGGGTAGTAGGGCAGCAGCTCCCCAGACATGAGAGCAATACTCCAGGCAAGGTCTTATCTGGGCTTTATATAGAGTGAGGAGGCTACATGGTGAGAAATACTTTCTGGCTTTAAATAGGTACCCAAGCTTTTTACCAGCAGCTGTTGCAATTGACGCGACGTGTTCGTGCCAGATCAGATTTTCTGTAATGTTGACTCCTAACAGCTTGAATGAGTGACTCCTTGGCAGAGCCTGTTTGTCCATTAGGACCTGGTGTTGGCTTGGGCACTTCTTGTTTGATAGCGTACAATACTGGGTCCTACTGCATCCTACATTTTTGATAAAAAATAGGACAAAAATTAGGATGGCTGAGCATTCGCATTCGAGTGTTTGGATATTTAGGACGTGTTCTAAATGTTTGGCAAATTGGATGTAAAACTACGCATTGACAACTGCGCATTCTAATGTCATGCTGGTGACATTTGGAAAGTTGGCCAATTTCACAGCCTGCCTGATAGATTTGCTTATAATTATGCAACACGTCTATGAAATTGTTTCCTCAGCATACTTGACTTATATTATCTCTATAATTCAGGGTTTTTACTTCATCAAATACTATTATGGCCTTATATTTTAGTTTTTCGTTAAATATAAATAAAATTCGATCGTTATTTTTCAAAATAAATAAATTTTAGTACACAAGTTCAAAGTACATTTAAAATTTGCAGAAAAATCAAAGTATCTCGGAAACTGATGAACTCAGGTATATTATTATGAAACAGGGGCGTATCCAGACTTCAGTCTTGGGGGGGGGGGGGGTAGCAGGGCATGAAGTTGTGTGTGCTTTCATCATTTTTGATAATACCTTCGTGAAGGACGTTGTTGCAAAAGAAAAGGAACATTTCAATAATATTCAAATAAAAAAGAAGATAAATAGCAAATCATGAAATAAAAAATCTATTGATGCATTAATCAATTTTAGTTTTACGGAATACAAATAATATGTAATACGTATCATCCGCGAACATTTTATCGGCACTGCATACAAAATTAAACGATCATGAACACTCAACAGTCAGGTACCCTAATAACCACAACACATACTCCATTTTTTTAATTCGTGTTTTTTTCTAATCGGTGCAATTTTAAAAACTGGTAATTAATGAGTTAGGTAAATTTTTGTGACAAGCTACCACATTATATAGGACATTCAACTGATTATGTAATAATGGGAATATATTAGATATGCATCACTGTAATAATGCAAAACAAAACCTTTTGTAATTTAGTTACTGCAAAAAAGATTTTTTTTCAGTACGACAATTGCTTAAATAAATAAGTCAAATAAAACAAGTCAAAGTTGAATTGAGTTTTTTTTCGAAAGCCTTGGGAGGGGTAATTACCCCTGTTACCCCGTCCCTTGTATACACCTGTGTTATGAAATGCCATATAAATATATGAAAGAGCATATTAGAAGCATTCTTTTGGTATAACAAAATATGTGGGTTACATTTATAAAAAAAGAGAAAATCTAGTTTTTACATTTTATCTCACCCTGTATATGAATATGCGTCGGCAATATTAATTTCCAATATACAGTACGTTCATTTGTCAGCGACTCGGATACAAAAATAGTCATAACCTTTGAAATACCCTGTATAAAGTTACGATACCTTATATTTGGGAATAGACATAATTAGCAGAATCTAAATCTGAAATAATATATAGAGTGTCTCATTTAAAAAAATGTATATTTGCATCACCACGTAGATATGGATCACCCTGTATAAATCAGGATATTTTCTGAGCAAAGAGCACATTCTTGTCTAAAACTTTCATAAACAAATTTTTTCGCTATCTTCTGCGGTAGTGGAGTTATCGACCGATTCGGTACCCTCCCTGTATAAACATCCATTTAGCAATAATTATCTTAGATACTCCGATATAGGACAGAGACATAAGACTTTTTCGACAAGTCGCTGTCGTCTAAAACTTCTTGATACATTTTTTAATAATCCGATCTTCAACTCAATATCACTACGTGATCACTACATCGGCATATATGGGCGCCGCCAGAAAAAAAGCCAGGGGGGGCAAAAAAATCCAGGGGGGCAAAAGAATATTTCTTTTCATGAATTATTTTCTTGTCTTTAAACAAAAAATAACATAGAACATATGCAAAATAAGAGAGGTAAACATCCTAAATAACAAAAATGCATGGACAATAGGATTGTACCCATACTCAGTACAGTATTTAAATTAAAAACAATAAAAGAACAAAAATAATAAAAGATTAAGAAAAAATACATCTGAAAAAATAATTACCTATAAAACATAAATCTGCATTTTGTATTCACTGTTAGAAAAAAGACTAGAGAAGTTATTTGAAATTGAACTTTAGCTTCCTTCGGTCTTGGGCAAATTTGTTGATTACTGTTTTTATGAAGTCAATTTTTTTTCTGTGAACGCTGAACATACATAAACCGGTCAATCGATTGTCGCTCATTGTTGATCTCAACCAAGTGTTGACCCTCCTTAGCGTACTGAATGAACGTTCAACGGAACAAGTCGTATAGGTGGTAGAGAGGAAAATTTTAATTGCGCTCGCAGGAGGAGGGTAAAGTAAAGTTTCCATGTATGAATGTTAGATTTGATTTGCCAGGGGGGGGGGGCAAGTGCCCCCCCTTGGCGGCGACCATGTCGGCATAGTCTATGTCAGTGACACAGTTCATCTGTGATCAGTTTAGTTCCTCTCCAGTAGTCGCACTCACAATATTATTAATGTGAGTTTTCATTACCAGTGGAGCAATCACAGCAATTTTCTACTCTTCTCAACTGAATTTCCATTTCCTCAGCATTGGGCCTGAAATGGAGACTAGTACCGAGCTCCAACAAAACTGAAGTTTCCTGCTTCCACCTGAATAACAAACTAGCTAAACATGAACTGCAGGTACTTTTTGCAGGCGAACCCCTGAAACATAAGCATTTCCCAAAATATCTTGGAGTAACGTTAGATCGCACACACATCTGCAGGAAAACTGAGAACACGCAACAACATTATCCAAAAGCTATGTGGAACGACGTGGGGTGCCACGGCTCCAACTCTACGAACCAGTGCGCTAGCTCTTGTCTATTCGTGTGCTGAGTACTGTGCGCCTGTCTGGATTAACAGCCATCATACCATACCTTCATACCAGACTAATTGACGTCCAACTAAATCACACTATGAAACTTATTACAGGCGCAGTAAAGACAACGCCAACTCAATCGCTGCCTGTACTCTCTGAAATAGCCCCACCGCAGCTGCGAAGGACTGACGCCCTTCTAAGGGAGTATAACCAAATGACGGCCAACAACAAACTGCCCATCCACCGAGCAATACCCCCGTTGCAGATAAACAGACTTAAATACCGACAACCACCAATAAGGGACGCAGAAGGGCTTAAAACCAATAACTTCGACTCCTTAAACCAATGGCGTTCTCAGTGGGAAGGTTTTGCAGAACACCACTCACGATGCGCATTTATGGGGGCAGCCTTACTTCCAGGATCAGAACTACCCCGGAACGAGTGGGTAAAACTTAATAGAGTCCAAACAGGCCACGGCAGATGTGCCGACTCCCTTTACAAGCGAGGCTATGTCCACTCTCCCTTATGTGACTGTGGTGCGCCCCGCCAAACTATAAACCATATTACGAGCGAATGTGATCTGCGTGCGTTTCAGGGATCGCGAGAAGAGTTCTTCACAGCCACACCGTTGGCTCTGAAGTGGTTGAAAAAACTGGACATCAACCTGCAAATACCAAAGACTATTGGGCCGATTTTATCAACATGCATATTTAACAAAGAATTTAACAAAGCTTTCCTATTGGATGTTATTTAGCAAAAGCTTTCTATTGGGTATTGAGGGCTATGTTAATAAGTATCATCCAATAGTATTTCATCAATATTGAAAACAACACGTCAAAGCTGGATGACACTTTTGTCAAAGATATTTTAGAAATTTATGGATCAAAATCATAGCAGGATATCAGAAAAAAGAGATTGATTTGCAAATTAGTGCCACATTTTCCATGTTTACATTATAATTATTGTATAATTACTAATTGCAAACTGGTATAATTTGTGATAAAAGTAGTAGGTACCTATATCAATCACAGCGACTTCCTACCTTATTTAATAATTAAAAATCCCACGTCCGTCAGTCAGATGGATTATATTAAAATACATACTTTTATGAAGAATCAATCTTTCATTTACTGGATGTATGTTTGTTATAGATCTTCTTATAGAAGTATTCACATGTGCATTGTACATCAAATAGGGGTATACTTAATTTTAGTTATAAAATGGCAAGCTTTGGCGTTCTGGGGTTTTGGATAGGCAACCAGTAATGCACATGCGTTTTGGAAGTAGCTGTAACCTTTGAAATGTAACAAAATGCTATTTTTACCTCTTTTTACTATAAAACAAAGATATATTGCAGGTATTCATAATTATTATCGATAGTAAATTATTGTTTTATCCAAATAATGCAATGAGTGAATTTCTTGTCATCATAGCATTTAATACAGCATGAAACCAGCAGTGAAATAGAATCTGGAATCTGATTGGTTGAAATTAGCAATTGCTAAACTTTTGATTAAACAAGAAAGTGCAATTTTTCACCGATTTGGGATGGAAAATCAGACTGGAAAAGATGCTAGATGATTTACAATGCTCGATTGTATATAAAGTATGTCATTTTTGAGCTTTTTGAGGTCAACTTCAAGAAAAATCAATAATTATCAGAGTACTTTGACAGATGCATGTTCTTAAAAGGGCTGCTCTGATTGGTCAAAGTCTTTGTTAAAATCTGCATGTTGATAAAATCGGGCCTTAGTATCTTAGTTTGTAGCTGTATATATTTTAATTTAGTCTAGGTTATAATTTTTTTTTAATCTATATTTACTATTGTCATGTTTTTGAGCCATACGATAAATAAATAAAATAAAGGCCTGAAACCAAGACGCAACAATTCAAGCCGAGCCCTTCCCAGGTCACTGGAGCATTGCCAAAACTTGTCCGTTGTTCCCGAGCGTAACGAGTAGGGCAAAAAGCACATGCGTGGGTGCGTTGCCGCCGATCCACGTGTATAAAAAAAGACCGGAAGTACCGGCTATAAAGCGCCGACAAACGTTTCCGCGCAACGTTGAGGCGCTCGCAATATTTTTAACTTCGCTCTTTTAACGGAACCGCGTAGCGATTAGAAATGCGCGGGGACCACCCTCTCAGACTAAACACGTCAACAACCTTCGAAACGTAGGCGATGTGAACGACCCCAAAAATACAGCCCACGGCCATTGGTGGGAGGAAGCATTGAAATCGCAAAAAAATTTCAAAGTTGGGACTTTCCATTTCAGAAACAACAGCCTTTGAAATGACGAAGCTAGTGTACGGTGAATTAACAGCAGAAGAATAAAAAATGTAGTCAAGTTGATTGATTCAGTACTTCCCACACGTTCCGATGATACCAGTTTTATTATTTTCCCACAGCATGAAACTATAGTCTAGATGCCCCTGCAAACAAATCATCGCTCGCCAGACCGCAAAAAAAGTGTTTTATTCTACTAGGTGCTTCTTTCACAGGTCAATGGACAATATATCATGAATACAACAAATTTATCAGGAACCCCTAAAACGAAGTTTGAGATGTTTTTTATATTTTGTTTTTTATTATTGCCGCGCCGCCACTGAAATTATTTCTAAAAGCCATATGCACTTTCCATACTCGTCGCGGTAATAAATCTGTGTCAAAATGTCATTAAAGTCAACCATAGGCGTAGTTATGTCTCTGAATCTAGGGGGGCTTAAGTCCCTGGTTCTGGGATGGCTCAAGTCTCTGCCCTAGATACAATTAACTTAATAGACTGAATATCATTTGGATTTTTGGGGGGCTAATTTCATCCTTAGGGGGACTAAGCCCCCCCAAGCCCCACCTAACTAGACCTATGAAGTCAATTCAGAAGTTTCCACGTAACACAATACACAACGATCCAAAGTAATACTCGTATGTATTTTGTATGCATCGGAAAGCTCAAGTCCCTTGGTTCCTGTAATACACAAGGCAATATTCGGATGGACTTAAAAAAGTGTATTATACCGCTACGTCTTTCTCTCTCAGGTAAGTAGACGGCCTATTATAAGTACAAGTTTTGCAGCTTTACAACCCCCCACCCACAACCACCCCAATTTCACCCAAAAAAAAAGTAGAAAATGATCAGGAACCCCTGAAACGCCTAAAAACGAAGTTTGAGGCATATTTGAAAATTTTCGTTTTTTTCTAATTACTCCGCCGCCCATGCACCGATTTTCAAAATTGTAGCAACATTACATACTACGACCCTACACCATATCACTACCCAAATTCCATCAAAATCTATGCAGCGGTTACTGAGATTAGGAGGCTAGAAAAACGCCAACAGACAGACAGACAGACCGACAGACCGACAGACCGACAGACCGACAGACCGACAGACCGACAGACCGACAGACAGACCGATGGAAATGAGTGACGTGGATTTTCATTATGTAGGCATCATAAAATGCGCAAAAAGTATATTATCTCAAAATTGAAAATTTTCGCTATCACAATACTCCCCTCACCTATCGGTGTGGGAAGTAAAAAGCATGCTAAGAAAATACTTACTATTCGTTCGCCACCTCAAACGTATAGTGATTTCCCTCACAATGAAAACATTTAGGTGTACATTTATCTACTTGACATGAGCTAGAAACGTGTTCTCCATGCCATTTTGCACATCTTGGTTTGCTTTTGCATTGTCTGCCTAAATGTCCATAACGCATACAATTATTGTCACATAAAATTACCTTTTGAATAATAATTTGTAACTTCAAAAATTAACATGGTTAATAGCAGCATATTTCGGTAATTCCTGAGTTTCAAAGCACACAATCATAAAAAGTTTGTTAACCAGGGGAACTGGACATCGAACTGGAACACCTAGAGAACGCTCTCAAGGCAAACGGCTATACATAAAAGGGAATTACAAGAACAATGAGAAGAAATAAGGCAAAAGAAGAACATGAACCGATAGCTTTTCTACCCCATGTGCCTGGAATAACAGACAAAATAGGAAAAATATTACGAAAAGAAAACGTCAAAACCATCGACAATCCGACAAGAAAAATACAGGAGTATTTGAGAACGGATAAAAGAGACCCACTCACAACACTGGGGGTTTATCGCATACCATGCACATGTGGGAGTGTATACATAGGAACAATAATTTCAATAGAAAGAAGAAATACAGAAAGTCAGCAAGACATGGGTACCAATCCTAAAAGGCCTGAAGACACTGCCATACCGCAAGGGGGCGGGGCTACCAACGCTACCTGGTTGGGCCACGTCAATGTTAACAGGTATAAATACAGGTGCAGATCCTCCAGCCGTCAGTATTTTGGATGTCGCCGAAGTGAAATAGCTTCTGAAGATGCCAGCCACTCGTGGTGGCGAAACGTCAAGCCTTAATGCTAAACGTCGCCGGCCTAAAAACTCAAGAACCACAAATTCATTGGACGATGGCCGCGACAGCCTTACACAGTACATTATTGGCTATGAACCAATTTGTGGCTCGGTATAGTGCTTCTTGACATGAAATATTGAGGAAATTCTATTCTTCTAATATTATCATTGATTTCAGCCTCTGCATACCAGAAAATATCATTATTGCTGTTTTTTTAAACTAGCTCCTTTTTGGTTTTTCCGGGGGTCTATCCATAAGCTATAGGAAATTCAGTTAGGTTTTTTATTCTTGCTAGTTATACCCACGGCTAGATCTTAGCATATTCTTGCAAGTGAACTTCCAGGGCACAGATCCAATGGTGATAATAGGGGGAAGTCTTGGAGCCCATTCAGCGTTTAATCATAGTGACTTAGAAGAAGAGGAAGAATCCATAATAGCAATTGTACCATGTTAGAATAAAAAATAATAATCTCCCTAAACATTTGTTTTGTCGTTAAAAAATGTTCAAACGAAAGAACTGTAACTGTAGCTGTAGTTTTTGTACTAAATCAGTAAAATTCTCGACATTTGTAACATCATCTATTAAAGTCGACGTCGACACCATAGTTGACGCGTAGACAACTGAACCCTGTCAGGGACCAATTTCAACATAAAATGATAAATAATCTCAGTAATATTGACTAGTTTCTGAAGTGTACATTTATACAGCATCCTCATTATGGCTAGGTGATAGTGTGTAGCACCATCGTGTCAACAACAAAATTCTGCTTGTCGAATATCTAATTTATTTAACAATCAATAGCGATTTGAATTGTTTGCCGTCCAACATCAAAATGCCATGTCGACGTCCTACTTATCAATCAACAATCCACAATCCAACCTGCATTATTGCCAAATGCTGTTCGACTTATTTAGGATACGTATTTGTATAATTTTAATACGCTTTTGCAATGATTGTTAATTTATCTGGCCGACCTGAGGCGCAGCCTTGTGCTAAATTATTTTCGGGTACCTCTCTAAGCTATTACAAATAATGTTAAAATAATGCTAATTAAAATGGCAATATCGAATAGATCAAGGCAGAATGCCGAGGACAAGCGAAGATATTTTCGAGGTGAAGACTAATGTATAGCAAATACAGTTATTTCTAACGAAAACATAAATTCAAAATGTTTTCTGAGACTCTCGATATGAAGGATGCAAATGTTCATTCGACTGCATATAATTTATCGCCTGAGTTTGATTTTTTTTCTATAAAATGTTTCCATCAACCTTAAAGATTTTCTTCTCTGAGGGTCCCTTTTCAAGAGATAATCAGAGAAATAGTAAATTCGAAGTGTTTTCTGAAACTTCAGCTATGAAGAAAATGGTAGCATGGGCTACATTCTGAAAATGTTTATTTGACTGGATTGTTTGTCGTCTAGGTTTGATGTTTATCCTATAAAATTTCTCCAGCAATCCCAAAAAAGGGATCCAAAACTGATCCAACTAACTACAGACCTATAGCTCTGCTATCTGTGATCAGTAAAGTGATGGAGAAATGCGTCAACTAGGAGCTCACGAAATACCTTGAGCCCTATCACATAATAATCAACGACAGACAATATGGATTCCGACACCAAAGATCAACTGGAGATCTCCTGGCTTACGTCACACATGTATGGAGCAAACTCATCCAATCATTTGGCGAGGCTCACGTCGTTGCTCTCGATATTTCAAAGGCATTCGATCAACTGTGGCATGCAGCTCTCCTAAGCAAGCTCCCATCTTACGGGCTCTCTGCTAAGCTTTGCGGTTGGCTCGCAGACTTCCTCTCAGGTCGAAAAATCTGTCATGGTAGACGCCTTTTCTTCTTCCTTCCATAACAACAAAGCTGGGGTTCCGCAGAGATCGGTATTGGCCCCGACATTATTTGTGGTCCACATCAATGATCTACTCTCTATAGCACTAACACCCAATCCACAGTTTTGCGGATGATAGTACTTTGCATGCACTATCAAATAAGAAGTGCCCAAGCTAACACCAGGTTCTAATGAACAACCGGGCTCTGCCAAGGAGTCACCCATTCAAGCTCTTAGGAGTCAACATTACACAAAATCTGATCTGGCACGAACAAGTTGCGTCAATTGCAACAGCTGCTGGTTAAAATCTTGGGTACCTATTCAGAGCCAGAAAGTACTTTTCACCATCTAATCTACTGTATAAAGCACAGATAAGACCCAGCCTGGAGTATTGCTCTCATGTCTGGGTAGCTGCTGCCCCTACTACCCTGTCTATACTAGATGCCGTCCAGAGAAAGGCAATTCGACTAGTTGGTGACCCGGCCTTAACGCGTCACTTCCAGCCACTTTTCTCACTGGCGTGTGGTTGGTAACCTCTCACTCTTCTACAGATATTCAAACGGAGTCTGCTTCTCTGAGCTATCCTCTATCCTCTATCATCTCATCTCATCATCTCATCCTAAGGCGGTCATTCTTCATACATCAAGAACCGAATAACAACCGCACATTTATTCCCAGGGTGTCCAAGGCTTGGGATGGACTGCCAGGAGATGTATTTATTGATCCTGCGGGTATTGGCTCATTCAAATCCCGCTTTAACAAACTTCCCTTAACAACTTTTTCACAGCAGCCGCGGTACTCTGGTATTTAGGCTCTGCCTACGCGGTCTGCTCTGTTCTACCGAAGTAAAAAGCTTTTGAAAGGGAGGACGAGACTTAAAACTAGAACCTCTATGAGACATAAAGAGAGGTTAGTCAAGAAGTATACCCACTCAGAGCAATAATAATCCTGTATACAATAACTGCCAGAATATATGAAGCAATTACCGTCAATTTTACCTTCGAAATTGTCCCCTCATTACCATATGCAAGACAACAGATCACAGGCGGTAACCACACCCACAAGATCCTTCTTGTAGCTCTCTACAAAAAAATACGGAAGTGAATGTTTAAGCCATCGCATGTGATTGAACAGTTGGAAAGGGTTGTAAGCTGACGACAGTATGATTGCTGGATCAAATGTCTGTAAATGTAAAAAAATTACGTCAAGCTGCAGGGCTTAGTAATTTCCGTGCAAGGAAAATATCCAGTCAGTGATGATGGCCGGAACTTATAGGAGCAAGATAAAAAAATATTTTGTTAACTTAATTTACCTTCTACATACATAAAAATAAAGTTTTGGATGGAGAATATAATATGCTTTCATTCAAATATACCGTATATTCCAATATGTGGAAAGATGTAATAATCTCAAACCAAAAATGTGATATTTTTGATTATACACAGAGAAATATGTCGTTCTGTCAAAGACTTACGCTTGGATTCAATGGGAAGCTACACTCAGCATTCCTCAAATACAGCGATGTTTTATCCAATGGGAAGTGTATAGTTGGTAACGAATTATATCGTATTGTCGATTCAACTACAAGATATCATTGGATTCCAATGAATAATTCAATCGCAGCCTGTCGTTGAATCGAATCTGTGTTTGGTAATTGATTCTAAACTACTTTCTTTTCCTTGGACCAACATATTTTATTGCAAGGACAGCTGATCGATTCGTTTGGATGTTTCATTGTGTGATTTTTAAGTTAAGTTATAAGGAGCATGATATAAGAATAATTAGACATAAGCCTGCACCGGTTGTTGCATTTTTACCTGAAATATAACTGCCTGACTAATCTAAATACCTACAGTCAAATGTGGGTGTTAGCTCTTCTATATAAGCCCCAATTTCTCAGTAGGTCCTTTATTTAATATATAACTGGACACATTTAAATCATCCAATTGCTGATGCAATACGCAAAACCACGAGATGACACAACACGGCTAACACCGAAACAACACGACGAAACAACCTCGTCCATGTTGGCGGGTTGGCATCGATAATAACACTGAGATGCCCTGTTCTTTAAAGAAAGAGCGTAAAAAGTTACGATCATTGAATCGGGACATCAGTTCCGCCGAATACTGATTATAGTTCAGCGAACAACAAGGGCCATTGAAACAAAATTAATTTTTATCAGATGAATTATCACGAACTGCTGTTGCAGTAATAATTTTGTACATTGAATAGATTGTATACTGTGATTACTTCGATTGAATTCTTTCAATGATATGGATTTGAAACAATTGCAAATATATTTAAAGCGATGGAAAAACATCCAAATACTATCAATGAATTGGAAACGCAACAGTATTTTTTTCTGTGTATACAGGGATCTGTCAATATATTTTGTTGTTCCCCCAGTAACTGAAGGGCACTCATTAATTTCCAGTCCTCACAAATCCGTTACCACTAACTATATTCCGAAATATTATCATGCAACCGGTAGTACTAAAATCCTTTCAATTTTTTTGTTTACCGTTGTGTACTTATGTAATTAAAATTGATCAAGTTGTATGGCAAAATGTTCTTTTGTTAAAGGAATAACTTACATAATGCAATTTTGCGAGCGACCTTAACAAAAGTTATCAATGTCACTATGAAATTGCTAAAATCATGTCGGCTACAGTTCGATTAATTCCAAGTAGAAAGTTAAAAAAAGCCAATTAATTTAGCAGAAATGAACGAACCAGGCAAAATTTTTATAACTGTCACTTCGCAACGATTTCTGGTAGGTGGTTGACACCAGAAGTGTAGAATGCTTTTCGCATGATTCAACTGCATTACAAGGTAGCTTTGAACTTGCTGGAAAAACTCATCGGGAGAAATATTGATTTTCTGAATGAATCAAAAATATTTTTTTTACATGAGAAGATTAAAAATATCCTCTAGTTTTAAAATCGGCTATAAAAAAGCCCCTGATGCATATTCGTATACAGGGTGATGTAGAATGCAAAAGCTAGATTTTCTCTCTTTTTTTAAATGTAACCCCCAATATTTTATTATACCAAAGAATTGCTTTTAATATGCTCATTTATCTTTGTATAGCACTTGTTGTACCTACGTCCATCAGTTTCCGAGATATTTCGATTTTTCGGTAAATTTAAAATATAGCTTCATTTGTGTACTGAAATTTATTTATTTTGAGAAAGTACTATCTAATTTGTTTTTTATTTAACGAACAACTAAATTATAAGGTCATGATACTATTTAATGAAGTGAAAACTCTAAATTATCGAGATAATAAAGTCAAGTATGCTGAGGAAACAATTTTGTAGGCGTGATGCATAATTATCAAGCAGATTTATCAGGTAGGCTTTGAAAAATTGGCAGTTTTCATAACCTGCTCAATAACTCCGTAGTGTGTGAAAAACCAGCTTTAAAAATTAATTTTTCCATTGAGGATATTTAGGAAAATTTTTGAGAAATTGTCTACTTGTCTAGAATATATCAACTATGAACAGCAATATCCAGAACGGAGGCACTCTAAAACTAAAGCGGCTGGCTAATAAAAAACAGCTGATTGGGAAAATATTTGTAAGAAATTATATCGTCACCCAAATACACGAATTAATATACTGTCTCACGACAAGTCATACCGATGTCAAATTTATTTGGGTTCCCTCTCACGTGGGTATAACGGGCAACGAGTTAGCAGATCAAGCAGCTAAAGAAGCAGCAAATATGGACACCACCCTAACCTACAACCTTTCAGCGTCGGACATGAAAATCCACGTGGCTGATCTAGCTATCAAACAATGGAACCTCAAGTGGCAAAGCAACCCATCAAAACTGCGAGACTTGAAACCAAAATTCGGCCCCTGGACCACAGTGACTACAAACAGGTGGCAACAATCCATCATCACTCGTCTACGCCTGGGACATACGAGAGCAACTCACGGCTACCTCATTGCACGCTCAGGTGAACCGCGATGTACACTGTGTGACGTGATACTTTCTGTGAACCACATACTTATTGAGTGCCCAATGTTAGAAGTGTATAGGTTAAGACATAATCTCTATGGCCCAATCAATGTACTGTTAGGCACTAACTGTGATGTTGTCAGTATTATTAAGTTCCTTAAAGACTCAAATTTACTGTATGAAATATAAACTATCCACTCCCCGCTAATGACCATCAGGTTTATGCGGTTTTTTAGAAATAAAAAAAATCTTTGTATACAACCTTTCGTGGTAGTTGTTCCGCCACTGGCAAGACCTGATTGCAGGCTCGCTATCAAGCGAAGTTATTTTTTATCATACCATACACAATATTATGTGTGTACTTTGGCAAGTAAGGATGCAGCAGTAGTAATAATGTTCGGTAGATTTTTTACAAGGATACTACTTGTCGAATCGTAAAACTGTGAAACAGATGGTGGAATTAAGGGCATGATAAGTTGTTGTATGATAAGGATTTGTTTGCGTTTAAATTTTGAGTATTATAAATGATAAATTTAGGACAGTTGATGGTGATAAAAAAAAAACATGTTCAATGTTGCAACTATTATATTTGATGACTAATGCGTGTGTAAATAATTTAGAGCTGTACTCAGAAAATGTGTCCATACCTATGTATGATTTATGTACTATATACATTATAGGCAAGCCTAAGTCGTTTGCCGACTTTGTTAGGAAAAAAAATTAGCTATAGCTGGGAAGCGGCAAAAATAGTATAGCGAGGTGTACTCTTTAAACTGGATTCCAAGCTTTCGGAGAACTATGCCTCCATCATCAGGAAAAGTTTTTTGAGATTGTTGCTTAGGTTAGAAAATACAAAATGGAACATATTGGTTAGACTCGCAAACAAATTTTTTAAAATATTATGATACTTAATCATATCCTCGTCAATTAATTCATCACACACAACATTTAGGTTAAAAAATCTATAGATTGACAATATAAAATTAGATATCTGTTTCGTTCGAGGACTGGTACCACAATCACACAAAGATTACGTCTTGACGTTTTCCTTTCGTAACATTTTTCCTATTCTGTCTGTTATTCCAGGTACATAGGGTAGAAAAACTTTTGCTATCGGTGCAGGTTTTGCTTTTTCCCTATTTCTTCTCATTGTTCTTGTTATTTCCTTTTCTGTTTAACCGTTTGCCTTAAGAGCATTCTTTAGGTGCTCCAGTTCGGTGTCGAGTTCCTCTGGCTCGCACACTTTTCTAGCCCGTTCTGTCAAAGTTCTAATAATTCCGTACTTCTGAGATGGGTGGTGGTTTGATTCTTTATGTGGTCAGTATGAGTTGGTTTTCTATATACCTTCTGTCCTGAGGGACCTGAATACACTACCATATCGCGAGGGGGCGGGGCTACCAAAGCTACCTGGTTGGGTCATGTCACCATTAACAGGTATAAATACAGGTGCAGATCGACCAGCCGTCAGTATTTTGAAAGTCGCCGAAGTGAAATAGCTTCTGAACATGCCATCCACTCGTGGTGGCGAAATGTCAAGCTTTAACTTTAAACGACGCCGGCCTAAAAACCCAAGAACCACAAATTCACTGGACGATGGCCGCGAAAGCACATGGACGCCTTTATACTATTGGCTTAAAAAGCCACTAATATTTGGTTCTTTTTTTTTTTTGTTCTATTTGCACTGTCCCTGGCGCTGCAACTGAAATATGTCGAGAAGTACATAAAGAATAAAATATCAACGAGCCCAAGAGAGAAGCAGGTTCCATGAACTAATACGTAAGAATCACATATCCTAGTCCGACTCTGTTCATTGCAAAGTAATTCGACATACTTTTGAACGAATCGAACGCTCAATGTAAGGTCATCGACTGCTTTTCATAACTTCGAGTACGAATAGATGATAAGTCCGTGAACCTATTTTTAATTTGTACGTAAATAAAAAACAAACAGCTTCATTAAACAATTTCCAGCACAATTTTAGATTAGCTTATTTGTTATTCCGTTTTTCGTGGAAAGGAGCGTAGCTCTCGATGATAGGAGCATGGGCGCCGTTTGGGTGGGGCAAGGGGGGGCACTTGCCTCCCCCTGGAAGTTGCAAAATATATTTTTGGTATGTATGAAATCAATTACCTTTTCTCTTTAATTCATCATCATAGTCACAATGTCTTAACAGACATGTTGTGAACTCGTAAAATGCATTAAGTCGGAGCTAGAGTATTGCCGACACGAATATTATCAATAGTTTTGAGAACTGTAGCTCGCCATCGTTCGCGATTTACTCCCAGTTCAGTGGCGCTCTTGATACTCATATCTAGCAACTGTTTCGTCGTATCCACCCAGCGTGTAGGGGAACGGCCACGGCGCCGCCCACTCGGGGCGTGACCCTGAACTAAAAATTTCTCCATATTATCGCTTCTGTGGATATGTCCGAAGAATGTAAGCATTCTAATCGACACAATGGAGGATACTCTCTTTGGATTACCGAGCTCATCCAATATGGAAACATTAGTTCGATGGGCGGTATAAGGAATTCTCAGCATTCTCCTCCACGTCCACATCTCAAAAGCATCTATGCGAGCTCGATCTGCCTTTTTAACAGTCCAAGTTTCCGAGGCGTACAAAAATATGGAGAACACAAGAGACTGAACCAGTGACATTTTGGTAGCTTTAGTGATGTTATGGTCACGCCATGTTTTAGCAAGCTTTGTCATGGCCACCCGTGCCTGTTGAATGCGCCGTCGAATCTCATTCTCACAACTACCTGAATTGTCGATCAAAGAACCGAGGTACACAAAAGTTTGAACTACCTCACAACGGCGTAGGGATGTGGCGACCCCATCGCCCAGAGGTGATGGTACACCTTGCACCGACGACGGTGCATCATGTACTATTATCTCTGCAATCAGCCACAGGGGGGAGAAGTGGAGTCACTTAGCTTCGCCCGCGGTGCAATCACCCCCACATCGGAATATTTCCGGGAAACTAGAAATAGGTTCCCGCAAATAGGCGGCGCCAAATGGCCTCATGGTTCATGTTCCGTCGCTGGGCCGATGTTCCCGGTTTCTCATAAGTGACAAATTGGATTAATTAGAAGTAAAAAATGCTCAATGGCTCTTCCAGGATCAAAAGATTCCGGAGGTAAAATACCTGGCCGTTCGGATCTCCGGGTGCCAGGTGGTCCGGGGGGAACATTAAGCGAAGTTTGTTCAAAGAATTGTGCTGCCACTCCTCGTCAGGCTAACAACAGAAGCCGCCCTTCGCAGCAACTTCGCACTGACGACCGGCCCGAAGGCCAGAGAAACTTTTTCAGGGCCGACTTTACAAATATACGAGGACTTGCCTCCAACATAAACTCTGTCCATCAACACCTTCAGGCAGAGAAGCCACACATTCTGGCTCTTACGGAAACTCAAGTCGGCTCTTCAACAATGGATAACTGCTTCAGATATCCCGGATATGACTTATACACCCGATTTAGACGTAGGTTTGGCGTATGCGTGTACGTTAAATCTGGGCTTTCTTGTCATCGAGAAGAGGAGCTCGAACTGGAAGGATTTGACATCATATGGCTCAAAATATCCTTCCAAAATCATTCCAAGTTTATATGCTGCATTTATAGGCCACCAAGCAATAACAACTGCAAAGAGCTCTTCGAGAAGCTTTCAGCCACTGTGGACGCACTGCAATCTGATCACCCTCATTCAGAGATAGTCTTTCTGGGGACTTCAACGTTCACAACTCCTACTGGCTCAAACACTCAAACAAAACGGACGACGAGGGACGTGAAGCTGAAGCCTTCGCTATTAGCTGCGGCTTGGAGCAGATAGTCAAAGAACCAACAAGGATCCCCAGCCGCCACGGAGATTTTGCTAGTTTGTTGGACCTATATCTAACAACTACTCCAACAATCTACACAGTGAAAGTAACTGCTCCACTGGGATCGTCTGACCATAACACCGTCTCAACGCTATGCAGAATGGATTCTCCAGATCTCCACCATGCAAAGCCTCGCCGGGTCTGGCATTACAGATCAGCAAAGTGGGACGATCTAAGAGAATACTATCAGTCCTTTCCCTGGAACGACGTCTGCTTCAAGTCACGAGACCCATCAGCTTGCGCCCAAGAAATAACAGAGGTATTGATATCTGGCATGGAAGCCTATATTCCTCATGTCGTCAAGCATCCCTCCAAAAACAAGCCATGGTTCAATCAGCGCTGTAGAGATGCAGTTTCCTCTAAAAACTACCATTACAAAGAATGGAGGAAAAATCCAAATGCCGAGAACCACCGCAGTTTTATCGACGCCAGAAATCACTGCAAACGCGTGATTGACAGCAGCAAGGAGGAACACAACCAAAAAATTAAGAACAAGCTCCTCTCATGTCCTAGTTCGTCCAGAACATTCTGGTCTGTAGCTAAGGCTGTTAGTCAGAACTTTTCCTATTCGTCAATACCACCCTTGACCGGAGAGGACGGGTCCATCGCTTCTGCTCCTAAAGAAAAAGCAGACATCTTGGGGAAGCTCTTCGCAGCCAATTCTACTGTAGACTTTCAAGGAAGTACTCTGACCACCACCATAAGCGTGAACTCGAGAATGGCAGAGGTCAGATTTCAACATCGAGATGTAAAAAGCATCCTCCAAAAACTGAACACCAATAAAGCTACTGGTCCAGACCAAATTCCAGCCATTGTCCTTAAACGCTGTGCCGTTGAGCTTGCACCTATTCTTTGCAAGCTCTTCAAACTTTCGTATCAACGAGGCGTGTTTCCCGATTCGTGGAAGATTGGCTGCGTGCAACCTATCCCTAAGAAAGGCAAAAAAACTGATCCCACCAACTATAGACCTGTGGCTCTTCTCAGCATCATGTCTAAGGTTATGGAGACTGTCATTAACACACAGCTCCTGAAATACCTGGACAACAATGACATCATAAATGATCGCCAGTAGGCTTCCGCAAGCACAGGTCTACAGGTGACCTCCTTGCCTACGTCACTCACTTGTGGAACAGAGCAATAGACAAACATGGCGAATCCCGTGTTGTTGCACTTGACATATCGAAAGCCTTCGACAGAGTGTGGCATGACGGACTTCTGGTCAAGCTTGCTGCTTATGGACTACCACCTGGCCTGCGCCAGTGGCTGAACAGCTTTTTGAACGATCGATCTCTGTTTGTTGTAGTCGAGGGCTGTTCATCAGACGTATTTTCAATAAACGCCGGTGTTCCTCAGGGATCTGTCCTATCCCCTACACTGTTTCTGCTGTACATCAACGAGCTGCTGGAAATAACATCCAATCCAATCTACAGCTTCGCAGATGACAGTACATTAGTGTCTTGCATGGAACCAGGCAAGCCACTATCATCCCAGGAGACATTACGTCGGCGACAGCAGCATGCCTCACAGATCAACGCAGATATCAAAACAATTGTAGAGTGGGGATTAGCAAATAAAGTACAGTTCAACGTACAAAAAACTCAGGCAACAACACTGACAAAGAAGTCTCACGATGGCTTACCAACCGTGGAAATGGAGGGTCACCCCATTGTCGAATCACCTTCCGTCAAGCTCTTGGGAATCAACATCAACAATAACATGTCCTGGCACGACCACGTCGTCAGTATTGCTAAAACGGCATCCCAGAAGCTTGGAGTTTTGTTCCGCTGTAGGAAGTTGTATACGCCAGAGCAACTGCTGCTGCTCTACAAGGCACAGATCCGACCATCGCTGGAGTATTGCTCCCATGTATGGGGATGTGCTCCGAAGCACTCTCTAAAGCTTCTGGACACTATCCAGAAAAGAGCAATTAGATTAATCGATACGCCTAACCTCACAAAGGACCTCCACAGCCTGGAACATCGAAGGAGGGTGGCTGACCTATGTCTGTTTTACAGATTCTATCACGGAAGATGTTCGAGTGAGCTCTCCCAGATAATAACACCAAAGGCCGTCCGAACCAGGAATACTAGAGAAGCTCTGCGAGCTCATCCTTACCAGGTCGAGGTCCTTACTCCCCGAACCAGTCTCCTCCAGCATTCCTTCTTTTGGAGAACTTCGACGCTGTGGAATCAGCTGCCGGGGAATTTGTTTCCTGACGGCTACAACCTGCAGAGTTTCAAATCTAACGTGAACAGACATTTGTCCTCTCGCAGCGCTCCTACAGCGCCATAGGCTTTCAGCCTTTGCGGGAGGCCGACCATAAAAAAAAAACGGCCTATTGACTTTATTTCTCGATGATTGCCATGCTCTCTATCTACGGTAATAACCTTGGTCTTGTTGTAGTTAATACCAAGACCATATGCTGCACTGTGTTGTTCTAAAACGTTCAATAGAGCTACTAGTTCTTCTCTTTAACTACGTTCTTCCAAATTCCTAAACTATTTTCGAAGCTTTGGACTTTTTTTTATGAAATGTGAAGGCTCCGTGTAGAGTATCAGTAATCCAACACCACCAATGACATGAAAAAAAGGAGCAAACAGACGGTGATCGGTCACAAGCACGGTTTAATTTTTACCTGTTTTCAGAAAGGGCACCGGTCACTTGCGCGCCAGAAGAAAACTAAGCTTCGGTGTTTCTAATGACAACGTACCTACCTTCTATTCCTAATCATTAATAATTATGACCAAAACGTGGTTGAATTTTCTTGCGAAAAAAGTTCAAATTTTCTGTACTCCTGTAGTAAGGTATACGTAGATGACACTTTTGACTACAGTACAAAAGTGTTTTCTCTATTATTTATAATTCACTCTTTTAAAAATGTTTTTTTTTATTCTAAAAAACCGCATAAACCTGATGGTCATTAGCGGGGAGTGGATAGTTTATATTTCATACAGTAAATTTGAGTCTTTAAGGAACTTAATAATACTGATAACATCACAGTTAGTGCCTAACAGTACATTGATTGGGCCATAGAGATTATGTCTTAACCTATACACTTCTAACATTGGGCACTCAATAAGTATGTGGTTCACAGAAAGTATCACGTCACACAGTGTACATCGCGGTTCACCTGAGCGTGCAATGAGGTAGCCGTGAGTTGCTCTCGTATGTCCCAGGCGTAGACGAGTGATGATGGATTGTTGCCTCCTGTTTGTAGTCACTGTGGTCCAGGGGCCGAATTTTGGTTTCAAGTCTCGCAGTTTTGATGGGTTGCTTTGCCACATGAGGTTCCATTGTTTGATAGCTAGGTCAGCCACGTGGATTTTCATGTCCGACGCTGGAAGGTTGTAGGTTAGGGTGGTGTCCATATTTGCTGCTTCTTTAGCTGCTTGATCTGCTAACTCGTTGCCCGTTATACCCACGTGAGAGGGAACCCAAATAAATTTGACATCGGTATGACTTGTCGTGAGACAGTATATTAATTCGTGTATTTGGGTAACGATATAATTTCTTACAAATGTTTTCCCAATCAGCTCTAGGGAGTTCAGCGAGTCTGTTACAATTATAAATTTATGATTGTTACTGTCTCTTATGAATTTTAGTGCTTCCAGTATGGCGTACAGTTCTGCACTTAGTATGGTTGGGTAATCGGTAAGTTTTATGGTACGTTTGTATGAATGTGTGACTATTGCTGCTCCGGATTTTTGGTCGCTTTTAGATGCATCTGTGTAAATTATTGTGTATCCAGGGTAGAGATCGAGTATCTTTAGATAGTTTTGATTGATGAGAGCTCTTGGAGTGTCCTGTTTATTGAATTCTGTCAGCGTTGTGATGATGTCTATTGTAGGTATGATCCAGGGAGGGATAGATGGAGGTAGTTCTGCATAAGTTGAAAAATCTGGAGAGATGTGGAGACCTTCCAGACAGAGGTTAATTCTTTGGTTGAATGGGATTCCGACTATCGAGTTTCTGTTACAGGTAGGACTGAATAGATATTTATGGATGGGTATATTTGGCTGGGATGCAATTTTAAAGGAGTATGATATGCTTAAAAGTTTCCTTCTCATCTGAAGTGGAGCCTCACCGGATTCCTGATACAAGCTGTTGACGGGAGTGGTTCTAAAAGCGCCCAAAATAATGCGTATGGCAGAATTATGCATCGTGTCTAGTTGTTTCAGAAGATACGGTTTAGCTGATGCATAGGCAATACATCCATAATCAATCTTTGATCTGATTAAATTTCTAAATATGGTCCTTATATACCTGTGGTGTTTATGTTACTACGTAACAAAAATTAAATTCTACATATTTTTTAGATTTCAAATTGTGAGTCCATCATTGTGAAGAAAAGAATTTATCTTTTAACCCCTCATAAATAATGTGTGATTTTAAAATCGCCATCCATAGAAATAAAGCAAGTTTGGCCTAACTGTACAATAATAGGGTATAGATTTCGTCTAATTTATTAGAGCCTGGTTCAATACAGAACTAAAGATTATTTGTAGCTTATAAAGATGCTAATCCTGAAATTTGGCTTTGGTTGAGTAGGTTACGCAATGTTTTGTAGAAGACCTTTATCCCACATAGCACTGGATGATATGAGAATATTCTGTTCACATTCACTACGGACATTACGAATATTCTGATAAAATTCTATGGATAATTAGAATATTTACAGAATATTCTTTGAACGTTCGAAATGGTAAAAACACGCTATATTCCTAGAATATTCCGGCGAATATTCCGCAAGGATATTACAGGAACAATCGTAGTAGAATGTTTTTGAATATTCTAGGAACATTTTGTCTAAATTATCTCATATAGGAAACATTTTCATGGTATTATGGATACTGTTCCAAAAATAATAGGACCTACTAGTGGCAGATGGTCACGAAAGTTAAGTGGTTAGACATCTCTCAGTCTAAAGATGTTTAAAATATAGTGTAAACATGTAAACCTGTTGCATTTAACCTCAAAATTCTACTCACATTATATAATCATATAACGAACCATGCACCATAAGTAGGTGACCATAATTTGGAACACTGTCGCACACTTTATAAATAACAACTTTATTGTACAAAATTGGATATAAATGCACGCCTTTCACGAATAAAACTCGTGAATCGCTAAAATGCCCACCCCACATCACATGCTTATTACAAATCCAAATCGAAGGTGAAGCACAGAACACTTGAAGCGAAGAATAGAGTGACAACCTGACAAGATTGACAACTGACGAATGAACGACACCATAGTCACCATACATCACCATAAGATGCTCTCATTTTACCGTATTGCTGCCAATGGCTAATTCACTAATAAACTTTTGAAAATTGGACATAATACTTATTAGGTATGTTTAGGAGGATGAACGCAAAACGAATAGAACTAAATGAAAGTTTTTTTTAATTCACAGAGAAAGGTGCAAATATAAATTAGCAATACCTCATACTGAATATTATTTGCCTACATACCTACAGAAAATAGTTCTGTTACGAATATTACTAAATGTTCTTCAGAAAATAGCTACATAGCTTGTTCTTAGTAGATTATTAAAATAATATTCTATGAAGAATATTATTTTAATAATCTAGAGAAATAACGAATATTCTATGATTCTACTGAATATTCATGGAACATGTAGGAGATTTAAAAAATATTCATAGAATATCCAGTGCTATGTGGGATGCCATTATTGGCTGGATCCACTGGATTCAAAACATCTATTATTTATTCAAGTAAATTGTATTTCAGTATTTGGAATTTCACAGTAAAATTCATAAGGATTATCCACGGCGTTAAGGAGTTCTCACATCGTAGCATGAAGATCCCTGTCGTAGTCTAAATTTCGTACACCACTGCATTTTTGTTTGATAAGGAATACTATGAGATGTTCATGTACATCTCTCTTCTTCGGACAAGTTTGTTTAAGATTCAGAAACAGTTTGCGGAGATAAATCTTACAACAAAACGATACACAAACGTTTTTAGAATTACTGTGTATACCTAGACGTACTCGCATGTATAAATTTCTAATGGAATGGGCAAATATTTAAAAAAGTAATCCACCTGATAAATTGAGAGCATAACCCCGGCCACACGCCACACGTGCAAGCTTTACCTCGTACTTACTTGTGAAAACCAGTTTGTATCGGAAAGCCCTTGCGTGTGGACGGTAGCTCGCGCAAACCGAAAAGCGCGGCTTGTGTAGATTTGCTGAAAGTTTTGGATTGCGCCGGGATCGTCGAGAACTACCCACGTGCGGCGTCTGGTGTGACGTCACACGTAGCACCATCAGGCCCGGTAGCTCTCGACGGTCCCGATTGCGCCAACTGGTCTGCATGGTAAAGCCTATGTGTGTGGACCATAGGGTTTAGTTTTAAGGATATCAGCACCATGGGCGTCGTTTGATGGGAGGGCAAGGGCAATCTAAAAATACTGGTATTGAACTATTTAATATACTTCCACAGAATGTCGCTAATCTATCGGAGAATGCCTTCAAGAGAAAGATTAAAAGTCTTTTAAAAACATTGCGCCTTATAGCATTAAAGAGTGCAAACAGCATTTGGAGGCCTGTTGATTTATCTTAAGTTGTCTTTATTCATATGTACAGATGTATTTGTTTCTCGTAATTGCTATTTTATAATATTTTATAATCTTTTACGTGTGTGTTTGTGTCATGATATTGTTGTATTTTACCATTTACTCTCTTTAAGCTATTCAGTTACATTAATTACTCTTACTATGTATAGCATTGTAGACATGATTTATTATAGCATTTTATAATTTTTATACATTTGGTTTATTTTTATTTTATAATAATTGGTGAATCAAAATTCTATTCTATTCTAGACTATTATTGAGATTAAAACTACATCCTGTTCTGAATTGAGTTCAAAATTTCATGTCTGTCCCTCGTCGGAAGCCTAATTCAAAACTAGCAGCAGTATTTATGACAAACATGCATTTATAGGTATGCGAGTTAATAAAAATGTTCTGTTCTAACTGTGAAAGATATTTCTATCATCTATAATGCTCGGTTGCAATATTTGGATTCAAATGCAGCATCACATTTTAATAATTCTCTCCACGCAGTTGTTTGGTTGTCAACACAGCTGTGTTAACTATATCTACCTGTTGAGCTGACAACATTTCTGGAATGTTATTTGTGTAATTGGATCTCATTCAAAATGTTTGCCTATTGGGGCCGTAGTAGAAAAAAATACGAAAACACTATTGTTTTCGAATCATGGTTTGAAGCTCTCTTCCTTTATTTATACAAAAGATGAACTGTTTATCAAATTTCTCCTCGTTTAGCCGTTAATAAAACTATGTTATATAGAATCTATAACAGAAATATGATAAGGAAATTTTCTTTAGCAGGGTATATTTATGATTCTGTTGTCTCCACGTTGAAGCTCAAGTAAGCTAGCATACAGAGTTATACATTTTACTTCCCACACCGATAGGTGAGGGGAGTATTGTGATCGCGAAGATTTTCGATTTTGAGATAACACGCTTTTTGGGCGTTTTATGATGCCTACATAACGAAAATCCACGTCACTCATTTCCGTCGGTCTGTCTGTCGGCCTGTCTGTCGGTCTGTCGGTCTGTCGGTCTGTCGGTCTGTCGGTCTGTCGGTCTGTCGGTCTGTCGGTCTGTCGGTCTGTCGGTCTGTCGGTCTGTCGGTCTGTCGGTCTGTCGGTCTGTCGGTCTGTCGGTCTGTCGGTCTGTCGGTCTGTCTGTCGGTCTGTCTGTCTGTCTGTTGGCGTTTTTCTAGCCTCCTAATCTCAGTAACCGCTGCATAGATTTTGATGAAATTTAGGTAGTGATATGGTGTAGGGTCGTAGTAGGTAATGTTGCTACAATTTTGAAAATCGGTGCATAGGCGGCGGAGTAATTAGCAAAAAACGAAAAATTTCAAATATGCCTCAAACTTCGTTTTTAGGTGTTTTAGGGGTTCCTGATCATTTTCTACTTTTTTTTGGGTGGGGGTGAAATTGGGGTGGTTGGGGGGGTGGGGGGTTGTAAATCTAAAAAAATTGTTGTACTTACACAGAAAGAAAATTTGTTCGTAAAATTAATAATCTATCGTCATCAATTTTTTGAACATTAATATTATGAATCGGACATTGAAACAGTGATTTCACATCATAGTTTAATGTATTCGTACATTAAGACAATGATTCGGTGAACATTGAACAATAAATGTAAAACATCAAAAAGTAATCATAAATAAACATGGATATAAAGTTATGCAGTTATGAACTTATGTTCATTATCATTGAAATAATGAAAAATCCTTCATAAATCTATGAGCAGCAAACGTAAGAAATTAATGAAGAGGTTTTCATTGGTTAATGAACACTAAACGTTAATTCAACGTATAGTAAGCATTAACTTGTAACAACGCGACATACATCAATCACACCAAACATTATTATTACGAACAGCGTTATTAGTTTTGGTACGTCTACTTCTCACATCTATTGCCCCACCATCACTATTGGTCACGTGTTCGACGCTGCCGAATCCCAAGTCGTCGCGCCTAACCGGTGAGGATTATTCGGAATGTATTGCTGAAAGTGTGGCTGTGATGACAGGTGGAACGTGGAACTCAATATTATCTCTCTGTAAGTTGGAATCTGTTGTTGGAATAACCCTTTTGTTCCGTGTGGAATCGTTTGTATCTTGTGTTTCATTGCTCATATGCTCATAGCATTCTTGCGGACCTAATCCTGTGTATGTTCTATGCTTTCGAATTCTGAATTGTGAGACTGTGATACAATCGGAAAGATCAGAAACGGCGGTCAATTAAACTAAAACTTTATAGAAAAGTTAGTTCTGGTTCGAGAACTGACAAAACTTAAAGGTAAGTAACTTTTGTTTTCTGATTTGTTAGCTAAATATGTGTGAACGTGGGTATTCATTCTAGCTAAGCAATGGACATTGTTAATTAGCACGTGTTACTTTTTTCAGCTAATTTGACCGAACAACGGAACAACTATTACGTAGACTGGGAAAATAAGTGCTATCGTGTTTTTTATATTTTGGGCCCATCTGAATGTTTTACCCACACTAAAAATTCTAGTTTTGAAATAACCGAGATTACAAACTATTTCATAAGCACCAGCTGGAAATCGTGTCAGTTTACTATTTCTTTTTCAGATGAAAAATACGCTGCAATTTTGATGGCGATTCATTGTTACTTGGTGCCATCATCCAAGTTTTGTTCAAAAGCTAACACATCTGGCAAAACCACGCAGGCTAAATACACAATAAAAGACTCACAGTAATCATTTTTATTTTGTGCTAAGACAAAGCAAGAAATCGAAGAACTCATCAATACGCTGAAATCAAGGAAGTTGGCAATTCAACCCTTTATTACATATGTTGCAGATAGCAGTTATAAGAATATTTAAAACATATGGGTATATTTCGATGATATTCGTTTTAAATTTTCCCATATTATTAAGGCTGTTGATATATGCTTCAAAATTATTCATGTATTTAACCTGGACTTTTCACAAGAGAGCAAAATGTTTTGGAGCTTCGTGGAAAGGTGTTTTTATAGCCACGTAGTTGCCCTTGAGAACCCTTAGGTTCAAATAATTTGTGAATCTATTTTAAAACAAAACACTTTTTCTACAAATGTGTTGAAAATTCAATTTTTCCCAAAAAAATTAATGTTTCTAACACTTGTGAAAAATGCACTTTTTGCGCTTTCCTAACTGGCCAAACATTCGCTGTTTAACGCTTGTCAGAAAAAATACTACTGTCTACCACCGTGTGTAAAGAACGTACATACGCAGTGCGTAAATAAATGAAGTATTAATTTTAGTGGATAAAACGTACGGTAGTAGACAAAATATTGTATGCAATTCATTTGTAAAAGCCTTTTTTTGACTCGTCAAAAAAAGTTCGACTACATACAGTTATTGCATAAATAACCACTCCCACACTGTCTGTTTTGAAAAAATAAACCTCACTATTATATTAAGAAAAAATTCTCACATCAAATCAGTGGGCGAAGCTATTTTGAGTCAATGACAGATATTTCTTAATCGTATAATTTATTAATCATAACTATACAATAGCAAGTACTCCGTTTATAACATTCGTTATCGGTAAACATAAATATACGCAGGGTGTTTATTGTTTTAATGTACAGTTGGCGCGGATTAATGTGTATCGTTCATAACATTAACGCTTGCAAACATTGGTCTATGTTTACTGTTGATTGTTTCAACGAACGGCAGAATACATTCATGTATACCATTCATAACATTAATCACTGCAAAAATTGATCTATGATCACTGTTTATTGTTATAATGTACGGAGTACATAACTTCATGTATATCGATCATAGCATTAACGACGTGCGATCATGGTTCTATGTTTATTATTTATTGTTTTGATGTATGGCTATGATAGATTAATGTCTATCGTTTATAGTATGAATAACTTAGGAACATAATATCAATGTTTGCGGTTAATTGTTCCAATGTAGGGTTATAACATCGATTGATGTCTATGGTTCATTATGATAATACCGCTGATTATAAAATAATGTTCATATTTCATTGATATCACGTACGACAATCGTAACTTAATGTTCAATAAAATTTATGTACAATCGTTCATTGTCTTAAAGACAGCTGTAGTTGGCTCAAAATTAATGCTAACGTCCATTGATTTGATGTACTTTTTTATTGATTACACGTACCTTTTTTGTTCAGTGTATAATGGGCTGTCTACTGACCTGAGAGAGAAAGACCTAGCGGTATAATACACTTTTTTAGGTCCATCCGAACATTGCCTTTTGTATTACAGGAACCAAGGGACTTAGAGAATTTTCCGATGTATACATACCAGTATTGCTTTAGATCGTTCTGTATTTTATAATGTTGAAATAACTGAATTGATTTTAATGAAATTTCGGCACGGTATTACTAGTTTGGCGAGGATGGAAAACGCGTCTGATTTTTGGAAATCGTCTCAGTGGCGGCGCAGCAATATTAAAAAAACTAAAAATATGAAAACAGCTCAAACTTCGTTTTTAGACGTTTTAGGGGTTCCTGATCATTTTATACCTTTTTTTGGGTGGGGATGAAAATTGGGGTGGTTGGGGAGTGGGGGGTTGTAAAATTGAAAAATTTGTTGTATTCATAATAGACTGCCCACTGACCTATGAAGGAAGACCTAGCGACATAAATAACTTTTTTAGGTCTATCTGAACATTGCCTTATGCCTATTACAGAAAACAAAGAACTTAGAATTTTTTCCGATGTATGACATACGAGTATTGCTTTAGCTCGTTATGTATTTTATAATGTAGAAACTACTAAATTGGTGTTAATGAAATTTCGGTACAGTTTTACTACTTTGGCAAGGATGGAAAACGTGTATGGTTTTTAGAAATCGTCTCAGTGGCGGCGCAGCAATATTAAAAAAACTAAAAATATGAAAACAGCTCAAACTTCGTTTTTAGACGTTTTAGGGGTTCCTGATCATTTTGTACTGTTTTTTGGGTGGGGGTGAATTTAGGGTGGTTGGGGGGTGGGGGGTTGTAAAACTGGAAAATTTGTTGTATTCGTAATGGGGTGTCCATTGATAAGCGAATAGAAAACCTAGCGGCATGATACACTTTTTAGGTCCATCCGAACGCTGCATGCTTATTATAGAAACCACGGGACTTAGTATTTGTGATGTATACATACGAGTATTGCTTTAGATCGTTCTGTATTTTATAATGTGGAAACCACTGAATTGATGTTAATGAAATTTCGTCACAGTATTACTTCTTTGGCAAGGATGGAAAACGCGTATGATTTTTAGAAATCGTTTCAGTGGCGGCGCAACAATATTAAAAAAACTAAAAATATGGAAACAGCTCAAACTTCGTTTTTAGACGTTTTAGGGGTCCTGATCACTTTATACTTTTTTGGGTGGGGGTGAATTTAGGGTGGTTGGGGGGTTGTAAAACTGGAAATTTTGTTGTATTCGTAATGGGCTGTTCATTGATATGCGAATGAAAAACCTAGCGGCGTGATACACTTTTTAGGTCCATCCGAACGTTTCATGCTTATTATAGAACCCACGGGACTACGAGTATTTGTGATCTATACATACAAGTATTGTTTTAGATCGTTCTAGATTGCGTAACATGAAAATTGTTCAATTGATTTTTAATGCATATTTCCTGAAGAGGGAGACGTAAGAAACTATTTACGAGGGTTGTTGTGTTGGATGTTTTTTTTGCGGGCGGGTGGGCGATGATTTAGTTGCAAGGAGATTTCAGACTATAGCTTCATGGCCTTCATGCAATGGGAAATAATAAAATGGTATCATCGTTATGTGTGGGAAGTACTGAGTCAATCAACTTGACTCCATTTTTTTTAGAAAAGCTGAACTTTTTAACCATTTTCATGTTAGTCAATACTCAGATAACCTGAAAGAGCCTAAAAGGTAATATAAAAACCAAAAGTAGAAACGGAAAGGGTATGACTGCACAATAAAATCATCCCTGTAAAATTTGTTGCAAACACCTAGAAAAAAAAGAATATCTGCACTGAAAATGTACACACAGCTTGTCAGTAACATCTCTAGTACACACATGTAACACTTTTTGTTCATTTAGATTGGATGGGTCGATACGTAGGCGATTTACCCAATCCTCCGAGCACGCTGGACGAACTGGAAGATGCTGAGGGAAGCTTGGGAGGCTTTACCCCTTGAGTTTATCAACAACCAGATTACGAGCATGCCACGTAGGCTAGAGGAGTGAGAAAATGATTTCGTTTCTTATTGTATTTTTTTCTCAGTGTTCGGATTTCACTTGCGAGTACTAGAATATTATAGACTTCTCAATTTTCATCTAAGGAGAGAACTGAAAAAGTACAGTTCGACCATACGCGATCATGTACACATAACAAGCTTTGAAAAATTGCTATTACTAATTTACCCTAATCTTGGACTTTTAAGAAAATTTTAAAATCTATGGTAAATTGTATTTCTCACAGACAACTCATGTACCTAAAGAATTGAAATTTTGAACAAGTAAAATATTAACAAATGGCTCGTTGTTTACACTTATAAGGCGTTATGATGAAATTCAGAGTATATAATAGAATTTCAGAGTAAAATGCTCGAACCGGAGACGAAATATATCAGTTACCATTAAAAATGTACGATTGCTTAACGCGATTATGCCTCAAACAATTAACAATACCTGTGACAAGAAAATTTTCTAGCCTTCAAAATATCTAGTGAGAATAATAAATTGTCCTTCCATAAATAAAGCATATTTCTACTCTGAATCTGATATGATTGTTTACAACTGTTACCAGTTAAACCACCAATGCACTGATAGAAAAGTTAATAGTATTATCAGAAGAGGTCAGTGCAAAAAGTAACCAAGTCCAAATTCTTAAGAAATTGAGTTTTTATGAATTTTAAAAAGTTGCTGAGTTCACGTGTGACTTATCAGCTTTTTGCACTGACCATGAAAATGGAGTATAGAGCTTTTTTAGAGGACCTTGACTCTCGGACGCATCTAAACAAAAACCAAAACTAATTTAATATACCGCATACTAGTTTTTGTTTAGATGTGGCCGAGCGTGAAGATACGCCAAAAAAAATTTATACTCCATTAATATTTACTTCCCTTAACGTAGGTTACCTACAGGATAAATATTTTGTAAAATATGACGTACCTGAGGGTAGTATTGCACATGCGGCGATTTGAAAATCTGTCGTCTTTGTCTGTTGTCTTCTGTTGACTTTGTTTGTCCGTATGTCAGATGTCTGTCATCATGTTGCTACTTATCTAACTCAGTAAATTCGGCAACCGACTCACAGATTTTGGTTAAATTTAAGGTGTAATTTATGCTGTGTGGTGGTAATTGGTAATCTTGCTACATTTTTGAAAATCAGTAGAATAACTAGCAAAACAAAAATTCTTAAAATCGTTTTTCAGGTGTTCCTTAGAATGTTTAACTACTTTGAGGAGTGCTATTTTGTCAAACGGGACTGGAACTTAAAATTTATCTGAAATGCGAGGTTTCGTCTTAATAGGAAGCCAAATAAAGATTTTAATTTTTTTTTAGGTCCTACACCCGCCGACACAAGAGATCTGAATTTTTTTATTTGTGTCAAACGTTACTGAGACTCAAAGCTGCTCCTGGTTGAAATTATCCGAAATGCGATGTTTTTGTGTTATCTAATAGAAAGCCAAATAAAGATTTTCGATTTTTCGACCCAAGAGATCTGAAATTTTTTATTTTCGTCAAACCAGACTGAGACTCAAAACTGCGACTGGATTTGTAATCAGCACCTTGGAATTATGCAAAATACAAGGTTTCGTCTCAATAGGAAGCCAACTAGAGATTTTCGATTTTTTTAGGCACACCCGCCGACCCGAGAGACCTGAAATTTTTATTTTCGTCAAACGAGACTGAGACTCAAAATTGCGCCTGGATTTGTAATCAGCAACTTGAAATTATCCGAAATGCGAGGGTTTGTCTTAATAGAAAGCCAAATAAAGATTTTTGATTTTTTTAGGCACACCCGCCGACCCGAGAGACCTGAAATTTTTTATTTTCGTCAAACGGGTCTGAGACTTAAAACTGCACCTGGATTTGTAATCAGCACCTTGAAAGTATCCGAAATACAAGGTTTCGTCCTTAATAGAAAGCTAAATAAAGATTTTCTTTTTTTTCAGGCATACCCGCCGAGCCGAGAGACCTGAAATTTTTTATTTTCGTCAAACGAGACTGAGACTCAAAATTGCGCCTAGATTTGTAATCAGCACCTTGAAAGTGTCCGAAATACGAGGTTTCGTCCTTAATAGAAAGCCAAATAAAGATTTTCGATTTTTTTAGTACACCGGCCGACCCGAGAGACCTATAATTTTTTATTTTCGTCAAACCAGACTGAGAGTCAAAACTGCGCCTGGATTTGTAATCAGCACCTTGAAATTATCCGAAATGCGAGGGTTAGTCTCAATAAGAAGCCAAATAAAGATTTTCGATTTTTTTAGGTGCACCCGTCGAACCGAGAGACCTAAAATTTTTTATTTTCGTCAAACCAGACTGAGAGTCAAAACTGCGCCTGGATTTGTAATCAGCACCTTGAAATTGTCCGAAATGCGAGGTTTAGTCTCAATAAGAAGCCAAATAAAGATTTTCGATGTTTTTAGGTACACCCGCCGACACAAGGGATCTGAAATTTTTTATTTTCGTCAAACGAGACTGAGACTCAAAATTGCGCCTAGATTTGTAATCAGCACCTTGAAAGTGTCCGAAATACGAGGTTTCGTCCTTAATAGAAAGCCAAATAAAGATTTTCTTTTTTTTCAGGCATACCCGCCGAGCCGAGAGACCTGAAATTTTTTATTTTCGTCAAACGAGACTGAGACTCAAAATTGCGCCTAGATTTGTAATCAGTACCTTGAAAGTGTCCGAAATACGAGGTTTCGTCCTTAATAGAAAGCCAAATAAAGATTTTCGATTTTTTTAGTACACCGGCCGACCCGAGAGACCTATAATTTTTTATTTTCGTCAAACCAGACTGAGAGTCAAAACTGCGCCTGGATTTGTAATCAGCACCTTGAAATTATCCGAAATGCGAGGTTTAGTCTCAATAAGAAGCCAAATAAAGATTTTCGATTTTTTTAGGTGCACCCGTCGACCCGAGAGACCTAAAATTTTTTATTTTCGTCAAACCAGACTGAGAGTCAAAACTGCGCCTGGATTTGTAATCAGCCCTTTGAAATTATCCGAAATGCGAGGTTTTGTCTTAATAGAAAGCCAAATAAAGATTTTCGATTTTTTCAGGCACACCCGCCGACCCGAGAGACCTGAAATTTTTTATTTTCGTCAAACGAGACTGAGACTCAAAATTGCGCCTGGATTTGTAGTCAGCACCTTGAAATTATCCGAAATGCAAGGTTTTGTCTTAACAGAAAGCCAAATAAAGAGTTTCGATTTTTTTAGGCACACCCGCCGACCCGAGAGACCTGAAATTTTTATTTTCGTCCAACGAGACTGAGACTCAAAATTGCGTCTGGATTTGTAATCAGCACCTCGAAATTATCCGAAATGCGAGGTTTTGTCTTAACAGAAAGACAAATAAAGATTTTCGATTTTTTTGGGCACACCCGCCGACCCGAGAGACCTGAAATTTTTTATTTTCGTCAAACCAGACTGAGAGTCAAAACTGCGCCTGGATTTGTAATCAGCACCTTGGAATTATGCAAAATACAAGGTTTCGTCTCAATAGGAAGCCAACTAGAGATTTTCGATTTTTTTAGGCACACCCGCCGACCCGAGAGACCTGAAATTTTTTATTTTCGTCAAACGGGTCTGAGACTTAAAACTGCACCTGGATTTGTAATCAGCACCTTGAAAGTATCCGAAATACAAGGTTTCGTCCTTAATAGAAAGCTAAATAAAGATTTTTTTTTTTTCAGGCATAACCGCCGAGCCGAGAGACCTGAAATTTTTTATTTTCGTCAAACGAGACTGAGAGTCAAAACTGCGCCTGGATTTGTAATCAGCACCTTGGAATTATGCAAAATACAAGGTTTCGTCTCAATAGGAAGCCAACTAGAGATTTTCGATTTTTTTAGGCACACCCGCCGACCCGAGAGACCTGAAATTTTTTATTTTCGTCAAACGAGACTGAGACTCAAAATTGCGCCTAGATTTGTAATCAGCACCTTGAAGGTGTCCGAAATACGAGGTTTCGTCCTTAATAGAAAGCCAAATAAAGATTTTCGATTTTTTTAGTACACCGGCCGACCCGAGAGACCTATAATTTTTTATTTTCGTCAAACCAGACTGAGAGTCAAAACTGCGCCTGGATTTGTAATCAGCACCTTGAAATTATCCGAAATGCGAGGTTTAGTCTCAATAAGAAGCCAAATAAAGATTTTCGATTTTTTTAGGTGCACCCGTCGAACCTAGAGACCTAAAATTTTTTATTTTCGTCAAACCAGACTGAGAGTCAAAACTGCGCCTGGATTTGTAATCAGCACCTTGGAATTATGCAAAATACAAGGTTTCGTCTCAATAGGAAGCCAACTAGAGATTTTCGATTTTTTTAGGCACACCCGCCGACCCGAGAGACCTGAAATTTTTTATTTTCGTCAAACGGGTCTGAGACTTAAAACTGCACCTGGATTTGTAATCAGCACCTTGAAAGTATCCGAAATACAAGGTTTCGTCCTTAATAGAAAGCTAAATAAAGATTTTCTTTTTTTTCAGGCATAACCGCCGAGCCGAGAGACCTGAAATTTTTTATTTTCGTCAAACGAGACTGAGAGTCAAAACTGCGCCTGGATTTGTAATCAGCACCTTGGAATTATGCAAAATACAAGGTTTCGTCTCAATAGGAAGCCAACTAGAGATTTTCGATTTTTTTAGGCACACCCGCCGACCCGGGAGACCTGAAATTTTTTATTTTCGTCAAACGAGACTGAGACTCAAAATTGCGCCTAGATTTGTAATCAGCACCTTGAAAGTGTCCGAAATACGAGGTTTCGTCCTTAATAGAAAGCCAAATAAAGATTTTCGATTTTTTTAGTACACCGGCCGACCCGAGAGACCTATAATTTTTTATTTTCGTCAAACCAGACTGAGAGTCAAAACTGCGCCTGGATTTGTAATCAGCACCTTGAAATTGTCCGAAATGCGAGGTTTAGTCTCAATAAGAAGCCAAATAAAGATTTTCGATGTTTTTAGGTACACCCGCCGACACAAGGGATCTGAAATTTTTTATTTTCGTCAAACGAGACTGAGACTCAAAATTGCGCCTAGATTTGTAATCAGCACCTTGAAAGTGTCCGAAATACGAGGTTTCGTCCTTAATAGAAAGCCAAATAAAGATTTTCTTTTTTTTCAGGCATACCCGCCGAGCCGAGAGACCTGAAATTTTTTATTTTCGTCAAACGAGACTGAGACTCAAAATTGCGCCTAGATTTGTAATCAGTACCTTGAAAGTGTCCGAAATACGAGGTTTCGTCCTTAATAGAAAGCCAAATAAAGATTTTCGATTTTTTTAGTACACCGGCCGACCCGAGAGACCTATAATTTTTTATTTTCGTCAAACCAGACTGAGAGTCAAAACTGCGCCTGGATTTGTAATCAGCACCTTGAAATTATCCGAAATGCGAGGTTTAGTCTCAATAAGAAGCCAAATAAAGATTTTCGATTTTTTTAGGTGCACCCGTCGACCCGAGAGACCTAAAATTTTTTATTTTCGTCAAACCAGACTGAGAGTCAAAACTGCGCCTGGATTTGTAATCAGCCCTTTGAAATTATCCGAAATGCGAGGTTTTGTCTTAATAGAAAGCCAAATAAAGATTTTCGATTTTTTCAGGCACACCCGCCGACCCGAGAGACCTGAAATTTTTTATTTTCGTCAAACGAGACTGAGACTCAAAATTGCGCCTGGATTTGTAGTCAGCACCTTGAAATTATCCGAAATGCAAGGTTTTGTCTTAACAGAAAGCCAAATAAAGAGTTTCGATTTTTTTAGGCACACCCGCCGACCCGAGAGACCTGAAATTTTTATTTTCGTCCAACGAGACTGAGACTCAAAATTGCGTCTGGATTTGTAATCAGCACCTCGAAATTATCCGAAATGCGAGGTTTTGTCTTAACAGAAAGACAAATAAAGATTTTCGATTTTTTTGGGCACACCCGCCGACCCGAGAGACCTGAAATTTTTTATTTTCGTCAAACGGAACTAAGACTCAAAACTGCGCCTGGATTTGTAATCAGCACCTTGAAATTGTCCGAAATGCGAGGTTTAGTCTCAATAAGAAGCCAAATAAAGATTTTCGATGTTTTTAGGTACACCCGCCGACACAAGGGATCTGAATTTTTTTATTTTCGTCAAACGAGACGGAGACTCAAAACTGCGCCTGGATTTGTAATCAGCCCTTTGAAATTATCCTAAATGCGAGGTTTTGTCTTAATAGAAAGCCAAATAAAGATTTTCGATTTTTTCAGGCACACCCGCCGACCCGAGAGACCTATAATTTTTTATTTTCGTCAAACCAGACTGAGAGTCAAAACTGCGCCTGGATTTGTAATCAGCACCTTGAAATTGTCCGAAATGCGAGGTTTAGTCTCAATAAGAAGCCAAATAAAGATTTTCGATGTTTTTAGGTACACCCGCCGACACAAGGGATCTGAAATTTTTTATTTTCGTCAAACGAGACTGAGACTCAAAATTGCGCCTAGATTTGTAATCAGCACCTTGAAAGTGTCCGAAATACGAGGTTTCGTCCTTAATAGAAAGCCAAATAAAGATTTTCTTTTTTTTCAGGCATACCCGCCGAGCCGAGAGACCTGAAATTTTTTATTTTCGTCAAACGAGACTGAGACTCAAAATTGCGCCTAGATTTGTAATCAGTACCTTGAAAGTGTCCGAAATACGAGGTTTCGTCCTTAATAGAAAGCCAAATAAAGATTTTCGATTTTTTTAGTACACCGGCCGACCCGAGAGACCTATAATTTTTTATTTTCGTCAAACCAGACTGAGAGTCAAAACTGCGCCTGGATTTGTAATCAGCACCTTGAAATTATCCGAAATGCGAGGTTTAGTCTCAATAAGAAGCCAAATAAAGATTTTCGATTTTTTTAGGTGCACCCGTCGACCCGAGAGACCTAAAATTTTTTATTTTCGTCAAACCAGACTGAGAGTCAAAACTGCGCCTGGATTTGTAATCAGCCCTTTGAAATTATCCGAAATGCGAGGTTTTGTCTTAATAGAAAGCCAAATAAAGATTTTCGATTTTTTCAGGCACACCCGCCGACCCGAGAGACCTGAAATTTTTTATTTTCGTCAAACGAGACTGAGACTCAAAATTGCGCCTGGATTTGTAGTCAGCACCTTGAAATTATCCGAAATGCAAGGTTTTGTCTTAACAGAAAGCCAAATAAAGAGTTTCGATTTTTTTAGGCACACCCGCCGACCCGAGAGACCTGAAATTTTTATTTTCGTCCAACGAGACTGAGACTCAAAATTGCGTCTGGATTTGTAATCAGCACCTCGAAATTATCCGAAATGCGAGGTTTTGTCTTAACAGAAAGACAAATAAAGATTTTCGATTTTTTTGGGCACACCCGCCGACCCGAGAGACCTGAAATTTTTTATTTTCGTCAAACGGAACTAAGACTCAAAACTGCGCCTGGATTTGTAATCAGCACCTTGAAATTGTCCGAAATGCGAGGTTTAGTCTCAATAAGAAGCCAAATAAAGATTTTCGATGTTTTTAGGTACACCCGCCGACACAAGGGATCTGAATTTTTTTATTTTCGTCAAACGAGACGGAGACTCAAAACTGCGCCTGGATTTGTAATCAGCCCTTTGAAATTATCCTAAATGCGAGGTTTTGTCTTAATAGAAAGCCAAATAAAGATTTTCGATTTTTTCAGGCACACCCGCCGACCCGAGAGACCTGAAATTTTTTATTTTCGTCAAACGAGACTGAGACTCAAAATTGCGCCTGGATTTGTAGTCAGCACCTTGAAATTATCCGAAATGCAAGGTTTTGTCTTAACAGAAAGCCAAATAAAGAGTTTCGATTTTTTTAGGCACACCCGCCAACCCGAGAGACCTGAAATCTTTTATTTTCGTCAAACGAGACTGAGACTCAAAATTGCGTCTGGATTTGTAATCAGCACCTCGAAATTATCCGAAATGCGAGGTTTTGTCTTAACAGAAAGCCAAATAAAGATTTTCGATTTTTTCAGGTACACCCGCCGACCCGAGAGACCTGAAATTTTTTATTTTCATCGAACGAGACTGAGACTCATAATTGCGCCTGGATTTGTAATCAGCACCTTGAAATTATTCGAAATGCGAGGTTTTGTCCTAATAGAAAGCCAAGTAAAGATTTTCGATTTTTTTAGGCACACCCGCCGACCCGAGAGACCTGAAATTTTTTATTTTCGTCAAACGGAACTGAGACTCAAAACTGCGACTGGATTGTGGATTTGTAATCAAAAACGATTTGTACTCTTTATTACCTTACTCGTACCTTACATTTTACAGATCTATCTGAATATTGCCTTTCTAGACGTATCGGTAAACTTCTTCTTTCTTACCACATTATAGGTGAAAGGGGTTTTGTATATTTTGCATACGCTCAGTAACTGCTGTTCATTGAATTCGTCGATAAACTTTAGCAACAAAATGCCTAAATAGCCAATCCTTTGTACAAAAGGCAATTCATGTCGACTTTTGGAGCATTACTTAAGCTACATAAGTATTCAGAGTTCCTCTTAACTTGAAACATAAATCAGCATGTGTGAAAGAAAGTCAAGTTGATTGACTCGGTACTTCCCACACATTACGGTGACACCAGTTTATCATTTTCCATAGCATGAGGCTATAGTCTGGGATCCCTTTACAACCAAATCATCGCCCATGTAGACATCATAAAATGCCGAAAAAGCGCATTATCGGAAAATCGAAACATTTTCGCGATCACAATACAAACAACAAGGTACCTATAGGCACAGTTTAGCAATAGGTTGACTTGAGAATAATTTTTTCGTTTTATCGCGCTCCATTAAACCACCTCAATTTTACTAATATTCCTGGACTATAAAGCATAAGTTTCAGATGTACTGTCAACTGCGTTGTTATACAGGGTGTCCCAAAAAATAGTGTCAAGCGGAAGTCCAGAGATAGAGCACACCTAGAAGTATCTGAATCGCCTCCATATATGTTATGCAATTCTTTGTAGTTTCCGAGTTATGAATTTTTTAAATTAAAAATCTAAAGAGGTGATTTCATGATTTCTATTCAGGTCTAAAAACTTCTTCAGACTCTCAGCTATCATAATCATTAAAAAAAGGAATACTTAATGGGGCTACTTTGTCTCCAATCGACCTTCAACGACAAGAGGTCGAGATTTCTTGAAATTAGCGATGGGATTTTAAATGAAACTATAACTAAGTTTAGGGCGCTAATAGCGGAATGATTGTCAGTGCCGCAATAAAAAACATTCAGTGCGACCAGAATATCGATAGATGACCACCTGTGTCACTTTGCTAAGATTTTTTTTTTACATGTACGACTTCTTTTTTGTAAGTGGGAAATTGTAAAATGATACGAAATTATCAAATTTCTTCACTAAGTTTATTAAATTTCACAAGAAATTTTCAAAATGTCTACCTTCTTGTTCGATGCATAATCTACATCTTCTGAAAAAATTAGTTTTTAAATTAACAAAAGCTCTTCGATTGTTTTTTATTGTTTCTTCATCCTGTGTTAGTTTGTTGCATAATTCGCTGATGTTTGGACACTCTTTAGCATAAGTAAACTAGTTATTGTAGTAGTCCCAAACAAAAAACTCTATCGGATTTAAGTCAGGTGACCGTGGCGGCCACTCAGTGGGTCCACCACGACCTATCCATTTGTGTATAGTCTCTTGCAGAAAACAGCATCGTTAAATTCAGTTGTCGTGCACTCAAGGTCCGTAGGAATAGCCAAGTAGTCAGACAACAGAAACAACACCAATCCAAACAAAAGCGTATCGTTTTAAAGCCGCAAAGACAGAGAGACGACTGAATAAAGACAACGAAAACAACCTATGCAATGACACATTTTGAAAAGACATCACAACAATATCATAGCTATCTCTTTCTAACATCGCCATCGTTTACTGCGTTAGCGTTAGCCCATTTTGTTGGCGGTCAGGTAAAAACTGGTTTTGAAGAATGCGCTCCTTGTGGTTTTTAGCAAGAAATAGGATCTTTTTTAATAAATGTTTAATTTATGCAGCGTTTTTAACGTTTATCATTGCGGTACTGACAATCAATCTGCTATTAACGCGTTAACATAATTGCAAGAAATCTTCGCCTCTTGTCTTTGAAGGTCAATTGAAGCGAAAGTAGCCCCATTAAGTACTACTTTTTTTCAATGATTGTGATAGCTGAGAATCTGAAGAAGTTTTTAGACCTGCTTAGAAATCACCTCTTTGGATTTTTAATTGCGAGTCAAAGATTTAAGTCATAATTATCAGATCGTAAATTTTTCACTTTACACTAAAATTTTTATGACTTTCATCAAAGTTACGAAGCCGATTATTTTAGTATGAACAATAAACTCTTGGAGATTAATTACCAAAAAAGATAATTTGAAAAAGTCTTTTAATTTTTCCTTTGGAACAGTTTTAAGTTGTCGAGGTAGAGAATTCTCTAAAATATAGAAAAAAATTCATAACTCAGAAACTACAAAAAATTGCATGACACATATGGGGGTGATTCAGATACTTCTAGGTGAGCTCTATCTCTGGACTTCCGCTTGACACTATTTTTTGGGACACCCTGTATAAGGCAGTAAGGCAGGCAGGTGTATTAAACTAAACCATCTAATCTTGTATCCAAATCAGTTAAGCCAGAAATTACCCTAGGTTAATGATAATTATAGAGCTATCTAAACGCAGGTGAAAAGTTTTACGGGGTTCGTTTTTGTAGCAATTTCGATAAAACTACTAAATTAGTTCTTCATCAGATGGTGCTGTTTTCCATTCTTTTACATGCTATGTCTATTGAGTTCAGGTTCCAGGTAGCACGATTACTGAAATTGAAAATATACAGTTGTTCACGTACCTTTCTTACTATGATTCAGACATTCTGTTCCATAAAATTGGAAAACAACATGTTTTCCATTATTATGGCAGCGTATCTGAGAGGGATGGGTTATCGAGTTAAATCCTCCACCCCCTCCCTAACATTTTCCAAAAATTTGAATACAGGGTGAGTCAAGCTCAACGCCTCGGGCTCTTGTGACCAAACGATACCACTTTTCGAAAAATCGACTTTGCGAGTGTATGTAGGTCGAGTTGGACTACATTTTAAAAATAATGACTTTTATACAGGGTGTCTAGTAAAAGCGTGACATATCAAAGTTATGTTTTTTTAAATAGAATACCCTATATATTATTGCATATTTAGATTCCCGGGTACATTTTAGTGTGACTCTATGTATGACACATGGGACTTTAAGCGGACCGTTTAGGTGCAAATCACAATTTTGGGTATAGGTAGATGTCAGAAAAAAATTGAATATCGCAGCTATTATAAATCTTAGAGGGCTGTGACTTTGCCGTGTTACTAAGCATGAAATGTGTCAGCTTTGATGAGACTGTCTAATTTAAATTACGTTTACGCTTGGAGAAATCGGACGATTAATTAAGAAAACTTCGATCAGCGATAACTTGATTTTTTCAAATGGGAATGCCTAATTTTTTTTATACGGTTAAACGTAGAATTTGATAACTTTTCTAACGATATGCGGTTGTAAATATCAATCTCTGGTAGTTTTGATTTAATTTCAAATTTTCAGTAAAACCGGTGTTTTTCAATTTTCCTACCTATAAGCAACTTGGCAGGCCATGAAATATAAACAAAAAACTGTTCAGATGGAACAAAACAACTAACTTAGTTAGTTAGTTAGATAGTTACGGACGAACTAAAGCAAAGGGACAAAGCTATAAAATTGACTTACAACAAATCCTTCTGTCTTACTCTTACAACAAATCAGTTCTAACCAGAAATAGCAGACATAACACATTTAAGGTCAAAAAGCAGCTGGAGTACGACAGAAATGGGTATTTTTCACAGCATCCCGGCTACTACAATATTCTAAAGATTGACGATTCACAAAACCATTGTGAATTTTGAAATGAAAGGAAATCTACTACGTAATGTTGCTGGCAGTTTAATAGCTTCAGAATAAAATTTCACATTTCATGATTTAACCGATACCTCTGACTGGAGTTCTCCAAATTCTTCAATACCCATAAGAAAGATCGCCGAAAATGAAGAATAAATTAAAAATCTGCTCAAGTTATTAAACATAATTTACCTGGCAGAAAATTAAAATATGATTTGTCAGTATTCCTTTTTTGCGACTTTGCTAATAGATACTGAAAAATTTAAAGGACGACAGTGAGAGGTATCATTACTTTTGACTTTGACGGAAATTAATACTGTTTTATACCATTAAATGTGAAATTGCGTTCTGAAGATATTAGACTGACGGCAACGATCGCTGAAAGTTTTGCTTTGATTTCAAAGTGTTTAGAGATTTTGGAAATGTTTAATCTCTAGTACATTGCAGTCGCTAGTAGGCTGTAAAAGTTATCCATTTCTGTCGTACTCCAGCTTCTCTTTAACCTTAGACCTGTTATCGCCGTTGTTTCTGGTTAGAGTTGATTTCTTGTAGAGAATTTTTATAATCTTGTTCTTTTACTCTAGTTCTGCTGGATCTTTTTGCTAAGTTAGTTATTTTCTTCCATCCGAATACGATTTTGTTTATATTCCATGGCCTGCTAGTTTGTTTATAGGTAGGGAAATTGAAAGACACTGATTTGATTGAAATCTCGAAATTTAATAAAAACTGCCATAGATTGATATTCACAACCTGATATAATTAGAAAGCCTCCCAAATTGCACATTTGATCGTATAAAAAAAATTATGCATTCCCGTTTGAAAAAATCAAGTTACCTTTGATTGAAGTTTCCTTAATTGATCTACCGATTTCTCAAAGTACAAATGTAATTCGAACTCGACCGTCTAACGTAAGCTGACACATTTCATGCTTAGTAACACGGCAAAGTCACAGCCCTCTAAGATTTATAATAGCTGCGATATTCAATTTTTTTCTGACATCTACCTATACCCAAAATTGTGATTTGCACCTAAACGGTTCGCTTAAAGTCCCATGTATGATACATAAAGTCACACTAAAGTGCACCCAGGAATCTAAGTATGCAATAATATATAGGGTATTCCATTTAAAAAAACATAACTTTGATATATCACGCTTTTATTAGACACCCTGTATAAAAGTCACTATTTTTAAAACGTAGCCCAACTCGACCTACATACACTTGCAAAGTCGATTTTTCGAAAAGTAGTATCGTTTGGTCACAAGAGTCCGAGGCGTTGAGCTTGACTCACCCTGTATAAATCGTATTTATGGCTATACTAAGTATTAGCCATTGCTAAGAGGGAAACATATGTATGTGTGTTAAGATGTCACCTGTACACATATATAAATAAATTCTTTGATGAAGAATATACAGGGTGAGTTTTTAGTAACGGTTCGGTCGATAACTCCACTACTGTAGAAGATAGCGATAAAAGTTGTATATAAAAGTTGTAGCCACGGATATGCTCCTTGCTCAGAAATGATTTATATTTATATAGGGTGATCCATAACTACGTGGTGATGCAAACATGCATTTTTTTAAATGAGACACCCTATATATTATTTCATATTAAAATTCTACTAATGATTTCCGTTCTTCCAATATAGGGTATTGTAACATTATACAGAGTATTTCAAAAGTTATGACCATTTTTATATTCAAATCGCTGTCAAATGAACGTACTGTATATCAAAAAATGATGAATCAAATATCATTTTTTTACACGGATGAATAAAAAATATCCTCTAGTTTTAAAATCGGCTATAAAAATCCCGCGACGCATATTTGTATACAGGGTGATGTAGAATGCAAAATCTAGATTTTCTCTCTTTTTTTAAATGTAACCCCCAATATTTTATTATACTAAAGAATTGTTTTTAATATGCTCTTTCATCTTTGTATAGCACTTGTTATGGCTGCATTTATTAGTTTCTGAGATATTTCGATTTTTCTACAAATTTTAAATGTACCTTCTATTTTCTTACTAAAATATATTTATTTTGAGAAAATACTATCAAGTTTTATTTTTGCTTAACAAACAACTGAAATATAAGGCCATAATAGTACTTGATCAAGTCAAAACACTGAATTAACGAAATTATAGGTCAAGTGGTTCTGAGGAAACAATTTTATAGACGTCATGCATAATTTATCAAGCAGATCTATCAGGTAGGCTATGAAATATTAAACGACACAGTCCAAATAAAATGATTCTTCAATCTTTCAAACGCATTAGTTTTAGAGTGCTCCATTCTGGATATTGGTGTTCATAATTGATATATTCTAGAGGCAAGTAGGCAATTCCTCAAAGATTCTCCTAAATACCCTCAATGGAAAAATTAATTTTTAAAGCTCTTTTTTCATACAGTACGGAATTATTGAGCAGGTTATGAAAACTGTCAATTTTTCAAAGCCTACCTGATAAATCTGCTTGATAATTATGCCTACAAAATTGTTTCCTCAGCATACTTGATTTTATTATCTCGATGATTCAGGGTTTTGACTTCATCAAACACTATCATGACATTATTATTAAGTTGTTAATTAAATAAAAGACAAATTCGATAGTACTTTCTCAAAATAAATAAATTTCAGTACACAAATAGAAGCTATATTTTAAAATTACGGAAAAATCGAAATATCTCAGAAACTGATGGATGTAGGTACAACAAGTATTATACAAAGACGAAAGAGAATATTAAAAGCAATTCTTTGGTATAATAAAATATTGGGGGCTACATTAAAAAAAAAGAGAAAATCTGGATTTTGCACTCTACATCACCCTGTATACGAATATGCGTGGCGGGCTTTTTTCTAGACGATTTTAAGACTAGAGGATATTTTCAATCTTTCCATGTAAAAAAAATAATTTTTGACTCATAACTTTTTGATATACAGTACGTTCGTTTGACAGCGATTTGAATATAAAAATGGTCATAACTTTTGAAATACCCTGTATAATGTTATAATACCTTATATTGTGAGAAGAGAAATTATTAGTAGAATCTAAAAATGGGATAATATATAGGGTGTCTCATTTAAAAAAATACATGTTGGCATCACCACGTAGTTATGGATCACCCTGTATAAATCAAAATATTTTCTGAGCAAGGAGCATATCCGTGGCTACAACTTTTATGTACAACTTTTTTCGCTATCTTCTACAGTAGTGGAGTTATCGACCGAGCCGGTACTAGAAACTCACCCTGTATATTTTAATTAATTCAAGTATACCATATCTTTCTATATAATTATATGAAATCAATAATGCTTTTATTATTATTTGACCATATTTAGTTAAGCAAATATTTCCACGTTTCGCAGCGAGTACAGCAGTGACACGTGATTTCGTTTAGTGGGGTCCCGCTGGTACCACGGACGGTCATTTACGGACCCAATTTTCATTTTAAACACGTTGTATTTTTTTTAAGTTGTCAAAATTAGTGATTGGAATAGAACGCGACCCCTAAAGCAGCATGAGTTAGTTGAGATAGCCGAAATCTAGGATTTTGATGCTGAAACTGAAAATTTAATGTATTTTTTCTTTTCTAAACTATTTAGTAAACTTGTTTAGAGTGTAGTTTGTTATTCTCTAGGCCTAATTAATGTAATGTAGTAGCAATAATTCAATATCACATATTTGGTTACATAGGTATTTACATACGTTGATTTTCATAGAATGGTATATATTGTTGATTAACGTCTTTTGCCTATAGCATGGCCGACTTTACTCACTAGGCCGGAGCATTGAAATATGGCAAAACTGAATCGGGGGCCGAGCTTTTATTTGTTGTTAAGTCATTAGTGTAATCTTCCAGAGCAAAAAATGAGATTGGAAGGTGATTGTTAATGTGTTTCTAATTATTTACCTGCACAAACGAAACTATAAAGATAAAAAGATGCCAGCAAAGTGTGTAGTACCAGGTTGCACTAGCAATTGTGCTTCCAATAAAGGACATAAACAGAAGCGGGTGAACAGTATTCCTCGTAAGGGCTGGTTATATTTATAAGAATAAAGACAATAATTTACAAACATTTCAAAGGATAAGACCTATTTTAAAGCACAATGTGGTACCTACAATGTTTTCTGGACGTCCCAAATATCACAAAAAAATACAGTTAATAGAACTCATCTGGGCATGCATCTGGGCATACCTACGAAAAGATTTGATAGTGAAAGGGAATCAAGACCAGCAAGAATGGCTTCATAGTGACCTAATAGTGAATTTTTCTAGCTCAAGTGACAATTTACAAAGTAAATTGAGTGTTCATTTAAGTGGGAGTGGAAATGGCAGCAGGAAACAGGTTGCGTTTATTTTTATTTTGTAGTGTTTGACTACGATGAACCAGACATCAGATGTAAGTGGTATTAGTAGTAGTAGTCCTAAAAAGTATTTTTCTTAATTTATTAACCGAGATGAACTCTAATACATATAAAATGTAATAATTATTCTGAAACTATAGGCCCACTATTTGATAGATAAGCCACGTTGCCACATCTAAGGCTCCGGCCTAGTGTAGAGTCGGCCATGCCTATAGGCATGGGATGTGGAAGGTGTTCCCGATCAAGAAAACAACCTCGTACGGCCCTGGATGAATACGATCCGGCCCTTCGGCGTTCACCTGTATAAAACTGAATTCTTGATCGTCGCGTCGTCTGTTTTAGGAGGCAATCATGTGAAAACTCTGACCAGTCCGAAAACCAGACGCCTACAAAAAAGGCTGAAGAGGCTTAGAAGGGCAACATGGGTGCATCGAGCCATTCAAGGAGGCATCAGAATAGCATTAAAATGTAGATTTGTAAATTTATAAATCACCTAAGGTGGGCCTTTTATTGGCTAGGTTGCGTGACATCGACTGGTCATAAATTGGAGAATGGACAATGAACAAATGAATTCGTTTTATGTGAATGTCTTGGTACATGTGTAAGATTTAATCTAATGATATAGTACCGTCTAGTACCATTTTTATTCCCCCAGAACTTTTGTGGAAACTGTGAGTGTGGCTGGTGGCAGCAAGCGCACCTAAAAAAAGTTCTATATAGAGTATATAGAGTAACAGGTGAATAATCATAGAACATAGAAGGATTATATTAGGTCGTTGCTGTGATTACTCTGGTTGAGTGTGATTGTACTGTGATTAATAATAATATAACTTGACCGAATAGCATACTGCTAAAGCCAGTTATATATACAAAAAAAATAATATAATATTCATTTACTCTCAAATTACATAAAAAACAAATCGTTGAAAAGAATGAGTAAATAAATATGTTAACATCCATAAAAGGACTAGGCCTGTACATGGACGAATTAGTGTTACAATATACAAATCATTATACATACATTGTCATAAATATTACACATATTTACGTGTATGTATAAGATAAATATGGTTATGAATAATTTAAATGAAATTTGTTTATAAAATTATTAGATTACTTTATTTATCTATTAATTCATGTATTTTTCTCCTATCTACTGACATTCTAAAACATTTTTTGAATCGTGTATTGGATTGTAATTCCTTTATATCATTAGGTATTTTTTGGTATAGTTTTGGTGCCAAACAAATAATATATTATGATTTTTGCATAATCGATTTTCTCGTTTTAGGTATGTCTTTTGCGTATAATTTATATCTTGTGTTATGATCGTGTTTGGTGATTGATGTTACCTTGTTCATTTGAATTTTTGTGGTAAAGAGTGATAGTATGTAAGAAATAAAGTTGCCTGACATCGTGTATCAGAGCTTCCCTGAACAAATCGTCACTAGGATACAGTTTTCTAAACATAGATTTCTGAATTGCTTTTTGGAGGATTTCTAAATCATTTATATATGCAGCACCCCATGCCAATATACCATAAACGAGATGGGTTTCAACTAATGCATAGACTGTACGTATAGATGCTTTCTTAAAACATTTGTTAGTAATTTTATCTTGTTTGAAAGGAATCTATTTTTTAATAGATCATTAAGTTTGCACGGCATATTGACATGTTTCGTTACTTGAGTATTACTCAAGGAAGCCTTACGTAGGGGGCTTCCAAATAGCTGTCGAAGTACAAAACCTTACTTAAGGGACCCTCAAATACTAAGGGACCCTTAAGTATCAACTGTGCGACCCTAAGGCACTGATTCATTATTGGATGTCATTATGGAGCTATTTTGGGTCAGCTGATATATCAACAAATGTCAGTTATCACAAAATAATTTTTTACACTTTCAGCTCTCACTGAAGAGAGCTTTTGCAGAACATCTGTCTGTCTGTCCGTATACAAAAGATAGCAAAAACTACAGGTGCTAGAGAAAAACCAAATATATTTTTTTATAATTTTTTTCTTTGAGAAAGACAAGAGATGCAGTCGAAATGTTGGAGAACGGCTGATTTTAACCAGGAGTTTTATTTATGGGCAACTTAAATAAGCAATAATTAGAAAAATCAAAATCAAGACAAATGGACCCATATTTAATAACGAACACCAGTGTATAGCATATGCAGATGACTTAACACTAGTAGCAAAAACAAAGAAAGAACTAAAGAAAATTACGGGAAGGATATCTGTGGAAGCAAGGAGATTTGGGATGGAGATAAATCAAAGTAAGAAAAAATATATGGTCATGGGATAAATGGAAAAAACTTCCGATGATTACCCGAACCTAACTTTTACGGCCAACAACACGAAATATACTTTTGAAAGGACTACGGAATTTATCTACCTAGGGGTAATCATAGAGCAAAATAATAGGAGAAACAAGAAATACAGGCAAGGATCATCAAAAGAAACCAGAAATATGGAGCCCTGAAAAATATTATGAAATCCAAATATGTACCTATCCAGAAAGACCAAGGAGAGAATTTATGCAACTGTTCTAAGACCAACAGTGACATATGCTTGTGAGACGTGGACTATGAACAAAGAGGAGGAAGAAAAAATTATAAGATGGGAAAGAAAAATGTTAAGAGCTATTTATGGAGACGTAAGGACAAACGAGGGATGGAGGAGAAGAACAAACCAGGAACTGGAAGACATGTATGAGAACCCCAATATTATAGCAGTCATCAAAGCGCAGAGAATAAGGTGGCTGGGACATGTGGAGAGGCTAAGTGGGACGAGAATGGCAAAACTACTTTTGACGCAAGCTGTCAACTGAACTGTCTAAGATTTTTATAGCTGAGAGAAATACTCTTTATATACGCAGAATTCGTACAAAAAGCAGCGTAAATAAAAGCTAAGTATATCCATTTAATTCCAATAATAGATTATTGATAGTTTTATAGTTGTAGATTGATCATTGTAAAGTGATTAATCATTGAGGAGAAAGGGGATGAGTGCGGCCAGTGGGGGCACTCCTCCCGAGAAGAAGAGAAAAGAGGATGTACCCAATATCGTACAAATTGGTAAAACAGGGACAAATGACACAACTAAGAATGTAAGTATGGATACAATTACAAAAGTGGAACCGGAGATAACAATGGAAAGAAAAAACGGTAAGCCAATTGTGTTCTACAAACAAACAGATACCGGACCGTTTCATGTTTACGGAGAAAATAATTCAGATAATTTCAAAGGTAAATTGAATCCAGTGAAGGTAGGTGAAATAATTTTAAAAACATTACCAGAATTAGACAATCAAATAAGGAAAATAGAATCTATAGGCAATAATAGAATTAGGATTATATTTAGAAATGCACTGGCTGCAAATACACTACTTAAAACAAGAAATCTTTTGGAAAAATATAACTTAGATTTTTACATTCCAAAATTTATTATATATCGACAGGGTATAATACCAATTGACAAAGAATTTACAGAGGAATATATTCTAGAAAAAATAAAACCATACGATTTTCATTGTAAATTTACTGTAGAATCTGTAAAACGTATGTACAGAAAGGTAGTTGAAAACGATACCACAAAATTTGTTCCTATAAATAAAGTAATAGTCTGCTTTGAAACACAGGAATTACCGAAATATGTTGCTATTAACCACGTTATATTTGAAGTTACAAATTATATTCAAAAGGTAATTCTATGTCACAACTGTATGCGTTATGGACATTTGGGCAGACAATGCAAAAGCAAACCAAGGTGTGCAAAGTGTCACGGAGAACACGTTACTAGCTCATGTCAAATGGATGAATGTGTTCCAAAATGTTTTCATTGTGAGGGAAATCACTATACCTTTGAGATGAGAAAGTGTGACGAATTTAAAAGACAAAAGGAAATTAAAAAACATATGTCGATTACTAATACATCTTATAGAGATGCAGAAAAAGCGATTCCTAGAGTAAGCTATGCAAGCGTTACAAAAACCGGGTTAGAAAATCATATCTACCGCCAAACACAAACTTTTAATCAAATAAACAGCACACATTCATATAATTCCCCTTCAACAAGTTCAAAAATTCAAAATATACAACCTGAGAGTAATCAATCAGGTAGTGATAATACCAGACAGAGAGGATCTAGATTCACTCAAGTCGTGCCCAGAAAATCAAATAAAAGATACGTATCTCCTACGAGAGATACTACAGATAAAATTAGAAAACAAATAGTAAGTCAAATAAATATTCCGTCTACCTCAGGGGGAATTTATAATAGTACAAATTATGAAGTTAATAGTAACAACCAGAGCGATCATGAAGATGATTATGTAGAGAATGTTATAGAATTGGTTATGTTCGTTTTGTTAAATCTCAAACAAACAGATGTTCAAAATCTTCCAAAAACAGAAATTGTCAACCTAATAAGAAGAAGAATAAATAAACATTAATAATCTAACAAAGAATTCTAAAATGTCTAAAAACTTACAAAAACATAATATAAATAAATTGCTGCGAATACACGTAGACTATATGAGATTTTTATTACCTTTTTATAAATTTACTATACAAGGAGGATAAATTTACATAAAACAAACTAAAAAGAAAGGTACTCTGACAAATAATAATGGACCAGTTGAAGATCATTCAATGGAATTGCCGATCAGCTTTGGCAAACAAAAGTAATCTGGAACACCTCCTGGACAACAAAAACGCAGACATTGCGATTTTATCAGAAACTTGGTTTAAACCAAATACTTACGTAAATTTCACAGGATTTAACGTTGTTAGGCAGGATCGTCCAGACGGTAAAGGTGGGGTAGCTATTCTACTTAAACATAACATAAAGTACACTGAGATAAGTATAACAACACACAACAAACTTCTGACGACTGGAGTTACTTTGGAATTAAAAGATAAGACAAATCTTTCATTAATATCTATTTATGTCAAACCTCAAACCAAATTATCTTCCCAAGAATGGAATACATTTTTTGACTTGATGCCACCACCTTTTATTTTAGCAGGAGATTTTAATGCTCATCACGTAGCTTGGGGATGTGAGGTAAACGATATTTATGGTAACATCCTCCTGGAGTCGCTGAATGAGAAAAATCTAACTTATTTGAACGACGGATCCGCTACCTATGTCGGCCATGGTAGAAAGTCTGCTATAGATCTCACCATATCTACTCCTCAAATCAGACACCTTCTAAAATGGGACACTTTGCCAGACCCCGCTGGCTCAGATCATATCCCAATCATAATCGATTGCAAACTCTGCCCAGAGAGGATAAAAACAAAAGAATATAGAAAGTGGAACGTAAATAAAGCTAATTGGAATATATACAAACTATATCTATCCTCACATGAAATAAATATAGATAATTATGATACATTTATAAACTTTGTGAACCAATCTGCTGACGCATCTATTCCTAAATACTCACAAGAAAGGACTCGCTCAAGAAATGGGAAACCTTGGTGGACACCCGCCTGTGAGGAAGCCGTTCGAAAACGCAGAGAAAGTTTTAACATATATAAGAACAATCCTAATTTACAAAATCTCATGAATTTTAGGAACCTTGATGCGATAGCAAAAAAAGTAACAAAATCTGCAAAACGAAGTAGTTGGCATAAGTATTGTTCGTCTCTAAGCAGCAATATACCTCTAAAAACAGTATGGCGACAAGTTAACTTATACAAAAATAGAAGGCAAAATAACACACACTATGTAGAAGCCTCTGCAAACTGGATCTACGATTTCCATTTGAAATTAGCTCCATGCTCAGTTCCCAAACAAGAACTAACAACAAACATAGTTGTTGATCACGAACTAATGTTACCATTTGACATGTGGGAGCTGGAAAAATCGCTCAAACAAAATAATAACACTACACCTGGAAAAGATAATATACACTATGCTATGCTGTATAATCTACCAAAGAGAATCAAAGAGGATTTGTTGAGATTATACAACGAAGTACTCCAAAAGAAAACAAATATACCAGACGACTGGCACAAATACATTATTATACCTATTTTAAAACCAGGTAAATCAAGAGACCATCACGACTCATACCGCCCCATAGCACTAGCATCTTGCGTCTTGAAGACATACGAAAGAATGATTAAGAATCGCCTGGAACATTATCTAGAGAAGAACCTACTCCTACCGGAATCACAATTTGGCTTTCGAAAAAATCGTTCCACTCACGACTTATTGGGCAACTTAATAACAGACATCCAGTTAGGCTTTTCAATGAACGAACATACAGCTGTAGCATTTCTAGATGTCATAGGAGCTTATGACAACGTGGATTTATACATACTTGCTGAAAAGATGAAAAGACTGCAAATTCCTGATCAACTCACTTATCACCTGGTAACCCTGTACAGCAACAGGAAGATCTATATAAGAACCTGTGATACATTGATAGGTCCTCGAATAACAGCGAAAGGACTACCACAAGGAAGTATCCTCAGCCCGTTACTGTACATAATATATTCTCACGACTTGGAACAACTATTCTATGGGACGGAGGTACATATTTACCAATTTGCAGATGACTTCGCAATCAGCACCAGAAAAAGGAGTATTGCATTAACGACAGAAGCACTAGATACCGCCATGACGACAGCAATAACATGGTTTGAAGAAAACGGATCTTCTATCTCCTTTGAGAAATCTACAGTTTGTACGTTCAGCCGTTCAAGACATAATCCACCAAATACAATAAACCTTGCAGGCAAAAACTTCAAACAACAAACTACAGTCAAATATTTAGGATTATATCTAGATAGGAAACTGAACTGGAAAGACCACATTAATTATCTTATCAGAAGAGCAGAAAATGCAATCAATATTTTGAAAACCTTTAGTAATTACAAATGGGGTGCAGACCCAAATATCTGTCTAACATTCTACAGATCTCTAGTTAGATCAATATTAGACTATGGATCGATTCAATATGGCAACGCATCAAAGCAAAATCTGCAAAAAGTAGAAAAAATAAAAAACAAATGTTTAAGACTTTGTGTTGGATACTTACCAAGTACTCCAATCAATGTAATGGAGGTAGAGTGCAATGAACCTCCTTTGTATCTAAGAAGACAAAAACTGAGTACAAGAGCAGTACTGAAGCAGATTAGCAAAGACAAGGTTGCATCGATTCATAAACTTTTCATTTTGGGTCTGACTAGCAAATACTGGCAGCATAAAAAACTCCCTTTACTTATAGAAAGTTATGAATACTTATTACCAATCAGAGATCAAATATATTCCAACGTATTACATCCCTACTTTACCACCGAATACAAGAACTACAACTTCAAACTAGGAGTAGAATATACGAACTTTCATCAAGCTGACCCTACCACATGCATCAAATTTAAACAGCAGATAGAAGAAAAATGGGATCAATGTGAACACATATACACAGACGGTTCAAAAACGACAAACGGTGTAGGATGCGCTTTCTACCATGAAAATAAAAAATATCAAGAATTACACAAACTTCCTCCAGATTGTTCAATATATACAGCTGAATTGACAGCCATTCAAAAAGCACTAGAATATTCTCTTAGTAATACTGAGCTTAGAGATGTTATAATTTTCAGCGACAGCAAGAGTGCAGCTATGAGATTAGAGCATTTAAGCATTTCACCGACTTTCAACCATATCATCTCAAACATAATGAAATTGATTTACAGACACAACAATTTGGATAAAAATGTAAAAATTGTATGGATTAAAGGACATACAGGTATACCTCAAAACGACAAAGTGGACATACTAGCAAAGATGGCGACCACAGATGGAATATTGATGAGGAATTTCAAAATTCCCTACAGTGACTTGAACAGTAAATTAAACAAGAACCTGAAAGAAAAGTGTAGTGATCACTACCATAGAAATTCATCCGGAACAATATACAAACAGATCCAGCAGAACATAAGAACAGAACCCTGGTTTAAGAAAGAAACAAATAGACCACTTGTGAGAAGACTTTGCAGATTGAGGTGTGGTCATTGCTTAAGCCCTCAACACAAAACTAGAATAGGGTTAGACGATGACCCTCACTGCAGATGTGGAGAGATTGGTACTGCTCAACACTGTATATTAGAATGCCAATTGATCAGTAATGAGGTAACAGACCTGTATCACAGATTGTCAAATTACATTCCGTTACCTGCTAATATGATCTCTATACTAGCTAGTGAAAACAACTGTGCTTACAAACTATTATATAACTTTTGCACACAAAAACTAAAACTAACACTGTAACTTTCAACTTTAACTAATATAAAACAATGTTCGTATTATTAAGAAAAAATAGATGTCCATCCAAAATAGAACTGGCCAGTTGATCTCAGATCAGAGCCAATAACATAAATAAAAAAAAAAATGGCAAAACTAGTTCTCAACCGGAGACCGATAGGAAAAAAAGGAAGGGTAGACCAAGCGAGAGATGGCTGAAGAAGGCAGAAGATGATTTAAAGAAAATTAATATTGAACACTGGAAAGAGAAGACGGCAGACAGAAATAAGTGGCGTGGAATAGTCCAGGATATACTCAGAAATAGGTGGTGAAAGTATCCAAAGACAATTCTAAGTTATATAAATTTTAGCGGTATAAGATCAGACTGTACTCATTTCTGCCCTAGGCCTCCACGGCCTGTTGTGCAAACTAATAATAATAATAAAATCCGATGGACCATAAAGACAACAAGATAAGTCTTAGAGAGGAAAGCAGTACCTAAGCCAATTTGATAACATTTTCGAAAGACAGTGCAGCTCGATTTATACCTGATACCGCAGAAGTAAAAAGGTGATGAAAACAAAGTCGACCATGAGGAGCGTGGGATATGCATCAATCTTGCTGTGACCTTGATGGCATCCTGTACCCTAACCCCAAAATAGAATCAATAATCCTGTTTTAAAAGAATGAAACGTTTCCGCTGCTATTACCACATTTCACGCACAAAGGGCTTCCCAATCAGCCCTTGATAAAATTCAATCTTCCCATAATTTTACCAGCACGACTCTGACCCGAAAATTCCATAAATTGATGCACTGCGACGTTGGCCATATAGCAGCGGGGAGTTACAGCAGCCGCAACTTGGTTTTTTATATTCCAATTTCGAGGACAAAATTTATAAGGCAAATGTGTCTGAATGGCTCGAAAGGGCATAATTATTTCTTTTCTTCGCAGGTGCATCCGCATGCATACCCTTCCTTGCAGGGCCGCACCAAGTACATTAAAAATAGTTTTAGTTTTTCGTCCTTTAAGGGGCCTAGATACATACATATGTATTTACCATGTAAAACACGGACTCCCATTTCCAACAGAACTTTTTCAAACTACATACACAGTATTTCAGAAGGTGAATAAGGTGATAGTTAAGACCTTAATGAATGACATCTAAGGTCTAAAAGCAGCTTTTTCAACAATTTTTTTTGAATGTGCAAAAACCTCGCAATGCAAAATCTTGAAATGTCTGTAATTCAACAACCAAATACGATATCAAAAAAGGCCAAAACAGTGACAAAGCGCAAGCTTTCTTCTTCAATATGCTCTTTGAATCATTACTGTAAGTTTAAAGGTAACGTCAGGAGCTTAGAAATGCGAAATTTATTTTTATGGTGACCTTTGGACCTTGCCTTTGGACCTTTTGACCTTACCCTTGGATTTTTTGACTTATCTCCCCTCATCTTAGACACACACACTGGAGGAAGGGAACAGGCGGCCACGCCTCCTCGCTAACACGGGAATGCGTATTTTCTTGCATTCCTGCTGTCATTACTACTAAATAATGACAGTAAAATGTTTTTGGTATTTGTGTTACATTAGATGATATTCATTTAACAAAAAAGTTATTTACATACATACATACATGATGTATTTTGTATGGTCAGCCTCCCGCAAAGGCTTGAAAGGCTATGGAGCTGTAGAAGCGCTGCGAGAGGATAAGTGTCTGGGCACGTTAAGGGCCCCACAGACATCGTTCTTTTTCATCAGGTTTGCACGACGTGCCAACCAATCGCACTCATTTCGGTCCGTGTGTGCCGAAAAACCGTCGTGTTGACCGTCGTTCCAAAAAATCTGTCCGAGCTTGATTTTACCCGTCGGTTTCGAACGCCATCGTGCAACTCGGTACATGTGTGGCCGTTCATCGTGCAACCACGACGGGATTTTGCAGTGTCGTTCTGGTTGCCTTCGAGTAAGCGTATCTAGGGTTAGCGACACCTATCAAAAATGTGCGATACACGGCAAAATAGCAAACAATTTATGATGGAATTTATACACATGTATAAGAGTTTTCCGTGTCTCTGGAAAGTCAAATCCGCTGAGTATGCAGACAGAGGCAAGAAAAATAAGGCCTACGGAGAACTGTTGAAAAAATGGAGAGATATAGATCCCTCTGCAAATACAGATTACTTTGAAATAATCTTTCTTTAAAACTTGGTATATAGCCATACATGTTTCATAATTTGTCCTAAAACTTGGGGGAATATCGCAACTGAAAATTTCAAATCCTCGTAGCTTCTACCCGTAGCAAGGAATCTCAATGTAGTTGTCAGACGTTCATGAGGGGAAATACTTTGTCTCATCCAAGTATCCTGTTTTTTATTAGAGGTGCTACTGAATTAAGTAATTCTAAGTATGTTGCTTCATCCATCCTCAAATAATTGTACCAATCCCCTGGTTCCAGACGCAATTCTTCTAATAGATATGGGAAAATTGGCCTCTTTTTAAAAGCCACTGTCTCACCCATTTAGAACGAACGTTTTTTCTTGCTGTATTTCACTTTAATAGCTAAAGCCGCCTCCAATGCTAAAGTATTATCCATGTTAACGGAACAACAATTTGCGAGAAACTGAAAGAAAACCAAACAGTGTGTGGAGATATCGTTCTATCGGTTTAACCGACATCAGTTGGCACGTCGTGCAAACCTGATGAAAAAGAACGATGTCTGTGGGGCCCTTTAGATCTGAAACGCTGCAGATTGTATCCATCGAATTCGGTGAGTAGGGACCTCGACCTAGTAAGGATGAGCTCGGAGAGCTTCTCTAATGTTCGTCGTTCGGACGGCCATCGATGTTATTATCTGGGAGAGCTCACTCGAACATCTCCGTGATAGAATCTGTAAAATAGGGAGAGGTCAGCCACCCTTGTTGGATGTTCCAGGCTGTGGAGGTCCTTTGTGAAGTTAGGCGTATCGATTAATCTAGCTGATCTCTTCTGGATAGTGTTCAGAAGGTTTGGAGAGTGCTTCGGAGCGCATCACCACACATGGGAGCAATACTCCAACGATGGTCGGATCTGTGCCTTGTAGAGCAGCAGTAGTTGCTCAGCTTCTTACAGTAGAACAAAACTCCAAGCTTCTGGGATGCCGTTTTAGCAATACTGACGCCGTGGTCGTGCCAGGACATGTTACTGTGGATGTCGAATTCCAAAAGCTTGTCGGAAAGTGACTCGACTATGGGGTGACTCTCCATTTCCACAGCTAATTACCCAACGTGAGACTTCTTTGTAAGTGTTGTTGTCTAAGTTTTCTGTACGGCGAACTGTACTTTATTTGGTAATCCCCACTCGACAATTGTTTCGATATCTTCATTGACCTATGTGTGAACAATTTGCGTTGTGTATGGCCCTATATTATTCTTGTTTAGATCAGAATACAGCAAAACGTGTATGCTTTACCACGACACTTTTCTATATACACTAGATATTTTACGTACAGTCCAGCTCCAGTATCACTATACAATAATTCTATATACCAAATGGGTAAAAAATGTATGCCTCTTACTAAATTCAAATAATATAACGTGAAACACCACCTCCTTTGCATATAATCAGTGGCGTATATAAGGGGGAGCCGGGGGGACCCCCCCCCGAAACCAGACACGCATTCAATTTTGATGTCTGGAAAAGGCTGAAGTTAGGATTTTAATACGCCAATATTATAACGTATGAAATTTTTTCCGATAGAGCCCCCCCCCCCGAAATCGATTTCTATATACGCCACTGTGATATAACTGGGTTATTTTGCTCTTACTTTGCTATAGTTTATTTGTAAATTGTATATGTGTATGTAAGCATGTATGTATATCAAAAGGGTTAAGTGGAAGAATAGGCTAGGCTTCGCCCATTTATAATGTATCATTATAAACAAAATAAATAAATAAGGTCGTCTACAATTATTACTATTTCCAAGCATAGCATATATCATCTTAGTGATTAGCGGTGTGAGAAAAATATAGAATTTTGAACACTAGTTACTCTGCATCTTCCAGTTGTCATAAAATATCACGGTGGTTACAAAAACCCTAGTGAAAATAAATCGCGAGATTATTGTTTATTTGTCTTGCTTCGCAGTCAGGCCATCAAAGAACATAACGATAAATCAAGCATTCTGCTCCAGATGTAGACGAAGCTCGAATTTTTTTATAGATTCATTGACCCCCTACCCGTCAACACCCTCCGAGATTTGCAGTTTGTTATCCCTGCGCGTTGGTCCCACGATTTCGGGAAAGTCTGAAACAACATGTGCAGCGGAGGGGTATCCGGTTACAGGGAATCGTTAATTTTCATCACTTTATTGGCACCGTTTAAACAAAAATAGAAATGTAAAAAACACACTGGTGATGATTGATGACTACAGAATATCCACATACTTTTAAACAATATACAGGTTTACACATTGTTGGACACAACGGCTATAGCCGATACGCCACGACGGCTATATCAGTCAAAAAGTTATCTGCTTGTTACGGCAGAACGGCGACGACCGTCAGAATGTCCGTATACTTGCCTTGTTAAGCAATGTTAGTGCCGTAACGTGAAGCTCGTCATATCTGAAATTGCCAAATTCTAACCCACTATACGCTATCCCAACTATTCATGTTTTAAGGTGCATGGATAAAACGGCACGACGGCTATAACAGTCCATAACCTCCAATGTGATGCATTGACCACGTGTATAGCTGCCATATTGCAAGTGTGTTTTTGTTTGATTTTCATGTTTTCAGTACTGATGGGAGGTAGGTAGCCAGATATTTTCATCCTAAACAGATATTCGTCGTCCACCTATTATACATATAGAATATATTGTTTCATATCAATACAAAAGTCGAACCACGTGTGAGACATTTTCCAGAGAAGCTGCCCCTACCAGAGGATCATAAAATAAAATCATATTTTCTTAGATGCAAACAATGTTTCAAGTCTGGAAAACGCAAAGAAACTAGCTATAGATGCAAGGGTTGTGAAAATAACCTGCTTTGTGTCCAGACTGCTTTGAAGAGTGGCGTCAAACATAAATTTGTGCCTAAATTCTGTTTAGTTCGGGGATACCTCTGTTTGCTAATAAATTTGATTTTTTGTTTTTATACCGTCTATATTCTGAGAGATGCGTTTTTGTTTATAAATTTGATACAATAAAATGTTGTTTTTATTTTAGCTTTTGTTTCGAAAATTGTCCTTTTCTTCCCATAAGATGTGTTTTACGGTTACACTGATCAGACGGCTATAGCCGTGGTTGCCATTCTAGAACATAAAGTCTGCTGTGATATGACACGACGGATATAGCCGTCTTTTTTATTGTCACCAAAACCTCAAAAATGGAAAAAAGAGTCAAAAATGAATACCCTTAAAATATTTTGATAACGCAAATCATGTTACAAACGCAGAAAAAAATGGGAATGTTTTGAGGTGCCATATTACGAAGCCTCCCGGCCAGCAGAGTGTCCAACAATGTGTTAAGCAAATCATCCATAGTAGCTTCAGGAGTCCATATTTACTACTCATTCATAGCAGTACATCGTTAGCCTGGTGGTTTACCCCCAAACAGCTCCCGATGTCCTTAGGACATCCTAAATAAAGCCGTATTGCCCCAATTTGGGATAAGACCAGAATGACATCTACAGGTTATCTGTAGGCTATCCTAGATTGTCCTGGGTTAGCCCTAGGATAACCTGTTTGGAATATCCTGTGGTAGGCAGGCATGGACATCCTTTGTATATCCTGCTGGGCCATCTGTCACCGTAATATCCTAAGGATGACGGTTTTGGAAATACTCAGTTTATTTACCATGAGGCGGTTCAAGACCATACCCTTATTTATACAAAATCTGACATTTGAGGTTTTACAGTATTGACGTTGATAGTTTTTTTCTTCTAATTCCTCTTTTCCCACCTTCGAACTCACCTTGAAGAATAAGACGCAGGAGGTGATAGCGTTCCCCACGCATTATGTGGCCTAGGTAAGCTATTTTCCTCTTCCTTATAACCTCAAAAAGTTCTCTTTCTGCTAACCCATCATTCTATAGGAACATTAAAAAGGCAAAAGTAAGTTTAATGGCAAAACCTTTTATCATGGATTATTGTGATGCACTTCATCAATAAGGAATGGAACAGAATGAGGTTAGATTGAATTGCGTTAAACACTCGGATGGTATAGCTGTATTGGATTTTTAGATGCTGATGGTGCTAGTGAAATAAGGTGTGCCACATTAGCTGATCTGTGCCCAGGATAACCCGGTATGTAAGCCAGAGGAGTATAGGAAAACAGTTCTTGAAAAATAATCCCGTGTTGTTTCGGCTCGCGTAAGAATTGATGGTAACCTGTCTAGTCAAACTGCAAGCAGAAAAGGAATTCGTCAGGGATGTGTATTATCTCATGTTGTGATGTTGTTTAACATTTACTCTGAATTTGTGATGAGACAGGTATTAGACAACTGGAATGGTGGTGTAACTATTGGCGGAAGCAAAATATCCAACTTAAGATTTGCTGACGATACAACCCTTATTGCAGCTTCTCAGGAAGAACTAGTAGCTCTATTAAACATCTTAGAACAACATAGTGCAGAGTATGGTCTTGGTATTAACTACAATAAGACCAAGGCTATGATGGTAGATAGAGATCATGATAATTATCGAGAAATAAAGTCAATAGGCCGTTGTGAAGTAGTCCAAAGTTTTATATACCCAAGGGCGTACCCAGGTAGGGGCAGGGGGGGGCAGCTGCCCCCCCCCCTAGAAGATTAAATAAATGTAATTTTTTTTGGCAAATAAAAATTAAAAACGTGTTACCTACTCTGCGCAAAATGAAGTGTTGGAAACAAAATATCTTTTCAGCCAGATTTGTTCTTTATTTTCTATAGTTAAATATTCTACAACATTCGATATAGAGTCTGTATAGTGAGTCGTGTCGGTCGTGTCACAACGTATTTATTAGAATATTTTATATGGCGACCTTCAGCCGCCGTCAAACGAAACGCAAAATGTTTTGATCAAGTTTTGATACACTTTATTTATTTCTTTATTTCGTTTTTATTATTTGTTAGTTATCACTAACAAATGAAAGTGTCAGTAATGATTTATAGTCGATAATTTAATTTCTAGAATCTGATTTTGATTACGAGACAGAATAAATAAAAATTAAGTACGGTTTTGATGCAAGTTTGGTTTTATTATATAATTTTTGTTTTCAATGCTATGCTAAAATAAAATAATATTCAATATGTTGCATATTATTTTAAGTAGTATATATCTGTACAGATTTAGTTTAAGATTCTTAGTGTTCATAAAATAAAATAGTGAAAGTATCAAACTCAAATTTCATAGCATATTCTATTCAGTGCTTACAACTAAATTATTTTTAAATTTGCCGCGGTTATTTCTGTGCCGCGACTCACTAGACAGACTCTAGTATACTGTTAGCGATGCAATATAATTTAAATCTCCCACAAAACCGTGGTATCTCGTAGTTTCCGCTTCCGACGAGACAATCAGAGCCATATAGGATTAAAGCTGAATATAATTGGAAGAAAATAACATCTAACGCCATCTAGTTTCGGACGGCAGTACTTTTTCCAGTAAAAAGAAATAGGCTCAATGTATACTGTATACGGTCAATAGAGACATCTAGTATTGAATAGCAATACCACGAAGAATATTCGAGCATGGACTATTCCGGAAAGAAAAGACAGTGATAGCATGTATTATAAGACAACGATGGAAATAGAGTCGAGCTCGAGTATTTTCTACATATTTCGGGAGCGAGAATATTTTCAATATATAAGCGGAACGTAAGGCAGAGCACGTGAATTTAGTTCGAATACTATTCAGTTCGGAGTGGAATACGAGCGAATATTTCATACGCCATAGATAGTGTCTTATAGTTTCGTTGCGGAGACACGAGATTTACGTTTACTGCGCAACAACTGGAAATATTACTCCGTCAAATGGATATCAGGAAATTCTTTGAAAGAGGTGAGTCAAAACAAAACACTTAAGTACATACTTAATATGATTATTTGATTTGTTTAAGGGGGGCTATGACTCTCTTGTAAGTGTATATCTTAGGCATTACTTACAATATTTAAATTTATTAATTACAACACGTGGTTTTGTTATAATAGCTAAAATAACGTTTGTGAATATTTTGTGATAAAAAAGTTAAAAAAAAAACATAAAAGAAAGATCCTTGCAATATTTTGGATTTATTAATAAGATCATACCGACAACAAAATCCCTTTTCTCTAACGTCACAACAAGTGTATTATTTCAAATTACTTACCTAGTTTTGATTACTTGGCGTTCAAACCATATGCAAGAGAATGTGAAACTTGATCTTTGATTTTCGTCCTATGCAACCCGCCTAAACACTGTAAGGGTAATTCTGTGTATCCATTTGTTAGGGAGGCCACGCGAAAAAAGAAAAAAAGGTCGGGAAAGTAGCAGTGGAAGCGATGAAAATGACAACCATGATAAAACCACTCATGTAATGCCAATATCATTGCATGCTAACATTGGACAAGCGTCAAATTCTTCAGTAGAACCTCTTAATATATCTGTTGCCGACTATTCTTCTCCATCGACATCCCAACAAACTTATGACGTCAACGTCGATCCTGAAATTATAGTGGACGATGGCTGTCATGAAAATGATCTGGGTCGTTATGTTGGATTGGCTACCCAGCTATCGACGGAAAAGAAGAGGGAGTTGTTACAAAATCCTTGGATCCCGCCCAGAAATTACGATTTTGAAAGTGATGCAAGCCATTTAAAAAGAAAATTTAATCATGCTTGGTTGGATCAATATTCACCATGGCTAGTATATTCCAAGCGACTAAAAGGTGCTCTTTGTAAGTATTGTGTTTTGTTTCCTCCGCCCATTAGCACTGTGAGAGGAATTTTGGGATCGTTTATGGTCAGGCCATATTTAAAGTTCAAAAATATGCATGAAGACTGCCGAAAGCATGCAACGACCAACCTTCACCAAACGGCGACAAATGCTGCAAAAAATTTTCTTGAAAATGTTCCTGTAGACATCCAACTGCAAAGTGGACACCAAAAAGCAATCGATGAAAACAGACAAATATTGTCATCAATTATTTCTTGTATAGTATTTTGCGGTACACATGATATGCCTCTTAGGGGCAAACAAGCAGATGAGGGTGTTTTATTAGATTTATTGAAGTTGAGAATCGATTCAGGGGACAACAAATTAAAGAGTCACTTTGAAAAGTGCCGTCGAAATGCAATTTATACTTCGCCAAGAATACAAAACGAACTAATAAATTTATGTGGCGAAGTTATTCAGGAGAATGTAATTAGTGAGGTTCGGAAGACCATGGCTTACTCAATCTTAGCTGATGAAACAGCAGACGTATCTGGGAAAGAACAGCTGTCAATAGGCGTGCGGTTCTACGACGAAAGCAAAAGTAAAATCAGAGAAGAATTTGTAGGGTTCGTTGAACTAAAAGCACAAAATGCTTCCGCAATCGCCGAAGCAATTGACAATTTCTTAATTAGTTCTAACCTCTCCAAAGAAGATTGCGTAGGGTTTGGATTCGATGGCTGTTCTACAATGGCAGGAAAAGAGGGTGGCGTACAAGCCATTTTGAGAAAAAAATATCCTCGTGCTTTATATTTTCATTGCTCAAGTCACAAACTCAACCTTGTTGTGAATGATGCGAACGCAGTGCCAGAAATTAGAAATACTGTCGCCACTGTAAAGGATGTTATAACGTTTTTCAGAGAATCGACTACACGTCGAAACTACGCTCCAAACCTATCACGATTATGTGAGACGAGATGGTCCGAAAAATATAAATCAATCAGAAAGTTTTCTCAACATTTTTCAGAGCTCGTGAAATCTCTAGAAACGTTATCTGTAGAGGGAAATTATGCCACCAGAAAATCTGCATATCAGTTGCATTCAGCCGTTACAAAACCAGTGTTTATTGTTTCTCTACAAACAATAGCCAAATATTCAGCAGTTATAGAACCAGTAGTTAACGCACTGCAAGCTAAATCGATCGACATGATCTCGGTAGGAAAACACATTAAAAATATCAAGGACATTCTCAGAAATGACCGCGAGTTTCCTGATAGAATAAGTAATGAAATACTTCAAAAAGCACGAGCTGTTGCAATGGATTTGAACATAGAAATTTCGGTTCCACGTCTTGCTCATAAGCAAACACATAGAAGTAATCCGCCATCAGACAATGATAACGAATATTGGCGGCGTTCCCTGATAATACCATACATTGATTCACTCATTTCATCATTGAATATTCGATTCTCCCAAGAAAATACTCCGGCGTTTGCTTTAAGCAGGCTACATCCCTTGTATATGACAAAAACCAGCATTGCAGACCTACACAAAAACGCAGAATCATTCCAAGAATTTTATAACCTGGATATCACCGGGGAACTGAACCTTTGGCATAATTTATGGGTGACGAAGGCTTTATCAGATGATCAATTAAAGGACATAGAAGTAGTTGATCTGTTCAAAGAAGCGAACATTTTTTACCCTGCTGTCAGAAAGGCATTAATTATTTTAAGCACTATCCCATGCACCACGGCGACCGTAGAACGGTCCTTCAGTACGCTGCGAAGAGTTAAAACGTGGCTAAGAAGCACCATGGGTGAAGAAAGGCTTACGGGTTTATGTCTGATGAGCGTACATCGCAATTATTTAAAAGACAACAGTGAGTTTATTGAAAAGATTGTCATAGACAAATTTTCGGCAAATCCGAGAAGATTACTGTTAAATTAAAATAAACATATATAATATTATATATTATACATAATGTATAGTATAATTATTATGTACTTATAATATTTGTTTTGTGTCATCATAAAAGTTAATGAATAAAAGTCAATTTTCGAAACAGGTATAAGCACTAAGCAGCCCCCTGCCCCCCCCTAACTGAAATCCTGGGTACGCCCTTGTATATACCTCTGTTCTTTGATCGATAATTCGGGTAGCTGTGAAAATGAGATTCGACGGCGCATTCAACAGGCACGTGTGGCCATGACAAAGCTTACTAAAATATGGCGTCACCATAACATCACTAAAGCTACAAAAATGTCGCTGGTTCAGTCTCTTGTGTTCTCCATATTTTTGTATGCCTCGGAAACTTGGACTGTTAAAAAGGCAGATCGAGCTCGCATAGACGCTTTTGAAATGTGGACATGGAGGAGAATGCTGAGAGTTCCTTATACCGCCCATCGAACTAACGTCTCCATACTGGATGAGGTCGGTAATCCAAAGAGACTATCCTCCATTGTGTCGACGAGAAAGCTTACATTCTTCGGACATATACACAGAAGCCATAATATGGAGAAACTTGTAGCTCAGGATCATGCCCCGAGTGGGCGGCGCCGTGGCCGTCCCCCTACACGCTGGGTGGATACGACGGAACAGTTGCTGGATATGAGTGTCAAGAGCGCCACTAAACTGACAACAAATCGCGAACGATGGCGAGCTACAGTCCTCAAAACTATTGATAATATTCGTGTCGGCAATACTCTAGCTCCGACTTGATGCATTTTACGAGTTCACAACATGTCTGTTAAGACATTGTGACTATGATGATGATTTCGAGTAACCCAAGTGTTTCGCATAATGTGACCCATGGAGGTCTGTACTGCTATCTTTTAGGACAACGTAACAGTTTACCTATAAGCTAACCTACGGCAGACTAAATGATAATAAATTGGGGTAACCTGATGATTTCTCTATAGGCTTACCTATGGTGGTCTAATAAAGTCCCATCGGGATATTTATAGGCTGCCCCATGCCAGGTCGTCCAGGATATGGCTTTCCCTGGGACCTTTTGCATACAGGGTTGCTCTGCTAACTTTATCTAAAGTTAGCAGAACATGCGATATTTACTAAAAAAAGAGGCGCATTAAAATTCCTATCAGGGCATTTAATTAGCCATTAATTAGCTATTCATCATGGCATTATCATTTTTTAATATGACCTTTATATACAGGGTTGCCCTGCTACCTTTGTCTAAAGTTGGCAGAATATGCGATTTTTACTAAAAAAGTGGAGTATTGAAATTTTTATTAGGGCATTTAATTAACCTTTAATTAGCTCTTCAGTATGACATTATCATTTTTTAATTATAATCATTATATACAAGGTTGCTCTGCTAACTTTTTCTCAAATTGAACATGCTATATTTACTAAAAAAAGTAGATCATTAAAATTCTTATTAGGGCATTTAATTAGCCTTTAATTAGCTCTTTAGTATGGCATTATCATTTTTCAATTATGACTATTATATACAGGGTTGCTTTGCTAGCTTTATCTAAAGTTAGCAGAACATGCGATATTTAGTAAGAAAAGAGGCGCATTAAAATTCCTATTAGGGCATTTAATTAGCCTTCAATTAGCTCTTCATCATGGCATTATCATTTGTTTAATTATGACTATTATATACAGGGTTGCTCTGCTAACTTTATCTAAAGTTAGCAGAACATACGATTTTCACTAAAAAAAGTGGAGCATTAACATTCCTATTAGGGCATTTAATTAGCCTTTAATTGTGGTGTTATCAATAATTTGTTCTGCTGACTTTGTTCTGCTAACTTTAGACACGTCTTTTGCATGTCCCTTTATGAATAGCCTGGATATCAAATGCTGTGTGGGTACGACCAAGTAGCTTAACTCAGATAGTAATAGCGTGATACCTTCTCCCTCAAGTACATTTGACGTCATTGAACTCTTGCCTCCTATTGATATAAAATGTGAACGTAAAGACACCATATGTGTGGTGTCTGCTGCCAAATTTACCCACCCACTGTTGTGCGTATGGGTGGAACTGCGACACGATATGTCGCGTCAACGCGATGCTTTTTAGCTAAACAGAGGGGTCGGCACTACGTTCGCTGGCCTTCTGTTCTTCGACTTTCAGTGCCGGTACTCCTGGGTCATGACAATATAATAATAATAAATGTCTTTATTAATATAAAGTAAGAAAACAAATAATTAAGAATTTCAATTAAGGCGAGGTTCAGCACATGCCCTTAACGAGAAAGGATAACGCAAGGTAACGATTATACATATCAAATTTACGAAATAGGTACACAATTTCCTACCAAAAATATTATGTCAGACTTTCCCGACCATGAGAGGAAATTCGACGGCGCATTCAACAGGCACGGGTGGCCATGACAAAACTTACTAAAATATGGCGTGACCATAACATCACTAAAGCTACCAAAATGTTACTGGTCTCTTGTGTTCTCCATATTTTTGTATGTCTCGGAAACGGACTATCCTCCATTGTGTCGATGAGAATGCTTACATTCTTCGGACATATTCACAGAAGCGATAATATGGAGACACTTGTAGTTCAGGGTCACACCCCGAGTGGGTGGCGCCGTGGCCGTTCCCCTACACGCTGGGTAGATACGACGAAACAGTTGCTAGATATGAGTATCAAGAGCGCCACTGAACTGACAGTAAATCGCGAACGATGGCGAGCTACAGTTCTCAAAACTATTGATAATATTCGTGTCGGCAATACTCTAGCTCCGACTTAATGCATTTTACGAGTTCACAACATGTCTGTTAAGACATTGTGACTATGATGTGATGTTCCCCGCCACAGACAAGCTGCTGGTTTATCCGTTACGTGTTTTTTTTTACTTCTGTGTCATCGGCATCCACTGCTCTGGTCATTAGCCTCGTGTTCTGTATAGATTTGTTACTGCTTCCCGGCGCCACTCTAGGAATAGTACTGTTAATTAGAAACCAACAGTGAAAGCTCAGTTGGGGATTCTTCGCTAAGCTTTCTTATGGATATTTATTTTTGATTAAAAAACCAGAAATAAATTTTCGCCTCTAACGAGAATCGAACCCGGGACCTTCCAGTCACGAGCCCTTGACCCTAACCGCTAGCCAGAGGTAATTATGGTCAAGAAGAATTGATATACCTAAGTGAAAAAATTGAGTCAAGTTGATTGTCTCAGTACTTCCCACACATAACGGTGATACAATTTTATTATTTTCCCATTGCATGAAGCTATAGTCTGGGACCCCCTTGAAACTGAATCATCTTCCTACCTCCCTCAAAAAACATCCAACACAAAAACTGGCAAATAGTTTCTTGCATTTCTCACCGTAGGAGCAGAACGACATATTTTTTACTCTACTTCTAGCTTCAGCTAGACGAAACGATCAGGAACCCCCAAATCGCCTAAAACCGAAGTTTGAGCTATTTTTATATTTTTTGTTTTTTTATTATTGCTGTGACGCCACTGGCAGGATTTCTAAAAACTATTCGCGTTTTTCATCCTCGCCACGGTAATAACACTGTTTAAAAATTTCATTGAAGTCACTTACAGGTGACATAATACAGAACAAGCACCACCAAGACGCCTACAACGCAGGTGTCGGAAATTGATTAAAAAATCAATTCAACAGTTTCCAGGTCACACAATCCAGAACGATCTAAGGCAGGGGTGTCCTCACCTATTTGAGACGCGCTCCCTTTGGACCCAAAAAAATGGCGCTCATTTCAGAAAAAAATATCGGCCTTTACGTCGAGAAAGAGACACACAGCTCATAATATTATTGAATTTTTTTTTATACTCAATTATAAAGATGATCCACATTCCCCACTGAGGGAATCCCCTGATCTAAAGCAGCACGTATACATCATAAAGTTCAAAGTCCCTTGCTTTCTGAAATAGGCAAGGTAATGTTCAGAACCTGAAAAATGTATTATACCACTTTAATTTAACGATTTTTTTGCTTTTACAACCACAATGCGTTGTCTCCAAATATCTATGTTTTACGAATTGAACAATTTTTTGTCAAGCTATCCATTGAAATATTTTGGATCAAAGGACATAGCGGTCTGGCCCCCAATGTAACCCGGTCTTAACGCGCCACCTCCAGCCACTTTCTCACCGGCGTGTTGTTGGTGAACTCTCACTCTTCTACCGATATTCAAACGGAGTCTGCTTCTCTGAGCCATCCTCTATAGTTCCGCCGCTCTCCGATCCTACCAGATGCATCCGCGTGACTGCTACATCTCATCCTAAGACAGTCATTCCTGTTCTTCATATCAAGAACCGCGCGGTACGATCGCACGTTTATTCCCAGGGTGTCCAAGGCTTGGAATGGACTGCCAGGAGGTGTATTTATTGGGCCTACGGATGTTGGCCCATTCAAGTCCCGCGTTAACAAACTTCCCCTAACCTAACATTCAGAGAGCAACCGCGGCACTCTGGTATTTAGGCTCTGCCTACGCGGTCTGCTCAGCTATAAAAAAAGGGCAGATGAAAATTGAACATTGTTGATGGAACACGAATGTACAGCATTCAAAAGTTATTATTATTAGTTTGCACAACAGGCCATGAAGGCCTAGGGCAGAAATGAGTACAGTCTGATCTTATACCGCTAAAATTTATATAACTTAGAATTGTCTTTGGATGCTTTCTCCGCCTATTTCTGTCTGCTGTCTTCCCCTTCCAGTGTTTAACATTAATTTTCTTTAAATCATATTCTGCCTTCTTCAGCCATCTCTCCCTTGATCTACCCTTCCTTTTTTTCCTATTGGTCTCCGGTTGAGAACTAGTTTTGCCATTCTCGTCCCATTCGGCCTCTCCACATGTCCCAGCCACCTTATTCTCTGCGCTTTGATTGCTGCTATAATATTGGGGTTCTCATACATGTCTTCCAGTTCCTGGTTTGGTCTTCTCCTCCATCCCTCGTTTGTCCTTACGCCTCCATAAATAGCTCTCAACATTTTTCTTTCCCATCTTATAATTTTTTTTGTTCATAGTCCACGTCTCACAAGCATATGTCCCTGTTGGTCTTATAACAGTTGTATAAATTCTCTCTTTGGTTTTTCTGGATACATATTTGGATTTCATAAGATTTTTCAGGGCTCCATACTTCTGGTTTCCTTTGATGATCCTTGCCTGTATTTCTTGTTTCTCTTGTCCTTTTTGCTTTATGATTACCCCCAGGTACATAAATTCCGTAGTCCTTTCAAAAGTATATTTCATGTTGTTGGCCGTAAAAGTTAGGTTCGATTGATCATCGGAAGTTTTTTCCATTTGTCCCATGACCATAAATTTTGTCTTACTTTGATTTATCTCCATCCCAAATCTCCTTGCTTCCGCAGCTATCCTTGCCGTAATTTTCTCTAGTTCTTTCTTTGCTTTTGCTCCTAGTATTAGGTCATCTGCATATGCTATACATTGATGTTCATTATTAAATATGGTTCCATTTATCTTGATTTTGCTTCTTCTAATTATTGCTTCAAGCGTCAAGTTAAAAAGTATCGTTGATAGAGGATCGCCTTGTCCGAGTCCCTCTCTCACTTCAAATTTCTGTGACTCATTTCCCATCCATGTAATTTTGTTTTTGATTTTTTGTAATTCAAAAGTTATTCAGCTAAATAACAAAAAAAAATCGAGGCAAAAGCCTTTTCCTTCATATAAAATATTTTCGAGAAATTTTGCTTACCTACGTGATCCCCATACTGAAAGAGTTCGCTACGCATCTGGGTGTGTATGTCTGTGTGAAAACGATATTGACAACGATCTTTTTTCGTGAAATAATGAAGGGAAATGAAGTCAAATTTCAGGGGCGGGCAGGAACCGTGATGGAGTTTGTAGGGTTTCGTTGCCACTCGACAAGCACGAATGTTGGCGTATTGAGTTTCAGATATTTGTTTGCTGGAATCCACTAATGCATATGGTTAGTTCGCTGTCCATACATTACCCTATTTTCGTTGATCGATTTTCTAAATTTTACCTGGCAAAATGGCCTAATTATCGTAAAAGCGACGGTGTGTACGTCAAGCTTCACTGGCTCATAAATAAAACGGCATCCGTTGAAACGAAAACTGTTTAAGGGGTCTTCCCTTTCCCCAGTGCGTGTGTCTAAGATGAGTGGAGATAAGTCCAAAAATCCAAAGGTAAGGTCAAAAGGTCCAAAGGTCACCATAAAAATGAATTTCGCATTTCCAAGCTCCTGACGTTACCTTTAAACTTACAGTAATGACTAAAAGAGCAAATTGAAGAAGAAAGCTTGCGCTTGTGCAACTAACTATTTAGCCTTTCTTTGATGTCGTGTTTTGTTGTTAAATTGCAGGCATTTATAGAATGTATGATTTTGCATTGCGAGTTTTTTTGCACATTAAAAAACTTTTTTGAGAAAATCGAAAATAGTTGTCATTCATTAGGGTCTTAACTATCGCCGTCTGAAATATTATATATGTACACAAAGTATTCCAGATGAATAATCACCACTTTTATTTAAACTTGCGACGATCGTTTCGACACACAGTGTCTTTTTCAAACAATGACTCTAGACTTACAATACTAGGCTATTTATATAAAATATACATGCTTAATGGTATAACTATTATGGCTAATCGTTTGTTCTCCGAAAACCATGGGACAGATTTAGTAGGGGTGAATTATTTAAATCCGTTTGGTCGTTAAGTAGGTTACCTGAACATGTGAGCTTGTTGATTTCTAATGCTTCTAAAAAATTTAATTGGCGTCCTTTTTGTTCTACGTGTAGTATTTGAAAATCTTCGTTAAAATGATGGTTTTCGGAGATCAAATGATTGGCGTAATTTGAATTACAAAGTTCGTTAACAAATGATTTCTTGTGTTCATTGATGCGGTTCTTGAATGCTCTCCCACTTTGTCCAATATATACTTTAGGACAATCCACACATTCTAATTTGTAAACACCAGACTTTTCGTTTTTATTTGATTTCGTTTTGTTGTTTTTAATTAAGTTGCCTGGTGTCTCTTTGCATCTGAATAATTAATTAATTACGCTATGTATTAATTTAACAACTTATAAATCATTATAATTAAAGTTCAATTGTATAAATATTGTGGAACTAGTACATTAATGTAAGGGTCTGTTTGCTGTCTGTTTAATGATTTTAAAAAATTTTCCAAGAAATTTCTCCTGGAGTACAGTTTTTACACCATTGATGAATATTAGGACCTTTAAATATGTTAGTCTAGGCACCTACAAAAAAGTCACTCATCAAAGTCGTAATGAATCTGTTCATTGATTTAATGAAGTCTTTCATTGTATGTAGGGTCACTCTGGGTTCAGTGCAGTTGAGTTAACAGATAGTTTAATCCTTTATTTTGAGACCTCGTCAGTTTTTTAAACTATTCACATGCACAAACATTCACACGAAGTAGGACGGCTATTTTGCAAAGGTGCATCGTTCTCATCATTATTGGTGATAGAGATAATGAATTACTTTTCATTATATTGATTATCTCGTTCTTTGGCTTAAAAACAATGAATCTGTTCATTGATTTAATGAAGTCTTTCATTGTATGTAGGGTCACTCTTGGTTCAGTGCAGTTGAGCTAACAGATAGTTTAATCCTTTATTTTGATACCTCGTCAGCTTTTAAACTATTCACATGCACAAACATTTACACGAAGTAGGACGGCTATTTTTCAAAGGTGCATCGTTCTCATCATTATTGGTGATAGAGATAATGAATTACTTTTTATTATATTGATTATCTCATTCTTTGGCTTAAAAACAATGAATCTGTTCATTGATTTAATGAAGTCTTTCATTGTATGTAGGGTCACTCTTGGTTCAGTGCAGTTGAGCTAACAGATAGTTTAATCGTTTATTTTGATATCTCGTCCGTTTTTAAACTATACACATGCACAAACATTCACACGAAGTACGACGGCTATTTTGGAGAGGTGCATCGTTCTTATAATTATTGGGGATAGAGATAATGAATTACTTTTCATTATATTGATTATCTCGTTCTTTGGCTTAAAAACAATGAATCTGTTCATTGATTTAATGAAGTCTTTCATTGTATGTAGGGTCACTCTTGCTTCAGTGCAGTTGAGCTAACAGATAGTTTAATCCCTTATTTTGATACCTCGTCAGTTTTTAAACTATTCACATGCACAAACATTCACACGAAGTACGACGGCTATTTTGGAGAGGTGCATCGTTCTTATCATTATTGGGGATAGAGATAATGAATTACTTTTCATTATATTGATTATCTCGTTCTTTGGCTTAAAAACAATGAATCTGTTCATTGATTTAATGAAGTCTTTCATTGTATGTAGGGTCACTCTTGCTTCAGTGCAGTTGAGCTAACAGATAGTTTAATCCCTTATTTTGATACCTCGTCAGTTTTTAAACTATTCACATGCACAAACATTCACACGAAGTACGACGGCTATTTTGCAGAGGTGCATCGTTCTCATCATTATTGGTGATAGAGATAATGAATTACTTTTCATTATATTGATTATCTCGTCGTTTGGCTTAAAAACAATGAATCTGTTCATTGAGTTAATGAAGTCTTTCATTGTATGTAGGGTCACTCTTGGTTCAGTGCAGTTGAGCTAACAGATAGTTTAATCCTTTATTTTGATACCTCGTCAGTTTTTAAACTATTCACATGCACAAACATTCACACGACGTACGACGGCTATTTTGCAGAGGTGCATCGTTCTTATCATTATTGGTGATAGAGATAATGAATTACTTTTCATTATATTGATTATCTCGTTCATTGGCTTAAAAACAATGAATCTGTTCATTGATTTAATGAAGTCTTTCATTGTATGTAGGGTCACTCTTGGTTCAGTGCAGTTGAGCTAACAGATAGTTTAATCCTTTATTTTGATACCTCGTCATTTTTTAAACTATATTCACATGCACAAACATTCACACGAAGTACGACGGCTATTTTGCAGAGGTGCATCGTTCTTATCATTATTGGTGATAGAGATAATGAAGTACTTTTCATTATATTGATTATCTCATTCTTTGGCTTAAAAACAATGAATCTGTTCATTGATTTAATGAAGTATTTCATTGTATGTAGGGTCACTCTTGGTTCAGTGCAGTTGAGCTAACTGATAGTTTAATCCTTTATTTTGATACCTCGTCAGTTTTTAAACTATTCACATGCACAAACATTCACACGAAGTACGACGTCTATTTTGCAGAGGTGCATCGTTCTCATCATTATTGGTGATAGAGATAATGAATTACTTTTCATTATATTGACTATCTCGTTCTTTGGCTTAAAAACAATGAATCTGTTCATTGATTTGAATCTGTTCATTGATTTAATGAAGTCTTTCATTGTATGGAGGGTCACTCTTGGTTCAGTGCAGTTGAGCTAACAGATAGTTTAATCCTTTATTTTGAGACCTCGTCAGTTTTTTAAACTATTCACATGCACAAACATTCACACGAAGTACGACGGCTATTTTGCAAAGGTGCATCGTTCTCATCAAATGCCTTTCATCATATTTTTTTCTCCGACAAGAAAACAATTACATGCGAGTAGCCGGGGTCCCGTAAAGGGTTGCACCTGAAAAAAGTTTGCATTGTGTCGGTAAGAAAATCCGTTAGGACCGGTATGTAAATAAAATGCGAATCCAAGACATTCCCAAACGGGACGTTACTGGTCACACCGGTATGGTACGTCTGATGTATGGGCAGTTTTTTATGTGATCTCGCTATTTGGACTGGAGATTGTGCACTCATGAATTCACCCCGTGCATGTTGTGTACGGTATTCTAGAAGGGGACGAAATGCATTATCAGAAACGGCTGTTACTTCGCTTTTACGCAATTAATTCTCGTGCGTCGCCAAGAAATTTGAATATGGTGTAACGTTCTTCAGTTTCGTTCGTTCCAATTTGAACAAATAAAGGAATATTGTTACTGGAAATTGTATTGGGAGTATTGTGATCGCGAAAATTTTCGATTTTGAGATAATATACTTTTTGGGCGTTTTATGATCCATACATAACGAAAATCCTATCTGTCGGTCTGTCTGTCTGGCTGTTGGCGTCTTTCTAGCCTCCTAATCTCAGTAACCGCTGCATAGATTTTGATGATATTTGGGTAGTGATATGGTGTAGGGTCGTAGTAGGTAATGTTGCTACAATTTTGAAAATCGGTGCATGGGCGGCCGAGTAATTAGCAAAAAACGAAAAATTTCAAATATGCCTCGAACTTCGTTTTTAGGTGTTTTAGGGGTTCCTGATCATTTTCTACTTTTTTTTTTTTGGGTGCGGGTGAAATTGGAGTGGTTGGGGGGTGGAGGGTTGTAAAGCTGAAAAATTTGTTGTACTCAGGTCTACTGACCTGAGAGAGAAAGACCTAGCGGTATAATACACTTTTTTTGGGTCCATCCGAACATTGCCTTGTGTATTACAGGAACCAAGGGACTTGAGAATTTTCCGATGTATACATACGAGTATTGCTTTAGATCGTTCTGTATTTTATAATGTTGAAATTACTGAATTGATGTTAATGAAATTTCGGCACAGTATTACTACTTTGGTGAGAATGGAAAACGCGTCTGATTTTTAGAAATCGTCTCAGTAGCGGCGCAGCAATATTAAAAAAACTAAAAATATGAAAACAGCTCAAACTTCGTTTTAAGGCGTTTTAGGGGTTCCTGATCATTTTCTACTTTTCTTTGGGTGGGGGTGAAATTGGGGTAGTTGGGGGGGGTGGAGGGTTGAAAGCTGACAAATTTGTTGGACTCTTAATGGACTATCTACTGACCTGAGAGAGAAAGACCTAGCAACATAATACACTTTTTTAGGTCCATCCGAACATTGTCTTGCCGATTACAGAAACCAAGGAACTTTAACTTTCTGATGCATACAAAATACATACGAGTATTACTTTGGATCGTTTTGTATTGTGTTACGTGGAAACTTCTGAATTGACTTTAATGACATTTTGACACAGATTTATTACCGCGACGAGTATGGAAAGCGCGTTTTTAGAAATCATTTCAGTGGCGGCGCGGCAATAATAAAAAAACTAATAATATAAAAAGCACCTCAAGCTTCGTTTTAGACGTTTTAGGAGTTCTTGATCTTTATAAAAATGTTTTTGGTTGGAGATGAAATTGGGGTGGTTCCGGGGTGGGGGTTTGTAAAACTCAAAAATTTGTTGTATTCATGATATATTGTCTACTGACCTGTGAAAGAAGCACCTAGTAGAATAAAATACTTTTTTTGCGGTCGGGCGAGCGATGATTTGATTGCAGGGGCATCTAGACTATAGTTTCATGATGTGGGGGAAAATAATGAAACTGGTATCATCGGAATGTGTAGGAAGTACTGAGTCAATCAACTTGACTACATTTCCTACTTTCCATACCGCACACTCTTTATCTATTTAAAATGTTTAAGAGGATGAACTTGGGGGGCAGAGGGTACAATGAGAGGAAGTGGTTTTCGGTTAAAAAGTGGTCCCCCTTGTGTCTCGGCGTTTTTCCTTCTAATCGGAGTTTCCAATAAATCCGGGGTGGGAAGTTTTCATATGAACATCCAGTATGGATGTTCCAGGAAGAATTAGTAGCTCTACTAAACATCCTAGAACAACGCTGTACAGCATATGGTCTTGGTATTAACTACAACAAGACGAAGGTTATGATTGTAGATAGACAGCTTGATAATCATCGAGAAATAAAGTCACCAGGCCGTTGTGGTTTAGTTCAAAGTTTTGTGTAGTTCGATTCGGGTAGCTGTGAAAATGAGATTCGACGGCGTATTCAACAGGCATGTGTAGCCATGACAAAGCTTACTAAAATATGGCGTGACCGTAATATCACTAAAGCTACCAAAATATCGCTGGTTCAGTCTCTTGTGTTCTCCATATTTGTGTAAACTTGGACTGTTAAAAAGGCAGATCGGGCTCGCATAGATGCTTTCGAAATGTGAACGTGGAGGTGAATGCTGAGAGTCCCTTATACCGCCCATCGAACAAACGTTTCCATACTGGTTGCGCTTGGAAATCCAAAGAGACTATCCTCCATTGTGTCGACGAAAATGCTTACATTCTTCGGACATATTCACAGAAGCGATAATATGGAGAAACTTGTAGTTCAGGGTCATGGTCCGAGTGGGCGGCGCCGTGGCCGTTCCCCTACACTCTGGGTGGATACGACGAAACAGTTACTGGATATGAGTATCAAGAGCGCCACTGGACTAACAGTAAATCGCGAACGATGGCGAGCTACAGTTCTCAAAACTATTGATAATATTCGTGTCGGCAATACTCTAGCTCCGACTTAATGCATTTTACGAGTTCACAAGATGTCTGCTAAGAGATTGTGGCTATGATGATAGGCCAGTATGTATGTAGTTACGCTACTTGACGCATGCTTTCAGCGACATTGTTATGTCGAAACGAGTCTGTATGCGGATCTACGCGAAACTGCTTTCTATTTTTTCGGTGTTCCTGTCCGCCTGATTAAAACCACTAATAAAATTGATGTATATCTGCTTTCACTATGAACTTTTGTTCGGCCAATTTTACCATTTGGAATACATTAAAGTTGTATAAAACATCATTAGTGCATTTTCAAACGTAAATAATTTTAAAGTAAACTCTATTAGGAATTAATGATAGCTAAAAACTTTTACAAATCCATGCTGCATATTGATGGCTGGCCGTATTATATAATCATACAAGTAGAAATACGTTGCAGAATTCTCCAAGGACGAACTCCTGTCAGCGGGGTTTATTGATGCTATCCGGGTTTACTTTTACCGCATTTGCTCAGGTCGAACGGGATACAACTCGAGGAAATTTAATGCCTCTAAGACCCAGTATTGTACGCTATCAAGCAAGAAGTACCCAAGCCAACACCAGGTTCTAATGAACAACCGGGCTCTGCCAAGGAGTCACTCATTCAAGCTGTTTGGAGTCAACATTACAGAAAATCTGATCTGGCACGAAACACATCGCGTCAATTGCAACAGCTTGGGTACCTATTTAGAGCCAGAAAGTATTTCTCACCATGTAACCTCCTCACGCTATATAAAGCCCAGATAAGACTTTGCCTGGAGTATTGCTCTCATGTCTGGGGAGCTGCTGCCCCTACTACCCTGTCTATACTAGATGCCGTCCAGCGAAGTGCAATTCGACTAATTGGCGACCCGGCCTTAACGCGCCACCTCCATCCACTTTCTCACCGCCGTGTTGTTGGTGACCTCTCACTCTTCTATAGATATTCTAACGGAATCTGCTCCTCTGAGCTATCCTCTATCGTTCCGCCGCTCACCGCTCCTATCAAATGTACCCGTGCGACCGCTGCATCTCATCCTAAGACGGTTGTTCTTCATACATCAAGAACCGAGTGGTACAACCGCACATTTATTCCCAGGGTGTCCAAGGCTTGGAATGGACTGCCAGAAGATGTACTTATTGGGCCCGCGGGTATTGGCCCATTCAAATCCCTAGCATAACCCTTTCACAGCAGCCGCGGTACTCTGGTATTTAGGCTCTGCCTACGTGGTCTGCTCAGATATATATATAAAAAAAGATGTAGTAGAAGAAGAAGTATAGCTACATTTGCCTTTATCCGCAAACAGATATTAGTTTCTAACCATGAATACTATTTCTTCTTCACTTCACTACTCATTCGCTTAACCTAAAACATGGAAGTTTGTTGACAATTCCATACCACCAGTCTGCAATGTCCCAAAGATATCTCACCTATAATGCCGCAAAACATTATAATGCGGTAGATAATACCTTGAAGTCTTTACCAGTTGATGGATTTATAAAGAAAATGAAAAACATGTTATTGCTAGCATAACGCGCAATCTCGAAAGAAGTTTTTCTTCTCCACTTCAGGTTTTAGGCACTTTACCTGTTACGATACACGTCTTTTTCTCGGCCTTCCGATGTCTCTTCTTCCAGAGCATTGATAAAACCTGGATCTGGCTGAAATCCTATTTTCATGCATTCGTTCTACATATCCTTGCCATTTAGTGTAATTTTTTTTTATTTTTTTTAGTTTATATCGAAGATGTTTAATTCCGCTCGTATATTTCTATTTCTTAATCTGGCTAATTTTGTGCAACCTTTCACTCTTCTCAAAAACTCTTTCGCTCATTTCGTGTGTTTGTATTCTATTTTCTTCTTTATTTGTTGTTGTCTATGTTTCACTACCGTATAAGAGGGTTAGAACACCTATCGTCTTGTAAAATTTCATTCGAGTATCGTTCCTTGTTTTAATTTTTTAAAGCTCTGCTGAAGTTCCGTAAATATTCGAGAATTTCTTAACTTTTCTTCTATATATTTGCTTCTGTCATAAGACTGATATACAGAAAAATATTTCTACTCCCTTTGTGTAAAAGTGGCCATATATTTTAGATACATTAATTATAACTAAAAGATATTTTTCTTTATTTTGTAATATTATGAACCGATTACTCTGCAGCTGCAATTCATATATTGTGGTAACATGTTTAAGATACTATCAGTGACCAGTAGATCTAAATGACAGGTATTTTTCCTATTTTAAGGCAGCTACATTTATTAGTTATTTGCTATTTTCTCATAGTGAAAATGAACAATTAGTAAATATGACGAATATCACCTCTATAGATTTTAAAACATTACCACAGTAGAGTCATAACCAGTACTCTCACTCTCGCCAATATTTGTCAGACGAGTGGATTTCCGCGCGCATCCTTGGCGGGACGGCCTGGGGACCCAGACGTATCAGTCGAACTTGAGCAGGCGACGCCACTACACGAGAGTGGTTCAGCGATACAGTGCCGTATTTTGATTTTTGTCGACGATGAGCAGTGTAAGGCGATGTGCAGCAGATGAGTTGGAAAAAAACTTCATTAAATACACCGGTAGATATTTATTCCGAAAATGTCTAGCTAAGCATTCGTGTCAAACGTGCATCAATTATGCGAATGCTTGCTGCGATGACTTGGATGGAACTTCTATATTTACGCTTTATAAGGCCTTCAGAAAAACGTAATTACACCTGTTTGGTGATTTATAGATGCCACATGATGGTTTCATTCAGCAGATTGCATCAATGGAATTTATATTTCAGAAAAATTTCGAAAACATTTGTGTCAAAAATAATACTGTCAAGAGGTTGGTATGTGCCTTTAAATTGTTAAGCCTCCGTCATCCCTGTAAAGATTTCAATTACGAATTTCTATACAACTTACATATATGCTAGGATAAGGATTTATTATAGTATAAAATATGCTAACAGAAACTTTATACTGCCCAATCGAAATAGGAAACTGGTTGTTTGGCGACGTGAGTGAATTTTCGGTCATTTATAAGCTCATTAACAAAGATTTTTATAAGGATATTCCAGGAAAAGTCAATGATATAAAGGAAGTCACTATTACAATTGCCTCAAAGCTTTTCATCCCTTCTCATCCTTCACCTAATAAATCCTTGTCATAGGCTAAAAAAATCCGCAATTTATTTTTATGTGCGAATGCACTTTCTATTGTATTGTATAGCTATTTATCTTTTGTCAAACCTTTCATCAAGTCCATAACGTAATACTCTAGGTTTTCTTGTCGTTTCTTAATTTTTTAATGTTTAACTGCAAAAATATCGTTTCTTTCTTGAATAAATAGTATTTAGTTTATCATATCCTTATGTCCAATGATTCTTCGATTATGTCAAATTTGATGGAGTGAATACTTTTCTTGTTAGCTGTTAAAGTAGTCCTCACTGCTTCTATGAATGAGATACATTTAAGTTGAATTACCTTTACAAGCAATTTGATTGAAACTGTTGCTATGTTAATAAATATTTAGTAAAACAATCTTGGGATACGGTCAATTATTATATTTCTAAAATATAATTTTTTTACGACGTTTCGACGCTTCTATTAGGCGTCATCTTCAGGTATTAAAACTAAAATAAAATATCAAAAATGTCAAACAGATACAAAATAATTAACATTCACAATTAATTTTTTTTAAACAAGATTACAATTTAAAACAAATAATTAAAATGCAACAGAAAACTTACATTATACCACAACAGTCATATGTATTATGCCGGGTGGTGTTGGCAATTTGGTTTTCAGTGAGAGACTGGCGTGGTGGAACAAAAATATCCAGCTGATAAAATATCCGTCAAAAAATATATACAAGTACAAAACATAAGAAAATAATTAAATATCGAGGAAGGTAAATATTGATAAGATGGAAGAAAGTATAGGCTATGCTTCATTTATTAAATTTGCATATATGCATGAAAGATTGCTTGTATCTGTCCTGAAATTCATGCTGTTAGAACTTCTTTTTATATGTATCATCTCTAAGATGTTTCTTTTATACCAATCTTTTTCTTTGCATAAAGTTCTAACGTTGTTAAAATCGATGGTATGTTTATTTTCTATAGCATGTTTGCTGAGGGCGGTAGAATTCAGGTTCTTATTTTGTAATTTTGTTAAAAAAAAATTAATTGTGAATGTTAATTATTTTGTATCTGTTTGACATTTTTGATATTTTATTTCAGTTTTAATACCTGAAGATGACGCCTAATAGAAGCGTCGAAACGTCGTAAAAAAATTATATTTTAGAAATATAATAATTGACCGCATCCCAAGATTGTTTTACTAAATATTTGGTACCGACGGTCAGGATTCAAAAGTAAAAAATTCTATGTTAATAAAAAGCCTCACAAATAAAAATACCGTATATCAATAGTTTAGTCTGATAATCCTTCTAAGTATGATGAGAAGCAGCCCGAGCTCTCGTGCATTTTTTGTATTATGATAGCACAGTTTCTGTTAGAATGATAAGAGCAATCGAGTAAGAGCATCATTTTGCAATGTACCCGATTAACAAAAATTTACCATGCTACTCAATGCGGTTCTGAACGGAAGCGGCGGCATATAAGCCTGATGATGCGCTGTGGCCGCGGCGACGGCGGTGAATTTTTTCTAACTCAGACTGTGAGCGCGATACGTAGATTGGCTGAAAAATGAATGCGTGTTTTGGCGACAGTGAATTTACTGGTTATGACTCTACTGTGACATTACATACCAGAATATAACCATGAATCTTGCAAATATGTTTGTGGAGCATACATAAAGGTTCGAGGATTTCAATTTATTATCCTCCATATTAACAGCTGAACATATCATTTTCTTATGTTTCTGGTTGGCTGCTACTATCAAAAAAATAAAAATCATTTTGACATTTCTCAAGCGTCCCGTCAAGAACAAAATATCCGGAACTGCTATTGAATTAATTTTTGGCCTGTGAAACGTCAATAAACTCATTCTTTATCACTGATGTGTTTTTATCTGTCAGTGTAATATAGACGTATTTTGTCACATCGTTAACAAGACATAATCAGTCATTATCATAATCAGGCTAACTTCTCTAGACCTGTACTCACATTTTTTGTTAACATTGTAGTGAGCAACTGGTCGCTGTCAAAACCGATACCCAATTTAGAAATAGCCAAAATGATCAAGACGTCTAGTGGTGGAATTTAGAACCCAATGATTAGAACCAGATTCTTTTAGCATGCATGTGTACCAACTCAGAGAAAATGAAATCAAACACAGAAATGTTATGATATGGTTTTTTTATTATTTGTTTCTTAACATTTGTTTTGTATTTATTAATCATGAGTGCTGAGTGTTATGATTTATTACTTGATTCTTGTATTTATCAAATCATGAGAGCTTTGTATTTCATATATTTTACTGGTGTAATACTTATATAGATATGTTGAAATATAGGATTCAAAATGTTTCAATAATAGTGGTAAACTGGCTCTTGTTATTGATATTGTATAGTAAAGAAATGGTTATAAACATACACAGTCTAAATGATAAATAATAATAATAGTACATGGTGGGCTAGATCTCTGTTTAACGTCAGGGAGAGAAATATGGATAGGATGTGGAAAAATGTAAAATATCAGCATATATAAATAAATATAACCAACCATATAAAGGAGTAAATAAAGGAGATAATTGGAATAGGTCCGACCTGGGTTGTTACCAGGCATCGGCCTTCCGTAAATAAATATCATATATAAATAAAGAGAAATCAGTAAAGGTTGAAATAGAATCAGATAAATAAGACAGAGTTATCTCTGTTCACCATTAGCCTGCAATACCTAGAGTAGACGGAAATCAGAGACCCAACGCCATATAGTATCGTCTCAAAAGCAGGATGTATAGTATATACCTTGTGAAACACTCCAAAAATAGTAGCCAAACCACATTAGTTAATAATACAAACTCAAAAGACAACATACCTGCAAATATTCGTGAAAAAGACTTCCAAAATGCATTGTGTAAAATTTGATCTCCCGCTTGTTACGTTTTTCAAAAACAATCCCCAGTCGTAATTATTAAACAAACTATCAACAAAACTATGGCAACGAATCCCACAACCCACTACTTTATTCCAGTGACCAAACACAACAACCAAAAGCATCACAGAACAATATCTTTTTATGTGAACACGGATTGAAAAATTAATATAGAAAGTCACTCATCATCTGATCAAAATATCTGAACAATATACAATGTAGTAATAATCAAATACATTACTTATCTGAACTTCATCGACTAATTACACTCGTACACTTATATTATTACAACAAATTTTAATCTTTTCCTTCTACCATCTGTCACTGCCGTCAATGTCAAACTTTGGCAGCCTGACAGCTAAAGGTGCGTTCTAACGTATGACAGCCAGGAGCGCGTTCCGGATCACCACAACATATTGATTATTTTATTGTATTTAACATTGTAATTTTCATTTCATCAATAGTACAAAAGTAATAATTATTCAAAATGTCAATCAAATCTGTTAATTATATATTACTGTTAAAATATAATAAGTATTTAGAGTATATGTAATATAATTTGTGTAAAATGTGTTACAAAAAGATTAATTCAATTCAATAAACAATAATTGAGGTGAAAAAAAAATTCATCATAGGACTCATCTAAGTTTTTAACGGAAACATTTTAAATCTTTTTGAATTTTGAACGACTGAGAAAGTTTGTTTTAAATCTTCACCCCGTTATGAATAGTTGAATCTTTAATGATGATTTGGGGGTGATTAATTTAAAATCATTCTTTGGGCTTCAATTATATTCTATATTCATGGTTTCAAATTTTGTTTTATTTTGAATATGAGTGATGTCTTTTCAAAAATAAATACTGCTATTCCGATCAAAAAAAAAACGTTTTACCTGTTCCAGTACTTCACCGTTTACGACAATTCCTCGCGCAGGTATCAATCAAATTTCAAGCTAATTTTTTGCAAACATGGCTACATGGTTTTAATGATATGACAGTAAAGTGAACAGGAAGACAAGCACTATAGTGATTTGTACGATCTAGTTTTTTCACATTCAGCATATTTAATAAAATCGCTTTTTCTAGAATTTTGGCAAAAAATTTACAAAGTAGCTCTACAACAGGTCAATCTAAATTGTTGGCCCTGCTTTACCCATTTTGACTGCAGTATTCGGCATAATATTGAGATTAACTTTTACCACATCCTATTATCCTTCCATTATTGAATTTTAATTTAAAAATGTATAAATGTTGCAGTTGGCGGTTACCAAGTGTTTTGATATGCCTGCATTTTTAAATAGCGGAAGACGCGGTAATGGATCGACTGAATTTTAGATGGTTTTTTCAAAAAACCAGACGACAGGATGCAAGTTTTATCCGTGTAATGCATGTTTTTCTCGATTGAACATTCGAAAGCAAACGAGTGTGAATAAAACTTTGAAAAACTGGCGAATTATTCATGGTTTTTCGAAGTTGAGCTTTTAGTCCCGATTAGCAATGCATACTGTGAAGAGATTGCGCCTTCTGAACATTTTGCATCAATAAATCATTTGGTGATGTCCGGGCGGTGAATTTAGAAATATGTACAGGGTGGTCTACTAAGAATGGACGCCGACAATATTATAATAATAATAAATAAAATAAATAAAAATAATAAAAAAAACTTGAAAATTCAGGATAATAAAATAATAGTAAATAATAATAAATAAACAAAATAAAGTTGTTACTGTCCCCCTAATTATGTAGTATTGTGAGATCCTTCCTAAATTCAGACCAGTAATAGTTCAGGTGTTGACTTGGCACAGCCCGTCACCACTTCTTGCTACCGCTATCATGCGAGATGAACTTGGCAAATCAGATTTATAATAATACTACAAAACAATCAATACAAACTATACTGAGACATAGAGACAAAACTATTCCAGCAAATAGGCCAGATATAGTTTTTAAGTCAAAGGCAGACAGAGTTACGTTACCTATTTCATAGATATTGCTATTCCCAACGATACGAATATCCAAAACACCTAGGCTGGGAAGATCTCTAAATACACTGACCTTGCAATAGAAATAATAAGACTCTGGAAGCAAAACAAAGTTACTATTGTCCCCCTAATTATGTCGCTATCAGGCCTCACACCGAACACATTTACACCACACCTACAACAGTTAGGCCTGGACGAAAGGTTACACAAAATATTCCAAAAGTCTGTAATACTGCAGATCTGTAATATTGTACGATCTTTCCTAAATTTCGATCAGTAATAATTCAGGTCAAAATACACAGACATGAAATCTACAAAGGGATGAAGAACCTCGGCATCCCTCAGAAGTTAGTGCGGCTTATAAAATGACGCTATAAACTACAAAAAATAAGGTACGGGCAAATGGACTTAAGTCAGAGGGTTTTAAAACAAATATAGGTGTAAGGCAAGGAGACAGTTTTCACTATTGTATTAGAAAATGTACTAAGAGAGAGCAACTTAAAACACCAATGTCTAGCATACGCCGACGACCTTGTCCTAATAAGGAGATCAAAGAAAGAGTTACAGGATATAACAAGGAGATTAGAAATTTCTGCAAAAAGAAAGGGACTAGAAATTAACGAAAGCAAAACAAAATACATGGTCATGAGGAGCGGTAATGGGGAAAAAGACTAGGATTTAGTCATAAAGAACTGCACAAATGAAAAAACATATAAATTTGAGGCAATAGAAAATTTCAATTACCTGGGAGTCAATATCAACAACAGAAATGAAGAGACGAGAGAAATTAATAGTAGGATAAACAAAGGAAGTAGAAGCACAGGATCGCTCAGGAAAATCTTGAAGTCGAAAGTGGTGTCTAGAAGAGCAAAGGAGAGATTGTACAGAACAGTTATTAGACCGGTCACTCTTTATGGATGTGAGGTATGGACATTAAATAAGTCAGAAGAACAGAAATTAGAAATTTATGAAAGAAAGATCTTGCGGGGAATATATGGAGGGCAAAAAATAGGCGAAATGTGGACCAGAAAAACAAATGAGCAGGTGATGGAATTATATGATAGCCATTCTATAAGATAGGTCATAAAAGCACGAAGAATTAGATGGTTAGCACGCCTAGAAAGAATGCCAGATTCGAGAGCAGCAAAGAAAATGCTTAGGGAAAGTGTGACAGGGAAGAGAAGAAGAGGAAGACTCAGGAGGAAATGGCTGACGGCAGTGGAGGAAGACTTAGAGAAGCTGAATGTCAGAAATTGGAAAAACAAAGCATTGAACAGGGATGATACCTATAGCACATACTATACTTGAATTTAGTTAAAACAATTCTTCATGGCTTCTGGTCCATTCAGTGTCGTACTCGAACTCTGGTATAATCTGCCGCTAATCTTCGTCTGTTCCACTGTTGTTCAATTTCGAGAATGTACACTGGAAGCCAGGAAGTCCATAGCCGTCCATTTACCTCAATGTTTCTTAATTTTTAGTATAATTTTCACGCAGCGAATTTCGACGTTTTCATAATTTTGACATGACATAGTATCATAAATACCTGTAGCTCTTGAATTGATCACTTTAGACCCCAAGTGTGCTTGGAATTGTTTTATGGGGAGGAACACAAGAAGTCACAAATATACAGGGCGTCCCATTAAAAATTTTGAATCGGACGTCACGTGACCAAATACAAATACCTCATTGTGTGACACAATAATAACAAAAAATACTATATTTGCTCTACTTTACACTCCCAAAATAATGATTCCCTACTACTGCCCAATTCCGATATATTGCTTGTCTTAATCGTCGTGGGACACCCGGTATAAGTTGGACGTCATAATTTCCAAAGCTATAACGATAAAATTCAATACTTGGGGATGTTTGAAGATTGCATTCAAAAAGTCTAACAGCATTATTGCCAGATTCACTACTTTTACGTTGGATGTCAGAATTTTGTATTTTAAATGGAATGCCTTATTTTTTTATTGTAGTGTATGGCGTACCTATGTCAAATTTAGAGAGGTCTCATAATTTCAAAATTGTGTCTATTAATTACTGACATACGGCAACACCGCTTTTTCAGTTTCAGTATAAAGTCGCGGAACACTTTAATATCTCTAAAACTGCCACAGCTGGAACGACAGAATTCAATACCTGGGGGGTTTTAAACATTCAGAACTCAAAAATGCTATCACATTTACTCGAGTTTACGTGTCATAAATAAGGCTTTCCACAATGATTGTTTACATTATATTGATGAGGAATCTTGTAGTTTTATTTATGTTTTTGTTCGTTGTTTAATGCTGGTTACTTTACTGTTCCAGTATAGGTATTATGTCAATAATCTATTATCAAACATTACCGATCTGTAGAATTAATTTAATTGAGTCAAGTTGATTGACTCAGTACTTCCCACACATAACAGTTCCAACCAAATCATCGCCCGCCTGTCGTCAAAAAACATCCAACACAAAAACTAGTAAATAGTTTCCTAAATCTCTCCGTAGGAACTAAAACGACACAATTCAGCTTCAACTGGACGAAACGAAACAATCATGAACCCCCAAATTGCTTAAAAACGAAGTTTGAGCTGTTTTTAATTTTTAGATTTTTATTATTGCTGCGCCGCCACTGACACGATTTTTGAAACAATACGCATTTTTCATCCTTGCCGCGGTAATAATACTGTGTCTAAATTTCATTAAAATTAATTCCATAATTTCCATGTTGCTAAATTCAGAACGACCTGAATCAATACCTACCCCTACCAATACCAAATCCCTTGATTTCTGTAATAGCCAAGGCAATGTTCGGATGGACCTAACAAACGTCTATTATGCCGCTAGGTCTTTCTTTCACAGGTCAATGGACACTATTATAAATGGAATAAATTTTTGAGTTTTACAACCCCCCACCCCCTAACCACCCCAATTTCACCCCCACCCAAAAAAAAGTAAAAAATGATCAGAAACCCCTAAAACGCCGAAAAACAAAGTTTGAGCTATTTTTACATTTTTAGTTTTTTATTATTGCCGCGCCGCCACTGACACAATTTTTCCAAAACATGCGCGCTTTCCATCCTCGCCGTGGCAGTAATACTGTGTCAAAATTTCATTAAAATCCATTCTATAATTTTGGCGTTACGCAATAAAGAACGATCTAAAACTAAAACAACACTCGGATGTATACATCACAAATTATTCTAAGTCCCTTGGTTTCTATTATAAGCAAGGAAACGTTCGGATGGACCTAAAAATTGTATTATTGCGCTAGGTCTTTCATTCACAGGTCATTAGAGAGCCCATTATGAATACAACAAATTTTTCAGTATTACAACCCCCAACCACCCAAATTCACCCCCACCCAAAAAAAAGTAGAAAATGATCAGGAACCCCTAAAACGCCTAAAAACGAAGTTTGAGGCGTATTTGAAATTTTTCGTTTTTTGCTAATTACTCCGCCCCCCGTATAATGATTTTCATAATTATAGGAACATTACCTACTACGACCCCACAGCATAACTCTGCCCAAATTTCATCACAATCCATGCAGCGGTTACTGAGATTACGAGGGTAGAAAAACGCGACAGACAGACAGACAGACAGAGAGACCGACAGACAGACAGACCGACAGACAGACCGACAAACAGACAGACCGACAAACAGACAGACCGACAGACAGACCGACAGACAGACCGACGGAAATGAGTGACATGGATGTTCGTTATGTACACATCGTAAAATGCCCAAAAAGCGTATTATCTCAAAATCGAAAATTTTCGCGATCACAATACTCCCCTCACCTATCGGTGTGGGAAGTAAAAAAATTGACGGTGTTGCTTCATCGACGATTCGTACAAAATTCCTTTTTATACACATAAGGTAAATGTAGGGGTTTCCAGTTTATTAGTTCTAAAAAAATCTTAAATAAAGTGTGAAATGTAAAGCAAGATGCTCCCTTGAAATTAAACAACCATCCACACCACCCCAGATGCATTGCGTACATCGCCATTCCTTCTACCTACAACTTCCTCCATTAGACAGAGACCGTAGACCTTTTGACCCAATTCTATTGTATACTCTGCAGCGGTTGATCAGTCCCGAAGATTATTCCAAATTTGCCCATCACCCTTTATAGGAAAAGGGTTAGGCAGGTGCGTGATGTTAATGAACCACTAGGACGCGCCTGATTGGGACCGCTGAACAGTTGTCTTATGCCCATCAGCTTGCTTTTTGTGCCACCACACGGTATATTAGAGGTTTTTTCGGTTTGCTGCTCGCCTTTTGTTTCGGATTTGGGTCAGAAAGGCATGTGCAGAAGTACTCAGTGGTACTACTGACCCTAAGCTGACGGATTAACTCAGGTAAGGGAACCACCTTTCATGTTTTTTACGCGAATGGCAGGCTTTTTTGTCAATTAATATTGTTAGCTCTTCAAATTCAAAAAATTATAAAATGAGAAACGTAGTTCTCCATGCAGTCCCATGTCATCATTTTTGGAATAATACATTAGTTGTGCAAGTAGTTATTCGTCTAGAGAACAACGATCGAACCCAATAACTGTGTTGACGTCGTTTTTTCCTATATAAAATAATAATACATTATATTTCCCATGCCGATAGGCGAAGGGATTGTGATCGCGAAAATTTTCGATTTTGAGATAATATACAGCTTGGACGTTTTATGATGCCTACATAACGAAAATCCACGTCACTCATTTCCGTCGGTCTGCCTGTCTGTCTGTCGGTCTGTCTGTTTATCTGTCTGTCTATCTATTGGCGTTTTTCTAGCTTCGTAATCTCAGTTACCGCTGCATGGTTAGTGATGAAATTTGGGTAACGATATGCTGTGAAGTCTTAGTACTATATAAAAATAGCTCAAACTTCGTTTTTAGGAGTTTTAGGGGTTACTGATCATTTTCTACTTTTTTGGGTGGGGGTGAGATTGGGGTGGTTTGGTCACTCATTTCCGTCGGTCTGCCTGTCTGTCTGTCGGTCTGTCTGTTTGTCTGTCTGTCTATCTATTGGCGTTTTTCTAGCTTCGTAATCTCAGTTACCGCTGCATGGTTAGTGATGAAATTTGGGTAACGATATGCTGTGAAGTCTTAGTACTATATAAAAATAGCTCAAACTTCGTTTTTAGGAGTTTTAGGGGTTACTGATCATTTTCTACTTTTTTGGGTGGGGGTGAGATTGGGGTGGTTTGGGGGTGGGGGGTTGTAAAACTGAAAAATTTGTTGTTTTCATAACAGGATGTTCATTGACCTATGAAATAAAGACCTGGCGGCATCACAAACACCTTTTTTTGCGGGCGGGTGGGCAATGATTTGGTTGCAAGGGAATCTCAGACTATATAGCGATTATTGGAAAATAGTGCGCATGACCAATGGAAAAGGGCGGAAAACAAAAACGAAACTCGAACATAGTATGGCACGCTTGACGAGGACATGAGTTTTAAGTTTGTTTTAGTTTTGTTTTTGTTTATCAGGTTCCAGGAAACACAAACAAAACATAAACTCAACTGTCCGTTAAGGGTCTAGGGTATAGCGCGCAAAATTGAGAATGCAAGAAAATACATGTTCCCGTGTTAGCGAGGAGGCGTGGCCGCCTGTTCCTTTTCTCCAGTGTGTGTGTCTAAGATGAGGTGGGATAAATCCAAAAATTCAAAGGTAAGGTCCCAAGGTCACCATAAAAATGAATTTTGCTTTTCCAAGCTCCTGACGTTACCTTTAAACTTACAGTAATGATTCAAAAAGCAAATTGAAGAAGAAAGCTTGCGCTTTGTCACTGTTGTGGCCTTTTTTGATATCGTGTTTGATTGTTAAGTTACAGACATTTGAAGAATATATGATTTTGCATTGCGAGTTTTTTTGCACACTCAAAACGTTTTTTGAAAAAATTGCTCTGAGCTGCCATTCCCCAAGGTCTTAACTATTACCTTTTGAAATACTATGTATGTAGTGTGAAAAACAAGTGAAATGGGAATCCGTGCTTTACATGGCAAATACATATTATGGATATCTCTGTGTGTCCAGGCCCCTTAAGTGGAAAACCGGCATTATGAAGTGAACTGAAACAGAATTCAGCAACCAAACAACGCAGCCACTCTTGTTCAAGGTTATTCTTATAAACGCAATTAAGCATCCTTATTAGGCGGTCTTTCCCCCTACAAACATAGCACCAAACTGTCGGTGGTTCCTGCACTCTGGAATAAAGGGCAACGACCCATCCTAATCTGAGAAGTGTTGATTCCACAGTGCGTTTGCTTTTTGTCAACACAAATATTTGACTTGCTGGAAATATGCGTATATGCACCCATTATTCCATTACGCGGGTCCAGAAGGTACCTTCGTTCGCTATATCGCTGTACAGGGTGTCCCTGAAATTTCATTGACACGTGGGGGCGGATGTAAATTGCAGCCGCGGTTAGGGTATAATCTTATAAATCTCAAATGTGACCATAAAAGATGTTGTAAATTGCAGCGAGGATCCCTTATCGGCTTATCGGCGTAGCCGCAAGGGGTGGATTACGGTTATACGGTTAGTCTACCTGTTTGGAGGTATTCTAAAAATTAATTTGGATTTGTATAGCAAAATATTATATAAAAATAATATTAAGTGACAGCTCAAATTAATTTTTATCTGAAGCAACAATTTGGTGGCATTTACTTACCTACTTCTGTTAGTGATCTTGAAAACTATATGACATCATAATGACTTTTAAATTGCAAACCCAAAATTTTATTCGCACTTATTGTTATAGAGATTTTGCAATTATCTACTTAACTAACTAGAAAAGTTAATTTCTTGATACAGATTTCCATTATTTTAGACAATTTCGACAATATCAACAATTATTGTGACAATTTTGATACTTTTTTGCAATTTTCGGAAGGTGATAATATACCCAATGTACGGTTTTTTTTAGACTGAAACTAATAAGTTGCCTTTTTTTTAGAGAAGCTAATAATAAAACAAAAACTATTGACATTGAAAGAGAATTCTATTTTTCTAAATTGGTAATTGTTAATAATACATAACATTATGTACAAACATGTTTTTAAATTGTCTTACATAAGTATATATGTATATATACATAAAAATCATAATTACTAAGGTTCTCACCATAAAAATGACATACACTTTTTATATATTCTAATCTACTTATCCTATTTTCTTTGAGTAAACCTAAGATTCAAAAAATCTTGCTTTTTTTTAGTTATTGCATTTGGAGTGTGCTTTACTCTGATTCTCTCTGTTCATTTTACTATACGTGTCTGTTTGAGTATGTATCAAAGACTCTACAAAAATAAACAAAGATGGATGGCTGTTGTAAAAACTCTCGTTAAAGTGCGCATGAAATGATTCACAGGCATTGGTAGTGCGAGATGTGTTGGTAGAGTGTTCTGCCCAAATTTCTGGAGGAAACTCAGAATGCCCCGATATATAATTTTCGACTAAATAGTCTGCATATAAAGACACCCTTGCATCAGCAGGCTGAATTCCTGCCAAGTCGAAAACATAAGCGTCACCTACTTCTTTAGGATTCAGAAATTGTAAGCCAAATGTATATTTTAACCATTTACCAATATCGGTCAAATTTTTGTATTCACTCGCTAAATCTAGACCTTGTATTTTACGCCACCACGCTTGACCTAAGTGAAATCGACATCCAACAATCTGAACTTCAGACCAAACATTTTTTACTGCAGTGTGTGCTTTTTCAAAACCTATCACGACAGTTGTTGGTCCTAAATTTAAACTGTCTTTGCAACAAATATTTTTGAGAATAGCAAAACATTTTTCATAAGATGTTAATAACTTGTCTTTTAACAATATGAAAACCAATGCAATGTAATGTCCATTCTTTAGTCCATGGATTGTAAACAACTGCTTGAAGAATTTTGTACAGTACTGAAAAGTACCGTCGCGGTCAGTAATTATTATCTCATCTATCCCTAACAGAGGGTCGTCCGCTGCAATTTACATGTTTACCTGAAATGGAAAAATAACCAGCCGCTGCAATTTTCATATCCCGGATTAAGAATACTTGACCATCGCTGCAATTTGCAATCGCCGACACGTGGTATTCTCGTAACAAAATAAAGTTCAAACGAAAACAGTGAAAATTTTGAAAATACTATATATATCATACCATGCTTTCAATTTTTTTTGTACTTCAACCCAAAATCTCGCCCTCAACTTTTGTTTTTCAAATAGCACCAAATAGTCTTGCGTGACTCTGTTCTGTGAAAAACGGTAATAACATTATTCATAGCAAAATATTTCTTCTACTTTCTACAACCAAGAAACTATGAACCATGACACGAACCTGCTAAGAAGCTTTTATGAGCACCCACATTTTTATGCATAAATTATAGGGGATGATTCGATAGACTGTTATTCCAATCCACAACTTTCACTTTGCTTCCTGGCCCAATGACATCTTGCAAAGAATCCGCCCATATCGAAACTGTCTCTAAATACCCTGTGATCAAAGGTAGAGAAAGTGAGTTTAGTGTAATATAACATATATTTAGTGCGTTTGAAGATCTTTTTGGGTTTTAAGCTGTTTAACCATCCAATAATAATTCCATAGAAGTAGAAGAAGGGCATAGCAGCTACAGAGTTTACATTAGGAGAGCTTTTCAAGACAAATATTACTGAAACATCAGTTTTCTGTAATGGTCATCAGTATTAGATTTTTGGGGCATGTTAATTCAATGAAAGTTTTTTCTTTTGACAATTTACCATGTGTGATAGCCTTATTTACCATGTCATTGTCACCAAATAATTTACCGTGCACTTTAGGGTAAACACATACTCATATTTCTAGTTATCCATTGGTACCACAAACTTGTTACTTCCCACACCGATAGGTGAGGGGAGTATTGTGATCGCGAAAATTTTCGATTTTGAGATAATACGTTTTTTGGGCGTTTTATGATGTGTACATAACGAAAATCCACGTCACTCATTTCCGTCGGTCTGTCTGTCGGTCTGTCGGTCTGTCGGTCTGTCGGTCTGTCTGTCTGTCTGTCTGTCTGTCTGTCGCGTTTTTCTACCCTCGTAATCTCAGTAACCGCTACATGGATTGTGATGAAATTTGGGCAGCGTAGTGCTGTGGGGTCGTAGTAGGTAATGTTCCTATAATTTTGAAAATCGTTATACGGGGGGCGGAGTAATTAGCAAAAAACGAAAAATGTCAAATACGCCTCAAACTTCGTTTTTAGGCGTTTTAGGGGTTCCTGATCATTTTCTACTTTTTTTTGGGTGGGGGTGAATTTGGGGTGGTTGGGGGGTGGGGGGTTGTAATACTGAAAAATTTGTTGTATTCATAATGGGCTTTCTAATGACCTGTGAATGAAAAACCTAGCGCCATAATACAATTTTTTAGGTCCATCCGAACATTTCCTTGCTTATAATAGAAACCAAGGGACTTAGAATAATTTGTGATGTATACATCCGAGTGTTGTTTTAGTTTTAGATCGTTCTTTATTGCGTAACGCCAAAATTATCGAATGGATTTTAATGAAATTTTGACACAGTATTACTGCCAACGGCGAGGATGGAAAGCGCGCATGTTTTGGAAAAATCGTGTCAGTGGCGGCGCGGCAATAATAGAAAAACTAAAAATGTAAAAATAGCTCAAACTTTGTTTTTCGGCGTTTTAGGGGTTTCTGATCATTTTTTACTTTTTTTTGGGTGGGGGTGAAATTGGGGTGGTTAGGGGGTGGGGGGTTGTAAAACTCAAAAATTTATTCCATTTATAATAGTGTCCATTGACCTGTGAAAGAAAGACCTAGCGGCATAATAGACGTTTGTTAGGTCCATCCGAACATTGCCTTGGCTATTACAGAAATCAAGGGATTTGGTATTGGTGGGGGTAGGTATTGATTCAGGTCGTTCTGAATTTAGCAACATGGAAATTATGGAATTAATTTTAATGAAATTTAGACACAGTATTATTACCGCGGCAAGGATGAAAAATGCGTATGGTTTCAAAAATCGTGTCAGTGGCGGCGCAGCAATAATAAAAATCTAAAAATATAAAAACAGCTCAAACTTCGTTTTTAAGCAATTTGGGGGTTCCTGATTGTTTCGTTTCGTCCAGTTGAAGCTGAATTGTGTCGTTTTAGTTCCTACGGAGAGATTTAGGAAACTATTTACTAGTTTTTGTGTTGGATGTTTTTTGAAGACAGGCGGGCGATGATTTGGTTGGAACTGTTATGTGTGGGAAGTACTGAGTCAATCAACTTGACTCCATTTTTGTAAATGTGGTAAATACAGGCAATAAGATTGGATTTCTAATTTTTGTTACAGGTATTTGAATAAACTACTATTAATTACATCTTGATTAGTCATAAAAGGTGATTTTGACACTATCTCGCGAATTGTTTGATACATGATCACTTTCTTTTAGTCGATAATGACGTGATAGCATATCTTCTAAGGACTAATACCAAAAATTCCAAAGCCCGACAATAACATTTTGTTTTATTAGGGTTTTCGTTTGGAGATCTGCATTTTGATGAAGATCTCTAAAAATCAACTTGTCTCTAAAACAGCTGAAAATCCGACCCTATTTTGTATGACTTTTTTTGTTAGAAATGAAGTGTTCAATCTTCTCTTAAATTAGTTTCCACGCGTCATAGAACACCCTGTATACATCAAAAATTAAGACATTTAGAACCACGCTGCTGTCATAGAATGGTTTCAGCATCTTTTCGGCTGCAAAAAGATATGTTAACGTTGACGGAACATCACATGTTCATCAGATGTTTATGTCCAATTTTATGTCCAATCTATCTATTATGTGGAATATGTATAATGGGGTATTTTTCGAACAAATGTAACGAACATTTTTACGTTTTATTGTGAACGCGATGTGGGTTAAAATCCCCTCCAAAGTTCAAACATAAAATTTCGCACCAAAGCTGTGACGTAATAAATCTTAGCGTGACGTAATAAGTCCTTCGTGGTGCTATCCTTAGAATGTGACTCTACTTTGTCGTCTGACCTCCTTTTCTCCATCTACAAACATAACCTCCGCTTCGTATTGATATTGACAGATGTTTGTTTACATCATTTTCATCATGGTTAATTTCTCAGAGTAACAACTGAACATAGAGGTAGTAAACAACTAATTCTAATAGGCCAACATTTTTTCTTACGTTGTCATATCGACCACCAGATATGGCAACCATAATTGTTTACTATCGTCTTAATTGTATAGTATCCAGAAATATTCCATTTTACGTTAAAAAAGACGGTATTTTGGTGGTTCAGAAATGATTACAACAAAATCAATAGATATGTTGACCTCTACTGCGTTACTGCATGATTCTTCATCATTAACGCAAATTCTGTCTGACATAAATTTTGAGGAGTTGGCAACGCCTAATTTTCCTGCGATTTGTTTACGGTAACCTCCGACTGTCAAACGTTTGTTTTGTTTGTGCGTCTTTATGCTTGGTGAGTAAAACCGAATTCGCTATTTGTTGGTAACTGTAGTGAAGCTTTACGGACTTGCTGTGCTATATTCGAGTGTAGTTTAATAATTTTTCGAGATGGGACAGTGCAGAGCAGTGTTTGTAACATGGGTGGCATTGGAAGAATTTTCAGGTTAGTTGGCAATGTTTGGGTCTGAAGTGTCAAAAGATGATGGCTTTGAGCACGCCATGCTGAAGTGGTTTGTTTACTACCTTCTATGTTCAGTTGTTACTCTGAGGTTAATTTAGATACCGTGAAAGTCGTGAGACCAGGGGAGGTTATGTATGGCATGACACTAGTGACAGGCTGTTAAAGAATGACCAGTAAAATTGTGAAAAGTATAGAATAGCAAACATTCTCAGAGTAAACTGCTAATGACATCATAATGCAAAAAATGGAATTGTGTAATATAACATTTATAGTCTACAAACATGAACTTTTATTCAATTAAAAAGAAGGAAACTAAATAAACATAATACATAAAATTAAGTTTACATCCTCTATATGTAGAAAAACTAGGCAAAATGTTAACAACGTGACAACCTTGAATCTACGCATACTTCAAATCAATTCTTAGGCGAGAGGTTTAAGAGATTTAAATGAGCTCTTTTCAAAAGGATGATTTTCAAAGTCTATCTTCACTCCACGTGGGCAGAAAAAACTTGAGCAAACAGTGCCATCATTACAAATTAGATACAAGCAATCCATTTCAGCCATTAAACAGGCAATATTAGCAAGTTGGAAAATACTCCATACTGCGTCTCCATTGCAGTATCGACTGTGCATCAATAAGATAAAAAACAGTTTCACAAAAAGGAAAAGCATTTAAACGAAATATGTAACTCTCTCACTATTGAACTATTGGTATCGTTTTACAAAGAGAATCGCCGAAACAAGACACCGGGACTGAACCCTCGTATTACCCATATCTAACCTCTATTGACCAGGCTTTAAAAGCCAAATTCCGCTGGCATAGTGACAGCAGTCACACCGCTATTATAGTCGATGCAAATGAGAGGCTTGCGTCGTAAATTAGGGTGTAAAGTTTTTTTGGGAGTGGAATGGCTGGGGTCAGGAAGACCTTATGTCCGCTGCGCTCTGTAATTACATTAAATAGACAGAGATGATTCACCCACGCCAAAACGCCGGCAGGATACTTGCGTGCGTGGTCAATGCTCAATTCTGGCAGTCTGATTGTTTGCACAAGTGATATTTCTATAGAAAATGAGAACACTGACTGTCTCAACGGAATAAGCAGAGAAAGATGAACTCAAAACGTCCAATAAATAGTGGATAAGGAAATAGAGCCAAGTTGAGTAACCTGTATCTTTTTCGATCATTAACATACACTCGTTTGTCAGTCATAGACATCTTACTCAAAGAATCTAATGAAATCTAAAGCCTCCTGTTATAAAGCCATCAGATTCCATTTTCTTTTTGACATACAAGTTAGTGATCGTAATCGTGATCAAAACATCAGACATCAGACACTTGACAGAAATCACACCTTGCCTCGTTTGTCTGGTTTGTTTGTATCTTTCTACTAAGTTAGCAGGTTTTTGTTTATTTTCATGACCTGCTAGGTTGGAAAGATGAAAAACACCGATTTGATTGAAAATTTTAAATAAACTGAAAGCTGCTAAAGATTGATATTGGCAATCCTACATTGCTGGAAAGATCAGATTTTACCTTTGATGGTATAAGAAAAATTAGGCATCCAGATTTGAAATAATCAAGTTAACTATGATTGAAATTTCCTTAATTAATCTACTGATATCTCCAAATACAAAAAGAATTCAAATTTGACCGTCAGATCTAAATTGACGCAGTTCATGCTTTGTCGTACCGCAAAGTTACGGCCTTCTATGTTTTATACTCATCAGTCCGATATTCAATTTTTTTCTGATATTTACTTATACCAAAAATGGTGATTTGCGCCTAAGCGGTTCGTTTAAAATTCCATGTGCGATACATAAAGTCACACTAGAGTTCACCAAGGAATCCAAATATGCAATAATATACAGGGTGGTCCAATAAGCGCGTGGTGCTCTCTAGCGGCCATACCGTTTAAAAAGATGAAAATGTTTTAAATAAAAAACGTCCTTTTCAAATGTTCTGCATTTCAAAAATAATTTCAAAAGTGGCGGACTTCCGGATATAGCCGAAGAAGGCATCAACTTCCTTATTTTAAATAGAACGCCTTATATATTATTACGTTTTTGAATTCAGCATCGACTTTTAGGTCCAGTTTGTCAACCATAGTTTATGCCTACGAAGCAATTTTTACAAAATTTGACGTTTGTAGTACTTTACAAAAAAAGTTAATATCTCGCTAGTGAAAGATGCGGTTTTCGGTTTTGAAAGAAGCAACGAACGTACTTGTGTTTCAGTAAAATAATTGTTCCAAAAGAACATTAAATCAATAGATTAGCAATTTTAAAATTTGAAAAGTTAATAACTTTTGTTTCAAATGGGATGGTATGATTAGTTTCACATCAGTGGATGCGAAATTAAATTCTCTTTCACTTTTATTTTCGCACATGTGGTTATATTTTTGATGGTTTCCAAATTATTTACGATTTTGTAATTATTATGCCGTAGGAATTGGAAAAATCGTAGGTGGAGTAGCTCGCAGACGAAACATTTGGCAGGAAACATTTCATCCTAAGTGTTTCGGCCTCTAGTACTAAAATGTGCATTCGCTCCAAATTTTCCAACAGGTTTTCCAAATTTTCATTTAGAAAATTTTAGAAAACATTAGTCTATTATGCGGTTTCCAACAATACCACCCCAAATGCTTAGACTCTATGCTGGTTGGTAACAAGCCTCTCAAAATTTGGATTTACATCGGTAAAAAAGATGTAAATTGTGCCAGTTTACATGGCAGTATATTATTACGTGTTCTATTTAAAATAAGGAAGTTGATGCCTACTTCCCGTATATCCGGAAGTCCGCCATCTTTGAAATTATTTTCTAAATGTAGAGCACTTGAAAAGAAAGGTTTTTTATTTCAAGCATTTTCGTCTAATTAGTATGGCCGCTAGAGAGTACCGCGGGCTTATTGGACCATCCTGTATAGGGGCTTCTATTAAAAAAATTTGAAATTTGATATGAATCACCCTGTACAAACCAATACAAACGTCAAAATGTAAATGAAAATATTTTAACATTATAGCCCTACCATGATCAAGTGACAGATTTTTGAAATACGTTTTAGTAAGCCCACAATCTTCCGTCCACTCACTTTTGGCCCACCCTGTATAAAGCACTCTCAGAAAATTGGAACCTCACTTTTCTGGACTTTAAAATTACAATCCGTCTTTTTTCCAAATTCGCTAATAATTAAACGTTTAATAAAATCACCGGAATTAGCTACAGATAACACAAATATTTCTCTTATGACTGAGGTGTTTTCACTGAAATCGAAACTGCCAATATTTATTCTGTCCCTAAAAATAACATTCTTTCGCGTCTGTGTAAACGAACTGAAATGTTGATATAGGAAAGATAATTTTTGATATACTCTTACATGCCAATACTGCACGTCTGTAAACTTTGGTAGTTGCTGATAGAAAATTCCGTTTTGGATGTTTATCCGAGAATTTTTTTATCAGGAGATATCCATTCGTTATGATGTCAATGTACGATCTTGCTATTTGCTTCTACTGATAAATACCGCTCATCCTCATGTGTAGCTTGGAACACAATCATTGTGATTTGCTGCTGGGTTTAATTTTCGGTTTGAATTGAAAATGTATGTTGAAAAAACTATTAAATCAGGCACATGTAGCTTGGAAGTCATATAGTATTCAAGTGCAGAAATTATTTAACGAAAAACACTAAAGACATGACCCTCGATACTTTTTTCATTTCGCATTTTAGATATTTACTCCCTGTATGGGGAAGGTATACAGGGTGGGCCAATAGTGCGTGGACGGAAGATTGTGGGCTTACTAAAAAATATTTTGAAAATCTGTCACTCGATCATGGTAGGGACCCTTGAGGACTATAACGTAAAAATATTTTCACTTAAATTTTGACGTTTGTACAGGGTGATTCATATCAAACTTACATTTTTTTGAATGGAACTCCCTATATATTATTGCATATTTGAATTCCTTGGTCAATTCTAGTGTGACTTTATGTATCACGTATGGAACTTTAAACGAACCGTTTAGGCGCAAAACACCTTTTTTGGTATAAGTAGGTATCGGAAGAAAATTGAATATCGCAGCGATTATAAAACTTAGAAGGCCGTGACTTTGCGGTATGACTAAGCATGAAATGCGGCACCTTATGTCAGACGGCTAAATTTGAGTTCTTTTTGTACTTGGAGAAATCAGTAGATTAATTAAGGAAACTTCAATCACGGATAACTTGATTTTTTCAAATGGGAATGCCTATTTTGGTTTAAATAATCAAATGTAAAATTTTTAGTGTCCGACCGAAACTACTTTTTACGGCCGAAACCGAAACCGAAACCGAATTTCGGCCTCCATCTCAGTTTCGGCCGAAACCGAAACCGAAACATCAATATAACGTCAGTAATTTTTTCGTGGATATAAAAATGAATAACGTTTCATCAGCATTATCACACCTTATTTCAAATAAATTATTTATACTTTTTGAAATAAGAAGTTAATTTGAACCAAATATCAACTATTTTATATTTATATTATATTTTGTATCTACTAAATAGCACTCCAAACTTTGGTCAATCTTTATGACACTGTTATCAATCAGCTGCCTTAACTAAATTTCTGAAGTACCTACGTCCTAAGTACAACTACTAAGTACATATTTTTGAAAGTAAGAAGTTTTCTCTGAATTTAAGAAACTGTTGTGAGCTGCATTGAGCTACAGCTGTTGTTGATTATCAGTATATAAGCTCCCCTCCAGCGTAGTGAATAGTGAGTCCGTGAGCTTGTTCAAGAACAGACTCGATAACTGGAACAATATGCGTACGTGATGTGTCTTAGCTTAGTTATATTTGTATTGTATCTAATTGTTATTTGCATTTTGAGTTTATAGCGCTTTGCGCTGCTCTACTCATGATAGTGTTGTAATAATAATAAAATAATTCAAAATTGAACAATCTAATATTGTAAGCGAGTAACAATAATTTCACCTTCTTTGCAAGTAACTTCCTCAGTCTGAATAAATTTGACTAGTAGCATTAAGTAGTTGTTCAGAGGAAACAGTCGTCAGTAAGGCCGACGTGAATTTTAGGGGAACCTTTCTCAAAGACAGAAATGGACCGAAATTCTAGTGAAAGTAATATCTGCGTTTCTTTGCAAGCTTGGCTCCGATAAATAGGCTTTTTAACTTGTGATAAGTTATTACCATCATCTACCTAGCAAAATCAGACTTCTTCGCTTGAAGATTAGTGCTCCGAGGGCGTCCGATCACAGCGCCAAATCCATCGCTTTTAGTTTCGGTTTCGGCCGTAGTTTCGGCTGGATGGCAGCCGAAACCGAAACTAAACCGAAACCCGTTTTTTGGCCGAAACTAGGCCGAAACCGAAACCGAAACCGAATGTTCGGTCGGACACTAAAAATTTTATTACCTTTCTAACGATGTAGCATTCTCGATATCAATCTTTTTTTGTTTTCATTTTATTTCAAATTTTCAGTCAAATCGGTGTTTTTCAATTTTCCTGCGTGCAAGCAACCTAGCAGGCCATGAAAAATAAACAAAAGCTCGTTAGTATTGAAGAAACCAACTAACTTAGTAGAAAGATGCAAACTAACTAGGGCAACAAGGTAAGATTATGAAAATTCCTTACAACATATTAGCTCTAATCGGATACAACAGCGGCAAGATATCTAATGTCAGTGAGTAGCTGGGGTATGACAGAAGTGTCCATTTTTCACAGCCTGCTAGCTATTGAGGTCTACTAGAGCTTGACAACTTTCCAAAACGATTAAAAATTTTGAAACAAAAGAAAAACTACCAGCGATTTTTGCTTACAGTCTAACATGTTTAGAATGAAATTTCACATTTAATGGGATAAAAAAATTAGTCATTTCCATTTAGTTAAGTCAAAAGTGAAGATATCTCCAACTGGAGCATTCTGAACATCTATTGAAATAATTGCTAGAATTTTTTAATTACGCTAGGTTGTAATTGTGTTTATTTTATGTAGTTTTATGCAAACTAAATTATGTTTTACAAACTGCAATTCAAGTTTCATTTTCTGCGATTTTGCTAATAAGTAGAAGTACCTACTGAAGAATTTGAAGGGTTCCAGTCAGAGGTATCATTATTTTTGACTTATGGAAACGGCTACTGTTTTATAGCATTAAATGTGAAAATTTATTCAGAAGGCATAGATATTCTACTGCCAGCAACAATCACTAGTAGTTTTCTTTTGATTAGATATTTTTTTACTGACTTTGGAGATTGGCTAAAAGCTAGTAGGCTGTGAAAAATGAGCGTTCTTGTTACCGCTATTGTTTCTGGTTACAGCTAATATGTTGTAAGGAATTTTCATAACCTTGCCTCGTTGTTCTAGTTAGTTTGCATCTTTCTACTAAGTTAGTTGGTTTCTTCCATATTAACGAGCTTTTGTTTATTTTTCATGGCCTGCTAGGTTGCTTGCATGCAGGTAAATTGAAAAACACCCATTTGGCTGAAACTTTGAAATAAAATGAAAACAAAAAAGGATTGATATCGAGAATGCTATATCGTTAGAAAGGTAATCAAATTTTACATTTGATTCTTTAAACCAACATAGGTATTCCTATTTGAAAAAATCAAGTTATCTGTGATTGAAGTTTCCTCAATTTATCCTCTGGTTTCTCGAAGTACAAAAAGAATTCAAATTTGGCCGTCTGACCTATGGTGACGCATTTCATGCTTAATCGTACCGCAAAGTCACGGCCTTCTAAGTTTTATAATCGCTGCGATATTCAATTTTTTTCTGATACCTACTTATTCCAAAAAAGGTGATTTGCGCCTAAACGGTTCGTTTAAAGTTCCATGTGTGATACATAAAGTCAAACTAGAATTGACCTAGGAATCCAAATATGCAATAATATATAGGGGGTTCCATTCAAAAAAATGCAAGTTTGATATGAATCACCCTGTATAAACGTCAAAATTTAAGTGAAAATATTTTTACGTTATAGCCCTTGAGGGTCCCTACCATGATCAAGTGACAGATTTTCGAAATATTTTTTAGTAAATTCACAATCCTCCGCCCACGCACTATTGGCCCACCCTGTATAACTATGACACACTCACTAACACAAGTAAATTATATCAAGATCTTAATGCCTTCAATCTAAGCTGATTACTAGAAATTGAACAATGTAAATTCATATACAAAATACTCAATAATTAACAAAAATTAAATACTAGTATAATATTAGCTAACCAAGTTCATAATTATGAGACTAGGATTATAAACAACATTTACCAAATTAGCACAATTCTGTAGTAAATGCATCTAAAACATTTAATAACTTACCAGTAGACATAAAGACTACAAATTTAATAGTTTCAGTTCCTTTGTAAATAAATTTCAAAACTACTTAACCAAGTTTCAATTTTGTTTGATAACGTAAAGTGGCCTAAACTGTGGGAAATTCTCATCTCTATTGGAGTTCGTTATCACCCAGTGTTTCTCATACAGCACCTCTATGAGTCTAGCTCGGCTCGTGTTAGAATTAATGGTAACCTGTCTGGTCAAACTGCAACCAGAAAAGGAGTTCGTCAGGGATGTGTATTATCTCCGATGTTATTTAACATTTACTCTGAATTTGTGATGAGACAGGTATTGGACAACTGGAATGGCGGTATAACTATCGGCGGAAGCACAATATCTAACTTAAGATTTGCTGACGATACAACCCTTATTGCTGCTTCTCAGGAAGAACTAGTAGCTCTATTAAACATCTTAGAGCAACACAGTGCAGCATATGGTCTTGGTATTAACTACAACAAGACCAAGGTTATGATCGTAGATAGAGAGCACGATAATCATCGAGCAACAAAGTCAGGAGGGCGTTGTGAAGTAGTTCAAAGTTTTGTGTACCTCGGTTCTTTGATCGACAATTCGGGTAGCTGTGAAAATGAGATTCAACGGCGCATTTAACAGGCACGTGTGGCCATGACAAAGCTTGCTAAAATATGGCGTGACCATAACGTCACTAAAGCTACCAAAATGTCGCTGGTTCAGTCTCTTATGTTCTCCATATTTTTGTATGCCTCGGAAACTTGGACTGTTAAAAAGGCAGATCGAGCTCGCATAGATCCTTTTGAAATGAGGACGTGGAGGAGAGTTCCTTATACCGTCCATCGAACTAACGTTTCCATACTGGATGAGCTCGGTAATCCAAAGAGACTATCCTCCATTGTGTCGACGAGAATGCTTACATTCTCGGACACATACACAGAAGCGATAATATGGAGAAACTTGTAGTTCAGGGTGATGCTCTGGCACCGCCGTGGCCGTTCCCCTACACGCTGGGTGGATACGACGAAACAGTTGCTGGATATGAGTATCAAGAGCGCCACTGAACTGACAGTAAATCGCGAACGATGGCGAGCTACAGTTCTCAAAACAATTGATAATATTCGTGTCGGCAATATTCTAGCTCCGACTTAATGCATTTTGTGAGTTCTCAACATGTCTGTTAAGACATTGTGACTATGATGATGATTGACGATGGGTTTTCATATTATGTAAGCTATAATGTAATTGTTTTTGTATTTGTTGTTTTTCCTCTTTACAGTACTTAAATGACGTGTTCTACATAATATCGGTATTTTTTGACTCAAGGAACCGATAAAAATAATTAAAAAAATAACAACGTCGTAGGTCATATATTAAAATTAACTTCACATAATATGTTTGTACATGTATATGTCGGCGTCAATTAGTGAAATACGTGATTCCCTGAAATGACTAGTCATTTCATGTATCGCCGGCAAACAGCGTAACTCTACATTTGCTACACCGTTTGACTAAGAGTTTCAGTCATTCCCTGCAATGCGGGATTTACGTTAGTCAAATGCTGTAATTTTCCGTTTTCAGCTGTTACTTTGTTTAGCGGGTTTGGTCGAACGCTGTAATTGTCGTTAAGATATGTGTAGTGATTTTTTTGCAAAAGCTGAAATGTCTAAGCATTCAGAATTGTTCTATAAAAAGTTAGATGACTACTACTTCGATCGGAATAAGAAAAAACCTTAGAATATTGCGGAATTAATGGAGGTAAGTGAATTCTTTAGGATTCTAAAGATAACCTCAAAGTATTGCAATGTACAAAATCACTTCAAATCGTACCCCCGTTGCCACTTTTAACACGGTTTTATAATCAATTTGCTTGAGGAAGTGATTTTATTGTGTGCCTGTTTATTGGTTTTTGATCACCTAGATTTTAATTATAAAGCTGGTATTATATTTTGGTGCAAGATAAAGGGTATAGATAAAGAAAAAAGGGGGTATAAAAGGAGTAAAATCTATGTTCTAAATCGAGTAATGTCTTTTTATATTGGCGTGCCAAGGAATTGATGTGAAGAACTTAACCACATTTTTTTCTTTCAGGTTGCAGCAGAAATTCTGCGGGCCAAACAAAATTCTGGCAAAAAAACGAGAAGAAAAAATTGTTAAGTTAAACGAATTTAATTTATTATTTACTTATTATTCGTCAGAGAGTCATATTTAATTTATTGTATTTGTCCACATAATGATAATAAATATGAGTTGATGTTTTGAATTCCATACTTAATACCTTTCCATGTACTTCTGGCAACACTGTTCTGATTACAACGATTGACTAAAACCGGCAAACAGAGTAACTGGAATCAGTTGGTTAATTACAGCGTTTGACTGAAATGATTCCGTCTATCCAGGAAATGCCTGAAACTCTTAGTCAGACGGTGTACCAAATGCAGAGTTACGCTGTTTGCCGGCAACACGTGAAATGACTAGGCATTTCAGATATTGACGGATTTCAGCAATTGACGCCGACATATACACGCTGAGGCATTGAGATACAGAGCATCATAAAATCTTTTTGTGCACTTTCTGATCTCAGGTATTGCAAGATCAGATGTAAAGCACCAGGTTTCAAAAGTTATGACTCACGTCCCATTGGGGCTTTAAACTGATCCGAATAATCAAATAGTGCAATATTTTTTATACACTCAATATTTTTACTGGTACAACCATTCTGCGAGAATAACCCTTCTTGGCAATAAAAGCAAAAAAACCAGGGTCAAAAACGTAAAGGGTTTTATTGCGAACCCTATCCTATTCAAACTGTAACGTTATATTTTGCAACCCTTTTGGTCACTATGGCCGGACAATAAAATAAGTGTTTTTACAGCGCTACCTTGAGAGACCGCTTAAAAAACGTTTCTGCAATCCTTTCAACATTCGAATGGCGCGACGATGCAATAAAACGAGTTGTAAATCCTTTGGGCACCACCGTGAAAAAATTGGCCAAATTGTCATCATAAAAGGAAAAGGTATTCCAAACCCCGCAAGTTATTAACCCTTCTAAGTTACCTGTACTTTTATGGTCAGTTCACCTCTTCTTTACGTAGTACATTTTCAGTTGTTACAATAATCAAAGGTACTTTGTTTATAAAACACTATAAAAGAGAATTAAAATCCTGGATAATCCATATGTCTTAATCCTCTATTCATCTTGAATTTGAAGCTTAATAGATTGAGTATCACGACTTTGAGTATTTATAAGATTTTATGTTAATTTTTGTTTTAAAGTTTTGGACAATGATATGTTCATTCTCGTTTATATATGTTACACTCAATACCCGAATTCGGGCAATGCCCGAAAAAAATACGCAGAACTAGTTTTGAGCAAGGAATATTTCCCAAACCCGAAATATTAATTTTATACGGCTATTGAGCATTACCAAATAGGCAGAACTAGTTTTGCGCATCTTGAAATGGACAGAACTAGTTTTGCGCAACTTGAACTGCACAGAACTAGTTCTGTGGTACTGAATGGCCAGCAGGAGTTATATTAAGAAAGAAAGGTTATGTTTATTTTGTTGCTTTGAATGTTTTTTGTTTCTGCTTGTGGAAAAAATGCAAGCTAAATTCGAATCCGAATTAGTTCGGCTACTTGAAGCTTCAAGCACACATAAACATAATCTCGTGACAAAAGATCATTACCTCACTATATTGAATGATCGTAACCTAACCTTCATGTCTCTGCAATAAAAAGTGTATCACCAATGTATCGAAAAAAAAATATCCTCTACAATTCTAAATGCCACCATGCCAAATATACAGAACTAGTCCTGTGCATTTCAATCTGCGCAAAACTAGTTCTCTGCATTTCAAGATGCGTAAAACTAGTTCTGCCTATTTGGTAATGCTCAATAGCCGAATAAAATTAAAATTTCGGGTTTGGGAAATACTCCTTGCTCAAAACTAGTTCTGCGTATTTTTTTCGGACATTGCCCGAATTCGGGTATTGAGCTTAACATATATATTTTTTAAGTTTACCTATATTTGTTCATTCCGATATGGTGTAATGAGGAAATTGGAAAAGGAATTATCCCACGTACAATTATTGATAAAGATTTTAGAGGGTCTTCTTATTTGTTTTCCTTATTTTTAAGGAAACGCCCTGTACTATGTAAATTTCAGAAAATAAATAATATTGAATTTAAAAAAAAATGAATTGGCGAATGCGAGAAATAGCATCGATCTCAGAAGTGACCTTACAAAGAGAAAAACGACATATTTTTATCGTTATATAAATTTTCCCCGCAATAATGAGATGATTGCTGTGTAACCAAGTGCTGAAGTCAGAAGTGCTACATGGATCTGTAGCTGAGGAACGACCCTACGGTACTACTCCACGGAAATACGTATAAAATAGGCATGGCTTATAGAGCGTAAAAATGAGGAGTTTTGTCTTAAAGTGGTTACCAAAAAAAGTGCTAAATTGTAAGTATTTTTAAGAATAAATATCAAAGTTGTAAATAAATTACATATTTGTAGTGTACGCGAATAGTACATATGACTTAAAAAAGGAATCATCAAAACCCGTCAATAATTTCCAGAGATGTAATAACCGATACAGCTTGAATTTTTTTGTGTTCCATTTTTTAGCGCACGAATTGAGGAGGGTTACTCAAGGGACCATCAAGTGTGGCTTTCCTTGTGCATCTGTTTCCTAGACAACATCTACCAGACGGCGGGATTCATTCAGCGACGTTGTCATATTTCAAACATAAGTCAATTTGTTATGTCTATGCCTACTCATTTTGATGTTTTCTGTTATCGCTTTTTGTTTTGTGCCAGTATTTCGTATTCTGTGCCGGACATTTTTCCAGATGTGACAGAAACTGACACCGTACTCCAAAATTAACCTACAAAATCGTCTTGACTGCAACGAAATGGCATGTTGTCATGTCATGTAAGTTGACATTTCTTTACTTGAGTATTACTCAAGGGAGACTTACTTAAGGGACCTTCAAGTACTGAGGGACCCTTAAGTATTGACTATGAGTATACCAGACAGGCAGGCGATACACAGACTTTTAGCTTTTTTTTAGATGTCAATGTCATAAAACGTCTAAATAACCTTTGATTTTGCATTCAAAATTCAGTGTTCAAAAAAGTATTCAAAATGCTGCTCTTAAAATTAGGACCACTCTGCACAGTAAGTATTTTTTGCAATTTGGGCTAGCATATTTTTCATGCCGTTTTAAGCATTTCATTCACTGGTCTGAAACTGGTGTGCCCATCTGACCTTTATTTCTGAAGTTTTTATGTTATAATGAGCTTATACTGATCACCGGACCATTAAAGGTGATTAAATCGCGCTATTGTATCCGGCCCACTGTCCACCTGCTTCAAATTTGCATTCGGTTCCAACATATAATATTCCAGGTAGAAGAAAATGTCATCCCTTCGATGTAGTAACTAGCACCCTTTCGTATTTTACTATGCTACTAGCCATTTTTTATGTTAAAAAGTAATTCTGACCATTCTGTTGCTCTACTGCTTGATAAGATTGACAAAACGGTAAACTGTAAAGCAGACAGTAGGAAATATAACAAGCTGATTTGAAATTTTAGAAGTAATCAATGTTAACATAGACGAACAGATGTTTAATTTGGGGGGTTGTATCTCAGAAAGCATATCTTCGAGTGACGACCATGAAAATAGCATTCCAGATTCCAGCCTAGAGGTGCCAGGTCCGGCCCCCGCATATACAACCCCTAATTTTAGGACATTTTTCTCCCTTTTCCCTTAATTCATATACGTAAATAGAGTATTGAAATCGCGAAAGATTTTCAGCTGAGTTTTGGATGTTTTATGACGTCTACATCACGAAAATGTCACTCATTTCCGCCAGCTTGATTTTATGTCGATCTGTCTGTCTACCGCAATCCTTCCATCCCATCATATCAGTAACCGCTGCACCGATTTGGTGAAATTTTGTATTTGATATTCTATGGTGTCCTAATGGAGAACGCTGTTTTGAAAATTGGTGCAGTGGCGTCGGAGTAAATTTTTGACCTGGCTCAAAATTTGTTTTTACGCGATTTTAGGTTCCAGACCTCCCAGGTCTGCGGGATTCCATAAAACAATGGAAAATCTTTATTTGGCTTCCTATTAAGATGAAACCTCGTATTTCAGGCAATTTGATGGTGCTGATTACAAATCCAGTCGCGGTTTTGAGTCTCAGTCTCGTTTAACGAAAATAAAATATTTCAGATATCCCGGGCTTATCTAAAAAAAAAATGAAAACCTTTATTTCGCTTTCTATTGAGATGAAACCTCGCATGTCGGATAATTTCGAGGTGATGATTACAAATCCAGTCGCAGTTTTAAGTCTCAGTCTCGTTTGACGAAAATAAAAAATTTCAGATCCCTCGGGCGGGCGGGAGTACCTAAAAAAATCGAAAATCTTTATTTGGCTTTCTATTAAGATGAAACCTCGCATTTCGAATAATTTCGAGGTGATGATTACAAATCCAAGCGCAGTTTCAAGTCTCAGTCTCGATTGACGAAAATAAAAAATTTCAGATCTCTCGGGCGGGCGGGAGTACCTAAAAAAATCGAAAATCTTTATTTGGCTTTCTATTACGATGAAACCTCGCATTTCGGACAATTTCGAGGTGATGATTACAAATCCAAGCGCAGTTTCAAGTCTCAGTCTCGATTGACGAAAATAAAAAATTTCAGATCTCTCGGGCGGGCGGGATAGTACCTAAAAAAATCGAAAATCTTTATTTGGCTTTCTATTACGATGAAACCTCGCATTTCGGACAATTTCGAGGTGATGATTACAAATCCAAGCGCAGTTTCAAGTCTCAGTCTCGACTGACGAAAATAAAAAATTTCAGTTCTCTCGGGCGGGCGGGAGTACCGAAAAAAATCGAAAATCTTTATTTGGCTTTCTATTACGATGAAACCTCGCATTTCGGATAATTTCGAGGTGATGATTACAAATCCAAGCGCAGTTTCAAGTCTCAGTCTCGTTTGACGAAAATAAAAAAAATTCAGATCTCTCGGGCGGGCGGGAGTCCCTAAAAACATCGAAAATCTTTATTTGGCTGTCTATTATGATGAAACCTCGCATTTCGGATAATTTTGAGGTGATGATTACAAATCCGGTCGCACTTTTAAGTCTCAGTCTCGTTTAACGAAAATAAAAAATTTCAGATGCCTCGGGTGGGCGGGAGTACCTAAAAAAATCGAAATCTTTATTTGGCTTTCTATTACGATGAAACCTCGAATTTTGGATAATTTCGAGGTGATGATTACAAATCCAGTCGCAGTTTTAAGTCTCAGTCTCGTTTGACGAAAATAAAAAATTTCAGATCCCTCGGGAGGGCGGGAGTAGGTACTTAAAAAAATCGAAAATCTTTATTTGGCTTTCTATTACGATGGAACCTCGCATTTCGTATAATTTCGAGGTGATGATTAGAAATCTGGTCGCAGTTTTAAGTCTCAGTTTCGTTTGACGAAAATACAAAAATTCAGATCCCTTGGGCGGGCGGGTTTATCGATAAGTGAAATGTAACGTTGTACTGGCAATAAATTCCAGTTAAAAAGGTAAGATACTTTTCTATTTTTGATTTCGATTTTTAAACCTGTAACAACATTTCTACGAAGCAGATCGAGAACAGTACCTCATTCATACCCCAATTATCACCGTGCTTATGCGAAACGCCTTCCCGACCACAAATCCTAACAACACTCCAACAGAATCGATCGCCCGGGCGTAATCCAATACCCCGATGATCTCTGAGTGTTAATGAATGGTAAGCAGATTGCGATCACAAAGAAGGCTATTGTATTGTGGCCTTAACCGCCGCCCTGTACAAACATTTGAATAATATATTTGCGAGCCATTATGCGCGCACAGCATGGGGCCGATCGCCGACCCTGTGGGACACCCTCGAATCTGCTTGAGCGCTTGATGGGTTCGGCGTTGTCAAGTCTTGTGGGTCAGGTTTTATGATTGGTTAAAACAGTTGTCCAGATTTTATCAACAGTCCAGCATATTATAGCAACGTAGGAGCAATAGTATATTGTTTAACGGGGGAAATGACGGTAATCATTCACGCAGTTGAAGTTGGCGGCACGAGCCGTAGGCAAGTGCTGTAAATTAACAAGTGAGTTATTATCACTACAGCGAGTCGAATATAATTTTTAGTACCGGCTCGGTCGATAACTCTACTACTGTAGAAGATAGCGAAAAAAGTTGTACATAAAAGTTGTAGCCACTGATATGCTCCTTACTCAGAAAATATTTTGATCTATACAGGGTGATCCATAACTACGTGTTGATGCAGACATATATCTTTTTAAATGGGACACCCTATATATCATTCCATTTTTAGATTCTACTAATAATTTCTCTTCTCACAATATCAGGTATTATAACATTATACAGGGTATTTCAAAAGTTATGACCATTTTTATATCCAAATTACTGCAAACTAACGTACTGTATATCAAAAAGTAATGAATCAAAAATTATCTTTTTTACACGAAAGGATTAAAAATATCCTCTAGTTTTAAAATCGGCTATAAAAAAAGCCCGCGACGCATATTCGTATACAGGGTGATGTAGAATACAGAATCCAGATTTTCTCTCTTTTTTTAAATGTAACCCCCAATATTTAATTATACCAAAGAATTGCTTTTAATATGCTCTTTCATCTTTGTATGTACACTTGTTGTACCTACGTCCATCAGTTTCCGAGATATTTCGATTTTTCGGTAAATTTAATATATAACTTCTATTTGTGTACTGAAATTTATTTATTTTGAGATAGTACATACTATCAAATTTATTTTTTATTTAACGGACAACTAAATTATAAGGTCATGATAGTAGTTGATGAAGTCAAAACCCTGAATCATCGAGATAATAAAGTCAAGTATGCTGAGTAAACAATTTTGTAGGCGTGGTGCATATCAAACGGATTTATCAGGTAGGCTTTGAAAAATTGACAGTTTTCATAACCTGCTCAATAATTCCGTACTGTGTGAAAAACGAGCTTTAAAAATTAATTTTTCCATTGAGGATATTTAGGAGAATTTTTGAGAAATTGCCTACTTGCATCTAGAATATATCAACTATGAACAGCAGTATCCATCAGAACGGAGGCACTCTAAAACTAATGCGTTTGAAACATTGAAGACCCGTTTTATTTGGACTGTGTCGTGTAATAATATTTCATAGCCTACCTGATAGGTCTGCTTGCTAATTGTGCATGACGTCTATAAAATTGTTTCCTCAGCACAATTGACTTGACCTATAATATCTCGTTAATTCAATGTTTTGCCTTGATCGAGTACTATTATGGCCTTATATTTTAGTTGCTTGTTAAGAAAGAATAAAATTCGATAGTATTTTCTCAAAATGATTAAAATTTAGTAAACAAATAAAAGGTATATTTAAAATTTGTAAGAAAACCGAAATATCTCAGAAACTAATGAATGCAGCCATAACAAGTGCTATACAAAGATGGAAGAGCATATTAAAAGTAATTCTTTGATATAATAAAGTATCGGGGGTTACATTTAAAAAAAGAGAGAAAATCTAGATTTTGCATTCTACATCACCCTGTATATGAATATGCGTCGCGAAATTTTTTTATAGCCGATTTTAAAACTGGAGAATATTTTTTATTCATCCGTGTAAAAAAACTGATTTTTGATTCATCACTTTTTGATATACAGTATGTTCATTTGACAGCGATTTGGATATAAAAATGGTCATAACTTTTGAAATACCCTGTATAATGTAACAGTACCCTATATTGTAAGAACGGAAATCATTAGTAGAATTTGAATATGGAATAATATATAGGGTATCCCATTTAAAAAAATGCATGTTTGCATCACCACGTAGTTATGGATCACCCTGTATAAATCTAAATGTTTTCTGAGTAAGGAGCATATCCGTGGCTACAACATTTATATACAAAGTTTTTCATTATCTTCTACAATAGTGGAGTTATCGACCGAGCCGGTACTAAAAACTCACCCTGTATGTATATTTGCCATTAAAACACGGATTCCCATTTCGAACAGAACTCACTTGTCTTTCAAACTACGTACACAGTATTTCAGAAGATGATAGTTAAGACCTTATCTAAGAGCGATATTTTCAAAAAAGTTTTTTAGTGTGCAAAAAAACCACGCAATACAAAATCATATATTCTTCAAATGTCTGTAATTTAGCAACAAACAGGATATCAAAAAAAGGCCACCACAGTGGTAAAGCGCAAGCTTTCTTCTTCAATTTGCTTTTTGAATCATTACTGTAAGTTTAAAGGTAACGTCAGGAGCTTGGAAATGCGAAATTCATTTTTTTACCTCTGGACCTTTTTACTTTACCTTTGGATTTTTTGGCTTATATTCCCTCATCTTAGACACACATACTGGAGAAAGGGAACAGGCGGCCACGCCTCCTCGCTAACACAGGAAAACGTCTTTTCTTGGATTCTCACTTTCGCGCGCTATACTCTAGACCCTTAATACAGAAATAATTCTGGCAACACTGACGCAACAAGAAGGCTGTAAAACGAGGTTTTGATGCGTTTTGCTGGCCAACGGCAATAAAATTTGGCGGAAGTCTTTTATGGTAAGGGTGCGGGAGTCGTAAAAAAAGGGGTACGGCAATTTTCGGGGATTTTTTTATTGTGAGAATAAGAATTTAGTGGTGGCTCAACAATGCCTGGTCGTTTCGTGTATAGATTTTTTGTATTCATGGTTTTTTGTGTGTTTTATCTCTAGAAATAAGTTTGATCTTATTAAGCGGCCCACAGATGCTCCGGAAATCTCAGACGAAAACTGCACAGTTCTGGCCTGAAGGCCCTTGCATTTTGGCCTGAATACACCCTCCTTCACAGACGCTCAGGAAACCTTTCAGTTCAGTTCTACCAAGCATGGCATCAAAATATAATAAATAATGTACAGGCTACATATAAGTTAAAAAAAATACCCTACCAAATAGCAGCTGACGCTAGGCCACGAGGCCTGTCTTGTGAGCCGCAGTTCCAGCAGAGCATTTATCTGATATAACAAGAAACCTATTGGTGTAATAAGTAATAAGTAATTCTGGATGGAAGTAGGCAGCAGGTCGAGCATGTCTATGAGCCAATAGAAACAAAATAAATAAAATATATAAAAAATCGGTTTAATTAGAAATGCACTTCGAATAGAATAATTAGAATTGATTTGGATGATCTTTTATATATTGTTTAACTTCCTTTTTGAAGTTGTTGTAGTTCGAAATTTCCTTCAATCTTTTTGGAATACTATTGAAAAATTTGGGGCTATAAAAAAGAAAAGAATTTTGAGTGGTAGATTTACTAAAAAAGTCAAATTTAATTTTCATATTTTCATTGGCCTTGTTCTTACGGTGTGTACTTGCGAAAAATTTATTTTCTCACTGTATATTCTTTTTAAGCAGCTAAAGATATATATTGAGCGAACGTTGAACAATTCGTTTTCTTCATATAATTGGCGAGTAGGGAATAGTCGACTTTTCTTGAATATTATCTTTAATATAGTATTCTGTGTAACTTGTAAGGATGCATGGATGTTTTGAATGCAGCTCCCCACACAGGTATGCAATACCTAGTTATTGATTCAGCAAGAGAGGTATACAGTATAATCAGATTTTTCCTAAATAGAATATCACTTAATGGTTTTTCAATTCCACATCCGGCGGCCTGTACAGTCCGGCGAACCTCCACATACCCTCCGATAATCCTTGAGGCCAGGACTGTGCAGTTTTTCTTCTGAGGATTTCCGGAGCATCTGTGGGCCACTTTAACTAAACTAAACGCGTAACAACCAGAGAGGTATCTTCTTAAATATTACTTTATTTTGCTTGTGGCGATGGGTTTTTATCAAGTAATGACCAATTTAAGTAGTTTCCAAAACAGCAACTGCCTTTATCCAAAAATAATATTTAAATAAGTATTTAGGGACTTGGAAAACGATATCGTGTTTGTACATCCAAATAGATAAAGATACACTTTTTTAATATTTGTTGATATTGATTTTTGAGTAAAATATATAATAATAATAGACGTCTTTTTTATTAGGGCCAAATTTAGCCACATGCTATTCTTACAATTAACCCTATACCTATAATACTAATAAAAAAAATATTTTTATTGAAACGTACTAAAAGTATTTAAATTGCAACAGGTTAAAGCAATATGGAAAATTAAAGACAAATGCTGTATGTAGCATTTTGACCCTAGTTCATATTTCTGAAATTTTCCAATAAGAAAATATAGTTATAGGAATAAATGGTGAAATATTGGGCGACTTCATTAGGTGATCTATACCTCTCACCTGAATCCTTTTTATTTATTTATATTACTTATACAGATTTTGCCACCTCAAGGTTACCTTGTATCAGGTATTGGCAAAGGAATATCGCGAAAGCCGCTAGTAGTACCTAGCTTGGGTACCTATTTAGAGCCAGAAAGTATTTCTCACCATGTAACCTCCTCACGCTATATAAAGCCCAGATAAGACCTTGCCTGCCCCTACTACCCTGTATATACTAGATGCCAGGGAAGGGCAATTCGACTAATTGCCGATCCGGCCTTAACGCGCCACCTTCAGTCACTTTCTCACCGGCGTGCTGTTGGTGACCTCTCACTCTTCTACCAATATTCCAACGGAATCTCCTCCTCTGAGCATCTGAGCTATCCTCTATCGTTCCGCCGCACACTGTTCTTCTCAGATGTACCCGTGCGACCGCTGCATCTCATCCTAAGACGGTCGTTCTTCGTACGTCAAGAACTGAGCGGTACAACCGCACATTTATTCCCAGGGTGTCCAAGGCTTGGAATGGACTGCCAGAAGATGTATTTATTGGGCCTGCGGGTATTGGCCCTTTCAAATCTCGCGTGAACAAACTTCCCTTAACATAACCCTTTCACAGCAGCCGCGATACTCTGGTATTTAGGCTGTGCCTGCGTGGTCTGCTCAGTTATGAAAAAAGTAACTGTTGGATATTACCATTGTGTAACTCAAAAAGCATTCAGTGTCAAATATGTATCTTTTCTGGTATTTGGCATGTCGATCCCAGAAATACATAATAATAACCTCAAAAGGCTCAAAACGTCGTTAAAGCGACCTTCATGTATGAAAAGAGCTGATAAAGGACAAACTAACATCGACATGAGCGATAATCAATTACTTTTCCGTAAATTTTGATCGAGAAATTATTGACAATTTGACAAAATCCATGGAAGTACACCCAAAATCATCGTTTGAAAGAACAAAATACGTCAAGATTAAAAATGATTACTAAGTCGTTTATTGACTAGCCATATACAGTGAAGTACATTTGCAGACAGAACAATCGTATCCAAAAGTACAAATTCCAACAATTTACAATAAACAAGACTGTGACTATGTGGACAAAACTCATCCCCAGAATAGGAGCTATGGTCCAGTAAGAACCGCTTTGCGTATGTGTACAATTGTCTTTCTGTAAATTTTGAAATGTCCAGGGGAGAGGTCAGTCCAACAAACTTATTATACAGGGTGTCCCACGACGATTAAGATGAGCAATATATCGGAACTGGGCAGTAGAAGCGAATTATAATTTTAGGGGTGTCAATTAGAACAAATATAGTATCTTTTCTTATTATTGTATTAACCAATGAGGTATTTGTTTTTGATCACGTGACGTCCGATTCAAAATTTTTAATGGGATACCCTGAATATTTGTGACTTTTTGTGTTCCTTCCGATAAAACAATTCCAATTCTAAAGTGTTTAGTTCAAGAGCTACAGCAGGTACTTAAAGGATGGTATCACTACCATTGATTATAACATGTACCCCTACAGTTATTTTGGTAGTGTTTCATACTGGTAGTGGTACAGTCCTTTAAGTACCTGTAGCTCTTGAATTAGTCACTTTAGACCCCAAGTGTGATAGTTTGTTGGAATTGGTTTATCGGGAGGAACAGAAAAATCCACAAATGTACAGGGTGTCCCATTAAAATTTTTGAATCGGACGTCACGTGACCAAAAACAAATACCTCATTGGGTGAGACAATAATAATAACAGATACTATATTTGCTCTAATTTACACCCCCAAAATTATAATTCGCTACTACTGCCCAGTTCCGGTATATTGCTTGTCTTAATCGTCGTGGGACACCCTGTATATGGGTATATTGAATTTGTTTATCTCGGTAATTCGTATCCTGGAGTATGATACCACAAGATCCATTGCAGATCTGGTTCTGTACTGGTGAATATCGGAGTGACGTGATTAAGTAGTAAATACACACAAATTGATTTTCATAACTAGTCAGTGTACGATTACACAGAAAAAATACTGTTGGGTTTCCAATTAATTGTTAGTATTTGGATGTTTTTCCATCACTTTAAATATATTTACAGTTGTTTCAAATCCATGTCATTGAAAGAATTCAATCCTTATATTCGAAGTAATCACAGGTACGCCAACAAATTCAAAATAATTTTATATTCGTTATAACGATATGTATAATCCTTCGAATACCAGTATTGACATATAATGCAATCAAAACATCCTTTCGTTTTCGAAATTTACCCTATGTTTCATTTAAGCAAAGCATACAATCTATTCAATGTACAAAAATTATTACTGCAACAGCAGTTCGTGATAATTCATCTGATAAAAATTAATTTTGTTTCAACCAGTATTCGGCGGGACAGATGTCCCGGTTCAATGAAGATAAGAATAAAGAATAGGGGGATGATCTCAGTGCTACTATCGCCGCGAACTCGTCAACATGGACGAAGTTGTTCCGTTGTGTTGTTTCGGTGTTAGTCGTGTTGTGTCATCTCGTGGTTTTGCGTATTGCATCAGCAATTTTGTGATTTAAATGTGTCCAGTTATATATTAAATGGAGGACCTACTGAGAAATTGGGACTTAGAAGAGCTAACACCCACATTTGAATGTAGGTATTTAGATTAGTCAGACAGTTATATTTCAGGTAATAATGCAACAACTGGTGCAGGCTTATGTCTAATTCTTATATCATGCTCCTTATAACTTCACACAAATTCACACCATTAAACATCCAAACGAATTAATCAGCTGTCCTCACAATAAAATCTGTTGGTCCAAAGAAAAGAAAGTAGTTTAGAATCAATTACCAAACACAGATTCGATTCAACGACAGGCTGCGATTGAATCATTCATCGGAATCCAATGACATCTTGTAGTTGAATCGACAATACGATATAATTCGCTACCAACTATACACTTGCCATTGAAGAAAACGTCGCTGTATTTGAGGAATGCTGAGTGTAACGTCCCATTGAATCCAAGCGTAAGTCTTTGACAAAACGACAGATTTTTCTATGTGTATAATGAGTGTAAAAAAACTCTTCAATATTTCACAGTTTCGTACAGAGTAGGTGTGTGGTCATAACTCATTCGTGAGTGAGCCCACGCCACTTAAAAAGAAACATGGGTAAATTAACCCCACGGATAAAAATACATCTGACATTAATAGAAATGCTCATTTAGATCTCCTTCGCAGTTTGCTATGTTTAGGACGTTGCCGTTGTAATTATTCGGTTTATGGGGCCAATGTTCTACGGTTCAATGAAAAATGTAGGGTTTGGCCTTGTTTCATGAAACACGTGTGCACAACTACCCCTATTACTCATAGCATTACTGTAGCTTATTGAAAATTACCATTACTTGAACTGCCAACTGTTCTTTATAAGAAATACAGGGTTAGTCCTATGTTGATATTTTTTTAACTGAGTTGAAATAAACTGCCTTTGCAAATAAATTTTTTCAGAAAACTGAAAAACAAGCGAGATACAAATTAAAAAATGTAAATCTGAGCTTGTGTACGTCTTAAGGGGCCTGGATACACACATTTATACATACGTATTTGCCATGTAAAACACGGACTCACAATTTCTCGCATAACTCACACTATTTTCAAACTACATATATAATATTTCAGAAGGCGATAGTTAAAACCTTGACTATTTTCGATTTTCTCAAAAAAGTTTTTTAATGTACAAAAAAATTCGCAATGCAAAATCATGCATTCTACAAATGCCTGTAATTTAACAACCAAACACGATATCAAAAAAAGGCTAAGTAGTTGCACAAGCGTGAGCTTTCTTCTTCAATTTGCTCTTTGAGTCATTACTGTAAGTTTAAAGGTAACGTCAGGAGCTTGGAAATGCGAAATTCAATTTTATGGTGCCCTTTGGACCTTACCTTTGTATTTTTGGACTTATATCCCCTCATCTTAGACACACACACTGGAGAAAGGGAACAGGCGGCCACGCCTCCTCGCTAACACGGGTATACGTCTTTTCTTGGATTCTCAATTTCGCGCGCTATACCCTAGACCCTTAAAGCACAGGTCCAGACTTACGTTTTTTTTTCAACAGCGGTATGGACAATACTTATGTTTTTTGATTCTGTATCTCGCTTATTCTCCAGTTTTCGGAAAAAGGTTATTCGAAAAAGTTGTTTATTTTAACGACTTCTTGAAAAAAACAATATTAACTTCGAGATTAACTTAGTCCTCACCCTGTATAGATGAATATAAAGTGTATAAGGTCAGATAAAGAGAATAATTGGCCTTTGGTTAGTTTTTACGCCTTTGCTTACAATTTTTTGTAACAGATTTTTTTATATTTTTTTTTGCATCTGCAGACTTGGTTTTCTTGTTTTTTGTTTTGCTGCAGGACTGGAGACTGGCTGTATAATCGAGTATCCATTCGTCACAAGGCCCCTACAGCCAGGTAAAACTCAACGAAACTGCATATACAGGGTGAGTCAAGCTCAACACCTCGGACTCTTGTGACCAAACGGTACCACTTTTCAGAAAATTAACTTTGCGATTGTATTTAGGTCGAGTTGGACTACATTTTGAAAATAATGACTTTTATACAGGGTGTCGAATAAAAGCGTGATATATCAAAGTTGTGTTTTTTAAATGGAACACCCTATATATTACTGCATATGTAGATTCCCGGGTGAATTTTAGTGTGACTTTATGTGTCACACATGGGACTTAAAGCGGACTCTTTAGGTGCAAATCACAATTTTTGGCATAAGTAGATATCAAAAAAAAAATGAATATAGCAGCGATTATAAAACTTAGAGGGCTGTGACTTTGCCGTGTCACTCAGCATGACATGCGTCATCTTAGGTTGGACGGTCAAATTTGAGTTAGATTTTTTATTAGAGAAATCGCTAGATTAAGTAAGGAAGCTTCAATCAGTAGTAACTTGATTTTTTCAAATGGGAATGTCGAGGAGAATGCTCATTTTTTATACGATCAAATGTGCAAATTGATAGATTTGTGTGAATAACAATCTCAGGTAGTTTCCATTTAATTTCGATATTTCAATAAAATCGGCGTTTTTCAATTTCCCTACCTAAAAGCAAACTAGCAGGCCATGAAATATAAACAAAAACGTGAGGAGATGGAAGAAAATAACTAACTTAGCAGAAAGATACAGACAAACTAGAGTAAAGGGACCAGATTAAAAAAATTCCCTACAAACAAATAACTCTAAGCAGAACCAACGGCGGTACATGAGATCAAATAGTAGCTGGAATACGACAGAAATGGATAATTTTTACAGATTACTCGGTACTGCAATATTCTAAATATTACAAATTTCCAAAACCACTGAAACCTTTAAATGAAAGGACAACTTTCAGCGATGTTACTATCAGTTAGATCAGTTAGATTTTAATTTTCCTCCATCAGGTAAATTTTGTTTTATAATTTGAACAGATTTTTCATTCATTTCAAAATTCTTAATGGTTTTGTGAAATGTCAATCTTTAGTATATTGTAGTAGCTGGAATGCTGTGAAAAATATCCATTTCTGTAGTACTCTAGCTGCTTTTTGACCTTAGATGTATTACCTCTGTTATTTTTGGTTAGACTTGATTTGTTGTAAGCCATTTCTATAATTTTTGCTCTTTACTCTAGTTCGTCTGTATCTTTCTGCTAAGTTAGTTGTTATCTTCCATCTGAACAGTTTTTTGTTTATACTTCATGGTCTACTAAGAGGCTTATAGGTAGCAAAATTGAAAAACACCGGTTTGATTGAAAATTTGAAATTAAATTAAAACTACCAGAGATTGATGTTCATAACCGTACATCTTTAGAAAGGCTATCAAATTTTACATTCGATTGTATAAAAATGATTAGGCATTCCCATTTGAAAAGATCAAGTTATCTTTGATTGAGGTTTAATAATTAGTCTAACGATTTCTCAAAGTACAAATCTAATTCATACTTGACCATCCAACTTGGGCCTTCTAAGTTTTATAGTCGTTGCGATATGCAATTTTTTTCTAATATCTACTTATACCAAAAATTATGATTTGTAAATGGTTTCCCATGTGTGATAGGTACAGTACGATATTTTTACGCAAAATATGTTTTTGCTGCGAACTGGTTTATTCTGGACAAAAAAATTCAAGACATTTTTTGTTCAGAATGAAACAGGCTATCGGAAATAAATTTTTAAATGGTAAACAAATAATAAGACAAAAGTTGCATTGGAAATAAATTTTAGGGGTTGCGTTTTCCACCCCTTACAACCATGGGGTAAACCAAATAAATTACTGGTGTCTTTTTGGTAGTAGAAAATGTCAGATTAATTTCAATATTGTAACTTTTGTAGTGCTTGTGAAAAAATAATTAAACAAATTTTATGTACCCTCTTTAAGGGATGCTCCAATGAAGTTTCTTTATATGAAAGATCTTATCTTTTTTTCGATGAGGAACCACCCCCTTGAATGCTTTACACTTATTTAGTTACACCCCTTATATATGTTAAGAGCAAACACCGATTTCGGCCAATGGACGAAAAATATGGCCAAAACGCGTTTTGGCTGCTACCATTTTACCAATGTCCGAATTATCGGTTTCCGACTGTTTAATGTAGCCCAAACGTGTTTTGGCTCAACTACGATTGCCAAAACGCGTCCTGTTCTACTGCGATTGCCATAACGCGTGGTAGATTTTGTGAGTGTCTCAGCTTGTAAACGATACCTCTGGAGCTAGTGTATTATTCATTTAGTATTTGATCTTTGTGCGGGTTAGACAGTAGCTAAAGAGTGCCATGGAAGACCTAAGGTTATGTTTTAATGACGAACTGCAAAAAGTCATAAGTGGTAGCAATGATCGTAGTAATATTTGCACAAGAGAAAGATACGACCAAACACTCACAGAGGTAAAGGCGGCAAAAGCTTGTAAAAGTAACGGTGATACAATATCTTCGAAACAAAGACAACGATTGAAAAGGTATGATATTTTAAAAATTGGTTATATCGAAAAGCTAATTGAAAGAAGGACAGACGAAACAGCTGAACTGCGTTATTTTTGCATGACCCCACGAGTTATTTGACATTATTCATTCCGCTCATGTGGGAGCTGGACATAAGAGATTGTGAGGTATGTTTCTTTAAGTTTTTTTTTCACGGACCTAAGATCTACAAGTGCTTTTTATTCATTTTTATTCATTTTAGTTATGGATTCTAAGCTCAGAGGAAATATTGTAACACAACACGGCAAATAATTGAGATTTATTTATTCGTAGTAGAATATAGAACGTGTTCTGGCAATCGTAGTTGACCCAAAACGCGTTCTGGGCTACATTGAACAGCCGGAAAGCGATAATTCGGACATTGGCAAAACGGTAGCAGCCAAAACGCGTTTTGACCATATTTTCTGTCCATTGGCCGAAATCGGTGTTTGCTCCTAACATATACATATACAACTGGGGTTAGTTGTGTGGCAGCAATTCCAATATTCATATTTTTGGAATATAAGTTTCAACTAGCCCGCCAACGGATACTAATGATACTTTCCAGAGCACAAAAACCACCGATGCACTAAGCACGTAGAATAGAGCTCTATTCACAATACACTTCACTTTCACCTATTTCCAAAAAAAAAAAACACTAAAACACTAGAAGTGCTGAACTCCATCGTACGATCACAAGCTCAATCTGCTTCCTAGACCCAGAGCGAATTAAAAAAATGCCTTCGCTAGACAGTACCGCATAAGTAATGAAATGATGCAATCAGCTCACAGACAGGATGACGTGTTCGGCTGCACTAAATAGTTCGCGATCTGCACCCTGCGGAGCCTCCTGAACAAACCATCCGATCATAGCTCATGGCATGCTACGATTCGCGATGTAATGTAAGTTCGCGAATGCCAAAGTCGATGGGGGGGAGTCAGCTAATATTGGCGGCCAAACCTGTTTTCTGTTGCTAACCCCTTCTCAGCACATACGTTTAAATTCGTACAGAGCATTGGCGTCGCTAAGGAGGGGGCAGCGATGCCCCCATTTGAGACTTACTACAAGCCTCAGCGGCGTAGGGTGGCGTCAATACAAGGGGATATAACGTTTTACCAACACAATTAACTTTTTTTCTTATTTTTTAACTGAAGTCTTTAATTTTGAAGGCTCAAGAACAGAGTTACTGGGTAAGTCGTGCTGAATATCGAAGGACGTTATTATTCAGGTCATTTCTGGTAGATTTGGTTATATAATACGGTGTAGCCGTTATAAAGATATGGAATTTTAGAGATTTTTATTAAAAATTCTTTATTCGTTGGCTTTCTGTCCAATATTTTGGGATTAGGGCTCCTATGGTATTTTTTTCGCTGTATCTTGTTGGAGGGCATGTTAGTCAATAAAAATGATTACCCAATATTAGAGTCAAAGTATTATTATTATGTTTTCAACTTTGAAGCGATTTAAAAAAATGTATGGAACTTATTCTGCAAATGGGTTTATAAACTTCTACGTTTCTTTAGATTTTCGGAGCACAAGGTAACTTCAACAAAAAAAGAATCAAAGGGTCACAAAGAAGGTTCAGCCTTAATGTTTGGACTTTGGATGGGCATAATATCCAGTTATTTGATCGGGCCATTCTTCTTGCTCGATATTTGAATGGCGAGACTCAAAGTCTTTTTGAGTGAGTAGTTATCCTCTTTAATGAATTGCATTGAGACGTGACATGTTCGTCCAATATGATGGCTGTCCAGCGCACTACAGCAGAAGTGTTCGAGAATAGTTGGACCAAAATTACACAAACCAATGGATTAGAAGTGGCGGACCAATAGCATGGCCGACAAGGAGCCCCGATTTAACGCCGATAATTATGTGTGAGGTCATAAATGACAACCCTAGCATACGACCAAATGAGGCCGATCGAAAATATTGACATATTAAAACAGAAGGTAATTGATGCGGATGAGAAAATGAGGAACAACCTCCGAACTTCAAAAGTGAAAAATTTAAGAAAGCGACTGAGAATGTGTGTTAGAAATCGCGGTGGCCATGTGAATTAAAGTGATGTTATGAATACTTTACTTATGTATACTTTTTGTTTTATTTACGTATTTTAGTTCCTTTCACCTCAATCTAAAAGTCTACCCTCTGCTGCGTTATTTGTTATTTGGTCAATGTTTTTACTATTTAATTGCAAGTCTTATACCTTTTTGAGAAGCTGTAGAAACGTAGAAGTTTTTAAACCCATTTTCCGAATAAGTTCCATACAATTTTTTTTTTGGTCAAATCGCTTCAAAGTTGAAAACCCATAATCATAGTGCTTTGATTTTAATATTTGTCGAGCAGATTTATGGAGCTGTTAGTCGTAGGTTCTGTTTAGATTTCAGATTAATCATTTTTATTGACTGACATGCTTTCTAACTAGATACACCGGCGACATAGACCCTTGGGGCCCCAATTCCAAAATATTGGATAGAAAGATAAAGATAGAAACACCCTCGGAAATACTACAGTCAATTTAAAAATGAACATCTTCCATCTAGAGCAGTAATTTTCAACTTTTTGGTATTATTTGTCATATTTTAAAGGAAATTTTATTGTAATTCAACTTCATAATCCGGGCCCCAACGCACATTTATTTTTTTATACTTTCATCTTTAATAGAATTAGTTACGTAACTTTACGCATAGTTTTATTTCATACATTGAGAACCAAGATGACAAGTTTTATATGCACTTTTTAATGCTTGGTCTGTCTTATGTATATGCCTAGTATAAGCCTCATATTCATTCAAATTGCTTATCATGAATCCATCCCCCTGAATTTTTTAGTAGACCCGAGATAACTTGCTCGCCGATTGTAGCGTGGCTGGATTAGGCCGTGATTATTGTTCTTAAAAATCCCAAACCTCTATAACGGTTACAGTTCGGATCCCATATTGCAATCAAATCCATCAGAAATTAGCTGAATAACAACGCCCTTCAATATTCCGCACTACTCACCCAGCAACCCTGCATACACAACGCGAAGAACCACATCGGAACAGAAACCACACTTCAGAACAGACACCCTGATCCTGATACTCCTTCGGAACGTAAACGCGTATATCCTTGGTCCTGGGCGTCAGTTTGCGATTCGCGTATTCGCGAGTCCGGTTCGCGAATGATCCCGTGGCGGTGCGCCCGGCGGGTCGGAGCCCCACGAGAGATTTTGCTCCCCTCGCCCCCCGACCCCCCCCCCTCTCACCGCCGCCGCCTGCCGCCTCCTGCCTCCCGTCGGCCGTCAACAGCCGCCTCCGTTTTTGCACACGACGTCTCGCCGCGATAACGCCAGTCATCAGCCTCATTAAATCAACGACTGCCACTCACACGTTGCCGTTTTTAGTTATTTTGAACACTAGCTCCGAATAAGGTCAATCTTTTTTAGCGGCTGTCCGCCTTTGGTTAGTTTATTTGTCAATATCATATTAGACATCCCAAGGCTTACAGTCTTGCTCTGGGATTATGAAAAGATCGGGTCCAGTGAGAACCGGCCAATTCCTCGCATCACGGTGGAGCCCCGCGTCTAAATCTGAAGGACAATGTTTCATTGCCTATTCTGCTGAGAAGCTATTATGCATATTTTCAGTCTAAGTTGTCATAGGCTCTCTTGAACTGGGGTCACTCAGCTCATATGCCAAGGGTGTTTTCATTGCAAAGAAGGTACATGACTGGTCTTAAGTATACTGACCCTTGCAGAGAAACTTTCACTGCACTAAAAATCCTGACATTACCTTCAATTTACATACAAACATGCTTAGATTACGTAAAAAACAACTTACATGACTATGTAAAGCACAGTGAAATCCACGAGTATAACACAAGGCATAACAATAACTTCATATTACCTAGAAGCCGACTAACAAAAACCAGGAATGGCTCTAATTACTATGGAATTCTCTTCTATAATATTCTTCCAGAATCCATCCGAATATTATGTCCAAAAGAATTTAGGAATATAATTAAAGGTTACCTAATTAAGAAAGCGTTTTACTCTCTAGAAGAGTACTTAAGCAATGATTTCGGTGACCTGACGCGTTTGTAATATTCCCCCAAACAAAACAAAAAATGTTTTCTGCATACCTACTTGTTAATATTTCGTTAGTGTTGATATGTATTTGTTTGTGTATTTCGTAATTTATTTATTTTTTCTAATTGTAACACGTGACTTGCACATTTATATTTTTAATGTTACTCATATTTTTACATTTATTTTGTTATTTACTTTACTCTTGACCTGTGCAAACATTTAATTGTAAATAGCACCAATAGGGTTAGGGTTCAGTGGCCCCAATAGTTGCCACTCAGCATTAAGGCTTATTGTGCACCCCCAGTCCAAGGGATCACACAGAGTCCCATCCCAAGTTCTTTGCGAACTTTGAGATGCATTGGACCATGCTCTCTTGTCCTGCTTCCTGGTCCACATTCAGATAGGAGGTCCTGCATTCACTCAAGGCAGGGCAGTCGAAGATAGCAGGCTTAGCTATTTCTTCTGCCTCACCACACTTCCTGTATAATGGGTTTGCCACTTCAATCCTCAGCTTTTGCATGTGTGCACTGAACGTCCATTGGCTAGTTATAAATCCAACCACCTTTCGTAGTTCCTTCCTGCTCAGTCTGAGAGCGTCTGTGGTTTTAGAATATGAGGGAGCCCTCAGCATCTTCTTAGACTGAACAATCCCTACCATTCTGTCTTAGTGCTTCTGGTGTTCATTTGACGCCCAACTGGTGACAGCTGTCCGAACATTGTTGTATGATATACCACATGCTGGTTCTGGCCCAATGAGAAGGAGTTCGCCTTCCTTGTCACACCTGTCGGCCTTCTCATTATCACCCAGTCCTATGTGACTAGGCACCCAAGATAATGTTACTTACTTACTTGCTTACTTACTTACTTACTTACTTACTTACTTACTTACTTACTTACTCCATGGCTCTACAATCCGGGGTGGGTCTTGGCCGACTGTACCATTCTCATCCATTGTTGCCGGTCTTCCATCAATGCTGGGTCATATTGTATACCGATGGTTCTTAGGTTCGCTTTTATGTTATCGCGCCACCTCATTGTGGGGCGCCCCAAAGGTCTTCGTCCCAGTGGTGCTCCTTCACAAGCCAATTTAACCATCCTCGAGTCGGGCTGTCTTTGCACATGCCCTGCCCATTGTAGCCTTCTTGCCTTTATCTCCTGCACAATATCTAGATCTTGTATAACTCTGATATCTCTTGGTTAAGTCTTATTCGATGTTTTGTGTGTTACTGGGTCTCGCAGCGACTCTTAGTTTTCGTTCATTATTCTTCAGTCAGAGTCCAGGTTTCGCTAGCGTACATAAAAGTTGGTCGTATGACGGTTTTGTAAATTGTGATTTTTGTTCTTCGCGAGATGTTTTTCGATGCTAAAACTGGTCTTAGTGCATAGAGACATTTGTTTCCACTTTGAATTCGGACCTTAATTTCTTCCGTTAGGTTATTATCCTGAGCAACTATAGCTCCCAAATACTTAAAAGTTGCGACTCTCTCGAAATTGTATTCCCCCATAGTGACGTTTTGGCTCACTCTATCTCTACGTCCTGTTCTACTGGTGTGCATATATTTGGTTTTGTCCTCGTTTTGTCCTCGGTAAAATAGTGTGGGACTGCCAGCATACCCTAAAGAAATTTGCGAATACTAACAAGGTAACATTACCTTGTCCTTGTAAACGAGGACAAGAGAAGCGTGGAGAACGGCCACGGCGCCGCCCACTCGGGGCATGAACCTGAACTACAAGTTTCTCCATATTATCGCTTCTGTGAATATGTCCGAAAAATGTAATCATTCACGTAGACACAATGGAGGATAGTCTCTTTGGATGACCGAGCTCATCCAGTATGGAAACATTAGTTCCATGGGCGGTATAAGGTGTGTTGTTAATCTGTCCAGCGAAGAAAAAAGACCGCCTCTTGAAACGAACACGATGTGGATGGCGTTGAGCCATAAGGAATTTAACATAATTTTGGTTATAATCGTTTATTTGATACCAAAACTGGACGTTCCATTCTACATTGAGCATAAATGTCCTAAACCACTGTTCACATTTTGGCGGCATCTGTGGGCAAGCTCCTATTCCATATTATCAAACCAGTAATCTAATGAACAAATTCATTGATATCCATCTAGTGGAGAAACGGATAAACGGTGAGCAATGAGTGAGTTCTTGTGGCTTCGCCAGATGCAAGCTTACACCACTTGGAAATGCCAATGCCTAAGCGCACGCCTGGCACCGACAAATTTGGAGAACAGGACACCTTTCCTGAAGAATCAAATACACAGCTGTTTTTCGATGCCCCCTCATAATATGGCCGCGGTCGTATTGTGGTCTAAACAGGTTTGCCAAACATCGAAAACACATGAACGAACATGAACATCACATTTTTTTGTGCCGTTTCTCTACTGGATAAATATAGCACTATTATAATCCACAATATGTGAGATATACACCATTATTGAAAAACTATAAGTCGTTAGTGTAGATTGCTAGATGAAATATGATATCAAAACTGTACCAGATTAGGTTGAACTTATTCCTTGAAGGTATATTTGTCGGCAGACCAGGTAGAGGTATTTTCAATATTTGATTAGAATATGAAGCTAGGATTAGTACGCAAAAGCAAGACGGTTCCCGCCCACGTAAATATGATACAGATAAACATGCATCTGTTAAGTAACTCATATGGTCAAAATCCTACGATGGTCATAATATTAAGCTGGTCTCCAAGCTCATTCATGTTTTGCATAATCATCCCTCATTTGAAAGAATCTCCAAAGTCAAGATTTTGAAAACATCTTGGAAGAAGTGGTCGTGATTCAGATTCAAAGAATGAGAAAAAACAGCTTTATTAAACTCAGCGTACTTCAGCTCATTTGGGTAGATAGGTGGTCCATTCCTGCTAATAAATCTTATGTCTGGTTTGGTAATTTTTTCCTAATTGCATTTGAATATAAAAAACTATAATAAGAGTGTTTTTTAACCAGTACAGTCCAGAAGGCGGCTTAACTAATTTTCTCAAAACAACAGATCGGTGGCTCACGTCACTTTTGTATAACACCGTCCATTTGTCGTTCCTGGAAAGGCTGTTACCGTCGCGTCGGTGGTTACCGTGTAAACTGGTCTCGCAAATATCGAGAGGACGTGAACATCATGAATTTTTTGCGCTCTTTTTCTTCGGTGGTCCGAGGCCCGGTTGTACAGTCTCAGTTCAAGCACAGGTCAAGGTTGAACTCAGTTCAAATATGGAAGTCGAGTGTTGTAGCTCGGTTCACTAATTTATAATTTTAAGGTTCAGCTGAGCGCTCGAATTTGGGCGCTTAAACCGAGTTCTAAGGACCTAATGTGTCGTAACCTAATTTAATAATTTGATTTAGATAAAACTTTGCGAAATCATTTGTTGTAAATTAAAGTACGTAATGGCTCAGCAGCTCAAAGAAAATCTCCTGGAACTAACAGATGATGAAGACTTCGTTGAAGCGGTAGAAATATTAAGAAACGCAAGAAGGCGTCAAAAGAAATACAGAGATAGAGTTGATCATTTTTTGGTGTGGAATGACGATGAATTCATTCAAAGGTTTCGACTTTCTAAACAAGGTGTTCGATTTATTATAAACCAGGCTAAAGCACAAATAAAGTCTCCAACAGAATGGTGAGTACTTATTTGTTCATGTAATGAATCAAAAGTATTTTGTAATCCTATTGTTTTTCAGGAACTGTACTGTAACTGCTGAACAAATGGTTCTTGTCACATTGAGGTATTATGCGACTGGAAACTTTCTTTGAATCGTTTTATACGTATCTTTACCTAAAAAACTATTGTTTATTACAATTACCATCAACCCATAACCAACAAAATAGCATTCAGACAACTAATTTTTGACAGAACAGACCAACTACGCATGCGTTTATGTTACCAACCACTACTTCTTTCTTGAACCTGGTTTTGTAGAGCTGGGATTATAAATAGGTCGTACAACGGAAATGAATTTTTGAGCCAAGTTCGTCATTGAGCATAGTTTAGGCCCGGTTGTACAGTCCCAGTTCAAGCCACAGTTCTATTAAACTATGCTCAATGATGAACTTGGTTCAAAAATTTGTTTCCGTTGTACGACCTATTTATAATCCCAGCTCTACAAAACCAGGTTCAAGAAAGAAGTAGTTAGGTTGGTAACATTAACGCATGCGTAGTTGGTCAGTTCTGTCAAAAATTATTTGTTTGAATGCTGTTCTGCTGGCTATGTTATGTTTCCAGTCGCATTCAGTGTATATGTTTTGTGAGTCGCATAATGCCTCAATGTGACGAGAACCATCTGTTCAGCAGTTACAGCACAGTTCCTGAAAAACAATAGGATTACAAAATACTTTTGATTCATTACATGAACAAATAAGTACTCGCCATTCTGTTGGAGACTTTATTTGTGCTTTAACCTGGTTTATAACAAATCGAACACCTTGTTTAGAAAGTCGAAACCTTTGAATTAATTCATCGTCATTCCACACCAAAAAATGATCAACTCTATCTCTGTATTTCTTTTGACGCCTTCTTGCGTTTCTTAACATTTCTACTGTTTCAACGAAGTCTTCATGATCTGTTAGTTCCAGGAGATTTTCTCTGAGCTGCTCATCCATTACGTACTTTAATTTACAACAAATGATTTTGCAAAATTTTATCTAAATCAAATTATTAAATTAGGTTACGACACATTAGGTCCTTAGAACTCGGTTTAAGCGCCCAAATTCGAGCGCTCAGCTGAACCTTAAAAATATAAATTAGTGAACCGAACTTAGAGTTGAACTGACCTTGTACAACTGGACTTCCATATTTGAACTGAGTTCAACCTTGAACTGTGCTTGAACTGAGACTGTACAACCGGGCCTAAATAGGACTGTGGCTTGAACTGAGACTGTACAACCGGGCCCGAGAGAGTCAAGGATTTGCGAATTTCCGTCCGAATAAAATTGGCAACCGGGTGTCTTGCCCTATCGCACGATTCGCAAGTTGAGGCCGGTCAGGAATGTGTGCGACCGCGGCTGCCAGCCACGGCCAATGTCCTTACGATCCTTACGGTAGGTCGCGGTTCGCGCACACATTCATACTCGCACATTGTGTAGCGGTATTTCGCGTGCCGACTCGCGAACTCGGGAAGACTCTCTTTTTCTATAACGGATTTTCCGGCAAATTCCTACCCGACCCGTCGCCGTCGGTGCTCGCTGGCTGTCTTGTGCTGCTGCTTTCGCTCAGGTGCGTCCTCTTGCTGATAGAAATTAGGTTTGTTTTGATAGGTAGGGTAAACCAGGTAGTTATTTGACATGAGAGAGTTATTGGACGTTTCATCTTTATTCGTCAATAACAGGGAATCTGTGTTTGTTAGTTGGTCTATTTGTCCTTAGATTGCACAGCTATTGTAATCACAGTGTGTAGTTCAATTTATATCTGTGGCGTCGAATTTTCTGTTTTGGCACCAACACTAGAATTGTGATTATCTGTATCCAAAACGCAGGTTTCTTAAGATTTTGTTAAGTTGATGTGAGGTAGAAGTGTGAATGTTGAGTCCTTTTGAGCTAGATATAAATAATGAGGCAATATCTGAAGTGTACCGTTACACCAGGGGCAAGTGTTTCTTCAGCTCTCTCTTAAATAAGTGAGTAAGGTTATGTTTTAACAGGGTGTCCAATAACTAAACGAAACTTTTTATATTAGACATCCGTATAATAACTGAAATTTGGATGTCATTTACCGTTGAACTGTACGGTTTTACGCATCATTTTTTGGATTGAAACGTATAAATAAAATAAATATATCTTCGCTATAACCAGTAATTGGACAACTGTCCAATATCTAATGTTTTGGGTGTCCAATAACTAAGATTTTGATTTTAGATCCTTCTAAAATTCCAAAAAATGCCAACATAGAACCTCTGTGACGGGAATTCCATGGAATTGGCCATACAAGAGGTGAAAACTAATAATATGCCATACAGGGTGGGGATTTTATGCTTGCGGCCTGTTCCCTTTCAATCCAGATGTAGTCGACTATACAAACGGTCTGGGAAAAGACAATGCATCAACAGAGGAAATGCAGTCATCGATTATGGATCACAAAACATTCATAAGCCTTGTTGGAGAGAATCCCGTTAGCAAATCCAAATTGTTATTCTGTTAAGTGATATTTTCACAGAATGCATAAGTGAGGAATTCAGGACCCTCTACAATATTTTGACTTTTTTTTTGAAAACCGGATTTTCTATCTAATGCAGTAAGCTCAGTGTCAGAAGCAGAAACCTCTCTAATTCGTATCTTGCAGAACAATGTCCTCAAAGCACCAAATACCATTGAAGGTCCTCATAACTCCCCTTTAAAAGCGTCCACAAGCAAGAGTACTGCTTGCTACTTGCAGGAACCAGGAAAGGTTAGTCCTATATCACCGCATGAAGTTCCTAAGAATATTAGCTCACCTCAACACCTAGATGTTCCGCTGCCACCACCAAAAATTGACGATAAATAATAATGATATGACGAACGAAGTTTCTAATTCATTATTGTCAGAGAAATCTATTGAGAATTACTTAAAGACATCGAATAAATCACAAGTGAAAAACAAGGACCAATAGAGCGTATTTCTTTTGCTTTACCAAGAAAGCTTAGTAGTAAAGGAAGCGGCTAGGTTGGAGCAAGAAGATGCAAAACTTGAAAGAAAACGCAAGAGGGAAGAAAAAGCTGCTCTCAAAACCAGTTTGGAAAATAATTCCGAAGCTCCGAAAAAACGGAATCATGCTTTGTTTTGTGTGTGGAACACACAAAACATTATGCATCATTTATGCGTACCAAAGAAGCATCAGAAGCATCTCCCCGTTGAGGATAACGATCCCTTTATGGGGCATAATTGTTATGAAGAGGAAAATGATACAGAAGCTGACAGTGAAGAAAGTCTTGAAGAATCTGGAGGTGAGGAGCAGGACCCTAGAGAAGATCAAAATTGCCAAAACGAGGATAGGTATATAAGCTCAGCAAGATCTAGCTTGAAAGAAAAAATACACACTAGACACTAATGGGTGTACCCAGACTCGAATGAACAGAAGTAGTATAACAGAAAAGAGTGAAGAAAAAACACAAGAAATGAATGAGGACTATAACAAATCTCCACATGATAAACAGCCATTAGAAAGCAATAAAGAACATAAAGTTGAATATTCCCAACAAATAAGTGACAACAACGCGGAACAACTAGATATTGATAAATTATATGAAATCTATAAAAAGGAACATGCTAGATACTACTAAAAAATTTTATACAGCTTGTGAGTTTACGTACATCCTTAAACATGTTAATAAATGTACACCTAGCTAACGTTAGTATAGAAAAATCCAGTGTCCAATCACTAGATTGTTATTGTCCAGATACTGCAAAAAATGTCCAATAACTAATTTTTTTCACATGGTTTCACTTTTTCAGAGCTAACTAACATAATATCTACTTTAAAAAGATAGCCAACAGCAAGACTTGAAGAAGACTTAATTCATTATGGAATAGTAGATTGATAAAACTAGTGGGTTAAAAAGTACGATTATGTAGACCTGACTAATGAAAAAAATGAAGTCTAGTTGTCTGACTCAGTACTTCCCACACATAATGTTAATACCATTTTATTGCTTTCCCAATGAATGAAGTTAAAGTTTGAGATCCCCTTGTATTCCACCCATCGCAACAAAACGCCCAACACAGAAACTCTCGTAAATAGTTTCTTGCGTCTCCCTCCATAGAAACTAGGACGCCACAGTTTTTATTGTGTAGGCTACAACTCGACGATGCGAAAATATCAGGAGCCTCCAAACCGTCTAAAAACGAAGCTCGGGCTGTTTTTATACTTTTAGTTTTTTGATTATTGCTACGCCGCACAGACACGGTTTTTCAAAATCAGGGGTGTTTTCCATTCTGGCCGCAGTAGTAAATACTGTATCAAAATTGTATTAAAATCCATCCAATAATTTTCGCTTTAATCAATATACATAGAACGATCTAAATATATGTGTAAATCACAAAATTCTAAATCTTCTAAGGGGAACCCCTAAAACGCCTAAAAACAAAGTATGAGCGGTTTTTATATTTAGTCTTTTGATTATTGCTGCGCCGGCACTGACAAAAACAGACGCGTATTCCATTCTCGCCGCGGTAATATTACTGTGTCAAAATTCCACTAAAATTAGTTCACTAATTTTTGCGTTACGCAATATAGGACGATGTAAAGCAATACTCGTACGTATACATCACAAAATTTCGAGTCCTTTGATTTCTGTAATAACCAAAGCAATGTTCGGGTGGACCTAGAAAAGTGTAACATTCCGCTAGATCTTTTTTCAGAGCTCAATGGACATCATATTATGAATACAACAAATTTTTGCAGTGAGTATGATTCCCACCTCCCAACCACCCCAATATCACCCCACCCAAAAAAAAGTAGAAAATGATCAGGAACCCCTAAAACACCTAAAAACAGAGCTGTATTTATATTTTTCATTTTTTTATTATTGCTGCGCCGCCACTGACACGATTTATTTTTCAAAATCATACTCGTTTTCCATCCTCATTGCGGTAGTAATACTGTGTTAAAATTTCATTAAAATCAATTTAATAATTTTCACGCTACGCAATATATCTTTTACAGTATTTTTTAAAAAATACTACAATAGGCAAAAAAAAAAGTTAGCAACCCTATTTCGCACATACACGATCAGGCTTGCACGCGAGAGACTCGGTTGTGAGGTCAAATTTCAAGCAGTGCCAGTTTTTCTGACAAATACGATTTGCCTTCCAATTTATGGGCCGGAAGGCCTACCGGAAGGTAAACCTTAGAGCCCGTACATACGGCACCGATTCGGCTACTTTACCGAATCGTCTTTTTTACCGTGTACTGCGGTGGCGCGTATATTTGGAGGTGTTTACACGGTGAGGCTACGGAACGCCTACGGCAATTTCGACGTTTCGGTCGCGTGTTGTCATCAAAAACCGAATAAAACCTATTCGGTGATTAGTGGCAATATGTATGCATGCGAAGTGTTTACAACAGTCTTCTGTGTGCACCGATTTGTTAAAATTACCGAAACTGTAATCTGACCGCATCGTGTGAACGAGCTGTTATTAGCGTCTATCGAATTCGTTGGCGTCTATGTCCAGCCTAAGATACTTCTTTCTACCTGGGTACTTATCATAATAATAGGTTCTTTCCAACAGGCCTGAATACCGTACAATGTATCGTTACGGACATGCGCAGAACGTGAAATGCGTTCCAACACGTTTTGTGACCGTTCATGAAACGGTCCATAAAGCGTTCCAACAGATTTCGTTACCGTTCATGGGACGGTTTCTGTATGGTCAAATCGGTACTTGGTCCAGAGTAAGGACCGTGAGGACTGACATGCGCAGGAGAAAGTAAATCGCCCGCTTGGCGGACAATTTCATTTTGTCATTTCTATGCGCCTTCTGTTTTCTTACTTCCTTGAGTCTTGAGTGTTGAGATTGAGCGTGATTTGATTTTGCTTCTTTTGTTTTTGCTGTTGTTTGTTGTTTGGCTGGCTCATTTGTTGGCCGAAACTTCACTAAAGCCAAAAATGGAAATGGAATTGAACAATAATGTTATACATGGTATATTATGATACATTCGGTCATTTTTATGGAAAACATAACCCAGGTACATTGTTTATAGAGCTACAGGAATACCTGGTTGTGAGTGGCAACCATTATTCATGGATAAAATTACACAAATAATCCTCATTTTTCGGTTGTGGTTGATAGACTCACACACCAAGTCATGGTCAGAAAACTCAGGCCCCGATCAATTTTAATAAAACTCTTGGCGTCTTGGCTTTTGACGGTGGCTTTTGAAATGAAATCGAGGTTAGTTTTTTTTTGATAGCTGTCAGAACTGACACGAGTCCAGTGAAATAAGAGAAGGATCCGTTCCAACAGATTTTCCTATTTGTACGGTCACGAAACCATCCAAAATCAACGCATGCGCACCACAAACGATCCGAACAGTTTCGTGACTGTTCAATGGACGGTACAAAATATGCTGTTGGAAAGAACCTAATATATTCTATGAGTAGTACAACGAAAAAAAAAACTGTATTATGAACAAGAACACAGAGTATGTATTAAAAAAACCGAAATTACTCAATTCTGATTTTCTGCACATTTAATACAAAGTATTAGCAGCTCCCATTAAGTCTTACCCCCATAGACCTTGCAAGCCATTCATAGATCACTGATTTGTTGTTACCACACATGTCCGTGGCGCGAAAACAAGAACATACATTAATAAATTAGCAAAAGTTGCCGATCCCCAGCTTTTATGATCATATAAATTCTGTATAGTAGGGCTATAGGTTGATAATATTTTTTTTTCTTTTTAGAGCGTTTAAATAAAAGCTTTTTAAAAAAAGTTTTTTTTCTTCTAATTTATTTTTTAGTTTTATGTTATTAACCTGCATTTTTGTTCTAAGGGTAACATTTGGTTTAATACCGATACTATAGGAAATCATAAAAAAAGTTTCATTTGATACCCACATTGTAGAAGTGCATTAAAAATAACTATTCCGCCATCTTCGATATATCCGCTATATTGGTTTTAGAATGACGGCACACAGCTTATCGTATATTGTCATCCAATCTAAACCGGTATACAAAATTGAAGCTCAATCGATTGAAGATATCTGCCTCAATATTCAGTAGCAAAATTCCACCCGAACAAACATACATACAAGGTGAGTTTTGAGTACCGGCTCGGTCGATAACTCCACTTCTGTAGAAGATAGCGAAAAGAGTTGTACATAAAAGTTGTAGCTAAGGATATGCTCCTTGCTCAGAAAATATTTTGATTTATACAGGGTGATCCATAACTACGTGGAAATGCAAACATACATTTTTTTAAATGGTATATCCTATAATATCTTAGATATAGCAGCTTTATGCAATGGGAAATACTAAAATGGTGTCACCGTTATGTGTAGGAAGTACTGAGTCAATCAAATTGACTCCATTTTTTATTTCATTTTTCAAAGCATTGCTTATGCTCTTCCATTCAGAAATAATTTTTTTTCCAGACACTGCCGATCATTTCAAGTGTCGTTGGTGCTCGATGATATTTTCAATGGTATTTTATCCAGAACTTCTGCCGAATACTGGATATTCGCATGATATCGCTGACTTATACATCAAGGTTAGTATTACATCTACGCAATAATGAGTAGTCAATTGATATATCCTTTTGACGAACAGAAATTCTAAATTATAGATTACTCAGGTTTTATTAATGGATGAACGAGTGGAGAATACTGAAATTGATTTTATTTGATAAGAAGCTCAGTCACAATTTCGGTAGAAATGATAACATTTTTCAAACATTTGCAACACTTATAGATTGGCTTATACGAGCTTCCATTAAAAATAATGTCTGAAGTGATCAGGAATATCTCAATCTGTCTCTGCATGATAGTTATCAAAGTCTGGAAATTAATGGCCAAAAGTATGAATCGCAGGATTAAACTTCTTATATCGATCAAGCATTGTATCTGTCAATTATTAGTGTACTGGTCCTTTCAGTTTTCGTAGTTAATTCTAAATTGGTAAATCCTAAAAGTTGTTCTATAATAATGTGTCACTTTTAGCGCTTACCTATTTAAAATTAACAACGATAAGCAAAAAGTGACTAGCAAACAGGTAAACATACATCTTAAAAGGCCTGGATACACACATTTATACGTAAAACACGGACTCACAATTTCTCGCATAACACACTCTATTTTCAAACGACATATATAATATTTCAGAAGGCGATAGTTAAGACCTTAGTGACAACTATTTTCGATTTTCTCAAAAAAGTTTTTTAATGTGCAAAAAAACTAGCAATGCAAAATCATACAATCTATAAATGCCTGTAATTTAATAAACAAACACGATATCAAAAAATGGCTAAATAGTTGCACAAGCGCAAGCTTTCTTCTCCAATTTGCTCTTTGAGTCATTACTGTAAGTTTAAAGGTAACTTCAGGAGCTTGGAAATGCGAAATTTATTTTTATAGTGATCTTTGGACCTTACCCTTGGACCTTTTGACGTTACCTTTGGATTTTTGGACTTATCTGCCCTCATCTTAGACACACACACTGGAGAAAGGGGACACTTGGTCACGCCTCCTCGCTAACACGGGAATACGTCTTTTATTGGATTCTCAATTTCGCGCGCTATACCCTAGACCCTTAATACCCAAGCCCAGATATACTTTTTTTATTCTGTATCTCGCTAATTTTTTAGATTTTTCGAAAAGGTTATTTGAAAAACTAAAAACAGTATAAACTTAGGATTCATCCTGTTTATATATAGCAGACTTTAGAGTAGTCATGAGCACAAAAAAAGCTGTCAAGGTTTACGATATTCAATATCATCAATTTCCAAACCTCTCTTTCTTACATTTTGAAATGACCAGGAACTTAAGACGCATTGAAATATCATATTTTTCAATTCAGAATTCCTTGCAGATTGCTTTTTTGATACTTAATACGATCCATGGAATACAGAAAGTCATGTCTGTCATTAGCATTTACAGGGTGTTTCAGAACTATGGGATCAAACTTCTAGGGGTTATTCAGTGCAACAGTAGAGAACTTTTGAGTATTGGGACCCACGTCCGGAAAAGTGTCCGTACGGTACTACGGCCCTCAGAAGCGTAAAAATGTAGAAAGACGATGAATTGCCTAAATAGCCTTTAATGTTGGTCTGTCAATGTATGGGCAGGCATTGTTGATGATTATTTGATTGGGCCATACCTCCCACCGGAACGGTTAACAGGACCTATTTACCGGCGTTTCTTGAAAATGTTCCAATAAACGTTCGACAACAAATGTGGTTTCAGCACGATGGAGCGCCGGCTCACTTTGCTGTACCAGTACGTGAAGATTTGGCTCAGCGGTTTGGGCACTGTTGGATTGCTAAAGGTGGAGCCGTTTCTTGGCCTCCTAGATCACCTGATTTAACGCCGCTAGATTTTTTCCTGTGGGGACATGTAAAGTCTTTGGTCTACGAAACTCCAGTAGAAACAGAGCAAGACTTAATCGGACGAATTACAGCAGCATTTCAAGTCCTTCAAAACAAGTATTAAATTTATAGTCAAGTCCGCCGAAATCATGTGCGACGTTTAAATCGGTGTATTCAGGTTGGAGGAAGACATTTTGAACAATTGTTTTTATGATATCATGTACAAAAGGCAAAAAGTGAATGCATTAAAGGCTATTTAGGCAATTCATCGTCTTTCTACATTTTAACGCTTCTTAGGGCCGTAGTACCGTACGGATATTTTTCCGGACATGGGTCCCTATACACAAAAGTTTTCTACTGTTGCACTGAATAACCCCTAGAAGTTTGATTCCATAGTTCTGAAACACCCTGTATATCTGGTAATCTCTCCAGTAATCCTTGGCTTATCGCAAGTAAAAGTTGTAAATTCTGATAGAAAGAAAAATACGTCTGTCGATTCAAATTCCGGTCATTTTTTGTCTGCCTGACGTCCGGAAAATCCCGGATATGTCTGGAATTTTGGAGCTAAATTTCTTGTCCGGGCGGAATCACAAAAATCGGTAAAAAAAAATATTAAAACTACATATTTTATCTTTCCTTCCTTTTTTTATCTTTTTTAGACATTCAGAATATTATTATTGTCAAAAACGTTTGTAAATGTGACACAAAACTAACCATCGATGTTTCGCAATATGTTTCCTAGAGTATACAAACACAGCATAGTAAACAACCAGCACAATAGCTCAAGTTGGCGCATATTACACGCGCATCCCCACTTTTGGATGATTTTTTGTAGGGATGGTAACGGTACTTCGATACTTGTACTTCTGCACCAATATCGACTATTTTTATTTTAGATACTTTTTGAGCGATTCCAGGCTGGTATCGATACTTCTGTAGGTGTATCGGTATATAATTATTGAGGTTTGTAATCAATTGCACACAATTCTCTGTACGAACCAAACGCGCCTATGAGGCAAAAAAATATCGAGTTGGTACCGGCATCGATATTTTCATTTTCGCATCTCTACCCAAACTTCACTGCCGTAAAATCATCCATAAACCCTCCCAAGGTCAAATTTTGTGAGAACCATTTTCATATAGGAAATCCTAAGAGATATTATGCTGGTTGTTTACTATGTTGTGATACAAAGATGTTATTGTCACAGGTTTTACTATTTGTAGGTATCTATAAAGTAAAGCTCCATCTATATTCATATGTCAAAAACAAGCCATCTAAAATTATCTGATTTACTAGGAACACTTTGGCGGTTGAAAAAAGCCGTGCCTATCTGTTATTTCATCCTTCAATTTGTTTACAGTATGATAGAATATACCCTTGATCGGTGCAGACAAACAAGTCCTATCTCTCATCCGTCACATAGCAAAAAATGCACATCAGTCAATTTGCTAAAATGTGTTTATATTGTCTGACATTCGCAGTGCAGTTTGTGTGCAGTTATTGTGGCTGTAACTTCGTCACAGGCATTCTCAATAATTACCCCTGTTGCAGTAAGTTCAATCCTTATAATTTTACAATTTTATATGCAAAAAGGCTGTCCGGTAAATTGAGAAAAAAATCATACCTACGTTTACTGCTTCAACATCATTTTTGCCCCAAAAGGGTGACCAATGTCTATAGGCGCTTTCCTTTTACATCTGCACTAACTCAGATCACATAAAAATGAGATGGCTCAGCTCAGTTGGAAACCTCAGATGCTCAAATGAGTTAAAGGAACGTGTTTGTAGAGTTAAATGTCATTCCCCGACATTTTGTGATATGCTATAGGTGCTTTCCTTTTACATCTGCACTTACTCAGATCACTTAAAAATCAGTTGGCTCAGCTCAGTTGGAAACCTCAAATGCTCAGATGCGCTAAAGGAACGTGTTTGTGCAGTTAAATGTCATTCCTCAAAATTTTGTAATATGCTATGGTTCTATTATCTGTCGATCCTTTCCATAACCTAGTTTTTTACGTTTTTCGTCACTCACCCTACACTATCGACTATCCATACGCCATAAAACCGGAAAAACCTGCTAAAATTCAAACTTACATACAATCCTAACCTCATTTATTTGACATCTAAATGATCTGAGACAAGTGATCTACCTTTCGAGCTTGTGCAGATGGGCTTAAGTGGGGGTAAAATATCTCACTTTAGTCTCAGTTTCAGAAAACAAAAGGAACGTACATCGAACTGAGTCATGACGTCACAAGTGAGATTTATCAGATAAATCAGGTAAAAGGAAAGCGCCTTATGATTCTATGATCTGTCCATCATTTCCATAACCTATTTTTTTATATTTTTCGTCGCTCACCATACACTGTCGACTATCCATACACCACAAAACCCGCTAAAATTCAAACTTACAAAAATCCTAACCTCATTTATTTGACATCTGAATGATCTGAGACAACTGATCTACCTTTCGAGCTAGTGCAGATGGGCTTAAGTGGGGGTAAAATATCTCACTTTAGACTCAGATTCAGAAGACAAAAGGAACATACATCGAAATGAGTCATGACGTCACAAGTGAGAATTATCAGATAAATCAGGTAAAAGGAAAGCACCTTATAGTTTACAGAAGTAGCATATTTTTATGTATTGATTTTACGTCATCTGATCCATGAGGATCACCGGCGTTTATTGGAAAAATGTCTGACGAACAGCCTTCGACTACAACAAATAAAGAACGGCCCTTCAAAAAGCTATTCAGCCACTGACGTTACCGAAATGTCAATGGTACATTTATCTTATAGCATACACGGTTTTGTTGGGACACTTACGTCATCGATCAGTGAGATAACCACAGGATAACTGTCAGAAACTAAGTGGTATATATTTGTTTTGACATTTTCTAATGATTTTAGTATAACTATGAGGAAGAGCATTTTCCTATTTCCATTATTTCTCCTTAGATTCTCATAAATAAATAAAAATCCTGTAACTTTGTCCCAGGCATTCTCAATAATTACCCCTGTTGCAGTAAGTTTAATCCTTATAATTTTGCAATTTTATATGCAAAATTCGGTAAATTGAGAAAAAATTATACGTTTACTGCTTTAGTATCATGTTTGCCTCAAACGTGTTATGTCACAAGGGTGACCAATGTCTACAGTTTACAGAAGTAGCTCAGGCATATTCATATTTATTGATTTTACGTCATCTGACATCTGGCGGCTTTTAGTTACTTTAAATAGAATATTAGAATAAATAGAAATGGCTAGCTCAACCGTAATTCTCATCTAGTACAACCCCACAAAGGGCTTTTCTGAATTTGTGAGTTCTTCAGCGCCACCTACTTTTATTTTTTTTTGTCACGCAATATCAGAGAAAGCATGGGAAGCAATGCACTACATTTTATTTTCGGCACATTATTTAAATTCTGACTGCTTTAGAAAATACCTTAGGCCCTTTAAATCTAGTATAGTTTTTAAGCTTTTGAGATTCAGGTTAAACTCGTTTATGCTCTCCTCATCCAACAATTGATGTGAAAAATGGCGTTGGGCAATCAAAAATCGTTTTATGTTATTTTTTAGTCCTGCTCTGCGCTGGTAATTTTAAAAATCAAATTATGGTAGTTATAATAATCTATTTAAGGGTCTAGGGTATAGCGTGCGAAATAGAGAATCCAAAAAAATAAGTATTCCCGTGTTCCCTTTCTCCAGTATGCGTGCCTAAAATGAGGGGAGGTAAATCCAAAAGTCCAAAAGTAAGGTCAAAAGGTCCAAAGGTGAGGTCCAGAGGTCGCATTAAAAATGAATTTCGCATTTAGAAGCTTCTGACGTTACTTTCATATTTACAGTACCTAATGATTCAAAAAGCTAATTGAAGAAGAAAGCTTGCGCTATGTCACTTCTGTGGCCTTGTTTTGATATCGTGTATGGTTATTAAATGACAGGCATTTGAAGAATGTATGATTTTGCATTGCGAGTTTTTCTTTGGACACTAAAAAACTCTTTTGAAAAAATTGCTCTAAGACGTTATTCATTAAGGTCTTAGCTATCACCCTCCGAAATACTATGTATGTAGTTTGAAAAACAAGTGAGATTTATTGGAAATCCGAATCCGTGTTTTTTTACATGGCAAATATATAATTTCCAGTACGAATCTATTTATAATATTATTCTTATTAGGTTCAAGCTTTAAGCATTCTTTTCTTAGTAAATGGAGCTATTTTCCATCAAAGTAATAGTGTCATGGCTCCACGTATTATAAAAGTTCGCCCTACTACAACTGTGTTGTGTTATATAATAAACATTATAATAGTTTTATGTACAAAGTAAAGTCTTTTCTAGCAAAGCTAGGTTACTACACACTAAAGGTACACGCACATAAATCGGCATCGGACGGACGGGACGGATGGAACTTGGAACGGCCGGTACGGTACGGATTTTTTATTAGGGTATCGCACATATCTGATCGGAATCGACGGAAGAATTGGAAAGCAGTTGCAAATATGTCTTCGAGCGGTGACGAGTTGGCGATTGTTCTGGAAGAAGGAAATTTTCAAAAATGAAGAAAGCGTAGACGGGTGTGGGTTCATGAAGTATGTCAGAGAATGGCAGTTTTTGGGGAATATGTACATTAATTTTCGGACTTAACGAATAACGAAAAAAGGTTCTTCAATTACTTCAGAATGACGCGTTTTAAATTCCATTCTCTACTGGAGGCCATAAGAGAAGCCATTACTGAAGGAAAATGTCCATCTCGCCGGCCTATTATGTAGAGCAAAGAAAGGTTGATGGTATAGATACTTGCAAAATGCCGACGGTGCCTCTGCAATCTCCTATCAGCATCGCACATACGTCGGTATCGGTACTCACGGTACGCGTCGGCCGGAATTTAATCCTAGTTGCTATATTCTCGCCGGATTTTGAAAATTCAATGCCTATCGTCCCCACATATGTGCGCTGGTCCATTAAATTTCATAGAAAGTATTTTTCTCCTTTCTGTACCGTCCGTCCGATGCCGATTTATGTGCGCGTACCATAAATGAGTTTTTAGAAACTATGTGCGAACTGTCTTATTTGCATGTATCTTGATATTTTAAAATGTATATGTAAAATTGTGTGCTAATTTTATTTGCATCCGATAATAGGTGTTTGAGTGCATATGATATAAATAAATCTGAAAACTGTGATACCTATTGATCTGTTTTTATTTTCACTTCCCACACCGATAGGTGAGGGGAGTATTGTGATCGCGAAAATTTTCGATTTTGAGATAATACGCTTTTTGGGCGTTTCATGATGTCTACATAACGAAAATCCACGTCACTCATTTCCGTCGGTCTGTCTGTCTGTCTGTCTGTCGGTCTGTCTGTTCGCGTTTTTCTACCCTCGTAATCCCAGTAACCGCTGCATGGATTCTGATGAAATGTGGGCAGCGTTATGCTGTAGGGTCGTAGTAGGTAATGTTCTTATAATTTTGAAAATCGGTGCATGGGCGGCGGTGTTCGTTTTTAGGCGTTTTAGGGGTTCCTGATCATTTTCTACTTTTTTTTTGATGGGGGTGAAATTGGGGTGGTTGGGGGTTGGGGGTTGTAAAATTGAAAAATTTGTTCCTTTCAAAATAGACTGTCCACTGACCTGTAAAGGAAGACCTAGCGACATAAATAACTTTTTTAGCTCTACCCGAACATTGCCTTGCCTATTATAGAAACCAAAGGACTTTGAATTTTTTCTGGTGTAAACATACTTTAGATCGTTCTATATTGTGTAACGAAGAAACTGTTGAATTGATTTCAATGAAATTTTGACATAGTATTACTACCGTGACGAGGATGGAAAATGCGTATGGTTTTTATAAATCGTGACAGTGGCGGCGCAGAAATAATAAAAAACTAAAAATATAAAAACAGCTCAAACTTCGTTTTTAGATGTTTTAGTTCCTGACCGTTTTCTACTTTTTTGAGTGGGGGTGAAATTGGGGTGGTTGGGGGGTGAGGGGTTGTAAAACTTAAAAGTTTATATTATTGATAATAGGCTGTCGATTGATCTGTGAAGGAAAGACCTAGCGGCATAAGACAATTGGAGGGGGGACTGGCGATGATTTGGTTGCAAGGATATCTTAGACTAAAGCTTCATGCTATGGGAAAATAATAAACTGGTATCACCGTAATGTTTAGAAAATACTGAGTCAATCAACTTGACCTCATGTTTTTCTATAATCCATATTTTGTATAATTCTGATAGATACTAAATCGAAGCCGTTAATATAATATCATATTCTTAAGCCGGCGCCACATATGCGGGTATTTGCCGAATATCAATATTCGCCGTTTTCTCAACCTTGCTCGCCGAATAGCGAGCACGTATCGCCCTTTAGCTAGATAGCATATAATCGGGGTTCGTTGCTTGCCGAATACCGCATATGTGGCGCCGGTTTTATTAGCCGAATAGCAAATAATCGGGGTTCGTTGCTCGCCGAATCCCGCATATGTGGCGCCGGCTTTAGGATAACGAAACATCCAACCATACTGAAGAAAGAACCTTCTTTTTTCTTCAATTCTCTTCAAACTAAAAAATGGGTATAACCTTCGAACATCAAATATCCGAAGGCCGTGACATTTTCTTACGATTTGTTCTTAGAATGTGAGGCTACTCTTTTGCAGGTTTATTTTTGAAACCAAAATAAGATCCGATATTGTATTGACTTATAAAAGACACAACATAGTGATCCTAAGACACTGATACATTACAAGTTCTTATTTTAGATTTGTCAAAATTGCAAATGCGACGCTCTGTATACTTTAAGATCTCACAAAAACAAAGTCTGGTTCCTGGCACAGCTATCAAGCAGTGTCACCTATTCCCGTACTTATTCCACATTTTTTTTTTTTATGGTCGGCCTCCCGCAAAGGCTTAAAGCCTATGGCGCTGTAGAAGCGCTGCGAGAGGACAAATGTCTGTTCACGTTAGATTTGAAACGCTGCAGGTTGTAGCCGTCGGGAAACAAATTCCCCGGCAGCTGATTCCACAGCGTCGAAGTTCTCCAAAAGAAGGAATGCTGGAGGAGACTGGTTCGGGGAGTGAGGACCTCGACCTGGTAAGGATGAGTTCGCAGAGCTTCTCTAGTATTCCTGATTCGGACGGCCTTTGGGGTTATTATCTGGGAGAGCTCACTCAAACATCTTCCGTGATAGAATCTGTAAAACAGACATAGGTCAGCCACCCGCCTTCGATGTTCCAGGCTGTGGAGGTCCTTTGTGAGGTTAGGCGTATCGATTAATCTAATTGCTCTTTTCTGGATAGTGTCCAGAAGCTTTAGAGAGTGCTTCGGAGCACATCCCCATACATGGGAGCAATACTCCAGCGATGGTCGGATCTGTGCCTTAGAGAGCAGCAGCAGTTGCTCTGGTGTATACAACTTCCTACAGCGGAACAAAACTCCAAGCTTCTGGGATGCCGTTTTAGCAATACTGACGACGTGGTCATGCCAGGACATGTTATTGTTGATGTTGATTCCCAAGAGCTTGACGGAAGGTGATTCGACTATGGGGTGACACTCCATTTCCACGGTTGGTAAGCCATCGTGAGACTTCTTTGTCAGTGTTGTTGCCTGAGTCTTTTGTACGTTGAACTGTACTTTATTTGCTAATCCCCACTCGACAATTGTTTTGATATCAGCGTTGATCTGTGAGGCATGCTGCTGTCGCCGACGTACCGTCTCCTGGGATGATAGTGGCTTGCCTGGTTCCATGCACGACACTAATGTACTGTCATCTGCGAAGCTTGACCAGAAGTCCGTCATGCCACACTCTGTCGAAGGCTTTCGATATGTCAAGTGCAACAACACGGGATTCGCCATGTTTGTCTATCGTTCTGTTCCACAAGTGAGTGACGTATTCAAGGAGGTCACCTGTAGACCTGTGCTTGCGGAAGCCATACTGGCGATCATTTATGATGTCATTGTTGTCCAGGTATTTCAGGAGCTGTGTGTTAATGACAGTCTCCATAACCTTAGACATGATGCTGAGAAGAGCCACAGGTCTATAGTTGGTGGGATCAGTTTTTTTGCCTTTCTTAGGGATAGGTTGCACGCAGCCAATCTTCCACGAATCGGGAAACACGCCTCGTTGATACGAAAGTTTGAAGAGCTTGCAAAGAACAGGTGCAAGCTCAGCGGCACAGCGTTTACGGACAATGGCTGGAATTTGGTCAGGACCAGTAGCTTTATTGGTGTTCAGTTTTCATTCATTCATTCATTTTTTGCAAAATATTTTTTAGTTTGATAAAGTCCACACGGGTGGCCGAAATGTCAATAACACATTTATCTTATAGCATATACGGTTTTGTTGTTGGTTCACTAAAACTTCATGGATCAAAGTGATAAGCACAGTATAATTTTCAGAAATTATGTTGTATTTATTTGTTTTACATTTTCTATTTAACTATGAAGAAGAGCTCTTTCCTATTTCTAGGATTTCTCCTTAGATTCTCATAAATAAATAAAATCTGGTGCGACAGAAAAATGCCATGATAACGGCGAAGTAAGGTTGCCCATTTCCTGTCAAGTATAAATCCACCGAATCTGGTAGATAACAATATTTATGCGTTTTTGGATGTCGAGGCATATCGATGCATTTCACACATGGCTGTATTTTCAGATGTTTTGATGTCGTTGGGCTGTATTATAGTCCTTATCGGTTATTGATGTAAACTTGTGACTTCTGAACTTTGGCTTTGCGATAACTGCCCTGCTGTTTGCATTTAGCTCTGAAGACTATTTTTGTACTCTGTCGTTTTTATTTGTCTATATTATTCATATTTTGATATTTTCTTTATCATATATTTAGTAAAACAATCTTGGGATACGGTCACTTATTATATTTCCAAAATATAAAATTTTACGACGTTTCGACGCTTCTATTAGGCGTCATCTTCAGGTATTAAAACTAAAATAAAAAATCAGAATTGTCAAACAGATACAAAATGACTACCATTTACAATTAATTTTTTTTTATTTAAACAATTAAATATCGAGGGAGGAAGGTAAATATTGATAAGATATAAGAAAGTATAGGCTATGTTCCATTTATTAAATTTGTATATATGCATGAAAGATTGCTTGTATCTGTCCTGAAATTCATGCTGTTAGAAATTTTTTTTTATATGTATCATCTCTAAGATGTTTCTTTCATACCAATCTTTCTCTTTGCATAAAGTTCTAACGTTGTTAAAATCGATGGTATGTTTAGTTTCTACAGTATGTTTGCTGAGGGCGGTAGAATTCAGGTTTTTATTTTTAATATCATACTTGTGTTTATATACGCGTTTATTTAAATATTGTTTAGTTTGTCCTATGTATAAGTTGGGGCAATCTTTACAAGGTATTTCATAAACCGAATTGCTATGCATGTCCTTTTCTAATGCAGGTTTCAGGCTTGAAAATACTGCACGGGTTGTTGTCGTGGCAGTATGGGCAACATTTACGTTAAACTTATTGAATTTTTTTTTATGTTTTTGGAGAGTCCAGGTGTATAAGGCATTGAAGAATATTTCTTTTTATTATTATCATTATTTGAACGTTGCTGGCGGTTATAAAGTTGATGAACTCTCTTATTGATAGTAGTGTTTGTGAAGTGCTGGGGGTAATTGTTTTGGGACAGGATATTTCTTACCTTTAAGAGATAAGGCAGATCTCAATCGCCATTTAGAAATTCCCTAACAGCAAAACGCAAAGTTTTCTAAAGTGGGAGTTGTATAGAAGTTGTTAAGATAAACAACCTCTTCAATTAACTCTTTTCAGAAAACAGAAAAAAGCAAGATACGAAGGGTCCAATGCAAGAAGTGCGTAAGTTACATTTTCGTCAATTATGGACTATCAGTGTCATCTATACGATTTTTTTTTAGCTTTTTGGTAGTATATCCAAAATTGGTGTAAGATGTACCTAAGTGATTATATGAGGGTATGAGTTTTACTTCCCACACCGATAGGTGACTGGAGTATTGTGATCGCGAGAATTTTCGATTTAGAGATAATACGCTTTTTGGGCGTGTTATGATGTGTACATAACGAACACCCACGTCACTCATTTCCGTCGGTCTGTCTGTCGGTCTGTCGGTCTGTCTGTCTGTTTGTCGCGTTTTTCTACCCTCGTAATCTCAGTAACCGCTGCATGGATTGTGATGAAATTTGGGCAGCGGTATGCTGTGGGGTCGTAGTAGGTAATGTTCCTATAATTTTGAAAATCGGTGCATAGGCGGCGGAGTAATTAGCAAAAAACAAAAAAATTAAATATTGCTGAAACTTCGTTTTTAGGCGTTTTAGGGGTCCCTGATCATTTTCTACTTTTCTTTGGGTGGGGGTGAAATTGGGGTGGTTGGGGGGTGGGGGGTTGTAAAATTGAAAAATTTGTTGCTTTCATAATAGACTGTCCACTGACCTGTGAAGGAAGACCTGGCGACATAAATAACTTTTTTAGGTCCATCCGAACATTGCCTTTGCCTATTACAGGAAGCAAAGGAATTTTTTTTTGATGTAAACATACGAGAGTATTGCATCAGATCGTTGTAACTAGGAAACTGTTGAATTGGTTTTAATGAAATTTTGAAACGGCATTACTACCATGGCGAAGATGGAAAACGCGTATGGTTTTGATAAATCGTGCCAGTGGCGGCGCAGAAATAATAAAAAAACCAAAAATATAAAAACAGCTCAAACTTCGTTTTTAAGCGTTTTAGAGGTTCCTGATCATTTTCTGCGTTTTTTTGGGTGGGGGTGAAATTGGGGTGGTTGGGGGTTGAAAAATTAAAAAAATTCTTCTACTCATAATAGGCTGTCCACTAACCTGTGAAGGAAGATCTAGCGACACAAATTACCTTTTTAGGTGCATCCGAAGATTGCCTAGCCTATTATAGAAACTAAGGGACTTAGAATTTTCTGTATACTATACGAGAATTTATTGGTCTAAATCGTTTTGTATTTTGTAACGTGGACACTATTAAATTGATTCTAATGAAAATTTGACCCAGTATATTATTACCGTGGTGAGAATGGAAAACGCGTATGTTTGTTAAAAATCTTGTCAGTGGCAGCGTAGCAATAATCAAAGAACGCGACAAGTATGAAAGCAACTCAAATTCGGCTTTTAGATGTTTTAGGGGTTCTTGCTCATTTCCTACCAGTTTTTTGGGTGGGGGTGAAAGTGAGGTGGTTGGGGGGGGGGGGGGCGGGGGTTGTAAAACTGAGAAGTTTGTAGTATCGATAATAGGCTGTCCATTGACCTGTGAAGGAAAGACCTAGGGGCATAAGACAATTTTAGGGGGGGGGGGGTTGGCAATTATTTGGTTGTAAGGGATCTTAGACTAAAGCTTCATGCTATGGGAAAATAATAAACTGGTATCAGCGTAATGTGGGGGAAGTACTGAGTCAATCAACTTGACTTCATTTTTTTAAAATCGTTCTCAGTTCAATGCAACAGGTGCCTTAGTCCAGCCAAATATTAGATAAAATATTTTCAATGGAAGATGAGCCTAAGTCCACTTCAACGCAAAAATTGCCTTATTGCATATTCTTTATGGTTTGTGGTTTACCATTCGTTTTTCCATTCACTGATAGAAACATGCTCCTAGCGATTTATTATTTGACACAATTTTTCTAATCGTTTATAGTTGAAAAATTGTGGAGAAATAGTACAAGAAACACGGGTAAGTGGGTTTGCTATATTTCTTTCAACATAGATGGATAGAGTACGAAACTCTTGAAATTTAGGCGCAAAATTAAACTTCCTAACTTTTTTCTAATCGGAGATATCAATAAAAAAGTATTACGACAAGTGTGCTGTGAGTCTCAGAAACAATAGATGCCCTTTAGCGATACAGTCTCCACCACAACGTAGAACCACTAGAAATAATATTTTGGCTTTCTGAAATAACTACCAGGTGGCGCAGTAAGGGCCAATAAGTATTGTATTCAATTTTTGTTTAACGATTATCGATATATTACCGGCGTCCATTTTAGTTGGCCACCCTGTACAAAAAGTATGGGGTATCATATTTAAGTCTGAGCTTCTTATGTCGGAATAACAGCCCTATAATACAAATTCGCTGATTTATTTGTGATGGTTTGGCAATTTGGGGGCTTTCGGTGTAAATATCGTTTAGGAAAACATATTTCCCGTTTTAAAACAGGGGGTAAGACATAAGGTGGTGCCGAAATCCTATTTCAGGAATGCATCGTCCATAACAAATATGTGATTTATATTAAGAGCAAAGTGAGGGTCAACGGCTCGTCGTGCGATGTGTTTTGATTCAAGTTTATCGTTTTTGGTGACACGCCATTAACGAAAAGTGGCGGCCTATAAATTTAAAAATCGTTCGAATGGGCCTGTTTATCCTTTATCGCTCGTTTTTGGCCGTTTTATGACCGCTAGGGAATTCGTTATTGCACCCGCACGAATTGATCGTGTCATAGCCGATGATGGACGAAAATGCGTGGGATCAAAGCGAATTTTTGGCTGCAGTAGATAACAGCGGGAACGGGTGTGTTGGATTCGTATGATTCGCCTTGTGCCTGGGTTATCCGATTTAGTACTCGTATTTCTCAGTGTTTTACAAATATGCCACCAACAGGCGCGTACCTGAGGGAGGGTTAACGGGTTAAAACCCCCCCGAAATTTCAAAAAATTGCAATAAAAAATATCAGCGGTTAAGACGCCGTCACGCTTTCAATGTAGATAATAACCTTTGATTAAGTATTAGTAACTAAGTTTCAGCATATCACAGCGAAATACTAAACAACATTGCTAGCGTGAAAACGCGCACAATCATGTGCGTAAGCATGAACCTCGTCTAGCCTAGCGGTAGTACAAACAGAAACTTATAGTCTAGATACTGGAGGGAACAATCATAACAACACATGCATTGCTACTCTGATTCTTCATTTCATCAAACCAACAAAACAAAAAACAAAACAGCAACTCGATTTTTCCTAACCTTTTGGCAACACAACCAAAACGTTCAGGCAAATATTTTGCTTTGTTGGTGTTTTCAGCTACTTATGATTTTTATGTGGCCAGTCGGAAAATGTCAATGTGTTGATGTTTTATCCGCGCTTCTGGTCTGACGATGTGTACGGGCTCAGCTAGAGGAAGATCAAATAAATCCCTGGTTCAGTCTGCCCCGTTGATGTGTGCTACGGAGTATGTCATGAGAAAAAATAAAATAGAGTGTTGAAAATACGTGCAAATTAATTGAACTTTATACAGAAGTTAGGTCGCATTTCTCTATTAATACCGGCATTACAGACATCACCTTTTCGTAAACCTTCCACGAAGGCCACGAAGTTGACTTAATTGTTGCCTAGATAATATGTGGACAACATTTGACAGTCTGTTTTTGTTTTCGAAACCTTGAAGGTTTGTTGTGTTGCTGTTTTGTTGGCAGTTTTTGTTTTGTTGGCTGGATGTGGACCTCTATGGACTGACCATTTTAGCACTGATCCATTCATACATGTGCTGAGTTGCTTTTTGTTTATTTTGCAATTATAACAGATATCTGGTTTTAGCTCTCACTGACTCATTGAAGCTTATGCAGAGCCTCTGTCTGTCTGTCCGTCCGTCTGTCAGTATACAAAAGATAGCCAAAACTACAGGTACTAGAGAAAAAACTAAATACAGATTCTGAACCAGCATGAAAAAACTAGTCCGGGAAAAATCCGGTTTTGTCAATATCGCTTCCGGTTTAAAAAAAATTGAATTAAATTATGACAGGTACCTGACGACGTATTATGTATGGTGTATTGATATTCCTGAAGCACAGGCAGCGTGGACGAGCGGTTACGACGCTAGGCACCAGTTCGAAAGCCGAAATGACGTGGGTTCGAATCTCACCGCGGTCAACAACTTTTTTTCTTTTTTTTTTAAGATTTTATGTTAAATTTGTTAATTACTAGTCCGGTAAAAATCCGGTTTTGTCAATATAATAAAAAATTAAATTTGTATAACAACAAATTCCACAGTGAGAACGCCGTTTGAATTTACTCAAGTTTATTATTTCCTACTTTTTTTGACCACCCCCCCCCCCCCATCCCCCCCCCCAAACAAAAATCCTGTGTACGCGCCTGGCCTCCAATATTGTAAGCACGCAAACGTGCACATATGTGACTCGTTTGTTTTTTTTTTAATTTTAATCATTGATAGGCCGCAATTTCGAGGGCGTATTTCGGACCCAAATTCAAGTAGGAAAGTTCACTTAAACATGTGTCCTTAAGTCTGGCCTTCAAGATACATGGTATCAAAGTTTGGAAAATACAGAATACGAAGGGAGCTTATAGCCAAAAAGCTTAATTCAAATGAAGAAAATGTTGGGGTTGTGACCAAAATTTTGAAAAAGACTGGGCACTGCATAAAGGAGACTCTGGTGTTAACAGGCAAGCTTTCGGCAATGCTTATTGCCATCTTCAGGGCTTTAACGTTGAGGTTTGTCAATGTAAAAAACAGCAACTGCATTGACTGCAACGACTTTCTAATGCCAGCTACAATAATCGACACAATTTTTTAATATTTTTAACTATGCTATCATGGCGTCTTCCACAAACAGGTCAGGAACAAATAACATATAAAAGTAATATTACTAATATACAAAACCACCTTAACATGTTTAAGGGTTTTAGTGTAACATGTAAAGGTCGTTTTTTATGTTTGTAGTTTTACATTTATATGTTGTTTGATCCTGACCTGTTTGTGGAAGACGCCATGATAGCATAGTTAAAAATCTTAATAAATTATGACGATTATTGTAGCTGGCATTAGAAAAACGATGCAGTCAATGCAGTTGCTGTTTTTTACATTGACAAACCTCAACGTTAAAGCCCTGAAGATGGCAATAAGCATTGCCGAAAGTTTGGCTGTTAACACCAGAATCTCCTTTATGCAGTGACCCAGACTTTATCAAAATTTTGGCCACAACCCCAAGACCTTCTTCATCGAAAATACTGAATGTATGCCCTGGAAAATTAAATATCGTTTTTCAGACGAAACAAATAAAAACCCAACATTTTTGGCTTTTTAAGTCTCTTCGTATCCTACTTTGTTTTGGAGAAAAAGTGGATAATCTTTTTAGAAGTTTGAGAGTAATCAATTTCGCGAGAAAAGATATTACCAATAAATTTAAATTTATTAACGGATGGAGAATGACAATCAGATCCATCCTTATTTTGTGGTAAACCTTGAAATGTAAGGGATATAAATACAGGGTATTCTACGACGATTGAGACAAGAAATATGTCGGAACTGGGCACATGTAAATTAGAGCAGATGTTGGGTCTTTTTTTGTCATTGTACTACCCAATGAGGTATTTGTTTTTGGTCGCGTGACATTCGATTCTCAATTATTAATGAGACACCCTGTATATTTGTGCCTGTGTTTCTCCCACACAATTCCCACAAATAACTAGCACACTTGGGGTCTAAAGTGATTAGTTCAAGAGCTACATGTACTTAAAGGATTGTATCACGCTAAAAGCGTATAATGAGACAAAATATTTATTCGGTGGTCTTACCATACCACCCAGGGACATTGTAAATTATATTTTAGAGCTCAAAAATATTCTTATTGATAACTTTAACAATTTAGTTTCTACAGTAGCAATTGGAATGACACTGAAAAGCAAAATGTCAAAAATAATTTATTCACATCCATGTAAAGCATTTCCACATGATTATCTTTTAAAATTGTACATACGAGTTCGAATGGACTATACCATGAAATTTATAAACTGTGATATCAAAAATAAGCCAAATAAACGAAACATTAAGGTAGAAATGCTACAGCACGTTTGAACCATCAGTTTTTACTTATCTACGAAATAGCTACAATACGTGAAATCATTTGAGATTCATTAGTAATAGTTTTACTAGGCTTTATTTATGTTATCCATTTATGTAACTTAGTGTATTAGCAAAATAAACAGATTTGTATTTGTATGTCTAAATCGGCCGTCAATACCTAGTTTTTCAATGACCCTCGTATATACGTACAACCCAGGCGCTAGCAAGTCCCCGCTAAAAGACCATCGTACTTGAGCAAAAACCAACGCAAAAACTAACTGGCGCGTGCGGCCGCGGCATCGCTTCCATGTGAGTTCTTCAATGTGCCGACAGAGAATGATCCAACTTATATGTATTCCGTAAACGTTAGCTTTTATTTGTTTAATTCTTGCATTTAATTCTTGCAAGGTCAGTGGCGTACATCTTTTCGTGGGACTGCCCCCCGACCCCCGATACGCGACAGGAAAGGATAATTATCTCCTAGTCAGTGATGATTTAGATCCCTAATGCAGAGAACAACAGTGACAGATTAGAAAAGGCTCATTAATTTTTAAAACATTGATGAAAAACCAATTTCACTTCCAATCTTTCACATGTTTATGAACATTGAGATAGGAACATGAAGCCTTAATACGCTTAATTTTCAAGATACATGGTATCAAAATTTCACTTTTATTTTGATTTTTTCTCAGTTATTCCGCAATAAAATAGCATAACAATCTAAAATTACGTATCTGGGTTTTTTAAGGCAAAAAAAATCCAAATTCAACCACGGTTTTGCTAACATGGATAGAGAGCGCCACATACGGCACTTCGAACGATTTTAAATACGTCCTCACATCATATCGCTACCCAAATTTCAACACAATCCATGCAGCGGTTACTGAGATTACGAGACTAGTAAATCCCAACAGACTGACAGACAGATTGACGGAAATGAGTGACGCGGATTTTCGTTATGTAGCGTATTATCTCAAAATCAAGCACTTTCATGGTCACAGTACTCCCCTCACATATCGGTGTGCGAATAAAATAGCGGAAATATAAATTTACAAAGGAAATACCATAGATATGGATTATTTTTACTAGACTTTTACCTGAAATACCATGATACCAGGATTAGTAGCGTGAAGGGACTGAAAACTTAGACATATGAATTTCGCATGAACTACCCTCTTTCCCTGTTACAATAACATTCTTGATGAATAATTTAGCAACCACCAAACTAGCACGCTTTCTCCTGGCCAACTCCCCCAAATCGTATCATGAGAACTCCACAGTATGCTACCCAAATTCGGACAAGTATGCATTTTTCATGAATCGCCAGCAAAAATTATACATTACGCTTGTAAGGCAAAGAGGGCATGACAAAAATTATTAATGAGGCAATTGGGACCAGTCCTATTTTTTGATACCAATTTGGTTCGATGAATTTTTTAGCCTTCGGAAACGTGTCTTACCCAGACAGGGCCGTCTCAAGAAGAAAAGCGGTTATATTATCTAATATATTACCTCTGCAATAATTGCTGTTCGCACCTTAGTCAACTTGCTGTATATTTTTTGGTAACGTCTATATTATGTGTTCTGCCTTTTAAAATAATATAGTATTAATAAGAACAATAAGTGCACAACCTGGTAGTATATCAGTCGTCTAACTGCAAAACCCGACAAGTCACAAATATTTCAAAATAGAGTTTTATATACCATTTTGTTCATTATTTGAAGCGCTACCATTTTCTATATTTTTCGCTTACAAAACCCGACATTAGACATGAGATATTTGGCTAAGAAAACTAGACTTAGGTGCAAACACTGACAAGTCCAAGGGTGTTTTATTTCAAACACCGACATGTCCACAGGAGCCAATACGGACAACGGGCAAGTCACATGTCGATCGCACGAGGTATTCTGACCGTTGTGCGTTTTTGTTCCAGTCGCTGAAAATACGTTGTGGTGAATTCATGTGTTTTTCAGTTTACTGAGAGAATGAGATTAATTTATGCTGTATTGATAAATTATTGATAAAAATAACAATGTTTTTTGAAAAATGCTTAGGATGCGGATTTTGGAGAGCCTACTTCAACAGAAGCCAGGTCCACATTAATGCAGAGGATCGAAGCTAATTGTGAAAATGCATTTGCTAGTTCTGAAGAATTTTGTTTGTCAGAAAATTTAGATTTTAAAGTCTAAACCTTGTAACCCTTGAAATGTATCCTTTCTAATATCTAGCTTTATGTTTATAGTTCCTGTCGTTGAGCGCAGTATTTGAGTAGATTCCTTTATATTCAGTAAAATAATCCAAATTGATAAGTGTTTCACTTATTTTGATCCGACTCCACAAAAATAGCAGTCAAAACACGACATGTCACAGTTCCTAACATGCAAAACCCGACGTGTCCAAATTTGAAAGTCAGATTTTAGAAAAACTATATGTCCTAGATTTTGGGGCGTTAGGACTTAACATCCTAAAACATCGTATATTATAATATTCTCGATTTCGTATTATTTTCGCTCATAATAAAACTTTGATCTGTTTTTCTTGATTTCTGTAAAATTTGTTACCGTGGACTTGTCGGGTTTTGCATTTAGACGACTGATATGTAAGTGCTATACGAGTTCAAAAAGTACCGGATTAAATGAATAACTATGGAAGTAAGGGTTACAAAAAAAAATAGTTAAGACAAAAGCCGTGTAAAATTTTATGGTGACCTTGACCTTAACATTCAAGGTTAAATCAAAGTCAAATCGATTTTCTTAAATGAAAATCCCCACTTTTGATGCCAGAAATGAAATGTCCGGAAAATTCTACGACCAGGTATGACCTTAACCTTTTGAAAAAATTGACTTTGGAATGATTAACTATCCTGCTGGTCCCAGTTGTGGGAAGCAGGAGTTCCACAAAAGAGAAATGTCGTAGGAACTTTTCCTGGATATCCGATGGTGACCTTTATGGTGAGCTTGACTTTAACTTCAAGGACACATCAAGGTCAAATCCATGTTTCTAAATACTTCTGATGCCAGAAATGAAAAGCGCGAAAAATTTTGTGTCCAAATATGAGCTTGGTAATTTGAAAAATTTGACTTTGGATGATTAGACTAAAAGTTCTTATGATGTTTGTCTCGACCATTTTTTTATGCACCTCTACTTCCCAAGGTATCCTGCTGGTCACATTTTGACCTTAAATTAATCATTCAAGGTCAAATTTTTGAGACCTCAATCTTATATGTGGTTGTAGAATTCTCCGATTTGACCTTAAACGCCAAGAAGAAGAAATCGATTTGGCCTTGATTTGACCTTTAACGGCAAGAAGAAGAAGAAGAAGAAATAGTGTAGTGCAGTCTATAGATGGGCAATGAGTGAAACTTCAGTGTCTTGCAAATCTTTTATTGATTCAAAATTCTCAAATTTACTTTTAAATAGCAAAATTTCAATCGGTTTGTCATTGAACCTATTTTCTGTTTCATCAATTACGCTTTCACAATATATTTTCAACCCTTAGCACGGTAAGGACGCGGCATAAGGCTCTGATTTTACTGACGCGATGCAAGTGCAATACGATTGTTAAGGGTCTAGGGTATAGCGCGCGAAACTGAGAACCAAGAAAAGACGGTATTCCCGTGTTAGCGAGGAGGCGTGGCTGCCTGTTCCCTTTTTCCAGTGTGTGTGTCTAAGATGAGGGGAGATAAGTCCAAAAATCCAAAAGTAAGGTCAAAGGGTCCAAGAGTAAGGTCCAAAGGTCACCATAAAAAGAATTTCGCATTTCCAAGCTCCTAACGTTACCTTTAAACTTACAGTAATGACTCAAAGAGCAAACTGAAGAAAAAAGCTTGCGCTTGTGCAACTATTTAACCTTTTTTTGATATCGTGCTTGGTTGTTAAATTACAGGCGTTTATGGAATGTATGATTTTGCATTGCGAGTTTTTTTGCACATTAAAAAAGTTTTTTGAGAAAATCGAAAATAGTTGTCATTCACTAAGGTCTTAACTATCGCCTTCTGAAATATTATATACATATGTAGTTTGAAAATAGAGAGAGTTATGCGAGAAATTGTGAGTCCGTGTTTTACATGGTCGAATTGCGCAATGACATCTAATAGTCAGTTTTTCCCTGGGGAGCGCTAGAACTATTCCTGTGGGGGGGGGGGGAGGGGCAATGAAAGAAGCACTGACTATTATGCAGCCTACCCTGCAAGAAGGTATCTCCATACAAAATGTATCCCTATATTATCCACGTGGCTCGTTGTCAGCCGTAATTGTAATGTTTATGCTATACCTCAAATTACGTCCCTCGCCACTCCCGACCAACCCCCCCCCCCCCCTTGGCAACCCGCGACACGCAATGTGCGCGTCATTTTTGCTCGTAATGAGATCGATATACATATACCCACCACCACCACCAAATTGCCCAGCCGCTCATCAATATGACATTACTTCTATCAATTGTACTACTTTTCTTTCTGTAAATAGCTTCGGCGTTTCAAATACATTACACCACACGTTTGCTGCAGCACGGCAGACGTTTTTTCTCTGCCTTTTAATACATTTAAGGGCTGTGGCTTTGGGGCATAGTGGGTTCGCCATTAGGTTGCGTTTCCACCAGAGATGAGCTAGGAATCTTCCTGATGATAGCGCAAATTTCTGAATTAAAAACTATATTATTTGCCATCATTCAAATTATGGCAAATAATATGTATTTTTAGTTATACAGGGTGTTAATTAAGTATGTTAACAAATTTTAACCACGAATAGTACTCCGAAAAATAGAAAGAAAATGTCATATGACATTAATTATCATATGACATATGGGTCCGGAAATGCTTCCTAAGGGAGCTACGCCCCTTTGCATGGGGCACCCTGAAGACGGTTGTCCCTCGATATTCGCAAAACCATTCATAACAAAATTACGAAATTACGTACGATGGGTAAACTTTTGACGCTGAATCTGATTCTGAATTCAGAATTTCATAATTTTAATCAGAGGCGTATCATACGGGAGGAGTTAAGGGTAAAAATAACCCCATTTTCTAAATGGTAATTTTTTTGACAATTTGATTTTAGAATATGGTATTTCAGAGATTTCTACGTAAAAATGGTCTTTTTGTACATCTCGATAGGGCTCACCGTTTTCGAGAAAAATGCAAATTATTGAATCGATGCAGGCTATTGTAAATAGCACACACACGCACACACCCGTACAGGTGCTCGTATTTGCTGTGACATCCATGAATTATCCTCAATTGTGGCCTCATCCAAAACATACCGACTGTTAGAGAGAGAAAAATTTTATCATCACGTGACTCTTTCCCGTTTCTTTTTACACTCCGTGGTTAGGTAGCTGTGTTCGCGTGCAAGAACCTGACTTGTGACATCGATGTCACAGCAACTATAAAATTCACGTGTGTAACTTTCTGCTTCTGTATTTGTTGTGACATCTTTAAAGGGATGCCACAGCAAATACGGAATTGAAGTGTGTATAACGAGCTGCATAAAAGCTGTGTTAATAATATGACTTCAGACAATAACCACTTGTTTATTTTTGTAAATTTGATATCATTAGAGATGGAGCAATGAAATTCGGATTCTAGCAAATATCAAAATAAACTGCTGAAACCAGAAATAAAGTAAAGCTTTATTTAAAGACCGTACAACATACAACACAAAACAAACAGTCAAATCTGTTTTCTAAGCAATCATTAGATCTAGTCTAACACTTTTTTCCTCTGCGACCTGTTTTTCGGGTCTCGGAGGGCTTTGTTTGGAGACACTTTATCGACTAGGGTATCGAACAACTAGGACAACTCGGCTATTAACATCTTTATCTCTTTATCCTGAAAATCTTATGTCATATAAAGTTGTCACCTAGCAAAGTTGTAATGACATGACCTGCTTTAGCATCTCACAACTAATTGCTGCAGAGTAAATAAAGATATTGTGCCAGTTCGGCCCTGTCCGCCATCTCGCGTTAGTCGCTCAGCGATTGAATTCCAGAAACCTGCTTACTGTGGCCGCCAGCGTCGAGAACGCGGAGAGAACGTTCGAGAGCGGGCGACAGGCATTATATAAGAAGGAGCAGCGCAACCGGACAGCAGAGTTAAGCAGTGAGTCGCAATCCGTGGCCTACCAGTCGCGTGTGTAAAATAAATGGTCAGTGAAATAAAAAAGTAGAGTGAGGGACAAGCATAAATTAGTATAGTGACTGTAAATAGATTAGACTGATAGGTGACAGGTTAAGCGTAGGCATACCAGTGTATAAAGTCAGTGTAAATAAATAGTTTAATCCATACCAAGTGTCTTCCTGCCCAATCAAATCAAAGACTTGTAACAGTGGTGTCAGGTGTGGGGTAGACTGATTGATTGGGCAACATGGGACGGACAACCAAGTGAATAAACTGTCAAAATGGCAAAATTCGAGAGCTCGACGAACGTGCTGCTGATAGCAGTAGGTTGCAGGCCCTTCTCCAGGATCGACTTCGGCATATAATGATGGAAGGGGCGAGGATCCAGATACCTTCATATTCGAATCACCTGAATTCGAGTGCGTCAAACAGCTCCAATCAAAAAACCAAGCAAGCTCCAAACAAATTACTGCTGTAGCAAAGAACATCGAAGAAAGGATTGGAGCCAGAATCGACATTTTAGAATCGATAATGGAGAGACAACATCCTGCCAATGCAGCTTCAGGCTGCAAGCGTAATCACACTAAGTGATCTGAAGGCAGGAGATTCGAGCAAGCTGAGATTAGAACTTCCTCAGTATGATGGTAACACGTCCTGGCAGAATTACCTCCACTAATTCGAAGCGGCCGCAAACGCCGTGGTGGATGATCTCTGGCAGCCTATCGAACTCCAGAAAGATCAAGAGGAGGATTCTAGCCTGAATATGATCAATCATCGAGTGGAAGAGGGAGGACCAACGACCAAGTTCTTCACCTAAAGTTTCACTTTATTCGCCCACCGTCAAGTCCTACTGGGCTCAGTGGGACAGTCTGGTGATGGAGGATGGAATCCTGAAACCAATGGAAGATAAAGGAGGGACCAGAGAAAGAAGACAGACCGTGATGGTACTAAGGGAGATTCGCAGCGAAACCAGTGGAGCTCATCTGGGCGTGGCCAAGATCCTGGAGAAGGTTCGGAAACGGTTCTACTGGTTTAGGTGCAAAGAAGACGTTAAGAAATGGTACAGGAATTGTACAGTTTGTGCCGCCAGCAATGGTCCAGAGAGATGTACGAAGGCTGCCACGCCCCAATACAATGTTGGAAGTCCCTTCGAGATGATCGCTATCGACTACTAGCAAATGGGTCGAAGCTTATGCTCTGCCAAACCAGGAGGCCGCAACCCTTGCCGAGGCTCTGGTTTAGGACTGGATTTGTCGTTTTGGAGTCCCGCTCGAGCTGCATTCGGACCAGGGAAGCAACTTGGGGTCTGCGCCCTTCCGGAACCTGTGCAAAGCTTTGGGGATTAGGAAAACTCGGACCACGGCGTTACACCCTCAGTCGGACGGCATGGAGAGGATGAACAGAACGGTGATTCGCTATTTGGCCGAGGTTGTCTCAGACCGCCAACGAGACTGGGATAGCTGGCTTCATCTGTTCCTATTGGCGTACCGCTCGGCAGTTCATGATACCACGGGAGAGACAGCAGCCAGTATTGTGTTTGGGCGAGAACTCCGGCTAGGATATCATGTATGACCTCATGTTTGGCCGCAAATCAGGGGACGATGTGGCAGGCGAAGGCTACGTTGCCAACCTTTACAGAAGAATGGCCGAGGTCCATGAGTAAGTTCGGCACAATACTCGCACTGCAAGCGATCGGATGAAGGTGACGTACGACGTAGGGTCCAGCGAAACAGCATACCAATCCGGAGTCCTGGTCTGGCTGTACAACCCTCAGAAAGACCGAAGCCTGTCACCGAAACTCCAGAGCTCCTGGGAGGGCCCGTATGAAGTCGTCAAAAAGATCAACAACATAATCCATCGAATCCAGAATGCCAACGGTAGAAAACCCAATGTCGTGCACTTCAACAGATTGGCTCCATTTGCTGGAGATAATGCGGGCACGCAAGTTAGAGAACTTGAGCAACTCAACCCGGAGATGAGCTTCGAAGATTTCATTTCATGGTCACTGACACTATAGATATGACCCAAAACCAACAACATCAATAACAATCAGCGCCCATGTGAAACAAAATAAAAACGCTAAAATAAGGGATTATCGTTACTATTATTACTATCGCTGCTAAAAGTAAGACCGTTTCCCTATCTTTGGCTGAAATACGGGTTCTTCTCCAATGCTTCTCCCTTGGGCACCAAAGTGATGCTGATAGCAAAAGATACGTTTACACACTTTTGCGCTCATAGTGAAATGTGTATTCTGTAGAGGGCGCTTCAGAACAGACTTTATAAATGATGTTACAATTTAGGATGAAACCTGTGTGCTACAAACCGAATTGTGACATCACATACACAATCGAGGAAAATATTAAGCACTGAGCGTAGACCAACATCGATGAACTCATCGGCGGCGTTGCCAAATGGTCGTCCCAAAACAGTAGAAAGGATGGATTTAAATGATAAATTAAGAGAGTTATCGCAAGTATTGCTGTGACATCGGGGTGTAAGATGCCACAGCTAAGGCAGAGGTCACAGTCCACGATTATTCACGCACACGATGTCACAGCAAATGCAGTACATAAACACCCGCACCCAGCTTACTAAATAGATGAACATTTCTTTATTTACATCGATTCAATAATTTGCATTTTTCTCGAAAACGGTTAGCCCTATCGAGATGTACCAAGAGACCATTTTTACGTAGAAATCTCTGAAATACCATATTCTAAAATCAAAATTTCAAAAAATTACCATTTAGAAAATTGAGTTATTTTTACCCTTAACTGCTCCCGTATGATACGCCTCTGATTAAAATTATGAAATTCTGAATGCAAAATCAGATTCAGCGTCAAAAGTTTACCTATCGTACTTAATTTCATAATTTTGTTATGAACGGTTTCGAGAATATCGAGGGAAAACCGTCTTCAGGGTGCCCCATGCAAAGGAGCGTAGCTCCCGTAGGAAGCATTTCCGGACCCATGTTTATATGACATTTTCGTTCTATTTTCCAGAGTACTATTCGTGGTTAAAATTTGTTAACATACTTAATTAATACCCTGTATAATGCGATGTATTTTATTGTAAGAGTGGGGAAAATATACTATTCAGAGTCGGTGAGTTGTTTTATCGCTGCATAAACCTTGAGAAGATAGTCTTTGCACAATGAAAGGGCTTGTTGAGAGAAACTCGAAGAATAATCTGACGTCATTCTCAGTCCAATATGGCAAACCATCCAAAATAGCGAAATAGTTATTTTTAATGCATTTCTACAATATGGGTATCAAATAAAACGGCTTGCCGAGAATAAGTTAAAAAAATATTTTGATTTAAATGAAAGTTAATAACAAAGAAGTAAAAAATAAATTAAGACAAAAAAACCTTTTTTTAAAAAAAGCTTTTATTTAAATGTTCTAAAAATATTTAATTGACTAACTCGGTCTGCTAAGTTTAATTGTGTTAAAATATCAGTTCGATAAAATACGTATAGTTACTTACGTAAACCTCGCGACAAGCTTATTGTCATATAAATTGTGTATAATGAGGCTATAAGTTGATAGTTAATATATATTTTTTTTATAACTGAGCAGACCGCGCAGGCAGAGCCTAAATACCAGAGTACCGCGGCTGCTGTGAAAGGGTTATGTTAGGGGAAGTTTGTTAACGCGAGATTTGAATGGGCCAACACCCGCAGGCCCAATAAATACATCTTCTGCCAGTCCATTCCAAGCCTTCGACATCCTGGAAATAAATGTGCGGTTGTACCGCTCAGTTCTTGATGTATGAAGAACGACCGTCTTAGGATCAGATGCAGCGGTCGCACGGGTACATCTGATAGGAGCAGTGAGCGGCGGAACGGTAGAGGATAGCTCAGAGGAGCAGATCCGTTGGAATATCTGTAGAAGAGTGAGAGGTCACCAACAACACGCCGGTGAGAAGGTGACTGAAGGTGGCGCGTTAAGGCCGGATCGCCAATTAGTCGAACTGCCCTTCTCTGGACGGCGTCTAGTATAGACAGGGTAGTAGGGGCAGCAGCTCCCCAGACATGAGAGCAGAGCAATACTCCAGTCAAGGTCTTATCTGGGCTTTATATAGCGTGAGGAGGTTACATGGTGAGAAATACATTCTGGCTCTAAATAGGTACCTAAGCTTTTTACCAGCAGCTGTTGCAATTGACGCAACGTGTTCGTGCCAGATCAGATTTTCTGTAACGTTGACTCCTAACAGCTTGAATGAGTGACTCCTTGGCAGAGCGTGGTTGTTCATTAGAACCTGGTGTTGGCTTGGGCACTTCTTGTTTGATGGCGTACAATACTGGGTTTTAAAGAAACATTTTATTTTCTTCTTTCTAGATCATTTAAATAAAAGCTTTTTTTAAGTTTTTTGTCTTAATTTATTCAATCGTTTGCTCAGAATAAATCATTCAAGCAATCAATTGTGTTCTGAAGCAGCACAGCTCGAAATGGCAGATTTCATGAAAACAACAACGGCTCATTCAAATCAAAAGGCCGACTTGTTTCTGGAATCTTAATAGGTGGAAACTTTGTATCCCTACAGAATGGTGCGTCCGCATCACCGGCAGTTAATCTAGCCCTTCCCATTTAATTAGCGTTCAAGACGGGGAAAGAGGTGAAGGGAGAAGGCCATAGGGCCCACGGATATTTGGTGCGGCTTCGCTGTCCAAGGACAGCCACTTTTAGCCGCTGCAGCCGCCACCGTACTTGCGAACAGTGCTGCCAGTCATGTTTCACGGGCCCTGTGGACGCCCACACAGAACAACAAGAAATACCTGCAACACTTAAATAATTCAAATATTGATACTTGGTTTGGAAATTTCTATAGGCGCTGTCAACAGATCACTTTAGCCCTTAAATTAGCTGGACTTTTATGAATCCAGGCAAAGGACATTCGACGATTCTAGCAGAATTGCATGAGGATAGTCCTATTTTGTTGGCGAGGAGCGATATAGTTTCTCCTACGCATCCCTTCAATCGCAAATTTACGGTGGTGTTTCCGTCAAGGGAAGAGTGGGAGTCTAGGGAAAGACAGCTCATCGAAGGAGGAGGACAGGTCTGGTACACAGACCGTTCACTCGCTAGAGAGGGCTCGGGCTCGGGAGTCTACGGACCCCATACAAAACTTTCTCTCTTGGGGGGCACACCACAGTATTCCAGGCTGAGGTCTATGCGAACCTTGCTTGTGTAAATCGTATTCGGGAAATTGACGGGTCTAGGAGGCGGATTACTATCTGCTCTGACAGTCAGGCAGCCATCAAAGCACTGAGTGCTTGGAAAATAACGTCGGGACTGGTCCTGGAATGCAGGAGGGCTCTTGACGACATCTCAGCTAAACACAAGGTACACTGATGTGGGTACCTGGGCACGCTGGGGTAAAGGGTAACGAAATGGCGGATCATCTGGCTAGGATGGGATCCGGCAACAGTTTTGTGGGCCTGGAACCAGCCTTAGGACTATCTGCAAACATGATTAGGAAAACAACTGGAGAGTGGATCCAGAATCAACACTCTCTGAGATGGAACAACATCTCTGGTCATCTCCGTCAGGCTAGGGAACAATTAGCAGGGCCTGTAGAGAGAATAGGACGATTTTGTCTCTCTCTGGATAGGAGTAACTTGAGATTGCTAGTAGGCCTATTAACGGGTCACAACACCTTCAGGCGTCACTTGTTTGTTATGAGGGTTGTCAACGACCCAACGTGCACGTGGTGTGGTGAAGAGGAAGAATCCTCGGCACACATCTTGTGTCGCTGTGAAACCCTGGGTTATCACAGGCAGACTATGCTGGGCTCAAGAACCTTGGAACCAATAGAGATCAAACGGATAGGACCTAAGAATGTACTTGCCTTTGCCAAAAGGGCAGGTCTTAGGAACTAGCGCGGATAGAGGCGCAAAAGGGCCCATCGTGTGGCCTATGCACTAGCCACATTCCGTGCTAAATAGCCTCTGGTCCTTATTCATTCATTCATTAGCCCTTAAATTCCCATGCTATGAAAATCAACGTAATTGACCAGGCCTTTAGTATAAAGTTTTTTGTCAAACTCCTGACATTAATTTGTTTATGTTTGTAGTCATGTGGAATCATGTTCTTTTACTCTTATTCTTGTATTTTATGTTTCTTGTTTATTCGATGTGCTACAATTATTGTATTATTTGTACTTCAATGTCGCCAAATAAATATCTATCTATCTGAAGAGGAGGTAGCTGACCTGATGCTGTAACTGGACACTGTCAGCTAAGGCATCACCCCTACAATATGAGGTTAATTTATACACCCCTGCGCTGTGGGGATGGACCAGGAAGATGAGGTCTTTGGACACCTGCTGTGCGATTACCCAGCTGTCTGATCAATGCCAATGTGAGAATCTATTCTGGGGTGTGATGGCTGGACACCCAGTCCTCAGCGATCCTAGGGGGGGGGGGCGGTCAAGGGACACTATATGGCCTGAGTAGGGTTGCCAACCGTACTATAAGTACTATCTTTCGGGACTCCGTACTATATACTGTTGAAGAAATATATAGTACACGGAAATATCATATTTCCGTACAATAGATGAATGTTTATATTTTGCAACCAAATTTATTCAAAATAATTTCATTTCTGCTATCTATTCCGCCACAGAAAAAATATTTTCTGTTATGAATGCCAAGTGGCGAGAAGAAATAGAGAATCTTTATATTTAATAAAGAATGAGCTGTTAATTTATATTAAATTAAATATTTAGTATAATAGGGAGTATGTCACTTTTATCGAAGATAGAGAATTGTTAAAAATTGCAGAAATGCAAAAAATATAACATTCATAAAAAGTAAATGGATAAAAATATAAAAGCCGTTTTTTTTCTTCCCTATTAAAGTACTATATTTTTTTAGAAGCGTACTTTATTTTTTTTATAGCATTTTTATAAAAAATACCATATATTATAAATAAAAAAATGTTGCCAACCCTAGGCCTGGCGTGCTGTGATCTTGGCAAATCACCCTCCTTCTAATTTATAATACAGGATACACGTAGATGAAGAGTGTATATCTCTACTTGATGCAAAATTAACAAAGACTATTCTTACCAAAAAGCACGACAACTATTCAAATCGACGTAGATTAGATTTAACCATGCAAGCCAATGCTATATGCTATACTCTAAATCTATGAGCACCATAGAGCTGGAGGTAGATGTGGCAACAGTACCTTTTTATGGTATTTTTATAGCGCTGCGTTTTTCGTCCTTTATTAAAATTCGTCGGCCGCTGCATTGGATGTACCATGAGAATATGTGATTTTTCTGTTGGTTGACATCCATTGGCGAAGTTAAGGGGGCAGTGGGTTGAGCCGCCGGAAATATCCCAATCATCACCCGCTTGCCTTCAAAAAACATCCAACCTCAGAGAAATAACTGCGACTGGATTTGCAATCAGCACCTTGAGATTATCCGAAATGCGAGGTTTCAACTCAATAGAAAGCTAAATAAAGATTTTCGATTTTTGTAGCTACACCCGCCCGCCCGAGAGATTTGAAATTTTTTATTTTCGTCAAACGTGACTGAGACTCAAAACTGCAACTGGATTTGTAATCAGCACCTTGAAATTATCCGAAATGCGAGGTTTCAACCCAAAAGAATGATAAATAAAGATTTTCGATTTTTGTAGCTACACCCGGCCGCCCGAGAGATCTGAAATTTTTTATTTTCGTCAAACGAGACTGAAACTCAAAACTGCAACTGGATTTGTAATCAGCACCTTGAAATTATCCGAAATGCGACGTTCCAACTTAATAGAAAGCTAAATAAGGGTTTTCGATTCTTGTAGCTACACCCGCCCGCCCGAAATATCTGCAATTTTTTATTTTCGTCAAACGAGACTGAGACTCAAAACTGCAACTGGATTTGTAATCAGCACCTTGAAATTATCCGAAATGCGAGGTTTCAACCCAAAAGAATGATAAATAAAGATTTTCGATTTTTGTAGCTACACCCGCCCGCCCGAGAGATCTGAATTTTTTTATTTTCGTCAAACGTGACTGAGACTCAAAACTGCAACTGGATTTGTAATCAGCACCTTGTAATTATCCGAAATGCGAGGTTTCAACCCAAAAGAATGATAAACAAAGATTTTCGATTTTTGTAGCTACACCCGCCCGCCCGAGAGATCTGAAATTTTTTATTTTCGTCAAACGAGACTGAAACTCAAAACTGCAACTGGATTTGTAATCAGCACCTTGAAATTATCCGAAATGCGACGTTCCAACTTAATAGAAAGCTAATAAGGATTTTCGATTTTTGTAGCTACACCCGAAAGATCTGCAATTTTTTATTTTCGTCAAACGAGACTGAGACTCAAAACTGCAACTGGATTTGTAATCAGCACCTTGAAGTTATCCCAAATGCGAGGTTTCATCTCAATAAACAGCTAAATAAGGATTTTCGATTTTTGTAGCTGCACCCTCCCGCCCGAGAGATCTGAATATTTTTATTTTCGTCAAACGAGACTGAGACTCAAAACTGCAACTGGATTTGTAATCAGCACCTTGAAGTTATCCGAAATGCGAGGTTTCAACCAAAAAGAATGATAAATAAAGATATTCGATTTTTGTAGCTACACCCGCCTGCCCGAGAGATCTGAAATTTTTTATTTTCGTCAAACGAGACTGAGACTCAAAACTGCAACTGGATTTGTAATCAGCACCTTGAAATTATCCGAAATGCGAGGTCCCAACTTAATAGAAAGCTAAATAAAGATTTTCGATTTTTTTTGTAGCTCCACCCGCCCGCCCGAAAGATCTGAAATTTTTTATTTTCATCAAACGAGACTGAGACTCAAAACTGCGACTGGATTTATAATCAGTACCTTGAAATTATCCGAAATGCGAGGTTTCAACCCACAAGAATGATAAATAAAGATTTTCGATTTTTGTAACTACACTCGCCCGCCCTAGAGATCTGAAATTTTTTATTTTCGTCAAACGAGACTGAGACTCAAAACTGCAACTGGATTTGTAATCAGCTCCTTGAATTTATCCGAAATGCGAGGTTTCATCTCAATAGAAAGCTAAATAAGGATTTTCGATTTTTGTAGCTACGCCCGCCCGCCCGAGAGATCTGAAATTTTTTATTTTCGTCGAACGAGACTGAGACTCAAAACTGCAACTGGATTTGTAATCAGCACCTTGGAATTATCCAAAATGCGAGGTTTCATCTCAATAGAAGGCTAAATAAGGATTTTCGATTTTTGTAGCTACACCCGCCCGTCCGAGAGATCTGAAATTTTTTATTTTCGTCAGACGAGACTGAAACTCAAAACTGCAACTGGATTTGTAATCAGCACCTTGAAATTATCCGAAATGCGAGGTTTCATCTCAATAGAAAGCTAAATAAGGATTTTCGATTTTTGTAGCTACACCCGCGCGCCCGAGAGATCTGAAATTTTTTATTTTCGTCAAACGATACTGAGACTCAAAACTGCAACTGGATTTGTTCAGCACCTTGAAATTATCTGGAATGCGAGGTTTCAACTCAATAGAAAGCTAAATAAAGATTTTCGATTTTTTTTGTAGCTCCACCCGCCCGCCCGAAAGATCTGAATTTTTTTATTTTCATCAAACGAGACTGAGACTCAAAACTGCGACTGGATTTATAATCAGTACCTTGAAATTATCCGAAATGCGAGGTTTCAACCCACAAGAATGATAAATAAAGATTTTCGATTTTTGTAACTACACTCGCCCGCCCTAGAGATCTGAAATTTTTTATTTTCGTCAAACGAGACTGAGACTCAAAACTGCAACTGGATTTGTAATCAGCTCCTTGAATTTATCCGAAATGCGAGGTTTCATCTCAATAGAAAGCTAAATAAGGATTTTCGATTTTTGTAGCTACGCCCGCCCGCCCGAGAGATCTGAAATTTTTTATTTTCGTCGAACGAGACTGAGACTCAAAATTGCAACTGGATTTGTAATCAGCACCTTGGAATTATCCAAAATGCGAGGTTTCATCTCAATAGAAAGCTAAATAAGGATTTTCGATTTTTGTAGCTACACCCGCCCGTCCGAGAGATCTGAAATTTTTTATTTTCATCAGACGAGACTGAAACTCAAAACTGCAACTGGATTTGTAATCAGCACCTTGAAATTATCCGAAATGCGAGGTTTCATCTCAATAGAAAGCTAAATAAGGATTTTCGATTTTTGTAGCTACACCCGCGCGCCCGAGAGATCTGAAATTTTTTATTTTCGTCAAAGGATACTGAGACTCAAAACTGCAACTGGATTTGTTCAGCACCTTGAAATTATCTGGAATGCGAGGTTTCAACTCAATAGAAAGCTAAATAAACATTTTCGATTTTTGTAGCTACACCCGCCCGCCCGAGAGATCTGAATTTTTTTATTTTCGTCAAACGAGACTCAGACTCAAAACTGCAACTGGATTTGTAATCAGCACCTTGAAATTATCCGAAATGCGACGTTCCAACTTAATAGAAAGCTAAATAAGGATTTTCGATTTTTGTAGCTACACCCGCCCGCCCGAAAGATCTGCAATTTTTTATTTTCGTCAAACGAGACTGAGACTCAAAACTGCAACTGGATTTGTAATCAGCACCTTGAAATTATCCGAAATGCGAGGTTTCAACCCAAAAGAATGATAAATAAAGATTTTCGATTTTTGTAGCTACACCCGCCCGCCCGAGAGATCTGAAATTTTTTATTTTCGTCAAACGAGACTGAAACTCAAAACTGCAACTGGATTTGTAATCAGCACCTTGAAATTATCCGAAATGCGACGTCCCAACTTAATAGAAAGCTAATAAGGATTTTCGATTTTTGTAGCTACACCCGGAAGATCTGCAATTTTTTATTTTCGTCAAACGAGACTGAGACTCAAAACTGCAACTGGATTTGTAATCAGCACCTTGAAGTTATCCCAAATGCGAGGTTTCATCTCAATAAACAGCTAAATAAGGATTTTCGATTTTTGTAGCTACACCCTCCCGCCCGAGAGATCTGAATATTTTTATTTTCGTCAAATGTGACTGAGACTCAAAACTGCAACTGGATTTGTAATCAGCACCTTGAAGTTATCCCAAATGCGAGGTTTCATCTCAATAAACAGCTAAATAAGGATTTTCGATTTTTGTAGCTACACCCGCCCGCCCGAGACATCTGAAATTTTTTATTTTCGTCAAACGTGACTGAGACTCAAAACTGCAACTGGATTTGTAATCAGCACCTTGTAATTATCCGAAATGCGAGGTTTCAATCCAAAAGAATGATAAACAAAGATTTTCGATTTTTGTAGCTACACCCGCCCGCCCGAGAGATCTGAAATTTTTTATTTTCGTCAAACGAGACTGAAACTCAAAACTGCAACTGGATTTGTAATCAGCACCTTGAAATTATCCGAAATGCGACGTTCCAACTTAATAGAAAGCTAATAAGGAGATTTTTGTAGCTACACCCTCTCGCCCGAGAGATCTGAATATTTTTATTTTCGTCAAATGTGACTGAGACTCAAAACTGCAACTGGATTTGTAATCAGCACCTTGGAATTATCCAAAATGCGAGGTTTCATCTCAATAGAAAGCTAAATAAGGATTTTCGATTTTTGTAGCTACACCCGCGCGCCCGAGAGATCTGAAATTTTTTATTTTCGTCAAACGAGACTGAAACTCAAAACTGCAACTGGATTTGTAATCAGCACCTTGAAATTATCCGAAATGCGACGTTCCAACTTAATAGAAAGCTAATAAGGATTTTCGATTTTTGTAGCTACACCCGAAAGATCTGCAATTTTTTATTTTCGTCAAATGTGACTGAGACTCAAAACTGCAACTGGATTTGTAATCAGCACCTTGGAATTATCCAAAATGCGAGGTTTCATCTCAATAAACAGCTAAATAAGGATTTTCGATTTTTGTAGCTACACCCGCCCGCCCGAGAGATCTGAATTTTTTTATTTTCGTCAAACGAGACTCAGACTCAAAACTGCAACTGGATTTGTAATCAGCACCTTGAAATTATCCGAAATGCGACGTTCCAACTTAATAGAAAGCTAAATAAGGATTTTCGATTTTTGTAGCTACACCCGCCCGCCCGAAAGATCTGCAATTTTTTATTTTCGTCAAACGAGACTGAGACTCAAAACTGCAACTGGATTTGTAATCAGCACCTTGAAATTATCCGAAATGCGAGGTTTCAACCCAAAAGAATGATAAACAAAGATTTTCGATTTTTGTAGCTACACCCGCCCGCCCGAGAGATCTGAAATTTTTTATTTTCGTCAAACGAGACTGAAACTCAAAACTGCAACTGGATTTGTAATCAGCACCTTGAAATTATCCGAAATGCGACGTTCCAACTTAATAGAAAGCTAATAAGGATTTTCGATTTTTGTAGCTACACCCGAAAGATCTGCAATTTTTTATTTTCGTCAAACGAGACTGAGACTCAAAACTGCAACTGGATTTGTAATCAGCACCTTGAAGTTATCCCAAATGCGAGGTTTCATCTCAATAAACAGCTAAATAAGGATTTTCGATTTTTGTAGCTGCACCCTCCCGCCCGAGAGATCTGAATATTTTTATTTTCGTCAAACGAGACTGAGACTCAAAACTGCAACTGGATTTGTAATCAGCACCTTGAAGTTATCCGAAATGCGAGGTTTCAACCAAAAAGAATGATAAATAAAGATATTCGATTTTTGTAGCTACACCCGCCTGCCCGAGAGATCTGAAATTTTTTATTTTCGTCAAACGAGACTGAGACTCAAAACTGCAACTGGATTTGTAATCAGCACCTTGAAATTATCCGAAATGCGAGGTCCCAACTTAATAGAAAGCTAAATAAAGATTTTCGATTTTTTTTGTAGCTCCACCCGCCCGCCCGAAAGATCTGAAATTTTTTATTTTCATCAAACGAGACTGAGACTCAAAACTGCGACTGGATTTATAATCAGTACCTTGAAATTATCCGAAATGCGAGGTTTCAACCCACAAGAATGATAAATAAAGATTTTCGATTTTTGTAACTACACTCGCCCGCCCTAGAGATCTGAAATTTTTTATTTTCGTCAAACGAGACTGAGACTCAAAACTGCAACTGGATTTGTAATCAGCTCCTTGAATTTATCCGAAATGCGAGGTTTCATCTCAATAGAAAGCTAAATAAGGATTTTCGATTTTTGTAGCTACGCCCGCCCGCCCGAGAGATCTGAAATTTTTTATTTTCGTCGAACGAGACTGAGACTCAAAACTGCAACTGGATTTGTAATCAGCACCTTGGAATTATCCAAAATGCGAGGTTTCATCTCAATAGAAGGCTAAATAAGGATTTTCGATTTTTGTAGCTACACCCGCCCGTCCGAGAGATCTGAAATTTTTTATTTTCGTCAGACGAGACTGAAACTCAAAACTGCAACTGGATTTGTAATCAGCACCTTGAAATTATCCGAAATGCGAGGTTTCATCTCAATAGAAAGCTAAATAAGGATTTTCGATTTTTGTAGCTACACCCGCGCGCCCGAGAGATCTGAAATTTTTTATTTTCGTCAAACGATACTGAGACTCAAAACTGCAACTGGATTTGTTCAGCACCTTGAAATTATCTGGAATGCGAGGTTTCAACTCAATAGAAAGCTAAATAAAGATTTTCGATTTTTTTTGTAGCTCCACCCGCCCGCCCGAAAGATCTGAATTTTTTTATTTTCATCAAACGAGACTGAGACTCAAAACTGCGACTGGATTTATAATCAGTACCTTGAAATTATCCGAAATGCGAGGTTTCAACCCACAAGAATGATAAATAAAGATTTTCGATTTTTGTAACTACACTCGCCCGCCCTAGAGATCTGAAATTTTTTATTTTCGTCAAACGAGACTGAGACTCAAAACTGCAACTGGATTTGTAATCAGCTCCTTGAATTTATCCGAAATGCGAGGTTTCATCTCAATAGAAAGCTAAATAAGGATTTTCGATTTTTGTAGCTACGCCCGCCCGCCCGAGAGATCTGAAATTTTTTATTTTCGTCGAACGAGACTGAGACTCAAAATTGCAACTGGATTTGTAATCAGCACCTTGGAATTATCCAAAATGCGAGGTTTCATCTCAATAGAAAGCTAAATAAGGATTTTCGATTTTTGTAGCTACACCCGCCCGTCCGAGAGATCTGAAATTTTTTATTTTCATCAGACGAGACTGAAACTCAAAACTGCAACTGGATTTGTAATCAGCACCTTGAAATTATCCGAAATGCGAGGTTTCATCTCAATAGAAAGCTAAATAAGGATTTTCGATTTTTGTAGCTACACCCGCGCGCCCGAGAGATCTGAAATTTTTTATTTTCGTCAAAGGATACTGAGACTCAAAACTGCAACTGGATTTGTTCAGCACCTTGAAATTATCTGGAATGCGAGGTTTCAACTCAATAGAAAGCTAAATAAACATTTTCGATTTTTGTAGCTACACCCGCCCGCCCGAGAGATCTGAATTTTTTTATTTTCGTCAAACGAGACTCAGACTCAAAACTGCAACTGGATTTGTAATCAGCACCTTGAAATTATCCGAAATGCGACGTTCCAACTTAATAGAAAGCTAAATAAGGATTTTCGATTTTTGTAGCTACACCCGCCCGCCCGAAAGATCTGCAATTTTTTATTTTCGTCAAACGAGACTGAGACTCAAAACTGCAACTGGATTTGTAATCAGCACCTTGAAATTATCCGAAATGCGAGGTTTCAACCCAAAAGAATGATAAATAAAGATTTTCGATTTTTGTAGCTACACCCGCCCGCCCGAGAGATCTGAAATTTTTTATTTTCGTCAAACGAGACTGAAACTCAAAACTGCAACTGGATTTGTAATCAGCACCTTGAAATTATCCGAAATGCGACGTCCCAACTTAATAGAAAGCTAATAAGGATTTTCGATTTTTGTAGCTACACCCGGAAGATCTGCAATTTTTTATTTTCGTCAAACGAGACTGAGACTCAAAACTGCAACTGGATTTGTAATCAGCACCTTGAAGTTATCCCAAATGCGAGGTTTCATCTCAATAAACAGCTAAATAAGGATTTTCGATTTTTGTAGCTACACCCTCCCGCCCGAGAGATCTGAATATTTTTATTTTCGTCAAATGTGACTGAGACTCAAAACTGCAACTGGATTTGTAATCAGCACCTTGAAGTTATCCCAAATGCGAGGTTTCATCTCAATAAACAGCTAAATAAGGATTTTCGATTTTTGTAGCTACACCCGCCCGCCCGAGACATCTGAAATTTTTTATTTTCGTCAAACGTGACTGAGACTCAAAACTGCAACTGGATTTGTAATCAGCACCTTGTAATTATCCGAAATGCGAGGTTTCAATCCAAAAGAATGATAAACAAAGATTTTCGATTTTTGTAGCTACACCCGCCCGCCCGAGAGATCTGAAATTTTTTATTTTCGTCAAACGAGACTGAAACTCAAAACTGCAACTGGATTTGTAATCAGCACCTTGAAATTATCCGAAATGCGACGTTCCAACTTAATAGAAAGCTAATAAGGAGATTTTTGTAGCTACACCCTCTCGCCCGAGAGATCTGAATATTTTTATTTTCGTCAAATGTGACTGAGACTCAAAACTGCAACTGGATTTGTAATCAGCACCTTGGAATTATCCAAAATGCGAGGTTTCATCTCAATAGAAAGCTAAATAAGGATTTTCGATTTTTGTAGCTACACCCGCGCGCCCGAGAGATCTGAAATTTTTTATTTTCGTCAAACGAGACTGAAACTCAAAACTGCAACTGGATTTGTAATCAGCACCTTGAAATTATCCGAAATGCGACGTTCCAACTTAATAGAAAGCTAATAAGGATTTTCGATTTTTGTAGCTACACCCGAAAGATCTGCAATTTTTTATTTTCGTCAAATGTGACTGAGACTCAAAACTGCAACTGGATTTGTAATCAGCACCTTGGAATTATCCAAAATGCGAGGTTTCATCTCAATAAACAGCTAAATAAGGATTTTCGATTTTTGTAGCTACACCCGCCCGCCCGAGAGATCTGAATTTTTTTATTTTCGTCAAACGAGACTCAGACTCAAAACTGCAACTGGATTTGTAATCAGCACCTTGAAATTATCCGAAATGCGACGTTCCAACTTAATAGAAAGCTAAATAAGGATTTTCGATTTTTGTAGCTACACCCGCCCGCCCGAAAGATCTGCAATTTTTTATTTTCGTCAAACGAGACTGAGACTCAAAACTGCAACTGGATTTGTAATCAGCACCTTGAAATTATCCGAAATGCGAGGTTTCAACCCAAAAGAATGATAAATAAAGATTTTCGATTTTTGTAGCTACACCCGCCCGCCCGAGAGATCTGAAATTTTTTATTTTCGTCAAACGAGACTGAAACTCAAAACTGCAACTGGATTTGTAATCAGCACCTTGAAATTATCCGAAATGCGACGTTCCAACTTAATAGAAAGCTAATAAGGAGATTTTTGTAGCTACACCCTCTCGCCCGAGAGATCTGAATATTTTTATTTTCGTCAAATGTGACTGAGACTCAAAACTGCAACTGGATTTGTAATCAGCACCTTGGAATTATCCAAAATGCGAGGTTTCATCTCAATAAACAGCTAAATAAGGATTTTCGATTTTTGTAGCTACACCCGCCCGCCCGAGAGATCTGAAATTTTTTATTTTCGTCAAACGTGACTGAGACTCAAAACTGCAACTGGATTTGTAATCAGCACCTTGTAATTATCCGAAATGCGAGGTTTCAATCCAAAAGAATGATAAACAAAGATTTTCGATTTTTGTAGCTACACCCGCCCGCCCGAGAGATCTGAAATTTTTTATTTTCGTCAAACGAGACTGAAACTCAAAACTGCAACTGGATTTGTAATCAGCACCTTGAAATTATCCGAAATGCGACGTTCCAACTTAATAGAAAGCTAATAAGGAGATTTTTGTAGCTACACCCTCTCGCCCGAGAGATCTGAATATTTTTATTTTCGTCAAATGTGACTGAGACTCAAAACTGCAACTGGATTTGTAATCAGCACCTTGGAATTATCCAAAATGCGAGGTTTCATCTCAATAGAAAGCTAAATAAGGATTTTCGATTTTTGTAGCTACACCCGCGCGCCCGAGAGATCTGAAATTTTTTATTTTCGTCAAACGAGACTGAAACTCAAAACTGCAACTGGATTTGTAATCAGCACCTTGAAATTATCCGAAATGCGACGTTCCAACTTAATAGAAAGCTAATAAGGATTTTCGATTTTTGTAGCTACACCCGAAAGATCTGCAATTTTTTATTTTCGTCAAATGTGACTGAGACTCAAAACTGCAACTGGATTTGTAATCAGCACCTTGGAATTATCCAAAATGCGAGGTTTCATCTCAATAAACAGCTAAATAAGGATTTTCGATTTTTGTAGCTACACCCGCCCGCCCGAGAGATCTGAATTTTTTTATTTTCGTCAAACGAGACTCAGACTCAAAACTGCAACTGGATTTGTAATCAGCACCTTGAAATTATCCGAAATGCGACGTTCCAACTTAATAGAAAGCTAAATAAGGATTTTCGATTTTTGTAGCTACACCCGCCCGCCCGAAAGATCTGCAATTTTTTATTTTCGTCAAACGAGACTGAGACTCAAAACTGCAACTGGATTTGTAATCAGCACCTTGAAATTATCCGAAATGCGAGGTTTCAACCCAAAAGAATGATAAATAAAGATTTTCGATTTTTGTAGCTACACCCGCCCGCCCGAGAGATCTGAAATTTTTTATTTTCGTCAAACGAGACTGAAACTCAAAACTGCAACTGGATTTGTAATCAGCACCTTGAAATTATCCGAAATGCGACGTTCCAACTTAATAGAAAGCTAATAAGGAGATTTTTGTAGCTACACCCTCTCGCCCGAGAGATCTGAATATTTTTATTTTCGTCAAATGTGACTGAGACTCAAAACTGCAACTGGATTTGTAATCAGCACCTTGGAATTATCCAAAATGCGAGGTTTCATCTCAATAAACAGCTAAATAAGGATTTTCGATTTTTGTAGCTACACCCGCCCGCCCGAGAGATCTGAAATTTTTTATTTTCGTCAAACGTGACTGAGACTCAAAACTGCAACTGGATTTGTAATCAGCACCTTGTAATTATCCGAAATGCGAGGTTTCAATCCAAAAGAATGATAAACAAAGATTTTCGATTTTTGTAGCTACACCCGCCCGCCCGAGAGATCTGAAATTTTTTATTTTCGTCAAACGAGACTGAAACTCAAAACTGCAACTGGATTTGTAATCAGCACCTTGAAATTATCCGAAATGCGACGTTCCAACTTAATAGAAAGCTAATAAGGAGATTTTTGTAGCTACACCCTCTCGCCCGAGAGATCTGAATATTTTTATTTTCGTCAAATGTGACTGAGACTCAAAACTGCAACTGGATTTGTAATCAGCACCTTGGAATTATCCAAAATGCGAGGTTTCATCTCAATAGAAAGCTAAATAAGGATTTTCGATTTTTGTAGCTACACCCGCGCGCCCGAGAGATCTGAAATTTTTTGTTTTCGTCAAACGATACTGAGACTCAAAACTGCAACTGGATTTGTAATCAGCACCTTGAAATTGTCCGAAATGCGACGTTCCAACTTAATAGAAAGCTAAATAAGGATTTTCGATTTTTGTAGCTACACCCGCCCGCCCGAAAGATCTGCAATTTTTTATTTTCGTCAAACGAGACTGAGACTCAAAACTGCAACTGGATTTGTAATCAGCACCTTGAAATTATCCGAAATGCGAGGTTTCAACCCAAAAGAATGATAAATAAAGATTTTCGATTTTTGTAGCTACACCCGCCCGCCCGAGAGATCTGAAATTTTTTATTTTCCTCAAACGTGACTGAGACTCAAAACTGCAACTGGATTTGTAATCAGCACCTTGTAATTATCCAAAATGCGAGGTTTCAACCCAAAAGAATGATAAACAAAGATTTTCGATTTTTGTAGCTACACCCGCCCGCCTGAGAGATCTGAAATTTTTTATTTTCGTCAAACGAGACTGAAACTCAAAACTGCAACTGGATTTGTAATCAGCACCTTGTAATTATCCGAAATGCGAGGTTTCAACCCAAAAGAATGATAAATAAAGATTTTCGATTTTTGTAGCTACACCCGCCCGCCCGAGAGATCTGAAATTTTTTATTTTCGTCAAACGAGACTGAAACTCAAAACTGCAACTGGATTTGTAATCAGCACCTTGAAATTATCCGAAATGCGACGTCCCAACTTAATAGAAAGCTAATAAGGATTTTCGATTTTTGTAGCTACACCCGGAAGATCTACAATTTTTTATTTTCGTCAAACGAGACTGAGACTCAAAACTGCAACTGGATTTGTAATCAGCACCTTGAAGTTATCCCAAATGCGAGGTTTCATCTCAATAAACAGCTAAATAAGGATTTTCGATTTTTGTAGCTACACCCTCCCGCCCGAGAGATCTGAATATTTTTATTTTCGTCAAATGTGACTGAGACTCAAAACTGCAACTGGATTTGTAATCAGCACCTTGAAGTTATCCGAAATGCGAGGTTTCATCTCAATAAACAGCTAAATAAGGATTTTCGATTTTTGTAGCTACGCCCGCCCGCCCGAGAGATCTGAAATTTTTTATTCTCGTCAAACGAGACTGAAACTCAAAACTGCAACTGGATTTGTAATCAGCACCTTGTAATTATCCGAAATGCGAGGTTTCAACCCAAAAGAATGATAAATAAAGATTTTCGATTTTTGTAGCTACACCCGCCCGCCCGAGAGATCTGAAATTTTTTATTTTCGTCAAACGAGACTGAAACTCAAAACTGCAACTGGATTTGTAATCAGCACCTTGAAATTATCCGAAATGCGACGTCCCAACTTAATAGAAAGCTAATAAGGATTTTCGATTTTTGTAGCTACACCCGGAAGATCTACAATTTTTTATTTTCGTCAAACGAGACTGAGACTCAAAACTGCAACTGGATTTGTAATCAGCACCTTGAAGTTATCCCAAATGCGAGGTTTCATCTCAATAAACAGCTAAATAAGGATTTTCGATTTTTGTAGCTACGCCCGCCCGCCCGAGAGATCTGAAAATTTTTATTTCGTCAAACGAGGCTGAAACTCAAAACTGCAACTGGTTTTGTAATCAGCACCTTGAAATTATCCGAAATGCAAAGTTTCATCTCAATAGAACGCTAAATAAGGATTTTCGATTTTTGTAGCTACACCCGCCCGCCCGAGAGATCTGAAATTTTTTATTCTCGTCAAACGAGACTGAGACTCAAAACTGCAACTGGATTTGTAATCAGCACCTTGAAATTATCCGAAATGCAAAGTTTCATCTCAATAGAACGCTAAATAAGGATTTTCGATTTTTGTAGCTACACCCGCCCGCCCGAGAGATCTGAAAATTTTTATTTCGTCAAACGAGGCTGAAACTCAAAACTGCAACTGGTTTTGTAATCAGCACCTTGAAATTATCCGAAATGCGAGGTTTCATCTCAATAGAAAGCTAAATAAGGATTTTCGATTTTTGTAGCTACACCCGCCCGCCCGAGAGATCTGAATTTTTTTATTTTCGTCAAACGAGACTGAGACTCAAAACTGCAACTGGATTTGTAAGCAGCACCTTAAAATTATCCGAAATGCGAGGTTTCAACCCAAAAGAATGATAAATAAAAATTTTAGATTTTTGTAGCTACACTCGCCTGTCCGAGAGATCTGAAATTTTTTATTTTCGTCAAACGAGACTGGGACTCAAAACTGTAACTGGATTTGTAATCAGCACCTTGAAATATTTCGAAATGCGAGGTTTCATCTCAATAGAAAGCTAAATAAAGATTTTTGATTTTTTTAGGTTCTCCCACCCGCCCGGGAGATCTGAAATTTTTTATTTTTGCCAAACGAGACTGAGACTCAAAACTGCGACTGGATTAGTAGTAATCACCTCGAACTTATCCGAAATGCGAGGTTTCAGCGTAATATAAAGCCAAATAAAAATTTTCGATTTTTTGGGTTCTCCCACCCGCCCGAGAGATCTGAAAATTTTTATTTCGTCAAACGAGGCTGAAACTCAAAACTGCAACTGGTTTTGTAATCAGCACCTTGAAATTATCCGAAATGCGAGGTTTCATCTCAATAGAAAGCTAAATAAGGATTTTCGATTTTTGTAGCTACACCCGCCCGCCCGAGAGATCTGAATTTTTTTATTTTCGTCAAACGAGACTGAGACTCAACACTGCAACTGGATTAGTAATAATCACCTCGAACTTATCCGAAATGCGAGGTTTCATCGTAATATAAAGCCAAATAAAGATTTTCGATTTTTTGGGTTCTCCCACCCGCCCGAGAGATCTGAAATTTTTTGTTTTCGTCAAACGAGACTGAGACTCAAAACTGCAACTGGATTTGTAATCAGCACCTTGAAATTATCCGAAATGCGAAGGTTTCAACCCAAAAGAATGATAAATAAAAATTTTCGGTTTTTGTAGCTACACTCGCCTGTCCGAAAGATCTGAAATTTTTTATTTTCGTCAAACGAGACTGAGACTCAAAACTGCGACTGGATTAGTAATAATCAACTCGAAATTATCCGAAATGCGGGGTTTCATCGTAATATAAAGCCAAATAAAGATTTTCGATTTTTTGGGTTCTCCCACCCGCCCGAGAGATCTGAAATTTTTTATTTTTGCCAAACGAGACTGAGACTCAAAACTGCGACTGGATTAGTAGTAATCACCTCGAACTTATCCGAAATGCGAGGTTTCAGCGTAATATAAAGCCAAATAAAAATTTTCGATTTTTTAGGTTTTCCCACCCGCCCTAGAGATCTGAAATTTTTTATTTTCGTCAAACGAGAATGAGACTCAAAACTGCAACTGTATTTGTAATCAGCACCTTAAAATTATCCGAAATGCGAGGTTTCATCTCAATAGAAAGCTAAATAAAGATTGCGATTTTTTTAGGTACACCCGCCCGCCCGAGAGATCTGAATTTTTTTATTTTCGTCAAACGAGACTGAGACTCAAAACTGCAACTGGATTTGTAATCAGCACCTTGAAATTATCCGAAATGCGAAGGTTTCAACCCAAAAGAATGATAAATAAAAATTTTAGATTTTTGTAGCTACACTCGCCTGTCCGAAAGATCTGAAATTTTTTATTTTCGTCAAACGAGACTGAGACTCAAAACTGCGACTGGATTAGTAATAATCAACTCGAAATTATCCGAAATGCGGGGTTTCATCGTAATATAAAGCCAAATAAAGATTTTCGATTATTTAGGTTCTCCCACCCGCCCGGGAGATCCGAAGTTTTTTATTTTTGCCAAACGAGACTGAGACTCAAAACTGCGACTGGATTAGTAGTAATCACCTCGAACTTATCCGAAATGCGAGGTTTCAGCGTAATATAAAGCCAAATAAAAATTTTCGATTTTTTAGGTTTTCCCACCCGCCCTAGAGATCTGAAATTTTTTATTTTCGTCAAACGAGAATGAGACTCAAAACTGCAACTGTATTTGTAATCAGCACCTTAAAATTATCCGAAATGCGAGGTTTCATCTCAATAGAAAGCTAAATAAAGATTGCGATTTTTTTAGGTACACCCGCCCGCCCGAGAGATCTGAATTTTTTTATTTTCGTCAAACGAGACTGAGACTCAAAACTGCAACTGGATTTGTAATCAGCACCTTGAAATTATCCGAAATGCGAAGGTTTCAACCCAAAAGAATGATAAATAAAAATTTTAGATTTTTGTAGCTACACTCGCCTGTCCGAAAGATCTGAAATTTTTTATTTTCGTCAAACGAGACTGAGACTCAAAACTGCGACTGGATTAGTAATAATCAACTCGAAATTATCCGAAATGCGGGGTTTCATCGTAATATAAAGCCAAATAAAGATTTTCGATTTTTTGGGTTCTCCCACCCGCCCGAGAGATCTGAAATTTTTTATTTTTGCCAAACGAGACTGAGACTCAAAACTGCGACTGGATTAGTAGTAATCACCTCGAACTTATCCGAAATGCGAGGTTTCAGCGTAATATAAAGCCAAATAAAAATTTTCGATTTTTTAGGTTTTCCCACCCGCCCTAGAGATCTGAAATTTTTTATTTTCGTCAAACGAGAATGAGACTCAAAACTGCAACTGTATTTGTAATCAGCACCTTAAAATTATCCGAAATGCGAGGTTTCATCTCAATAGAAAGCTAAATAAAGATTGCGATTTTTTTAGGTACACCCGCCCGCCCGAGAGATCTGAATTTTTTTATTTTCGTCAAACGAGACTGAGACTCAAAACTGCAACTGGATTTGTAATCAGCACCTTGAAATTATCCGAAATGCGAAGGTTTCAACCCAAAAGAATGATAAATAAAAATTTTCGATTTTTGTAGCTACACCCGCCCGCCTGAGAGATCTGAAATTTTTTATTTTCGTCAAACGAGACTGAAACTCAAAACTGCAACTGGATTTGTAATCAGCACCTTGTAATTATCCGAAATGCGAGGTTTCAACCCAAAAGAATGATAAATAAAGATTTTCGATTTTTGTAGCTACACCCGCCCGCCCGAGAGATCTGAAATTTTTTATTTTCGTCAAACGAGACTGAAACTCAAAACTGCAACTGGATTTGTAATCAGCACCTTGAAATTATCCGAAATGCGACGTCCCAACTTAATAGAAAGCTAATAAGGATTTTCGATTTTTGTAGCTACACCCGGAAGATCTACAATTTTTTATTTTCGTCAAACGAGACTGAGACTCAAAACTGCAACTGGATTTGTAATCAGCACCTTGAAGTTATCCCAAATGCGAGGTTTCATCTCAATAAACAGCTAAATAAGGATTTTCGATTTTTGTAGCTACACCCTCCCGCCCGAGAGATCTGAATATTTTTATTTTCGTCAAATGTGACTGAGACTCAAAACTGCAACTGGATTTGTAATCAGCACCTTGAAGTTATCCGAAATGCGAGGTTTCATCTCAATAAACAGCTAAATAAGGATTTTCGATTTTTGTAGCTACGCCCGCCCGCCCGAGAGATCTGAAATTTTTTATTCTCGTCAAACGAGACTGAAACTCAAAACTGCAACTGGATTTGTAATCAGCACCTTGTAATTATCCGAAATGCGAGGTTTCAACCCAAAAGAATGATAAATAAAGATTTTCGATTTTTGTAGCTACACCCGCCCGCCCGAGAGATCTGAAATTTTTTATTTTCGTCAAACGAGACTGAAACTCAAAACTGCAACTGGATTTGTAATCAGCACCTTGAAATTATCCGAAATGCGACGTCCCAACTTAATAGAAAGCTAATAAGGATTTTCGATTTTTGTAGCTACACCCGGAAGATCTACAATTTTTTATTTTCGTCAAACGAGACTGAGACTCAAAACTGCAACTGGATTTGTAATCAGCACCTTGAAGTTATCCCAAATGCGAGGTTTCATCTCAATAAACAGCTAAATAAGGATTTTCGATTTTTGTAGCTACGCCCGCCCGCCCGAGAGATCTGAAAATTTTTATTTCGTCAAACGAGGCTGAAACTCAAAACTGCAACTGGTTTTGTAATCAGCACCTTGAAATTATCCGAAATGCAAAGTTTCATCTCAATAGAACGCTAAATAAGGATTTTCGATTTTTGTAGCTACACCCGCCCGCCCGAGAGATCTGAAATTTTTTATTCTCGTCAAACGAGACTGAGACTCAAAACTGCAACTGGATTTGTAATCAGCACCTTGAAATTATCCGAAATGCAAAGTTTCATCTCAATAGAACGCTAAATAAGGATTTTCGATTTTTGTAGCTACACCCGCCCGCCCGAGAGATCTGAAAATTTTTATTTCGTCAAACGAGGCTGAAACTCAAAACTGCAACTGGTTTTGTAATCAGCACCTTGAAATTATCCGAAATGCGAGGTTTCATCTCAATAGAAAGCTAAATAAGGATTTTCGATTTTTGTAGCTACACCCGCCCGCCCGAGAGATCTGAATTTTTTTATTTTCGTCAAACGAGACTGAGACTCAAAACTGCAACTGGATTTGTAAGCAGCACCTTAAAATTATCCGAAATGCGAGGTTTCAACCCAAAAGAATGATAAATAAAAATTTTAGATTTTTGTAGCTACACTCGCCTGTCCGAGAGATCTGAAATTTTTTATTTTCGTCAAACGAGACTGGGACTCAAAACTGTAACTGGATTTGTAATCAGCACCTTGAAATATTTCGAAATGCGAGGTTTCATCTCAATAGAAAGCTAAATAAAGATTTTTGATTTTTTTAGGTTCTCCCACCCGCCCGGGAGATCTGAAATTTTTTATTTTTGCCAAACGAGACTGAGACTCAAAACTGCGACTGGATTAGTAGTAATCACCTCGAACTTATCCGAAATGCGAGGTTTCAGCGTAATATAAAGCCAAATAAAAATTTTCGATTTTTTGGGTTCTCCCACCCGCCCGAGAGATCTGAAAATTTTTATTTCGTCAAACGAGGCTGAAACTCAAAACTGCAACTGGTTTTGTAATCAGCACCTTGAAATTATCCGAAATGCGAGGTTTCATCTCAATAGAAAGCTAAATAAGGATTTTCGATTTTTGTAGCTACACCCGCCCGCCCGAGAGATCTGAATTTTTTTATTTTCGTCAAACGAGACTGAGACTCAACACTGCAACTGGATTAGTAATAATCACCTCGAACTTATCCGAAATGCGAGGTTTCATCGTAATATAAAGCCAAATAAAGATTTTCGATTTTTTGGGTTCTCCCACCCGCCCGAGAGATCTGAAATTTTTTGTTTTCGTCAAACGAGACTGAGACTCAAAACTGCAACTGGATTTGTAATCAGCACCTTGAAATTATCCGAAATGCGAAGGTTTCAACCCAAAAGAATGATAAATAAAAATTTTCGGTTTTTGTAGCTACACTCGCCTGTCCGAAAGATCTGAAATTTTTTATTTTCGTCAAACGAGACTGAGACTCAAAACTGCGACTGGATTAGTAATAATCAACTCGAAATTATCCGAAATGCGGGGTTTCATCGTAATATAAAGCCAAATAAAGATTTTCGATTTTTTGGGTTCTCCCACCCGCCCGAGAGATCTGAAATTTTTTATTTTTGCCAAACGAGACTGAGACTCAAAACTGCGACTGGATTAGTAGTAATCACCTCGAACTTATCCGAAATGCGAGGTTTCAGCGTAATATAAAGCCAAATAAAAATTTTCGATTTTTTAGGTTTTCCCACCCGCCCTAGAGATCTGAAATTTTTTATTTTCGTCAAACGAGAATGAGACTCAAAACTGCAACTGTATTTGTAATCAGCACCTTAAAATTATCCGAAATGCGAGGTTTCATCTCAATAGAAAGCTAAATAAAGATTGCGATTTTTTTAGGTACACCCGCCCGCCCGAGAGATCTGAATTTTTTTATTTTCGTCAAACGAGACTGAGACTCAAAACTGCAACTGGATTTGTAATCAGCACCTTGAAATTATCCGAAATGCGAAGGTTTCAACCCAAAAGAATGATAAATAAAAATTTTAGATTTTTGTAGCTACACTCGCCTGTCCGAGAGATCTGAAATTTTTTATTTTCGTCAAACGAGACTGGGACTCAAAACTGTAACTGGATTTGTAATCAGCACCTTGAAATATTTCGAAATGCGAGGTTTCATCTCAATAGAAAGCTAAATAAAGATTTTTGATTTTTTTAGGTTCTCCCACCCGCCCGGGAGATCTGAAATTTTTTATTTTTGCCAAACGAGACTGAGACTCAAAACTGCGACTGGATTAGTAGTAATCACCTCGAACTTATCCGAAATGCGAGGTTTCAGCGTAATATAAAGCCAAATAAAAATTTTCGATTTTTTGGGTTCTCCCACCCGCCCGAGAGATCTGAAATTTTTTATTTTCGTCAAACGAGAATGAGACTCAAAACTGCAACTGTATTTGTAATCAGCACCTTAAAATTATCCGAAATGCGAGGTTTCATCTCAATAGAAAGCTAAATAAAGATTGCGATTTTTTTAGGTACACCCGCCCGCCCGAGAGATCTGAATTTTTTTATTTTCGTCAAACGAGACTGAGACTCAAAACTGCAACTGTAATCAACACCTTGAAATTACCCGAAATAAGGGGTTTCATGAAAATAGAAAGCCAAATAAAGATTTTCGATTTTTGTAGCTACACCCGCCCGCCCGAGAGATCTGAAATTTTTTATTTTGGTCAAACGAGACTGAGACTCAAAACTGCAACTGGATTTGTAATCAGCACCTTGAAATTATCCGAAATGCGAGGTTTCATCTCAATAGAAAGCTAAATAAGGATTTTCGATTTTTGTAGCTCACCCGCCCGCCCGAGAGATCTGAAATTTTTTATTTTCGTCAAACGAGACTGAGACTCAGAACTGTAACTGGATTAGTAGTAATCACCTCGAACTTATCCGAAATGCGAGGTTTCATCGTAATATAAAGCCAAATAAAAATTTTCGATTTTTTAGGTTCTCCCACCCGCCCCAGAGATCTGAAATTTTTTATTTTCGTCAAACGAGACTGAGACTCAACACTGCAACTGTATTTGTAATCAGCACCTTGAAATTATCCGAAATGCAAGGTTTCATGTCATTAGAAAGCCAAATAAATATTTTCGATTTTTTAGGTAAACATGAAAATCTGCTATAAGATCTGAAATTTTTGATTTTCGTCAAACGAGACTGGAACTGAAAACGGTGACCGGATTTGCAATCAACAGCCTCAAATAATTCAAAACACATGGTTCTATCTTGATAGACAGCCAAATAAAGATTTTCGACCTTTTTAGGTACACCCGCCCGCCCAAGAGAATTGAAATTTTTTATTGTCGTCAAACGAGACTGAGACTCAAAACTGCAACTGCATTTGTAATCAGCACCTTGAAGTTATCTAAAATGCGAGGTTTCATGTCAATAGAAAGCCAAATAAAGATTTGGATTTTTTTAGGTACACCCGCCCGGCCAAGAGAATTGAAATTTTTTATTTTCGTCAAACGAGACTGAGACTCAAAACTGCGACTGGATTTATAATCAGTACCTTGAAATTATCCGACATGCGAGGTTTCATCTTAATAGAAAGCCAAATAAAGATTTTCGACTTTTTTAGGTACACCCGCCCGCCCAAGAGAATAGAAATTTTTTATTTTCGTCAAACGAGACTGAGTCTCAAAACTGCAACCTGCATTTGTAATCAGCACCTTGAAATTATCTAAAATGCGAGTTTTCATGTCAATAGAAAGCTAAATAAAAATTTTCGATTTTTTTAGGTACACCCGCCCGCTCAAGAGAATTGAAATTTTTTATTTTCGTCAAACGAGACTGAGACTCAAAACTGCAACTGGATTTATAATCAGCACCTTGAAATTATCCGAAATGCGAGGTTTCATGTCAATGTGTAGATTTTCGACTTTTTTAAGTACACCCGCCCGCCCAAGAGAATTGATGTTCGTGCTACCAGCAAGTCTGATGAAAACCGTAACAAAGGGCAGCAGCCAGCATGGTCACCCCGAAACAGGGTCGTTTTTCGGGGTAAATATGCATGGTTCTGCAACGCGCCCCTCTCGTTTTTTATCGCCCGCGCCCGAATTATCGCTCACGCGAATCGTCGGCAGTTGCGTGTGGATGCCACCCCTCAACCTCAACTCACCCCACCCCTATCCACATCTATCTATTAGTTTTAATGCATACCACAGTTTCGAACGAAGAACAATAGCCAATTTCCTATGCGTTTCGAACGGGCAATGACTTGCGTTTCCTGGTGGCGCGGCGGCCGGAAAGAATTGACCTTGCCAAAAAATGGGACTGGAATGCGGCGTATATGTTGTGCCCAATTGAGGTTTTGAATAGTTTTTTTTTGTCATAAGTGGAAAGATCATATATAAGTTTTATAACAAAACTGTTTTTGTTTTCTTTTTTTTCTCAATAATTCAACAGCTATATCAAAATAAAAATGGGTTTTTGGATCCAGTACCGAAAACACGCGACGGCTCCCGAACCCGTGTGACGTCATCATGGCGGTCAAGATGCTCCTTTGACCAGCGACGTCCTACTCCGATACTAGATTTTAGATTCCCAACCAATCGCGAAAATACATACTGGTAAACTGCTAGCTAGCTAGTGGATTTTTGTTGCAATACAGTCGATAAATGAGCCTGTAGCTCGAGACGAAGTCTAAGGTCGAAATAAATATATTTTTGAATGTTTGAAGTTGAAGTCAGATTACAGATTCCAGTAAGTAAGTACCTAATCAAATATGTTTCGTTGAAAAGATATCCTCAATCGGAGGATGGTCCAGTAGTTAGAGAGTCCGCTAGTGGATCTCAGGGTCTTTAGATCGAAACCCAGGCCTTCCAACTTTTTTTTTATTTGTGCTTTTTGCACTTGTTACGCACATTTTTTCTACGATCAACATAAATATGTGTTTGAATCAAATTAATCAACTAATCTTAATAACGATTGTACGTCTAATTGATCAATGAACTGTGACCCAGTATGGTTGGAAGTGCTTCAATAAAAAATCTTTTCTCCAAACTAAATGTTTCATTTATTCTAGAGGGTTTAAGAAGTCGGCTTGATAGAAAGGACAGAAACACTCGCACAACAAGGTGTGAGAGAAAGTCCCGTTAATAATTTTGAATCGAATGTCACGTGACCAAAAACAAATACCTCATTTGGTAGTACAATGACAAAAAAAAGACACATCTACTCTAATTTACACCACCAAAATTATAATTCTCTACTACTGCCCAGTTCCGACATATTGATTGTCTTAATCGTCGTGAAACACCCTGTATTTATATCCTTTACATTTCAAGGTTTACCACAAAATAAGGATGGATCTGAATGTCACTTTCCATCCGTTAATAAATTTGATTGATAAAATCGAACTTCTGAAAATATTATCCGTTTCCTGCAAACAAATCCGAGATAACAAAACCTGATATTTTTGAGACACTGTATACACTTCGCGTTAAACACGTTCAACGTCTACTTTGCGCCGCCCCGTATCTCCCGGCTGACGTCGGTACACTGCTACCGGTGTACCGGGGAGACGGAGCAAGGAGCAGGCCGTTTTGATATTTTTGCGGAGTGATCCAACTTATATGTATTCCGTAAACTTTGCTATTTAGATCGCTTAAATCGCAAAACAAACAAAAAAAAAAAACAGAAAAAACAAAAAAATACTGTTTTACTCTTTCATGATTTTTTTCATGTGTACTATGTAACCATGCGCTAAATAAAACCATTGGATACACCAAACATTAGAATCTAATACCCCGAAAATAATATTTCCGTGAAAGCCACTAGTTCGTCACCCTTCCCTCCATTTGGCCACTTTTTCATTATTGCGGTTTTCACCCTCGAACCAGGCTCATCAACCCATCTAAAATTAATTTAGAAAACCGTTTTATTTTTTTTGCATGGAATTGGCGCCTATTCTTTATGGTCATCATCGGTAAAATGCAAGTCATCCATCGTGGGTCTCCAACTACCCAAAATAACGAATGGAACGCTTTGGCAATTTTTAACAATTGAAACGTTCGATTCAATGAATCGGCAACATTAAGGGGCCTGGGTAGACACATTTATACATATGTATATGCCATTTAAAACACGAACTCATAATTTCCCGCACAACTCACTTTATTTTCAAACTATATATTTTAATATTTCAGAAGGCGATAGTTAAGACCTAAATGAATGACAACTATTTTCGATTTTTCTCAAAAAAGTTTTTTAATGTGAAAAAAAAACCCGCAATGCAAAATCATACATTCTAATTTAACAACTAAACACGATATCAAAAAAGGCTAAATAGTTGCACAAGCGCTAGCTTTCTTCTTCAATATGCTCTTTGAGTCATTACTGTAAGTTTAAATGTAGCGTTAGGAGCTTGGAAATGCGAAACTCATTTTTATAGTGACCTTTGGACCTTACCATTGGACCTTTTGACCTTACCTTCTGATTTTTGGACTTATGTCCCCTCATCTTAGGCACACACACTGGAGAAAGGAAACATGCGGCTACGCCTCCTCGCTAACACGAGAATACGTCTTTTCTTGGATTCTCAATTTCGCGCGCTATACCCTAGACCCTTAAAAACAGATAATTCTCTTTTACAATCCTGTTCTGTTAAAAGTATGTAGGACTGCACAATTTTTTTTCTTCCAAAAATAAAACCGCTTGCTAAAACCCAAAAAAGCAGATGTCAAAAGGGTCGATTTTAAAGATTTATTTCAGCGGTAAGGTATGTAGGTATGTATGTTCGGGTAGAATCTTGCTACTCAATTTTGAAGCAGATATCTTCAACCAACTGAGCTGAAATTTTGTATACACGTTTAGTTTATTAGTATTTTTTTATGAACTTACAATATGGGTATATATCAGCTTGTTGAGAGTAAATCGAAAAATAATGTGACGTCATTCCAAATCTAATATGGCGGATCATCCATGATGGGGGAGTAGTTATTTTTTATGTACTTCTGCAATATTTATTTATTTGCAGTAAATATACAAAAAAGTGTGAACTGCAACTGAAGATTTGAATACATTTTACATTTACCGCAACAGAAACTACTAACAACATAGTGCTGATACAAAATAGCCTCATGGGTACTTAAAACTACCGGTAAAGAATTTTGGTATTCGTTTTGTTTTTGTACTATTTAACTATTGTATATAAGATGATAAAGTTAAACTATAATTTTTTAATTTCAAAACTATTAATATTTGGATAGAGGTCCAATAAAATGTTGCAAATTTAATTTTTTCATCTAAAAAATAAATATATATGTCAAAAATTTCTGAATCAAAATAATGTCAGGGATGGTTTTTACGTCCCGTGATTATAACGTTTTATCGTTTAACGATTCCTCCCTAGCTGATTTTTTTGTTTATCAAAAACAATAAGTTGTATGATAAGTCCCCTCAAATTTAGCCCTAGTTGTTTTTATAATTTGCCGTTGCACGGCACGATAATGTTGTAGGTCGTGCCGTGCCGTGAAATACCGCTGCGATATGAACCGTCGGAAAAGCTTTTATAATTCCACGATAAAATCGTTTCGGTCTGCTTCAGTCAAAGATCAGTCATGGACAAACGGCGGTTACTCCTTATTTATTTGTTGTATTTAAGGCGTAAAAAGAGACAAATCACAAGGAGGTATTTGAGACACCCGTTACTAAAAGTAAAATACCTCGAAGGGTCGTACTACACTCTTTTTGAGAAATTCAAAAAATATCCAGAGAAGTTTTTTAATTACTTCCGACAGACCGACAGACCGACAGACCGACAGACCGACAGACCGACAGACCGACAGACCGACAGACCGACAGACCGACAGACCGACAGACCGACAGACCGACAGACCGACAGACCGACAGACCGACAGACCGACAGACCGACAGACCGACAGACCGACAGACCGACAGACCGACAGACCGACAGACCGACAGACCGACAGCCGACATATAGACCGACAGACCGACAGACCGACAGACCGACAGACCGACAGACCGACAGACCGACAGACCGACAGACCGACAGACCGACAGACCGACAGCCGACATATAGACCGACGGAAACGAATTTTGTGGATTTGCGTAATGTAGATATCATAAAACGAACAAAAAGTGTATTATCTCGAAAATTTTCGCGATAACAATACCCCTCTACCTACAGGTGTGGGAAGTAAAAAGGAAATATTTACGCATCCAACTATTATTGCTTCCAAACATTTGAATTTGTTAAAATTGGATTCTTCAGTTCCACATAGATGCTTTTTCTCAAATGTTCGTTTATCTTCAAGTCCTTATATTACTTTGATATAAACTGCTGAGGTATGCTAAACGTTATTGGTTTTCCCTCTTCATCTCGTTTAGAATCGAATTTCGACATATCGAACGTCACGTCTTACTAACGAAATGCTTCTTTTGTTGGAATAATTAGTCACCTTCGTAAATTAGCGATAAAGTGTTTATTTACGTCATTACAAAAATACTCTGCAGATAAGAGAATAAATTTGCCACTCATTTAAAACGCATTTTTGAAGAACTGCACTATAATGATTCCTGTAAAATGCGTAATCTCTCTTTTATTGACTGGTATTTATCGCCAAAAATGTAGACCAGCATTGTTTACCAGGAAAAAATCAGAATATGAACATTAAATAGAATGTTCACGTCCATATTTACCAAGTATCAGCAATGCCATCTATTTACTCAGAAATCTTTCAGATTGTGTATCTCAGACAATCTTGTAAATATCCTTTTTTTAATAACTGAGCAGACCGCGCAGGCAGAGCCTAAATACCAGAGTACCGCGGCTGCTGTGAAAGGGTTATGTTAGGGGAAGTTTGTTAACGCGAGATTTGAATGGGCCAATACACGCAGGCCCAATAAATACATCTCCTGGCAGTCCACTCCAAGCCTTGGACACCCTAGGAATAAATGTGCGGTTGTACCGCTCAGTTCTTGATGTATGAAGAACGACCGTCTTAGGACGAGATGCAGCGGTCGCACGGGTACATCTGATAGGAGAAGTGAGCGGCGGAACGATAAAGGATAGCTCAAAGGAGCAGATTCCGTTGGAATATCGATAGAACCAACTACACGCCGGAGAGAAAGTGACTGAAGGTGGCGCGTTAAGGGCGGATCGCCAATTAGTCGAATTGCCCTTCTCTGGACGGCATCTAGTATAGACAGGGTAGTAGGGGCAGCAGCTCCCCAGACATGAGAGCAATACTCCAGGCAAGGTCTTACCTGGGCTTTATATAGCGTGAGGAGGTTACATGGTGAGAAACACTTTCTGGCTCTAAATAGGTACCCAAGCTTTTTACCAGCAGTTGTTGCAATTGAAGCGACGTGTTCGTGCCTGATCAGATTTTCTGTAATGTTGACTCCTAACAGCTTGAATGAGTGACTCCTTGGCAGAGCCTGGTTGTTCATTAGAACCTGGTGTTGGCTTGGGCACTTCTTGTCCGATAGCATACAATACTGGGTCTTGGAGGCATTAAATTTAACCATGTTCGTAAGCCCTCAAGCGGTAATGGTATCGAGATCCTTTGAAAGTGGAGCTGCCACTGCCAGTCTTCTGCGTTCCAGGTCGACCACAGAAATCGGTCTATTGCTCATGATGCCTGCATGCAGCGTACTGTCATCCGCAAAACTGTGGATTGGATTTGTAGTGCTAGAGAGTAGATCATGCAGTATTCCATTCTATCATGATATATGGTATCTGGGTTTGCGGTTACTGATCCAATCATGATAAGAGATGCTAAAGGTAGTATCAGACGCAGCTACTTTTGCTGCGCAGCACATTAAAAAACAACGCAGCATTATCTGCGGCAAGTGTGCAAGATTGCGGTCGCAACCTCTTTGTTGCAGTAAATATTTTATTGCACGCAGTTTAAGAAGTAAAAGGTATTAAACCGGTTGAAACTTTTACTGCAGCAGCTGGTGCAGTATTGTTTTGGCATCGGCATGAACAGCAAGGTGAGTACAGGCTTCACCATCTTATTCTCTTATTAATCAAAGATATTGAAACCGAAGTGAAAAATGGATTTTTCTACAGATCTCATCCAGGTCAGTATGGAACAGGGAGGAAATAAAACAGGTAATTGAAGCTGTGGAATTAAAGGAGTGCCTGTGGAATGTGAAAAGTCAGAATTATTTTAACAGAACTATACGATAGGCAACTTTGTCAGAAATTTCGTCGGAGCTTAACATCCATGATGAAGAAATAAAAAAAGATACATACACTGAGAGCTCAATATTCAAAAGGACGGGCCAGAATATAAGTTTCAGATTTGATTGTGGATCAGATGACGTATATAAGAGCAAATAGGAATTTTTTGACATGCTGCGATTCATGTTTCATTCTTTTATCCATCCACCCACACTTTAGTTTTTTCGTCTCTCCTCTTTTCGTTTATTGCCAAGGCTACATATAAATATGCTGCCGCTGCTACCACGTCATCCATTTTTTCTTATTTGCTCTAAATACAACTATGTTGAAAACACATACACGACTGATGCCTAAAACATACACAAACGGACTGCGTGTTGAAGCTGCAAGCAATCACAATATGTTGTAAAAAGTAGCATGTAGTGTGAACACCTCTGCAACTTCTAGTCTCGACCTGCAACCTTTGTAGGCAGCTGCAGCTTTCTTTATGCTACTTTCGGCTGGTGTGTGAACGTTTCATGCAACTTTTGCGGTCGCTGCGAAAAAACTGCGCAGCAAAAGTAGATGTGTCTGATACTACCTCAAGTGAGCACAAATGCGGCATACAAATCCCTACATGTTGCATCTAGAACCAAAGTATTTGAAGTGTACATATCACATACTGTTTATTTGATACAAGCTGTGTCTGATGTCAGTACCCTGCGATGTTTATTACCCTGCATATCTGTTTGCTCGCTTGAATTATTTTGGTGCTTGAACACGTTACGTTCGGCAAGTCGACAACAATTGGTGATCAGGATTTTCATATGTACAGGGTGCCCTAATAAGAACGAACGCCGGCAATATCTCGGTAACCGTTAATCGTATAACTTCTAGCAAAAAATATTATTAGGTAAATCGCTGGAAATTATTTTCAAATTCCCCAAGTGGCCGCTAGGGGGCGCAACTGTTACGATCACTCAGAAAAACGGCTTTTTCTCAAAAAATATGCAAGTAAAGGTATATTATAAATTCTACCATCATATAGACAGGACAATTTCTTTGTTAATAGTTGTTTGCTCTATCTTGTAAGATGTAGTAGTGGGGGATTGTCAAAGAAGTTTTTATCCAAATGGCCATAACTTTGGTATAAGTTGACAGAATTAAGCAAGCTAGGTCTTTTTTGGAAAAGCTATTCTTATCTAATAATCTGTTGTAAAAAAAATTATCCAAGTTTATCTGGAACTATCTGGACTTAGTAGCTACAGGGCGGTATTTGACATCATAACAATTATTATGTATTATTACGAAAATTTTAAATAGTATGCTATATATATTTTAACACAAATATATAGGGGACGAAATTCTTAAAAAGTCAGTGCAAGATTCAACATCCTATCTACTTTCAAACTGGAGATATCAATAAAACAAGTATTATGACAATTGTACTGTGAGATTCAGAAACAATTGCTGCCCTATAGGAATATAGCCTTCGTCACATCGTTTTAGTAATCATTCTATAGATAATACTCAAGTAAATCTACTAGAAATCATATCCCCCCCCCCCACCATCAAACGAAAATCCTGTGTACGCGCCTGCACAAAGGCATCGGTTGACGAAAATTACCATAGAATAATACACTCTGCCTTTCCGATATGAATCAACAATTAAAAAAAATAACAGGAAGGGATTCCGGCGCGACGAAGGTATAGATCATGTCACAGAAACGCAATTCGTGTGACCTCTGCCCTAATGTAAAATGTATATTTTGTCTAGATTTCTTATGTCCATTCCAGTCTATTCATTGTATGCTAATTATTACTTCTGGCAGACAATACGCTAATATTGCTAAATTTTTACACCCAAAAACAGATTTTTTACAACTGATAACCTCGCGGAAATGTTAATCAGAACTCTGGTTGTTCGATAAATAACAAACCTAAGTCTTTAAGATTCATACTTTCTCATGAAATTATTATTTGTATTGCTGATTATTCATATTGTAATGTGTATTAATTACTTTACTGCTAAGTTGTTCCACCGATTGTTATTGTTGTTGAGTCTTGGAAGTCACTCAATGGTTTTGTCTTTTTTTTTGTCCAAAGTTTTGTTGTCTAAAATCATCGTGTCTTCAGATACTGTATTATACTGTAGTGGAGAGAATTATTATTTTATATCTTAGGTACAGTAAAGAACAATTTACAATACACCTATCACGTACATAATCATCAGTAATTCCAAGACGTTCCCGTGGATGCCGGTAGTTATTGTAGATTAAAAAAATTAAGTCAAGTCAAGTTGATTGACTCAGTACTTCCTAAAACACCTAAAAACGAAGTTTGAGCTGTTTTCATATTTTTAGTTTTCGATTATTACTGCGCTGCCTCTGACACGATTTATAAAAACCATAACGTGTTTTCCATCCTCACCACGGTAATAATACTGTGTCTAAATTTTATTAAAATCACATTTAATAGTTTCTACGTTAAAAAATACAGAACGAACAAAAGCAATAAATACTCGTATGTGCGCAGCAAATTCTGTCCCATAGTTTCGGTAATAGGCAAGGCAATGTTCGGATGGACCTAAAAGGTGATTTATGTCGCTAGGTCTTCCATCACACAGGTCAGTGGACAGCTTAATATGAATACAACAAAATTTTCCGTTTTTCAACCCTCCACCCCAATTTCACCCCCCCCCCCCCAAAAAAGTCGAAAATGATCAGGAACCTCTAAACCGTTTAAAAACGAAGTTTGATCTGTTTTTATTTTTTTAGTTTTTTCGGTGTGAGAAGTAAAAATGCACAAATTAATATGCAAATGAAAATATTTGCATAATAGGAGCATTCTACAGCGTTCTATTCTTTCTTGCATATGTTTTAAAATAATTGAATGTTGCAATTGGACTCTAACAGGTAACTTTATTTGGGTCCAGCTACTTTTTCAAGAATTACTAGGGTAAAGTTAAATTTCAAATGATTTGTTTGTGAGTAAAGAGTGAGTCATTGACAGATCAAAGTTCATCAGTAGAACTATGAAAAAAAGTTATATACTATAGTCATAGGCAGCTTTAATAAGGTGCATGGTGCACAGTTTAAAAATACTTTGAAGAATACAGCGTGGCTCACTAAAATGTAACGAATATAACATATTTTTCACATGGAACTCCCTGTTTTCTAGATTATACTTAGAGTTCCTTACCTTTTTTAAATGATGTTATTATATACCTAACGTCAGTGGTTTATCTATAATACTTACTAATTTTCTGTTATCCTCTAGTGTCGATCCCCTATAGGGGGTGACATTATTGAACGCCCTCGGTATCATTTCAGAACCGCTTCCAAGTTTGCTCTTACGCTTAATACCACACGAAAATTAGTAACTTAGAGTAGAATTGTCAATTTGCATGTATGGGTATGGTAGATATTTGAGGCCAATTGCAATAGAATGAAGTATTTCGACACGTTCTGAATACTATTCCCATGAATAAAGGACTGCATATAGAACTGAATGTTGCAATTGGACTCATAAATCTACCAATACCTACAAACTGACAATTCTACTCTAACTTACTCATTTTCGTGTGATTTTAAGCGTAAGAGCGAAGTTAGAAGGGGTGACATTGGTACATACCAAAGTTGGACCCCCCATGAAGATGTATGAAAAACGTCATCCGTTTTAAGCAGTATTAACAATTTTTTAACCATTTAGTCTCAAATTTCTCATAAACAGCCCAGCAGAAACGGATGACGGTTTTTTTGTGTTATCTATCCGATCTATCCTATTTTGGGATTACGGTCATTCGGTTTCCTATCGGTGTGGGAAGTAAAAAGGATGAAAAAACATTTGATTTCAAAAGCATATATGTATGTCATTCAGTACACCTAAAAAAACTACTTAGTTTTCTTTTTTATCCTTATTTATTACGAAAATATAAATCTTTATTTTATTAATCTTCAGGGCTGTATATAAAGGGGGGTTTAGGGGGTCCAAACCCCTCCCATGAGTATGCCCATGAATGAAATAAACTGCTAAATCATTCAAAATAAAAGTAATCAAGATGCTTTCTACAAGCTTAGTGATTCATTTTAGTATTATTTAGCTTTTTCTGTGTATGCACCCTCAGTTTCTGCAGTTTGAGCAGTGATACAACATACACAGCTTTTAGGCAAATTAAAACCGAGATTGAAACATTACAAAATCAAGTCATTTTGGTTAATACATAAACCCCTCCCATGGTCAAAGCCTAGCTACGGCCCTGTTAATCTTATGCTTGTGGACTTGAAAAAAAAGGTTTGTGTATAAAATCAGAGGTACTACAAGATTTTAATAAAATTGTAATAAGGACTTCATTTATGTAGGAAAAGCTATAGGGTATTATTTGGAAAAAGATTGTTGGGGGGGAGGTTTAAGGGTTGAAGTACAAAAATATTTTTTTGAAAGCTAGGTATAATAGTCCCTTTGATACGATACCTTCTACAATACCATTCAAGTCTCGTTTGATTTTTTTTTTTTACGAGAATTTTACGTGGCAAGGAAATTCAGGGACACCCTGTATATATGTTACGGTTAAAGTATTTACTTTGATAGTTTATATACTAGCTGGATAGTATACAAACTATCCAAATGTCTCGTTATTTTGATGGAAAATCATATTTTTACTAAAATAGCTACGAATATTGGTTGGTTTGTATACTATCCAGCTAGTTTATAAACTATACAAGATATGCCGCTAAAGTATATACCACAAAGATATCACACATATTAACCAGTGTTTCTGGTCAGTTTACAAACTATCCCATTTGGATAAGGTTTGCACCTAACATCTCTAGTAATATATAATAACTAACTCATTGGTTAGTATGTAAACTAACCAATCCTCTTTGGTTAATATGTAAACTAACTAATTTTCTTTGGCCAATTTAACAGAAAAGTGAGGTTATGTTTATGGCAAGTGCGAGTGTGACGTGTTGGTATTGTTTACTGTCGTGCGTTGTAAAATTTGTTCAAGAACAGGTATATAGTTACCAAAAATGGATCAGCAACAGCAATTTGAAAAGTTACTATTAGAATGTTACGACAAAAAGTCCTAAAATTCAAAATTAATGAACGACAGCGATTATATTGTACTTCTGAAACATATAAAGAGAATACGCGAACAAGGACCTAACACTAATAACAAGATTCATTATCATGTAATGAATACTTATGATTTACAGATAATCGAATCATCTCATGTAATCTTATATAAAAGATCTATGGAAAGATTATTTTACGTTTGAGTTGCCATTAAAGCTGCCCACCAGATTTATTTTATATGAATATTTTGCTACACAAATAGTACTTTCGTTTGTCTTACTTATTTTTAGGTAGTTATAGCAATTGCATGTTGTATCTATGAATAAACTTTACTTTTGATTAAACATTTTTTTCTAAGCTAAAGTAACCAAAGAGGATTGGTTAGTTCACATACTAACCAACGAGTTGGATATTATGTAGTACTAGAGATATTAGGTGCATACTTTATCCAAATGATGTGGATAGTTTGTAAACTGACCAGAAATACTGGTTAATATGTGTGATATCTTTGTGGTATATACTTTAGCGGCATATCTTGTATAGTTTATAAACTAGCTGGATAGTATACAAACCAACCAATATTCATAGCTATTTTAGTAGAAATATGATTTTCCATCAAAATAACGAGACATTTGGATAGTTTGTATGCTATCCAGCTAGTATATAAACTATCAAAGTAAACACTTTAACCGTAACATATACATACATTCCCCGTTAGCTTAGGTTTAGGTGTTGGTTTAGAGTCTATTTATTTTTATATATAGGTTAAATGTAAGGATAGCCTTAGGGTAAATTTCTTGCAAATAAATTAAAAAAAAAATTAAAAAAGGTAGGCTCAGGTTGTAAACCACTGGCTTACAGTATCCATTACATTATTTTTGCTGTAACTGTACAGCGACGGCCGCAGCGGCTGCAGCCAAGCGCAGCGAGTCTCGCCGATCAGCGCTGCGATACGCACGCGGCTATAGACACACCAATTAGACTCCCAAAAAGTTGTCCTAGTCAAGTCTAGGATAGATGAACAGAGACAGAGCGTGCCGCGCTAGAGCGAGACGCACTCCACGCATCCAGTGGCGGTGCGGATACGAATGCAACTGCATTCTTCGGTGGAAAAATCTACCCGGAACGTTAAGACCGCTTTGTTTTTTTATGACTGAGTAGACCGCGTAGATAGCCCGTGTAGGCAGAGCCAAAATACAAGAGTGCGAAAAGGTTATGTTAAGGCGGCTCCTACGGAGAGCTTAAACGGTCGTTTTCACGTGATTTAATCCCAATTACTGACGCTCTGGTTTTCAATATTTTTGCATGAAATTTTTACGTGAAGTTTAAAAGGAAATTACACAGGGGGCTATCGAAGCATTTTTCGAAAAAAATTGATTGAACATGAAATATGATCGCTTGAAGTTGCCTATTTTCTTCGTCAACTTTGTAATTTTTTTAAGAAAAGCCCAGATTAAAAAATGAAAAAGTGCTTCGATATCACTCTGGGCAATTTCCTTCTTAACAGCATATGAAAATTTCATGTAAAAAGATTGGGAAATGAAGCGTCAGGAATTGGGATATAAAACATCTGCAAATCGCCTTCCTCTTCAATTTTACAAATTTCGGGCGACGCGCTAACATGACTGTTTCCATTTCTTTCTAATGTAGCGCGCACCTGTTTATTTATCACGCCCATCGTCGGTTCCTTTTCAGCTCCCCGCATCTTCCGGAGAAACTATTCCGGATTGTAGGAGGGAAGTTTGTTAACGCGGGACTGAATGGGCCGATACCCGCAGGCCAGATAAATGCATCTCCTGGCAGTTCATTCCAAGTCTGGGACACCCTGGGTACGGTCATACCGCTGCATGTGATAGGATGGGCGAGCGGCGGAACTATAGAGGATAGCTCAGAGGAGCAAACTCTACACGCCGCGCCGGTGTGAAAGTGGCTAGAGGTGGCACGTTATGGCCAGGTCACCGCGAGGGTGTTCAGGAGAACCCAAGACAGTTAATTCCTCACCGTGCACAAGAACTCGGTCTTTCATAGACCTCAACCTGGCGAATTGTGCGCTGAAATTCACAAAACCATCCATACAAAATCCAAATTACCCAATAAATTAAAGGTGATGATCATAGACAACGCCGTTTTTTCGCTGACTGAGCTTCGGAGCATTTGGAAGAGGACTACAAATTTGGCCGAAAATTCATCTTTAGTGACGATGCGCATTTTTGGATGAATGTCTATGTTACCCAACTGAATTTACATCTATGGGACAACGCTCACCCTCATGAGATTCACCAGGTAACAACGCATCTACAAAAAGTTACTGTTTGGTGCGGACTTCTTTTGGCCCAAGCTGAACGACATGGAGGTGGACGACATGTGGTTTCAGCAGGATGGCACTACTTGCCACACAGCGGACGTCACTTTGGACCTTCTGCATGAACGATTTGGGGGTCACGTTATCTCACTTAGACGTGATGTGAATTGGCGAAGATCGAGCGATTTTACTCCACTAGACTTTTTTTGTGGTGTTTTCTGAAGTCTTAAGTGTATGCCAGTAAGCTGGAAACTATCGAAGGGGGTAATTGAATAGATGTAAAACGTTTAAAGGGGTGATTCCTCGTCGAAAAAAAGATAGGTTCTTTCTTATAGAGAAACTTTGTTGGAGCATCCCTTGCTAAGATACAGCCTCTTGAAGGGGGTACATAAAATTTCTTTAACAATTTTTACCACAAGCATTGAAAAAGTTACAATACTGAAACTAACCTGACATTTTCTACTACCAAAAAGACACCTAGCCAGTAAATTATTTGGTTGCCCCATGGTTGTAAGGGGTGGAAAAGGCAACCCCTAAAATTTACTTCCAATGCAACTTTTTGTCTTGTTATCTGTTTACGATTTAAAATTGTTGGTTACAGCGATTCAGAGTGTGCCGGTAGGGTTGCGCTGTGCTATATATGTGTCACACGTGTTTACTTGTTCAGTCTGGGAGCTTCAGAAAGCTGTTTCGAATAATTTTCATATTTTATTTATTGGTGGTTACTGCTTGTTAGGTTGCTACGAGTCAGTGCGTTTACGAAACCTAATGCAAGTAGTTTGTTTGTGATCAGGCGAAAGTTAATGACATCATGAGCTTTTTCATCAAACGTTTTCGATGAGAAGCAAGAGCAGCCCAGTTTGGATTTTTTTTTCTTACTTATGGATCAGAGACAAACGCAAAGTGTGTGGATTACAAATGTAATACAAATATTCTATAACGAACTTAAAAAAAATCATCCAAGGGTGAAGATTGCCCAAAAATCTGGTGTTTCAATGCATCGAATTAAAAATACGGGAGGCAATAGCGGCGACACTACTGTTAGCAATACTACTAGCTACTAGCATACAAGTACTCCTGCAGAGAAGGCCAAACCTCTTCAGCCTGGAACAGGAACAGAAAGAGGAACAGACGATGACTGACACGGATCAGTTCATCACTGAGCTCATGCGCTGTTCCGTGATACCAAGCTGTTTTGTCCAAACAGGAAAATGCATTGAGTGACACCTGTTCCAGCCTGTTCCAAACAGAAACCTGTTTCAAAAAGAACAAGTCCCATGCCTATTATTTGTCCAGCGAAGAAAAAGAGTGATCACGCGCAAGATGAGTGAATTTTTGTCGCCTGGCCGTAACCAAGCTTACACCACAGCAGACCGCCTCTTGAAACGAACACGATGTGGATGGCGTTATAATAATCGTTTATTTCATACCAAAACCTGGACGTTCCATTCTACATTGAGCATAAATGTCCTAAACTACTGTTCACATTTTGGCGACATCTGTAGGCAAGTTCCTATTCCATATTGTCAGACCAATAATCTAATGAAGAAATTCCTTAATATCCATCCAGCGGAGAAACGGAAAAACAGGAAACAAGTGAGCAATGGGTGAGTTCTCGTGGCTTGATCAGCAAGCTTACACCACTTGGAAATGCCAATGCCTAAGCGGACGCTTGACACCGACAAATTTGGAGAACAGGCCACCTTTCCTTAAGAATCAAATACATAGCTGTTTGTCGACGCCTCCTCATAATATGGCCGCGGTCGTATTGTGGTCTAAACAGGTTTGCCAAACATCGAAAACACATGAACGAACATGAACATCACATTTTTTTGTGCCGTTTCTCTACTGGATAAATATAGCAGTATTATAATCCACAATATGTGAGATATACACCATTATTGAAAAACTATAAGTCGTTAGTGTAGATTGCTAGATGAAATATTATATCAAAACTGTATAAGATTAGGTTGAACGTATTCCTTGAAGGTATATTCGTCGGCAGACCAGGTAGGGGTATTTTCAATATTTGATTAGAATATGAAGCTAGAATGAATACGCAAAAGCAAGTTGGTTTCTGCTGACGTAAATATGTAAATACAAATAAACATGCTCGTGTTAAGAAACTCATATGGTCAAAATCCTACGATGGTCATAATATAAAGCTGGTCTCCAAGCTCATTCATGTTTTGCATAATCATCTCTCATTTGAAAGAATCTCTAAAGTCAAGATTTTGAAAACATCTTGGAAGAAGTGGTCGTGATTCAGATTCAGCGATTGAGGAAAAACAACTTCGTTAAATTCAGCGTACTTCAGCTTATTTGGGTAGATAGGTGGTCCATGTCTGCTAATAAATCTTATGTCTGGTTTGGTAATTTTTTCCTAATTTTATTTGAATATAAAAAATTATAATAAGGGTGTCTTTTAACTAGTACAGTCCAGAATGCAGCTTAATACAAAACTAGTTTTCTCAAAACAACAGATCGGTGGCTCACGTCACGTATTGTATAACACCGTCCATTTGTCGTTCCTGGAAAGACTGTTATCATCGCCGTCGGTGGTTACCGTGTAAACAGGTCTCGCAAATATCGAGAGCACGTGAACACCACGAATTTTTTGGGCTCTTTTTCTTCGGTGGACCGTGTACTCAGAGTAACAACTGAACATGGAGGTAGTAAACAAACCACTTCAGCATGGCGTGCTCAAAGTTATCAGCTTTTGACACTTCAGACCCAAACATTGCCAACTAACATGAAAATTCTTCCAATGCAACCCATGTTACAAACATTGCTCTGCACTGTCCCATCTCGAAAAACTGTTAAACTACACTCGAATATAGTACAGCAAGTCCGTAAAGCTTCACTACAGTTGCCAACAAATAGCGAATTCGATGTTACTGGCCAAGCATAAAAGACGCACAAACAAAACAAACGTTTGACAGTCGGAGGTTACCGTAAACAAATTGCAGGAAAATTACATAGGCGTTGCCAACTCCTCAAAATGTATGTAAGATAGAATTTGCGTTAATGATGAAGAAACATGCAGTGCAGTGCAAAATATCGTCTTTTTTAACGTAGAATGGAAGATTTCTGGATATACAATACAATTAAGACGATAGTAAGCAATTATGATTGCCGTATCTGGCGGTCGATATGACAACGTAAGAAAAGATGTCGGCCTATTAGAATTAGTTGTTTACTACCTCTATGTTCAGTTGTTACTCTGAGGTGGGTACCTAATGCACCTGTCGATATCCCTCCAGATTCTCCGCCTGTGCATCCTAGACGAATAGTTGTCCCCACCCTCGATCTAGCCGCCGCCGGTGCATTCGGCCACCCCCGCGCCTCTCACCCCCGCGCCCGAGTGCGTACGCTGCCGCGTCGACGGCCGGCCCTGCCTAGCCTAGCCTTCCGCCGAATGTTCCGACGATTTTTCAGAAATCACTCGCGCCTTTTCACGAAAAGTTCGTTGCGTGAAAAAAGTGCGCCGTGCCGCCGCCGCCGCCGCCGCCTCACGCCGCCGCGTCGCACGCCGAACGCTGCACTTGCGTACGCCCGCCGATTTTTCAGTTTTCCACTCGCTACGTCACCAACAGACACGCGCGCTCTACGGTTGCACTCGCGCTCTGAAGACGGGCGACGGTCGATTCGAAACGTTCACTGCGCGGATCGATGTTTTTGCCATGAACGCGTACAGTCGGTGACGATTGTTTCTGCGACAACTGTTTGGCTTCCCTTCTTGGACTGATTGTAAGTATAGTTGTATTTTGAAAAAATGTGCTCAAATAAAAGCAAAAAAATATATATTCGATTGTAAGTACTAGTATTTTAAAAAATATGTACAAATAAAAACAAAACAATTATGTTCGATTGTAAGTGTAAGTATTTTAAAAATTATAATATATTCGATTATAAGTAGTAGTATTTTGAGAAAATATGCGGAAATAAAAGCAAAAAATAACTCTGCCATGAAGGCGTACAGTCGTTGACGATTGTTTCTGCGACAACTGATTGGCTTCCCTTCTTGGACTGATTGTAAGTAGTTGTATTTTGAAAAAATGTGCGCAAATAGAAGCAAAAAATAATTATGTTCGATTGTAAGTAGTAGTATTTTGAGAAAACATCTGGAAATAAAAGCAATAAAAAATTATGTCCGATTGTAAGTAGTTGTATTTTGAAAAAATGTGCGCAAATAGAAGCAAAAAATAATTATGTTCGATTGTAAGTAGTAGTATTTTGAGAAAACATGTGGAAATAAAAGCAGTAAAAAATTATGTCCGATTGTAAGTAGTTGTATTTTGAAAAAATGTGCGCAAATAGAAGCAAAAAATAATTATGTCCGATTGTAAGTAGTTGTATTTTGAAAAAATGTGCGCAAATAGAAGCAAAAAATAAGTATGTTCGATTGTAAGTAGTTGTATTTTGAAAAAATGTGCGCAAATAGAAGCAAAAAATAATTATGTTCGATTGTAAGTAGTAGTATTTTGAGAAAACATCTGGAAATAAAAGCAATAAAAAATTATGTCCGATTGTAAGTAGTTGTATTTTGAAAAAATGTGCGCAAATAGAAGCAAAAAATAATTATGTTCGATTGTAAGTAGTAGTATTTTGAGAAAACATGTGGAAATAAAAGCAGTAAAAAATTATGTCCGATTGTAAGTAGTTGTATTTTGAAAAAATGTGCGCAAATAGAAGCAAAAAATAATTATGTCCGATTGTAAGTAGTTGTATTTTGAAAAAATGTGCGCAAATAGAAGCAAAAAATAAGTATGTTCGATTGTAAGTAGTTGTATTTTGAAAAAATGTGCGCAAATAGAAGCAAAAAATAATTATGTCCGATTGTAAGTAGTTGTATTTTGAGAAAACATCTGAAAATAAAAGCAATAAAAAATTATGTCCGATTGTAAGTAGTAGTATTTTGAAAAAATATGCGCAAATAAAAGCAACAAAAAAATATGTTCGATTGTAAGTAGTAGTATTTTGATAAAATATGCGCAAATAGAAGCAAAAAATAATTATGTTCGATTGTAAGTAGTAGTATTTTGAGAAAACATCTGGAAATAAAAGCAATAAAAAATTATGTCCGATTGTAAGTAGTAGTATTTTGAAAAAATATGCGCAAATAAAAGCAACAAAAAAATATGTTCGATTGTAAGTAGTAGTATTTTGAAAAAATTCGCGCAATTCATCAGGCATGGTATAATTAAAATTTTAATTGATATTTTTAGGACTAAATTGTAAGTAGCACTTTCATTTTGAATAAAATATTTGCTTAAATAAAAGCAATAAATAAGTGAATCTCTAGATCCAGAGTCATTTTAGAAGCAGCGTAAAACAATTTTTAATTGATATATTCAGGACTGATTGTAAATAGGACTTTCATATTTAAAAATATACATACTTAAATAAAGGCAATAAATTAATGGATCTCTTGATCCAGAGTCATTTTACAAGCTTGGTAAAATGAAAATTTTAATTAATATACCTGGGGTAATTGTTGGCGGTGCTTTCATATATAATAAAAAATATATACTTAAATAATAGCAATAAATAATTGCATCTCTAGATTCAGAGTCATTTTAGAGACATCGTAAAATGAATATTTTTATTTGTATATTTAAAACTAATTGTAAGTAGTGCTTTCATGTCTAAAAAAATGTATACTTGAATAAATGCAATAAATAATTGAACCTCTAGTTCCAGAGTCATTTCAGAGGCATGGAAAAAAAAGGAAAATTTCAATTGATGTATTCATTATTTACATTTTGTGTGTTTATTTATTAGCACTTTTGTACTCGCGTCAATCTTTTTTCGCTTGTGTGACTTTGTTTGCTTGTGTTTTCCTCTTGCAATGCAAAATTTTCAATCGATTTCTAATCAACAATTCTAATGAGCCAGAATTGATGCTTTGAGCTTATTGAAAATGTTTGTATAAATAAATCTTTACGCGAAGCTCAAAGCTCGATGAAGATGCAACATCAATTTATTTCTTTGGCTATATTTCCACTAGAATTAAAAATATATGTGCATATGTAGCATGTGCTACATGATGTATTTATTATATAGATTTTATGTGTTCATTTATTAGCACTTTTGTACTCGCGTCAATGTTTTTTCGCTTGTGTGACTTTGTTTGCTTGTATTTGCCTCTTGCAATGCAAAATTTTCAATCGATTTCTAATCAACAATTCTAATGAGCCAGAATTGATGCTTTGAGCTTATTGAAAATGTTTGTATAAATCTTTGCCCGTAGCTCAAAGCTCGATGAAGATGCAACATCAATGTATTTCTTTGGCTATATTTCCGCTAGAATTAAAAATATATGTGCATATGTAGCAGTTTCAAATTTTTTTGTGATGTCAGATTCCCAATTAAGATATTTGCATTGAAAACTCACACAGAACCAAATAGATAATACAAGTAATGATATGATAACAAAAACGTTTTTGGAGAAACATAATTTTATGACGCACTACAAGGTGGAGTAATTAGTTAGAAAATTAGTTTAGAACGAAAATGTGGATCCTAGAAGTTATATTAGTAATAATAGTGAAAGTTACATATGACGTGAGCCCCATGCTTTTCATTCGAAGTCTTTTATATTAATTGATTTTATACTATTCAGCGCATAGTAGAAATAAACGAAATCATAAATTAATTTGATTAAATTAATTATTGTCGATTCAAAATGTTGACTCCGCGAATCGCTTTTCTTACCATGAAGAAATCGAGAGGAGATCGAGGAATACCTTCATTCCAGAAGGTACCTATAGAACTAGAAGTTTGGATTGAGACTTCCCGTTTATCTGTTCACTCGCTTATGTTGCTGATAGCTCAATACAATTTTTTAATTAATTTCTAATATCCTAATAAGCCAGTCATGCAACATCAGTTCCTATCTCTTTCTGTTTGTTTGTCCAAAACACATATTTATCCATAAAAATAGAGTATATTTTTTAATAACAATTATAAAATGTCTTTATTGAGAAACACGCACATTTTTCTATAGAAGGGGACTAGAAAAATACTTTAAAACTAATATTTTAGATTTCTCCTTACTTCCAAGCCTTGTTATCTACAGTTAAGGTAAAATAGCATCTTCCCAGTGAAAATATGGGGCCAACAATCGAGGGTTAACAAAACAGAAAGTCAAACAAGAGTTGATTGTTGATAGTTGAAATGAACTATTAGTTAAATAAAATAATCTTCCCTTTGCGCTTTTTTTTATAATCCTGAAAATCGGATGATTATGCAAGGCATATTAGTACAGCCCTCAACCAGTTATGATGTTGTTGATTTTTTTTTTAGATAAATATAATTTATCCAACGATATTATATACCAAGGATGAGAGACACTGGGACAAACAAACAACTCAGCTGCTTACGTGTCAACCTTCACGTATACATACGCAAAAATAGTTTAGCATATACTGATAATACCTTGATTTATCAGTCTAATAATCTTTAGGTCTAAAAAATGTAATGTCTCATTTCACAGTTTAAGGTTTTTTATCTGAAAATATTATGTGGCTTATAGATAAAAAAAGGGTATCTCAAAATCTTATACTGCTCTATTATTTATGCTGTATTATTTATTTGTTTATTTTGTGTTGTATTACGCACAGGTATAGAGCTTCTTCGGGTAGTTGTTTTGATTGCTTTGCTACATAGCTTGTAGTTAACACCATTTATCCAAAAGCAGAGGAAGTAGTATAAGCGAGAACAGTTGAGTACAAGTTCAAAATCTCATCTTAACAAGACTTTTAGGGTAGGTTACTAATGGAGTATGAATTAGACATATTTTTAGACTTTAAAAATCGAGGCCCAAGATTCTGTTTAGGTATTTGGAGATCCACCATTTATTTTCAAAAAGAAATTGGATCACACTTGCGGGTTAGTAAAAACTAAAAATCTCATTTTTTGCGTGAGCTGTAAAGTGAATCTACCTGACTTAGTTTGTGTATGTTTGTTCACATTTATTGTTGTCATTTCGTTGCTAAGTGGCAAATAAATTTTTGAGATCTTCACAGAAGAATAAATGGTCATTTTTTTGTAATGTTTGTATGTTAGAGCATTGATTAACGTATTGTTAGGTTAGAGACATTCACTATATAATGCTGCCAAAGTTGTTCAGTTATTTCATCATCAGAATATGGGAAATTTTTTTAGTATAACTACATTTTAACCCCTAAATTTTTATTCGTCTGTGGCTGTTTTGCCTTTTTGCTTTTTCCTAGTTATTGAATTTTTGTATTGGATGAAAATATAAAACCACTCAAATAGTCACAGTTGAAGTACAGTAACTTCAAAAAATCATCTTAACTATGCGTTTCTCAGGCTAATCGTCGTTTTTTCCATTGTCTAATAATAACGTTTATTCTATCATGCGTCATGCGCAAATTTTTATGTCCTTAGTTTTTAATCGTGACCTACTTTTTAAAATAATTTTTACTTTGGCCCAGGCTACAGTGTTATTCTCCAATTTAAATCTCTGTCCATGCAGATTGCAGCGTGGTTGATATGCTCATGAAAATATGAATGATTGTATTGCAGTAATATGGCTGATACGTTCTTATGACGTAGCGACGATTTTACAACGAGTATGTTAGAGACTGGATAAGGTACAACAAAGCTATAGGATTCACATAGTACTTTAGAACCATTAGTACTATAACGTTCTATTATCAACAGGTGAAGGACTGGCGAAAAAAGTCGAACTTAAGGTGATACGTTTTTTGGATTTTCTGCTATAAATATACAGGGTGTCCCGCGACGATTAAGACAAGCAATATATCGGAACTGGGCAGTAGTAGCGAATTATAATTTTGGGGGTGCAAGCAACTTTTGATATTTATATAAATATTCCGTGTTATCTTTTGGTATTTATTATATACAGGGTGTCCCTGAATTTCCTTGACACACGATATTCTCGTAAAAACAAAATGTTCAAACGAAAACTGAGTGGAATTTGTAAAAGTACTATAGGGTCTATTATACCATGCTTCTAAAATATTTTTTTTGTAATTCAACCCTTAAAACTCACCCTCAACTTTTGTTTTTCAAATAGCGCTAAATACTGTTTTCTACACAAATGAAGTCTTTATATTATTAAAAATCTTGGTGTATCTTTGGTTTTATAGGCAAACGTATTTTTTACGTAAAATCATAAGCATAACATAAATAAAATAAGAATTTGCTTGACGCAAAAAAAAACTGATAAAAATAAAACTATTTGGATATTCAAAAGTTCTAAATGAAATGAAATACATGCTTTAAAAAACAAATGTCTTTTTTATGCTTTTTTATTACAAAAATATTACATCTCAAACAAATGCTCATTTCATTTACCTATCTTATGGTAATAACTACGAAAAAAATTGGTTTGTGGATGAAGTCAGTGGCACTACGAGATATTGAATAAAGTAGTGACCTCATGAATGTAAGACAAAAAAAGGATGCTATTTGAAAAAAAAGTAGGGGTTGAAGTATAAAAGAAATGTTTCGAAAGGCTGGTATGATAGGTCATTCGATATCTATGAAACGGGTACTTAGTGTCCTTTTTTTCTGTTTCTCATACGAAGATATTACGCCTCAATAAATCGTTATTTTATTTATTTTTGCTTGTGACTATGACAAAAAAATAGGTTTCAGTTTAAAATCAATGGCACTACAAGATTTTAAATAAAATAAGGTTTTAAAAAAAACCATTAGATGCTATTTGAAAAAACAATGTTGGGGTCAGTTTTAAGGGTTGAAGTACAAAAAAAAAATGTTTTGAAAGCATGGTATGATAGACCCTGTAGTACTTTCAAACTTCCCACTCAGTTTTTGTTTGAACATTTTTTTGTTACGAGAATATCACTTGTCAAGGAAATTCAGGGACACCCTGTATATATGCCTCCGTAGAACTCGCGAGGGGGGGGGTACACCCCCCTCCCCCCCCCCCCCCCAAATCCGCTACTGGATAATCATATTATTTTGTTTATGCTCTTGGATAGAGTAACGCTTATAAATTACACATGTTCAACAAATGTTGGTATCCTTGATTTGCTAGACGTCTACATACTATTTTAGAAAGATGTTGTGATAAGGATGTTTTTGATTACTCATTGGCTTTTTTTTGCTGATATCTCCATTTCGCAAAGCATGATAATTTTATCATGTCTATGATGTTTATGTATTCTTTTAGCTCTGAAACCGAAAGTGTTTTCTTTCCGCATACTTTTTATCGCAATATCGATTTATTATTCGACCTTGCTAAAATAGCAAATACTTCACTTAAAAAAACTCGAAAATGTTCTGTTTACTTATTAGCGTCAAGTCTAGCAACCAATCATAATCACATACATACAATCATAAGAGTATTTGTATGTATAAATATGTACGCAGGGAGCTGCTCACAGTCCATATTTCCCAAAGTGGTTAAGGGTCTAGTCTAGGGCATAGACGTATTCCCGTGTTAGCGAGGAGGCGTGGCCGCCTGTTTCCTTTCTCCAGTATGTGTCTGAGATGAGGGGAGATAAGTCCAAAAATCCAAAGGTAAGGTCAAAAGGTGCAAAGGTAAGGTCGAAAGGTCACCATAAAAATGAATTTCGCATTTCCAAGCTCCTCACGTTACCTTTAAACTTACGGTAATGATTCAAAATGCAAATTGAAGAAAAACGCTTGCGCTTTGTCACTGTTTTGGCCGTATTATGATATCTTGTTTGGTTGTTAAATTACAGAGATTTGAAGAATGTATGATTTTGCATTACGTGGTTACGACACAGAAGAAAAATTGCAATTTATTAACAACTTCTGAGTGGAAGCGGTGCTTCCATCGCTTCCATGAACCGTACGCCCCTGGAGTTAACGTTGGAGGATGGAACTTGCTTCAAAAACTGTCCGAATTTATACCTACACTTTACTTTTGACAACCCAAACATTCGATTCCCTTATTTTTTCAATGAATAACAAAGTGTTTTCTTTTGTCCACGATATCGTTAAAGCTACAAGCGCAGACTTGTCAATGTGTAATCTACAAGATTCCAATAACACGTAGACAAAACTTCAAGGGGGTTTCCTCCGGAAATAGCGCGGGCAGAAGAAAAATTGCAACTTATTAACAACTTCTGAGTGGAAGCGGTGCTTCCATCGCTTCCATGAACCGCACGCCCCTGGAATTAACGTTGGAGGATGGAACTTGCTTAAAAAACTGTCCGAAATTATACCTACACATTAACTTTTGACACCCCAAACATTCGACTCCCTTATTTTTTCAATTAATAACAAAGTGTTTTCTGTTGTCCACGATATCGTTAAAGCTACAAGCGCAGACTTGTGAATGTGTAATCTACAAGATTCCAATAACACGTAGACGCAACTTCAAGGGATTTCCTCCGGAAACAGCGCGGGCAATGAAAGACTAGTACGCTTTTCACACCCCCGCCCACCCCCACGTCGCAGGCTTAAATATAAATAAACAGATATTTACAACGCAGAAGAAAAATTGCAATTTATTAACAATTTCTGAGTGGAAGCGGTGCTTCCATCGCTTCCATGAACCGCACGCCCCTGGAATTAACGTTGGCGGATGGAACTTGCTCAAAAACTGTCCGAATTTATACCTACACTTAAACTTTTGACACCCCAAACATTCGATTCCCTTATTTTTTCAATTAATAACAAAGTGTTTTCTTTTGTCCACGCTACAAGCGCAGACTTGTCAATGTGTAATCTACAAGATTCCAGTAACACGTAGACACAACTTCAAGGGGGTTTCCTCCGGAAACAGCGCGGGCAATGAAAACACGGGTACGCTTTTCACACCCCCGCCTACCCCCACGTCGCAGCCTTAAATATAAATAAACAGATATTTACAGCGCAGAAGAAAAATTGCAATTCATTAACAACTTCTGAGTGGAAGCGGTGCTTCCATCGCTTCCATGAACCGCACGGCCCTGGAATTAACGTTGGAGGACGGAACTTGCTTCAAAAACTGTCCGAATTTATACCTACACTTTAACTTTTGACACCCCAAACATTCGATTCCCTTATTAATAACAAAGTGTTTTCTTTTGTCCACGATGATATCGTTACCCCAAGCCATGAGCGAAATAACGTTCAGAACAAAAATAGTTCGGAAGGTGCTGCAGTCACTTGACAGTAATAAGGCGAATGGGCCCGACATGATCCCCTCCATTGTTATCAAGAAGTGCGCACCGGAGCTCGCTCCCATATTTACCCGCCTCTTCCGGTTGTCTTACGATTCCGGCATTTTCCCAAAAGGCTGGAAAACAGCTTGCATCCAGCCGGTGCTAAAAGAGGGATCCAAAACTGATCCGACCAACTACAGACCTATAGCTCTGCTTTCTGTGATCAGTAAAGTGATGGAGAGATGCATCAACCAAGAGCTCATTAAGTACCTAGAGCTCCATCACTCAATCAATGACAGACAATGTGGATTCCGACACCAAAGGTCAACTGGAGATCTCCTGGCTTACATCACACATGGGTGGAGCAAACTCATCCAGTCATTTGGCGAGGTTCACGTCGTTGCTCTCGATATTTTAAAGGCATTCGATCAATTGTGGCATGCAGCTCTCCTAAACAAGCTCCCGTCTTATGGGCTCCCTGTTAAGCTTCTGCGGTTGGCTCGCAGACTTCGTCTCAGGTCGGAAAATCGCTGTCGTGGTAGAAGGCTTTTCCTCTTCTTTCCATAGCACCAATGCCGGGGTTCCGCAGGGATCGGTATTGGCTCCGACATTGTTTCTACTTCATATCAATGACCTACTCTCTAACACTACAAACCCAATCCACAGTTTTGCGGATGATAGTACGCTGAATGCAGGCATCATGAGCAATAGACCGATCTCTGTGGTCGAGCTGGAACGCAGGAGACTGGCAGTGGCAGCTTCACTTTCAAAGGATCTCGATACCATTACCGCTTGGGGAATTAAGAATATGGTTAAATTTAATGCCTCCAAGACCCAGTATTGTACGCTATCAAACAAGAAGTGCCCAAGCCAACACCAGGTTCTAATGAACAATCAAGCTCTGCCAAGGGTCACTCATTCATGCTGTTAGGAGTCAACATTACAGAAAATCTGATTTGGCACGCACACGTCGCGTCAATTGCAACAGCTGCTGGTAAAAGCTTGGGTACCTATTTAGAGCCAGAAAGTATTTCTCACCATGTAACCTCCTCACGCTATATAAAGCCCAGATAAGACCTTGCCTGGAGTATTGCTCTCATGTCTGGGGAGCTGCTGCCCCCACTACCCTGTCTATAGTAGATGCCGTCCAGAGGAGGGTAATTCGACTAATTGGCGATCTGGCCTTAACGCGCCACCTTCAGTCACTTTCTTACCGGCGTGTTGTTGGTGACCTCTCACTCTTCTACCGATATTCCAGCGGAATCTGCTCCTCTGAGCTATTCTCTATCGTTCCGCCGCTCACTGCTCTTATAAGATGTACCCGTGCGACCGCTGCATCTCATCCTAAGACGGTCGTTCTTCATACATCAAGAACTGAGCGGTACAATCGCACATTTATTCCCAAGGTGTCCAAGGCTTGGAATGGACTGCCAGAAGATGTATTTATTGGGCCTGCGGGTATTGGCCCATTCAAATCTCGCGTTAACAAACTTCCCCTAATATAACCCTTTCACAGCAGCCGCGGTACTCTGGTGTTTAGGCCCTGCCTGCGCGGTTTGCTCAGTTATAAAAAAATAATATCGTTAAAGCACTTCGTGGCTACAAGCGCAAACTTGTCAATGTGTAATCTACAAGATTCCAATAACACGTAGACGAAACTTCAAAGGGGTTTCCTCCGGATATAGCGCGGACAATGAAAACGCGGGTACGCTTTTCACACCCCCCAACCCACCCCCGCGTCGCGCGCTTTCCACCGCCGGCGGCGATTTTCGCAGGCCGACCACAACACACACACACACACAACAGGCTGTCGTGGGGGGTGGGGGGAGGCGAAGGCGGTGCTATCGGCCAATCCCTGCCTTCCGTCCGCAAACGGGACCCTCGGCGGCTAGGGGTGAGAATAAACTACCCCGACCGGCGGGCACTATCATAGCGAAAACTACCACCGGCATAGACAGACAGATTATACGGGTAGACCGATTGTGCGTGCCGCGTACGTTGTTGTGACCGCGCGTCTTCTTTGGACTCTCTGTGTTGGTTCGTCACATCTAGGAGGCTGAAGGTGCGTTGCATTTTGTGGTTATGTAGTTTCGGTGATTCAAAGTGGTTTTGGTGTTAACATATTAAGGTTGTTTTTCATGGGTTTCGGTTTCTTGTATTTAAACCATCTTCAGGTATCTATAAATTAATTGAAAATTGTGTGTATATAATAATAAAAATAAAAAATATCAAAAAACAAAGATTAAATAAAAGAATTATGAATTGTATAATGAAACTAGAAATATATCTAACTATAAGTATATACAAGGTATCCCTGAATTTTCTTGACATGTGATATTTTGGTAACAAAAAAAAGTTCAAAGGAAAGCTGAGTGGAATTTTTGAAAGTGCTATAGGGTCTATCATACTATGCTTTTAAAACTTTTTTTTTGTACTTCAACCCTTAAAACTCATCCTCAACTTTTGTTTTTCAAATAGCACCAAATAGTTTTTTCTACATAAATTAGGTCCTTATATTATTTAAAATCTTGCAGTACCTTTGATTTTATACACAAACTTATTTTTTTCGTAATATCATAAGAATAAAATAAGAATATGCTTGACGCAAAAAACGGGTAGAAATAAAATGATTGGGTTTTTAAGGGTACTGAATGACCTATGATACATATGCTTTCGAAAACAAATGTCTTTTTATACTTTTTACACCTCAAACAAATGCTCACTTTATTTATGTTAATGACTTTACGAAAAAAATTGGTTTGTGTATGAAGCACTACAAGATATCAAATAAAATAAATGATAATATAATTTAGGAAAAGCTGTGGGGTGCTATTTGGAAAACAAAAAGAGAAGGGTAAGTTTTAGGGGTTGAAGCAAAAAAAAATGTTTCGAAAACATGTATGATAGGTCATTCGGTATTCTTGAAAGACCCACTTAATTTTCGTTCTTATCTGTTTTGCTTACGAAAATATTACGTCCCAAACAAATTCTTACTTAATTTATTTTATTTATTTTATGCTTGTGTCGGCCTCGCCGGCCTAAAAACCCAAGAACCGCAAATTCATTGGACGATGGCCGCGAAAGCCTTACACAGTACATACGAAAAAATTTGCTTTTTATATAAAATCAAAGGTACTTAAAGATTTTAAATAAAATAGGGACTTATTTTGTGTTGGAAAAAGCTATTAGGTGCTATTTGAAAAAACAAAGTTGGGGTTGAAGTATAAAAAAATGTTTTGAGAGCATGGTACGATAAATCCTTAGGTGTGTTGTAAAAAATGCATGTCCTAGTCCATTAAAACTTATAAAACGCTAATTATCACAAGGGCTGCAGTTTCTGTTTTTACCTCTTAATCCACAGATGCAATGAAACTTAGGTAAATTTAAGTTCTTCTTCTTAGGGTGCCATGCAGATTCCTGCGTAGGCGGTCATCCTTTCTCTCATCAGATCATCCTATTCATTGCAGCTCTCTGTAATTCCTGCAAGTCGCTTATTCCTGCCCAGTGACGGATGTTTCTCAGCCATGATAGCTTTTTTCTTCCAATTCCTTTTCTCTCTTATTCCCCGAAGAATGAGACGCCGGGGGTGATAGCGGTTCCCCACGCATTATGTGGTCTAGGTAAGCTATGTTCCTCTTCCTTACAACCTCAAAAACTTCTCGTTCTGCTAAGCCAGCTCTCTGAAGAACGTTCTCATTTCTCTCATGGTTGACCCAGGACAATCTCAACATTCGTCGCAGAGTCCACATTTCGAATGTTCCAATCTTATTTAAGTTCAAAATATGTCAAAACATAGATCATAAAACCTTGTAAGCGACAAGTTAAGTATTCTGAAAAAAATCCGTATGAATGAATGAATGAGAAGAGGGAACCCTGACCACACTGAAGCAAGGCACGAGCCCAACAATAATCCTATGGATAACAACAAAGCTGGGGTGACTACATTAAAATCCTATTCAACAGCTCGTAAAATGGGATACAGTTTTTTGCATATAATTGTATAGTCATTGTACCGTAATGATGATATTATTGATGACAATACTATAACCCTCCCCCTAATTATGCAATCATTTTTTATGACCTATGGTATTTACTGATACTTGTGAAGGGAGAATGTCTACTCCGTAATTCAAAACAGAAATATTAAATGTAAAAAAAATTAACATTTGTATAAACTTCTGGTTTCTATGGAATTTTTCTCCAGAATATAATTTTTCAATGAGTTTTGGCGACACTTGCAGATAAAAATACTGATAAATACGCATTTCAAATCTGTTCTACAAAATGCATAGTTGTGATGCATACCACAACATCAATGCCACAACTTAGTTCGTCCAAAATTGCGTACTTGCCAAGGGTTCCGATAAGTATTTTGTACTTTTATATCAACACAACAATTATAGCTATGAATTAGAATTTCCTTGACACGTGATATTGTCGTAACAAAAAAATGTTCAAACGAAAACTAAGTAGAATGTTTGAAAGTACTACAGGGTTTATCATGCCATGCGTTCAAAACATTTTTTATACTTAACTTAACCCTAAAACTCACCCCAACTTTGTTTTTGCAAATAGCACCTAATAGTTTTTGGTACACAAAATAAGTCCTTATTTTATTTAAAATCTTGTGGTACCTTTTATTTTATGCAAAAAACTATTTTTTTTCCTAAAGTGACTACTGCACTATCTGACAGGTACAATACCCACTCGATTTGTCAAAAATCCGAGCAAAAAACTAAATAGGTATAAACAGACTAGGTACGTCTTGATATATAAGCCCAGATATACTTTTTATTCCGTGTCTCACTTATTTTTCAGTTTTCTGAAAAAACTTATTTGAAGAATGTTGTGTGTAGTTTACACAGTTTAAAGAAAACTATCATTTCAGGACTCACCCTATATACGGATTTTTTTGCGCATTTTGGGGCTTAGCGGTGTAGTAATACTAACGGGTGAGCCAACTTTAGGGTAAGGGAATCCAACATGTATTTTTTTTAAACGTCAAATCGTTTGACATTTCAGATGTCACATCTGACATCTCCAGTCAATACCATTTGTGATCATGTCATCGTTTGGCGTGCAACAGCGTGTTAAAGTTATTCAAACTAACTACGGAAATTCGCGTTCTGTGAGAACCACATTTCAGAGACTCCGAAGTGAATACGGTCGATTTGATCGTCAATCTGAGAAGGCTATACGAAAAATGGTGCAGTAGTTCGAGTAAACTGGTTCGTTGTGTGACCTGCGACATGTTCCGCATCGGCGTTCAGTGCATATAAACGAAAACATTGAAGCAATTCGTGAAAGTGTCGCCGACAGTCCATCCACCTCCATTCGACGAAGTTCACAGCAAGCCAACATTTCATATGACTCTCTGCGGCGAATTTGAAAGACGATTTGGGTGTCCATACGTACAAAATTTAATTGACGCAGGAACTATTGCCAAATGATCACGGAAGACGTCGAACGTTTACTAACTAGATCTTAGAGCGGTTGTCAAGTGACAATCGTTTTTACGAAAAAGTAATTTTTATTGAGTCTCAATTTCATTTGAATGGCTACGACAACAGACAATACTGCTGCATCTGGGGCGATGAAAATCCAAAGACGTATGCAGAGGTACCCATGTATCCACAACGGGTCACTGTTTGGTGTGGATTGTCAGCGCAATAAGTGATTGGGCCGTACTTCTTCGAAAAACAGGATCGAAAAGCGGCAACTGTGAGTGGCGTCAATTACCGAGCGATGTGGGAAAACTTTTTGTGGCTGATATTGGATGGCATGGACACTGACAACATGTGGTTTCAACAAAATGGGGCGAAGAGTCACACTGCAGGCGAAACCATCAATTTTTTGAAATCCAAATTTCCCAATCGCTTGATTTCGTTGAAAGGTGATAATGATTGGCCGCCAAGATCTTGCGATCTAACCCCGTTTGACTTGTTTCGTTGGGGTTACGTGAAAGGAAAAGTCTATGCTAGCAATCCCAAAACGATCCCGGAGTTGATAGACGAAATTCGGCGTGTATTTGGTGAAATACAATCTCATATATGCCAAAATGTTGTAAGGAATTTCAGTTGCACAATTATGTACTGCAAGAAGTGTCGCGGAGGCCATTTGCTCGACATTATCTTTCACGTATAAATGATGAAGGCCAATGTTTACAATACAATAAAGGATCGCAAAAGATTCGAAATAGTTTGAATTTTATTCGAAAAATAGAATCACACCCTAAATTTGGGTCACCCCATATATGATTACATAAACAAATCTACAATTGTATTTTTTTTAATTATAAAGTTTGCTTTTATATAATTGTACCTTTCATCGACTTTGATATCTGAAATTTCATACTTGAAGGTGTATATATACTGACAGAAACATCGCATAGAAGAAAAGAGGCTGTTTTAGTTTTACTTGACCTATTCCTGAAAATACCAAACATAAATTTATTTCAGAGAGGTCTCTTAAACCATCGTACTTTTGATAAGGTTACCTACCATACTCTAAATATCGGCATTTTCGCAGGAATTATCTAAAATTTCTACACTACTTATAAATCTCAGTCAACAAAATTAATTCTCGCAGACAAGATAGAAAACACTCCCCAGGTTGCTTACACGTGTCGGCTCAAGAGGGATGGCAAAAATGTGTGCTAAAATTAGGAACACCCTTCTGCAGACAGACATGGAGACAGGAGGTATAATCAAAGAAATGTGAGCTTGTGATAATGGCACACTGCTCTACAGGGTGATCTTCAAACGGCATATCAAAGTTTTTAATATATTTTATCTTGTATACAGGGTGACCCAGTACTCACGACAATGATTTTTTCGGATATTTTAAATGGAACACCCTGTATTTTATGTCATCTTCAGAGACTACTCATAAAATACTTTCACTTTTCACAATTAGCTAAACGATATTTTTGACAAATACTGAAAGTTCGATATATATGTCGCAGGCTTATCATAATATCAGTCTTATTATAATACGGCTAGGCTTTTTCAATATGACTAGGCGTAATGTAAAACGAACAAAGTAAATGAAAATCTGACAATATGACTGATATTTAAGACGTGTTATAATACGCCTGACGCTTCTTAGTCTTATTGTTCAAAAGAATCTGTATGGGGTTGTTTTTAGAATTGGACTGTATAATATCCGTCTTATTATAATACGACTGGCAGTGTGCTAGGCAAATTATGAAAATCGCTCATAGGGCAAAGAAATAAATAATTATAGATTAGGGTTATTTATTAGAACACGATCCGCTCTTACGCCGCCCAATTTGTCAGCACAGCTAAAACTCGCTATTAAAACTTTTAAAATTTTAAGATTATGGTATGGTATGGCTATTACAACTTCTCACCTTTGTAAAACTTCAAGTTCTTCATAATACTTGTCCTTGTGGACAAATACAGCTAGCGATTCATCACTCATTTTCAATGCAATCATTTGCACTAATATTGCACAGAGAAAGTGAACAGTAAGTCACAACCACAATAACATACAATTAGCCTGACAAGTCGTCAGTCGTATTATAATACGACGAGTATAACCTATCAGAATCCAGAGTAATCGCGCGCTATTGAAATTTGACAATGAGCCTAATAAGCAACAGGCGTATTCTAATACGCCTTAAATTGTCAGTCAAGTTGTGAGTTCCTCGATTATTTCGGCGATATAGCAATACGCCTAGTCGTATTGAAAAAACCTAGGCGTATAATAATATGACTAATTTTACAATGAGACTGCGACATATACAATACTATCCATCCTAATACTCGCTTTTCATATAAGAATTGCTCTCTAGAATTCAGAAGGTATGGTTTGGAACCTTAACTCCTCGATAATTAAATAACCCGTAGCGTCTCTGGTTAATTCACTATTTGGGAGAATTGCATTGTAATATACAGGGTAAGTTTTTAGTACTGGCGCGGTCGATAACTCCACTTCTGAGAAGATAGCGAAAAAAATTGTATATAAAAGTTGGAGCCACGGATATGCTCCTTGGTCAGAAAATATTTTGATTTATACAGGGTGATCCATAACTACGTGGTGATGCAAACATGCATTTTTTTAAATGAAACACCCTATATAATAATAATAATAATAATAATATTTATTTACTCAAAGTACAAAAAACAAATAATTGAAAAAAATGAGTAAATAAATATGTTAACATCCATAGAAGGACTAGGCCTGTGCATGGACGAATTCAGTGTTACAATGTATACGTACATAAATATTACAATCACATACTTACGTATGTATAAGATAAATATGGTAGAGATTAGATAACATGGCTATGAGTAATTTGAATGAAATTTGTTTATAAAATTTTAAGATTACTTATGGATTTAGTTATAATATGATTTATTTATTAATTCATGTATTTCTTTCCTATCTAGTGTATTCAACCATTCTTTAAGATATTTTTTAAATCGTTTAGTGGACTGTAGTTCCTTTATATCATTAGGTACTCTCTGATATAATTTTGGCGCTAAATAAATGTATGATTTCTGCATAATCGATTTTCTTGTTTTAGGTATGCCTTTTGCATGTAATTTATATCTTGTGTTATGATCGTGTTTGATGCTGTCTTGCTCATTTGAATTTTTGTGATAACGAAAGATAGTATGTAAGAAATAAAGTTGCCTGACATCGTATATTAGAGCTTCCCTGAACAAATCGTCACTAGGATACAGTTTTGGTTTTTTAAACATAGATTTTAGAATTGCTTTTTGGAGAATATCTAAATCATTTATGTATGTTGTGCATGCAGCACCCCATGCCAATATACCGTAAATGAGATGGGTTTCAATTAATGCATAGTAAACTGTACGTAGATGCTTTTCTGTTAAAATGTTTGTTAGTAATTTTACCTTGTATGAAATGAATCTAATTTTTTTTAATAGATTATTAATATGTACATCCCAACGTAAGTGTGTGTCTAAATAGATTCCTAGATACTTTATACTGTTTAATCTGTCAATTTTGATTATTTTATTATTTATGTTTAACGTAATATTACTGAAAGAAGGTAAATATCTAGAATAGGAAGTAAACGGTAAAAAGTGTGTTTTAGAAAAGTTTATTGTCAATTTTTTTTGAGTAAGCCATTGAATAATTTTGACAAAATCGTGTTCAATAATGTTTTTTAGCTTATCCCATTCTTTTTCTTTATACAGTATGGCTGTATCGTCTGCAAAACTGATTATTTTACCAACACAATCAATTTCGAAAAGATCATTTAAATATATATTAAATAAAAGTGGTCCCAAAACTGTTCCTTGTGGAACACCACACTTAACAAACATTTCCTTACTTATTGATTTTGCTATCTTCACGGATTGTGGCCTGTTAGATAAATAATTTTCAAGCAATTTATACATCGTGCCACGAAATCCAAGTCGTTCTAAGGTGTTCAGAAGTAATTTATGATTCACTGTATCAAACGCTTTTTGCAAATCAACAAAGATACAAATGGAGGGTGTTTTTTCATCTATATTTTTATAAATTTCATTCACGACCGTCAAAATTGCATCTGATGTAGATCTACCATTTGTAAATCCAAATTGATTTGTATGTAATAAATTATATTTAGTCAGATATTCCTGTATCCTAGAAGAGAGTAGTTTTTCAATTACTTTTGATAAGCTTGATATCACAGATATAGGTCTATAATTGCTAACCTCTGTTTTATCGCCTGCTTTGTAGACGGGAGTTATTATAGCTTTCTTAAATTGTGAAGGATATGTTCCTAACCGAAAACAGCTATTAATAATATGGGTAAATGGTTCTGTTATTTCATGTGCTATGATTTTGAGATGTTCAGCTCTAATTCCATCAAGTCCGGGAGATTTTCGATTCTTTAATGACATAATTATATTTAATACTTCATTGGAATCTACTTCCCTCAAAACAAATGTGTTTAGTGATCTTTTTTCGTTACTTTTTCCTATGTTCGGGACTGTTTGTAGAAGGTTTGCCAAATTTTCACCAATTTCAGTGAAAAACTTCACAAATTCGTCACTAATGATTTGTTGATCTTTTGTAACTTTCCCAGAGCTCGTATTTAATTCATTAATGGTAGTATCTTTGACTTGATTTGTTTTATTTGAAATTTCATGAATAGTTGACCAAAGTCTTTTCGGATCATTGATATTGTTATCTATTTTTTTTAAATAATATTCTCTTTTGGTTTGTCTAATTAGTTCTATGAATTTATTTTTATATCTATTATAATTATTTACATTTTCTTCAGTATTTGTTTGTTTCATTAATATGTAAAGTCGATTTTTTTCATTTGCAGATTTGATAAGTCCCTTAGTTATCCACATACTCCTACCTATTTCATTGTGGCTGATTTTAACTTTATTTGTGCTTGTGCTTATTAAATTTATAATTTTATCTACAAATATATTTGTAATTTGATCAATATCGTTCGAGGAATATATTCCTTCCCATGATTCTTTTTTAGCATTGGAGATCAATTTAGAATTATCTATAAAAAATTTGTAATTTTTGTTGCCTGTATCCGTTATTAGCTTATTAGATATATTTTTGTATGAGCATATGAATAGTATAGTGGAAAAGTGGTCCGTGATATCGGTTTCAAGAATAAATGGAATATAGGAAAAATGTTTTGCAAAGTTTTTAATAAAACAGTGATCTATGCATGTCCCGTTGATTGCTCTAGTCGGTTCATTAATGTATGATAAATAACCGTTAGCATTTAAGATGTCTAGGTATCTTTTTGTAATTGAATTTTCTTCCAAAATGTTGATATTAATATCACCTATAAGTATATGTTGGTTTAGAAGGTTATTATCATGATTATTGATGAAATTTTCTATATCGGTTAGGAACTCATGAGGTGCTAAGGACGGAGAACGATATATTGATGATATTTTAATTTTTTTCTTATCAAAAGTAATGAATAAATTTAGAATTTTGATCCCATTGTTCAACGAAAATATTTCGTGATTGTAGTTGAGATTGTTTCTTACATATACTATCACCCCGTCATTCTGGTTATATGTGCCAAAATTGTATAAGGTGTCATATCCCTGTAACTGAAATAACGATATATCAATCAGCTTCCATGTTTCAGTTAAAACAATAATGTCGAAAGTATGATCTATTCTAGTTAATAAAACTTTGAATGAATCAATATTATGACTAATACTTCTTATATTCATGTGAAAAATCTTGAGACTAACATAGGAATTTATTAAAAAATTATTAAATGCATCAACGTCTTGTAAAACATTTGTCTTGATATTTTGAATTTGGAAATTGTTTATGTATTCAAACATACTTAATACTTACTAAGTAGTTACTGTAGGATGACCTAAAACTTAGAATTTAGAAGAGTATTTTTGTATTGTAGAGGTACTGATAATACCTGTAGGATGGACAATCTGTATTTGTTGGGCAATGGTTGACATTGTGATTTTTGTTGAATTTCTTATTCATATATATACAATTGCAACACTGAATTTGTGCATGCTTACAATTGTCGTTGTTTTCGTGTTCGATGCCGCAATCTCTACAGATCCTCTTGTTCCTGCATTTCTTTTCTGAGTGGTTGAATCGAAAACATCTTCTGCATTGTGTTAACTTATTATTTTCATAAACATGTAGACACTGCCAGCCAAGAAGAATTTTGCCATTGTTGTATTCAAAAATATGTTTGAATACAACAATATATTATTCCATACTCAAATTCTACTAAAGATTTCCGTTCTTCCAATCTAGGGTGCTGTTACATTATACAGGGTATTTCAAAAGTTATGACCATTTCTATAATAATAATAATACATTTATTTCCGACAGGTTACACCCAATAACAGGAAATGCTAAACAATGCCAAGATAATAAAACTTACAAAAGTTGTTACATGCTAAGTGAACTAGATTTGTATATACTAATGATGGACTGTTTGTTATCTAAATTAATGTCACAATACTCACAGATCGAATTAAACAAAAAACACAAAGTGTAAATAGGCGACTTCTTCATAACATTGGTATTACAAGTGGGACAATAAAAAGTTGCTTGTTGTCTGCTTTCTAACCTAGGTATATTAAAATTGATTTTACTCAGCAAATAAGAACAGTCTACTGAGTTGTGCAGAATATTGTACAAAAATGATAAGCTAGAAAAATATCCAAATCGTGGTCAAATAATGAACGTAATGTATATCAGAATGTAATGAATCAAAAATTACTTTATTTACACGAAAAGATTAAAAATATCCTCTAGTTTTAAAATCGGCTATAAAAATAGCCCGCGACGCATATTCGTATACAGGGTGACGTAGAATGCAAAATCCAGATTTTCTCTTTTTTTTTTAAATGTAACTCCCAATATTTTATTATCCCAAAGAATTGCTTTTTATATGCTCTTTCATCTTTCTCTAGCACTTGTTGTACCTACGTCTATCAGTTTTCGAGATATTTTGATTTTTCGCTAAATTTAAAATATAGCTTCTATTTGTGTAATGAAATTTATTTATTTTGAGAAAGTACTATCGAATTTGTTTTTTATTTAACGAACAACTAAATTGTAAGGTATATGGTAGTATTGGATGAAGTCAAAACCTCGAGTCATCGAGATAATAAAGTCAAGTATGCTGAGGAAACCTGCTCAATAATTCAGTACTGTGTGAAAAACCAGCTTTAAAAATTAATTTTCCCATTGAGGGTATTTAGGAGAATCTTTGAGAAATTGCCTACTTGCCTCTAGAATATACCAACCAACAGCAATATCCAGATCCCAGATCGAAGGCACTCTAAAACTAATGCGTTTGAAAGATTGAAGAATCGTTTTAATTGGACTGTGTCGTTTAATATTATAAAATTGTTTCCTCAGCACACGTGACCTACATTATGTCGTTAATTCAGTATTTGACTTGATCAAGTAGTATTATGTGCTTATATTTTAGTTTTTTGTTAAGCAAAAATAAAATTTGATAGTATTTTCTCAAAATAAATAAGGTTTAGTAAACAAATAGAAGGTATATTTAAAATTTGTATAAAAAACGAAATATCTCAGAAACTAATGAATGCAGCCATAACAAGTGCTATGCAAAGATGAAAGAGCATATTAAAAGCAATTCTTTGGTATAATAAAATATTGGGGGTTACATTTATAAAAGAGAGAAAATCTAGATTCTGCATTCTACATCACCCTGTATACGAATATACGTCGCGGGCTTTTTTTGTAGCCGATTTTAAAACTAGAGGATATTTTTTATCCATCCGTCTAAAAAAAAGATTTTCGATTCATCACTTGCCTCATCATTTGATAGCGATTTGAATATAAAAATGGTCTAACTTTTGAAATACCCTGTATTATATAACAATACCCTATATTGGAAGAACGGAAATCATTAGTAGAATTTGAATAAAGAATAATATATAGGTTGTCTCATTTAAAAAAATGCATGTTTGCATCACCTCGGAGTTATGGATCACCCTGTATAAATCTAAATATTTTTTGAGCAAGGAGCATATCCGTGGCTACAACTTTTATATACAACTTTTCTTGCTATCTTCTACAGAGTAGTGGAGTTATCGACCGAGCCGGTACCAAAAACTCACCCTGTATAAGTCCTACATGCCAATTTTTATTTTTAATCTCAAAAGTATTCTCAGATAATTTGTTAAAAAAACAAAGCACTTATTATTCCTTCAACTATACGATAAAGTACACATAGTACATTCTGTGGAATCATGAACCAATTTCAATACAATAATGGTTATTTATAACGCTAACCTACCGCAATGAAAAATATTTGTAAATTTTTATCTCAAATCCTACGTACAAAGCATAAACGCTGCACTTTGAGCTACCTTGCAGATAACATTAGTCGAAAATTATCTTTTCTCAGATTGCTCTGATTACAAATCTTACCAACATAGTCGTATGCCCATGTTGCATGAATTAACGTAGGTACATGTGCTTTTTCATCATTTCGTCATTTACAGGTTGCATTATGTCTTAGAATCGTAGAAGCTATTGACTCCAGAGACTTTAACTAGCATTTAAACAAGATACTAAAAGTATTGTTTGGGGGAAAAATTGTAACAATCACCTCACTCTCAAACTTGAACTTTTTTTTTATGGTCGGCCTCCCGCAAAGGCTGAAATCCTATGGCGCTGGAGAAGCGCTGCTAGAGGATAAGTGTCGGTTCACGTTAGATTTGAAACGCTGCAGGTTGTAGCCGTCGGGAAACAAACTCCCCGGCAGCTGATTCCACAGCGTCGAAGTTCTCCAAAAGAAGAAATGCTGGAGGAGACTAGTTCGGGGAGTAAGGACCTCGACCTGGTAAGGATGAGCTCGCAGAGCTTCTCTAGTGTTCCTAGTTTGGACGGCCTGTGGTGTTATTATCTGAGAGAGCTCACTCGAACATCTTCCCTGATAGAATCTGTAAAACAGGGATAGGTCAGCCACCCTCCTTCGATGTTCCAGGCTGTAGAGATCCTTTGTGAGGTTAGGCGTATCGATTAGTCTAATCGCTCTTTTCTGGATAGTGTCCAGAAGCTTTAGAGAGTGCTTCGGAGCGCATCCCCACACATGGGAGCAATACTCCAGCGATGGTCGGATCTGTGCCTTGTAGAGCAGCAGCAGTTGCTCTGGTGTATACAACTTCCTACAGCGGAACAAAACTCCAAGCTTCTGGGATGCCGTTATAGCAATACTGACGACGTGGTCGTGCCAGGACATGTTATTGTTGATGTTGATTCCCAAAAGCTTGACGGAAGGTGATTCGACTATGGGGTGACCCTCCATTTCCACGGTTGGTAAGCCATCTTGAGACTTCTTTGTAAGTGTTGTTGCCTGAGTTTTTTGTACGTTAAACTGTACTTTATTTGCTAATCCCCACTCGACAATTGTTTTGATATCTGCGTTGATCTGTGAGGCATGCTGCTGTCGCCGACATACCGTCTCCCGGGATGATAGTGGCTTGCTGGTTCCATGCACGACACTAATGTACTGTCATCTGTGAAGCTGTAGATTGGATTGGATGTTATTTCCAGCAGCTCGTTGATGTACTGCAGAAACAGTGTAGGGGATAGGACAGATCCCTAAGGAACACCGGCGTTTATTGAAAATACGTCTGATGAACAGCCCTCGACTACAACAAACAGAGATCGGTCGTTCAAAAAGCTATTCAGCCACTGGCGCAGGCCAGGTGGTAGCCCATAAGCAGCAAGCTTGACCAGAAGTCCGTCATGCCAGACTCTGTCGAAAGCTTTCGATATATCAAGTGCAACAACACGGGATTCGCCATGATTGTCTATTGCTCTGTTCCACAAGTTGTCTCATATTGTTCAATGCGCTTCTAGAGTTTTCTATTCTTATCCTGATTTCTTTAGAACAGACACTTGTTCAATCTGTTCATGCTTCTCATACAGATTAATATTGGCAATAGGTTTATCTGCAATTATCATGAATTTTGTTTTCTTTGTGTTGAGTGTTAGTCGAAATTCTATAACTATAGTTGCATGATGACATACAAAAATAAAATTAATTAAATAATGACAAAATCAGAAGCACCCTGATAACAGGCCTCATTTTAAAGCTCAGTGTCTTATAATAATAAATAACAATAAGCTATTGAGCTATTGCTCAACAGTAGCAAAACCATTTGCAGATCAACATAATTATTCGCTTACAGCGTTCCCTCCTAGCTTAACCTAAACTTAAATGGACATTTTTTACATAATGATAGTTGAATTTCATATTACCACTACTGACAAAACAGAAGAAAATGGACAAAAGGATTAGAGATGAAACGTTGTTGTGTTTTTAACTTCAATAAAACTACTTGAATTATTGAGATGGCGTATCTCTGAAATTGCATTTGCTTTCCTGCACATAAACTCGATTGGAGTTTTATGTAGTAAGCTAGTCTGCACCCTCTTACAACGAAATGTGACATCTTGCCTAGACGTAAGTCTTAGCACAGAAACATTGATCTGTGACAATAGATCAGAACAGTTAATTTTGTTGTTCTTGCGGAATATACATAGGCAAGTCCTTCCTCGCGTTATCTAAAAGAAAAAGAATATAGCATTAGTGATATATAAAGCCGTGTTGGACAGCACAAACTTAGATAAAGCAGACGAAATAACATCCGGGACACAACCATTATCTCTTCCGATATATTTGCCATTGCCACTTTGTGAACCTATATTTGCTATGATTAGCAAAGGCCGAATAGTTTAAAGCAAACACTTTTAAGGCCAAATGGATGTCGGTGAAGTAATTTTTAGATAAGGGTGATGGGATATGCTCACCACAAAAACATTTGGATGGGTTTCTTGGAAAAATACTTTATCAGTATTTTGCATGAGGGCGTTGTGGGCAAGTCTGATAAAAACGCTGTTCGTACGGATATCTGTACTAAAAAGTCGGACAAAAGTCGGGATTTTTTCTAGAACTGTTTTTCTATACTCTTCTGTTCCGTTCCTTCATGAAGTGCATCACAATAGTATAAAGTTTTGCCATTAAACTTTCTTTTTCCGTTTTAATGTTCCTATAGAACGTTGACTTGGGGTGCAAGGATATTTTTCTATAAACTTTAGGCATTATAAAGACTTGGACAATTTTACACTCACCTTGCAAAAACAAACAGGTTGCCGAATGATTATCTGACTTGCAAATTGTGGTTTGTACTTGGGGGCCCTTGGCGTGTCGGATGGTACATATAAGTGCCTTCGAGATGGTAGTATTTGTATTGTATAGTACAAATAAATGATAATAATGATACTGAAAGATATGATAAACGGCGAAAAATGATGCAGGGACCAGGACTATTTCAAGCTGCTAGCTTCCTGCAAGTCACTTTCACCCGCCAGATTTTGTATACGGAAGGGTACGGTCTTGAAGGGATATCTCTTGAACGGCCTCATAGTATACAAGTTAAGGGTTTCCAAAACCGTCATCCTTAGAGTCTTCCAGTGATAAACGGCGGGATGTCCAAACGATGTCCATGCCTGCCTGCCACAGAATATTCCAAACTGGTTATCCTAGGACAACCTACAGATAACCTGTAGATGTCATTCTGGTCTTATCCCAAATTTGGGCGATACAGCTTTCTTTAGGATGTTCTAGGGGCCATAGGACACTAGCGCGCCGCGGTCAGATTGGTCCTAATCCCACGGTCAGAAGCGCGTAAAATATTTCGGTCACCAGATGGGCCATAGGACACTAGCGCGCCACGGTCAGATTTGTCCTAATCCCACCGGTCAGAAGTCCCTAAAATATTTTGGATAATAGACGGGTATGTGGACACCAGCACGCGGGGCGGCGAGGTAAACTTATGTCATAATTTTAACCGATTTTAATTCATTCGTCATTTTTTGCGATCTTGCTAATAGTTACTGAAGAATTTGTAGAACTCCAGTCAGAGGTATCGTTACTTTTGATTTGACCGAAATGAATTACTTTTTTACACTATTAAATGCGAAATTTTGTTCTGAACATAATAAGTTAATCTGATCACTATAATAGATGCAAATAAAGAAGTTGGTATTGTCAGCAGACCGAAATGTCTTTATAATTCCCCAAAAAATTTTAATTAATCAGAACATGTTCTAATTTGTCACAAATTTGATCGATTTCTTGACGATGTAAAAAAAAGTCCGAGAAATTTACCTTCACAGCTTGTTTTGTGCCATTATCATGGTTGTGCTCATTAGTTCTTTTAACAACAATCTCTTCCGATTGATCCATCCTCTTCTAGAGCATCTGTAGGCTACACCACGGGTGGTTTCTTTATCTCTTCGGACCGTATACTCTTCAAGGACTATTAATTTCTTCCCTTTCACACCTAATATAGTCTCCATGATGAAAAAGTAGAACACAAACCATGCAAACAAACAGCAACTAAGGATTGCAAACTACTGAAATATTTTCATTAAGGGTAGTTTTATATACCTACAGAAGCCGGATAGTCATTTAAATAATCTAAGAAGTAACTGTAAGCTACCGCAAGTCGTAAAATAAAAAGACAGATGAAAGTTCGCAAGAATAAAAGGGATGTGGTCATTAGGAATAACCAAGCTTAATTTTCTTCCGGCGCGCAAGTGACTGGTGCCGATGAAGGCACCCTTTTTATAAACAGGTAAAAATCAAACCGCGCGCGCTCGTGACCGATCACCGTTCTAGGGATATCGAGTGGTATGTGGGTTAAGTATCAACTATGAGTACGGCCCCTAATAAATTGTTCTTGTTTTGAATTTATTATCTGTTATACAGGGTGAGTTTTTAGTACCGGCTCGGTTGATAACACCACTACTATAGAAGATATCGAAAAAAGTTGTATACAAAAGTTGTTATTATGCTCCTTGCTCAGAAAATATTTTGATTTATACAGGGTGATCCATAACTACGTGGTGATGCAAACATGCATTTTTTAAATGAGACACCCTATATATTATTCTATATTCAAATTCTACTAATGATTTCCGTTCCTCCAATATAGGGTTTTGTTACATTATACAGGGTATTTCAAAAGTTATGACCATTTTTATCTCCAAATCGCTGTCAAATGAACGTACTGTATATCAAAAAGTTATGAATCAAAAACCATATTTTTTACACGGATGGATCAAAAATATCATCTAGTTTTAAAATCGGCTATAAAAAAAGCCTGTGACGCATATTCGTATACAGGGTGATGTAGAATGCAAAATCCAGATTTTTTCTTTTTTTTCAAATGTAATCCCCAATATTTTATTATACCAAAGAATTGCTTTTAATATCCTCTTTCATATTTGTATAGCACTTGTTGTACCTACGATCATCGGTTTCCGAGATATTTCGATTTTTCGGTAAATTTAAAATATGGCCTCTATTTGTGTACTAAAATTTATTTATTTTGAGAAAGTACTATCGAATTTGTTTTTTTATTTAACGAACAACTAAATTATAAGGTCATGATGGTATTTGATGAAGTCAAAACCCTGAATCATCGAGATAATAAAGTCAAGTATGCTGAGGAAGCAATTTTGTAGGCGTGATGCATAATTATCAAGCAGATTTATTAGGTATGCTTTGAAAAATTGACAGTTTTCATAACCTGCTCAATAATGCCGTACTGTGTGAAAAACGAGGTTTAAAAATTAATTTTTCCATTGAGGGTATTTGGGAGAATCTTTAAGAAATTGCCTACTTGCCTCTAGAATATATCAACTATGAACAGCAATGTACAGAAGGGAGGCACTCTAAAACTAATGCGTTTGAAAGAATGAAGAATCGTTTTATTTGGACCGTATCGTTTAATGTTTCATAGCCTACCTGATAGATCTGCTTGATAATTATGCATGACGTCTACAAAATTGTTTCCTCAGCACACTTGACCTATATTACCTCGTTAATCCAGTGTTTTGACTTGATCAAGTACTATTATGGCCTTATATTTTAGCTGTTTGTTAAGCAAAACTAAAATTTGATAGTGTTTTTTCTAAATAAATGAATTTTAGTAAACAAATAGAAGGTATATTTAAAATTTGTAGAAATATCGAAATATCTCAGAAACTAATGATTTGAGCCATAACAAGTGCTATACAAAGATGAAAGAGCATATTAAAGGTAATTCTTTGGTATAATAAAATATTGGGGGTTACATTTAAAAAAAGAGAGAAAATCTAGATTTTGCATTCTGGATTGCCCTGTATACCAATATGCGTCGCGGGCTTTTCTTATAGTCGATTTCAAAACCAGATGATATTTTTTATCCATCCGTGTAAAAGAAATGATTTTTGATTCATCGCTTTTTGATATACAGTACGTTCATTTGGCAGCGATTTGGATATAAAGATGGGCATTACTTTTGAAATACCCTGTATAATGTAACAAAGCCGCATATTGGAGAAACGGAAATCATTAGTAGAATTTGAATATAGAATAATATATAGGGTGTCTCATTTAAAAAAATGCATGTCTGCATCACCACGTAGTTAGGGATCACCCTGTATAAATCAAAATATTTTCTGAGCAAGGAGCTTATCCGTGGATACAACTTTTATATACAACTTTTTTCGATATCTTCTATAGTAGTGGTGTTATCGACCGAGCCGGTACTAAAAACTCACCCTGTATTTTCATCTTGCCAACTAGTGAGTAAGTAAATAAATGCCCGATTACCATTCCTTTTTCTTCCAGCAGCATCATCAGCTTGCCGCCTGCACAGCATCGGCCGCCACGCAGGCTGCCATCCTGCCTCCGCCATGTCCGTCCTGTCACAGCAGCAGCTGCAGCTGCAACAGCAACAGCAGTACTGCCTGCGTTGGAACAACCATCGTACCAACCTGCTCGCCTGCTTCGAAGATCTCCTACACAACGAGGACTTCACCGACGTGACACTCGTCTGCGACGGTAAGGGCCGGTTTCACAATAATGAGTTAACTCAAGGTTGTGTGTTGACCGGAGGTTAACCCTAGATGTCATGTTTCACAAATGGTGGTTTTCGATTTTACTTGAGGTTAACTCTGAGTTAACTTGACCCCAAGAAATTCTTGAGTTAACCCCAGGTTTAGGATGACGCATGCACATTAGGTTATGTCACTTTGGCTTTGCTACTTGCTAGGCGTTTGGAGTTTCATATTTCATCGTTTTTACCTTAACGCTTTCCATCGTTCTTTTTATTTGAAATAGATGGTTATGATGTAAATGCGTATACGAGTGATGAAGAAGCAATGAGACCAAGAATATTTCGACCTAGAGTCAATTATTTTGAGGAATATGTTGACCATGACTCCTTGGTCTTTTTTAAATTTTTGTATTTTTCTTTCAGCACCTTTACAGAATTGCGGCTATTATTTGCACACTTGCAATTAAATTCTTCTCCTATCTTTTCCCAGGCGTTGTCTTTTTCACGCCATGTTGTTGCACCTTTTGTTTGGCATTCTATTACATGCCTGTACTTTTCTACTAACGAAATGAACAGATATTCTTCATCTTTTCAAAAGTTGTTCGCTCATGCTGACACACGGGTACATGCACGGCTATTATTTGAAAAAGGCCCCAGAAACAACTACAGCACCAAGCAGTCAAAACACCAACCCAACCTAAAAATATTTTAAATCTATGCCAAACATCAAATAACTGTGAATGAAATGAAAAAACGTCAGTGGAAAAAACCAAAATGAGGTTGGAAATCGCATGGAACTGGCAACTCAATGAACTCATTCTTTGACAGTCTTGTCAGAAAAACACAAAGCACCAGCACGAAACACCTAACGAAGAAAATAAGAAGAAGAAGAATTTTAAATATCGCGGACACAGTACCACCAACCTCTAAAAATAAAATACAACTCGCGGTCAGTGACCCCACGTCATTTTATGATTGTGAAACAAGAGGCGTGCCATTGTTCGAGTTAACTCGCAGGTCGAGGTTAGTAAACCGTCAGAGTGACCACTGATTGTGGAACTGGGCCTAAGAGATTGCCAATTACCGTCAACCTTGAGAATAGAGAATTTTGAGCTGTAACTAAATAACTGGGCCATACACACACCCAGACATTGTACAACCGATCCTTGAGCTCAGGTTAAGCTAAATGATTCATCATAGCACATCACCTTCCAGCACAGAAAACATGATACAACTGATACCGGCTGAGAACTGACCCAAAATGAAGCTTTTGTTTTTCGTAAGAACAGTATAGTTACTAAATATAAAATATTACATCGATGTCTTAGGCGCTAAAAAATGAAACCTTACCGGTTATTCCAAATAACTGTAGTTAAACCTTTTTCTGAGAATAGGGTACTTGCAGAGGTCGTGAAATCGTCTCGGGAGTATACATAGTGTAAAGAAAACCATATCAAGAAGCAGTAGGAAACAAAAAACATGATTTTACTGACGGCCAAAAAAAGATATTTGCAGAATAAAATAAGGATATATTCAAATTTTTCCACGTGACTTAAAACAAGGGCTGACGTCACAGGTATCTTATCGATATCGACAATCGATACTGCTACAGCGCGGGTCAGTGAGATTCAACTGTAAACTAGAGATGATCTGAATTCTTTAACAATGCGACTCAATTTATTGATACTTAAATATATTTGAAACATGCAATTAACCCACTAGCATTTTCGTTGAAATACATTTTTATATCTGATAGGTATCACAGTTCATCCTGTTTGTGACCGAGATTCGCAACTAATCGAAACCATCATTTTATTTCGGCACATCCCATTATGAATGAATCCAAAGATAGAATCTAATTCAAGCCCATCCCTACAAAGTGAACTACTAATCTAGCCCTACTTTTATTCTTTTGACTTTTGTATTATACTTTTGCGTGTAACTGTGTTTTGTGGTTATAATGATCAATGTCAAAATGTTAGGTTAGCACTGGCTATCGATATCGAATATCAATACTTTACATCTCATCACTATAGGATATCACTGACGTCGTTGTTTGCGCGGCATCTTCCGGCATTGAAATAATTTTTTTAATATCTCTTACAGCCGATTCCAAAAAACCAAACTAGTGATTTTGTCATGTTTACTAGGCTCTAAGGAACGCGTAAACGACATAATATTTTTTTCTGCAAGTACCCTATTTTCTACTCTCTCTAATGACAGCAAAATCCACCTCGTATAAATATCCCCGTCGACCATACAAGTCCTGTCAAGTACCTTGTCAGTTTTCTGTGGAACCATATGAATAGGCAGAAACAGGGTCAACTGTAGCTAACTTATGGAGAAAACTAAGTTCACCCAACATACTCGGCTGCATAAAGTTCTGGATAGCTGTCAAGTTCATACGATTAGTACAAAATTAGGTTCCAATCGTTTTTGATTTGCTCAACTCAGTTTAATTCAAAAAGGTTTTTTAATGTAAAAGTTAGCTTAATATCGTAGTCGTATCAGTATTCTGTTTATCACTTGGTATCATTTATTTATTTAACGTTGGGCAATGAAGCTTAACAATTAAATTTTCATAAAAATTCAACAAACAAAAATAATTCTTCTATGAATTTTTACCGGTTTTAATGTTATAATTATCTTCTTGAACAAAACTAAAAATAATAATCAATAAATACTTTTACAATAAATAATCTGTAAATAGAATTATTTTATATAAGAACTGACACCTTAAGCAAACAAAAATAAAATTAAATATTTTATTTTAATAAATTAGTATAAGACTGAATATTCGCATTCGCCAATGTTGGTAGCAGATATTCGCATTTACATCCACAGATGATCGGATTATAACCTAAAATTAACAGTTTTCGTTAATGTCATTTGAATTGAGTGGATAAAAAGAACACGTGAACTGAGTGAGGTTAAGTAAGCTGAGATTATCTGACATTTTGTGTGAAACGAATGCGGCTTAAAACTGAGGAGCTGTACCTATATATGTAATTCTTGAATTTTTGCCTACGGTATTTGTAAACAAGTTTCATTGAATCAGATCAGCACTTTTTGATTTTTTGACCATTGTTTTGCAGCCACTGATTGACTAGTTTTGGTAATACAAAATGCTTTCCATTCTTGACACAATAACAGTACTGTTAATGTTTCGTATACATCATTCCAGTTCTTTACGAATTTCAAAACAATCAAGAATAGACCGACCGACAGACATAGCTAAAAGTGGTGAATGTGCATATACGGTAACACCTAAAAGCACACGCATTTCATTAATTTATTCTTGGGTGGTGCTAAAAATATTTAAACAAATACCTACTGTATGCGAAATACTTTGAAAACTTTAGCCAGTACTTATGCAAAACAGAAAACATCTCAAAGCATCTTATTTCATCCAGATAGAGCCATGTATACCCTGAAGAAAAGAAGTTAACTTGAAGCGATAAAACTTAATTAGGGGCATCCACTAATTGACACAGAATGTATATTTTTTAATATTAAAGATCACAGGAAATCATATAAAACTTAAAGAGACCCAAAGTTTCGATCGACATATATAAATTTGATTTTCGGAAAGATTTTTTTTTATCAAGTTGAACTAGTTGAAGTGGCCAGATATAGTATACCCTAAAACGAACGAAAAATTTGCAAGTTTATTGATTTAATATCATCATTAGTCAAAATTATGTTCATCTACATTGTAGTTCATTTGCCTTCGAGGTGGAAATACTTGTAATTCGTTAATACAAATAAATTGAAATTGAAATAAATTGAAGTTAGCATATTTTGATAAACTGATGTCTTTTTTCCAGGTGGTGCTCCCGTCAAGTGCCATCGCATGGTTCTGGCAGCTTGTTCGCCTTACTTCCAGCATTTGTTCATTGACTTGCCATGCAAACATCCTGTTGTTGTGCTCAAAGATGTAAAATATACCGAAATCAAGGCTATACTGGAGTACATGTATAAAGGAGAGGTAAGTTTTTGCATTACTATTACTAAGGTTCATTTTTTTTCATCTGACACTGAATACTGCACAAACGTATTTTGTCTACGTCCTACCGGATAAGTCACAAGAAGAGCAATTTTAAACATTGCTGAAAAATCTATTATGAAAACTTCAAACTCCTAATTCGCAGATTCTCAAAAATATTAAGAGATCAAAATATGTATATACAAAACATGGATAATTAAGAATTAAAACCATCAAAGCAGAATGAATTGACTGTATACCTAAAAGTGCAGGCTTACAGGATATGTAGATGAAAAAGGATCAGTTTGATGAACATTCTTGACCCAAAATATAACGAAGAAGTATACCAACAGAAATCTATGATAATCCAGTATAAAAAGCAGGATTGCTTTTGTGAACACTATTCGTTTTTTACTCATTTAAGAAAGGTGCAAATTGTGCACTAAAAATTAATATGTCAACAAATTTTACTACATTCTATTGATTCGGGACTAATTAGTCTATACAGAGTGTGATAATAACTAAATAAGTGTAAAACATTTAAGCATTGATTAAAGTAAATACCTTAATCAATGATTTAAGGGGGTGATTCCTCATCGAAAAAAAGATAGGAACTTTCATATAAAGAAACTTCATTGGAGCATCCCTTGTTAAAGGAGGTACATAAAATTTATTTAACAATATTTTTTCACAGGCACTAAAAAAGTTACAATATTGAAATTAACCTGACATTTTCTACTACCAAAAAGACACCAGCCAGTAATTTATTTGGTTTACCCCATAGTAGTTAAGGGTGGAAAACGCAACCCCTAAAATTTATTTCCAATGGAACTTCTTGTCTTATTATTTGTTTACCATTAAAAATGTATTTCCGATAGCCTGTTTCATTCTAAGTAAAAAATGTCTCTTGAATTTTTTGTACAAAATAAACCAGCTCGCAGCAAAAAATTATTTTACGATATGGCGATATGTATCTTGTTCGTAAAATAATTTTTTGCTGCGAACTTGTTTATTTTGCACGAAAAAATCAAGAGACATGTTTTGTTTAGAATTAAACAGGCCATCGGAAATAAATTTTTAAATAGTGAACAAATAATAAACACAAAAAGTTGCATTGAAAATAAATTTTAGGGGTTGCGTTTTCCACCCCTTACAACCAAGGGGTAAACCAAATAAATTACTGGCTAAGTCTATCAGAACATCAGTTTGTTGTTTCAAAATTTGCTAACAAAAGGTACAAAAATTAAGTCCTGTTTTTAGATTCTGCCTCAATAAATATTAAAATAATAGAACTGTTGATTATTCCCGAGAATAATCATAACACGAAAATCCGCATATTCATCATGCTTGTCTTCAAAAAGCGCTATATCCAAACTTTTTCATCAAAATCTGCTATGTCCATTAAAAAAAGTTAAATAACAGCCAAATCCACTGACACTTAGGTTAATCCTTCAAGTATAGAATCGTTAATATGCTACATAGTACTTACATAAAGCAAGAAACCCAGTAACACTAAAATAAATTGACTTACACGTTTTTCTTATTTCCTAAGAAATTCAAGATTTTGGAGATAGCGGATTCTGATTCTAGACCCCTCATATGTTTGATGTTTCAGTTTGCCAGGTATAAAGCCCTACATACATAAGCAACATAAATTGATTAACATAATTATTGATGATTACTGCTATTTTTTATTCACCTCTAATTATGTTACTTCCAACAATTTAGGCGTAATATGATCTACCTTACCTTACTGCCTACACTAGGAGTCGTATTAAAAAATGGTGGAGTATTCGGAAAACGATGCTCAAGCCAATTCCAAACTCCCGCCCACAACTAAAACGAGTTGAATTTTTGGTGAATGCGCTAGTTATATCAGATTCTATAAAATGGTGAAAGTCATTTCGTATGTGTGCCTACGCTATGGTGATGTGTATAATATAAACAATTAACAATAATTTCAAATCTTCAAACCATTTTGCTTTTCTAGTTCTGAAAAGAAAAAAAACAGTCTTCACAGTCTTCCCTATTTGAGATAGAAAAAAATGCCTCAAATAGAAAATGTAGAGGGCAATACAATCTATCTTCCAAAAATACTTGCTACAGGGTGTCCAATAAATGTGTGGCTTATCAAAATTCTTCTTCTTAGCGTCTATAAAACTTAGAAAGCTTTGATTTTGCGGTGTGACTTAGCATGAAATGTGTCCACTTAGGTAGTACTGTCAAATTTGTATTCTTTTTGTGCTTGGTGAAATCGGTAGATTAATTAAGGAAACTTCAATCACAGGTACTCGATTTTGTCAAACGGGAATGCCTAATTCTTTTTGTACAGTTAAATGTAAAATGATAGCCTTTCTAACGATGTGGGATTGTCGATATTAATCTCTTGTAGTTTCCATTTTATTTCAAAATATCAGTCATTTTGGTTTCCTTATCTGAGTGTCCGCTCTGGTATTTCCCTCCTCTGTGGTCGGGTTTGATAGCTGTCAACCAAAGAAATCGTCGTTGATAACACATGTCATCTCTTATTTATTCATTTATCGTTTATTTCCAACAGGTTGAACCAAATTACAGGAAACGCAAAAATAAAACAATAAGATATAAAAGCGTGAAATAACATTATAAAATAAGATGTATCAAGCAGGTAAATCTAAAGGTGCTCAGCATTACTCAGCTCGGATTTATAGTGGCTGATAATTGACTCACAGCTGTCATTATAAATATCACAATGTTTACAAAAGGAGTTGAATAACGAGCACATAACATTCAAATGAGATTTTAACATAATGTTTGTATGATAGGGGTTACAATAAAAAAGAGGTGGATGGCGGTTACCTACCTTTGGAACACAAATGTTAACGTGTCCCAAAAGATACGGACAATCAGTTATGCCATTCATTAGTCCATATAAAAATGAAACGCAAAAGTATTCCGTCTTGTCAATAACCTATCAGTGCTAAACATTTCCAGCAGTGTACTATGACAGAATCCTCTGGGCGGGTAAAAACCGGTACATTTCAGGACAAAATAGTTTAAAGCTTTCCGCTGAATGTATTTAACTAAAACAATTGAGTTTTCGTAAATAGGAGACCGGATTAGGGTTCCGTAATCTAACTTGCTTCTAACAAAAGAAAAATATGTTGTCTTCAAGATATTTGACATCAGAGATTCCAATTTCTAATACAAAATCCAAGCAATCTTGATGCAGCAGATGTAATATGATTTATGTGCTCGGTAAATGTCAATTTACTATCAAATATTACTCCAAGATCTCTATAATCTGGTCATTGATGTTATAATTATCATACATCAAATAGTTAGACTTTCTCGTAAAAGACACCACTTTATACATTTAGATATATTAATAGTGAGGGAATTATGCGAACGCCACGAGGAAATTAACGTCAAATCTCTTCTAGGTGAACGTGGCCCAGGACCAACTAGCAGCCCTTCTGAAAGTCGCCGAGGATCTCAAAGTGAAAGGCTTGGTGGAAGAGACCCGAGCCACCAACAACAGCAACAGTAACACCAGCGGGGGCAGCGGAGACGGAAGCCCCGCCTCCTCTACTCCCAGACACCACCCCCACGACCAGGACCGTCTCTCCTCCCACTCCCCGTTAGGCGGGGTCTCCACTTCTACGTCCGGCCATAATGCGGTTCATAGCAGCAGTAGCGGAGCGGGGAGTCCGCCACCCGCTCAACATGCCACCAGCGCCATCTACAAGAACCCTTATAGCATGTACGGCAGTAAGACGCAGGTAAGCCCCTCTGTTCTTTAATTTATGTCGGCTACAGACGATCACTTTTAAACGACATTTTTCACTGAACTAGGAATGGGCAAAAATAACCGGTTATAGCATATCTAATAACCGGTTATAAACAGGTTATTTTTTAGTGGCGGTTAAACCGGTTAACCGGTTTGTTCGCGAATAACCAAATGTCAGTTATTTTCATATTTTATACTTTCTGAACTCCACTAGATTCAGTGAAATGTGGAATTGTATTTCACCGTTAATTCTTTCCTATGCCTATTGTTTTGCTTCGTTCTATGGTTCTATGTGGTGGGCTTTTTAAAACCGTCCCAGAATCGTTCGTAGAACAGTGTTTGCACTGATAACAGAGGTCGCCTCACATCACAGCACGTGAATCAACTACCTTTCCTTAGGACATATTTTCTGGGAATTATAGCTGATATTTGTTTTGTTTGTATATAAAATTTAAAAATGCAAAAGAGGTATTTTTCTACCTTTACTGTGACATCTGTATTCTACTATTCCGTGCTGAAAACATAGACAAACATGTGTAAAACAATTTTTAAATAGAAGAAAGCAGCAAAAAAGCGTCTTTTTTTGTCTCTCATTTACTCAAAAGAAATGTTTCACAAATTTTACGTAGTTGTCACACTCCTTGAAAACGTAGGTATGGCACACAGGAGGAAAATACTGTATGACATATGTAAGTCACTACTAAACCTAACCTCAATTCTATAGTGCAAAAAATAACCGGTTATTGATGTAACCGGTTATTTGGTCCAGGTTAACCGCCTCAGGTTATTTTTTGTCAAAAAAACAACCGGTTAACCGATAAGCGGTTATTTTTGAATAACCGCCCATTCCTACCACTGTATACTATAAACTGTCAGTGAAACCTGATCGTGTGGTCCATAAAACTGATAGTTTTCTTAGTGTCAGTTAAAACTGATGTTAACTGTACGTGTGTATGTGATTTGTATCAGTTCTGAGACATCGGTCTGTCCAGTGCGGTCTTCTACCGTATTTTGTTATTATTAATGATGGAGGTTAAGAGAGATAGCAGATGTAGGTAATTTTCTTCACTTATTTTGAGATATAGTTGTGCCAATCCTTTGGAAATATTTTAATACGTTAGCATTTGAATAGGCAGCCCATTTTCTTAACCATTCTTTGCAACATTTTTTTGTTTATTTTTCCTCTTCTCATTATTTAAAATTAACAAAAGACCACGTATAGGGCATCTGAATCATGTAACGATATCTTGAAAATTGATTCATTGTCAGTTACAACTGAACATAGGCCTTTACGGAAACAGTGATTTGGATCCGGATAGATCAGTTATACTTATGTCAAACGGCTGTCAAGTAGGATTTATGATTCCATGAATTTAACGGACATCGAACAACGAAAAAGTTGGTTTAAGAATAAAAAACAGATGGCAAAGTAAAGCAGCTACTGATCTGAATCATCCGATCGCAATCACTTACTGTATGTACAAGAGTGAACTGACTTGGAACTGACCATATTTCTGACTGATCCCAGATCACTTTCCGAACGTCAGGATCAGTGATCCAACTGATCGGGTTGACTTGGTCACAGTTTCCGTAAAGGCTTTTTATGTAGGCAGTACGAATGTCAGTTTTTACTATTTGGTGAAAACTGTCAGTTAAAAGTGATCATGTTTCACCATAAGTTCATTGATTCATTCACTTTTTTTCCTATATTCAGGGTGAGTTTTTGGTACCGGATAGGTCGATATCTCCACTACTGCAGAAGATAGCGAAAAAACTTGTATATAAAAGTTGTAGCCAATTATATGCTCCTTGCTCAGAAAGTATTTTGATTTATACAGGGTGATCCATAACTACGTGGTGGTGCTAACATCCATTTTTTTAAATAGTTCACCCTATATATTATTCCATATTTAGATTCTACTCATGATTCCCGTTCTTAAAATATAAGGTATTGTAACATTTTATAGGGTATTCCAAAAGTTATGATTACTTTTATGTCCAAATCGCTGTCAAATGAACGTAGTGTATATTGAAAATTGACGAGTCAAACTCCCGGGATTCGGGGATTACAAGAGTGGCAATCCCGAAATCTCGGGATTCAAATATCATACGGGATTGGATCAACTAATATAAACACCTCTCTCAAACCCTCATCCCTTGTACCATGGCCGACTCTACACTAGGCCGGAGCCTTAGATGTGGCAACGTGGCATAGCTGTCAAATAGTGGGCCTATATTTTCAGAATAATTATTACATTTTATATGTATTAGAGTTCACCTGGGTTAATAAATTAAGAAAAAAATGCTTTTTAGAACTACTACTACTAATACGACTTACATGTGATGTCTGGTTCATCATAGTCAGATACTACAAAATAAAAATAAAGCAACCTGTTTCCTGCTGCCACTTCCACTTAAATGAACACTCAATTTACTTTGTAAATTGTCACTTGAGCTAGAAAAATTCACTATTAGGTCACTGTGAAGCCATTCTTGCTGGTCTTGATTCCCTTTCACTATAAAATCTTTTCGTAGGTATGCCCAGATGGATGCCCTCGTTGGCTTGCCCAGATGAGTTCTATTAACTGTATTTTTCTGTGATATTTGGGAGGTCCAGAAAACATTGTAGGTACCACATTGTGGTTTAGAATAGGTCTTATCCTTTGAAATGTTTGTAATTATTGTCTTTATTCTTATAAATATAACCAGCCCATACGAGGAATACCGTTCACCCACTTCTGTTTATGTCCCTTATTGGAAGCACAATTGCTAATGAACACTCAATTTACTTTGTAAATTTTAACTTGAGCTAGAAAAATTCACTATTAGGTCACTTTGAAGCCATTTTTGCTGGTCTTGATTCCCTTTCAATATCAAATCTTTTCGTGGGTATGCCCCGATGCATGCCCAGATGAGTTCTATTAACTGTCTTTTTCTGTGATATTTGGGAGGTCCAGAAAACATTGTAGGTACCACATTGTGGTTTAGAATAGGTCTTATCCTTTGAAATGTTTGTAATTATTGTCTTTATTCTTATAAATATAACCAGCCCTTATGAGGAATACCTTTCACCCACTTCTGTTTATGTCCTTCATTGGAAGCACTAATTGCTAGTGCAACCTGGTACTACATACTTTGCAGGCATCTTTTTATCTTTATAGTTTCGTTTGTGCAGGTAAATAATTAGAAACACAATAAAAATCACCTTCCACTCTCCGTTGTTTCTCTGGAAGGTTATGTTGGTATGTCCTTGATTGGCTAGTGCAACCTGGTACTACGCACTTTGCAGGCATCTTTTTACCTTTATAGTTTCGTTTGTGCAGGTAAATAATTAGAAACACATTAAAAATCACCTTCCAACCATATTTTCTGCTCTGGAAGAATACACATGACTTAACCTCAAATAAAAACTTGGCCCGCTGATTCAGTGTTGCCATATTTCAATGCTCCGGCCTAGTGAGTAAAGTCGGCCATGCTTGTACTGTACTCTGTGAATTGTCAAAGTGAAGTAACACTTGAACAGTTACCTCTGTTCCAGGAGCACAGCCGCATACCGAACGTGCCTCTGTGGGCGGTGCCCGGTTTGCCCCTCCCCTCCCACCCGGCAGTGCCTGGCGCCTCCCCCCACCACCCCACCCCCTCCGTCATGTACGACCCCTCCGACTCGCCCCTCAAGCGCAAGAAGCTCAGCGGCCTGCTCATGAGCCGGGACACGCCCATCCTGAGGACGGTGTTAGGGGCGGGGCAGCAAGAGGACGGCAGAGGGCAGCACCACCCACCGCAGGACAGGCCCGTCAGTTTGGTTTGTCCACCGGACAACGACGACATTGGGAGTGAGGATAGACTAAAGGTAAGTCAATTAATAAAGAACGTACACGTAGGTTAGGTTAGGTTGAAAGTGAGTGGGGCAACAATGCCTCCTTCCTGTGCGGCTCAATTGTGTCTATTGTGGCTCATACCTGTTTAGAGTTCACCGTACGGTCCGCACTTCTTAACGAAGGCGATTACCGGGAATTGTGAAACCTCCTTGAAGTCATAAGGTTTCAGTTCCAACAAATCCAAATGTCTGGAACCTAATTCTCTTCAGTTCTGGACAGGAGCAAAGAATGCGCTCTGCTGTTTCGTCCTCCACGTAGCAGAAGCGACAGTTTGATATTTGTTAAGACGCTAGGCACCAGTCCAAAAGGGCGTGGGTGTGGGTTCGTATCTCGCCGCGGTCAACAAGTTTTTTTTTACTTCCCACACCGATACGTGAGGGGAGTATTGTGATCGCAAAATTTTCGATTTTGAGATAACACGCTTTTTGGGCGTTTTATGATGTCTACATAACGAAAATCCACGTCACTCATTTCCGTCAGTCTGTCTGTCTGTCTGTCTGTCTGTCTGTCTGTCTGCCTGTCTGTCTGTCTGTCTGTCTGTCGGTCTGTCTGTCTGTCTGTCGCGTTTTTCTACCCTCGTAATCTCAGTAACCGTTACATGGATTGTGATGAAATTTGGGCAGCGTTATGCTGTGGGGTCGTAGTAGGTAATGCTCCTATAATTTTGAAAATCGTTATACGGGGGGCGGAGTAATTAGCAAAAAACGAAAAATTTCAAATATGCCTAGAATTTCGTTTTTAGGCGTTTTAGGGGTTCCTGATCATTTTCTAATTTTTTTTGGGTGGGGGTGAATTTGGTGTGGGGGGTTGTAATACTGAAAAATTTGTTGTATTCGTAATGGGCTGTCCATTGATATGTGAATGAAAAGCCTAGCGGCATGATACACTTTTTTAGGTCCATCCGAACGTTGCATGCTTATTATAGAAACCACGGGACTTAGAATTTGTGATGTATACAAACGAGTATTGTTTTAGATCGTTCGATATCGCGTAACGCGAAAATTGTTCAATTGATTTTAATGAAATTTCAACATAGTATTACTCCCAAGGCGAGGATGGAAAACGCGTATGTTTTGGAAAAATCGGGTCAGTGGCGGCGCGGCAATAATAAAAAAACAAAAAATACAAAAACAGCTCAAACTTTGTTTTTAGGCGTTTTACGGGTTCCTGATCATTTTCAATTTTTTTTTTGGGTGGGGTGAAATCGGGACGGTTGGGGGGTGGGGGGTAGTAAAACTGAAAAGTTTGTTGTATTCATAATAGTCTGTCTATTGACCTGTAGAAGAAATACCTAGCGGCATGTTACACTTTTTTAGGTCCATCCGAACATTGGCTTGGCTATTACAGAAACCAGTTTTGTGATCTGTACATACGAGTTTTGCTGTATTTCGTTCTATGTATATTGTGCAAAGCGAAAATTATTGAATTGATGTTAATAAAATTTTGACACAGAATTTATTACCACAGCGAGAATGAAAAACGACTCGGTTTTTGAAAAACCGTGTCAGTGGCAGCGCAGTAATAATCAAAAAACCAAAAACATAAAATTAGCTCAAACTTCGTTTTTAGAGGGGTTGGAGGCTCTTCTTGATCGTTTCTCATCGTCCAGTTGAAGCATGCAGAGAAAAACTGTGGCGTCCTAGTTCCTAAGGAGGGAGACGCAAGAAACTATTTACGAGGGTTTTTGTGTTGGATGTTGTTCTTGCGGGCGGATGGGCGATAATTTAGTTGCAAGGGGATTTTGGACTATAGCTACATGCAATGGGAAATAATAAAATGGTATCATCATTATGTGTGGGAAGTACTGACTCAATCAACTTGACTCCATTTTTCCTTTTTTTTTAAGACTAAATGATAAATTTGTTCATTACTAGTCGCCAGTCGGGAAAAATCCTGTTTTATCGATATAATAAAAAAATTAAAATTTCTATACCAGCAAATTTCACAGTGAGAGCGCAGTTTGAATGTATTCAAGTAAATTCTTTCCTACTTTTTACTTCCCACACCGATAGGTGAGGGGAGTATTGTGATCGCGAAAATTTTCGATTTTGAGATAATACACTTTTTGGGCGTTTGATGATGTCTACATAACGAAAATCCACGTCACTCATTTCCGTCGGTCTGTCTGTCGGTCTGTCTGTCTGTCTGTCGGTCTGTCTGTACGCGTTTTTCTGTCCTCGTAATCTCAGTAACCGCTGCATGGATTGTGATGAAATTTGGGCAGCGATATGCTGGGGGGTCGTAGTAGGTAATGTTCTTATAATTTTGAAAATCGATGCAGGGGCGGCGGAGTAATTAGCAAAAAACAAAAAAAATTAAATATTTTTTAGGCGGTTTAGAGGTTCCTGATCATTTCTTATTTTTTTTGGGTGGGGGTGAAATTGGGGTTGGTTGGGGGGTGGGGGGTTGCAAAATAGACTGTCCACTAACCCATGAAGGAAGACCTAGCAACATAAATAACTTTTTTAGGTCCATCCGAACATTTCCTTGCCTATTACAGAAACCAAAGGACTTAGAATTTTTTCTGGTGTAAACATACGAGAGTGTTGCTTTAGATCCTTCTATATTGTGTTACAAGGAAACTGTTGAATTGATGTTAATGAAATTTTGACACAGTATTACTACCGTGGCGAGGATGGAAAACGCGTATGATTTTTATAAATCGTGCCAGTGGCGGCGCAGAAATAATAAAAAAAAGTAAAAATATAAAAACAGCTCAAACTTCGTTTTTAAGCGTTTTAGAGGTTCCTGATCATTTTCTGCGTTTTTTTTTGGGTGGGGTGAAATTGGGGTGGTTAGGGGGTGGGGGTTGAAAAACTGAGAAATTTCTTGTATTCATAATAGGCTGTCCACTAACCTGTGAAGGAAGACCTAGCGACATAAATCAACTTTTTAGGTCCATCCGAACATTGCCTAGCGTATTACGGAAACTAAGGGACTTAGAATTTTCTGTATACATACATACGAGTATTTATTGCTTTAATTCTTTTTGTATTTTGTAACGTGGACACTATTAAATTGATTCTAATTAAATTTTGACACAGTATTATTACCGTGGTGAGGATGGAAAACGCGTATGTTTGTTAAATATCGTGTCAGTGGCAGCGTATATAGCAATAATAAAAAAACTAAAAGTATGAAAACAACTCAAACTTCGTTTTTAGATGTTTTAGGCTGTCCATTGACCTCTGAAGGAAAGACTTAGCGGCATAAGACAATTTTAGGGGAGGGAAGGCTGCCGATGATTTGGTTGCAAGGGGATCTCAGACTAAAGCTTCATGCTATGGGAAAATGATAAACTGATTATCACAGTAATGTGTGGGAAGTACTGAGTCAATCAAGTTGACTCCATTTTTTAACGTTGATATTCTGTTCCAGCATATGAAGAACGAGCCATCCGAAGACGCCCAGTCTCCTTACACGGACTTCACGCCGATGACGGACGACGAGGAGAAGTCCAAGCTGGCCGTTCCCTCCTCCTCCCCCCAATCCTTCGGACAGGAGATGCGGGCGGTGACGGGAGGCAACGGGGGGGGAGGCATCGCGACCTACGTTCCCGCCCAGAAGCCCGAATGGAAGCGGTACAAGCAGTACACCAGAAACGACATCATGTCCGCCATCGAAGCTGTCAGGAACGGCATGTCCGCTCTGCAGGCGGCCAGGAAGTATGGAGTGCCATCTAGAACGCTGTACGATAAGGTTAGTTTGATTCAGTATTTTCGGTTTATCCCTCCTTCTTCTTCTTCAAGTTGCATCTCCTAGTGGAGGTTAGATATTATCATGGCAATAGGGTACTTGCAGAGGTCGTGAAATCGCCTCGGGAGTATACATATCGTAAAGAAAACCATATCAAGAAGCAGTAGGAAACAAAAAACATGATTTTACTGACGGCCAAAAAAAGATATTTGCAAAATAAAATAAGGATATATTCAAATTTTTCCACGTGACTTAAAACAAGGGCTGACGTCACAGGTATCTTATCGATATCGACAATCGATACTGCTACAGCGCAGGTCAGTAAACTGCAAACTAGAGATGATCTGAATTCTTTAACAATGCGACTCAATTTATTGATACTTAAACATATTTGAAACAGGCAATTAACCCACTAGCATTTTCGTTGCAATACATTTTCATATCTGATAGGTATCACAGTTCATCCTGTTTGTGACCGATATTCGCAACTAATCGAAGCCATCATTTTACTTCGGCGCATCCCATTATGAATGAATCCAAAGATAGAATCTAATTCAAGCCCATCCCTACAAAGTGAATTAGTAATCTAGCCTAACTTTTATTCTTTTGTGGCCCGTTTGCACCGGTTACACTTAGGTGAACCTTAACTTTAAGTAGCGCTTAAACTGTCAAATTCGTTTGCACGGTCCACAAAATCTGTGTTAAGCCTTACTTAGAGTGACATCAAACTAAGCCGAAGATTTCTTTGGCTTAAGGTGATACTTAGTGATATAACCTGAAAAACTTTCAGCTTCTTTTCGATATTCGCAAGGCAAAGTTCAAAAATGGATTTATTCAGAAATAATTTAATAATACATGATGATGACGAGTGGGTGGAGTAAATTTAATTATTTCAGGGATACCTAGGCAAATTAAAGACCGACTGAACCATTTCAGTATGCTCGATGAATTAACTTTTTTTCAAAGATTCAGAGTGACGAAGCTCACTGGCCATGCATATTTTGGAGTTGATGTCTCTTTTTCTGTGTAATTTGGCCCCCTTTTCTTATCTTTGTCCTTTTTTTTTGTTCAAATAATGAAATCATTTTTAAGAAAGCAGTTAATACAGTTATTCAGCGGAGCCCTGCGATCAACGACTTTGCGTCTTGCGATTGCGAATTGCGAAAATGCGAACACAAAACATATATGTATATTGAGGCTTCAGAGTGGACGGCACAAGTGGACGGGATCACAAAACATAGCTGGACCTGCGACATACGTCAAATCATAAAAGTGAAATTTCAGAAGTACAAATTAAAATTCCCTAGAATTCCGGCGATGCCAAATTGTAAGCTCGCTTAGCTAACATTACGTTAAAAGGAACCCCAGCAAACCGCTTTAATCTAAGGTTCAGATTAACTCTAAGGTACACCCTAGCTAAACTGCAGATTTAAAAGTGAGCGGTGCAAACGGCCCTGTGTGTGCCTGTGTTTTGTGGTTATACTGATCAATGTCAAAATGTTAGGTTAGCACTGGCTATCGATATCGAATATCAATACTTTACATCCCATCACTATAGGATATCACTGACGTCAGAGGTTGTTTGCGCGGCATTTTCCGGCATATGAAATAATTTTTGGAATATCTCTCACAGCCGATTCCAAAAAACAAGTGATTTTGTCACGTTTATTAGGCTCTAAGGAACGCGTAAACGGCATAATATTTTTTTCTGCAAGTACCCTATTCTAACTTTGTTTGCTGCTGTACTAAATAGTTGATTTGATGTCACCCCAAATCAATCCAAAGTTTTTCAGCCAAGAGGTTTTTCTTCTTCCCTGGCTTCTCTTGCCCTTGATCTTCCCTTTCATAATGTTTTGTAGTAGAATGCATTTGGATCCTCTTATAACATGACCAAGTAGTCTTTTTTTGTTTGTTTTGAGGGTGTTAATTATTTCCGCCTTTTTCTGGATTCTCTGCCGTAGCTGCACATTTGAGACCCTATCACTCCAAGAGATCCTCAGCATTCTTCTATAACACCATCTTTCGAAAGCGTCCAGTCTATCCATTTCTGCCTTCTCAAGCGTCCAAGCCTCGGCACCATATAGCAGAGACGAAAAGACACAACACCTCAGCATTCCTAGTCTAACTTTCTTTAGTTTTACAAATGCAGTTTTTGCGCTCTTGCACTCTCTATTCAAGCTCTTGTTTCCTGGTTTTGCTCAGCAGTTTCGGTTAGCCGAGTTCCCAAGTATCTATATCATCTTACTCGCTCCATTGGCGTGTTGTCTATTGTAATATTGCCGATTACGTTGTTATTTTTTGTAAAAACCATTAATTTGGTTTTCTTTAAATTCATGTTCTGACCATAACTTTTACAACTGTTGTATAGATTTTGTACAACCGTTTGTAGATCTTCCAGTCTATCGGTCACTACGACACTGTCATCAGCATAACGCATATTATTTATGATCTGTCCACAAAATGTGAGAGTTGATTTCAATCGCAAGCTGAGCCCGCGTCCCTGTGTAGGTACTTGCTAGACTATGTGATGCACAGAGTTAACATCTCTAGAGGGAATTTAAACAACAAAATGCACAGGTCGCTGACCAGCCAACATGTAACGGAAATTTTGACAGCTTGATGGCATTACCAGTGGCGTACGATTTTATATTAAAATTGGATGTTCATTAATAGATTCAATTATTACTGTGTATTAGTATTTAGCTATACTTAGAGAGTTACTCTTATTATAACTTGGTTGTAACAGTTGATAATTTATTATTACCATGAAGTGTTTCCCCATATTTTACGCTACTGAAAACCAAAACAAAACCTATGCTAACCTATGATAAGTGGTGTTCACCGATTCGTCGCTATTGCAGCAAACTATGCACTTTTTATTTATTTCGTCCCATCATGCAATTATGACAATATTGTTCATAAATAATTCAATTCACACCACAAATTGTCACAAAGTCACTCAAATATACACTAAAACAACAAAAATCTCAACATACGCAATAACCACAACTACAACAACAGCCACATGACAGCTTTAGGGGACGCCGATTGTAGGTTGCCAGATTTACGACATATTAGAAGTTATTGCGACATTCCGCTATGAAATTTACCATTTTTGAGATGTCGTTCAATCAATTAAAATTATCTTCACGTAAATCAGTTACATTGCAAGTATATTTTAATGTATAGTTAAATACCCAGTTAAATACTTTGAGGAACATGTGTTCAAACTCCGGAAACTGCCAGATTTTGAAGAAACTGGAAGGTCCTTGAGCGGACGAAGAAGAGTGGCAATAGCGCTATAGATATTGGCTGGCCAATATTCAAATTAGGCTCTCTCTAGAGATGTTGATTCTGTGGTGTGATGGCATTAGGCTTTCGGGCCATTCCGTTATTGTAATCTAACTCATTTCCCCTGCCTCTTTTCCAGGTGAAAAAACTGGGCATAACGACGAGCCGACCGTTCAAGCGCGGCACGAACGGCAGCAGTCCTTGCTTCCCGTACGCCAGCGGCTCCCCCTACGATGGCGGCATGAGCGACGAAGGCCCCGTCACCCCCCACCACAACAACAACAACAGCAGTCCTGCGGCGCTGGCGTTAGAGGGCGCTGCCTTTCTGCAGCATGCGCTGGACAGAGGCGCGGTAGGAGCGGAAGAGCGCGAAACCTTGGTGGCCATGGCAGCAGCCGCGGCGATGCACAGCATGGGCAGGCCCCCCAGCAGCCCCAGCCCGACGTCTATGAAGTATCGGCCAGCCAGTCTCACGCCCTCTCCAGCACCAGGTCAGTGTTATTTATATAGTATCCTTACTGGCTGGAACATTATTTTTCAGTTTTTATCTGCTTTGTGGACTGTTCTAAGGCGTTTGATAACGTAAAGTGGCCTAAACTCTAAACTGTGGAGAATCCTTATCTCTATGGAAGTTTCTCACTACTTAGTATTTTTTGTACAGCAATTCTATAAGTCTATCTCGGCTCGTGTAAGAATTGATGGTAACCTGTCTGGTCAAACAGCAACCAGGACAGGAGCTCGTCAGAGATGTGTATTATCTCCGATGTTATTTAACATTTACTCTGAATTTGTGATGAGACAGGTATTAGACAACTGGAATGGCGGTATAACTATTGGCGGAATCAAAATATCCAACTTAAGATTTGCTGGCGATACAACCCTTATTGCTGCTTCCCAGGCAGAACTAGCAGCTCTCTAGCTCTATTAAACATCTTAGAACATCACAGTGCAGCATACGGTCTTGGTATTAACTATAACAAGAGCAAGGTTATGATCGTAGATAGAGAGCACGATAATCATCGAGAAATAAAGTCAGTAGGCCGTTGTGAAGTAGTTCAAAGTTTTGTATACTTCAGTTCTTTGATCGACAATTCCGGTAGCTGTGAAAATGAGATTCGACGGCACATTCAACAGGCACGTGTGGCCATGACAAAGCTTACTAAAATATGGCGTGACCATAACATCACTAAAGCTACCAAAACGTCGCTGGTCCAGTCTCTTGTGTTCTCCATATTTTTGTATGCCTCGGAAACTTGGACTGTTAAAAAGGCAGATAGAGCTCGCATAGATGCTTTTGAAATGTGGACGTGGAGGAAAATGCTGAGAGTTCCTTATACCGCCCATCGAACTAACGTTTCCATACTGGATGAGCTCGGCAATCCAAAGAGACTATCCTCCTTTATGTCGACGAGAATGCTTACATTCTTCGGACAGATTCACAGAATCGACAATATGGAGAAACTTGTAGTTCAGGGTCATGCCCCGAGTGGGCAGTGCCGGTGGCCGTTCCCCGTACACGCTAGGTGGATACGACAAAACCGTTACTGGATATGAGTATCAAGAGCGCCACTGAACTGAGTAAATCGCGAACGATGGCGAGCTACATTTCTTAAAACTATTGATAATATTCGTGTCGGCAATACTCTAGCTCCAACTTAATGCATTTTACGAGTTCACAACGTGTCTGTTAAGACATTGTGACTATGATGATGATATTGCGATTCAATAGCTGTGCCGTATAAGGACGAACAGACCAACTAACGAACATAAGCTTTGTTCTGGTTTTGAGCATCAAAACAGTTCTCGGACAGTTCACGGATTGCGCAGAACTAAATGCGCAGCAGCTCAGTCTCAGAATGATTCTATAACCGTCCTAGAACGGTTCAGTATGTGCATAAACGAGAACAGCGTATCGCTCATCTGGCTTTGGTTGTTTTACGCTTTTCGCATAATTCCTAGCTCTATATCTTCTGTTATGCTATGATGAATTTTGACATTTTGTGGAGTTGGATGTCTTGCCGGTTTAATTTTAAATACATTGCTAAAAAACGATTCCAGTTTTCCTTGAGACAAAGAGTACAACATAGAGCATACTTGTTAGTATCACAATATAAATCTATTACTTAAATGTAATTCCACAATTTAGTTTTAGTGAGAGATTTATCTATCCGTATCACTAGATGATGATGATGAATTTGATAATAAAAGTTCCATTATGATGACATGTAATTGAATTTTTTCAGAATTTCAGATATGTATTAAACAGTCAACAGTTCATAACCTAAAATTTAGAACAGTTCAGCAAAAGTCACAAGTCACAACGGCCCATAAAACGCAAAGCAAACAGTAAAATGCGCACGCATTTCAGTTCAGAAACAATCCTAAACAGATTCCTGCTCCTAAGCAGGTACTGGTTTCGGATGATTCTCGAACTATCCTAGAACCGACCTAGAAAAACCAGAACACAGGACTCACAGTTCGTAAATAGTTCTTATGGAACCAGAACAGCAAATTATCAATGCGCATGCCCAGGACAGTTCGCGGAAGGTTCATCCTGGAACCAGAACAAAGCTATAGATTCCTTGTTATTGGTGAATAAAGATAAATCGTCGTAAAAACTACCTGGTTTATCCTAGCATATTAGCATTGATTAACATATTTATGTGTTAATCAATGATATTAGACAAAGCAACCCAACCTCATGTCTTCTTCTGTTTCAGGCAGCGACCACCACAACAGTCACAGCGAGACCAACGGCAGCTCGGAACGTGACGACCACCATGACCACGATCCTGACGTAGACGATGAGGACCAAGTGGAGGACCTCTCCATTAACAGGAGCCACAAGGAGGACTCCCCTGCCAGAAGGATCATCATGCCTCCGATGAACCAAGTGGCTGCCATCATGAAGAAGGAGCAGGAGATGATGATGGAAGGGGTACAGGAACAGGAGTGCCGACGGGAGGTGAACGTCAAGGAGTAGGTTGGGGGCGGTTGGGAGTGAGGGGTGCGGGAGTGAGATAAGACGGGTGAATCTATGGCGGAAATATTGGGTCAATAAGATTGACTCAAACCGGTTTTCAGATATACCTACTCATGGCCGACACTACACTAGGCCGGAGCCTTAGATGTGGCAACGTGGCTTAGCTGTCAAATAGTTGGCCTATAGTTTCAGAATAATTATTACATTTTATATGTATTAGAGTTCATCTGGGTTAATAAATTAAGAAAAATACTTTTTAGAACTACTAATACTAATACCACTTACGTCTGATGTCTGGTTCATCACAGTCAGACACTACAAAATAAAAATAAACGCAACCTGTTTCCTGCTGCCACTTCCACTTCCACTTAAATGAACACTCAATTTACTTTGTAAATTGTCACTTGAGCTAGAAAAATTGACTATTAGGTCACTGTGAAGCCATTCTTGCTGGTCTTGATTCCCTTTCACTATCAAATCTTTTCGTAGGTATGCCCAGATGCATGCCCTCGTTGGCATGCCCAGATGAGTTCTATTAACTGTCTTTTTCTGTGATATTTGGGAGGTCCAGAAAACATTGTAGGTACCACATTGTGGTTTTTGGTTTAAAATAGGTCTTATCCTTTGAAAGGTTTGTAAATTATTGTCTTTATTCTTATAAATATAACCAGCCCTTATGAGGAATACCTTTCACCCACTTCTGTTTATGTCCTTCATTGGAAGCACTAATTGCTAGTGCAACCTGGTACTACACACTTTGCAGGCATCTTTTTATCTTTATAGTTTCGTTTGTGCAGGTAAATAATTAGAAACACATTAAAAATCACCTTCCAATCTTATTTTTCACTCTGGAAGATTACACTAATGACTTCACAACAAACAAAAGCTTGGCCCGATACCAGTGTTGCCATATTTCAATGCTCCGGCCTAGTGAGTAAAGTCGGCCATGACCTACTGGGTGTTATAATGATGAGTGGAAGATACTTTAGAGTGTAAGTCAGGGGGGCCCAGGATGTTTTTTTTAAGGTCGGCCTCCCGCAAAGGCTGAAAGCCTGTGGCGCTGTAGAAGCGCTGCGAGAGGATAGGTGTCGGTTCACGTTAGATTTGAAACGCTGCAGGCTGTAGCCGTCGGGAAACAAATTCCTCGGCAGCTTATTCCACAGCGTCGAAGTTCTCCAAAAGAAGGAATGCTGGAGGAGACTGGTTCGGGGAGTAAGGACCTTGACCTGGTAAGGATGAGCTCGCAGAGCTTCTCTAGTGTTCCTGGTTCGAACGGCCTGTGGTGTTATTATCTGGGAGAGCTCACTCGAACATCTTCCGTGATAGAATCTGTAAAACAGGGATAGGTCAGCCACCCTTCTTCAATGTTCCAGGCTGTCGAGGTCCATTGTGAGGTTACGCGTATCGATTAGTCTAATCGCTCTTTTCTGGATAGTGTCCAGAATCTTTAGAGAGTGTTTGGGAGCGCATCCCCACACATGGGAGTAATACTCCAGCGATGGTCGGATCTCTGCCTTGTAGAGCAGCAGGAGTTGCTCTGGTGTATACAACTTCCTACAGCAAAAAAAACTCCAAGCTTCTCAGATACCGTTTTAGCAATACTGACGACGTGGTCGTGCCAGGACATGTTATTGTTGATGTTGATTCCCAAGAGCTTGACGGAAGGTGATTCGACTATGGGGTGATCCTCCATTTCCACGGTTCGTAAGCCATCGTTAGACTTCTTTGTAGGTGTTGTTGCCTGAGTTTTTTGTACGTTGAACTGTACTTTATTTGCTAAACCCCACTCGACAATTGTTTTGATATCTGCGTTGATCTGTGAGGCGTGCTGCTGTCGCCGACGTACCGTCTCCTGGGATGATAGTGGCTTGCCTGGTTCCATGCACGACACTAATGTACTGTCATCTGCGAAGCTGTATATTGGATTGGATGTTATTTCCAGCAGATCGTTGATGTTTCAATAAAACTTGATTCCCTTTCCGTTTTCTTAAACTTAATTGCTCACGTCCATTTTCTGTGACTGCCGAAGTGACAAGTGACAAATGTGTCTAGTGACAACTGATAGCCGACAGGTGACTGAAACAATGTTGCCAACCCGAAGTGTTGCCAACTCGAACACAGAACGACAGGACAACTGACATTTGTCACTTCACATTCAAAATACAAAATACATTCTTACAAGAGAAAGACTGTATTGCACATTTCGAACAAAATAGGTCATATAAAGTAGGATCCGATTTTCAACTGCTTCAGATGTTTTTCTCATTATTTGATTTCCAGCTATTCCTGCGCATGGTTGGTAAATTTATGACCGCTCGATGTTTTGTAGTAAAATACCAAGCTAACTCGTCTAAATTGTTACACATCGTATTCAAAATAAAAATATATGAGTATTTGCATCGCAAATGCAATGTGTTATTGTCCAATAGATTCACCTGTCAAAATTATCTTGCATCGCGCTACCCAAAATCGTCGAAACAACCAGGGCCACCACCATGCCGTTCTATTATAAAACAAACACAGCTGAACATAGTTTTAAACCAGTGTTAAGTTTTATTATATATATTTTATGTGCAAACCTGAAATCGTAACGAAATAGATAAGATTCGCGAATGTAAAAGGATCGTGGACTGAGTTCAGTGCAATATCTATATATCTGTGGTTGTATGCCCGTACTCACTTGCTTAGGTTGTAAGGTTTATCGTTAGATTTAAGGATGCGTTGAGATCGGTAGCATATAGGTAGACCGAGACATATCTGAGATGGATAGAAAGAGAGATGCTAAAGGAGAAAAAAAATCAGTTGCGCCATCACCATTTGTGCAGAGCACTTCTTAGTAGGGAAGTAGACTGAACTATCTCGAAAAACTTTCATTGCCTTTTGGAATATTACTTTTTGTTGAACTTATCAGACTTGCTGGTATGTCCCAACGGTTTACTGAGTGTAAAGACTCCTTTTCACCCTAATGTTGCATACATAGCACATCTGCCCAGGAAGTGAAACAACATTTGGTATTTTTACCAACTTCTGGACCAGATGGGATCTTTTACCACTTTCGTGAGTGATAAATGTCTACTCATTTGGCATTGTCCTGAGAAAACCCCCCACCAAGGGGCCCCTGTTCGAAAGCTATAGCGTTTGGCCCTTGTCCAGACCTGTTATAAACCTTTTAGCTTGCCTACAGTCTTCTCTCTCTAACTAGGCTTTCGCCATTCCATTGTAAACTCATCCATTCAAGTTGATGCCACTATGTCTTCTCAAAGCTATGATATTGATTTAACGAGTATCAAGGAGTGACCTGAACCCCAGTCAGCTTAGTAGGGAGTCCGAAAAAGGACAATAAGCTGAATAGAAGGTTTTTGTTTTTTTTGCGATGGAACCAACCCATCTATCCTGACAAACTATTACTTTTTTCTATCCATCTCAATTTCTCGGTCTATCTCAAATAGCCTTATACAAAAAATCGAGTGCCTACAACAAAAAAATTCACTTGCCGCAAGACCAGCTCACTATTTTTGCTACAAGTACCCTTAGTACTTGCTGGGGGTACAACTCATAAGACTGATAGATTATACTGCGCGTTTTATTATTATGAGACTGATAAAGATAGAGCAAAACTTATGGTCTGAACGCAAGCAGAAAATTGATACAGTAAGCATTGGGACTAGCAAGACATGTTTTAGTTCTTTTTGGGTAATGTGCATTATGCATAGATGTTTGCTAAAAGTACCTACGACCGATGGATTGGGAGTTGAGGCGCTTTTTGATATTGGAAGACACAGAATGCCTTTTCGTGTTCTGTGGTAGATTCCAAAAACTTGTATATGGATTAACTATGAAATACATCACTCACTTTTACATAAGAGCTTTCGGTATACGAGAGAACTATTCCAAACGAAGACATGAGCCGTCTCAAAAGCCTGAAAAGCTTCTTCATAGTAGTACATAGTTTTTTTTTTTGGAGAAATAGATAGATATGAGATGAAATACAATAATTTATTTATGAGCATATTATATGTTGCATAAGCAAACATTTTTGTCCTATAATTTTTACTAAAATTGTGATTGGCAGCGGAGAAAAATATTTTATTACGAAAATGCACCTTGATAGTACAAAAATATGTAAAAACTTATATTTATTCTTATTTACATTGTGAACAAATTTTCGTTTGTTATATTAATTTAATGTTCCTAGGATTTACAAAACAACTCTAGTGGCCACCGCCATGACATACGTCTCATTTTTTTAAGCCCGCTAAACTTGGAAAGGGCTTCGACAGTGAATATTCCTGTAAAGTATTGAAACATACCTTTTCAAAAATAGGAATTAGGAAAAAGTTATTTTTAATCTACAATAAGGGCGACTTACCCGCTGTCTATAGGAGTATATACAGTGTTTTATTTTGAAACTTCTAATGAAATTTTGAGATTTTCGTTTGAGCCGAAAAGCTGGTAAACTGTTTTACTTTGATGAATGTAGCTTGGTCTATTGGTCACAAAAGCGTCATATCCAGGTACCCAAAATACAGCCAAAACATCCTTGCGAATCTTAGATGCCGACATCCAGTGTTATCTTTAAAAAGATGTAAATAGTTAGTATACGGCTTCAAGCCTATAATATTAAACAGTGCTATGAAGTTTTCTATAATTTTGCATTTTGTATATTATCGGTTGAAAATAAGTTAGAAGTATTTGGTATAAGGTTTCATAGAGTATCTCGAATGTAAAAATTTCAAACGTATAGTTTTTAGGTAAAAATTCGTTAAAACAGAAACATTGGAAAAAGTATTGCCAAAAATTGGATTTATGCTGAACATTTTTAACTTATTAGCAATTAAGGTATAACCTCTCAGCCCTTTCAGAACATTATAAATGTGATTTTTATGTATACAGTGATAGACAGAAAAAAGGTAATGAATACTTTCGTAATACGAAGTTAACCGACTTAAAAAGTTAAAATTCGTGGAAGCAGATTTTAGGTTGGCTTTTCTTTGTTTATATTTAATTGTGCTTATTGAAGAGAATGGTTTGAGACTTTTAATGAAGATTTTATTGATATTAATTGATACGAATAGAATTCTATATGGCAATTTTTATTTTGCTTAGCTTGTAATTAAAACACGTACATCAAATATTTTCATCTTGACCAAAATTGTTCCTCCAATTCCTTTTTTATGTTAATCACTGTATAATATCGACGTTCAATTTTAGCGGTGTAAAGTGGTTTTAATAGACATGAAAGTAAACGAAATATATTCGGTTATAAGCTCAATGTTTGGTCTAAATGTTAATCTAGGTTATCAGCAAAAGAGGAATTTTTCACTTGCTGTAAGTTGCTCATGTATTGTTAACCGAAATGCTAAATAAAACTAGAGACTCTTTAGATAGATTTGTTAAAGTGCTTAAAGATTATTCCATCAAATTAAAAGAAGGAAAATAATGGGTTTCTCTGCAATGTGAAAAATTCTTCAGAATTGCGATGTATTAGAGTGTTCCTTCATTTTTGCACTGATTGATAAATATAAAGGTAAATTTGAACTGTAATCAGAAATAATTGTTCGCTCACTGAAAGCAATAAAGTTGACAAGCATTTGTTCAATTACACACTATATAATTACATATATACAGTTTTTCGAAGTGTTGCACATTGCCATATTTGTCTTAAGAGTGGCCATTTCGTAGCCATAGCTGTGATTTTTCCTAGACTGAATACCCATAATACTGCTCTTCAATAGCTCACACATCAATACGCCATTTTTTTACCATGCAAGATAGCCTTCAATGCAATTTCACTGGGATTGACTTCCACCTACTTTATCTCAAGAGTTACTAAAGCCCGCTACCTAATATTCGGTACTGCGCCAATTCGTCGCAGTAATTCACGAAGTATTGCCACAATGTATTGTAATACACTGCTGTGGTGTGAATTAACGAAATGAACCGACGAATCGCATTAACGAAACGAATCAACGAACAGTGAGTAGCGGGCTTAAGGAAGATTGTAGAGTGACGGCTCTAGCCACACTCCTTTTTATTAAAATTGTTAAAATTATGCCTTATCGATAGCTTCTGAGACAATGTAGAGACGTTGTAGATCCATTACCTACTTATTGTTCATGTAATATGCTTTCACATCGGTAATCAGATTCAAGTAATCTGAATACCAGCTGCTCAGTACTTCACAGGGTGCAATAACTGGTGTTGATATATCTGCACTATATGAGTACAATGGGATTTTATGAAGACTGACGTTAAACCTTTCTTATGTTAGAGAAGTTTGTTCAAATGACTTTGAAAAAACGGTTGGCTGTATGCCAGCATATCTCATTGAAACATATTAAATTAATTCCGTTGAATAATTCTATTTTATATTTCAAATTGAAAACTGGTTCCTATCTCTTATTTTCACTTTTTTCCATTTCCTTTGTCTATGTCGCTAAAATATTTAAAAATGCATAGGTATACGTATAAGTGTATAGGGTGAAAAGCTGTCAAGAAATATAGCAATATACACCAAGTTCATTTGGAGTCAAACTTCTCTAACGACTATATCCTTATCTAAACACAACTAACATTTTCCAATTACACAAGGACCAATTTTGTAAGTGATGTGCCTTCCATTCAAAAGAAAATTTATTTTCCAACATTCCATTAGAATTATCTTTTTTTTTCTACGTAAACTTTTGGAAATACTTGAAACCCTTGTCCGTAAAAGTTGTGTTAATTACTACTTCAGCCATTTTGTTTAAGACTGATTACTATTTGTTTATTGTTATCTAAGTATTTTTTAGAGTTTTGTTATGCCTATGATATACCTATCTTAAGTTTAAAGATCTCTTTTTACCTACAGACAGCCCAAAGTGCTAAACAACTACCTCATGAACATTATATTTTAAATGTATTTCAAATGTATATAATATTTTTTATTATGCATAATATGTTTTCCTGTTTTTCTCATTTAAACTAATATTACTTATAATTTAGATGGAATATAAAATGTATGTGTAATCCCATCGGTAAACAAAAGAGAAGGTTCAATTTTTATTCTCAAATAAATGATGCACAAAAGTGTGTGTTGACTTTCCGCAAATTACTGTTATAGTAATATAGTTTTTCTATGAGTTGATTTATGCAATTCATCTATGTATATGTTATTGTTAGATATAGTTATATCCTGATTGCACTGCACCTATATGTATGGCATATTTACTATAAGTAATAATAAAATATTATATTCGATGAATAAATCTTTAATTTATTTTGTATGTGAAAACATATCCAGGAAACAATACATATACAATTTTTTTGCACATTTTTTTCCGGATCTAACCATTCGGTTAACGTTTTTTGCGTGAAAAAAAATACCATTAGGTACTTACCTTACGAGATCTTTCTAAAATCTAAAAAAAAAGCTTTTGCTGCAATTATACTACTTATTTCTGCACACACATTTCCTGCACATTGTTCATCCATTTTAAAGATCATACACTAGCAACACCGTGTATATAAAATATCACAGCGTACGCCTATGCATTTTATCTCACCAATGACCAAATACGAGCATCGACCTTGCGTCAATGGCACCCGCCGACGTATATGCCTCCTTTGACAGATACTCTTCCAAAATGGCGGAATGCGGGTGTTGTTGCCGCCAACCTGAGATATTCTGCTGATAGTATGGTAGGCTATGCTTTTAATAGTTTCATAAACACTCCAGAAGGCTCTGCGAAAGCATTGGTGAAAGTTTTAAATTTTTGTTCTATGAATTTGCGCTATCTTTTGTCCACTAGCTATACTATAAAGCTAAGACCACAATTGACATTTTCAACCTGTCGGCCACAAAACAGCTGTCGACCCGTCGACTATAGGGCTGTTCCAAGTTACGGTTCTATGACCGACCCAGAACTGTTTTCATCGTGCCCCGCCCATTTTGGGATTCTAGAATCGATGATTGATTGGTACGCTGGCGGACCAACCAATCACCGTTTTTAGAACTGTAAAATAGGCGGGGCACGATGAAAACAGTTCTGGGAGGACGATAAAACCGTAATTTGGAACAGCGCTTACATCAACGTCATACGTCAACTGTCAACGCGTCACGTCAACCAACCGTCAACCTTTCACAAAAATTACAGAGAGTAAAAGAGGTACAAAATAATTTTTTGATATTAATCTATAGAAATCCACTTTTATCAATAGAAAATCAAGGAAAATATTTCGAAATTGCATCATTATAATTTTTGTGTATCTATGCACCAACGTATTTTCGTGATATTTTTTTTTGTAGTCGTAAGAATTAATTTGAAAAACATTTGAGGTTATGTAATTCAGTAAATAAGACCAGTCAAATATTGTAAAACTCATCAAATTTTAACTTTGTAGCTCAAGTAATGGCGAAACCCAAAGGAGAAAAAAAGGGCAAATCTGCCATCAATGAAGTAGTTACTCGTGAGTACACAGTAAACCTTCACAAAAGGTTGCACGGCATTGGCTTCAAGAAGCGTGCCCCCCGCGCCATAAAAGCTATTCGTCAATTCGCTTTGAAGCAGATGGGAACACCTGATGTCAGAATCGACACTAGACTGAACAAACAGCTTTGGTCCAAAGGAATCAGGTAGAAAATTAATTTCACTTCAAACAGGATATTCTCAATGCACCTATGTAACTTTCCTATATGCAGCCCTACAAAATACACTGTTGTATATTAAATGTGACCATCAGTCACTTTTCTTGTTTATCAAAATATACTTTCAATCATGCTTGAAACCAGTCAGCAACATCAACATAAAAATAATCTTGAAATGCTGCTTATTTTTTTTAGTCCAATATCATTTGTTCACTGTCCTTGAACTATCTACAATGGCCTTATTTGTTCAAAAGGTAACAGAAGTAGAATTTTCTAATTACAGAATAATTTTTATTCATTTGTTTTTATTAAAGCAGTAAATATATTATTAAATATACCATTCTGCAAACTTTTTAGTCTTGCCAGTATGAAATTACATTATATAATGTTAATCAAAATATCTTAAAATTATGGAATCAATATTGAGTCACTACTTTTTCTATCCATCATTGATATAAAAAAGTAAACTGAACCTTAGAAGTAGAACAAAATAAAATTCCAATGCATTTATGCTGCTGTTTCTTTTGCTATGATTAAAGGTGCTTTATAGATCAATATTTTGGGTGGGATGGTGTTAATGATGATATTTTGAAAAGGCTTAATGTGCACAAGTACTCAAGCACATATTTAAGGAGGTCTAGAATCCTTCTCCCCAAATTTTTATATAATGCTGCTAATAAATATTGAGTCTCTACTTTCTCTATTCATCAGTGATATAAAAAAGTAAACTGAACCTAAGAAGTAGAACAAAATAAAATTGCAGTACATTTGATGCTGCTGTTCCTTTTGCTATAACTAAAGGTGTTTTATTGATCAATATTTTGGGTGGGATGATGTAATGATGATATTTTGAAAAGGCTTAATGTGCAACCTAATGGTTCACAACAAAAATTGCCATAATAGGCAACAATTCTTCAACTTATTTACAAAAACAAATTATTTAATAGTTTTAACGACACAATGTCAAAAACAATTTTTTCTTTCTAGGAATGTACCATACCGTGTCCGAGTTAGGCTATCAAGAAGAAGAAATGATGATGAAGACTCTGTTAATAAACTATACACACTAGTAACATATGTTCCAGTTGCCAACTTCAAAGGTCTACAAACTGAGAATGTTGATGCAAGTCAGGAATAAATAAATGTTATTTAATTGTTTATTTATTTATTAAATCCCTTTTTACATAGGATCTTTTTTCTATCAAGCTATAGTGCACAAAAAAGATATTCATACACAGTGGCGCTTCTAGGAAGTTTGTCTGGGGGGGGGGGGGGGGGGTAGTTACTCTATGGATAATGTGGTGAGCGCCGCCAAGGAGACGGGGGGGGGGGGGGTTACAATAAACATCTTGTCAAATGAAGATATAATATGGTAAGAGATGAATATTTATGAAATTAAAATTTTTCAGTCGCAAAGATCAAATTAAACATTACACAGGGTTTTTCCATTTTGTTATTATAAGGAAAATTAACAAAACACATATAATAAAACCAGACTTATTATAAATAATGTAAACAGAAAAATATATTTAAAGCAATAAACATAAACAGTTAAATTTCAATGCATCTTATTTGTAATTAGTCAGTTTTGTTCTGGGGGGGTAATTCCCCCTCTACCCCCCCCTTGGAAGCGCCTTGTTCATACATGAATATTGTGTATATCACTCTTTAACTTTTTTTTTTTATTTTGCACTTTCTGCTTTACCAGTTATTTTGAGAATAAATAATCCATAATAAAAAAAAATGTTTGAAAACAGTGTCCAAAAATATACTGTTACTGTATACGAAGTATTAGGTTTTATAAGTGGATACCCTAAAACAATTTTTCAAATACTTAATTGTAGAATTATTTTTTTATTCAATAGTGGTTAGAAACCACCAAAAATAGTTTGGAGTATCATTAAGCTGCAATTATGCTTAGCATACATATATATAAAAAAATTATTTAGATTCTAGGCTTATATTAATTTTATTGGTTGGAAATGTTGATAATATCCTCTTGTAAAATCAACCATCACATCAGCTTGGCACTCTGGTAGATCACCAACTTGAACACCGGGAGAGCCTCCATATCTTGTGAATGGTGGAACTACAGTTTCAGGAGCTAATACAGTATTGTCCTCAATAACACAGCAATCTTTCAAAGTACATCTTCGGCCCTTTAAATACCAATAAAATATAATAAATCTATATAGTAGTAAAAAGCATATGCCTAGTTTTAATTGAATGTGCAATATTGCATCTTAAACTGGGGTCACTCTCTACATGTATCAAAAGTTTTTGCAGTTCAAGGACAAGTAAGAATTATTGCTGGGCTGAACTACAGAGACTGCTGCAAACAAGCTTTTATTCAGCTTGGGATAATGACTATTCCAAGTATGTATAAATTGGAGTGTTTGTTGCATGTAAAAAAAATACTCAGGCCAATATAACAGACAAGGCAACACTCATAGCTACGAAACAAGGCACAGAGGCCAATTAATCCCACACTTTACCCAACTGCTGAGAACAAGATGCAAGACTTCTTCAATTTATCACCAGAGCCCTATAGATGAATGTCTAATAATTTTTAAAAAATTGTAAAGCAATTTCTACTAAAGCATTTTACAATATTAACCCGTAACCGGTGACGTCCCATTATTGTTACACTCATGGTGACGTGGAGTCTTGGAGACTCCTCCCATATCATTGCATATATTATCAATCCCATACATTAAAATCAGGATCTGAGTATGTTTCTCTCAAATTCTAAGCTATTCTGGTGAACTTGACACAAAAATACTTAGATAATCTTCATAACGATCCATCTCTATTGCAAAGTCAGGATCAATGTCGCTATTATCAGAGTCATAGCTGTTTACCGACTCCAAAAAGGTCTCTTCAAAGTTAGGATGTGTTGCAGGAATACTCCGTGACGTACTTGGACGAGTAGCCATTAAAGAGTTCTAAAGCACACAAGCAAAGCCCTGACCACATGATATACATATGTATAAAAAACAGTCGCAATAATGGTGACGTGGAGTCTGCTAGACTCTGACACGTGGTTTACACGAGGTTTACACAACAATGGCTTCCTGCTAGCTGACATCACAAGCGATGCTGCCTCGGACGGTGATTGTAGAAAGCTACCTGACGTTGCATTTGTCAAGGTCATCTGGTTTCGAAATTATAGCTATGTTCAACTTCGAAGGAGTCTCCCAGACTCCATGTCACCGGTTACGGGTTAACAAGCTCTGTACTAACAATTTTGAAGATTCTTTTAGGTAAAGCCTTGCCTTCTTATTTAATTTGTTGTATTTTGTTCTTATAATAAGATATGTACATTGTTGTGTCTACTTTGGTTTTTTATCTTGACATGTGCAAGCATTTTTAATGTATGTCAGCACCAACAAATTATTATTATTATTAGAGAACTGTGCCCTAATTTCATAATGTTACATTTTTCAGTTGCCATAAATAAGGGATTCAAAATCAACTGTTTCTCAATTTTTTTATAAAGATTGAATTTAGCCCAACCCTGATATCAGTATATTCACACTTTCACAGCCTGTGTCTGCTGGAGAAGCCACTCAGCAATGTTCTGTGTCTGCTGCCTACCCCTACTCCCTACAGATGGTTAGTTTTATGTTAAGACTGTATATATTTACATTTGGCTAGCAAATTCCATATTTTGTTTGCAGTGGATCTGATTCAAAATTTGTAACTTGACTGTACTGGTTCTTTCAATGGGTTAAACCAAATGACACCAGCAGCAAACATCACTGTATTCTTTACCTATATCAATCGTTTTTTTAGTAAAATGCGATGAATGACCTTTAAAAGTTCGGTTGTGATATTAAGTTTCAAACCCAATTTGAAATTCTTGGTGCTCTTAATGTGATATAATGTGCATAAAAAGATGTTACTTACAATCACACAATTCTTGCCAATGTAAACATAGTTTCCTACTACAGCAGCATTTATTACAGATCTCTCACCAACAAATACATGGTCACCCATATTCAGAGGAAAAAATGCGACCCTGCAATAATACAATATCAACCTTGAACCTTTACTACACCTTTTCCACCTGTAGTTTCTAAAGCGTCAAGTGATATTTCAAAGCGGTCAAGTTAATTTTCTAACTGGTCAATTGTAAATTCATACACCTGTCAGTTTGAATTTACAATCTCCGAGTTGGAAAATTAACTTGACCGTTTTGAATTATCACTTGACGCTTCAGGAACTACAGCTGGAAAAGGTATAGGTAGATTTCAGAAAACATACCCTTTGCTAAATTTCTTGTATGGTGGCCGCAATACAGCTTCTTTACTAATAATGCAATATCGGCCGGTTTTAACATTCGCTAGATCTCCTCTTATAATTGCCTCCGATTGTACGATAACTTTGCCTTGCAAGATAATATTTTGGGAGCCGCAAAGGATGGTTTGACGACACACCTTGTTTCCAGATGCCTACGAAGTGTGACTTTTGTAGTAAAACATTTATCGTGATTATATTAAGCTCACCGTTTCAACGTATTCTCCTTTGTTATAGTTTATATCCCTCAATTCCATGTCTAAGAAAAAATATGTATTTCAAACTCAAAGTATTTGAAACTAAACTTTCCTTGTTTATGTTTATTTTTCACAGACTCACTGTATTTCTCTCCTCTGTGCATCTCTTTCTCTTTGGCAGTTTGTCATGAATCACTGCATGCATGGCCGACTCTACTCACTAGGCCGGAGTATTGAAATATGGCAACACTGAATAGCGGGCCGAGCTGGGCCCAGCCTTTATTTGTTTTTAAGTCATTAGTGTAATCTTCCAGAGTAAAAAAGAAGATTGGAAGGTGTTTTTTAATGTGTTTTTAATTATTTACCTGCACAAACGAAACTATAAAGATAAAAAGATGCCTGCAAAGTGTGTAGTACCAGGTTGCACTAGCAATTGTACTTCCAATAAAGGACATATTAGGGTGTTCAATTTTCCTCAAGACGAGCATTTCAAACAGAAGTGGGTGAAAGGTATTCCTCGTAAGGGCTGGTCATATTTATAAGAATAAAGACAATAATTTACAAACATTTCCAAGGATAAGACAAATTTTAAAGCATAATGTGGTACCTACAATGTTTTCTGGACCTCCGAAATTTCTTTTTCGTTTTATGTTGATTTAATGTTAAAACCTTTTCTATGTCCAGCCAAAGAAAGTTTACAATTTTGTGAGAGAGAATAAGTTGCCAATTTTACCACCATCCTAAATATTCGACAAAACTTTGCAGTTCTTTAAAAATTGCACCTGACAGAAAATAGGTCTTACATTAAAACTGTTGCAGAGGGTTTATTATTCTCGGAGAAGCATATTGTTTTACAAATTGATGAAATATCAGCCTGTATAAATGTTCTTGTCATTACAAAAATTAGAGGTAGAACATGATGAAGGACAAAATTATTTGATAGGTATATTAAATGCACACCGCTTAGTTGGTAGGCGTAAAACACTTCCATCAGAGTGTATACAGCTCAAATTACAGTCTTTATTCACAATAGGTATTGTTAAAATTTTGAGTTCAGGCCAATAGGTATAAAAGTAAGTTTTTGGGCAATTACACAAAGCAGTTTTAATGAAAATTACAAAAGAATACATCAATATACATATAGATGAGCTTGTTTTAGACACATTTGTTCATGTAATCAACCCTAAACTGATGAAATTCTGCTTGAATTAATTTTGTTAATGTAGCAAATATTTTTATTAATAATTACACTGAAACAGTTCAAGACAAAATATAGACTGAAAAAACTAAAAAGAGGAAATCTAATGGAAATAAGAAATGTCAGACAGAAGGGAAAATCTCTAAATCTAAATGCATGTACATTTTTGTACTGATACTACGGGCATTTTTCTCCATTCTTATTTTTTCAAAAAGTATTTTAATTAATTTATCAACTGAGATGAACTCTAGTACATATGAAATGTAATAATTATTCTGAATCTATAAAACAATTTAAATTTTCCGCGGAATGCCCGCCGTTCGGCCCACGGTAACCGGCCCACTATTTGACAGCTAAGCGACGTTGCCACATCTAAGGCTCCGGCCTAGTGTAGAGTCGGCCATGCTGCTGCATGTTATGTGTAAGGACTGTTCCAACCTACAGTTCTATTACCGCTACTGAACCGTTTTCAGAATGCCCCGCCCGTTTTGCGATTCTGGTATCGATGATTGGTTGGTACGCTGGTGGACCAACCAATCACCGTTTTTAGAACTGTGAAATGGGCGGGGCACAATGAAAACGGTTCTGGGATGGTAATAGAACTGTAGGTTGGAATAGCCCTGAAAAATGTGTCATAGAATCATAAAACCACAGAGTATGTTAGAAGTTAGAATGTGCACTTTTCGTCATTGGCAGCTCCCTTTGGGTGTGTGGATGTGATGTATTTTGTGGTGCGAGTCCGTTTTTGTGTAACTATTAGCACAGCATACCAAACAATCAGCAGAATATCTCAGGTTGGCGGCAATCATATGCGCATCCAGCCTTTACCGCAAGGTCGTATTTGCTCATTGCTGAGATCTCAGAGTAACAACTGTTCAGTTGTTACTCTGAGGCTGAGATAAAATGCATTGGCGTACGCTGTTAGATTTTGTATACGCGGTGTTGATAGTGTATTATTAATATGATTAATATTTTGTGGTCATTGTGATAGAAACACGTTTCTATCTCTTAAGTTACTACCGACGCTGGATTTAAAAAGCATTAATCGCTGTTTTGCTGTGTATCGTGATTTGTATTTCGTAGCCCTGGTTTGCAAACAATTTTTGTTTAACTTAATAGTAAGCTCTCGTTCACTAAAACTGTGATATCCATCTCCATATTTTTATATTTATTATTTGTATTGTCAAAAACCTAGGTTATAAAATCACAAAAACTGATAAAAAATTGACTCTATACAAAGGCGATCGCATCCCTCAGAGCTACAAATAATTTTTTTCTAGTTTTGTGCCGCTTCGCTAAACAAACAGCGCCTATATAAAGCGCTAACCAAGCTGAGTGGCGCTAATTTGACAGCTTGTCGTTCATCGGTTAGTTAGCGCAAAGCGCCCACGTCTGCTAAGTCGGGCAAGTGAGCGACATTCTTAACACGTGTGACAAGGAAAGAAGGGAAAAACGGCTATCATACTTCTTCTCCATATAAAAATGAATTAGAAAAAAACAAAAATAGGACAGAGGTGGTCACACTTTGTGAATCAAAACTCTTGAGTACTAATGCATAAAATGGTCAGTCAGTAGTACAGTCAACAGGCTAATGAAGGTCCAAGCATTGAATTGGAAAGTTTTTGCAATCACAGTATCTCTTCACTCTATGCGTTGGAAGCAATAAAATGAAATAACATTAAAAACTATAAATGTTTATTGTAACAAAAAATATACACATCTGTAAATCTCCACAATAAATACTCTTAAAATATACATTGATTACTACTTATAAAGTTTCACAGTTGAACGTGATACACGATCAAGAGTTATAAAAATGTAGTGATTATTATTTAGTCTAAATTCGAACTACACAGATAACAAATGACGCATTAGTGTAATAACACTTTTCTCGTACTTTGCACAAATGCAGGCACAAAAACCCTGAGTTCATTTATGAACTTATAGTTGACAATATAGGTCTACTTCGTCTATGACGGTTTCACAAGATATACAAAATTGTTGTTCATGCTATTGGTATCTCAGAAACTTGGTTCAAATTGGTAATTAGCATTTTATTGGTTCTTGTTAAGTTGATGATAGCACCAGTACACTTGAATGTTCACAGACTAAAAAAATAGAGAAGTAAAACGATTCACCAATAGTTTCAGATATGCTAATACTCTGAACAACAATTCTGCACACCCTGCATTATTTAATGGAAGAAATGTTGACAGCAGGCGCACATGGGGTTTACATGCCGTTGTAGGCAGGTCCTCCGCCCCCTTCGGGGACAACCCAGTTTATGTTCTGCGTCGGGTCTTTGATGTCGCACGTCTTGCAATGGATGCAGTTTTGAGCGTTAATTTGCAATCGCTGCCCTTCGCCGTTCTCATTTGGCACAAATTCGTACACACCTGAAATAAATACAGTTGAAAGTAATAATAGGGTACTTGCAGAGGTCGTGAAATCGTCTCGGGAGTATACATAGCGTAAAGAAAACCATATCAAGAAGCAGTAGGAAACAACAAAAAAACATGATTTTACTGACGGCCAAAAAAAGATATTTGCAAAATAATATAAGGGTATATTCAAATTTTTCCACGTGACTTAAAACAAGGGCTGACGTCACAGGTATCTTATCGATATCGACAATCGATACTGCTACAGTCCAGGTCAGTGAGATTCAACTGCTCATTCGACTAGAGATGACCTGAATTCTTTAACAATGCGATTCAATTCATTGATACGGAACATATTTGAAACAGGCAATTAACCCACTAGCATTTTCGTTGCAATATATTTTTATATCTGATAGGTATCACAGTTCATCCTGTTTGTGACCGAGATTCGCAACTAATCGAAGCCATCATTTTATTTCGGCGCATCCCATTATGAATGAATCCAAAGATAGAATCTAATTCAAACCCATCCCTACGAAGTGAATTAGTAATCTAGCCTAACTTTTATTCTTTTGACTTTTGTACTTTTGTGTGTGCCTGTGTTTTGTGGTTATAATGATCAATGTCAAAATGTTAGGTTAGCACTGGCTATCGATATCGAATATCATACGTTACTAGGCTCTAAGGAACGAACGACAATATTTTTTTCTGCAAGTACCCTATTATTGTTGCTAATAAAGAAAGTTATACAGTCCACAACATCGAAATCACAAAATTCTACAGTATGCACTGAATATTGGGACTTAGGTTAGAACGGCAACACGGCACACATACCCGTCTTCCGATTGGCTGTTCTCCTATAGTCTCATGACGTCACGCGACTAGACATTCAAATATTTCCCCATTTTCTCGACTTTCCCGTGCCCAAAAAAATCGCGGAAAAATATGAGAAGGTTCTTATACCATATTCTATCATATACAGCCATAAAAAAATTCATGATACTGGTCCATTTGACCACAGTATATCCAATTATACAGTAGCGCAACTCTCCAGAATTTTGGTGGTTCGCGCATAGCATCCCGCGCATCGTTCGCAGGATGTTTAGCACGGCGATCGCCTGAGTCGTGTTCAGTCTATGAGAGTGAAGGTAGTGTCTTTGACAGAACCGGATTAAGGAACTTGGTGATACGTTGATATCGATATCGGGACGCGTGGAGTCAAATGTTGCGCCGCTGTAGGCTATTAACAATTCCAATAACTGTGACTATAGTTTTTTAAGCTCCCTCAAGATGCTGCCAGGTATGCGATTCCTCCAATGTTTAATTTGCTCCTTTATTACCTAATAATATTAAAGTGTGATAGCATAGCTCCATTTGTCTCTAACAAAGTCTGTCGGGTATTAGGGTAGCTGTGTGTTTTGTTTTTTAGTTTTTAGAAGAGTTAGACGTTACGGAAAGTCGTTCTTTAATTATGAGGCTAAAGTCAGAATAATAATTTCTCACTGTTTCCTCACAGCACCACAACGTTCAAAAGATCTTTCACGACATATAACAAAATGAATGTGATTATGTATTCCAACATTATGAAATCTTAAGCAGGAAGTGAAGTCCATTTTAATGGATGCTCAAATAGAAAGTTGACAATAAAAAGAGTCAACATGCTAGTGTCAAAAATGTATCATTTTCCTCTATAAACATGGATTCTTTTGTTCAATATGAATATTCATATGTAATATACAAATACAGAAGGAAAGGTAGTCTTGGTAAACTAGACAAAAGACAGTTTTGCAATTTTTTATGAATAACGACCAGTTTAGTATATTTTGTCGTTGTTATAAACATTTTGATCATTATTTTTTATGTACACCTAACAAGTTTTCATCGGTTTTGCTGTTTACCACGTTTTCGTACCTTAAACGTTTTTCTATGATGATTGATGAAGATAAATTTAAAAGTTGTGGGATAACTAGACATAAATGTTATTTTGGATGCTACGTCGTTACATATACCCATATTTGAATCATATAAGATATTATACAGTTTTTATATTTATTTAAATGTTTAAGGTTAACTAAGATAAGATAAAATAAAGTTGAATAAATGTCGCATTTTTGTAATTTAATTACGAACGATAAAGCCACCTATTTTCTCGGAGTTAACAATTTTCTTTCATACACCGACTATTTCTTGTTTTTCTTCTAAAAATGCTTACACCCCATTTATATGCAAAGAATCCATGATGAATTAGAAGAATCAGTACAAAATGCATGGATATAACTTACAAATTGTAATTCAGGATTCCAAAGATAACTGCCTAACCTCGATGAAGAATATCACATTACCACACTGCTCTCAAAATTTACTCTATTTACGAGACATATCGCGTCCATTAAACTTATTGCAACACAATAATCACGCTTCTTTACTCGATTACTGCTAAGCCGACCCTGTGTTCAAAACGTAAACGGCAATACCCGCGGCTCGTGCTGAGGAGCCGACGTGGGGTTATGGGAGGCCAGTTTTTCGGAGACAAATTGTCTGCACGATTTCTAGGGAGGTACGCTACTGTATAATTGGATATATACTGTGATTTGACTTACCAGCTGGGCAGAATCTTCCTTCGGGTCCGTCATAAACCTCGAGGTTGGTCTTGACAGGAACAGAATCGTCAAGCAGGGTGAGATGAGGGGGTTGGTCACCTTCGTGGTTGGTTCCGGTTAGCGCAACGGACGACAGCAGATCAAAGCTGATTTTTCCATCTGGCTTCGGGTAATCTATCGGCTTGCATTCCTTGGCTGGTTTCAACCTCGCGTTGTCAGGATCTGCGATAAAAGTGAATCAACAAGGTGCAGGTTTTCACAGATGAAACTCAGTTACTACAAGTTAGCAATCACTTCCCAAGTTACGCCAATGTCTCTATTCTTTGCCCCATGACCTAAACTGTACGAAAGCTTCAAAATGAGGGTAACATATCGTCTGTTTGGAAACAGACTGTCATGTCATATCTCAAAATTTTGACTTTTTGAGGTTTTTGGTTTAACCATCTTGCAAAAATGCATATTTTCTTGTGTAAATCAATCATTATGATAATTACCTCCATGACTAAAAGTCCAAGGCTCAAGTCCTCTCACAGCAACGGTGAATCCACTGTAAATCAATCCTCCATATAATCCTAAAGGATTGTGGAAACTCGGTCTAACGTTTCTCACAGCTTTCAACTCTTTCCAAATCCAGCTATTCTTGATTTTATCTTCGTAGGTAAATGGCTGAAAGCCTTCAGTCTCTTGCTTTTCTGCGTTGATCGTTTCATAGACGCTTTCTGCAGCCAACATTCCGCTTTTCATTGCATTGTGGGTACCTTTTATTTTAGGCACATTCAGAAAACCTACGAAAGTATACATATTCAAGAAATTCAGACCTGTATTTTCAATATTCATAATGTAATACCAATATTAATATTGTGATACTATTTCCATGAAAATAAGGTTCGTGTATTTAGACATCTTCAAAGCATAGGTGTTTTTTTGATATTCATACCGTTGGGAATAGCAATATCTATCAAATGGGTAACTTTGACGGCTTTTGACTAAAAAACGATATCTGGATTGGACAACTATAATGGTGGTATAACAATTGTCGGAAGCAATATATCCAACTTAAGAATTGCTGACGACAACCCTTATTGCTGCTTCTCATGAAGAACTAGTAGCTCTATTAAACATCTTAGAACAACACAATGCAGCATATGGTCTTGGTATTAACTACAACAAGACCAAGGTTATGATCGTAAATAGAGAGCACGATAATCATCGAGAAATAAAGTAAGTAGGCCATTGTGAAGTAGTTCAAAGTTTTGTGTACCTCGGTTCTTTGATCGACAATTCGGGTAGCTGCGAAAATGAGATTGGACGGCGCATTCAACAGGCATGTGTGGCCATGACAATACTTACTAAAATATGGCGTGACCATAACATCACTAACGCTACCAAAAAGTCGCTGGTTCAGTCTCTTGTGCTGTGTATTTTTGTATGACTTGGAAACTTGGAATGTTAAAAAGGCAGATCGAGCTCGCATAGATCTAACTAACGTTTCCATATTGGATGAGCTCGGTAATCCAAAGAGACTAGCCTCCACTGTGTCGACGAGAATGCTTACATTCTTCGGACATATGCACAGAAGCGATAATATGGAGAAACTTGTAGTTCAGGGTAATTTCCCGAGTGGGCGGCGCCGTGGCCGTTCCCCTACACGCTGGTTGGATACGACGAAACAGTTGCTGGATATGAGTATCAAGAGCGCCACTGAACTGACAGTAAATATAATATAATTGATAAACATAGCAAGATGTTCTCGATTAGCAGTACCTCTATAATTTTGACCCTATGTTTTTATTACCCGCTGTATCTCCTACCAAACAACCACCAGGAAAAGTTAATTTTGGTATACTCTGGAAGCCACCTTCTACTAGAGCTCTGGCACCATATGCTATCCTTGTTCCTCCTTCAAATACATTCTTCACTGATGGATGGTGTTTAAACCTAAAAAAATGAAAAATAGTCACAGCAAACAGAATCCGATGATCAAAACGCAAATAAACAATATTTTAAGTTCATTTAAAGAAATAAGCGACACTAGGTAATACCGATATATAGAGATTAAGAAGATTTCTATGCCTAAAAACTGTTTTGAACAAACAACAGAATTCTTTCTGTCTGCTTGAACAAACAATAGTGTTGCCTGAGAAATGATTTGAATTCCTAGTTAAATTGTGCCCAAATAAACTCGATAAATAGATAAATTACAACCCCCCCTCAACCACCCCAATGACACCCCCACCCAAAAAAAAAAGTAGAAAATGATCAGAAACCTCTAGCCTAGACAAAACCTGGACTCGTCGGAGAAGGCCGTCTGATGCCACTCAGTATGCTAATGTCTCTGTTCTTGGCAATAATCTAAAGGGCCCCAAAGACATCGTTCTTTTTCATCAGATTTGCACGACGTGCCAACCGATCACACTCATTTCGGTCCGTGTGTGCCGAAAAACCGTCGTGTTGACCGTCGTTCCAAAAAATCTGTCCGAGCTTGATTTTACCCGTCGGTTTCGAACGCCATCATGCAAATTTGCAGTGTCGTTCTGGTTGCCTTCGAGTAAGCGTATCTAGGGTTAGCGACACCTATCAAAAATGTGCTGTCAGACGTTCATGAGGGAAAATACTTTGTCTCATCCAAGTATCCTGTTTTTTTTATTAGAGGTGCTACTAAATTAAGTAATTCTAAGTATGTTTCTTCATCCATCCTCAAATAATTGTACCAATCCCCTGGTTCCAGACGCAATTCTTCTAATAGATTTATATGGGAGAATTGGCCTCTTTTTAAAAGTCACTGTTTCACCCATTTAGAACGTTTTTTTCTTGCTGTATTTCACTTTAATAGCTAAAGCCGCCGCCAATGCTAAAATATTATCCATGTTAACGGACCAAAAATTTGGGAGAAACTGAAAGAAAACCGAACAGTGTGTGGAGGTATCGTTCCATCGGTTTCACCGACATCTGTTGGCACGTCGTGCAAGCCTGATGAAAAACAACGACGTCTGTGGGGCCCTTAAGCGGTAGCAACGATGATTTGTAGTAAGTGGAAGCACTAGATGTGGACGATAATATGATCTGAAGCCCATTTCACGCAATCTAGTAGCCACGCTACTATAGTTACCACAATTGCTCTGAAAGAAGCACTTCGTTCTCGTTGGCTTACAATCCGACCTCGTTCAAAAGGGGTTAACTGCATAAACTGGGGCTGCGTTTTTCTAGGGGGCATCTTTACATAACCAACTACCATCGCGCCACTTGCAAGATATATCAAACTTTTTTGATCGACAAGAAGCCATGTTTTTTTGAACGTATATATATTTTCTAGGTGTTCGGATTTTATTTGCGAGTAGTATGTTTCAATATATTCAGGCAACCAAAATATTTGCTGAACCATTAAAATAACTGTAAAACAATAAATTTGTTAAAAGATAAATATTGTTCATTGGAGCTATGGTGACGACTCAGCAGAAGCACATACGCCACGTAACTCTGACGTCACTTCTGTCAATGTCAGCGTTCTGTATCCAAAAAACAAAAAAACAATCCAACATAAAAAACCCATAAGGGGTTATATAATACAAAAGCCTGGTATTGAGCTGACGCTTGCGACGTTTTTCTCAGTCATGCTAAAATATAAAAATGATTAATAATAACTGAGAAACATGCCAAACTCTCCAACAAACTTTGGAAAAATGTAGGTTTTAGGTTAGACTGGCGATACAGACCTCACTTAACGTGAAATCCTCAAAACTCAAACACTGTAAAACGCTTAAACAGACCTTATTGATGATAAATCAGCGCAAGAAACCACAAAAGTACAAAAAACCAACAACCTATTTTTCACATATGCTATGTCATATACAGGAAAGTTGTTTGGATACATAAACTGACCAACCACAACAAAATAGAGTTCTGTGACGTATTCAGTGATGTGGCGTATTAGAAATATGTGAACGCACCTCATTTCAGGGGCGCAACTTTGCTATAATAGACATACAATCACTGTTTTCTTACCTCTGGAACTCTCTGAAGGGACTCAAGTATGGATTGCTGTAATCCAACCCTACCACAAACCCTACAGCTACAAGTGGTGTATCTTCGTTCAAGTGATACAGGAAGGAGCCGCCATAGGTATGAGGATCCAGAGGCCAACCAAACGTGTGTTCCACCCTGCCCGGTTTATGTTTTTCAGCATCCACCTCCCAAAGCTCCTTAACTCCCAGTCCGTAAGTCTGTGGGCCTTGTCGCAGGTTGAACTTTTTGATTATCTGTTTGGTTAGGTGTCCGTGACATCCTTCCGCAAATATTGTACATTTAGCGTGCAATTCCATACCTGTTGGAATTTTTTAAAGATTGTTAGTGTGACAAATGAGTCCACCTACCAAAAAATTTAAATTATCATCTTTAAAGCATTGTTGAAGATACCCGTTACAGACTAATACAAAGGGGAGGGGGGGGGGGGGGCAATCAGTGCCGATTTCCAAAATTGAGGTCTTATAAAATGATTCATTGGATGAGGGGGGTTGTAATATGTTTAGTGTCCGGCCGAACATTCGGTTTCGGCCTAATTTTGGCTAACAAACAGGTTTCGGTTTAGTTTCGGTTTCGGCTGCCATCCAGCCGAAACTACGGCCGAAACCGAAACTAAATTCGATGGATTTGGCGCTGCGATCGGACGCCCTCGGAGCACTAATCTTCAAGAGAAGAAGTGTCATTTTGCTGGGTAGGTGATGGTAATAACTTATCACAAGTTAAGAAGCCTACTTATCGGAGCCAAGCTTGCAAAGAAACGCAGATATTACTCTCACTAGAATTTCAGTCCACTTCTGTCTTTGAAAAAGGTTCCCCTATAAATTCACGTCTGCCTTACCGACGACTGTTTCCACTGAACAAGTACTTAATGCTACTAGTCAAATTTATTAAGACTGAGGAAGCTATTTGCAAAGAAAGTTGATAAATTATTGTTTCTCGCTTACAATATTACAATATTAGATTGTTCAGTTATGAATACTGATAGTCAACAATAGCTGTAGCTCAATGAAGCTCACAACAGTTTCTTAAATTCAGAGAAAACTCCTTACTTTCAAAAATACTTAGTAGTTGTACTTAGCACGTAGGTGCTTCAGAAATTTCGTTTTAAGGCAGCTAATTGATAACAGTGTCATAAAGATTGACCAAAGTCTGGAATGTTATTTAGTAGATACAAAATATATTATAAATATAAAATAGTTGATATTTGGTTCAGATTAAATTTTTATTTCAAAAAGTACAAATAATTTATTTGAAATAAGGTGTGATAATGCTAATGAAACGTTATTCATTTTTATATCCACGAAAAAATTACTGACGTTATATTGATGTTTTGGTTTCGGCCGTAAAAAGTAGTTTCGGTCGGACACTAAATATGTTCTAATATTAAGTGACTGAGTGACTGACAATTATTATTAATAGTTTTTGATAGATGTCTTTTATCTCACCATGATGCCTATTGGTTAAGTCTTTAGTGAATTGAGGTGATTTCTAACTGTGAGAAGTCGCTTGTTATCGTGTGCATGAGAACAGGGGCGTATCCAGACCTCAGTGTTGGGGGGGGGGGGGGGGTAGCGTGACATGAAGTTGTGTGTGCTTTCACCATTTTTTGTAATACCTTCGTGAAGGACGTTGATGCAAGAGAAAAGGAAAATGTTAATAGTATTAAAATAAAAAAGAAGATATAAATAGCAAGTGAAACAGTGGAGTAGCAGGAATTTTAGGGAGATGAAATAAAAAATCTATTGATGCATTAATCAATTTCAATTTTGCGGAATACAAATAATATGTAATACACGTATCATCCGTGAACATTTTATTGGCACAGCATACAAAATTAAAGGATCATGAACACTCAACAGTCAGGTACCCTAGTAGCCACGACACTTACTCCATTTTTTTAATTAGTGTTTTAACTTTTCTAATTGGTGCAATTTTCAAAACAGAGATAATTAATGAGTTAGGTAAATTTTTGTGACAAGCTGCCACGTTGTATAGGACATTCAACTGATTATGTAACAATGGGAATATATTAGATACGCATCACTGTAATAATGCAAAACAAACTCTTTTGTAATTTAGTTACTGCAAAAAAGATTTTTTTCATTGCGACAATTACTTAAATAAATAAGTCAAATAAAATACGTCAAAGGTGAATTGAGTTTTTTTTCGAAATCTTGGGTATTATTTATTATTTTTCCACCATCTCAAAATTAGAATTTTCATGCGATTGAACGAAAATGTTCTCCGTTTTCTGTATTACCTCTTTCGAAACTCTCCTTGGGTCCACCATCCTTCGCTATACCAACATCGTTCGTCGCTATGCCTTTCACACTACCATCTTCATGATAAAGTACTTCAGACGCAGCATAACCCGGGTATATCTCTACACCCATCGATTCAGCTTGCTCGCCCAGCCATTGTACCACGTGACCAAGACGCACGATGTAGTTACCATGGTTATACATTGGAGTACCTAAGCAAACATTATCCTCTGCCATCACATATGCCTCAACATCATATTGTACGAAGTTCGTACACAGCGCATAACATAACTGTTATTTTTCAAGAACCTCAATATACAGGGTGGTCCAAAAAGCGCGGTGATCTCTAGCGGCCATACCGTTTAAATTAGACGAAAATGTTTTAAATAAAAAACGTTTCTTTTCAAATGCTCTACATTTAGAAAATAATTTCAAAGATGGCGGACTTCCGGATATACTGGAAGTAGGGATCAACTTCCTTATTTTAAATGGAACACCGTTTTACTTTTTTACGTTTTATTACTTTTTTGAATTCAGCAACGATTTTTAGGTCCAGTTTAACCATTGTTTATGTCTACGAAGCTTATTTTCGGAGTTATTCAGCAATTTTTACAAAATTTGACGTTTGTAGTACTTTACAAGAAACATTAATATCTCGGAAACTAAACGCGACAGAAAGATGCGGTTTTCGGTTTTGAAACAAGCAAGGAACGTATTTGTGTTTCAGTAAGATCGTTGTTTCAAAAGAACATTAAATCAATAGACTAGCAATTTTCAATTTTGAAATCGGTGGATGCGAAATTATATTCTCTCTCATTTATATCTAGGCACATGTGGTTCTATCTTTGATGGTTTTTGAGATATTTACGGTTTTGTAATGATTGCGCAAGAATTGGACAAATCGTAAGGTGGCGTGGCTCACAGACGAAACAATTGGCAGGAAACCTTTCATCCAAAGTGTTTCGACCTCTAATACTAAAACGTGCTTTCGCTCCATCTAACTGTAACCACATTATTCTTAAAAACTTCAGTGGTGAATTTTTCAATAGGTTTTCCAAATTTTCATTTAGAAAATTTTGGAAAACATTAGTTTATTATGCGGTTTCCAATAATACCACCCCAAATGCTTAGACTCCATGCTGGTTGTCAACAACCTTCTCAAAATTTAGATTTATATAGTATATCCATAAAATTCGATGCTTATATCTGATGTAGTTCTGATTTCTAGAAAATGTAAACCATAGGACCCCTAAAATAGTAAACGTGCTCTTTTAAATGAGAGATTTCCGCAAAGTATGATGCAGGTACTTTTCCAAGACCTGTATGCAGATTCCCTGTTTAATTTTAGTTAAAATTTACGTTGCGGTCGGTATAGTCGGTATAGTGTAACTCGCAGAATTGTTAGTAGTGATATTAATTAGGTGTAATAAAAATGGCACGAACGTTAAATTTTACTCCTGTGAAATTAAAGTGTCAGTTAACGGTGCATTTGAAAACTGTAATATTAAATGTACATGACGCACTTGTACATGAACATATAACTAGCAATGTTCGGAGTATGGTTTCTAAGTGTTCAACTATGACTGGAGTTGGAGAAGCGACCATTTATAGACTGCTGAAGCAATGAAAGGATGGAAGTGTTACCGTACCACCGAAAAAGTCAACAGGGAGAAAACCCATACAACTAAACGATAGTGACAAACAAATGATACGAAAAAAAGTGCACTCATTTTATTTCCAAAAAATAATACCTACTTTGGACAAAGTTTTAGTAGAAATTAATGAAGACCAGAGCTTGCCAAACTTAAAAAGAGACAAATTATGGAAAATTTTACATGAACTGGATTTCGTTTATGCGAAACAGGACAGAAAATCCGCTCTCATAGAAAAAGAAGACCTTATTTGTTGGAGGAGGCAGTATTTAAGAGAAATCCGAAAACTGAGAAGAGCAGGTAACACTATTTTTTATTTAGACATGGATCAATGAAGGTCATTTTGTAACAAAAGTTTGTTTGTAACAAAAGTTTGGCAAGATAAGCGAATTACAAATGCTCGACAAGCATTTATAGAAGGTTTGTCTACTGGTTTAAAAGCTCCAACTGGTAAAGGACGTCGTTTGATTATCACTCATATTGGAGGCGATAAAGGATTTGTCGAAGGAGGCTTATTAGACTTTGTTTCAAACTCTACAAAAGATTACCACGAAGAGATGACATCTGTTGTATTTGAAGAATATTTTAGTCAAATGATAGATTTATTGCCGAGAAATTCTGTAATAGTGATGGAAAATGCGAGTTATCACTCAAGATTTAAGGAACATTTACCTAATACTAAATGGAAAAAGCAAGAACTTTTAGATTGGTTAATAAGCAAAAACATACAGCCACAAGAAGGATTACTCAAACCAGAGCTTTTATCATTATGTAAATTACATTCATTGAAATTTAAGAGGTATGCTGTTGATGAAATCGCAAAAGAACGTGAAATCAAGGTGTTGCGATTACCACCGTACCACTGTGAGCTCAACCCTATTGAGTTAATATGGACTCAAATGAAGGGATATGTTGCGAGAAACAATACAACATTTAAATTGCAAGATGTGCGTCAACTATTAAAAGATTCAATATCAGAAATTTCATCTAAAAATTGGGAAAATGCTATAAAACATGTAGGTAAACAGCATCTGAATGAACAAAAAGTGTTACATGTGTACTAGAGATGGTACTGCCAAGCTATGTACAAATTTTCAATGCAAATATCCCTTTTTTTCTAGGTGTTCAATTTGAATGAATAGTTCTTTCCGCAGATGTAAACCAACGTAAACCAATACGCACCTGGAAATACTGGTATGTTGATCCTGCCAGTTTCTGTCAAGTATCCAAACTTATCTTCAGTTACTGGAGTTTTTAGCGGTGCCCCCTTCTCCTGCCAATCAGGAATCAGTTCGTTCAAGGCGTTCGGCTGTATGACTGCACCGGAGAGTATGTGGCCCCCAATCAGCGACGCCTTCTCCACCAATGTCACTCTAAGCTCTTTACCATCCTGTTCAGCCAGTTGTTTTGCCCTTATTGCAGCACTCAAGCCAGATGGACCACCCCCCACTATCAAAATGTCCGTTTCGTCTGCGAACCTCTCCATCTCGATCTCTGCCAAAAATGTTCAGCGTCAGGAAAATGGTAGTAGTTCGTTGCTTAGTTCTGCATGTTTGTTATCAAAAAAAAAAGCCAATTGTGTAGATACTATTAACAGCAAGGCGTTAAGTTCTGTCAATTTTAGACATATACAAGGTGGGCCAATAGTGAGTTGACAGAAGATTATGGGCTTACTAAAAAAAATGTTCAGAAATCTGTCACTTGATAATGGTAGGGACTTTTGAGGGCTATAATTTAAAAATATTTTCACTTAAATTTTGACGTTTACACAGGGTGATTCACATCAAACTTAAATTTTTTTGAATGGAACACCCTCTATATTATTGCATATTTAGATTCCTTGGTGAATTCTAGTGTGACTTCATCATACATAGAATTTTAAACGAATCTTTTAGGCACAAATCACCATTTTTGGTATAAGTAGGTATCAGGAAAAAATTGAAAATCGCAGCGATTATAAAACTTAGGCTGCTGTGACTTTGTGGTACGACTAAGCATGAAATGCATCACCTTAGGTCAGACGGTTAAATTTGAATTCTTTTTGTACTTGGCGAAATCAGTAGATTAATTAAGTAAACTTCAATCACAGATAACTTGATTTTTTCAAATAAGAATGCCTAGTTTTGATTATAGAATCAAATGTATAATTTAATTACCTTTCTAATGCTGAAGTATTCTCAATGTCAATCTTTTTTAGTTTACATTTTATTTCAATTTTTCTACAACCTAGCAGGCCATGAAAAATAAACAAAAGCCTGTTAAGATGGCAGATACCAACTAACTTAGTAGAAAGATGCAAACTAACTAGAGTAAGGAGGCATGATTATGAAAATTCCTCACAACACATTAGCTCTAACCAGAAACAATAATGGTAACAGAAACGTCAGAAACAATAACAAGAATGCTCATTTTTCACAGCCTCCTATCTATTAGCCAGTTTCAAATGTCAGTAAAAAAATATTTAGTCAAAGGAAAACTACTAGCGATTGTTGCTGGCAATAGAACATCTTTGTACTCTGAATACATTTTCACATTTAATGCTATAAAAAAGCAGTCATTTCTGTAAGTCAAAAGTAATGATACCTCCGACTAGAGCCCTTCAAATTCTTCAGTAGGTATTTCTACTTATTAAGCAAAATCACTGAAAATGAAACATTAATTACAGTCTGTTTGAATTATAAAACATAATTTAGTTTGTAGAAAAATACATGAAATAAACACAATTACAACATGTAGTAAAAAAAAATTAAGAGATATCTTTACTTTTGACTTAATGGAACTGAAATGAATAATTTTTTATCCCATTAAACATGAAATTTTATTCTAAATATGTTACACTGTGACCAAAAATCACTGGTAGTTTTCCTTTTGTTTCAAAATTTTTAATCGTTTTGGAAAGTTGTGAAGCTCTAGTAGGCCTCAATAACTAGTAGGCTGTAAAAAACAAACACTTCTGTCGTACCCCAGATTTTCATTGACCTTACAGCTGACATTTTAGTCATAGGAATATGTATTATTGCTTGCCTAGAGAATAACTTACTGAAGATAAAAATTTCTACATTTTTTTTCTTCAACATAGCAGACCACATATAATCTGCTCTGATCTCCCTTCTAGCCACAAATCACTAGGAAAAGAATCTCATAGTTTCTAGTTTGGTTAGGGCCAGTTTCTCAATGTTCAGTTAAAGTGTCAGATAGGTATCTGCCAGATAGCGTTGCTATGGATACCACTGTCAGATAAGATTTACGTGACTTCGTAAGTTTAGCCTTCAATTGTTTAAACAATTTATCTAACAGTTGCTGTTATCTTGCAGATAAATATTTAACTGGACATTGAGAAACCGGTCCTTAGGGAAGCTAACAGGTGGCAGGATTTAGTGCTGATCAAAATAAAATCCAGCCAACCGAGAATGTTGAGTAAATAAAATGGATTATCTGAGTTCACATGTTATAAATTACAAAATGATAATTACTTAAGATGTTGAAATTTGTTTACATTTACCTTTCACAAGTTTTAAATGATAAATTGATAATTACATTAGATGTTGAAATTTGTTTAAATTTACCTTTCCATCGTGGATCGTTTTCTCTTGGGTGTATTGTATAGTGAGTTGTTATTTTTGGACACTGCAGCTCAGAGTAATGACGAGTTACTATTCGGACTTGTTTTGCTGAAAAATAAAAACAATTTCTTCTACTTTGAATAGGGTCCAAAGGTCGTTATTCCAGATTTAGCTATTAATGTGGTTCATGCAGTTCTGAGAAAAAAAGAAATATTGTAGCCATAGCCATACAAATGTAGGATGATGTGATTTACTGCTGAAAAACTCAAACAAAATATATTTTGTTTTATTCTGAAATGACACTCACCTACTTTGAAACTCGATTTAAAATTCATGGCCACCTGGAATTATATTTCACGGAATTGTCCTCGTAAAGTTGTATGCAATGTTTCCTAAATATTTCTTGGTTGAATTTTCGTCAATTTTTTATCCATGTCTTGTAAAATTCTAACAATCCAATCAAAAGTACATCCACATCGAACATCGAACAGATCACCAATCACCACAAAACATCCAATAACCAATCACCACCAGATCACAACAAAAAAAACACTCTCATCATAACCTACAACACGAACTTTGGCCAAACCCAGCCTTGCCAACTCTAGGGAAATTTCCCTAGAATAGGGAAATTTGATCAGTTTTAGGGAAATAGGGAAACTGGTTTGAATTCTAGGGAATTTTCAGAAATACTGAAAAGAAGCGTTTTTCAAGATCACTTCTTAACTTCTTTTAGGTAAAATGAATGCAAAAATATTATATTATGAATATGATGATGAATCAGATTAAGGACAATTATATATTTTTTTATTTTAATATGGTTTGTTAAAGTACCTAGGTATTTTGTTTTAGCTCTTGAGAGCTTATGCTTATGCAGAGCCTCTCTGTCTGTCCGTCCATCTATCCACTATCCGTATAGAAAAGATAGCCAAAACTACAGGTGCTAGAGAAAAACTAAATACTGATTCGGAATCAGATGAAAAAACTAGTCCAAAAATCCGAGTTTCGGTTCCACAAAATGTTTTTTTCAAAAATCGCATTTATTTGTGTATTTATCCTAACTTTTTCCAATAAAAATAACTACCAACTATTTTTAAGATTCCCGCGAATGTAAATTTAAGGAAAAAAGAACTAATCTAGGGAAATTTTAAAGAGCACTCAAGTAATTTTTCTCAGAGTTTGTTGGCAACGTTGGCCAAAACCGCCAAACCCCCACTACAAACCCTAGAAACCATATCACAGCATAGTAAACAACCAGCACAATAACTCAAGTTGCGGAAATTACACGCGCGTCCCCACTTTTGGATGATTTTTTGTAGGGATGGTAACGGTCCTTCGATACCTGTACTTCTGCACTAATATCCACTATTTTAATCTTAAATACTTTTTGAGCGATTCCAGGCTGGTATCGATACTTTTGTAGGTGTAATATCGAGTTGGGCTGTTCCAAATTACGGTTCTATTACCGTCCTAGAACCGTTTTCATCATTTGACAGTTCTAAAAACGGTGATTGGTTGGTCCGCCAGGGTACCAATCAATCATCGATTCTAGAATCACACAATGGGCGGGGCACGATGAAAACAGTTCTAGGACGGTAACAGAACCGTAATTTGGAACAGCCCTATATATCATGGTCGTATCGAAGGCCAAGAGTATCGATGCACATAAGTATCGATATATATCGAACATCCCTACCTGGCTCCTGGCTGCCTCCCACAAACTGCCTCCTAGTCAATGACAAGTTGTCATTCTTGCCATTTAATTCATTCCCAAAATTATGGAAAGAAAAATGAGGTTTCCTTAATAGTATGCTGTAAATTCCATTCTTATTTAATTTACATGTATTCGTTGAAGAAATAGTTTGCAATAATCATTTTTCTTTTCGACTGGACAACCAGTAAGTATTAGATAACCATTTAGTTTTTAGGTTATGTCCGGAACTTTGAAACCAATTTTTACTTTTTCAGAATAAATTTATGTAAAAATGCATCGTCTGCGGTATTCCGTGATTCGTCAGTCAGCAGGGTTGGTGAGTTTTTCTCAAACTTGTTCTTAAAAGTAGCTTTAACCAGTTTGTTGTATTTGTAGGTTCGATACTATTCTAGAGATCCCCAAAGACGGCCGTCGTTCCTCTCTAGATTATATGACAATTTCAGGGAAGAAATGGCAAAAAACAAGGAAATGAAAGAGTCACTGAAAAAATTTAAAGAAGAAGCAGAAAAACTTGAGCAGAGTGATGCTTTAAAGGCTGCTCGTCAGAAATTTGAACAAGTTGAGAAAGAGGCAAGTAAAGGAGGAGAGGTTTTTAAAGAAAGTCTCAGTTCTATTAAAGAAAAAGTACAAGTTGTAATTGATGAGGCCAGTAAATCAGATATAGCTAAGAAGGCTAGCAAAATCACAGAGGAAGTTGGGAAAACTACACACAAGATCAGCGAGAAAGCACAAGAAATAGGCAAAACTGGAGCCTTCCAAAGTATCTCCCAGGCAACACAAGCTGTTAAGCAAGAAATAGATACTACTAGTATGGCAGGTTGTTATCAGATTATATAATTAACTTCATGATAAATCTTTATAACATTATTGCAAAATATAAAAGTTTCCTTAATATCATTTGAAGATTATTTACAATTAATTTTCAATGCATTGCTCAATCAGATATTAATTTATTTTAATAGATATTCTAAACCAATGTTCACAAATGAATGGAAATCAAACTGGAAGAGTTAAGGCTATGGTTTCCATCATTTATGAGTGGCAAAAATTATTAATACAAATAAAATGTTTCATTTTTATAATACAGATTATTTGTGAGAGCTAGGGCCATATGAAGCAATTATGACAACCTATTTAACATTTAGCTGTTCGCTGTTCATGTTTTTATACCTTTGTATGAAAATTAGCAAATTATATATAGGTTATAAGGATATTACAATCAGCAAGTCTTATTTTTAGTTAAGTGAACATATTTTCTTTGTAGGTAGAGTATATGTAAGTCCAAAAAAACTGAGAAAAAGGACAGAAACAAGTGCTGTTGTACACCAGAAGTATTATGAACCTAACACAGATGCAACTGGTGTAGAGCTGCATAAAGACTCCAAGTTTTATGAGTCATGGCAGAACTTTAAGAACAATAACCCATATGTTCATAAAGTGATGGACTGGAAAGTAAAGTTTGATGAAAGCGAGAATCCTTTGATTAGAGCTTCAAGGGTACTAACAGAAAAGGTTGGAGAGGTAAATATTCTAATTTTGAAACTACCAAAGGTTATGATTAAACCTTAATAGATAGATAGATAGATAGATGGATAGATTCTATTTGTCCTCGATGATCACAGAGTGATATAGGATATGTCAATATTCTTATACTAAAATAAACAAAGAAGCAACCAACAGTTACATGTAACAGTCACCACAAATGCTTATAATTAAATATATACACATTTATGTTCTCAAGTACCTCTAGTGTTAGAGTTCTATAAAAAAAACATAATAGAATAATGGACTAGTATCATGGGTTTGGAAACAATGATTAAATCATTGTAACTTCTTAGTGTATATAACAATGGGTATACTGTTGCATTTTGTTACTCTCTGCATGGTTTTATTTACTAGTAATTCCATTTTAAAGTAAAAAAAAAGGAATTTAAATTTATCCAATCGGTACGATGTGTGCCATACAACAGCAGTATATTGATGCCTCGTCAACTTCCAAATCGTGGGATTGACACAATTTACACTGGGTCAAAACTTAATGCCTGTGCACCTGGTACAATTCAGTCACCCACCCAAGTGCTAACTGTGCACAAGGCTGCTGCTGCCCAATAAATATGTCATTAAGGAAGATTATCCTTATTCCTCAATGAGCAAAATTAAGGGGTTTGAACCCCTCTCTTCTCTTTTCTAACCCATTGATAAGAGGTATCTGCAATCTCAATATGAGAAAACTATATATAGCTACAACTGTATGAGATACAGGGTGGATCAGGTGACATTATTTTTCTTAGATAGCCTGTACCAAGACCTATCCAAAACACCCCCATGTATGTGTAGTGACTATTGATAGTTTTGGAGTTTTTTTTAAATATAGAGATTTTCCAGTTCTTCCAAGAAATTGTCAAAAAAAAATGTTTGTTGCTTTTATTTTTTCTGTATTTATACTCTGATTAACCCTATTTTAATATCCAATAAAGAAAACCTGTGTATACGAACAATAATTAAAGTACATTTTGGTCCAAAGTTTGAAATTACTGTTTTTAGTCAGCAGACCAAAACTCTCAAAATAAAATTAAAAATACTTATACCTGATTCTGGAGCTCCAAACTATTCTTAAAAGCTCTGCAAGGTATTAGACTTTCAAAATAATAAAGAAAAAATAGCACTGGAAAAAATAAGTTTTCAAAAAAAAGTTCATTACTTGAAAACTTTCAATAATCACTACATATATGGGGGTGTTTTGGATAGGTCTTGGTAAAAAAATAATGTCATCTGATTGGCCACCCTGTATAAGCAGCAAAAAATTCATTAGACTATAAAAATTAGTTATTTACATTTGTATAATATATTGATTAGTTATAGAAGCACAAAATCTGTTTTCTAGGTTGTGGGTGGACTGTTTCAAAAGACAGATTTATCAGAAACTCTCACAGAAATTTGTAAACTAGACAATACATTTGATACTAAGAGGTTCCTGAAGCAGTGTGAAACAGATATAATTCCAAATATATTAGAGGCTATGACAAGGGGGGACTTAGAAGTATTAAAAGACTGGTGCCATGAAGGTCCTTACAACCTGTTTGCAATTCCTATTAAAGAAGCTTATAAAAAAGGATATAGGATAGACTCCAAGATCCTAGATGTTGATAATGTGGATTTAGTTATGGGGAAAATAATGGAACAAGGTCAGTATTTCAATACAAAGATTTGTAGGGTTAGTTGAGCTGCTATCATGTTTGAAGTCTTGATTACTTAATTTAAGGTTGTATTCATAGTTGATACTTCAGGGTCCCTTAATACTTGAGGGTCCCTTACATAAGGCTTCCTTGAGTAGTACTCAAGTAAAGAAATGTCAACATGACATTTTGTTGCAGTCAAGGCGATTTTGTAGGTTAAATTTGTGTTGTCAGTTTCTGTCACATCCAGAAAAATGTCCGGCACAAAACACGAATTACTGGCACAAAACAAAAAAAGATAACAGAAAACGTCAAAATGTGTAGGTATGGACATAACAAATTGCTTTATTTTTGAAATATGATAACGTCGCCAAATGAATCCTGCCATCTGGTAAATGTTGTCTAGGAAAAGGATACACAAGGAAAACCACACTGAGTCCCTTGAGTAACACTTGAGAAACGACTATTAATACGGACCTTAGTGATTATAACCAATATATTGTAACATCCTGTATAGGTATAGCATTGCTTATTTGTACTGTTACTGTTGTTGATGTTCCCTTCAAAATGTTACGTTAGATTTTTGATGTGTAAACGCCATGGAATCGTCTGGAATTTTCGGGACTGACAGATGGGCGTTCTAGAATGTCATCGGAATGTCTCGATTTTTCCAGATGGTTTGATGAAGTATATAAGGCGCCACGAGTAATGTGGACAAGCAGCTAGTCGTACCAAGTGTACTTTGGCTCCCTCACTTTGACAGTTGACGATGACACGGAACATAACCTAAAACTAAAAGGCCCGCATTATTTTGGGTTTTGGTTTTTCGCGGTTTATGTATGGCTTATATTTTTCGTCTGAGAGTCTGAGGTTTTTAATAATATTGCAATTGAACTAACGTCTTTTATTTACTCTGAATTAATTAAAAAAAATGGCTTTAACATGTAATTGAATTTCTATATAAACAAATTGTTCATTATTTTTTATTTCGATGATTTAATTTTAATTTCAAAACTGATTCCTTTTTCGAATACCAAGCTGTCCTAAACTAATTAATTTTACAACTATAAAGAAATAAAATCAGAGTGACAACTTCAGGAGTTTTAGAAAATACATTACCCTTGTTTTCTTGGTATTCCCATCTGTGGGAAAAATATGAATGTTTTTCATGCAATGCTCTATCCTAATCAACAAAAGATGTTGATACTGGACTATTACTGATAGTGGATGCATGTTTGGCAGGTTAAAAGCTTTAAATCTGTATGTTCCCTAATTTTGATTCATTGTTTTGAAGAAATTTTTGTTAATATACTAAGGCCCAATTTTATCAACATGCATATTCTAAAAAATGCTTTGACAAAGCTTTTCTATTGGATGTTGTTTAGCAAAAGCTTTCTATTGGGTGTTGAGGGCTATGTTAATATGTATCCTCCAGTAGTATTTTATCAATTTTGGAAACTAAACGTCAAATCTGGATGACATTTTTATCAAAAATATTTTAGAATTCATGGATCAAAATTTTTTTTTTTACCTTATAATAATTGTATAATTACTAATTGCAATTGCAGTCAGATTGATTATAGACAAATACATGCTTTTATGAAACTTCCATCTACATACTGGATGCATGTTTGTTATAGACCTTCTCTTAGAAATATTCACAGATGATGTGAAGGCACTGTGTAAAAGGCACCAGAGCGCAGAAACACATTGTAAGGCATGCATATGAATAAAAATCCCCCCTGCTAGTTCCCCCTTTCTCTGAAAAGTATATAAAGCACCTGATTCCCTTTTGACTATACGACAGGTTTCTGTCACTTGGGAAACAGATTGGTCAACACAACAGTTAAATCGTATGCATAGCTTTGTGAAATGCAACAAAATGTTATTTTTACCCCTTCACAACATGTCTGTTAAGACATTGTGACTATGATGATGACCAAAATGATGCTATCTCTTGGTGAGAGGAGGCAACGGTTGGGTCAAAGACATCATTTATTCAGTTCCAGTCTAGAAACCCTTACGAACAACTTAAATCCCTAGGTCTAGTTTATCGCACAAAGCTTCTGAATTATCAAGGTATCAGGTATAAAGGTTCTTTTACCTTCTGCTTTCGGGAAATATGAGCTAGGACTGCCACGTCACGCAACTCCATGACTCACTGCATTTTAATTTGAGCCTCATAGGACGTACCGTTTTTACTATAATACAAGGGTATATTGCAGGTATTTATTATTATTATTATTATTGATAGTAAATTGTTGTTTTATCAAAATAATGCAGTAATTTGAATTTCTTGTCATCATTATCATTTGATAGAGCAACAATCGAGTGATCAAATGTACTGCTTTTGTGGAATCTGATTGGTTGATATTAGCAATTGCTAAACTCTTTGTTAAACAAGAAAATGCAAGTTTCCACCCATTTAGGATGGAAAATCGGAGTTGAAAAGATACTAGATGGTTCATAATGGTCGATTGTATATAAAGCATGTCCTTTTTCACCTTTTTGAATTAAACTTCAAGAGAAGTCGATAATTTTCAGAGAACTTTAACAGATGCATCTTTTTGAATGGGCTGCTCTGATTTATCGAAACCTTTGATAAAATTCCTGTGTTGATAAAATCGGGCCTAGTAGTATCAATTTGGTTAGACATAGTATGTATGTTTGCTTACCTTCCATACCTCTTCCAGGGCCTGTACTGATCATATCATTCACGTCCCAGCAAGTAATGGTGGTGAAAGACGCCCAGGGCAACATAGTAGAAGGCGATCCTGACAAAATTATGCGCGTTAACTATGTATGGGTGTTATGTAGGGATCCTGCGGAACCAGATCCAAGGGCTGCATGGCGACTGTTGGATCTGTCGGCCAGCAGTAACGAACAACTAGTTTAGGATATAAGTTGAACGAAATTACCAGGATAAACTTCGGCTCGTCCTTGTTGTTGTTAGTTAAAAGGGGCGAGCTAGCGAAGCGAAGATGCCAAGCGAAGGAAGGTTCTACTGATTACCTTTGAGGCGCAATAGAGACGGCACTGACACCTTGTCCAAGATGTAGGCAAACAACGATCGGGTTGGATGAATAACAGTAACGAGCGCGGTTGGACAAATTTTAGACTAAGATTCGCCAATATATTTTTGTTATATTGTTGTTATTTTTTTAATTACAAAAATTTCAAATTAGGCCATATTTTCTTCCTATATTATACAGGGTATCAGATCGGCTGATATCTCCACTACTGCAGAAGATAGTGAGAAAAGTTGTAGCCAAGGATATGCTCCTTTGCTCCTGTTCTTAAAATATGTTATGACCATTTTTATATCCAAAAATCGCTACTAAATGAACGTACTGTACATATTGAAAATTCATGAATCAAAAATTATTTTTTTCACATGGAAAGATAAAAAATATACTCTAGTTTTAACACAGGCTGTAAAAAAAGTCGACGACTCAGATTCATACAGGGTGTATCAACAATGTGTGGGTGGTCGATAACTGCTTATCCCTTTCTTAAGGGACAAGAGTGCCCCCCAAGAAGCCCTTTTGTTACTGGTTTTTATAATTTAAGGTTTAAGTTGTCAAAATCAAGTTTTGAATAAAATTGTCAAAATGAAAGTTGTATAGCTAGGTTCTAGATTTTTTGGTAAATTAAAATTTATAAACAAATTTTCTAGATATTTGCAAAATCGTATGTTGCCTTATTTTATAATTGTTAATAACCTTTAAAATGATTATTATAAAAATCTGGAAAATCAGGCCACTAGGTCTTTAAAAGTTTGGAAAATTTCAGATACTCGTACATCGGTATGTCAGTATATGAAGCTAATCGTTTACACATTTGCTTCTCTTGGATGCATTGGTGGTTGAACCCCAAAGTAACGTGAAATAAGGATTTATTCATGACGAAATGTTTGAAGTATTTTCTTTAGCGTTTTTTATATTACGGTAAGCAATTTTAAGCCTGAATTATTAAAAATAGAATATTGCAGTGGCGGCCTGTGGTCATCTTAGCAGAGACATCAAACCTCAGAGTAGAGGTAGTAAACAAACCACTTCAGCATGGCGTGTACAAAGCCATCATCTTTGACACTTCAGCCTCCAAACGTTGATCAGCTGTGACCTCACAGTGACAGTTCAAATTGTAAACAATGCTGTGTAACGCCAACTAACCTGAAAACTCGTCCAACGCAACCCATGTTACAAACACTACACTTTTTGAGTTCCATCTCGAAAAACTGTTAAACTACTCTCGAATATAGTGCAGCAAGTCCGTAGACCTTCACTACAGTTACCAACAAATAGCAAATTCGATTTTACTGACCGAGCATAAAAGACGCATGAACAATAAACAAAGCAAACGTTTGACAGTCGAGGGCATGCGGCGTTGCCAGCTCCTCAAAATTATGCAAGACTTCAGAATTTGCGTGATGAAGAAATATGCAATAACGCAGTAGAGGTCAACATATCTATTGATTTTGCTGTAATCATTCCTGAACCATCAAGATATCGTCTTTTTTGACGTAGAATGGAATATTTTTGAATACTATACAATTAAGACGATAGTAAACAATTATGATTGCCGTATCTGGTAGTCCATATGGCAACGTAAGAAAAGATGTCTGCCTATTAGAATTAGTTGTTTACTACCTCTATGTTCAGTTGTTAAAATAATATTGAATACTGAAGATGCACCTACATATTTGTATAATTGAGTGGTGGTAAAATAATATTATTATAGTATCGTGCCAAAGTCTATCAGACCACGAAATATTCTGAGATTTTCAGAAGACTATTTCGTCGTGCCATCGTAACGCCAATTCAAATAGGGCGCAATCATTTTATTTAAAATATAGCAATTTTGTCTAGGTCTACCACTAGTTTTAAGTTTCAAAGGCCTCAATTTTTGAACAATCGACATTTAAAAACATAATAATGGAGGATAACGTACGTACACCCCGTCGCACGGTATCCGATGTCATACTCGTGACGCGAGTTCTTTTACCTCTCTCTATTAAAAAGAGTTGGAAAACGCTAACCCATACCTCTGTTCTAATTTCGTTGATACAATAGGTGCTGACCCAATCTGTAGTGATTCAGCGTAACTTTTGCTCGTTTTATCAATGAGTTTTCTACGTTCTGGTTGCGAGACTGACCCGAAGCGGTGGTGCCGTGGTGCGAGGATCCTAATGACGTGACGCGACGTCTGTGTTGGTACGAGGGAATGAGATGATTATTCGTCATGCACGAGGGGCGATCAAAATAGTGTGCCATAATTAAAAATAATTTAAATTGCAACATGAACGAATTGGAAGCGTTTGAGTTTGATGGATTCGTCTTGCCAGTCTAAATTGCAGACGGCTTAGCGCAAACTACTTCTGCTGTTTACATGAGTCAATCGAATATTAAATACTCTTTTTAAACATTCACAAAACCGAATCATGCTGCTATTTCTTGTGAGTATGCAGATTACGTTTATGTGTCTGGGGACCGTCAACAGGATCGCCTCCTTGTGGCGTGCTAGTCATCCTGGCAGTGGCGGCTCGTGCCAACTTAGAGAGGTAGTGCCAGAATGACAGCCAACATTTTAGACCGATTTAAAATTGAAAAAAATACTTATACCTAGCCGATAAGCCGAATTTCTTTGTGTTCGACTTACCAAGCATCGATAAACTGAAAACATTATTCATATGCACTTTAGATTTTTCATGGGTCTTCATTTTCTCCCATATATGAATACCTATATAAGATCATCCGTGCCTTTTTTCGCCCAAGTGTCATCGCCTCCAAATAGAACACACACAAAACAAAACAGTTTGTTAACTTTTTCACGCTTATCCAATAGTTTTCATCATAAATAGTTTTATTAAATTTACGACAACGCGATTTCTGTCCACTACCAATAAGTTTTTCAATTTTTCTTCCAGCGTAAGATTACTAAATGAGTTTATTAATGCGCCAATTTTATTCATTTCTATTATATTATTATATTTTAATTAAACACAGAAGAGATACCGATCCGAAAACAGCGCACAACTCACTCAAACAAATAAGATCTAAATTTCAAACCTTTAATGAGAAAAGCCGACATCAGCATCAAACATAAACAAATCGAAACTGCTGAAACAAAACAAAACCATGAAGGGACATATGGGTAATGTGCCTGGCACGATCTATTTCGGATTTTCGTATTTAAAATCTATCCAAACGTCCAGCATAGCGTTCTCTCTGTCACTCGTAAGCGTTTGTGATAAGACTTCTCTCACTCTGTGCCTTGTAAGAAACGGCACGGTAGGTTGTTGCGGGACCATCGATAGCTACCGGGCCTGCTGGTGTATCCCCACCACGGCGTCTACGTCACACGAGGCGCCGCGCCGAGCGGCCGGCCGATCATCCAGTCGCGTTTGTAATCGTCGCATAAGCGCATGGATTTTCTATTTCTCTAGTCAAAAATGCCGTCTAGTTGCTGTGTGCCATTCTGCAGTAGTAATTATAAAGATACAGAGCGCATATCTGTGTTCAAATTTCCAAAAGATGTAATGAAACGTAATCAGTGGTTACGCGCTATAGATCGAAATAACTTCACCAGTCACAAATACATTCTCAAAACACTTGCCCTAGAAAAACTAAAATTAGTTGATCTTGGAAATGAAAGGCATGAATGCGGATGTGGCAATAATCTATCCAAAATTAATGAAAAGTGTATCGATAGATTTTGAAATACATACTGCTTAACAACTATTGTAAAGTAAAAAGCAATGCTATGGAAAAGCATTTAGAAAAAAAAAGAAAGCTCAAAAAGTTTTCCAAAATCAAAGAGAAGTAAGATTAACATGTGACCTGAAATACTTATATTTGATATAATTTTGATCACTTATTTTGTGTTTCTACGTATGCTTTTTTATATACTATTTTTTGAGATCATTACTGGTCGAAGAACTATTTGCGTTTTTCTAGTTGATAATTGAGTTCCTTTAAAATACATTGCTTTTTATTTGTAAAGTGGGATTTATATTTTTATTTTATATTTCCTGTTGAGACTTAATAATATGTTTAGTTTGTTATTTGTCAGAGTTTTTTCTATAAAACTATCGTGCGATAAGTGCTACTCTTTTTTTATTTTTTAACTAATTAGAGAAGAAATGTCGCTTATCTACTACAGCTCCTATATCCTCTGTTTCTACTAATACACTACTACTATTACTATTGCTACTACTACTACTACAATAATAGATAATTTCATATAATTTGTGTGCAAATAGGGCCAACTTTTGACCTTCTCACGTCTGAACGGCTCTAGTTAAATAAATATCAACTGGCACCTCTTATCACAAATTCGATTTCCTGTAAATTCATTCCTATACATTACTCTTGTATTTTTTACCGTTTTCTCAGTATATCAAGAAAATGCTCGTAGCGCTGGAGTTTCTCTATTAATCCCTGTAGATACGTGCGACCCGGTGCGGCGCTACGTGTGACGTCACACGCGGCACCATTAGGCCCGGTAGCTATCGATGGTCCCGGTTGTTGCCATCTCGCCGTTTCGTCCCGTCGTCAGCCAATACCGCGTCAGCTCTTATCACGTGAGTTGCGACGATGCCACGTGTTGCCTGGTGCAAGCATTTATGCTCTGAGCCGCTATTGCTATTTCATATAGAACAGAAAAAGTCGTTGGAAACCAACATAATAAGAAAAATCTAAGAGATAGATAAATATGTTTTTGTCAAAAATTAAGGTAGTGCCATGGCACTGTGGCATTACCTCACCAGCCGCCACTGCATCCTGGGCTAGAGCTGATTAGCCCTCTGAGCTGCCTGGCTGTCACAGCAAGTGAGATGAATCATGACAAAAGGTTTAAGGAGCAAAATAGTGACTACTGAACGTTTTACTGGATTATAAGAAAAATAATACACAAAGAAAAGTATGAATAAACATATATTTTCAATTATAAACCTACTGACAGCCATCATTTAAAATAGTAAGGGCTTGCTTTACTGTCATGTAAAAGTGTCATAGACGCTTCAACTAGCCTCTTGCCTTTCACAATCAGCAATAAGCTGGCAGAACAAGCCCCAAAACTCAAAGAAATATTTTAGAAAACCGGAAACATATTGAGAAACAAGGGCGTAGGTAGGATTTCTTTGGGGGGGGGGGACAGACATGACGATTTTTTTGAAACTTTTTTAAATAAGGGTGTCAGTAATAGTCGATATTGACAGGGGGCCCGAAGGAGACGTTATTTGTATTTGAAACGCCTTTTTTTACTTGCTCTTTAAAGTGTTGACAGTTCAGTCCAAAGGTTGCACGGTACAAAAACGTTTATGGAAAACAGTAATTTTTTTTACATTAGCAGGAAATTTTAAGGTTCTTTGCAAAACCGTTTGAATAGTTTACCTGGAGTTTTATCTCAATTTTTGTGTACCAACTTTCTATGTACATGGAAAAGTAGAAAAGAATATGTCTGCTTCCTTTAAGGTCTAGTTCCCTAAGGTTATCTCTTGTCACATCTTTGTTCCGCCACGGGTTATACCATAGTTCGGCTGTCCATGTCGATAGTGTTTGAGTGTAATGCATTAACAACATGTCCCAATATGCATGAATGTTTGGCTATCAAACTAACGCATATAATGAACTCGCACAAGGTTAATCAACTATAACTCCTCTCAACTGTTGACTATAGAACTGCTAGATTTTTCCATTCGAGCGGCTTGTAGCATGTGGTTAGCCATAGCCTGTTAGGGGGGGGGGGGGCAGCTGTCCCCTGTCCGAACCTGGCTACGCCCTTGTCGAGAAAACAGATTAGTATCTAGAAATGGGAAGTGTATACACAGTACACACATAATAAATTCTAATCTATAAACATAACATATATTTAAAAGGTAAAGTCTTAGTTTAGATACAAAAATATAAAAAAAAAATTAGTCAACATTCCACGATTTTACATACTGGTGCTAAAACTAAACTAGAGAATACAAAAATAACGTTATTTATAACCATAGTTTTTTATATACACTTTCAAATATAATAAAATGCCATCCAAGCAGTGTCATACTGATAACAATAACAACAGAAGTTCAACAGATGCCACAAACCAGAGTTAAAAGGACTTATCATTTATTATTGCTGGACAGGTATCAAACTTTGCCTGCAGATATGGGGGATCGATTTCCATTGGTAGTAATGGTTGCTGCTTCTACTTTTTTAAGTTACTTATTCCTTCTCCCTTCTTTCCCCCCCAATTACAGAAAAAACATACATATACGCTACTGGTTCAAAAAAGAACATGGTATTTTTTTTCTGAAGCGTTTTCGCTTTCACTGCCTCACTGAGGTCACTGAAGATAGCTTATGCAGAGCCTCTGTCTGTCCGTCCGTCCGTCTGCCCGTATACAAAAGAAAAGAACTACAGGTGCTAGAGAAACACTAAATGCAGATTCGGAATCAGCATGAAAAAACTAGTCCGGAAAAGATGCGGTTTTGGAAATATCGCTTCCGGTTTTAAAAAAATTGAATTAAATTACGACAGGTAACTGACGACGTATTATGTACGGTGTATTGATATTCCTGAAGCACAGGCAGCGTGGCCGAGCGGTTAAAAAAAGTAAATTTTTGATAAAAACGTCTTCAGAGAGGATATAACCAATGCATCTTAATGCGACTAAATCCAATAGCTCATAAACTTTATACACCCTACGTATGCGCTAGACATACAGGTCTTAAGGCACAATTTAATATCATAACAATCAGGCGCGTACACAGGCTTTTCGTTCAGGGGCGGGGGTGGGGGGTAAAAACAACGAGATATCAGTTATAATTGCGAAATGAACAAAAAGCAACATGGCGCATGAATGATAGTTATCAGTGCTAAACTGGTCAGTCGATATAGGTCCACATCCAGCTAATAAAACAAAAACTGCCAACAAAATAGCAACCCAACAAAACTGCAAGTTTTCGAAAACAAAAACAAATTGTCAACTGCTGCCCACATATAGACAACAATTAGTCAACTTCGTGACCCCCGATAGAAAACGTAGCTTGCTCAAAATTGCGAATCGTGTTTTCCTTATTAAACCAAAAACGAAAAACTTTTTTGGGTTAGACCCAGCTTAATAACCAACAGAAAAAGCTATAATAAGGAATTATTGAAAAATTTACAAAGAGGTGTCGGGATAACCCCTCTCAGGTACGCGCCTGATAACAATGCAAATGCATGCAAAGCCTCGACGCAAATGGTGAACTTTCTTGGCACTGCATAAAAATAAATCAAGAAACGAAACAGTATTACCACAAATCCTATAATTTTATAGTTATATGGCACAGTCCTGCTCCATAGAAGCAATTTCAGCATTAGTAGTTTTGCTTGATCTGTACTGCTATTTGAAAGAAACTGCTTCTCCATTGATGACAACAACCTCATCTGACATGCCCAGAGTGCTGGCTTCTATATCCGTTCGAATCCTTTTGCTGGAGGATGCAACCTCCTGACTGTCATCTAATGTCCGTTTCTTTGACACCCTGCCAGTCAATTCATCCAAGCTTCTTATTCGTAACGTATAAGCTTTTGGTTCAGGTTTATCCAACCTCTCATCTACAGTACTCAGTTCAGACGAGCTGTTGTTTAACTTTCTTTCTCGTTTCCCTGATTGTCTTTTATCTTTTCTTGCTTTCATATCAGAGCTTTGAAGAAAACTCTCAAGTTCTTTGATGATATCTGGAGTATCTTCGGTGCTATCAGAACTAATTGTGGTTACGTCGTCAGTTTTACTCCTAGTTTTCTTCGATCTTACTTTTGATGGACTACACTTCTTTTTGGTATAATTACTAGCACCAGCGGAACATTCTTCGGAATCTGTATCTTCAATATTGATTGTCGGAATCTTCTTTGCACTACTTCCTTTAATGACTCGTGAAGCCTTTACCGAGACAGGAGATTTACGGTTGACTGAACGTTTGGCAGAAAGAGCATTTCTGATCATCTTATCTGCATTTTCAATTTTGACTATGAGTACCTTCTTAATCTTTTTGGACGCTCCAACACCTGCGTTCAAGCTACTACGCTGCGTGTTTGCTTTCCTTACAGCAGAAACGCTGTTATCAGTAGTTCCATCAGTCTGGAAATCTTCAATCCTTCTGTTACCTTTACCTTTATTAAATTTCTTCTTAATCGGACTACTTATTTCTGTTGTGCTTGCAGTAATGATGGCATTATCAGAATTTCCATCAGTACTGATGTCTTCAATTCTGCTCACGGACTTTATTCTTTTTCTTCGAGATATACTTGAGACTTCTTCATTTGGGGTATCAATGATTTCTTCGAAATCTGAACATCCCGTTTTAGCCATAGACTTCTTTCTTCTTTTAAATTTATCTCTCTTCAATTTGGCTGTGCTTGTAGTATCAGTTTTTATGATATCATCAGTATTTGTATCACTATTTCTGCTCTTTGGTTTTCTGATACTTTCAGATTTCTTCCCAATTCGAGTACTATTGATTTCCGTATCTTCAACATTGCCAATCACGGTATCATCAGTATTTTCTTCACTATTGATATCTTTAATCCTGCTCACTGGCTTTGTCCCAGCTTCACGCCTACCTTTTCCTGATATACTTGATCTTTTTTCGTTAGGAATAGCAATAATTTCTTCAGGATCTGAACCTTCGATTTCGATAACATCAACATGACTACTTATTTTTGCTGTATTTATAGTTAAATCACTATCTCTGTCCATAAACTTTGTTTTTGATTTCCGCTTATTTTTAGATTTCTTCTCAATTTGGCTATTAATTTCTTCAGATTTAGACTCTTCGACATCGGCAATCACAGTATTATTAGTATTTACTTCAGTATCTACATCTTCAACTTGGCTCGTTGACTTTGTTTTACGCCTACGCTTTAATACTTGGGCTCTCTGCTTAATTTGTTGGTTACTACCTTCTCTTTGATCAGAACCTTGAATTTCGGCCTTGGTGACCTTTACAGTTTTTCTGCATTTTTTTATAGCCTCAATGGGGCTATCCTTTGCCTCTGCATCTACGGTAACCTCATTATTATCAGTAGTTTCCACACTATCGGAATCTTTCAGTCTACAAATCGATTTTATTCCTGATTTTAGTGTATCAGTGGGATCGACTGTATAACCAATATTTTCACAATATGAATTTGCAACCAAATCGCTGAAAGATTTTCTTCTTTTTTTGTGCATTTTCGATCTCTTGTTAGTTTTGTTTCGATTACAAGCTTCCTCACCGACTGTATCATTTAGAGACACATTTTCTGTGGCAGATGTTGAACTGCTTTCAACTTTGCTTGAAGGTACGTTTTTTCGTTTTGTGACTTGCCATTCATCAACAAATTTGTTAACTCTCAGATTTTCAGCTGGTGAGAGGCAACTGCTTGTTTTTTCAACGGATGTTTCTAGTGTTTCCAATGAACCGACATAAGTTCGGCTTGGTTTGGATTCAATAGAAACGTCGGTAGTACGGCATGAAGTATCAAGCGCTTTAAATTCCTCAAACACATCATCTTCTTCGTTTGTTTCTTGAACCAACGGGGCCTCGTCATTCATTGTTTTCAAACTGGCCAGTGTTAAACTTTTCTTTAAAGATTCTAAATATTTATGGAGCTTCTTTTTCCTTGAATTTCCTTTAGTAACCTTATTTACGCGCTTCGTTGGTATTTCTTTTTGTTTGAGTTGATACTCAGAAAACTTACCAGCAGGAGCTTCATGCAAATCTTTATTGACAGTTGTGGCAGTAGTTTCACTAAACTTAGGTTCCTCTATTGTGTCCTCGACCATATTACTAAAGGGTTGTCTGCTTTTGTCGGAATATACAGTTTCTTTCAGTACTACAGAATTTATAGTCTGTTTTCCAGGAGATTGTTTCGATCCGAATATAGCAATCTCCAAATCTGATTTATCCTGTATTACACCATCTTTTTCGAGAGTATAAGAAATCTTTTTCCACGGATGTTTTGTGAACACTCGATATTGCTTCAAATAGCTTATGGTTGCATCATGTCTATAAGGAGAATATTCCAGGACGTAATTTCTATGATTATTTAAAGCAGTATTCGATGAATGTTCTGATTTTATGCTCAATCCAAGGTAAGTTCCAAATTTGCGCCGAAATTGGTTTGTTGTGTACTTGTCGTACAATCTGCAGGCTAGTTCACGTTGACGTTCGATGGGAATATCAGATTCAAACAGAAACCCAGGATCTCTTATAATATAACCATATTCAAACAAAAACCAAAGTACATACAATGTAAGTGGGTTTTGCGTAATAAATTTCAATTGGTCAGCTGAAAAGTAGTTGTAACAGGACTCGTTTAGGAATTTCCTAGTCAAAAGCCATCGCAACCTGTCCTTTTCTAATTCTGAGAGATGTATGACAGTTTCATTAGTTAACTGAAATTCATTATCTTTATCTATTTCAGCAGACACTATTCCTGTTTTCGTATTTCTGAATCCTTGTTCGTTATTTTTCATAATGCCTAACGTAGGAGGTACATACGGGACAATCTGCATACAATACACGGCTTCTATTTTTATATTTTCTTCTACGCGCGATATGTCATTAACTGGAAGGCTATGATGACTAGGTTTATCTGCAGTTTCTTTCAAATAGAGACTCTCTATTTTATCACCGATATCACCAAGAGCTGTGGATCCGAACACTATCTTCTCTAGTTCGTCAACATTGGGTACAGAAAGCTTGTTTTCCAATATAGCTGACAGCTCGCTCCATGGGTATTTCAGACACCAATACTGCAGAATTTTTACAAGCTCCACATATCTGTGCTTTGCATATTCTGACACGTAGTTTCGTACGACGGAACTCTCGTTCTCTGGACACGTTAGAGCGGACAGTAAAAAGCTGTGGAATTTTCTACGGAACAACGACCCACGTTTAAATCCCAATTCTGTCGTTTTCAGAGCTAAGAAAGGCGGTTGTATATCAAATGTTTGACTAGTTTTAAATAAAAAATCGGGATCTCTTTTAAGATATCCAAAGCCAAAGGAACTCCAGAGATGTTCACGAGTCAATGCTGAACATGTAATGTTTCTGAGTTGAACGAGCGAAAAGTATTTGTAATAAAATCTGCTGAGCAGATTTTTTTCCAACAACCATCGAATCCTATCTCTCTGAACTTCGTTCAGACACCGGAGAACAGAAATCTCCTCCTCTTCCATGATATCATGTTCCGCCGTATCTGATTTTGCGTGTACGGTCAATCCATCCTGTTTTTCGCACGAACCTTTAACAAGATCCTTTTGGTCTGATACTTCCCACGGACGAACAGTATAAGGCATAATTTGCATGTCATTTACGACTAATGAACCTTCATTATTTCGTAGTTTATTGGGAAACCTGCTATCTTCCAAAGTATCTGCTTTCTGCGAGCTATATTCATCATGCTCACTTGTAGAAAAAAATTCAACAGATGTATTTGTGAGCTCAGTGCATGAAACTTCATCAGCCAAAGCGTCAACCAAAACCTCGATTTGCTCCAGTTCACTAACTATGATACCAAGTTCGCCTATAAAGTGTACTCCAAGTTCATTTTCCAGCAGTTCTTTCAGCTGCTTTAAGGGATATTTTTCAGAATAGCGTTGTATTACAGCAGCAGTATCATAGTGCCTGGATGGTATATATTCTAGCAAATATGCCTTTCTTCTGACTAGATGTGCTGCATATGATGTTTTATTCAATTTTTCACCGAGAAAACAACCCAAAATACTTCTAAAACGATTAGTTTTCAGTACATAATGCCCACCGATCTGTTGCAGCGAGTTGTTCCTTATTAAATTGAATGCCATTGCTTGTTGCTGTTCCGATGTAAAACTATTTTCAAACAAAAAACTAGGATCTATTTTCAACAATCCAGAATGAAAAAGGAACCACAGCGTATACATACTAAATGTCTCACTTGCAAGTTTTTGTATTGCTCCCCATCTTATGTAAGTGAAGAAATGTTTGCTTATAAGATTCTTATGCAACAGCCACCTTAACCTATCTTTCTCCAACGCATTTAGTCGTTCACGAATTAAATTGAGGTTTGCAAGCGAATCTTTGCCATCTGAGGTTCGTTCATCAAGCCAGATACTTTCACAGATCCACGGCTTTCTTGAGTATGGCACTAGCTGCATCTGGTAATTATGTTTCCACGAACTGGAACTGCTTCCTTGACCACCAATCATTTCAGTATTCTTGATTCCGACGTCTGTTTTTAAGCGAGACAGATCTTCCTCGTGCATTAGATCAGCTAGGAATGTTGAAATTTGTGTCCAGTCAAACACACCGAGTTCATGTCTTACAAACGCAATGACTTCATATTGCCTGTACGGTATATATTCTATCAGATATTCTTTCAAATGGGTGACATCAACCGCAGAGCATTGAGGTTCTAATTTACCACAAACAAATTGATAGAGTTTCTGAATGAATATATTGATTTCGTTTTTATAAATATAGTTCCCATCCACTTCTCTCATATGTTTTTCCTGTCTCTTGGTAAAATGATCATGTTGTTCAGATGCATATGCCAGTGTGGGGTCTCTAATAAGCAATCCTTCTTTGAAAAAGCTCCAAATTTCGAACAAGCTGTCGCCGTCCAACAAAGACTGTACTTTGGCGAGTGAAAAATAAGCTAGGCAATTCTTACTTAGCAACCTATTATCTATGAACCATTTCAATTTATCGTATTTATCGCGTAAATGAAAGAATTTTATAAGGTCATTTTTCGTTATGGTAACTGAATCATCTCTAATCATCTTCTTTGCCTTAGTGCAAACAGATCCGTCAGCCGTTTTTGTATTCGATGCATTTCCCAAACATTCATACAAATCAGTTTCTAGCTGGGCGACATCTTTTTGAGACATTATATGAGATAATGCAAATGCAATTCCCACCCAATCGAACTCACTTAGTGCAACTTTTACAAATGCAAGGATTTCACTTCGTCTGTATGGTATATATTCCGACAAATATAATGGCGTAGATGGTGGCAATTTCTTACGATATCTGTATTGCAATTTGCTACGAACAAACATTTCAAGTTTCCGAATGAACAAGTTTTGGTCGTGCTTGTAAACATAAGTACCATTTACTTCAATCAAACGATCTCCAGCTTCCTTATAGAAATCAGTATTCTGTTCAGATTCACACATTGCAGTAGGGTCTCTAATTAACAGCCCTCCTTTGAAATAGTTCCATAACATGAACAGCGTGTTGCAGTCTTTTAAGATTTTTATTCCTTTATGGAAATAGCTTTTATAATTCTTACTGAGGAATCCATTATCTACTAACCAATTCAATTTTTCGTCTTTATCCAAATGGAAGAATTTGCCTATTTCACTTTGCGCCTCAGGGACCGCATTGTCTTCGTTCACATTTAACAACAAACTAGACTCTGGTTTGCTTAGATCTTCAGACCTCATTTCGCTAGGCAATGTAAACACGTTCTTAGGCGTCTCTGGCAACTGCATACTATTTCTTTGTTCGCTTTTCCGTTTCTCCATCTCAACTATATTTGAATCACTGATCACATCACTAGTGAGACTACTGTCATTCGAGTTTTCACTATTACCTTGCGCTTCAGGGACTGCATTGTCTTGGTTCACATTTAACAACAAACTAGATTCTGGTTTGCTTAGATCTTCACACCTCATTTCGCTAGGCAATGTAAACACGTTCTTAGGCGTCTCTGGCAACTGCATACTATTTCTTTGTTCGCTTTTCCGTTTCTCCATCTCAACTATATTTGAATCACTGATCACATCACTAGTGAGACTATTGTCATTCGAGTTTTCACTATCACCTTGCGCCTCAGGGACTGCATTGTTTTCGTCCACATTTAACAACAAACTAGACTCTGATTTGCTTAGATCTTCACACCTCATTTCGCTAGGCAATGTAAAGACGTTCTTAGACGTCTTTGGCAACTGCATACTATTTCTTGGTTCCCTTTTCCGTTTCTCCATCTCAACTATATTTGAATCACTGATCACATCACTAGTGAGTTTACTGTCTTTCGAGTTTTCACTATCACCTCGCGCCTCAGAGACTGCATTGTCTTTGTTCACATTTAACAACAAACTAGATTCTGGTTTGCTTAGATCTTCACACCTCATTTCGCTAGGCAATGTAAACACGTTCTTAGGCGTCTCTGGCAACTGCATATTATTTCTTTGTTCGCTTTTCCGTTTCACCATCTCAACTATATTTGAATCACTGTTAACATCACTAGTGAGACTACTGTCATTCGAGTTTTCACTATTATCTTGCGCTTCAGGGACTGCATTGTCTTGGTTCACATTTAACAACAAACTAGATTCTGGTTTGCTTAGATCTTCACACCTCATTTCGCTAGGCAATGTAAACACATTCCTAGGCGTCTCTGGCAACTGCATACTATTTCTTTGTTCGCTTTTCCGTTTCACCATCTCAACTATATTTGAATCACTGTTAACATCACTAGTGAGACTATTGTCATTCGAGTTTTCACTATCACCTTGCGTCTCAGGGACTGCATTGTTTTCGTCCACATTTAACAACAAACTAGACTCTGATTTGCTTAGATCTTCACACCTCATTTCGCTAGGCAATGTAAAGACGTTCTTAGACGTCTTTGGCAACTGCATACTATTTCTTGGTTCCCTTTTCCGTTTCTCCATCTCAACTATATTTGAATCACTGATCACATCACTAGTGAGTTTACTGTCTTTCGAGTTTTCACTATCACCTTGCGCCTCAGGGACTGCATTGTCTTTGTTCACATTTAACAAACTAGACTCTGGTTTGCTTAGATCTTCACACCTCATTTCGCTAGGCAATGTAAACACGTTCTTAGGCGTCTCTGGCAACTGCATATTATTTCTTTGTTCGCTTTTCCGTTTCACCATCTCAACTATATTTGAATCACTGTTAACATCACTAGTGAGACTACTGTCATTCGAGTTTTCACTATTATCTTGCGCTTCAGGGACTGCATTGTCTTGGTTCACATTTAACAACAAACTAGATTCTGGTTTGCTTAGATCTTCACACCTCATTTCGCTAGGCAATGTAAACACATTCCTAGGCGTCTCTGGCAACTGCATACTATTTCTTTGTTCGCTTTTCCGTTTCACCATCTCAACTATATTTGAATCACTGTTAACATCACTAGTGAGACTATTGTCATTCGAGTTTTCACTATCACCTTGCGTCTCAGGGACTGCATTGTTTTCGTCCACATTTAACAACAAACTAGACTCTGATTTGCTTAGATCTTCACACCTCATTTCGCTAGGCAATGTAAAGACGTTCTTAGACGTCTTTGGCAACTGCATACTATTTCTTGGTTCCCTTTTCCGTTTCTCCATCTCAACTATATTTGAATCACTGATCACATCACTAGTGAGTTTACTGTCTTTCGAGTTTTCACTATCACCTTGCGCCTCAGGGACTGCATTGTCTTTGTTCACATTTAACAAACTAGACTCTGGTTTGCTTAGATCTTCACACCTGATTTCGCTAGACAATGTGGGCGTCACTGGTAACTGCATACTATTTCTTGGTTCCCTTTTCCGTTTCTCCATCTCAGCTATATTTGAATCACTGATCACATCACTAGTGGCACAACTGTCATTCGAGTTTTCACTATCACTAATTACGATTACAGTTTCTTGAGTAGCGGGAATTACCACCGACGTATTCCTTATTTCCTTCAGTAAAATAGGCGATTCCTCATCACTGATATCTTCTAGATCAATACCGGCCAAAACTGATTTTATCAAGACAGAAGATTCTTCGTCGCTAATTTCTTCAAGCTCTAAACCAGTCGAAAACTGTCCTTTCTTGGAACCGTTCTCCATCACATCACTAGTCTGGTCACAATTGGTACTACTGTTACAAATATTACACGATTTTATTTTCGTCTGTAGCTTATTCACGTCATATTCAAACTGATATGCATTTCTTATCAACTGTCCTTTTTCGAGAATGGCAGATATTTCGGACAAAGGAAATTCTGCAAAAGTTGGGGACAATGACTTGACTGCAGCTAGGATATCATTGTATCTATACGGAGCATAGTCTAACATATAGTATCGTACTTTTTTGGTTCGCACTCCCATCAAATAGCGACATAGCTTTTTGAAAAACTGATCGTGTCTGCTATAGAAGCAATACTGATCTACCGGATCAATACATTCCTGTGCATGCACAAGGACCTTTTGTTTTGACAACGGAATGTTCTTTTCGAACAAAAATCCAGGATCTCTGATGATCTTTTTTGAACCGTACAAGTGCCACAATCTGAACAGAGAAAGCGCTTTTGCTGCCAGATGTTTCCAGTGATTCGGTTTGAAATATGTATAGCACTTTTTACCTAGAAGGCTATGGCGTAGAAGCCAACGTATTCTATCTTTTTGAGTTTCATTGAGGTGTCTACAGTTGTCGCGGATGATCTGTTCTTCATTTGTATTTTCGATCACAATTTCTTTGTTCGAAGGATTTCGAGTCTTGCAAGTCTTCTCTAAATGTTGTTCCTTCTCGATTGGCTTGAAAACAGAACGTTTATTATTGGGATACATTGCATATGCGATGTACGGTATCAGATGTAATTTATCTTGTGTTACTTTTCGTATACGTGGTTTGTCGAAGTATGGTTTTAAATATAATGAGGGATCGAAATCGTATTCTTCCGCTCCAATATCTTCTATTTCTACGAAACTGTAATAGTTATCGTTCATGGTTTTGAAAATACCTATTGTTTCTTCAGCGAAAGTAGAGATACTATTGGATTTAGCTTGAACGAGGGTGCATTCGGTTTCATTTGCTTCCGTCGCTGTTGGTATAACTTCAGGAAGACTTGTGGTGGCACTTTCAGTGAAAGGTTGTACAAATCCGAATACTTTAATTTCCAGATCTACTAGATCATGCATTAATCCTTCATTCAGCAGTAGAGCAGATATTTCATCCCAACGATGTTTATTCGCAAGTGCATATTTTACAGTACAAATAACTTCGTTGAACCGATATGGCGTGTACTCTACCAAATAGTCTTTTATCCCATTTACATTGTCAGCTCTACTTTGTGGAGTCATATTTAGATAGTTATACAGCTTTTGGCAATATTTACTATGCGATATTATCGACCCCTTATTGTATATACCTGACGAGAAATTTGATCGCTGCACCGGTGCATTTTGCTTATTTTTGTTGTCAGCTAAAAAGGCAGGATCTCTTATTAGCCACTCCTTGGTGAACAGAAGCCATAAACGCTGCATGGTCAAGCTTTCTTTTGTAATAAAACTCAAGTTCTCGGGTTTCAAATATTTGAAGTATTTCTTGCCCAATAGGTTATGATCTAGCAGCCACTTTAATCTGTGTTTTTGTTTTCTTCCTAGGTCTTTAACAACAATCAGTTCCTCCGCTGTGAAGCTGTGGTTAACCTTTTCTGTGAGGCTTGTTTCGTTCTCGTACGAACCTGGTTCGTCATCGTCTTCGAGGAGTATAATATCTGTTGGAGTTTTTGAGCCGGAAGGTGATTTTTCACCGAGTCTGGGTTTCTTGGGAGAACGTTGCTCATCGTCCCCGTTTATAGAGCGCTTTCTCGCAGAATTATTGATGTTACCACTCTTTCTTGTACAGAGGGCCTTTTCTAGCTCTGCTGTCTTTTGGAACAGTAGCTCCTTATGAAGAATGTTCAGAACTTTGACACGTGGCGTCCCCAAACGAATCACATGTTGCGCTGCTGATATAACCTCACCAAGCCTATAAGGTATGTATTCTTTAAGGTATTTTGACCCGCAAGTAGATACGGCCCGATCTGAGCGGGGCATCCTGAGATACCAGACCAATTTCTGGAAGAATCTTCCACGCTTACTCCAACGAAAATCATGAACGGCATTATTGTCTTCTTGAACCTCACGAGTAGTGGAAGAATTCGGTTTCTCATTTAATAACCGGGGATCTCTCATCAAATACCCCTGTTCAAACAAGCGTTCCAATCTGTCAGTGGACAAATATTGTGACGTCATAGCTAGTACGTGTACCTGCGAGAAATATGTGTGATAATGCTTACTGATCAGTTCCTTGTTTAACAGCCACTGTAACCTATCTTTCTGAACTCTACTGAGGTAGGTAGCTGCATTTACCTCAAGAGTGACTGGGTCTTTTGCTAAGAATCCGTCACAATACAATTTCTTTAATCTGGACGTGGTAAGTTCTTCGTCTAAAAGTTTGCACATCTGCGTACGCTGCAGACCGTCTGTGACGATGTCGCATAACTTTCTGTTCACCAACTTTTTTTGTAAGAGATACTTGAACCTTATGGTATGGTTACGATCCAACCACGGAAAGGAATTCTTGTTTACCTTTTTGTACAACGTGTCTATTTCTCTTTGACTCATCCTATCGCTAGATTTATCCATCGATTCCGTCAGTGCACTTTTGGACTTTTTCGCTTTTTCGCTAGATTTCTCCACCGATTCTGTCGATGCACTCTTACACTCTTGGACTTTTTCTGCGTATTTCGTCGCCTTTTCTTTTTCTCTAATAATTTCTTCTATCAGTTGAGAGCCACAATAAGCCTGTGAGCTAGATTTACTTGTGGAAGTCGAAGGTGCTTCTCTACCGTCTGTGGCACGTGTAATTTTGTCTTCGATCAATGAAGAGGTATTTTCCTTTTCATTCCCCTTCAAGGTGGTATCACTGACGGGAGTACTAGCTTCAATAATGCTATCTGCATTATTGTTAATGGCTGGTACATCACCGTCGTCCTCGATGGTAATGTAAGCGCAAGGTTTAGCTACATCTACATTACTATTATTTGGTGGAACTGCACTTGTAGATCCAGCTTGTAAGATTGGTTGATCGCCGACAGTTAGGCTCTGTATGTCAGAACTAACAGATTCTGAAGAAGTTATTTCTTCCGCGCGTTTCGAAATACTGCAGGTGTTATTTAAATTCGATAAGGGTGATGCCTTTGCGTTAACTATTTCCTGTATACGCTGAGAAATTCCATACGGATCACGCGATTGCGTGGAGAAAAGATCGCCTCGTACAGATATTTTAATGTGCGAAGTTACTGGAATTGGTTGTATACTAGGCATACCCACAGCTTGTGAATCACTGCTTGCATCGCAACTAACAGTAGCATTCGAATTAATATGGTTCAATACGTGGTGTATAGTTTGGTTTGTTATATGGCTAGTTGAGGATGCAGCTACATTTGTATCATCGTCCTCATCATCGTCTAATGTGGGAGAATACCGGTCAAGGTTGCTTGGCTTGGTAGATCTTGGTATTTTGATTATGTTCGTCGCCGCATTGGGCACCTTGTCTTCACACCGTTGTAGCCTGCTAGTACTGACAACACTCCAAAGGCTCTTGACAGAAGCTTTACTGGGATCTTCTAGGGACTTCTCCAATATGGAGCTAAAAAAAGCTGTAAAAATAAAAAAGTTACTCTTGTCAAATATTGAAATAGGTTTAGTAACTATGTAGAGTATCTCAAACAGTTCATGATAATCAATTTTCATAGTGATAGGTTGAATAACAGATGCCTCTTTATGTCAAAATGTGGTAAACGTGACACCACTCCGTTTGGTAAAACCGCACCTGGATATTTTGCTGCGGGGGACTATTTACAACCACACTGTAACAATGGCTAGGTTCGACATTTGACACCAAATTTTGTTACCTTCTTTATCATTTTTTGCCTGTTTCACAAAGCGTGTTTAAATCAACAATGACTTTTATTTTCAAGTCCGAGGTATGACCCCTAATTACTTAACAGATCATATAAATTACGTCCATATTTATCTTTACGCAATAAAGAAAACTAGTAACAGATAGAAGAACAAGCAAAGAAAAACACAAAGAGTAGATGGAGTTGGACGTTACTTGATGGAGATCCATATTAATACAGAATTTCCGATGAATGATCACCACTTTTATTTAAAACTTGTGACGATCGTTTCGACACACAGTGTCTTCATCAAACAATGATTTTAAACTTACGCTATTTATACAAGATAAGAAACACAAAGAATAGGGTACTTGCAGAGGTGGTGAAATCGTCTCGGGAGTATACATAGCATAAAGAAAACCATATCAAGAAGCAGTAGGAAACAAAAAACATGATTTTACTGACGGCCAAAAAAAGATATTTGCAAAAGAAAATAAGGATATATTCAATTTTCCCACGTGACTTAAAACAAGGGCTGACGTCACAGGTATCTTATCGATATCGACAATCGATACTGCTACAGTGCAAATCAGAGATTCAACTGCAAACTAGAGATGATCTGAATTCTTCAACAATGCGACTCAATTTATTCACACTTAAACATATTTGAAACAGGCAATTAACCCACTAGCATTTTCGTTGCAATACATTTTTATATCTGATAGGTATCACAGTTCATCCTGTTTGTGACCGAGATTCGCAACTATTCGAAGCCATCGTTTTATTTCGGCGCATCCCAATATGAATGAATCCAAAGATAGAATCTAATTCAAGCCGATCCCTACAAAGTGAATTAGGTAATCTAGCCTAACTTTTATTCTTTTGACTTTTGCACTTTTGTGTGTGACTGTGTTTTGTGGTTATAATGATCAATGTCAAAATTTTAGGTTAGCACTGGCTATCGATATCGAATATCAATACTTTACATCCCATCACTATAGGATATCACTGACGTCAGAGGTTGTTTGCGCGGCATTTTCCGGCATTTGAAATAATTTTTGGAATATCTCTCACAGCCGATTCCAAAAAACCAAACAAGTGATTTTATCATGTTTACTAGGCTCTAAGGAACGCGTAAACGGCATAATATTTTTTTCCTGCAGGTACCCTACCCTATAAAAAATCACCTAGCTTAGAAAAATTAACTGTGCGTTATTTTAAGAGAGTGCTCCTAAGTATATCAACCCATGTAGCCTGGGGATGCCGATAAGAACTAAGCAGGATGGTGGAACACAACAAAGTAACACTTACGTATTGTGCAAGACTTTCGCGGCCATGATCCGATGAACTGTTGGTGCTTAGCTACTGCAGATTTTTCTGTCTGACCTAAACGGCAATTTGATATGTGTTCCGAAATTCTAATTTGTATCGATCTCTTTGTTTTTCGATGTATACACTTCCACAAGTACATGATAAATCCCTGATGCCGTCCACGGGTGTCGATCTTAAATGCTGTTGTATTTTCCCAGTTAAAAAATAAGGTAGGAAGGCTTTGACTACTGATGGTGGTTGCTTTTCTACTCTACCAGCTCGCACAGATCTTGTAATTTGAATTTCTGAGTAGTCGTTTGCCTTCAACGCATTCTTCAGTTGTTCGAGCTCGACACCTAGTTCGGCTGGATCACACAGTCTTCTTACCTGTTGTGTCAGTGAATTTGTGAACACAAATCAAATTGCCGATTAGGACAGGCAGAAACATCTACAGAATTGGATCTACAGAAATTGGATCAGCCCAAAAACAAACATTCAAGGCAGACGTCACTTTCTATTGAAGATTTTTTTTCATAAACCACTTTTCTGTAACATTCTTCCTTAAGTAAAAGCAACTACACGTAAAAACAACTAAGGGCCGGTTGTACAAACGCTCAGTGAACTCCCGATCACGTAAGCGTAAGTTCAGCGATGAACACGGTTCAACGGTTGACGAGTTGTACAAACTCGGTTCTGGGAAGGATCAACTGAACTGGATCAAAAGAGGATTGGTAGCAATGGATATAGGATATTTGGTGGCGAAACTAGTTACTTTTCGTTTTTAATGTTTAAAGTTATGCAGGTTATGTTATTGTCACGTCTATGAATGTCAAATTCTGACATTAGAAGTATTTTGCAATTTTATAATGGAATCCAAAAAAAGGGCGACTAATTTTACGGCGAAAGAGGAGGTATTAATAGAATTGGTGAAAAAACATAAGAATGAACTTGTGCTTGCGTGGAGAGATATTTCGTGAAGCAACGGTATTGAAAAGTGAATACGAAAGTATAAAAAAAGGACTAAACAAAAATTTGCGGATGAGAAACAGTACATCCATAGCACCGGCGGTGGGCCTTCGCTGGGTTTCAAAATACAGGACTTGGACATATCAATAAAAGAAATAATCGGACCCCAAATAGCAGGATTCACATCTATATTTCGACGATGATGCGGAAACTTTTATTGCTGATGTGCTTACAATTAATGGAGAATTTGTTCAGGATACATTAGGTACAAATTTCGTTGGGCATTTTTCAATTCGTTTTTTCTAACAATGTCATCCTCGGTCAAAGGTTCGTCAAAGTACTCCATCATGTAACTCAAGTGAAAATATCGCATTTGACTGTCACTCACGTCGGATATTCAGGTTAGAAACTGATCAGCTGGTCGTAAACATTGCCATTTTAAACCTTGAACCGCCGTTAAACGCTCCTCGGTGGCCGTTCAACTTGATCCGAGGTTGAAATGAAGTCAACGCTTGAACTTTGTTGGTACAACAGCAAATTAGAAATGAACTCGGTTCAAAGTTGAACTCGAGTTAAACTGTGTTTGTACAACCGGCCCTAAAACTTACGCATTTTGATATTTAAATCATTCTGTTAATAAAAGAGATCTTAGCTAATAAGAGTAGCAATTTCATTCATTCGACGTCGTTTCGCTTTTATTAAAGCTCGTCAGTGTGATTTAGGTCTCAGCCGATTAAATGAAATTGCATGATAGTGCCTAGCTGGCAAAACTCGTCCTAGTAGTAGCAACATATAGATATTGGGGAACAGTACTTTGAAAAAGTGAGTGTTCCACAAAAAAGAGTGTTGTCGTTCCCGCAGGTTTCTATGCCTGATGCTTTTAAACGGGTCACATAAACAGTACTCGGTTCCTCAAATAAAACGCTCAGGTAACGGCTTTGGTAGATAGATGGCGAACCAATACTTTTTCAAAGTACTGCTTCCCAATATCTATATGTTGCTACTACTAGTAATCTAAGCAACATTCCTCCCTATAACCAGTTAGCAGATGATTGTAGCGGTACTATCTAGCATTATATTTTAGAACGTACGTTCGAATATAGTTTATAGAACTACATACTTGCCTTCAGTAGTCGTCTCACGCGTTTTCTTGATGTCGTTTTAACACGCCGACCAAAAAAAAACCTGTTTTGCTTTTAGTTTCAAACAGAAAAGCCTAATATAAGTTTCACAGATTTCCAAAAAAATGAGCTGAATTTTATCATTCCTTCTGATCAATCAACGGGCTTGGTGGATCTTATCGTTCCAATACCGGCTTGAGAATCGAAGTGTGGATTCTTAGCAGGGTTGATTTGACAGAAGAAAATGATTTGAGATTTGTTTGAGAATTGCAATTAGATTCAAAAGACTTTTCCATCTGAAATTCAATAGCAAATCCAATGACTATTTTTGTTCACCAGTCCGAACAACCACTGAAACGCAGGTCTGTAGTTCACTTATCTAAAAGTACTTACTGTATTTAGCTTTCTTCTTATCGTCGTCGTCCTTTTGCCTGCAATTGAAGATTGTAGCTCAGTGATGCGGCGCTGTGATCAAGAAGCTCCAAACCAGATGCGAGAGTAAAGACTCACTCATCCCTAAATTTGAGGATCGAAACGTGCTATGGACATCCCGATTACTGAGATTCCACACCGTGTTCAAAAAGGACCGGACCAAATGGATAACTAGGGAAATAGGGCTCGCACAAAAAAATAGTTACGACAAAATTTTCCTGGCTCTTCGATGGTGATCTTTAAAGTGACCTTGACATTCAACGCCATATCAAGGTCAAGTCGATTTTTTTAAATGGAAACCCTTACTTTTGACGCCGGAAATAAAAAGCCCGGACAATTCTACATCCAGACATAAGCTTGGTCATTTAAAAAATTTGACCTTGGATGACTGAGTGAAGGTCAAAATGTGTCCAGCAGGGTATCTTGCGAAATAGGGGTTGCACAAAAAGATAGTCAAGACAAAAGTCATAGGAAGTTTTTCTGACCATCCGGTAATGACCTTTATGGTGACCTAGACATTCAAGGTCACATATATAGTCGATGGTCCCGCATAGGTACGTATTTCCTTGGATTCTCAATTTCGCGCGCTATACCCTAGACCCAATAAGTATCTTCATTGATCAACGTATTTACGTAAATACGTTAATCAATGGTATCTTCCAGTCGTTATAGAACACCTTCTATATTTAATTAATCGTCGGTTCGCAGTGCCTTCGAACGGTCAAAATTCAGTTGCATACTTGATAATTTTGTGGTATTTGGTACTGAAAATATTAACAAAAAGTTTCGAAATATTTAATTATCTAGATGTCACATTCTACGTCTACAGGTATTTCAAAACAGGAATTGTCATACTGACTATATGTAGAAACCTTCCTATCCTGGTTTTCCGAGGGTGTCACTTCCACCATGTTCCAGTGCACTGCATCATCGTAGAAGCTTTTGCGTGAAATCCCTTCATCCAATAGCGTTAGTAAGAATCCTGCGAATAGAAGAGATTATTTAATTTAGCATAGCATTGACACGCAAGCGCAACGCAGATTTTTTGTTTGACCTTTCATGACCTCTACATGACCTTGCGTCGTACTTTGTTTTAAGCCCAAATGACAATCTGATTTTAGCAATAATCACAATCCACCCCCTAACTTTGGGTACCGCCCACATAACATTATAATATGGATATGTATACTCTGTTACCTGATACTTTAAACTGGCTTGACGTCTATTTGATAGGTATCAGCTGACGAAGAAGTGTATCTGTAATTTAATTTTTTACTAGTGGTGTTGATTGGCAATCCTGCGATTAGGACCGTATTAGTAATATTCTTACTGAATGTCTCATTGCCAAAAAGGAATGACTATTTTTGTAAACAAGAAATTGCTTGAATATTCAGAAATTCGCAGCAAAAGTGGTTGGTTAGAAAAAATAGATTATTTTATTGATTTGTATAATAAAATGTTTATACATTTTTATAAAAGTGTTTCTAATTAAAATACTAATCATTTGGTACCTCAGTAATGTTCAGTTCTAATTCAGGAAATCAAACCTGTGTAAACTCTCTGAAATAGCTCCATACATCTTTTACTATTTGCATAGCCGTGTTGCGTTGCCCTTCGACGTTATATTTTTCTTCCATTGCAGTAAAAAGAAATGTTAGGAACTCAGTGCTTGTGTACGGTTAAGCTAAAAATGCTTTTACCTTCATTCTTACCTCATTTAAAGCGTAATCATCATCATTCAGACCCGTCATACTGATATGCTGAAGAAACGCCGAATTTTCCGAGAAAATGTAAAATAAGCATAGACGTCAGAGCATAGACGAAAACGTCATCAAGTGACAATTACTGGTCAGTACAACCCTGTATTCCTTCAAAGCTTAAAATTGATACGTCAAGACTCAATCTGGGGTATTTTTAGTTATCACTAGCCAAACAGCTGTTCGCTGTTGACACGGCTGACAGTTTAAAGTATCGGGTAACAGGGTATACATCCACAGAACGTACATTAGATATTCCAGTTTGAACATGTACATTTTGAATATTCATAGGACTGTGCCAGTCCGGCCCTGGACGGCCGGGTATATTTACGTGAAATCTAGAAAAGTTCCTTCTCGATTCGTGCTGTTATGATCGCGAGCTGTCGTGAACGTTCCAGAGATGGCGCTACATAATATACTTTCATACTTTTAGTTTTTTTATTATTGCATACTTTTAGTTTTTTTTATTATTGCTACGCTGCCACTGGCACGATTTATAAAAGCCATACGCGTTTTCCATCCTCGCCACGGTAGTAATACTGTGTCAAAATTTCATTAAAATCAATTCAACACTTTCCTCGTTACACAATATAGAACGATCTAAAGCAATACTCTCGTATGTTTCCACCAGAAAAAATTCGAAGTTCTTTGGCTTCTGTAATAGGCAAAGCAATATTCGCATGGACCTAAAAAAGCTATTTATGTCGCTAGGTCTTCCTTCACAGGTCAGTGGATAGTCTATTATGAAAGCAACAAATTTTTCAATTTTACAACCCCCCACCCCCCAACCAACCCAATTTCACCCCCACCCAAAAAAAAGTAGATAACGATCAGGAACCCTTAAAACGCCTAAAAACGAAGTTTGAGCAATATTTTTTTGTTTTTTGCTAATTACTCCGCCGCCCATGCACCGATTTTCAAAATTATAGGAACATTACCTACTACGACCCTACAGCATATCGGTGCCCAAATTTCATCACAATCCATGCAGCGGTTGCTGAGATTACGAGGCTAGAAAAAAGCGACAGACGGAAATGAGTTCTAAACAAAAAAACACATAACGGTGATATTATTCTATCTTATCCCCCCTGCAACCAAATCATCGCCCGCCCTCAAAAAAAAAAAACATGCAACACAACAACTCTGGTGAATAGTTTCTTGCATCTCTATACGGACTAGGACAACATAGTACATTATGCTGCTAGATCTTTCTTTCATAGGCCCATGGTGAATACAACAAATTTTTCGGTTTTACAACCCCACCCCCCAATCACCCCAATTTCACCCTTTATCCAAAAAAATGTAGAAAATGATCAGAAACCCCTAAAACGCCTAAAAATAAAGTTTGAGCTGTTTTCATATTTTTAGTTTCTTTATTATTGCCGCACCGCCACTGATCCGATTTTTCCAAAACATACACGTTTTCCATCCTCGCCTTGGAAGTAATACTATGTCAAAATTTCATTAAAATCAATTGAACAATTTTCGCGTTACGCGATATCGAACGATCTAAAACAATACTCGTATGTATGGGTGAATATTTGATAAATGGGTCTAAGGCACCTATAAAATGGCCACATGATCAACCATATGGAATGGCCGATCTGCTTTACTCTTATCAATTGTTACTACAAATATGTTGTAACCCTCACGTGGCCAGATATTATTTTTCGTATGTATACATACATCACATATTATAAGTCCCGTGGTCTCTATAATAAGCATGCAACGTTCGGATGGACCTGAAAAAGTGTATCATGCCGCTAGGTTTTTCATTCACATATCAATGGACAACCCATTATGAATACAACAAATTTTTCAGTATTACAACCCCCCACCCCCCAACCACCCCAAATTCACCCCCACCCAAGAAAAAGTAGAAAATGATCAGGAACCCCTAAAACGCCTAAAAACGAAGTTTGAGGCATATTTGAAATTTTTCATTTTTTGCTAATTACTCCGCCGCCTGTATAACGATTTTCAAAATTATAGGAACATTACCTACTACGACCCCACAGCATAACGCTGCCAAAATTTCATCACAATCCATGCAGCGGTTACTGAGATTACGAGGGTAGAAAAACGCGACAGACAGACAGACAGACCGACAGACCGACAGACCGACAGACCGACAGACCGACAGACCGACAGACCGACAGACCGACAGACCGACAGACCGACAGACCGACAGACCGACAGACCGACAGACCGACAGACCGACAGACCGACAGACCGACAGACCGACAGACCGACAGACCGACAGACCGACAGACCGACAGACCGACAGACAGTCCGACAGACAGTCCGACAGACAGACCGATGGAAATGAGTGACGTGGATTTTCGTTATGTACACATCATAAAACGCCCAAAAAACGTATTATCTCAAAATCGAAAATTTTCGCGATCACAATAAAAATCGGTGTGGGAAGTAAAATGTTTCTTGAATTTTTTGCCCAAAACAAACTATAGTTCGCAGAAAAAAATTATTTTACGATATGGCGATATCTTGTTCCAAAATATCAGTCATCAGATATGATAATCATTCTTATTTTCGTTGACGTTTTATTGGTAGCTGTATCTCAGCAATCCCTGATAAACTTATATTAGCTTTCCATCAGGGGCTAAAAAAACTGTAGAGACTCGGTAAAAAACACGCTTGTTACAAAAAATAATAAAAGTCCCGTCGAAAATCTTTGCCGTGCTATTCCTGAAGTTTTCCCGTTTCATTTCGCTAATTGCTTTCACAGAGCACACGAGCTAAATTCTACAGTAGCTTAGAGTCAGTAGCGTATCTCGGACGGCAAAGGGTACAAACATAAACTGGGAAATATTACCACACTGTTCAACCACACCTACGCAGGAAAACATGGTTTTACAAAGAATCCAGTAGACCATTCATAAGAACTCTATGTCGACTGCGAAGTCATCACTGCCTCTGTCCAGAATACAGTGCAAGGTTTGGACTAAGAGGAGAGGATCCAAGGTGTAGCTGCGGAGAAGCAGGAAGCATTCAGCACTGCATATTAGAATGCCGGCAAGCAAACGATGATATTACTGAACTGTATAATCAAATGGCTCGCTTTGTATGTTTACCGACAAACCTATCTCAGATTCTGTTAAACGAAAATTGTGATATGTATAAAATTCTATATTATCACTGTGTCCACAAACTAAAATTAGTTATTTAAGTATATTACTAACCGAAAAACTGTAAAGCATATAATCTTGAACAGATTGTTTATGTTGTGTACTTCAGAAAAAAAAATATAATTAAAAAAAAGTATAAACCTATAAGTATAACAACAAAAAGACAAAAAGTTGGAACAACGCAGAGAAAATTATGAAGAAAGACAAAAAAAAAGAAGAAAAAAAAGCTTAGTCGGAAAGTAATCGTAACAATATATTAAAAAAAAATCTAAATGTACACAGGTATACACATACATAGATATAGGATAGCTATGTAAAACACTAACATTAAATAATAACATAAATGATTTCCATTTCCTATAACCTAGGTACTCAGAGTTACGAAGGCTGGCCAGTCAGCAAGAAAGTCATGACAAACAAGTCCGATAATAGGATTTCCGGAACCCTGGGCAACTAAAAAGATTTTAAGTTTTAGCTTACTAAAATATGGCGTGACCATAACATCACTAAAGCCATCAAAATGTATGCCTCGGAAACTTGGACTGTTAAAAAGGCAGATCGAGCTCGTATAGGTGCTTTTGAAATGTAGACGAGGAGGAGAATGCTGAGAGTTCCTTATACCGCTCATCGAAGTAACGTTTCCATACTGGATGAGCTCGGTAATCCAAAGAGACTATCCTCCATTGTGTCGACGAGAATGCTTACATTCTTCGGACATATTCACAGAAGCGATAATATGGAGAAACTTTGTAGTTCATGCCCCGAGTGGGCGGCGCCGTGGCCGTTCCTCTACACGCTGGGTGGATACGACAAAACAGTTGCTGGATATGAGTATCAAGAGCGCCACTGAACTGACAGTAAATCGCGAACGTTGGCGAGCTACAGTTCTCTAAACTATTGATAATATTCGTGTCGGAAATACTCTAGCTCCGATTTGACGCATTTTACGAGTTCACAACATGTCTGTTAAGATGACGGCATATCTCTTTTATATAATATTTGTAAGAGGGTCTGGTCCTCCGGTGTTTGGCCAGATGAATGGTGCACATCCATTTTTGTTCCCATAGGCGTAGCTAAATCTGGGGGGGCTTAGGTCCCTGGATCTGGCGGGCTCAAGTTCCCGCCCTAGGTACAAAGATTTAACAGAACGAATTATTTTAGTATTTTTGGGGGGCTAATTTCATTCTTGGGGGGGCTAAACCCCCCCGAGCCCCCACCTAACTACGCCTATGTTCGTTCCTCTTCATAAAAAGGGATCTCGCTTTGTGTTCTCCATATTTTTGTATGCTTCGGAAACTTGGACTGTTAAAAAGGCAGAAAAAGGCAGATTGAGCTCGCATAGATGCTTTTGAAATTTGGACGTGGAGAAGAATGCTGAGAATTCCTTATACCGCCCATCGAACTAACGTTTCCATACTGGATGAGCTCGGTAATCCAAAGAGACTATCCTCCATTGTGTCGACGAGAATGCTCACATTCTTCGGACATATTCACAGAAGCGATAATATGGAGAAACTTTGTAGTTCATGCCCCGAGTGGGCGGCGCCGTGGCCGTTCCTCTACACGCTGGGTGGATACGACAAAACAGTTGCTGGATATGAGTATCAAGAGCGCCACTGAACGGACAGTAAATCGCGAACGATGGCGAGCTACAGTTCTGAAAACTATTGATAATATTCGTGTCGGCAATACTCTAGTTCCGACTTAATGCATTTTACGAGTTCTGCTAAGACATTGTGACTATTATGATGAAAAGTTTCTTCATATTACATTGATATGACATTCAAGCATCCCCCTTTTGTTATCTGCTAGGTACGCTATTGTCAGGTAACGAAAAAAAGGATCCATTGTCTTCATTTAATTGCTTATAGATCAACTTGAACAAAAAAATCTAACATAAAAACCAAATCTAATGCCGGCTACAGAAGATCGCTTTTAACTGACAGTTTTCACTGAACACTATAATCAGTCAGTAGAAACTGACCTTCGTTCTGTCTACATACGTTCAGTCTTAACTGACGGTGAATCAGTTTTCAAGATGTCGTCAGATGATTCAGATGCCCTAGCTATATGTGGTATTTTGTTAATTTTAGACAATGAGAAGAGGAAAAATAAACTGGTTAAGAAAAAGGGCTGCTTATTCACATGTTAAGTTATTAACAGAATTTTAAATATTTCCAAAGTATTGGCACAACTATCTCAGAATGAGTGAAGAAAATTACCTACATCTGCTGTCTCTCGTAACCCGTATTATTAATAATATCAAAATACGAGTAGAAGAGCGCAGTTGACAGACCGTTGTCTTAGAACTGATAACAAATCACATACACACGTACAGTTTTAACTGAACAGTTCCGTCACTTCAGTTAAAATTATCGTTTCCTCAATATAACATCAGTTTTAACTGACACTAAGGGCCGGTTTCTCAATGTCCAGTTAAATATTTATCTGGAAGTTAACGGTTGACTGTCAGATACATTGTTTAAACATTTGAAAGTTAAACTTACGAATTCACGTAAATCTTATCTGACAGTTGTATCCATAGATACGCTAACTGGCAGCTACCTATCTGACACTTTTAACTGGACATTGAGAAACTAGCCCTAAGAAAACTGTCAGTTTTTACGGAAGACACAGTCAGTTTTGACTAACAGTTTATAGTGCTCAGTGAAAACTGTCAGTTGGATGTCTTACGATTCCGGCATTTTCCCAAAAGACTGGAAAACAGCTTGCATCCAGCCGGTGCCAAAAAAGGGATCCAAAACTGCTTTCTGTAATCAGTAAAGTGATGGAGATATGCGTCAACCAAGAGCTCATGAAATACCTAGAGCTCCATCACTTAATCAACGACAGACAATATGGATTCCGACACCAAAGATCAACTGGAGATCTCCTGGCTTACATCACACATGTGTGGAGCAAAGTCATCCAGTCATTTGGCGAGGCTCACGTCGTTGCTCTCGATATTTCAAAAGAATTCGATCAACTGTGGCATGCAGCTCTCCTAAACAAGTTCCCGTCTTATGGGCTCCCTGTTAAGCTCTGCGGTTGGCTCGCAGACTTCCTCTCAGGTCGGAAAATCTCTGTCGTGGTAGACGGCTTTTTCTCTTCTTTCCATAGCATCAGTGCCGGGGTTCCGCAGGGATCGGTATTGGCTCCGACATTGTTTCTGCTTCACATTAATGATCTACTCTCTAGCACTACAAATCCAATCCACAGTTTTGCGGATGACAGTACGCTGCATGCAGGCATCATGAGCAATAGACCGATCTCTGTGGTCGAGCTGGAACGCAGAAGACTGGCAGTGGCAGCTTCACTTTCAAAGGATCTCGATATCATTACCGCTTGGGGGCTTACGAATATGGTTCAATTTAATGCCTCCAAGACTCAGTATTATACGCTATCAAACACAAAGTGCCCAAGCCAACACCAGGTTCTAATGAACAACCAGGCTCTGCCAAAGAGTCACTCATTCAAGCTGTTAGGAGTCAACATTACAGAAAACCTGATCTGGCACAAACACGTCGCGTCAATTGCAACAGCTGCTGGTAAAAAGCTTGGGTACCTATTTAGAGCCAGAAAGTATTTCTCACCATGTAACCTCCTCACGCTATATAAAGCCCAGATAAGACCTTGCCTGGAGTATTGCTCTCATGTCTGGGTAGCTGCTGACCCTACTACCCTGTCTATACTAGATGCCGTCCAGAGAAGGGCAATTCGACTAATTGGCGATCCGGCCTTAACGCGCCACCTTCAGTCACTTTCTCACCGGCGTGTTGTTGGTGACCTCTCACTCTTCTACCGATATTCCAACGGAATCTGCTCCTCTGAGCTATCCTCTATCGTTCCGCCGCTCACTGCTCCTATTAGATGTACCCGTGCGACTGCTGCATCTCATCCTAAGACGGTCGTTCACCACGAACATCAAGAACTGAGCGGTACAACCGCACATTTATTCCCAGGGTGTCAAAGGCTTGGAATGGACTGCCAGAAGATGTATTTATTAGGCCTGCGGGTATTGGCCCATTCAGATCTCGCGTTAACAAACTTCCCCTAACTTCCCCTTTCACTGCAGCCGCGGTACTCTGGTATTTAGGCTCTGCCTGCGCGGTGTGCTCAGTTATATAAAAAAAGTGATCGTCTGTAGCCGGCATAAGCCTAGTATGGTGGAGTTTGTCACTTCACATTATTTGTTAATAAGATCGCTTGGACGTACGTCCTTGATTGTGAGAGAAGGCAGTTAGAGCCTTTATGCCGGCCGCTTGAGTCCTTAGGGACGAAGTTGAGGGAGTTTGGGAGTCGTCTACACACACAAAGAGAGACAGGGGACTGTGGGTGGGCTAGCAGAGATAATGTGCAAACACGAGAGTACGGTGACGAGTCGAGGTTAATTTTATTACCATTAAAAGGTCGCTGGCCTCATAGCACCTTTCGCAACAAGCTTTGCAGATTCAGTTGCACATCATTGTATATACAGGGTGAGTTTTTAGTGCCAGATCGGTCGATAACTCCACTACTGTAAAAGATAGCAAAAAAAGTTCTATATAAAAGTTGTAGCTAGGGATATGCCAGAAAATATTTTTGTTTAGACAGGGTGATCCATAACTGCGTGGTGATACAAACATATATTTTTTAAAATGAGACACCCTACATAATATTCCATATTCAGATTCTACTGATAATCCCTCTCCTTACAATATAAGATATTATAACATTATACAGGATATTTCAAAAGTTGTATATCGGGGATATTTGTTTAAAAATTTGGGAAAATAAGTTATAACTTGGCAACGTCGCGAACGCGAAAAAAATATTACAAGGCGAGATAGGGTATTAGTAGATATTTCGATTTAAAATAAAAAATACAGGGTGTTACATTTAAAAAAATGAAGTCAAGTTGATTGACTCAGTACTTCCCACATGTTACGCTGATACCAGTTTATTATTTTTCCATAGCATGAAGCTTTATTCTAAGATCCTTGTAACCAAATAATCGCCAGCCCCCCCCCCAAAATTGACATATGCCGCTAGGTCTTTCCTTCACAGGTCAATGGACAGCCTATTATCGATACTACCAACTTCTCAGTTTTACAACCTCCACCCCCCAACCACCTCACTTTCACCCCCACCCAAAAAACTTGTAGGAAATGATTAGGAACCCCTAAAACATCTAAAAACCAAATTTGAGTTGTTTTAATACTTTTCGTTCTTTGATTATTGCTACGCTGCCACTGACACGATTTTTAACAAGCATACGCGTTTTCCATTCTCACCACGGTAACAATATACTGTGCCAAAACTTCATTAGAATCAATTTGATAGTGTCCACGTTACAAAATACAAAACGATTTAAACCAATAAATTCTCGTATGTATACAGAAAAGTCCCTTAGTTTCCGTAATAGGCTAGGCAATGCTCGGATGGACCTAAAAAGGTGACTTGTGTCGCTAGATCTTCCTTCACAGGTTAGTCGACAGCCGATTATGAGTACAAGAAATTTTTTAATTTTTCAACCCCCAACCCCCCAACCACCCCAATTTCACCCCCACCCAAAAAATCGCAGAAAATGATCAGGAACCTCTAAAACGCTTAAAAACGAAGTTTGAGCTGTTTTTATATTTTTCGTTTTTTTATTATTTCTGCGCCGCCACTGGCACGATTTATCAAAACCATAAGCGTTTTCCATCTTCGCCATGGTAGTAATACTGTGTCAAAATTTCATTAACATCAATTCAACAGTTTCCTCGTTACAACGATCTAAAGCAATACTCTCGTATGTTTATACCAGAAAAAATTCTAAAATTGTAAGTCCTTTGCTTTCTGTAATAGGCAAGGCAATGTTCGGACGGACCTAAAAAAGTTATTTATGTCGCCAGGTCTTCCTTCACAGGTCAGTGGACAGTCTATTATGAAAGCAACAAATTTTTCAATTTTACAACCCCCCACCCGCCAACCACCCCAATTTCACCCCCACCCAAAAAAAGTAGAAAATGATCAGGGACCCATAAAACGCCTAAAAACGAAGTTTCAGCAATATTTAATTTTTTTTGTTTTTTGCTAATTACTCCGCCGCCTATGCACCGATTTTCAAAATTATAGGAACATTACCTACTACGACCCCACAGCATACCGCTGCCCAAATTTCATCACAATCCATGCAGCGGTTGCTGAGATTACGAGGCTAGAAGAAAGCGACAGACAGACAGAGACAGACAGACAGACAGACATACAGAGACAGACAGACAGACAGACAGACAGACAGACAGACAGACAGACAGACAGACCGACAGACAGACAGACCGACGGAAATGAGTGACGTGGTTTTTCGTTATGTAGACATCATAAAACGCCCAAAAAGCGTATTATCTCAAAATCGAAAATTTTCGCGATCACAATACTCCCCTCACCTATCGGTGTGGGAAGTAAAAACAAAGTAAAATGACCATCAAGTTGCCGTAATTTAAAATTCTGCCAAAAACACCCTGTAGATACAAATTGCTAACATCCAAAATAATATCCACCTAATATTCAAGTAGCTCGCTGTATAATATTATTGAGAAAAGTTAAAGGAATGTATCAATTTGGACGTATTACTTGCGACCTTGCAAATCCGGAAATTAAAAGAAAATAAATTATAACTCGGCAACGTCGCAATCGATTCCAAAAATATTTTAGGGTTGAATAGAGATCAATAATGAGTACTAGAAGATTTAAGAAAAAGATATAGTTTCATATTAAAAAATCAAGTTGATCACTATCCTACTTTCCCGCAACACCCTGTATATTTCAAAATATTTTTAAAATATCCGTCTCAAGTAACCAAATAACTTTTGTACTTGACATTTTCTTCTATCAGGTATACCTTGCGAGATATCGAAGAATTACACACTAACTGGACACCCTGTATAGACTGTTTAAGTGAAATCGACGAGAATTGTCAGTACTATTCGTCTTCACGAGTTCACGTTACAGTATGAATTTTTCAAAGTTTTATTACGTTGATAAAAGTTACCATCTCACCATACTGGCACGTAATCACTTTTGATGTTAACTTGTGGAGTGAACTGCTAAAATATTGAACTACAATGCTGAGAAAAGTTACGGAGTAGTCTCGGTTGGGAGCTCCGAGAGTTTACAACTGTGATTTTATAAAGTATTGCTGCCTGAACTTCCGGTATACATCTAAATATTCAATAATGTACGAAAATCCTCCCAGTCTAATACTTCTTTATGTATGTGATTTTGATATCCTAAGAGAGCATGCTATCTGTCTTTAGACGGCTTACTTATAAGTGAAAAAAGTGAAATAACTTTGCACCTTCCACATTCTGCAACCGCTTGAATTATAATGTGCCAGTCCGGCCCTGGACGGCCGGCCATTTACGTGACATCTAGAATTCAGACATCCATAATCTTTCCAGAACCGACAGTAGCGGCGCGCTAGGGTTCTCGGCGTTCAGCAGGCATCTATATAAGCCACAGCCAGGCAACGACAGTTACAGTTAGTGTCAATAGAGTGCACCAGTCAGTGCTCGCTAGTAATACGCGACGACGTTCCAGTGGCGCGCGTGAAATAAATGAACTGTGACATAAATTAGTGAAGTTAAGGACCAATATAAATTAGTGTAGTGACTCTTAAGTATTAGGCTAGGTGTAGTGTACATAGTTAGTGACAATAAATAGTTAAGTCCGTACCAAGTATTTTCGCGCCCAATCGGACTAAAGACTTGTAACAATAACTTTAAAATCACTGTTTTATTCTTTCTAATTTTTAGGATTATTCGTTTTCTATATTTTTTTACCACTAAGGGAACTGTACTATTAGATTCATTAATTTGTTTATTGTATAACACTCGAAAATTGTATTCATATACTTATTTCTCTTCTTTTGTTTCATATTTTTAAATATATTGTAATATACTCTAACAGTCCGCAAGCCAATGGAGTCATTTTTTCCAGTAAACATAGCTTCTACTTATCATAGTCACAATGTCCGTTGTGAACTCGTAAAATACATTAAGTCTGAGCTAGAGTATTGCCGACACGAATATAATCAATAGTTTTCAGAACTGTTGCTTGCCATCGTTCGCGATTTACTGTCAGTTCAGTGGTGCATATCCAGCAGCTGTTTCGTCGTACCCACCCAGCGTGTGGGGGAACAGCCACTCGGAGCATGACCCTGAACTACAAGCTTCTCCATATTATCGCTTCTGTGCATATGTCTGAAGGATGTAAGCATTCTCGGCCTCACATTGGAGGATAGTCTCTTTGGATTTTTTTTTATTATAGAGGGTTTAGAAAATCGGCTTGATCGCAAGGACAGAAAACACTCACACATCCGAAAGTGTGAGAGAGAGTCTGCCCGTCCGACATTGAACCAGCTTGAGTCCTCTGATCACATGTCCAATGGACACAACCACGTCCATCCGACATGTCATCACGGCCCGACCGGCTAAAACCCGTTCCCTATTTCTTACCTCTGATGCTATATCTCCATCTGCACCGGGCATCATCGTGAACGATGTTCTTCGCAGTGCAAGATAAGGCTATGATTAAAACCCATTTATAAATAACTTCCAATCCTCATTTATCCTTGAAGCCGCTCCTCTTTCTCCTTTACACAGAGTATTTTGTTGACCATCTCATGTATGGTGGTCCATGCCTCTACGCTGGACAACATCAGCGGGACCATAGTCTCTGGGGTCAGCTCCCCATTCAGTTTTTGACTTGCCTCCTGTCTGTACGGCCCCCATCGGTCGCACAGAAACAGGGTATGCTCGGCCGTATCTTCCGCCTCGCAGTGCAAGCATCTTTCGTCTATCACCCGTCCTATCCGTTTCCTATACACTCGAAAAGGCCCGTGCCCAGACAGTGCCTGCGTTAGGAAATAGGACGTCTGCCGATGACTGCATTCCGCCCATTCTTTTATCGACGGTATTAGTCGTTTCGTCCACTGTCCGACATCAGTGGTCTCGTTCCATATGCTTTGCCACTTACTTGCTGTCAGCCTTTTAGCCTCAGCGCGGCTCATCGCATTGCCGGCTTGACTATGGCGGATCAGTGTCCTCTCTTCGGTCAGCAAGTATAATGGTGGTATTGCCGTTATAACTCGCAAGACTCTTGTAGATACCGTGCGATAAGCACTGGCCACCCTTAGCAGAGACTTTCTCTGCAAGCTGTCTAAGACCTTCTGATATCTTTTCTTTTCGTGGCTTTACACCACACAGGAGCTTCATATAGGACTACCGACTGTACAACCTGACACAGTAGTGCTCTTTTGTTGCTACTGGGCCAGTCTCTTTGGATTACCGAGCTCATCCAGCATGTAAACATTAGTTCGATGGGTGGTTTAAGGGACTCTCAGCATTCTCCTCCACGTCCACATTTCAAAAGCATCTATGCGAGCTCGATCTGCCTTTTTAACAGTCCAAGTTTTCGCTTCTACTACGTGCCTCTATAATAATGATATTTAATTTCCGATTGCCGTTTTAAAAAAAATTACCCATTTGAACCATGTTTACAATGCACTGCTTTCGTGACACATCGTAATTAGTATATTGCGTGCCTCCATGCCTTGGAGTGGAGGTTTGGGCCTACTTTCATCTAACCTGTCGTATGGTTTGCGCACAATCAAAAACAGTAGCTTAATTGAATAATTTAACTATTTATCGGACATCCATACCATTCAATAACGTCATTATATAATGCAAATTACTGTTTATGCAAATACCACCAAATTGTAGTATAATATATAGTTAATAATATATTTTGTGTAACTCATTACATACATTTTGTCATGCTCATCTATCTCCTGCAGTACATGTTATTATAATATTCATAGTTAGTTATAATATACCATTTGTTTTCCATACCGATAGGTTGAATTTGATTAACAATTTTTAAGTCTTCAAAGCCATCAGTTAATTGCGATCGCTGCAACATACAGGGTGTTTCACATTCACCGGACCAAAATGCAAAAAAGCCAGATTCCTTTATGGTTAGTACTCTTTTGTATTTCATTAGTCCCTTGTGATCTTTTCTTTTTTTGAATTATTCTCTATTCTTGGTTAACTTGTGTTCCCAGATTATGTAGCTTCCGCTGTAGAAGTATTAAATAAGTCGGCCAATTTCTGTAATGCATTCTGATATTTGACTGTGTCCTTAAATTCTGTAGTATGTACATTCCATAATTCGGGATATAATTCAAAATTTTCAATTAAAAGACACGTGTCTTCTCTCGACCAGTTGAACTTCTCCATATTTGATTTAAAACACTCCTTGCTGCATGACTTTTTAAAACAGTCTCGAAATTTTTGTGGCAAACCAATTTCCTGAGAGTAAATTACAAGCTCTCAGCAAGTTGCAAATCCTTTACGTGCAAGTAATTTTGCTGCAATATTTCTCTAATGACGTCGTGCACACGCTACGCAAGTGACTTGTGAGACTAACTCTAGCAATTTTATTTGCTAGTGGACACGAGGCTTTACTCGCTTTGCGCCGATTCCTTTGCGCATTGATATTTTGGGTTAGAGAGCGGTAGATTTCAACAGCGGGGCACGGCAGGGTCATGGCTGTCTACATAGAATATGAGTATAGAGAATAATAAAGATCACAGAGCAAATCTAGTACTTTATGGGAGGTAAACATTAAATACAACATAAATTATTTATGTTATCTTTAATATCCAGGAAACAGATGGTTGGGCTTAGGTCAAGAAAAAGAGGGAGCCTCTTTTACTGTTTTGCCGACGTTTCGGCCTTTATTAGGCCATATTCAGGGCACCAAAAAGAATTTTTTTGTTTATACTTAAACAGACCAATATACATTACAGTTATAAAAAATTGAATATATAAAATGACAATATACAATAACGAATTAAAAAGGAGGGTGATCATTGCTATTAAAAAAAAACCTAATATACAATATACAATAAACGGGTAGTACTTACACCAGTGATGGACTCCTTGAGTAAAATATGGTGAAAAGGCTCATGTAGTATAAACAAAGTATATAAGGGCAAAAAACTGGTACCATAAACCTACCTTTTCGTAGAGGTTTTTAAATTTTAATTCAGAACACCACTTCCAACATAAACTTAATACTATTCATAATTTAAAACATAGAGCGACTCAACTGTCACACCCATCCTTCCATCAAAAGAACTTACAAAACATAAAGACTTACCTATTAAAAAACAATTATCCAGTAAAACTTGTAGATAATTTACTAAGAAAACCAATAGTCTCCATTAACAAAGAAGAACAACAGACGTTAAATAAGTACTATGAAATCCCTTACTCAAAGAACCTCTCAGCGAACCTAGCTGGGGTACTAAGCAGTGACAAGGCAAAAATTGCTTTCAAAAGCAACAATACGATAAAAAAGTATTTTACCCGCATGAAAGATGGAACTCCCAAGGAACTACAAAGCGAAGTTGTTTATAGCATACCTTGCTGTAATTGTGATAAAGTATATGTAGGACAGACGGGCAGATACCTAAAAAGACGCGTAGAAGGACATAAAAGGAGTGTCCGACCCACCCACCTTCATGATACTAATAAAACTGCCTTGATGCAACATACTCAAGACTTACATCACAATTTTGATTTTGACAATACAACCATTTTATCAAAACAAAGTAATTTAAAGAAACGTCTGTTTCTTGAAATGATCAATATAAAAAAATTTAATACTGTTAACAAGAAACAAGACACACAAAATTTAAACAGTAGTTATTTCAACCTTATCAGCAAAATACCCAAGAAGAATTAACCACACATTTGCTTCTTCTTTTTTATAATTAACACTGTTCTACATTACCCCATCCCACCCCTTTTTCTACATTTTCTATTTTCAACTTCGCCATGTATTCCAGGTCTATTCATATAAATATTGAAATATTATGTTTCTTGCTAACCTTTTTGTGCCCCCATAGAATTCCTTTAAAAATACTTATGATTTTTGCCAGTCCGGCGTACACATCGATTGTGAATAGACAATCTCCGTCTTATTGTCTTATTTATTTACTAAGTGTCGTTTTTGCCCTAATATACTTTGTTTATACTACATGTGCCTTTTCACCATATTTGACTCAAGGAGTCCATCACTGGTGTAAGTACTATCCGTTTCTGTATATTGTATATTAGGTTTTTGTTAATAGCAATGATCACCCTCCTTTTTAATTAATTATTGTATATTGTCATTTTATATATTCAATTTTTTCTAACTGTAATGTATATTTGTCTGTTTAAGTATAAACAAAAAAAATTATTTTTAGTGCCCTGAAGATGGCCTAATAAAGGCCGAAACGTCGGCAAAACAGTAAAAGAGACTCCCTCTTTTTCTTGACCTAAACCCAACCATCTGTTTCCTGGATAGCATACAGTAGGTCACTAAACAATTGAGTTATCTTTAATGTTTACCTTCCTTTTACTGAATGCTCAAAAAATGTTTTAACAACTATTCAATATACACCTTTTTACTTGTAACTTTTTTTTGTAATCGCTCATGAACGTTTCTACACTGTCACTACATAATTAGTGTAGGTACCTGTAATTATGTCACGTACTACATCATACATGTAATGACGGATCATTTACGATATTTTATAGTTATTAATCATATTTATTTATTATTTTGTATTGTCTGACAGCCTCTGTAATCAATACCGCAAACAACGTTATCATTTTCCCAGAATTTATTTATGTATTTAGCTTTTGGCTTTTCTGCCATGCTGTATACTGTATACATCGGGATGGAAATACCAAAATTGATGTAAAATTGGTCGTGACAAACAACGATTCATTGTTTGAAAAAGCTGTTTTACACCGAAACATGTCACAGAATCGAAAAATAAAGTGGTGGATCAATTTTATATTTAATTTTTGTTGTCATGGATCTCAATCAAGTAACAGTCAACTCAGTTCAGTATCGGGATGGGAGTGTTTCGTTCCCATATACAGAGCGTTAATTAAGTATGTTAACAAACTTTAACTACGAATAGTACTCCGAAAAATAGAAAGAAAATGTCATATGAACATGGGTCCGGAAATTCTCCAGATCTCTACCATGCAAAGCCTCGTCGGGTCTGGCATTACGGATCAGCAAAGTGGGACGACCTAAGGGAATACTACCAGTCCCTTCCCTGGAACGATGTCTGCTTCAAGTCACGAGACCCATCAGCTTGCGCCCAAGAAATAACAGAGGTATTAATATCCGGCATGGAAGCCCATATTCCTCATGTCATCAAGCATCCCTCCAAAAACAAGCCATGGTTCAATCAGCGTTGCAGAGATGCAGTTACCTCTAAAAACCAACATTACAGAGAATGGAGGAAAAATCCAAATGCTGAGAGCCATCGCAGTTTTGTCGACGCCAGAAATCACTGTAAACGCGTGATTGATAGCAGCAAGGAGGAACACAACCAAAAATTAAGAACAAGCTCCTCTCATGTCCTAGTTCGTCCAGAATATTCTGGTCTGTAGCTAAGGCTGTTATCCAGAACTTTTCCTATTCGTCAATACCACCCTTGACCAGAGAGGACAAATCCATCGCTTCTGCTCCTAAAGAAAAAGCAGACAACTTGGGGGAGCTCTTCGCAGCCAATTCTATTGTAGACTTTCAAGGAAGTACTCCGACCACCACCATAAGCGTGAACTCGAGAATGGCAGAGGTCAAATTTCAACATCGAGACGTAAAAAGCATCCTCCAAAAACTGAGCACCAATAAAGCTACTGGTCCTGACCAAATTCCAGCCATTGTCCTCAAACGCTGTGCCGCTGAGCTTGCACCTATTCTTTGCAAGCTCTTCAAACTTTCGTATCAACGAGGCGTGTTTCCCGCTTCGTGGAGAATTGGCTGCGTACAACCCATCCCTAAGAAAGGCAAAAAAACTGATCCCACCAATTATAGACCTGTGGCTCTTCTCAGCATCATGTCTAAGGTTATGGAGACTGTCATTAACACACAGCTCCTGAAATACCTGGACAACAATAACATCATAAATGATCGCCAGTATGGCTTCCGTAAGCACAGGTCTACAGGTGACCTCCTTGCCTACGTCACTCACTTGTGGAACAGAGCAATAGACAATCATGGCGAATCCCGTGTTGATGCACTTGATATATCGGAAGCTTTCGACAGAGTATGGCATGACGGCACGACCACGTCGTCAGTATTGCTAAAACGGCATCCCAGAAGCTTGGAGTTTTGTTCCGCTGTAGGAAGTTGTATACACCAGAGCAACTGCTGCTGCTCTACAAGGCACAGATCCGACCATCACTGGAGTATTGCTCCCATGTGTGGGGATGCGCTCTGAAGCACTCTCTAAAGCTTCTGGACACTATCCAGAAAAGAGCGATTAGACTAATCGATACGCCTAACCTCACAAAGGACCTCCACAGCCTGGAACATCGGAGGAGGGTGGCTGACCTATCCCTGTTTTACAGATTCTATCACGGAAGATGTTCGAGTGAGCTCTCTCAGATAACAACACCACAGGCCGTCCGAACCAGGAACACTAGAGAAGCTCTGCGAGCTTATCCTTACGAGGTCGAGGTCCTTACTCCCCGAACCAGTCTCCTCCAGCATTCCTTCCTTTGGAGAACTTCGACGCTGTGGAATCAGCTGCCGGGGAATTTGTTTCCCGACGGCTACAACCTGCAGCGTTTCAAATCTAATGTGAAGCGATACTTATCTTCTCGCAGCGCTTCTAGCGCCATAGGCTTTCAGCCTGTGCGGGAGGCCGACCATAAAAAAAATGCTTCCTAAGGGAGCTACGCTCCTTTGCATGGGGCACCCTGAAGACGGTTTTCCATCGATATTCTCGAAACCATTCGTAACAAATTTACGAAATTATGTACGATGGGTAAATTTTTGACGCTGAATTTGATTCTGAATTCAGAATTTCATAATTTTAATCAGAGGCGTATCATACGTGAGCAGTTAACGGTAAAAATAACCCCATTTTCTAAATGGTAATTTTTTTGACATTTTGATTTTAGAATATGGTATCTCGATGAGGCTAACCGTTTTCGAGAAAAATGCAAATTATTGAATCGATGCAGGCTATTGTAAATAAATAAAATGTTCATCTATTTAGTAAGTGTGCTGTGGGTGTGTGCTATTGCACCCGAATCAAACTCATGGTTGAAAACACACGTTTTTTATTTTAATTTTTTTAGAAGGTGGTTATTTCAGTTTGTATTTTACGCCTATGTGGTTGTTGTTTATGTGACCTGCGTTGTGAAAGACATCGCGTTAAATTAGGCAAAAAAAAATTTGACGTATGGTCTCTTACCGGGTATTTTTGTATTTACTGCAGATACTGCGTCAATTTTTAGGGTTTAGGTTAAAATGCAATACTGTCCCACTTTTCCAATAATAGGTATGTATCATGGGGTTCATAGGTGTTTCTTGTAAATTATACTAACAACAAGGAAAGCGACCTTTTAATTTAGTATCTACTTTCTTGCTGCACAAAGGATGGCACTTGAGGACCCTGGGCCTCTAAGACTACGGGGCCCCCAAAACGACGGGCCCCCTCTGCAACTGCGGGCCCTCAGTTACGCCACTGTAAAACAGATACAAAAATTTCAAAAGGTCTGCTTCGGACTTCCATTGTCTATATAATTTTGGATTACAACGTTTCGATTGATGTGGTATCTTCAATCGTCTTTAGGTAAACTATCGAACATGTTCCTTTCATTGCTATTTATTCTCGTCTAGCTAACGTGTCGTTTTTCGTGGCTTGTCCTGATTGGTTGCTGCGCGTTCTGTTGGGTGCGTCAGTGACGTCGCTTCTTGCTGATGATGACCTGGTCGTTGACAGTCACTTACACCCGTATGCACCGTAAGTGAATTGCGCGATTAGTTACGCAAACCTGGATTAGATTACTTGTTTACTATGCACCGCAAACTGACAAATTTGACACTGTCACTGTCAAAACAATCTTGCGAACACAATCTTGCCGTATCTCCAATCTGGATTAGTTAATCTCTTGACGGTGTATGGCTAGATGTCAAAAATTAGCAGTACGCGATTAGGGAACTAGGATTAGAATCGTCAAACGGTGCATACGGGTGTGAGTCCCATGTTTGTGTCCAAGTTTGTTCTGCCCAATTTTAGCTTTTTTATATTTCTTATGAGGGACTGCCATATTGGTCTAATTTCCATACTAGGCTTGCTGTACACGTTTTTGTTGCTGGCGATATAAGCTGCTTCCTTGAATTTCCGGCGATACCACTGAGGTTCTTTGTCAATAACCTTTGCATCTTCCCAAATAATTTTATGATGCTCGGTCCAAGCGTGATCTGCTATTCCGGACTTTCCTGTCTCTGCTCTCTGGGTGTTGAGTCTGTGCTCCTTAATTCTCGCTTCCAGGGGTCTTTTCGTTTCACCAATGTATACTTTGCCACATTCACAAGGTACTTCGTAGATGCAGTTTTTTGTTTCTTGATGTTCATTCCTGGGTTTTGTTTTCGTTAGTAGACTTCGAAGAGTGGTGCTTCTAGAGAATTGTGTTTGAATTTTATAGTCTTGTCCTATTCTTCTGACTGTATCTGATAGTTCTTTCACGTATGGTATACTTAGTGAATGCCTGTGTTCTTCAGGACCTTTATTTCTGCTAGTATGATTCTCTTGTATTGTTGCTTCCACTAGCCTCTTGGGATATGCGTTCTTTGACCGATCTCCTTTAATTTGACGTAGTTCTTCTTCTAGTCCTTGTTGTGTGTTACAAATATTCTCGGCTCGATCGACCAAGGTTCGAATGACTCCTTTCTTTGTTGATGTTGGATGGTTTGAGGTGTAATGCAGGTATTGTCCTGTGTGTGTTGGTTTTCTGTACACTTTGGTTTCTATTTCGGTGTTTCTTCAAATTACCAAGACATCCAGAAAAGGAAGGCTGTTATTGTTCTCTTCTTCTTTCGTTAACTTTATCGATGGTCTCATGTTGTTGAAATGTGCAAAGAACGTTTCCAGTTGTTCGTCTCCACGGTTCCAGATTATGAATGTGTCATCAACATAGCGAAGCCATAACTTCGGTTCAACATCAGAGGTTTCAATGGCAGTTGGTTCGAACCATTCCATGTAAAGGTTGGCCACGATTGATCCCATCGGTAATCCATCTTCTTGCATATAAAACTTGTCCTTTTCTTGGAAATAGTTGTTCTCCAGACAGAACTGTAATAGCTCCATAACTCCATTCACTGGAAGATTCGTTCTGTCTTTCATTGTTGGGTCTTCTTGTAGCCTCTTCTGGATTATCCCTAGTGCCTCTCCAACTGGCACATTTGTGTATAGGCTATCTATGTCGAAACTTATCAGCCGATCTTCTGCGTCTAGTTTCGTTTGTGCAAGTATCTCAACAAAGTGTTTCGAGTCCTTTACAAATGATGATGTTTTCCCTTCTAGTGGTTGTATGATGTTCAGCAGATGTTTCGCAAGATTGTATGTGGGAGAGCCTCTTGAACTTGTTATTGGTCGCAGAGGTATGCCATCCTTGTGTATCTTCGGTAAGCCGTAGAGGTGTGGTGGTTTGCTATAGTGTGGTGTAAGAGCTGTCCTCTCATGGTCAGTTAAATGTTCTTTGTACTTCTTTAATATTCGATACAGTTGTCCTTCGATTCTGCTTGTTTGGTCACTTGGGAGATGCTTATATTTGCCTTTTCTCATGACTTCTAGTTGAAACATCTACCTTGTCTACAAATTTCAAACAACAGATACAAAAATGCTATATGTTTCTTGAAACCTTTGTCTCTAAGAGGTTTCGTTTCTTGTGCATTCTACATTATAATAAAACTATCAGTGCGCAAGAGATTTTGTGCTTTGCTATGCACTATTTTGTGAACCTTGTGTTGTTCTACGTACATCCGGTATGCAAAGAAGCTATCGAAACAATGGTCAAGTATGCTAACTACCAAGCATGCATATGAAGCGCTCCAAATAGCTGAAATTTACCGTAGTTAATTTGCTCTTGTAGGGGTTGAATATCAATAAGGGAGGCGGGTTGAAAATTCTCTCCCTGGGCAGTTTCCATGCTGAGCTGTCCTCGTAAAAGTACGGTTTTCTAATGGGTTCGAACCATCGCAGCCTGATTAGCAAGCCTGTAAGATTACATTGAAATTGAACAAGCCTTTTATTGATATAGGAAAGGGACTCTTCATAAACAGTAACCTTCGGATAATAATAATTTGCTATCAAGTTACATACGCACCATTGTAGCAACATGTATAACTGTGACTGCAGGTTAATAGAAAAGACGTCGAGTATACCTGGGTATAGTAGTTGACCAACACCTGAAGTGGTCTGAACATATTAATTATGTGGCGAAACGATTAAGAGTTCTAATAATACATTCCTCGAATTAAGAGATATTCTATTTAGGAAAACTCTGATTATACTGTATACCTCTCTTGCTGAATCAATAATTAGGTATTGCATACCTGTGTGGGGAGCTGCAAGTTACACAATATACTATATTAAAGATAATATTCAAGAAAAGTCGACTATTCCCTACTCGCCAATTATATGAATAAAACGAATTGTTCAACGTTCGCTCAATAAATATCTTTAGCTGCTTAAAAGGAATGTACAGTGAGAAAATAAATTTTTCGCAAGTACACACCGTAAGAACAAGGGCCAAATATGAACATTAAAGTTGACTTTTTTAGTAAATCTACCACTCAAAATTCTTTTCTTTTTTATGGCCCCAAATTTTTTAATAGTATTCCAAAAAGATTGAAGGAAATTTCGAACTACAACAACTTCAAAAAGGAAGTTAAACAATATATAAAAGATCATCCAAATCAATTATAATTATTCTATTCGAAGTGCTTTTCTAATTAAACCGACCTTTTTATTACATATATTTTGTTTATTTTGTTTCTACATAATTATAAAACCGAGATCATATTGGCTCATAGACATGCTCGAACTGCTGCCTACTTCCATCCAGAATTACTTATTGCACCAATAGGTTCTTGTCATATCAGCTAAATGCTCTGCTGGAACTGCGGCTCACAAGACAGGCCTCGTGGCCTAGCGTCAGCTGCTGTTTGGTAGGGTATTTTTTTAACTTATATCATTGATTAACACATTTATACGGTTATATGTAACTTATCTACACATTGCAATATCGTATGTAGATAGTCGTACTCAGGGTCAGTCGGTGAACCTGAGATCTGGCTGGTCAGGAGTAAACACAATACCTGTATATTATTTATGTATCTAGCTAATAATGTTCAAATCATTATCAATAAAAAAATTATTAATATTATTATTATTTTTATTTGATATCACTTACTACCTGGAAAATATTTCTGTGCACATGCAGACTGTATCCGTCTACACAGCCTTCAAAGTTGAGTTTTTGCGCTCCATCGATTCGTAAGAAGAAGCGATTTTCAACTGAACATTGCTAAAAAAATGGGACAAAGATCGATTGAATTATCGATTTTCTAGCTCTGTGAACTTGGAGACTGTTATTCCATAATATATTTAAGAACCAGCAAATAATGAAACTTCAAAAAGATTGGGCGAAATCTGCTTTTCATAAGGTTTATTGGCTTCACCTGTGTCTATATATGGATGTACGTATTTATTTGTGTCACAGAGAACTCAATTAATTGGGAATTAGGCAAAGTAACGCCAAAGTGAACTCTTTAAACTTTACTATCAAATTTTATTTGTGCTTAACAAACAACTAAAATATAAGGCCATAATAGTACTTGATCAAGTAAAAACACTGAATTAACAAGATAATATAAGTCAAGTATGCTGAGGAAACAATTTTATAATAATAATAATAATTATCAAGCAGATGTATCAGGTAGGCTATGAGATATTAAAGGACCCATTCCAAATAAAAAGATTCCTCAATCTTTCAAACGCATTAGTTTTATAGTGCCTCCGTTCTGGATATTGATGTTCATAGTTGATATATTCTAGAGACAAGTAGACAATTTCTCAAAGATTCTCCTAAATACCCTCGACGGAAAAATTAATTTTTAAAGCTGGTTTTTCACACACTACGGAATTATTGAGCAGGTTATGGAAACTGTCAATTATTCAAAGCCTACCTGATAAATCTGCTTGATAATTATGCATCACGCCTACAAAATTGTTTCCTCAGCATACTTGACTTTATTATCTCGATAATTTAGGGTTTTTGATTTCATTAAATAGTATCATGACCTTATCATTTAGTTGTTCGATAAATTAAAAACAAATTAGATAGTACTTTCTCAAAATAAATAAATTTCAGTACATAATAGAAGCTACATTTTAAATTTACCGAAAAATCAAAATATCTCGGAAACTGATGGACGCAGGTACATCAAGTGCTATACAAAGATGAAAGACCATATTAAAAACAATTCTTTGGTATACTAAAATATTGGGTGTTACATTTAAAAAAAGAGAGGAAATCTAGATCTTGAATTATAAATCACCCTGTATATGAATATGCATCAGGGGACTTTTTTTATGGCCGAGTTTAAAACTAGTGGATATTTTTAATCTTCTCATGTAAAAACAATAATTTTTGATTTATTACTTTTGGATATACAGTACGTTCATTTGACCGCGATTTGGATATAAAAATGATCATAACTTATGAAACACTCTGTATAATGTAACAATACCCTATATTTGAAGAACGGAAATCATTAGTAGAATTTGAATATGGAATAATATATGTCTTATATAAAAAAATGCATGTTTGCATCACCACTGAGTTATGGATCACTCTGTATAAATCTAAATATTTTCTGAGTAAGGAGCATATCTGTGGCTACAACTTTTATATACAACTTTTTTCGATATCTGGTATAGTAATGGAGTTATCAACCAATCCGGTACTAAAAACTCACCCTGTATGATACCATCTTCAGGAATAAGTTGGTGAGATTGCTGCGTACGGATATTACGACGAATAGATAGAGTTACTCGAACATACATTGCATTGTTATAAAATATTGTAAAACTGCTAAAAGCCAAATTGTGGTAATGTATCAAATATATAAAAATCTATTAAATGTAAATGACGAGTAGAATAAATGAGATTATCAGTAGCTAGGATCAAAAGAAAAATTCTATGTCAAATAAACATATTAAGATAAATACATGCTGATTTGAAATCCATTATGAGCTGCAACATGACAAAGTGAGAGTTTTTCAACAAATGTGCCTTCAATAATTGTTATCGTATTTTTAGCACTATTGCCATTCATATCCCTTTATATTTTAATGAAAAATTGTGGACAGATTTTTTTCAAATCATCATTGTTGCCCTGATAGAAATTTTCGTTTATAGTTTGTAAACTTTTGATTCATCTCAATTTGATTATAAATATTGTCTAAGACTTCAAATAATTTAACTTTAAAGTTTTCTTTTTCTGAGAAACGATTATCTTCGTTTTCTGCATCTGATTCATAGGAAAATAACCATTTAATTTTAATCGTTCCTTCAGGAGTAAATTTGGGTAGTATATTTAGTTTGTCGCAAATCTCTTCACTCTTTCATAAACGCTTTTAGATTCAGAAATTCTACATTGAAACAGATATTCTTTCAAACCTTTAAGAATGTTAACTTTGTCAATTGATTCGTGAATAGAAGATTGCTTTTTTCGGGCGCCTTTTTCACCATGGCGCCCGGGGCTCACGCCCACCATCGCCCCCCCTAGTTGCGGCTCTGAATGTTTAAAGTCTGGAGACAGTCAGAGCCTATTTGAGCTGAGTATATTACCCACGATTGTTGGTTTCACATTTCCCCTCCAAGATCTGTACTTTTGTTGTATTGTGTCCTAATCATATTGAGATTGTTCTATAGTTTTGCGGATGACAGTACGCTGCATGCGGGCATTATGAGCAATAGACCGATCTCTGTGGTCGAGCTGGAACGCAGAAGACTGGCAGTGGCAGCTTCACTTTCAAAGGATCTCGATACCATTACCGCTTGGGGGCTTAAGAATATGGTTAAATTTAATGCCTCCAAGACCCAGTATTGTACGCTATCAAACAAGAAGTGCCCAAGCCAACACCAGGTTCTAATGAACAACCGGGCTCTGCCAAGGAGTCGCTCATTCAAGCTGTTTGGAGTCAACATTACAGAAAATCTGATCTGGCACGAACACGTCGGGTCAATTGCAACAGCTGCCGGTAAAAAGCTTGGGTACCTATTTAGAGCCAGAAAGTATTTCTCACCATGTAACCTCCTCACGCTATATAAAGCCCAGATAAGACCTTGCCTGGAGTATTGCTCTCATGTCTGGGGAGCTGCTGCCCCTACTACCCTGTCTATACTAGATGCCGTCCAGAGAAGGCCAATTCGACTAATTGGCGATCCGGACCTAACGCGCCACCTTCAGTCACTTTCTCACCGGCGTGTTGTTGGTGACCAGGTGACCTCTCACTCTTCTACCGATATTCCAACGGAATCTGCTCCTCTGAGCTATCCTCTATCGTTCCGCCGCTCGCTGCTCCTATCAGATGTACGCGTGCGACCGCTGCATCTCATCCTAAGACGGTCGTTCTTCATACATCAAGAACTGAGCGGTACAACCGCACATTTATTCCCAGGGTGTCCAAGGCTTGGAATGGACTGCCAGAAGATGTATTTATTGGGCCTGCGGGTATTGGCCCATTCAAATCTCGCGTTAACAAACTTTCCCTAACATAACCCTTTCACAGCAGCCGCGGAGCTCTGGTATTTAGGCTCTGCCTGCGCGGTCTGCTCAGTTATAAAAAAAAAACATTTTTCCGGGTTGTTTGTCAAATTTATCACGTCCAATAATTCACTGTCCGTTACTTAGTATTGACTTACTTTGAACCTCTATGATGACTAAAAATTACCAGGACATTAGAGTAATTTGTTCAAAATATGATTTGATTTTAATTATCTGTCGCCTTCAACGGAATGATCTATGCACTAATGAGTCTGTTTTCCATAATAATAGTAAAGACTAAAATCCACAACGCTGGCGATGTGACACTATTGAATTCGCTTTGCATTTAATTTAAACCTGTGTATAGTAACTTACATACTAAGAACAGTTAGAGAAGCTCTTGGAAGAAACACCACCAAAAATTGTTATTTTGCATTATTCCAAAGTAGGTTGAGTTACAGCACCCATTTTGGGGTGTCTGTTCTCATACCTACTTAAATAAATTGTTAGTCTTACAGAAGCGAGCAGTTAGATGCATCGTCAAGAGTAGACCTAGAACTCCATGCAAGCCACTATTTTTAGAATACAAAATTATGACCGTAGTTGCACTATTTATTTTGGAAACGGTTACATTAATATTCAAAAATAAAACAAAATTTGAGACCATAAATATAGAATATAATATAAGACAAAAGAATGATTTTAAATTAATCACCCCCAAATCAGCACTGGTTAAAGATTCAATTATTTACAATGGATTGAAGATTTATAATAAACTTCCTAATTCTTTTAAGATCCAAAAAGATTTAAAAGGTTTTCGTAAAAAACTTAAAAATGTCCTATTTCAAAAACCTTATTACACACTAGATGAGTTCTATGACGAGTTTTGGTGATTATTCCACATTTTGTTGTTACAGCTTTGTCAATAAGCTTGTACTATATCATTGCCATCATCTTTTTCTTCAGGTGCCATCTCCATTTAATGAAGCTCGGTGAAAATTTCGACATACTTATTTCGATAAAATGAGTAGTAAGAATTAAAGACTGATGTGTTCATACCAGTCTAATTGCGTATGTTTTTTAACCATGAATGTTGTCTGCGACCAGGACCACGTTTACCTTCGATTTTTATAATTATATTTTATACTTTTTATACTACTATACTAAAATAATGTCTATAAGCAATTTGATTCACCTTCTAACAGAAACAATATAACAAATTCAAAAAACTCTACAATAAAGAAAAAAGTTGCAAATGATTAACTGATATCTACTTCCAAAAATTCTGCTAATGCCATGTGGGATATTATCAACAGCAAGCGAGGCACCTTAAATATAACAGCAATACTACTAATATAAATCCTGAAGATTTTAATATATTCTTTACATGCATAGGCCATGATATTATTAATAGCATCCCATCAACTCAGACTGACCCTATGGAGTATATGGAGAGCCTGGAACTTTCAACTCGTAGTATCTTTAGATTCGAGGAGGTCTCATTCAACTTCGTTAGAGAGATTATTGACGTGCTGAAAAATAAAAGCAGCTCAGATGTGTTTGGGCTTTCTGTTCGCTTGATTAAGTCTGTCAAAAACCTTATCATTTAACCCTTAACTAAGCTAATAAATTTATGTTTCAATGAATCCACTTTTCCAAAAGTATTTAAGAAAGCACTTGTAACACCAGTTTTTAAATCAGGAGATAGAGACGACGTGTGCAATTATAGGCCAATATCTCTTTTGCCAGTTGTATCGAAGATAGTAGAGAAATCTATTTTTGATAACAAGGTACTTCGAATGTAACTACCTTTTTTCTGACCATCAGTTTGGGTTTCGTGAGGGCAAAAGTACCGTGCTGGCAGTTCTCGATCTGCTTTCATATGTCATGGACTCTTTTGAAGATCGGGAATATACCCTAGCAGTGTTCTTCGACCTAAGTAAGGCTTTTAACTGTGTCAAGCATGACCTTCTACTCAACAAGCTGAAATATTATAATTTCAGTGATAATAGCGTATCACTTATACAGTCTTATTTAAGTGGTCGCTCCCAATCTGTCCGGATTGGAGGAGTATCTTCAACAGAGAGGCCAGTAACTGTCGGTGTGCCTCAAGGCTCTATTTTGGGACCACTTCTGTTTCTTATATTTTTCAATGACTTACCACTCTAGGATAATTTCTTTCTTTTGCTGATGATACATCTCTAACTGTGAGGGGAGGGACTCATGTGCTGTTCAGATGTTTGTCATTGAGACTCAGTCGAGAGTCGAAAACTGGTTTAATGCCAACAAACTGAAGCTCAACAATAACAAAACTCAGAAGATGGTGTTATCGCTAAGAGATATGAGCGAAGTACCCAACCCTGTGAGCGTCAACTTTTTGGGGCTACATTTGGATCCCAAACTGATATGGGACATTCATGTTGATGCCGTGTCAAGTAGACTCAGAAGCTGTGTCTTCTTGTTGCGGAATCTATATGATTGTGTCTCTATTGAGACATAACTTGCTGCCTACTACTCACTTTTCCACTCGGTTATGTCATACGGGATAATGTTGTGGGGCAGTGCGGCGTCGGCGGATAGAGTATTTGGACTCCAAAGGAGGGCAATCAGAGTAATAACGGGTCTCAAATATAGAGATGATTGTAGATCATCATTTAAACAAACAGGCATAATGACAAAAAATACACAGAACTAGTTTTGAGCAAGGAATATTCCCCAAACCTGAAATATGAATTTTATACGGCTATTGAGGATTACCAAATAGGCAGAACTAGTTTTGCGCAACTTGAAATGCACAGGACTAGTTTTGTATATCTTCTAAATGACCAGCACAAATTCTGCTTTTTCCGTTTAATCAACGCAAGCGGACTTAAATAAATATAAAGTTGGACAAGTTAAATATGTTTTAATGAATAACAACATATAATAAATCGCCAACTGAGGCTGGTTTAAGCTTTTTATTTGATTGTGTGAGCATCAAATTGGCTTGTGCTTCCAAACCTTTTTTTGCGTTTTCACGACTCGTACTTATATTGCAGGAACGTTGGCAAAGAAACCTAACCTAACCTAAACAATAAGTTTTTGCAGGTTTTTGACACACAATGCATAACGAATGTTCGCTTTGGTTGTCATTCCGTACCATAGAACTAGTACTGTACATTTCAAGTTGCGCAAGACTAGTTCTGTGCATTTCAAGATGCGCAAAACTAGTTCTGCCTATTTGGTAATGCTCAATAGCCGTATAAAATTAATATTTCGGGTTTGGGGAATATTCCTTGCTCAAAACTAGGTTTACGCATTTTTTTCGGGCATTGCCCGAATTCGGCTATTGAGTGTAACATATCCATCACAAAATTGTAAGTCCCTTGGTTTCTGTAATAGGCAAGGATATGTTCGGATGGGCCTAAAAAAGGGTATTATGCCGCTAGGTTTTTCATTCACAGTTCAATGGACAGCCCATTATGAATACAACAAATTTTTCAGTTTTCCAACCCCCCACCCCTCAATCACCCCAAATTCACCCCTACCCAAAAGAAGTAGAAAATGATCAGGAAACCCTAAAATGCCTAAAAACGAAGTTTGAGGCATTTTTATTTTTTAATTATTGCTGCGCCACCACTGACACGATTTTTCCAAAACATACACGTTTTCCATCCTCGCCGCGGTAGTAATACTGTGTCAAAATTTCGTTAAAATCAATTGAATAATTCTCGCGTTACACAATATAGCACGATCTAAAACAATACTCGTATGTCTGTATCACGTCTGTATACATCACAAATTCTAAGCTCCTCGGTTTCTATAATGAGCAAGGCAATGTTCTGCCGTACTAACAAGAAAGGTCCTATCTGCAAAATTTGGTAAATTGACATTTTTGGCTCATCGGAATGGTAAGCAAATGTTCTACACCTTGGCAAAGTCTAAGAGTCCTATCTGAGTCTTAACTGCTTCATTTTGTATCTAAATGTTTAGTCCGAAGTGAATAAAAAGTCATCTTTACTAACTTAAATTGTCGGATCAAACAATTACTAAGATAAATAGCCCGTTCTGCCTTCAAAAGCGCAGTTAGGACAATTTAGGCTAGCATTTTGTGATGAGCGGCATCAGTTAGGACAATTAAGCCTAGTATGACTAAATATATTATGTGCAATATAACCTCAAATAAGTGATAGGACACGTGTTTGTTACCGGTAAATCCGCGGTGTTTTTTGCATTTTAAGTCGATATATATTCCGAGAAATGAATCCAGGGTAAGTTTAGTGATAATTCCTTATTTTTGACGAATCTCTGATTGTAATTTTTGTTTTGTAGTGCATCAGGTAGCCGGTGCAACAGTGGTAGCCGATGCGCACGGATGGTATCTCTTGCATTAAATATCCAGCTCAAGGAAAAACTAGATGTTATTAGAAGATCTAAGCAAATTAATAATGCCAAACGTAATAAAGATCCAGATTATGTACCGGGGCTGTCCAATGAATTAGGAAATAGAAGTGGAAGTGAGACGAATCGTAGTTATGAATATAGTCAAATTACTTCACCTAGTACAAAAATACACATCGTGTCCAATATCATGGTAGCTCCGCCAGCAACGGTTATTCAGGTAGACTTAAATACTTTAAATTATTCAAATGTTGAACAAAAATACATTAACGAAAATTTTCAGGAGAATGTATTTGATATTATGGAACCAAAAGAAAAAGAGTTTAACTCTATCGAGGTCTTCATTCGAGAAGATATTTTGCAAGACATTATACATAAATCAGTAGAAAAGGCAGAGAGCAAACTCTATACAAAAACTGGAAAAATAAGAAAAAGAAAAATATTCGAAGAACCACTAGTTGAAAGGAAGAAACAAAAGATAGAGAGGTACAGAAGAGCTCATGAAGTGAAAAAGGCGTGTAAATGCAAACTCAGTTGCTCCCAAAAAATTTCGTACACTAGGCAAAAACACATTAATGAACAATACTGGCTATTACCAAAGCAACAACAAAAACAGTTTGTTTTAGAAAGGGTAAAACAATGTAAAAAAGGTAGAAGTACAACCAAAAATCAAACATCACCCAGAGTTTATTCCTACAAATACTATTTGACATCTGAGAAAGCCGAGGAAGTAAGGGTTTGTAAGATATTTTTGTTAGCGACCTTGGGGTATGAAAAAGAAAATGACAGAATGTTGAAAAATATACGTAAAACGGATCCGAAATGTATAGCACCTAAAACAGATGGAAGAAGGCGTTCATGCCCACGTAAAGTAGACAGAAACACAATTATTGAACATGTTAATTCATTTAACCCAACAATATCGCATTACAGAAGGGAGCACGCCCCCAACAGAAAATATCTACCCAGTGACATAAACATAACTCTTATGTACAAAGATTTTAAACTAAAATATCCAAATACAGACTTTTCTTACGAATTATACAGAAAAATTGTGACTAAGGACTTAAATATATCCTTTGCCAATCTAGGTAATGAAGAATGCTGGGAATGCGAAGAATTTGCAATACACAAAAAAGCCACGTCTCATGACGCTAATGTAGAAAACCTTGCTAGCTGCGATTTGTGCAAAACATGGAGAATTCATAAGCTAAAAGCAATTAACGCCAGAAAAAATTATAAGGAAGATGCTGAGAAAATTAAACAAAATGATGAGATCTTTGTAGCTGCTGATTTGCAAAAGGTAAAATTAATATATAGATATACACATAGTTAGATAATAATAAAATTGAAAAAACGCACATAAAGCATGTTACGTTCGAAGTCTCTTCGTGAACTGTGTGAGTATTATAAAAAAAACTTAAATTCGTTTTTTTTCAGGTGATTATGCTCCCCCGTATGGAAACATTTAAGGAAGTTATTTTTACAGCACGTATCGTAGCATACAATGAGAGCTTCGTCCCGCTTGGGAAGAAGTCTAAAACCTACCCCTGTGCTGTGTTGTGGCATGAGGGAGTTGCTGGCAGATCCAAAGACGACATTATTTCCACATTCTATGCATTTTTTCAGGCAAATAGGGATATTAAACACATCACAATTTGGCTTGACAATTGTTCAAGCCAAAATAAAAATTGGTCTCTTTTTAGTTTTTTTATGTATGTGGTCAACAGTTCAGAAGTCGCTGTAGAAGATATAACTATAAAATTTTTCGAGCCGGGCCATACTTTTATGGCAGCCGATGCTTTTCATCATCAGGTTGAACTTGCTTTAAAGAGAAAAAAAAAGGTTTACGATTTTGACGACTTTTGTGAAGTGGTACAACAAGCCAATTCGGCTAAAGTTAATGTTATAAAAATGCAAATTACACAATTTTTTTCCTTTACCGACTACACTTCCAAATACAAGCTACAAAAACTAATTTCTCGCGTTTATTTAAAAGATATAGTTTGTTTTCATTTTAGCAGAGGAAGTTATTTTTCTTCTTACAAAACAGAATTTGAAAACGAATTCATCGATTTAAAAGATATTTTTGTAATGAAGTACGTTAAGGGTACTCTAACGAAGCCTCAGGCTCGTGATAAATGTCGCGGTATATCTTTGGATCGAAAAAATAATCTTATATCCAAATTGAAAGGGCACATTCTTGAAAATCGCTTGAAATTTTGGGAAGAGTTGCCGGTTTCCGAAGATGGTTCTGATGAAGAAAATGTTTAACATCCCTATTATTCTTTATTCTTTTCTCGTTTAATATATTATTCCTATCATATCTATGACTATATGAATAATATGTTCAGTTTTTCACATTATATATGAATAAGATGTTCAGTTTTTCTTATTATAATTCAAATAAAGTGTTTAGTAATAAAATATAATTTTTATTTTGGACAAATTCGATAAGTAAAATTAAAAAACATAATGGCATATACTAAGCTACATTGTCCTAAATGACAAAAATATCAAATATCTCTTGATGGGGATGACGAGAAGCAAAATTATAATGAGCAATTAGATTCCATTTTCCTACATAGTATATAAAATGAAATTGGTAAAATTTCTTGAAATATCATGAGTTTTAGAATAAAAAAAGACAAAAAGCTGATTTTCTCAGAACTTAAATATTGCAGATAGGACCTTTCATGTTAGGACGGCAGTGTTCGAATGGAATTAAAAAAGTGTATTATGCCGCTAGGTTTTTCATTCACAGGTCAATGAACAGCCCATTGTGAATACAACAAATTTTGCAGTTTTCTGGTTATTGAGATTACGACGTTGGAAAAACGCCAACAGACAGACAGACAGACAGCCAGACCGACAGACCGACCGACAGACCGACAGACAGACCGACGGAAATGAGTGACGTGGATTTTCGTTATGTAGACATCATGAATCGCCCAAAAAGCGTATTATCTCGAAATCGAAAATTTTCACGATCACAATACTCCCCCCTTACCTATCGGTGTGGGAAGTAAAAATACAGTATGAAAACTCTAACAATGGATGTTGTCTGGAGCGCTGGTTGCAGCAACTTTGTCGCGTGAAATGGATACATACCTTAACCACATCAGCATGATACTGGTATAGATACAGTGCTGCACGCTCGATTGACTCATTAGAGTAATTTTATATTTTAAGTGTCCAGCAATTATTTTAAATAAGCGTTAAAGGTATCCCGATAATCACGGTCCATCAATATAAGGCTCCGTTGCTTTATCTTTAGTGTGAAATCTGCCTCACTATGGAGCGAACGTGGACGATTTCGGTGCTTATATACGGGGTGTGTGCATTTCATGTGCAATGCTATAAGTTCCGTAAGTATATAATTATTATAATTGTGGAGCTCGTGGGCAAAACCCGCTACAACATCAAACTTGTGAGAAATTGCAAAGCACATATTGGCCCGAATGGATAAAAATTAGCAAAACCTTCTACTTGCAAAAAACTTGAAGCATATGCTATATAGTTTATGAATAAAAATGTAAGTAAAAGGTTTTGCTCAAACTTGCATTAGAAGCATGAGCATCTACTCACGTTTAAGTATCAGCTCAACTTCTTATGAATAAAATGTATGGTTTGCTTACTTAGTTGAGCATTTGCTCCAAAATTTTTGCATCTCGTTAGTAGGAGATGCACCTTGCAATAAGCTGGTCATAATATGGCAGAATTCGTGAATTTATGTGCACAGAAGCAATACAAAGTGCGAAGGGAAGCTAATTGGCGAGATTTTAAATCTCTTTACAGATTTAAAAAAGAAATTGTAAATTGGATGGCAACGTTTTGGAGAAAATCTTGAAAGAATAGGAGACGCTTCAAATCATAAAATGAAGGTTTTCTTGCGATATATGGCCAATCCTGGATTTAGATTTATTGCCAGTTTTGTTCTTGTCAACCTTATTTTTTAGTCTCGTTTTCACGTTGCTTACCTTTTTCATTAGTTACGAAACGGTTAATGGCTTTCTTATTTTTCGTTCTATTTCTGTGGCAGCAAATTTTAAGCGCATTCAACAGGCACAAAGCTTACTAAAATATGGCAACATCACTAGAGCTACCAAAATGTCTCTGGTTCAGTCTCCTGTGTTCTCCATATTTTTGTATGCCTCGGAAACTTGGACTGTTAAAAAGGCAGATCGAGCTCGCATAGATGCTTTTGAAATGTGGACTTGGAGGAGAATGCTAAGAGTTCCTTATAACGACCATCGAACTAACGTTTCCATACTGGATGAGCTCGGTAATCCAAAGAGACTATCCTCCACTGTGTCGACGAGAATGCTTAAATTCTTCGGACCTCAGATTAATAACTGGACATAGAGGTGGTAAACAAACCACTTCAGCATGGCATGCTCTGTGACACGTCGGCCTCCAAACATTGATCCGCTGTGACATCGGAGTGACAGTTTAAATTGTAAACAATGCTGTGTATCGCCAACTAACCTGAAAATTATTCCAATGCAACCCTTGTTACAAACACTGCACTTTTTGAGTTCCATCTCGAAAAACTGTTAAACTACTGACCACAGCATAGAAAACAACCAGCACAATAACTCAAGATGGCGGAAATTACACGCGCATCCCCACTTTTGGAGGGGTTTTTTGTAGGGATGGTAACGGTACTTCGATACTTCTGCACTAATATCGAGTATTTTCGTCATCGATACTTTTTGAGGCATTCCAAGCTGGTATAGATACGTTTGTATCGGTATCAAAAATAATTATATAATTATTGAGGGGTGTAATCAATTGCACAAAATGCTCTGTACGAACCAAACGCGCCTATTTGGCTAGAAAATATCGAGTTGGTACCGGTATCGATATTTTCATTTTCTCATCTCTACCCAAACTTGACAGCCGTAAAATCATTTAAAAACCTCCCCAAGTCAAATTTTGTGGGAACCATTTTTATATAGGAAATCCTCAGAGATATTATGCTGGTTGTTTTCTGTGCTGTGCTACTGACTATGACTTGTTACGTGTAGCGAACCATGAACAAATACTTTGTTGCAGCTGACAGTATCAAGCGATGCCACTTAAAGGATTCTAATTTAGATGATTGTCTCAAGCAAGGGATTCAGAATGCCTACGATGTCCTAGCAAAAGGACGTAAGTACTATTATTAGTGCTGATATTAAGTTATTTATTTTAGGAAGCAGGTAATCGTTGCCGATTTGTTAGGGAACAAAACTCAAGCTAGATGGCTGCCGCTACCCAGCCATCCAGCTTGAGTTTTTTTTTCTTAAGTTATTTATATACATCGAGCGCCAGGACGAATCTCGAAAAAGAAAAGGCACTTATGTTTCGGAATGTGAAGCCGATATCAAAAGGAAAAAATTTGTTTCAGAGAAATCAACGTATGGAGTTTGGTTGTAAAGATAACTGAAACGTCTGTGGCCCACTTTCACTTTCGGAAATTCCTTGCAATAACGGAAAAGGACGAATTACGCTAGCGGGTATTTTGAATGTTTTTGTCGATAGTTTACAGCAAATATCATATGATGTATTGCAAGTACGGTAGGAAGATGATAAAGAGGCCCACACATTAACCAATTCGCGATCTAATTTAGGGAATTTCAACTTTTTTGCTATTAAGAATAAACATATAATTTAATCATACTGTACTATAAGTCGGTGATAGAAATCATCCCTTTAAAGTTTTCGGGATTCGTCCTGGGACACGGTGTATAAGTAATAATATTATGCTTTGTTATAGTCTTTGCTTCCTAAAAATCACAGAATAAAGTGCACAAACAAAACTGGGTGAAATTAGACTACAATTTATCGACAAAAAAAATAATAAAAAAATAGTTTACCTTTATTCTTTATTCTTTATTTGTACTGAAGAATACAAATATTGCCACATCGGACGGCTATGCCTTGTGTGAGGTATATTAACATATTGAAATTATCATACCTTTTGAAGCCCTACGTCCATTTCGTTAAAATAAAAAAATCGAATGAAACCTAATAATAGATTTTAGCAAACTACCAATTTATGTTTTTTGTAGTATTGTAACAAAAGGGTTTTCTTCAAATAAATAGTTGATTAATGTTAGAAATTACTTAAAACATGCGCTTTATTTGTGTGTAAGTTATTCAAACAATAGAACATCACCAACAATAAAAAAAGGAATTATAAATAAAATGGCAAGTGCTCCGTTTTTTGTGCCGGTGATTGTATAATTTATTGAATAATTGAACTTAATATTCTAGTTTTGATTCGGTTTCAATTATTTGCAATTATTGCAATAATTATTGGCAATTATTTGGCAATTAACAAATTGAAAAACAACTGTCAAAAATAGAAATTATCTGAAAAAAAAAACTACAGAATCTCTCACAAGCTTTTATTTGTAATTACAAGAAGGTTTATGTGTGAAAGTATCAAAAAAGAGAAAATAGATTTTAGCTGAGCATGCAAAAGTGATTGTTTCTTGTCTTATAAAACGAAGATTAGACGCTAAAAATGTTTAATTGATTTCCTGTTACGACTTACTGTTAGATCTTTCATTCCCTCAGTCTTGTTCGTACACTGATACCGAGAGGTTGTTCTTCCAGTGTAGTGACAAACCGAGCCGATAAGTACCTTTTTATTTTTCTTTATTTCTCCCATATTGTGATAATAATTATATCTAACAATTTTACAATAATAGATACTATTTACTATTTGAATTATTCCATTTTTGCATAAATATATTTTGATATTTGATATTTATTTACCTAACTCTTTTTGCAATTATCTCTAACTAGACGGAATGTCCGTCGATTCGGGTGGCCTTGGGCCACCCGATAACTCCATTAATACGGAGGAAAATAATATAAAAGATATTAATTCATTTAATTTAGAAAATAGATATACCAGTAAAGATTTAGGCCCATATTATGTTTTTGTAGAACATCTAAACAAAAATTTTGGTCGACTCTTTCCAATGAAAATAGGGTTTTTTCTCATGAATAATGATATATTCAAACATGACGTAAAAGACATAACATCAGTAGGTGTCAATAGAGTAAAGGTGATATTTCAATCGTACGAAGTAGCCAACTCATTGATCAATCACGAGATTATCACAAAAAATCAATTAGTTGCGTACATTCCCACCTTTTTCAACCATCGAAAAGGAGTAGTGAAAATGGTGGACACCTCCTTTTCTGAAGAATACCTCTTAAAACACATAGTATGTGAAAATAGTAAAGTAATTGAGGTCAAAAGAATGAAAAGAAAAATAACCGAAACTGATGGCACATTTAAGCTAAAAGACCGTCAATTAATCATAATTACATTTCAGGGAAATTCAATACCACATAATATAAGAATAAATTTAAGCTATTTTACCGTTGAACCATTCATACACCCTGTGACTCAATGTTATAAATGCCTGAGATACGGACACACAAATAAACTATGTAAATCTAAAATACATAGATGCAAAACATGCACTGAAACCCACGACAGTAATGCAGAATGTCCTGGGAACTTCTGTATTTATTGCCAAAAATCTGATCATGTCACAATCTCCAAAAACTGTCCTATGTATATGAAACAAAAAAATATTAAACAGGAAATGGCAGCGCGAAATGTTTCTTTCAAAGAAGCCGAAAGAATAGTTGATAACCCCTCTTATTCTAAAATAGTAACAAATAATCGTTTTGCAATTTTAAATAATGATCATAATTTCCCCGCCCTCCGACCAGTAGCACCCAAATCACAAAATTCAGCCCCAGCGTATATGTTTCATAAACAAAAGCCACAAACGTCCACCAAAAAACGTAAATCATCCTCGCCACCAACTACACCTACAACAAGTGGTAAAAAGTTTCTAACAAACAAACTAAGAAGCACTCCACCAAACACTAACATCCAACATCCACAAGATTTTAGCGATTATAAAGAAAAAATTATAAGCGAAATATCCAACCTCGTAAAATCTATTTTGGAAACGAAAGAAAGTCAACCTAACTTGTTACTCGAACAAAAAATCAAAGAACATATTGACTCAATTTTCAACAATGACAATAATTCATCAGATATAATGATAATTAGTGACAATGACGAGGAAAATGATTCAACCTGCTAGAGAATTGAACATTTTACAATGGAATGTATTATCTTTGAATAAACGGAAATCTGATTTAATCGAACTTATTACCAAAGAAAAAGTTGACATCATTGTACTTTCCGAAATATGGCTCAAAGATGATGCCGCTATCAACTTAAAAGGCTTTAACTGCGTACAAAAAAATAGACACGACGGTAAGGGCGGAGTTGCCATTCTTATTGCAAAAGATTTAAGGTTCAAAAACATAAACATTAATCCAACCTTTAACCAAGCTATTGAAGTATGTGCCATGTTTATTGAACAGTTCGACCTAACTATTGTATCAATTTACAAACCACCAAATAAGAATGTTTGTGTGGAGGATTGGGAAAATGTATTTTCTCAGTTCTCTGGTGACACCCTTTTTTGCGGAGATTTTAACTGTCACCACACATTGTGGGGATCTGCACAAGACCAAAACGACGGAAAACGACTAGTACAAGCACTCAACAGTCAAAATCTGATAGTTTTAAACGAAGGCAACCCCACAAGGGTTAGCAGACCTAATGAAAAGATATCTGCTGTAGATCTCACCTTAGCTACGCCTAGCTTGGTGAGTAAGGTAGAATGGACAACCTACTCGAATAGTATGGGATCCGATCATTTCCCGATATTTATCTCTTTCAACTCTACTTTCATTCCTCAACATATATTGCCATTTACAAAATGGGATACCAGAACCGCTAATTGGCCTCTTTTCTCACAAATATTGGAAAATAAGTTCAACAATATCAACGATGAACAAACTAATATAAAATTCTTCATCACTGCCTTAAATCAAGCATCTAACATTGCTCTTAAAGTGAATCAACCTTTAACAGTAAAAACTCCTAGGCCCTTATGGTGGGATACAGAATGTTCTCAGATGATCTCCAAAAGAAAGTCAGCGTACCATCAATATAAAATTCAATCAAACTGGGAAAACTACTTGAACTACAAACAAGTAGAGTCGAAAACCAAACTGCTTTTTAAAAAAAAATGCAAAAGTTGTTGGAGAAAGTTTCTAGACAGTCTAAACAAAAATACACCACTAACAAAAATCTGGAGATTTGTTAGGAAAATAAGTAATAAAAAATATTGCAATTCTAGCTTTAATTTAACGAATGAAATGATAGAGAACTTACTGGACTTTTTTGCACCTTCTACAGTAATGAACCGTACACCCATTACACGAAACATAGATATAGATAATAACTTCCCAGCTAACGATCTCACATTGTCAGAACTAGAAACTGCTTTACAAAAACACCGAAACACAGCTCCAGGGATAGATAGCATTACATACAATATGTTAGAAAATTTACCACTGAATGCCAAAAAAGCCTTGCTTTATATGTATAATAGCTGGTGGAAATTTGGAAATGTGCCTGATGACCTCAAAGAAATCATAGTTACGTTAATTTTTAAACCTGGAAAAGACCCAAACATACCCTCATCATATAGGCCCATTTCCTTGATGTCCTGTATAATAAAAACATATGAAAGAATTGTCAAATTTAGATTAGAGTGGTATCTCGAATACAATAATAAACTCCCTATTACACAGTACGGATCGAGAAGAGGGACCGGAACAATAGAGGCTGTAGCACAATTAGTTACAGACACGCAATATGCCCTTACAAAAAATTTATATGTTGTTTGCCTTTTTATAGATATTAAAAATGCCTATGAAGCAGTTGACTTGAATATACTTGTTGAAAAAATGAAATCTTTGAACATTAATCCAGTAATAGCTCAAAACACTGTAGAGTTGTTCAAAAATCGCAAAATATTCATTAGAGATCAAAACAATATGTTGCATGGACCACGTCAAGTTAGCAACGGATTACCTCAAGGAGCAGTTCTTAGTCCTATTTTATTTAATGCATACACTTATGACTTACACAGCAATTTTGACCCACATATTAAATGCATTCAATATGTTGACGATTTCTGCTTTTATACAGTACAGAAAAGTTACAGCCAATGTATAAAAGAACTAAAATATATACTTTATTGCCTCAAAATCTGGTTTAGTGAACACTCCCTGACAATATCCCCCGAAAAATCTGCAGTCATGTTTTTTACAAGACACAGATTGCAAACTCCCCCGAATATAAAAATATGTGGAATTGATATACCAATAAAGAAGTCGTTCAAATATCTAGGAGTAGTTCTAGATTCCAAACTTCTATGGAACGAGCATATCAGCCACATCCAAAAGAAATGTGAACGGGGAATTAATTTGTTAAAGTGTACTACTAAAACCAAGTGGGGCGCAGATCCTCATACTGCGCTCCTATTTTACAAGGCATATATTCGTTCCATCATTGACTACGGATCTGTATTGTATGGCTCAGCAGCAAACTCACATCTACAAAAAATTGACAGGATACAATATTGCGCTGTAAGAATATGTATAGGTGCTATGAAATCATCTCCCATAGACGCTATTTTAGCAGAAGCACAAGAACCGCCCCTGAAACTGAGAAGGCTTTATCTATCTTTCAAAAAAGTTATCAACATGAAATACTTCCATTCAGATAATTCGACGAACAGAAACATATTTAATTTATTTATTGAAAATCTAACTAATGAATATTGGGTGAAAAAGAACGACCCTCCTTTTGTTGAAGCATATAGTAATTTCATTAGTATTATAAATGAAATCTCTCCACAAAACGGCTTGCCTATTTTCAAACAGCAATTTCAAACAATAATATTCAAACCAACTGTACTATTTCCAACTTATTCCGAGATACCTACATCTAATCGAAATTTGTTGAACTCTATTTTCGATAATTATAACAACTTCTTGAAAATATATACCGATGGATCAAAAACTAAGAATGGGACTGGATACGCGGTATATATTGAAAACAAGCTGGCACTCAAAGATAAAATTCAAAATATATGTACAGTTTACACTGCAGAGGTTCTTGCTATAGAAGCTGCTTTACAGTGGCTTTCACATCAATCGCAATTACACGATGCCTTGATTATATCAGACTCGGCGTCTGCACTCAATGCAATAAGTAATCTATCATTTCAGAGCTTTTCTAAATCTGACAGAATTTGCAATATCAAAAGAATTCTCCACTACTTAAACACCAGAGGACAAACAATCCACTTTATATGGGTGAAAGGTCACGCTGGAATATCTGGGAACAATGCTGTCGATGCATTAGCAAAAGAAGCCACTAGCCTACCACATATAAGCAAAAGCAGTTTAGATTTTCTAGATACAGTCAATTTGGGAAAAAGAGAAATAAGAAACAAGTGGGAAATACATTGGAACCAATTTGTTGAAAATTCCAAAAACCACTATGCATTGATCCATCCTACCTTACCCACAAACATACCACATATCTTTAAATATAATAATGTCAGTAGACAATATTCCGTCTCAGTAACTCGTATGAAATTAAACCATGGGAAATTTCCTGCCCATCTCTTTAAAATAGGTATTTTTAACTCTGACAAATGCACTTGTGATGATATGTCAACCGCAGATTTAAACCATATATTTTTTGCATGCAGGAACTATGCACAAGAACGTGCAGATCTCCTAGATGCAATAAAACAGAAACATCAACTACCTATCAATATAACCTCTTTGTTGAGTATGCACGATAAACAGGTATTTAATAGCTTGGTTAACTTTTTAAAAAGAATTAAACTAGATATTTGATTATAAAAAACAAATAAAATTCTAAAATCATGAAACCAAATAAATGTATGTGCTTCCTAACTTAACATATATCTGTGGCAAATGGAGTCATTCCGATGCCAACCCTTTCACAACAAAAAAAAAAAAATCTTTCATTCCCGTCCTTTGAGTGCTTCCATCATTGACTTAGTTTTTTTCTAAGAAAGGTTAAACAGTATAACTTCCGTGGTCTCTCATTTCGCCATATTATTTAGTTATTTTAACTTGGGCAGATGCAATGTAAATTTTGTTGTAACTCCGAAATTGTGAGGTTTAGGTATAGCAAATTTTATACAAAAAATTATCAGTATTTTTCAGGGATCCGTTTGAAACAATAAAGTTTATTATATTTCCGGAAAAAAAGTAGATCTGACAACATTGTAAATACCATCACAAGATTGGCCGTGAGTTTCTAGTACCGGATCGGTCGATAACTCCACTACTGTAGAAGATAGCAAAAAAAGTAGTGAATAAAAGTTGTAGCTAAGGATATGCTCCTTGCTCAGAAAATATTTTTATTTATACAGGGTGATCCATAACACAAGCAGCTAGCTGTACCAAGTGTACTTTGGCTCCCTGACTCTGACAGTTGACGTTGACACGGAACATAACCTAAAACTAAAAGGCCCGCATTATTTTGGGATTGGGATTTTCGCTGAGATTTTCACCGCTTTCGAGGTTTATGCATCGCTGATATTTTTCGTCTCAGAGTTTTTTAATAATATTGGAATTGAACTAACGTCTATTATTTACTGTGAATTAATTACAAAAATAGCTTTAAGATGTACTATATGCAATACATTATTTTCAAAGCATTGCAATTTAAGGCTGCATGTGTAAAATTTCACCCTAGTAAGTTCACAACAGAGACGCCTGTACAGAACAAAAGAAAAACCGCCATCAAAAGATTTAAAATACTTGCCAAACCAGACGCCGAAGAAGCAAAATAATATCGCGCTAAACCTTTTATATCCACCAGAATAAAACTAATTTAATTTCAATATAAATAAATTGTTTATTATTTTTCATTTTGATCATTTATAATTTTAAAACTGATTCCTTTTCGAATACCGAAGTATATTAAACTAATTGATTTTACAACTATAAAGAAATAAAAGATTGATATATAGTGTGTTCAACACACGGGAAACATTTTTATTATCGATATCTCAGAAAATTCTATTCATGATAAAAGATAGTGCATAGAGAAAAACTAGCAGTGAGTTGATCAAATCTGCCATACCGTTGTGTATACAAAGTATGTAAAAATTCGAAAAATCTGATGAAACTAACCTAAAAAATTGAATTTTTGAGATAACTAAATTATAGGTCCTAAAATTGTGAGCAGAAAAGCAAAGCAAAGTTTTTGCGTATCAGCTGTGGTTACGGCGAAAATTGTCATTAAAAATGCAAAAAATCCGAAAAAAAACGGTCAGATTTTCCGAATTTTTACATACCCTGTATACATAATAGCAGATTTGATCAACTCACAGCTAGTTTTTCATTATGCACAATCTTTTATCACGAATAAAATATTCTGAGATATCGACAATAAAAAAGTTTCCCATATGTTGCACACTAAAATGAACACAGTGTATAATACATAGGCACATAATAAAATAATACAATTTACGTTACATTTTCATTTTCAAGTTTGAAAATATAAGGCGCGACAATTTTCAAATTATAACATGACATTAGTACTCTGCGCATGCGGAAGTCAGGGAGCCAAAGTACATTTGGTACGGCTAGCCGCTTGTATCCATAAGTACGTGGTGATGCAAACATACATTTTTTTAAATGAGACACCCTATATATTATTCCATATTTGGATTCTGCTAATAATATCCCTTCTTAAAACATAAGGTATTGTAACATTATATAGGGTACTTCAAAAGTTATGACCATTTTTATATCCAAATCGCTGTCAAATGAACGTCTTGTATATCAAAAAGTAATGAATCAAAACATATTTTTGTCATATGAAAATATAAAAAATATCCTCTAGTTTTAAATCGCCTATAAAAAAGCCGACGATGCATATTCGTATACAGGGTGCTGTAGAATGCAAAATCTAGATTTTCTCTTGTTCTTTAAATGTAACTCCTAATACTTTATTATACCAAAGAATTGCTTTTAATATCCTCTTTCATCTTCGTATATCAGTTGTTATACCTAAATTCATCAGTTTTCGAGATATTTTGATTTTTCTGCAAATTTCAAATATACCTTCTATTTGTGTACTGAAATTTATTTATTTTGAGAAAATATTATCGAATTTTATTTGTACTTAACGAGCAATCAAACTACAAAGCCATAATGGTATTTTATCTAGTCAAAACACTGAATTAACGAGATAATGATTAGTGAAGTATGCTGAGAAAACAATTTTGTTATCGACCGATCCGGTAATAAAAACTCACCCTGTATATACCCATACACTATAGCGTAAACTCGCCTATGAGGATCTGTTATTTTTTAATATATTCAACTTGTGATTTGAAAAATAAAATCGTCTAAAGGAGGATTGGTAGAAATGCATCCTTTGCCTGTTAAAAGGGAATTTCGACATAATGGATTTCAGCGCCAGTTAGCTAATTAATTTGGTTACACAAAGCGAGGGTTATCTTGACACATTTATAAAAATTAAAGGCAGCACAGCGAACCCCCAACGTGTCCGTAACTGCTAGATATGCAAATGAAACATAAGCTTTAATTACCCTGGCCGTCCCTAAAAATGATGTTTTAATGTACTAAGGGAGGAAAACCGCGTCAAGCTACGTTTTGACCTCGTACGGTAACTGGACAGAGAAATGTTTCTCTACAAGTAAATATGTTTTGTCTACTCCCATTACGTTAATCTGCCATTACCAAATTACTTGTAACAGGTTATACTACGAATAAATAAATAGCGTGGGTGCCGTGGGTTATATTCATGGCCGACTCTACTCACTAGGCCGGAGCATTGAAATATGGCAACACTGAATAGCGGGCCGAGCTTTTATTTGTTTTTAAGTCATTAGTGTAATCTTCCAGAGTAAAAAAGAAGATTGGGAGGTGATTTTTAATGTGTTTCTAATTATTTACCTGCACAAACGAAACTATATAGATAAAAAGATGCCTGCAAAGTGTGTAGTACCAGGTTGCACTAACAATTGTGCTTCCAATAAAGGACATATTAGGGTAAAGGTATTCCTCGTAAGGGCTCGTTATATCTATAACAATAAAGACAATAATTTACAAACATTTCCAAGGATAAGACCTATTTCAAAGCACAATGTGGTACCTACAATGTTTTCTGGACCTCCGAAATATCACAGAAAAATACAGTTCTAAAAGAACACATCTGGGCACACCTACGAAAAGATTCGATAGTGAAGGGGAATCAAGACCAGCAACAATGGCTTCAAAGTGACCTAATAGTGAATTCTTCTAACTTAAGTGAAAATTTACAAAGTAAATTGAGTGTTTATTTAAGTGGATGAACCAGACATCAGATGTAGGTGGTATTATTATCAATGAATATAGACATTCCTTTAACACCCGTATGCACCGTAAGCCAATTGCGCGATTGGTTACGTAAACCTGGATTAGATTACTTGTTTACTATGCACCGCAAACTGACAATTTTGACACTGTCACTGTCAAAACAATCTTGCGAACATAACCTTGCCGTATCTACAATCTGGATTAGTTAAACTCTTGACGGTGCATGGCTAGATGTCAAAGATTAGCAAAACACGATTAGAGAACTAGGATTAGAATCGCCAAACGGTGCATACGGGTGTTAATCAATAAATCATAACTTGTTGGTGATTTGAGTTAGATTTTACCACTGTTATTAAGAATATCCTGTTGGTCTCAAATAGAAAATATTTTGGCACACTATTTTCAAATAGGTTTTCTGTTGATTTAATGTTAAAACCTTTTCTATGTCCAGTCAAAGAAAGTTTACAATTTTGTGAGAGAGAATAAGTTGCCAATTTTACCACCATCCTAAATATTCCTCAAAACTGTTGCAGAGGGTTTATTATTCTCGGAGAAGTACATTGTTTTACAAATTGATGAAATATCAGCCTGTATAAATGTTCTTGTCTTTACAAAAATTATAGGTAGAACATGAAGGACAAAATTATTTGATAGGTATATTAAATACATACAGCAAGTTGAAACACTGAAACACTGAAACACTGAAACACTGAATATATTACTGCTCCTAAACATAAGTTTTTACAGTCGTCGAACACATAATAAATCAAACATACAATTAAAAAGAGTTGGGTAAGGATTAAAATATACATTTAAATGACTTAAATTACATCTGCACTTACATACACACATTATATATCGACATTGTCTAAATACTCCTGGAAACTATAAAATGCTTTGCTTAATAAATAATTTTTAACTAACTTACAAAACTGTTTCATTTCTAAATTCCTAATATGCTCGGACAGTTTATTATAGAACATTGGCCCAAAGTGATTAACGCTTATACAAGTTCTTTTTAATCTTAAATACTCCACATTTATGTTACCTCTGTATCTAGTATTGTGGTCATGCAATTCACTATGATATCTATATGCATCTAAGTTATTTTTAACATAAGTAAGACAACTCAGAATGTACAAGGATGGCAGAGTCAAGATGTTTAAATTGATGAAAGTTTGCCTTACATCAGTTCTATAACCCAGATCAGCCAGAACGCGTACGGCCCTTCTCTGGAGCTTAAATATTCTACTTGCCTGAGGTGCATGCCCCCAAGCAAGAATACCATAGTTACAGTAACTTTGAAATAGAGCATGAAACGCCATTAAAAGTACTTTATTATCAACAATTCTTTTTAGGTTCTTGATTAAAAATATTGATTTTGACAATCTTCTAGCCACCTGATCGATATGAGTGTCAAAAACTAAGGTATTGTCTAGATGAACTCCAAGAAGCCGTACAGAGTCTGTCTTAACTGACTCACCCAGATCCAGGTCCTGATTCACAGGTCTAAGGCTAAAAATTATATTTTCGGTCTTGTTTACATTCAATTGCAACCTATTCGCATTAAACCACTTCTCCAGATTTATCAGAGATGTTTCCATTTGACGGATAAGTTGTCCCAAATTTTTGTTTTTTGTGATGGCAGTTGTGTCATCTGCAAACAGTACCAGCTTGTCATCTGTTGCAGTATCTATGTCATTAATATAGATTAGAAAAAGAAGAGGGCCCAAAATAGACCCTTGTGGCACACCACTTGTCACACAAAGTGATTCTGATAGCTTCCCTCTTACAAGCGTTTGCTGGGTTCTATTTGTAAGATAATTTTGTATCAAAGTGACACTTTGTGGATGAAATCCATAGTAAGTCAGCTTCTGTAAAAGGAGTCTGTGGCATATGCAATCAAAGGCCTTGGAGAGATCACACAAGATAGCTCCTATGTGTTCAAACTGCTCAAAGCCCTCGACAACATACTCCAATAAAGAGAGAATCGCACTGGTGGTAGACTTGTACTTCACAAAGCCGAACTGATTTTTAGAAAAGAGGTGGTTTGTACTAAAGTAAGTGTATATTTGTGTTTTTAATAGATATTCAAAAACTTTTGATATGGCTGGTACCAATGTAATAGGTCTGTAATTGTTGACATCATTATAGTCTCCTTTTTTATAAATGGGAACAACTTTTGATTTCTTTAACAAATCTGGGTACACACCTTCACGAATACAAGAATTTATTAGATACATCAGTGGTATAATTATGATGTTTTTTATTTTCTTTAACAAAACAGTATTGTATCCAAAAATATCCCTGCTGTTTTTTGATTTTTGTGAGTCAATTGCCTCCCTTACCTCAATGATGGTAACTTCTCTGAAGGAGAAGCCACCAATGGGGGGTTTGATAGAAAATAAACCAAGATATTTATTTGGCTCTATACCTGTTTGGGGCAAATTTTTTAACACTGTTTGTGCCACACTTGTAAAGAATGAATTAAACATATCTGCACTAATTTCATTTGGAATTTGCTTTTTAGTAGCACCTCTATAATCATTAGTTATTTGCCAGGCAGCTCGAACTTTGTTTTCAGCCCTTTGAATGAAAGAAGAATTAGCTTGCAATTTGCAGCTTTCAATTTTTTTCCTGTATTGAGCCCTATACTGGTTCCTTAGAACTCCAGTTTCTTGAAGTTTGACATTATTATGGAAATCATTCAAAAACCTAAGATTTTCCCTCATTTCAGCCAACTCATGATTATACCACCTTACATTTATATTGGATCTACAAAGCATTTTTCTAACAGGAAAACATAAATTGAAGCCCTTTATAAGTATATCAAAAAATAATTCACATTTAATGCTTGCACTGGCATCAGATTTTACAAAGGACCAGTCTGCATTGCTTAAAAACTCAAAAAGATGATTTGTACCTTCAACTGTGATAGGCTGATAGTAATTTATTGACTGAGAAACAGGATTATGTAAGTTGTTAATTTTTGTTGGTAGGCGTACCCCTTCCATCAGAGTATACATCTCAAATTACAGTCCTTATTCACAATAGGTATTGTTAAAATTTTGATTTCAAGCCAATAGGTATAAAAGTAAGTTTTTGGGCAATTGCACAAAGCAGTTTTAATGGAAATTGCAAAAGAATAACATCAATGTACATATAGATGAGTTTGTTTTAGACACATTTGTTCATGTAATCAACCTCAAACTGATGAAATTCTGCTTGAATTAATGTTGTTAATGTAGCAAATATTTTTATTAATAATTACACTGAAACCGTTCAAGACAAAATACAGAGAGAGGGACAAAACTAAAAAGAGGAAATCTAATGGAAATAAGAAATGTCTAACAGAAGGGAAAATCTCTAAATCTAAATACATGTACATTTTTGTACTGTTATTACTGGCATTTTTCACTATTCTTATTTTTTCAAAAAGTATTTTCCTTAATTTATCAACCGAGATGAACTCTAATACATATTTAATCGAACACCGCCTACTGGATACCAGTACTGATCTCTTGGAAATGCATAGCATTAAATAGACGCCGTAACAATTGCAAATGTCGCTCTGAAACGTCAAACGCTAGTTCGAACCCTGACAGTATTTATTTAAGTAACAGGGAAGTGAGGTTAAGTTGTCAATATTGTGTTATTAGGCATTTAAATCGTACTATTCATACATTCGGTCGTAGATAAAGTAGGTATAGTATTCAACTCGCGGTAATGGTAATAACTCACTTGTTGATTTACAGCACTCGCCTCCGCCTCGTGCTGCAAACTTCAACGCGTGAGTTATTACCGTCATTACTGCATTGTTGAATAACATACTAACAGTGTTGCCAAGAGATCAAACATAAATTCCTTGCAGATACCAAACAGATTACTTGGAATTCCTTGCACATGCTAAACAATTACTTGCAAATCCTTGCACTAGACACTGGAGGGAACATGGTAGAACACAGAACGTAGCAAATGTCGCTTGCGTCACGTGATCACAAATCACGTTACATGAGGACTGTTCCAACCTACGGTTCTATTACCGTCCCAGAACCATTTTCGTAATGCCCCGCCCATTTTGCGATTCGAGAATCGATGATTGGTTGGTACGCTGGTGGACCAACCAATCACCGCTTTTAGAACTGGGCGGGGCATTATGAAAACGGTCCTGGGACGGTTTCTAGCAACTTTGCTACACTACTAATTAGAGAAATTTGGCGACAATTTTCAACATCTTCGCTGTCTCCTTTTTTCAATACTGGCACCACCATGGCTAGTTTCAGTATTTCAGGAAAGCATCCTTGCTCTAGAGATTTATCGAAAAGGATGGTGCGGAGTTCTATGATGCTATCCTCTGTTTCTCCCAATATATTTAATGATAGATCGTCAAAACCTGCTGTATGTTTATTTTTTGTCTTTTTCATTAACACCTGTAACTCAAGGGGCGTAATTGGAGATATGAATAAAGACTTCCTACTATTTATTGAAAATGTAGGAGGTAGTGATAGATTTTGACCAAAACTTTTTTTGATGCTGTCCTGTGCCGATTTTGAAAATAATTAATTGAAAAAAGAATTTATGGTTTTTTGTTCTGAAATAGTTTTTGTTGTTATTCTCAGTGGACAGCTTATGTTGTATGACCAAATGAGAGAGTCGATGAAAAATTTAAAACCCTGGTTAACATCCATGTTATGTATTAGGTACCATTCTGTTTGTGATACTAAGTGCTTATAATAGTTTATTCCGTTTTTATTTATAACCCTACTACAATAAGTGACTCTTTTTTTATTATCTTCTTATCTGCATACTAATGCTAGTGTTTCATAATAGCAGTGGTACAATTCTTTAAGTACCTGTAGCTCTTGAACTAATCACTTTAGACCCCAAGTGTGCTAGTTTGTTGGAATTGTTTTATTGAGAGAAACACAGAAAGGTACAAATATACAGGGTGTCCCATTAATAATTTTGAATCGGTCGTTACATGACCAAGGACAAATACCTCATTGGGTAACACAATAATAGGAAAAGATATAACATTTGCTCTAATTTATACACCGAAACCTATAATCCTCTACTACTGCCCAGTTCCGATATATGTATTGCTCGTCTTAATCGTCGTGGGACACCCTGTATATTTCTTCGCCTTCATATGAATTATATCCGAAAAGAAGGCGTAAATTAACACCGAAACGTCAGGTTTTTGAGTAAAAAAACCTCCGCAGTACTTTATCACAGAATCTAAAGACCCTTTCCCATGAAGTCCATGAATATATAGATTATCTGATGAACATTCCAGGAATGTGAAAATGGGAATCCAAAAAATGTGCACAGGGTTATTCCTTCAGAATATTCTACGATTATTATTAAGATGCGGGGGATATTGTAGGAAGATTCCTGGTATATCTTTTAAACATATAGTAGGAGAGAAACTAATGCCTTTTATCACTTCATTTCATTTATTTGTAAGTCTTGTTGTCTGCCTAGGTATCTAACGCGAGTAGTATACATATATAACCTAGTATCCGACTTTCATACAGTGTTTTAGGCAGCATTGATTTAGGCATACACTAATTATAGTGGGATTAATGAAAAAAAATATATAAAACGGAACCTCTATTTATAATTGTATAAGTTTAATGTACATATTAAAAAAACACAGTTCACTGCACGGAGTCGTCCTCCCGTATTATCCTGCAAAATAAAAAAAACGTTTAAAAAAGCATACGGTGTACATTCAAATACACTTCATTAACTACAATGATAAATTTTCGCCAAAATGTTGTCGTATTTTGATCAATTTTAGTACCTACATTTAGAGCAAAAAGTGGGTACCACGTAAGAGAATAAATACTGAAAATTCATGGTCACAAATATAGCAAATGCCTTGTTAGTGGTTGTTATTATCTATTAATTAGGGTAGGTACCTACGACAAGTAAGACTAGAACATAGAGATTAGACTGAACAAAAAAGTTGCTACCACATGGTGCTAGAAGTCGGTAATTTATAGAAACAAAATAGTTATACTTACACTAGTCGCTCCTAGATGAAGTTATAAACTAAATAAAAAAAATGAAGTCAAGTTGATTGACTCAGTACTTCCCACACATTACGCTGATACCAGTTTATTATTTTCCCATAGCATGAAGCTTTAGTCTAAGATCCCTTGCAACCCCACCCCCCCCCCTAAAATTTTCTTACGCCGCTAGGTCTTTCCTTCACAGGTCAATGGACAGCCTATTATCGATACTACAAACTTCTCAGTTTTACAACCCCCGCCCCCCCCCCCCCCAACCACCTCACTTTTACCCCCACCCAAAAAACTGGTAGGAAATGATCAGGAACCCCTAAAACATCTAAAAACCGAATTTGAGTTGCTTCCGTACTTGTCGCGTTGTTTGATTATTGCTACGCTACCACTGACAAGATTTTTAACAAACACGCGTTTTCCATTCTCACCACGGTAACAATATACTGTGTCAAAATTTCATTAGAATCAATTTAATAGTGTCCACGTTACAAAATACAAAACGATTTAGACCAATAAATTCTCGTATAGTATACAGAAAATTCTAAGTCCCTTAGTTTCTGTAATAGGCTAGGCAATGTTCGGATGCACCTAAAAAGGTGATTTGTGTCGCTAGATCTTCCTTCACAGGTTAGTGGACAGCCTATTATGAGTACCAGAATTTTTTTAATTTTTCAACCCCCAACCCCCCAACCACCCCAATTTCACCCCCACCCAAAATAACGCAGAAAATGATCAGGAACCTCTAAAACGCTTAAAAACGAAGTTTGAGCTGTTTTTGTATTTTTAGTTTTTTTATTATTTCTGCGCCGCCACTGGCACGATTTATCAAAACCATACGCGTTTTCCATCTTCGCCATGGTAGTAACGCCGTTTCAAAATTTCATTAAAATCAATTCAACAGTTTCCTTGTTACAACGATCTGACGCAATACACTCGTATGTTTACATCAAAAAAATTCTTTGCTTTCTGTAATAGGCAAAGGCAATGTTCGGATGGACCTAAAAAAGTTATTTATGTCGCCAGGTCTTCCTTCACAGGTCAGTGGACAGTCTATTATGAAAGCAACAAATTTTTCAATTTTACAACCCCCCACCCCCCAACCACCCCAATTTCACCCCACCCAAAAAAAAGTAGGAAATGATCAGGGACCCCTAAAACGCCTAAAAACGAAGTTTCAGTAATATTTATTTTTTTTTGTTTTTTGCTAATTACTCCGCCGCCTATGCACCGATTTTCAAAATTATAGGAACATTACCTACTACGACCCCACAGCATACCGCTGCCCAAATTTCATCACAATCCATGCAGCGGTTACTGAGATTACGAGGGTAGAAAAACGCGACAGACAGACAGACAGACAGACCTACAGACCGACAGACCGACAGACAGACCGACGGAAATGAGTGACGTGGATTTTCGTTATGTACACATCATAAAACGCCCAAAAAACGTATTATCTCAAAATCGAAAATTTTCGCGATCACAATACTCCCCCCACCTATCGGTGTGGGAAGTAAAAAACAAGTAAAATCACATTCCAGAACACGGATACGGATAACTGTCCAATTATCGCAGGAGAAAGATGCACAAGCACAAGCAGGCATCACCGACCACCGCCACCGTAACGACTGAAGCTAACCTCAAAATTCTCAAACCTAACCTAACCTGCAACGGTGCCACGCCTACATTAAGAATCATACCAAAAGGCATATTCAAAGATTATCCTTTAGATAATATTATCAGAATATTTTTATCGACACGTTCATGGAATAATCATGACGTAATACTCCTAGCACATCCTCATGGGAATGAAACCAATAAAAACACGTCCATAGAACATTCTGTTAATGTTCTGAATATTCTCAATCTATTTTGGATTAAATAAGAATATTCCAAAAATATATTGTTCTGTCTGGGTTTCTACTGAATAACATGATATACAAATGTCAGCAGCACAGTGTGCCGTTTCAGTGTCAAACGAGAGCACTATATCGATTTCAGCTACGCATATAGAATGTTTTGAGACTACTTAATTGGCTTCGGTGCAGTTAGGTGTCATCCACGAATTGACAAGTACTGTTGTGTAGCTGTGTTATCCGACAAATTACGCGAATATGTCATTATCTGCGATGGACACAATATCGATCACAGCAGAAGTCGAATTTGCAAAATAAATTGGCATTAAATTTGCCGCTGCCATATCGCCGATGGCTGTTGGCGGCCTAAATAGATAATTACGTGTATGCATTCATCCTGCGTACGCTTCCGATTATACGATTATGTAACTGTGATGCCAGTTTTCCACTAAACAGCTGCGTTTATGTTTTGTTAGTGTTTTATGGAACCTGAAAAACAAAACTAAAACAAACTAAAAACTATTGTTTTTATTAAGCGTGCCAATCCTATGTTCGAGTTTCGTTTTTGTTTTCCGCCCCTTTCCATTGGTCAGAAGCACATATTTTTCAATAATTGCTATAGTCTGAGATCCCCTTGCAACCAAATCATTGCCCGCCCGGCCCCAGAAAGGTGTTTGTTGGGCCGCTAGGTCTTTACTTCACAGGCCATTGAACATCCTATTATGAATACAAGAAATTTTTCAGTTTTACAACCCCTCGCCCCCAAACCACCTCAATTTCACCCCATACAAAAAAGCAGAAAATGACCAGGAACCCCTAAAGCGCCTAAAAATGGTTTAGCTGTTTTTATGGTACTAAGACATCACAGCATATCGCTACCCAAATTTCATCACAATCAATGCAGCGGTACCTGAGATTACGAAACTAAAGTGTATCCAAATCCGCCGTGCAGTGGCTGTAAACAATGACACGCGCTCGGCGGCTGGCCTGTGGATGTCGGTCGCCAGAGCCGTATTCAAAATAGTAGTCATAAAGTCCATAGTATCGGATGTCGAATAGCATGTATGAATTATATTTTTACATTACAGCTGTATTGATATATTTTAGATTTTATGTATTATTCTTACCTTAGGAACCTTCATTATAGGGGTAAAGTTGAGGAGGGGTCAATACTTCAGCTACATTTATCCAACTATTCTAGTCTGATGAGCTTGATGTACTGCTATGATTGAGGTTAACTATAACAGGTTCAATTGGCCATTTCATCTATTCTATATTTATTGTACTCAGCCTTATGCTCATTCACAATTTGAAGTAATTGAACTTTCAGTAGTGATTCGTCAAAGCTAATGTTTTTCGATCGAAGCCAGTTCTGAATATCTAATTTCCTGGAAGCATATGTTGGTACTTTCTCTAATCTGCGAGAATGATAAAGGCGCATTGTTGAGAACAATAAATTACAGAATTATCATCGGGCTTTGGTAAAGTACCTATTCTTGAACCAATTTTCAAATGAGTCAAATGAGCCATCCATCTTCTCATGGTAGTCTGTAGTTTTTTTGACTCAAATGTCCACAAAGAATCCGGAACAAATCCTTTTTCATTATTATTCACCCCTTCCCTTTTCCAGAAGGGTTTTTCAGTCCTGTAGAAAATCCCTCTAAAAATGCTCGCCTAGATGAAGTCACTCTAGTGTCCATCCAAACCTTGGATCGCGTATGGCCAGCATTAATCCATGTCTCATCTTGGTAATAGATTTTCATTTTTTCAGCCCGCATTTTTCTGAGGTAATCCCTCTTCCATATAATTATATCCTCCCTATCGATGAGAATACTTTTCCTTCCTCGTTTCCCAGATACGAAGTTAAGCTTCTTTAATGGCTTATAAGACGTTGTCCGCTTAAAATTGGTCAAGTCATTATCGTCATTCACCTCTTTCAGGACTTTGTCAATAGTCGGTAGTTCATTTCTACAAGGTCAGTGCAACGTTTGCGATTCTGATTAGTTGAAGGTGCAGCAAAAGAGTGTCTGGTTCTGTATTCTTGCACCCTTTTTATAGACACTCTGTTTGCAGATATCTATTTTGAGTGCAACCTCTTCCACAATATCGTCAGCAGCAGTTGTTAATGATTTTTTCTGGGTTTTGTATTTATATACGTTTAATATTACCTCCTTAAGCCTCACGTCAAAATGGCACTTTTTTGACCTCTTCCTTGGTGGACTCAAGTCATGACTTGTAGCCACATCCATGGGTTCATCTGCAGTGTCTGTGCTACTAAGCCTCTTCCTTGGTAGATTTAAATCCTGTCTTGTAGCCACATCCATGGATTCATCTGCAGTGTCTGTACCACTAGACACCCTTCAATATCTCCTTCAAGTTATCGGGGAATAACACAAACACCACTAATAGCTATTAAGACAATCACAGATAACACAACAACACGGCATGTATGCGACGATAAAAGCACGATGTACGCTATCATTAACACGACGCGTCGTATACAATGATAAACACATGGAGCAACTGAATAAAATACAACCCTGTACCCTGTTCAACAACCCAAGACGGGCGGCAGAGCGGCAAGCCGCCAAGCGTTTATTGCGGGCGGCGTGCGTGGCATCCTATTTGTTTACAATCTTCTGCACCTTGAATTTGAATATGCCAACAGATAGACAGACCAACAGACAGACAGGCAGACCGACGGAAATGAGTGACGAGCGTATTATCTTAAAATCGAAGAGTTTCGCGATCACAATACTCCCCTCACCTATCGGTGTGGGAAGTATAAGTACCATTATTTTGGGATAAAACAACGCCAACATAGATATTGGGTTCGATCGTTGTTGTTTAGACGAATAACTACTTGCACAACTGATGAGTTATCTTCAAGATGATGCCATGGGAGTGCATGGGGAGCTACGTTTCTCATTTTATAATTTTTTGAGAATGTCTATCTCTGACTTTAAAAAGCTTATAATATTAATTGACAAAAAGGTGCAAAAAACATAAACATTAGAGATTTAATTTATGTAAAAGACCGATTATCAGTCAAATTGTGGTTTCTTGCCATTGGGGACAGTTATGAAAGCTCAATTTACTTATGCAAAACCAAATATGAGTCTAACACTTTTAAGAAACAGAATACAACCACTTTCATCAGACAGACTCGAGTTTCAAAACATGTCGAAACCTTTTAATGTACCTCCTCCGAGCGGGACCCGAAAAACAAAACTCGAACTATCGCAAAACACACCAGACTTCAAAAAGTTTCCGAAATGTCGCAGTTTTGTTTTCCATGACAGGAGTTTGTTTTTTGTTATTGTTTTGTCCGTTTAATGAAAAACTGGCATAACGTTATGTGGAATGCAGGAATGCAAGAACTTGGGCAGGCTTAAGGTACGCGCACATATGTACAGGGTGACCTAATAAGAATGGACACCGGCAATATCTCGGTAACCGTTAATCGTATAACTTCGAGCAAAAAATATTGTTAGGTAAATCGGCCAACAGAAATCGCTGGAAATTATTTTCAAGTTCCGCAAGTAGCCGCTAGGGGGCGTACCTGTTACGGTCAAACAGAAAAACGGCTTTTTCTCAAAAAATATCCAAATAAAGGTATATTATAAAATCTACCGTTATGTAGACTGAACAATTCTCGATTTTTTTTGTTAATCGTTTTTTGCTCTATCTTGTAAGATGTAGTAGTGGGGGAAGGTAATAAAGCTTTTTACTTAAATGGCCGTAACTTTGGCACAGGTTAACGGAACTGAACAAGCTAGGTCTCGTTAGTAAGAGCTATTCTTACCTAATAATCTGCTGTATAAAAATTGTCCAAGTTTATCTTGACTTAGTAGCTACAGGGTGATACTTGACATAATAACAATTCTTACGCATTATTACGAAAATTTTAAATGGTATGCCATATATCTTTTAACATAGGTATATAGAGGATAAAATTCCTAAAAAGTCAGCGAAAGATTCAACCTCCTAGTTATTTTCAAACCGGAGATATCAGTAAAACAAGTATTCTGACAAGCGTGCTGTGAGTTTCAGAAACAATTGCCGCCCTATAGGGTTATAGCCTCCGTCTAATGGTTTTAGTAATCATTCTATAGATAATACTCAAGTAAAAACACCACAAATCATACTTTGACTTTCTGAAACAACCACCAGGTGGCGTAGTAGGCGCCAATAAGTGCGTATTCAATTTTTATGATAATGAAACTTCTAAAAGGAACAAACAAGAATAAATTAGAGTATAAAATTGATTATTATTTTAATCACTATTAAAAGTCAATTTGAGCTGATCCCAAAGTGTTATATGAACTCAACAAGCACAGATACTAAGAAAAAGAGAATAGATCTTAAAAATTAATACCAGTGAACAGCAAAATAAAGCAAAATAAGGTAGCATAATAACAGTGTTGCCAGTGTTCGATGGCGTCTATCGTTTTAGAGCACTTACGCATCCATTCTAGCGTAGATAAACCTGACAGTTTGAGCATCTAGAGCAACACTGAAAATAGGTATGATATACGCATGTGATTTAGGTTTATATATTTTATCTATTAAAGTTGTTATTATACCATCTTATTTTGCTTTATTTTGCTGTTAATTGGCCTTAATTTTTAAGATTATTCACATTGATTTTTTCTTACTATCTTTGCTATCGATTTCATATAATACTTTGTGATTAGCTCAAATTGACGTTTAATAATGATAATCAATTTTATACTGTAATTTGTTTTTGATTGCATCTTTTAAAAGTTCCATTATTATGAAAATTGAATACAGCAGCTATTGGCGCCTATTACGCCACCTGGTGGTTGTTTCAGAAAGTCGAAATACGATTTGTAGTGTTTTTACTTGAGTTTTATCTATAAAATGATTACTAACACAATTAGACGGAGGCTATATCTCTATCGGCCGGCAATTGTTTCTGAAACTCACAGCACACTTGTCAGAATACTTGTTTTACTGATATCTCTGGTTTGAAAATAGCTAGGAAGTTGAATCTTCCGCTGATCTTTTAAGAATTTTGTCCTCTATATACTTATGTTGAAAGAGATATAGCATACAATTTAAAATTTTCGTAATAATGCGTAATTATTGTTATAATGTCAAATATTGCCCTGTAGCTACTGAGTCAAGATAGGCTTGGACAACTTTTATATAACAGATTATTGGGTAAGAATAGCCCTTTCAAACGAGACCTAGCCTGTTTAATTCCATTAACTTATGCCAAAGTTATGGCCATTTCAATAAAAAGCTTTATGACATTCCCCCACCACTACATCTTACAAGATAGAGCAAAAAACGATTAACAAAAAAAATCGAGAATTGTTCAGTCTATATGGCGGTAGAATTTATAATATACCTTTATTTGCATATTTTCTGAGAAAAAGGCGTTTTTCTGTTTGACCGTAACAGTTACGCCCCCTAACGGCTACTTGCGGAACTTGAAAATAATTTCCAGCGATTTCTCTTGGCCGATTTACCTAATAATATTTTTTGCTCGAAGTTATACGATTAACGGTTACCGAGATATTGCCGGCGTCCATTCTTATTAGGTCACCCTGTACATAAATCGGACGGACTTCGCAAAGCGCGATGCTCCAAGCGAGGCGCGTCTGATGTGAACGTGTTTTAAATTTCAGCACTAAATGACCTGAACCTGGTGGGAATAAACCCGGTGGTGATCGATAAGATTGTCATTGGTGCTGGCACAGCAGCAGTGAATCTGGAGCAACATTATTCAAATGTCAAAATCTACGGCTTCGACACGTCTAAAGTGACCAAAGTGCAGTAAGTAGAATTCAGTATTTTAATCTACGGGGGTGGTTCGATAGGTACTTGACTTTTGGTTCCCCGCGCAGCAAAGCTACTCCCATTAACTGCTGGTATACTCCAGGGAAAATGGTAAAAACAAATGCATGAAGCCGAATCAGCCAAAGTTTTGCAGAGACCTTCGTTTTGATATTCTCACGAAGAACAAAAAAAACTCATATGACTACCCTTGTGCATCGTGAGATATCGGAGATCAAAGGTCATCGTAAGCCATCTCCTGGCTTACATCACACATGTGTGGAGCAAACCCATCCAGTCATTTGGTGAGGCTCACGTCGTTGCTCTCGATATTTCAAAGGCATTCGATCAACTGTGGCATGCAGCTCTCCTAAACAAGCTCCCGTCTTGTGGGCTCCCTGTTAAGCTCTGCGGTTGGTCGGAAAATCTCTGTCGTGGTAGACGGCTTTTCCTCTTCTTTCCATAGCATCAATGCCGGGGTTCCGCAGGGATCGGTATTGGCTCCGACATTGTTTCTGCTTCATATCAATGATCTACTCTCTAGCACTACAAACCCAATCCACAGTTTTGCGGACGATACTACGCTGCATGCAGGCATCATGAGCAATAGACCGATCTCTGTGGTCGAGCTGGAACGCAGAAGACTGGCAGTGGCAGCTTCACTTTCCGAGGATCTCGATACCATTGCCGCTGGGGGGTTTAAGAATATGGTTAAATTTAATGCCTCCAAGACCCAGTATTGTACGCTATCAAACAAGAAGTGCCCAAGCCAACACCAGGTTCTAATGAACACCCAGGAGTTACTCATTCAAGCTGTTAGGAGTCAACATTACAGAAAATCTGATCTGGCACGAACACGTCGCGTCAATTGCAACAGCTGCTGGTAAAAAGCTTGGGTACCTATTTAGAGCCAGAAAGTATTTCTCACCATGTAACCTCCTTACGCTATATAAAGCCCAGATAAGACCTTGCCTGGAGTATTGCTCTCATGTCTGGGGAGCTGCTGCCCCTACTACCCTGTCTATACTAGATGCCGTCCAGAGAAGGGCAATTCGACTAACTGGCGATCCGGCCTTAACGCGCCACCTTCAGCCACTTTCTCACCGGCGTGTTGTTGGTGACCTCTCACTCTTCTACCGATATTCCAACGGAATCTGCTCCTCTGAGCTATCCTCTATCGTTCCGCCGCTCACTGCTTCTATCAGATGTACCCGTGCGACCGCTGCATCTCATCCTACATCCTACCTCTTCATACATCAAGAACTGAGCGGTACAACCGCACATTTATTCCCAGGGTGTCCAAGGCTTGGAATGGACTGACAGAAGATGTATTTATTGGACCTGCGGGTATTGGCCCATTCAAATCTCGCGTTAACAAACTTCCCCTAACATAACCCTTTCACAGCAGCCGCGGCGCTTTGGTATTTAGGCCCTGCCTGCAAAAAAAAAATGTGGAGGCCTTTGAGTATTTTTTTATTTATGTTGTTGGCCTTGAGGCCTTTGAGTTATCTTCCCTTTTATTAAACCAAAGTGTGTGATCGAGTGTAGCGCATAAGCGTAGTTAAGTCCCTGTATCTAGGGGACCCCCGCCCTAGGTGCAATAAATTCAGCAAAACGTTAGGCACTGATTTGAATTATTTGGGGGGGGGGGGGAGGCTGATTTCGTTCTTGGGGGGGCTTAGTCCCTCAAGCCCCCACCCAACTACGCCTATGGTGTAGCGAATGAACTGTATGTGTATGGCCTGATTTTATCAACACGCGCACTTTAACAAAGGCTTTGACCAATCAGAGCAGCCCGTTCAAGAACATGCATCTTTCAAAGTTCTCTGAAAATTATTGATTTCTCTTGAAATTTACCTCAAAAAGATGAAAAATGACATATTTTATATGCAATTGACCGTTATGAACCATCTAGTATCTTTTACGGTCTAATTTTCGATCCTAAATGGGCGCGAAAAATTGCATTTTCTTGTTTAACAAAGATTTTTGCAATAATTGCTAATCTGAACCAATCAGATTCCACAAAAGCAGTACATTCGATCACTGGATTGTTGGTCTATCAAATGATAATGATGTATTTATAAAATTATAATAAAATTTTATTCAAAAACATATTTATGTCCATGGTAGAAAAAAATGTGTGTAACATGCCAAAAAAGCATATCAATACATTTTTTGGTTAAAAATAAATGAAAGAAAATAGTTGCAAGGGCTGAAATTCGCCTGTCCAACACTCTATACCACTGCGCTACCCGGCCTTCTGTGGAGGGGATCGCTTCAACGAAACATATTTGATTAGGTACCTTATTACTGCAATTTGTAATCTAATTTCAACCATTCAAAAATATATTAATACCGATCGTAGACTTCGTCTCGAGCTTCAAACTTCATTCATCGCATATATTGCAACAAATATGTAATTGTTACAACAATAGTTTTGTTGTAAAACACTTAAGGCGGGTTCATGAAACTTTTCCTTTGCCGTAACTTAGCCGTAAATTGAGCGTTAGTATTAACTGTATCCTTAACTTTAGCCGTAAGAGAATTGACGTTCATAAAACTTGAATTTAGCGTTAAGGATGACAGATGTGACGTTTCACAAAGTGTACTATCGATGTCATGGGCGGCGTTACTCCGTTATTTAGGCAGGGGCAAAAAAAGTAATTTGAAACAGGCAAAATATGAGTTCTCCCATCAGTTTGCACCAAATTACACAGGATTTGGGGAAACCCTTTTCTTTAAATTTCCTGTGAGTGAAAGCTGCTATCTTGAAAATATACAACGACTATTACAAACTAAAGCAATATTAGCATGTAATTTTTTTCGGGTTTAGACCGTAAATTATGAGATTTTATTCTAAAACACAGATTTTTTAATATTATCTCAATTATCACATTTTAGGCCGCTAACAGCTCATGCAAGAAAGTATAGTAAGTAACTCTGTATGGTTTCCTCATTTCAGTCCAGTCCAGTTAATAGTTTCACTATGAAAAATGATAAAGAGGTCAATACTGCCTTACTTTTATAAATAAATGTATCAAATAGCAGACTTGAGCGATGGTGACATGGTGTCTTGTAATGTATACTTGATAAAACAAAAAACAAGAAATAGAATATTTCGGTTTGATAAATGCTGAAAAATAAAATAAACATAAATTTTCCCCACTGAGCAATCTGATTGATGTATTAAAATTTAAATTAATATTTAGATTCAAAATAATGTAAAGATTGAAAACAAGAAACAAGAACGTATAAACAATGTTGTCTGTACTGGGAAAATAACATTAGGTATTAAAATCATAGATAAAATAACATGAACAAAAAAACTTCCAAATCTAAGGGGGGGGGGGAAGTGCCCCCCTCATGTCCCTTATAAACGATACCCATGATCGCTGACAGTTTATATGCCGCTCGAGGTATGCGATAGTTGATCAGTTTGCACATTATTCACATGAAAATCGACGGTCATTGATGTAAGCTTTTAAAAATTCACCAGTGTGGCTGCATACAACCCATTCCTAAGAAAGGCAAAAAAACTGATCCCACCAATTTTAGACCTGTGGCTCTTCTCAGCATCATGTCTAAGGTTATGGAGACTGTCATCAACACACTTGTGGAACAGAGCAATATACAATCTGGCGAATCTCGTGTTGTTGCACTTGACATATCGAAAGCTTTCGACAGAATGTGGCATGACGGACTTCTGTTCAAGCTTGCTGCTTATGGACTACCACCTGGCCTGCGCCAGTGGCTGAATAGCTTTTTGAACGACCGATCTCTGTTTGTTGTAGTCGAGGGCTGTTCATCAGACGCATTTTCAGTAAACGCCGGTGTTCCTCAGGGATCTGTCCTATCCCCTACACTGTTTCTGCTCTCTACATCAACGAGCTGCTGGAAATAACATTCAATCCAATATACAGCTTCGCTGGTGACAGTACATTAGTGTCGTGCATGGAACCAGACAAGCCACTATCATCCCAGGAGACGGTACGTCGGCGACAGCAGCATGCCTCACAGACAAACGCAGATATTAAAACCATTGTCGAGTGGGTATTAGCAAATAAAGTACAGTTCAACGTACAAAAAACTCAGGCAACAACACTTACAAAGAAGTCTCACGATGGCTTACCAACCGTGGAAATGGAGAGTCACCCCATAGTCGAATCACCTTCCGTCAAGCTCTTGGGAATCAACATCAACAATAACATGTCCTGGCACGACCACGTCGTCAGTATTGCTAAAACGGCATCCCAGAAGCTTGGAGTTTTGTTCCGCTGTAGGGAGTTGTATACACCAGAGCAACTGCTGCTGCTCTACAAGGCACAGATCCGACCATCGCTGGAGTATTGCTCCCATGTGTGGGGATGCGCTCCCAAACACTCTTTAAAGCTTCTGGACACTATCCAGAAAAGAGCAATTAGATTAATCGATACGCCTAACCTCACAAAGGACCTCCACAGCCTGGAACATCGAAGGAGGGTGGCTGACCTATCCCTGTTTTACAGATTCTATCACGGAAGATGTTCGAGTGAGCTCTCCCAGGTAATAAAACCACAGGCCGTCCGAACCAGGAACACTAGAGAAGTTCTGCGAGCTCATCCTTACCAGGTCGAGGTCCTTACTCCCCGAACCAGTCTCCTCCAGCATTCCTTCTTTTGGAGAACTTCGACGCTGTGTAATCAGCTGCCGAGGAATTTGTTTCCCGACGGCTACAATCTGCAGCGCTTCAAATCTAACGTGCACCGACACCTATCCTCTCGCAGCGCCTGTGCAGTGCCATAGGCTTTCAGAAAGCCTTTGAGGGAGGCCGACCATAAACAAAAAGTATGTCTATCGAAAGGATTGGATTCATAATGTTATGAGCTTTATTAATTTCTGTAATATATCCAGTATTAATTAAAACCGTCCAGTTCCATAATACAAAGTATCAATGCCGCACATGTTTCAAACAAGCTTAATACTGACTTTACATTAAATCACTAAATGCCTATATTTCACAAAACGGAGCAAAATATCATATTAAATGCACGCGACTCTATTGAAACTATTCATTAAACTGTAATATCTCGCACGTAATTAGTATGGACACTCCATCATCATGCTATTAGCACAAACTTCATGGCCCAAATGACGGTATTAAACTGCATAGAAAAAACAGTACCAATCAACACTCGAATAAGCTACCATTTAAATTTTATATGGAGTGCTGGAAAAGCATTATTTTTTATTCATAGCTTGATAATGCCATTCTTTCTATCTATCAATACATGCTATCGTGACGAAAATAAAACTTAATTTGAAAATTAGAATGCTTTCGTACATATCCATTAAAATATATGTTTGTGGCTTGAGGGGCCCGGATTATACAAACAGGGTGTTAATTAAGTATGTTAACAAACTTTAACCACGAATCGTACTCGGAAAAATAGAAAGAAAATGTCATATGAATATGGGTCCGGAAATGCTTCCTAAGGGAGCTACGCCCCTTTGCATGGGGCGCCCTGAAGACGGTTTCCCCTCGATATTCTCGAAACCATTCATAACAAAATTACGAAATTAGGTACGATGGGTAAACTTTTAACGCTGAATCTGATTCTGAATTAGGGATTTCATAATTTTAATCAGAGGCATATCATACGGGAGGAGTTAAGGATAAAAATAACCCCATTTTCTAGATGGCAATTTTTTGACATTTTGATTTTAGAATATGGTATTTCAGAGATTTCTACGTAAAAATGTTCTCTTGGTACATCTCGATAGGGCTAACCGTTTTCGAGAGTTTTATTTACAATAGCCTGCATCGATTCAATAATTTGCATTTTTCTCGAAAACGGTTAGCCCTATCGAGATATACCAAGAGACCATTTTTACGTAGAAATATCTGAAATCATATTCTAAAATCAAAATGTCAAAAATTACCATTTAGAAAATGGGGTTACTTTTACCCTTAACTCCTCCCGTATGATACGCCTCTGATCAAAATTGTGAAATTCCTAATTCAGAATCAGATTCAATGTCAAAAGTTTACCTAACGTACCTAATTTCGTAATTTTGTTATGAATGGTTTCGAGAATATCGAGGGAAAACCGTCTTCAGGGTGCCCCATGCAAAGGAGCGTAGCTGCCTTAGGAGGCATTTCCGGACCCATGCTCATATGACATTTTCTTTCTATTTTTCGGAGTAATATTCGTGGTTAAGTTTGTTGACATACTTAATTAACACCATGTATGTATATGCCATGTAAAACACTGATTTGCAAGTAAACGCACAACTCATTTGTTTTTCAAGCTACACACAGAATATTTCAGGAGGTGATAGTTCAGAACTTAGTAAATAACAGCTCTGGGCAATTTTTTCAAAAAAGTTTTTTAATTACCTCCCCTTATTTTATACACACATAGTGGAGGAAGGGAACAGGCGGCCACGCCTCCTCGCTAACACGGGAATACGTATTTTCTTGAATTCTCAAGTTCGCGCGCCATACCCTAGACCCTTAATTCCAACACCACCGATTTTGCATTCCGTTGAAATTGAGTTGCACCAAGATCTCAATTCAAAAAATGACTAGTTTATTGTGTAGAAATAAGCTAAACCTTTTTATTTATTTAATTGTGTCTGAGCTACACTTGAATTAATTGGTTGAATGAATGAATAAGGACCAGAGGCTATCCAGCACAGAATGTCACTGGTGCATAGGCCACACGATGGGCCCTTTTGCGCCTCTATCCGCGCTAGTTCCTAAGACCTGCCCTTTTAGCAAGGCAAGTACATTCTTAGGTCCTATCCGTTTTATCTCTATTGGTTCCAAGGTACTTGAGCCCAGTATAGTCTGCCAGTGATAACCCAGGGTTTCACAGCAACACAAGATGTGTGCCGAGGATTCTTCCTCTTCACCACACCACGTGCACGTTGGGTCGTTGACCACCCTCATCACGAACAGGTGACGCCTGAAGGTGTTGTGACCCGTTAATAGGCCTACTAGCAAACTCAAGTTACTCCTATACAGAGAAAGACAAAATCGTCCTATTCTCGATGCAGGCCCTGCTAATAGTTCCAGAGCTTGACGGAGATGACCATAGATGTTGTTCCATCTCAGAGAGTGTTGATTCTGGATCCACTCTCCAGTTGTTTTCCTAATAAAGTTTGCAGATAGTCCTAAGGCTGGTTCCGGGCCCACAAAACTGTTGCCGGATCCCATCCTAGCCAGATGATCCACCATGCCGTTACCCTTTACCCCAGCGTGCCCAGGTACCCACATCAGTGATACCCTGTGTTTAGCTGAGATGTCGTCAAGAACCCTCCCGCACTCCAGGACCAGTCCCGACGTTATTTTCCAAGCACTCAGTGCTTTGACGGCATCCTGACTGTTAGAGCAGATAGTAATCCGCCTCCTAGACCCGACAATTTCCCGAATACGATTTACACAAGCGATATTGGTTAGTTTTAGACATATACATTTTTGTAATTTGAATAAAATGAGGGTAAACGTTTCCAAATTACAGATTATGGAATTTTCAAGGGAAACGGTTAATAATAAAAATTTAGAAGGCTTTTTAACCACCTATCCAATTTGACTCCTACCGAATGCAAATTTGGAGTTCCTCCCATTCCACCATCTCCATCACTACTATAAAGGAATCGAAAATAGTAAAGGAACTCCTGAAAGACTCGCAACGCGATCCGGAAGGTTCTCTTACACTTTTCTTTTTTGCTATTCACTCCACAAATAGTTCACTGCTTTCCAAACATATAGTAAGTAGTACTAGTACAACTCTGAGGCATTTTACACTCCAGATCTTGTCTAAATCATTGCAGTAGACACCGAGATGATACACACATTAGATACATAATATATACGAGCAGACGACAGAAAGGTTCTGCCGGTGCGCCATCTCAAGGAATGAATAATGCGAGGTTTCGTCCTGATAGGAAGCCAGATAACGATTTTAGATTTTTAGGGTGTACTCGAAGATCTGAGAGCCTGAAAATTTTTGATTTTTGTTACCTGACGCTAAAACTGAAAGTAATATCCGGATTTTCGGACCATGTCAAATGTCTAGGTTTATTAATTGATAAGAAGCTCAGATTCCACAAACACATATCTGTTCTCATACAAAGATCATATGCACGTTTAAGGATTTTATATGCCAATAAATCTTTGTTAAATTTTAAGATGAGGAAAAAACTATGCGAGGCATTAGTTCTCTCGGTTTTTATGTACAGTTCTATTGTTTACTACCCCTGTTTGGATCAAACAACTTGTAGGAGACTTTGTGTTGTACAAAACAGCTGTGTTAGATTTATTTTTAGGATCAGAAAATATGACCACGTTTCGGACTGTTTTCGTACCATTAGATGGCTGAAGCTTCCAAACTTAGTTAATTTTTATTATTTAGTTTTTGTACATAGATTACTTTTAACTGGTATTCCTGTTTATCTGCGTGATAAATTAATTTTTAGATATAGCATTCATGACAGGTCTATACGCAATACTTGTAAATTAACGATGCCCCTCCATTGTACCACCTTGTTTTCAAGATGTTTCACATATAAGTCCGTTACTCTCTACAACACCTTCATTTGTGACCTTGCTAATTTGTCACCGAGTATGTCACTGTACAGTTTCAAGCAACATATTAAAACCACACTACTTGACTCGCAACGACCTGGTTCTACGTTCTTCATTTTTTTTTGTCTTTATTCTTCATGTCGTATATTTATGTTAGTGTAAGGATGATTATTATTATTATTTAGGTTTCTCTACCTCAGTGTACTTTATTTACCATCGTTCTAAGTATGCAGCACATGGTTAAGTGTAAGAGTAGCTTATAGCTACACTTCGCCATGTTTTTGCTGCCATCCTCAACAGATGTTATTCTGATTTATTAATAAAGGCGTTTATTATTATTATTATCATTTGTAGTTAGCATTCTCAAAATATGAATCATGTCAGTTTTCGTCCTGATAGGAAGCCAGATAACGATTTTAGATTTTTAGGGTGAACTTGAAGATCTGAGAGACTGAAAATTCTTGATTTTTGTTACCTGACGCTAAAACTGAAAGTAATATCCGGATTTGTAGTTAGCATCCTCAAAATATGAATCATGCCAGTTTTCGTCCTGATAGGAAGCCAGATAACGATTTTAGATTTTTAGGGTGAACTTGAAGATCTGAGAGACTGAAAATTCTTGATTGTTGTTACCTGACGCTAAAACTGAAAGTAATATCCGGATTTGTAGTTAACATCCTCAAAATATGAATCATGCCAGTTTTCGTCCTGATAGGAAGCCAGATAACGATTTTAGATTTTTAGGGTGAACTTGAAGATCTGAGAGACTGAAAATTCTTGATTGTTGTTACCTGACGCTAAAACTGAAAGTAATATCCGGATTTGTAGTTAACATCCTCAAAATATGAATCATGCCAGTTTTCGTCCTGATAGGAAGCCAGATAACGATTTTAGATTTTTAGGGTGAACTTGAAGATCTGAGAGACTGAAAATTCTTGATTGTTGTTACCTGACGCTAAAACTGAAAGTAATATCCGGATTTGTAGTTAACATCCTCAAAATATGGATCATGCCAGTTTTCGTCCTGATAGGAAGCCAGATAACGATTTTAGATTTTTAGGGTGAACTTGAAGATCTGAGAGACTGAAAATTCTTGATTGTTGTTACCTGACGCTAAAACTGAAAGTAATATCCGGATTTGTAGTTAACATCCTCAAAATATGAATCATGCCAGTTTTCGTCCTGATAGGAAGCCAGATAACGATTTTAGATTTTTAGGGTGAACTTGAAGATCTGAGAGACTGAAAATTCTTGATTGTTGTTACCTGACGCTAAAACTGAGAGTAATATCCGGATTTGTAGTTAACATCCTCAAAATATGAATCATGCCAGTTTTCGCCCTGATAGGAAGCCAGATAACGATTTTAGATTTTTAGGGTGAACTTGAAGATCTGAGAGACTGAAAATTCTTGATTGTTGTTACCTGAAGCTAAAACTGAAAGTAATATCCGGATTTGTAGTTAACATCCTCAAAATATGAATCATGCCAGTTTTCGTCCTGATAGGAAGCCAGATAACGATTTTAGATTTTTAGGGTGAACTTGAAGATCTGAGAGACTGAAAATTCTTGATTGTTGTTACCTGACGCTAAAACTGAAAGTAATATCCGGATTTGTAGTTAACATCCTCAAAATATGAATCATGCCAGTTTTCGTCCTGATAGGAAGCCAGATAACGATTTTAGATTTTTAGGGTGAACTTGAAGATCTGAGAGACTGAAAATTCTTGATTGTTGTTACCTGACGCTAAAACTGAAAGTAATATCCGGATTTGTAGTTAACATCCTCAAAATATGAATCATGCCAGTTTTCGTCCTGATAGGAAGCCAGATAACGATTTTAGATTTTTAGGGTGAACTTGAAGACCTGAGAGACTGAAAATTCTTGATGGTTGTTACCTGACGCTAAAACTGAAAGTAATATCCGGATTTGTAGTTAACATCCTCAAAATATGAATCATGCCAGTTTTCGTCCTGATAGGAAGCCAGATAACGATTTTAGATTTTTAGGGTGAACTTGAAGATCTGAGAGACTGAAAATTCTTGATTGTTGTTACCTGGCGCTAAAACTGAAAGTCATATCCGGATTTGTAGTTAACATCCTCAAAATATGAATCATGCCAGTTTTCGTCCTGATAGGAAGCCACATAACGATTTTAGATTTTTAGGGTGAACTTGAAGATCTGAGAGACTGAAAATTCTTGATTGTTGTTACCTGGCGCTAAAACTGAAAGTAATATCCGGATTTGTAGTTAACATCCTCAAAATATGAATCATGCCAGTTTTCGTCCTGATAGGAAGCCAGATAACGATTTTAGATTTTTAGGGTGAACTTGAAGATCTGAGAGACTGAAAATTCTTGATTGTTGTTACCTGGCGCTAAAACTGAAAGTCATATCCGGATTTGTAGTTAACATCCTCAAAATATGAATCATGCCAGTTTTCGTCCTGATAGGAAGCCAGATAACGATTTTAGATTTTTAGGGTGAACTTGAAGATCTGAGAGACTGAAAATTCTTGATTGTTGTTACCTGGCGCTAAAACTGAAAGTCATATCCGGATTTGTAGTTAACATCCTCAAAATATGAATCATGCCAGTTTTCGTCCTGATAGGAAGCCAGATAACGATTTTAGATTTTTAGGGTGAACTCGAAGATCTGAGAGACTGAAAATTTTTGATTTTTGTTAAAACTGAGAGTAATGACCTAATTTGTAATAAGCATCCTCAAAATATGAATAATGCGAGGTTTCGTCCTGATAGGAAGCCAGATAACGATTTTAGATTTTTAGGGTGAAGTCGAAGATCTGCGAGCCTGAAAATTTTTGATTTTTGTTACCTGAGGCTAAAACTGAAAATAATGACCTAATTTGTAATAAGCATGCTCAAGATATGAATAATGCGAGGTTTCGTCCTGATAGGAAGCCAGATAACAATTTTAGATTTTTTGGGTGAACTCGAAGATCTGAGAGCCTGAAATTTTTGATTTTTGTTACCTGAGGCTAAAACTGAAAGTAATGACCTAAATTGTAATAAGCATCCTCAAAATATGAATAATGCGTGGTTTCGTCCTGATAGAGCCAGATAACGATTTTAGGTTTTTAGGGTGAACTCGAAGATTTGAGAGGCTGAAAATCTTTGATTTTTGTTACCTGAGGCTAAAACTGAGAGTAATGACCAAATTTGTACTAAGCATCCTCAAAATATTAATAATGCGAGGTTTCGTCCTGATAGGGAGCCAGATAACGATTTTAGATTTTTAGGGTGAATTCGAAGATCTGAGAGCCTGAAAATTTTTGATTTTTGTTACCTGAGGCTAAAACTGAAAGTAATGACCTAATTTGTAATAAGCATCCTCAAAATATGAATAATGCGAGGTTTCGTCCTGATAGGAAGCCAGATAACGATTTTAGATTTTTAGGGTGAACTCGAAGATCTGAGAGACTGAAAATTTTGGATTTTTGTTACCTGACGCTAAAACTGAAAGTAATATCCGGATTTATAGTTAGCATCCTCAAAATATGAATCATGCCAGTTTTCGTCCTGATAGGAAGCCAGATAACGATTTTAAATTTTTAGGGTGAACTCGAAGATCTGAGAGCCTGAAAATTTTTGATTTTTGTTACCTGAGGCTAAAACTGAAAGTAATGACCTAATTTGTAATAAGCATCCTCAAAATATGAATAATGCGAGGTTTCGTCCTGATAGGAAGCCAGATAACGATTTTAGATTTTTAGGGTGAACTTGAAGATCTGAGAGAATGAACATTCTTGAATTTTGTTACCTGACGCTAAAACTGAAAGTAATATCCGGATTTGTAGTTAGCATCCTCAAAATATGAATCATGCCAGTTTTCGTCCTGATAGGAAGCCAGATAACGATTTTAGATTTTTAGGGTGAACTCGAAGATCTGAGAGCCTGAAAATTTTTGATTTTTGTTACCTGAGGCTAAAACTGAAAGTAATATCCGGATTTATAGTTAGCATCCTCAAAATATGAATCATGCCAGTTTTCGTCCTGATAGGAAGCCAGATAACGATTTTAGATTTTTGGGGTGAACTCGAAGATCTGAGAGACTGAAAATTTTGGATTTTTGTTACCTGACGCTAAAACTGAAATTAATATCCGGATTTATAGTTAGCATCCTCAAAATATGAATCATGCCAGTTTTCGTCCTGATAGGAAGCCAGATAACGATTTTAGATTTTTAGGGTGAACTCGAAGATTTGAGAGACTGAAAATTTTTGATTTTTGTTACCTGAGGCTAAAACTGAGAGTAATGACCAAATTTGTACTAAGCATCCTCAAAATATTAATAATGCGAGGTTTCGTCCTGATAGGAAGCCAGATAACGATTTTAGATTTTTAGGGTGGATTCGAAGATCTGACAGACTGAAAATTTTGGTTTTTTGTTGCCTGACGCTAAAACTGAAAGTAGTATCCGGATTTATAGTTAGCATCCTCAAAATATGAATCATGCCAGTTTTCGTCCTGATAGGAAGCCAGACAACGATTTTAAATTTTTAGGGTGAACTCGAAGATCTGAGAGCCTGAAAATTTTTGATTTTTGTTACCTGAGGCTAAAACTGAAAGTAATGACCTAATTTGTAATAAGCATCCTCAAAATATGAATAATGCGAGGGTTCGTCCTGATAGGAAGCCAGATAACGATTTTAGATTTTTAGGGTGAACTTGAAGATCTGAGAGAATGAACATTCTTGAATTTTGATGAATTTGTGGTTCTTGGGTTTTTAGGCCGGCGTCGTTTAGCGTTAAAGCTTGACGTTTCGCCACCACGAGTGGATGGCATCTTCAGAAGCTATTTCACTTCGGCGACTTAAAAAAAATACTGTATTTTGGAAGTCGCCGAAGTGAAATAGCTTCTGAAGATGCCATCCACTCGTGGTGGCGAAACGTCAAATACTGTATTTTGGAAGTCGCCGAAGTGAAATAGCTTCTGAAGATGCCATCCACTCGTGGTGGCGAAACGTCAAGCTTTAACGCTAAACGACGCCGGCCTAAAAACCCAAGAACCACAAATTCATTGGACGATGGCCGCGAAAGCCTTACACAGTATATTCTTGAATTTTGTTACCTGACGCTAAAACTGAAAGTAATATCCGGATTTTTAGTTAACATCCTCAAAATATGAATCATGCCAGTTTTCGTCCTGATAGGAAGCCAGATAACGATTTTAGATTTTTAGGGTGAACTCGAAGATCTGAGAGCCTGAAAATTTTTGATTTTTGTTACCTGAGGCTAAAACTGAAAGTAATATCCGGATTTATAGTTGGCATCCTCAAAATATGAATCATGCCAGTTTTCGTCCTGATAGGAAGCCAGATAACGATTTTAGATTTTTAGGGTGAACTCGAAGATCTGAGAGACTGAAAATTTTGGATTTTTGTTACCTGACGCTAAAACTGAAAGTAATATCCGGATTTATAGTTAGCATCCTCAAAATATGAATCATGCCAGTTTTCGTCCTGATAGGAAGCCAGATAACGATTTTAGATTTTTAGGGTGAACTCGAAGATTTGAGAGACTGAAAATCTTTGATTTTTGTTACCTGAGGCTAAAACTGAGAGTAATGACCAAATTTGTACTAAGCATCCTCAAAATATTAATAATGCGAGGTTTCGTCCTGATAGGAAGCCAGATAACGATTTTAAATTTTTAGGGTGAACTCGAAGATTTGAGAGACTGAAAATCTTTGATTTTTGTTACCTGAGGCTAAAACTGAGAGTAATGACCAAATTTGTACTAAGCATCCTCAAAATATTAATAATGCGAGGTTTCGTCCTGATAGGAAGCCAGATAACGATTTTAGATTTTTAGGGTGAATTCGAAGATCTAAGAGCCTGAAAATTTTTGATTTTTGTTACCTGAGGCTAAAACTGAAAGTAATGACCTAATTTGTAATAAGCATCCTCAAAATATTAATAATACGAGGTTTCGTCCTGATAGGAAGCCAGATAACGATTTTAGATTTTTAGGGTGAACTCGAAGATCTGAGAGCCTGAAAATTTTTGATTTTTGTTACCTGAGGCTAAAACTGAAAGTAATATCCGGATTTATAGTTGGCATCCTCAAAATATGAATCATGCCAGTTTTCGTCCTGATAGGAAGCCAGATAACGATTTTAGATTTTTAGGGTGAACTCGAAGATCTGAGAGACTGAAAATTTTGGATTTTTGTTACCTGACGCTAAAACTGAAAGTAATATCCGGATTTATAGTTAGCATCCTCAAAATATGAATCATGCCAGTTTTCGTCCTGATAGGAAGCCAGATAACGATTTTAGATTTTTAGGGTGAACTCGAAGATTTGAGAGACTGAAAATCTTTGATTTTTGTTACCTGAGGCTAAAACTGAGAGTAATGACCAAATTTGTACTAAGCATCCTCAAAATATTAATAATGCGAGGTTTCGTCCTGATAGGAAGCCAGATAACGATTTTAGATTTTTAGGGTGAACTTGAAGATCTGAGAGAATGAACATTCTTGAATTTTGCTACCTGACGCTAAAACTGAAAGTAATATCAGGATTTGTAGTTAGCATCCTCAAAATATGAATCATGCCAGTTTTCGTCCTGATAGGAAGCCAGATAACGATTTTAGATTTTTAGGGTGAACTCGAAGATTTGAGAGACTGAAAATCTTTGATTTTTGTTACCTGAGGGTAAAACTGAGAGTAATAACCAAATTTGTACTAAGCATCCTCAAGATATGAATCGTGCCAGTTTTCGTCCTGATAGGAAGCCAGATAACGATTTTAAATTTTTAGGGTGAACTCGAAGATCTGAGAGCCTGAAAATTTTTGATTTTTGTTACCTGAGGCTAAAACTGAAAGTAATGACCTAATTTGTAATAACCATCCTCAAGATATGAATAATGCGAGGTTTCGTCCTGATAGGAAGCCAGATAACGATTTTAGATCTTTAGGGTGAACTTGAAGATCTGAGAGAATGAACATTCTTGAATTTTGTTACCTGACACTAAAACTGAAAGTAATATCAGGATTTGTAGTTAGCATCCTCAAAATATGAATCATGCCAGTTTTCGTCCTGATAGGAAGCCAGATAACGATTTTAGATTTTTAGGGTGAACTCGAAGATCTGAGAGCCTGAAATTTTTGATTTTTGTTACCTGAGGCTAAAACTGAAATTAATGACCTAATTTGTAATAAGCATCCTCAAGATATGAATAATGCGTGGTTTCGTCCTGATAGGAAGCCAGATAACGATTTTATATTTTTAGGGTGAACTCGAAGATTTGAGAGACTGAAAATCTTTGATTTTTGTTACCTGAGGCTAAAACTGAGAGTAATGACCAAATTTGTACTAAGCATCCTGAAAATATTAATAATGCGAGGTTTCGTCCTGATAGGAAGCCAGATAACGATTTTAGATTTTTAGGGTGAATTCGAAGATCTGAGAGGCTGAAAATTTTTGATTTTTGTTACCTGAGGCTAAAACTGAAAGTAATGACCTAATTTGTAATAAGCATCCTCAAAACATGAATAATGCGAGGTTTCGTCCTGATAGGAAGCCAGATAACGATTTTACATTTTTAGGGTGAACTCGAAGATATGAGAGACTGAAAATTTTGGATTTTTGTTACCTGACGCTAAAACTGAAAGTAATATCCGGATTTATAGTTAGCATCCTCAAAATATGAATCATGCCAGTTTTCGTCCTGATAGGAAGCCAGATAACGATTTTAAATTTTTAGGGTGAACTCGAAGATCTGAGAGCCTGAAAATTTTTGATTTTTGTTACCTGAGGCAAAAACTGAAAGTAATGACCTAATTTGTAATAAGCATCCTCAAAATATGAATAATGCGAGGTTTCGTCCTGATAGGAAGCCAGATAACGACTTTAGATTTTTAGGGTGAACTTGAAGATCTGAGAGAATGAACATTCTTGAATTTTGTTACCTGACGCTAAAACTGAAGTAATATCCGGATTTGTAGTTAGCATCCTCAAAATATGAATCATGCCAGTTTTCGTCCTGATAGGAAGCCAGATAACGATTTTAGATTTTTAGGGTGAACTCGAAGATCTGAGAGCCTGAAAATTTTTGATTTTTGTTACCTGAGGCTAAAACTGAGAGTAATGACCAAATTTGTACTAAGCATCCTCAAAATATTAATAATGCGAGGTTTCGTCCTGATAGGAAGCCAGATAACGGTTTTAGATTTTTAGGGTGAACTCGAAGATTTGAGAGACTGAAAATCTTTGATTTTTGTTACCTGAGGCTAAAACTGAGAGTAATAACCAAATTTGTACTAAGCATCCTCAAGATATTAATAATGCGAGGTTTCGTCCTGATAGGAAGCCAGATAACGATTTTAGATTTTTAGGGTGAACTCGAAGATCTGAGAGCCTGAAAATTTTTGATTTTTGTTACCTGAGGCTAAAACTGAAAGTAATGACCTAATTTGTAATAAGCATCCCCAAGATGTGAATAATGCGAGGTTTCGTCCTGATAGGAAGCCAGATAACGATTTTAGATTTTTAGGGTGAACTCGAAGATCTGAGAGACTGAAAATTTTTGATTTTTGTTACCTGAGGCTAAAACTGAAAGTAATGACCTAATTTGTAATAAGCATCTTCAAAATATGAATAATGCGAGGTTTCGTCCTGATAGGAAGCCAGATAACGATTTTAGATTTTTAGGGTGAACTTGAAGATCTGAGAGAATGAACATTCTTGAATTTTGTTACCTGACGCTAAAACTGAAAGTAATATCCGGATTTGTAGTTAGCATCCTCAAAATATGAATCATGCCAGTTTTCGTCCTGATAGGAAGCCAGATAACGATTTTAGATTTTTAGGGTGAATTCGAAGATCTGAGAGCCTGAAAATTTTTGATTTTTGTTACCTGAGCGGGACCATCGATAGCTACCGGGCCTGCTGGTGTATCCCCACCACGGCGTCTACGTCACACGAGGCGCCGCGCCGAGCGGCCGGCCGATCATCCAGTCGCGTTTGTAATCGTCGCATAAGCGCATGGATTTTCTATTTCTCTAGTCAAAAATGCCGTCTAGTTGCTGTGTGCCATTCTGCAGTAGTAATTATAAAGATACAGAGCGCATATCTGTGTTCAAATTTCCAAAAGATGTAATGAAACGTAATCAGTGGTTACGCGCTATAGATCGAAATAACTTCACCAGTCACAAATACATTCTCAAAACACTTGCCCTAGAAAAACTAAAATTAGTTGATCTTGGAAATGAAAGGCATGAATGCGGATGTGGCAATAATCTATCCAAAATTAATGAAAAGTGTATCGATAGATTTTGAAATACATACTGCTTAACAACTATTGTAAAGTAAAAAGCAATGCTATGGAAAAGCATTTAGAAAAAAAAAGAAAGCTCAAAAAGTTTTCCAAAATCAAAGAGAAGTAAGATTAACATGTGACCTGAAATACTTATATTTGATATAATTTTGATCACTTATTTTGTGTTTCTACGTATGCTTTTTTATATACTATTTTTTGAGATCATTACTGGTCGAAGAACTATTTGCGTTTTTCTAGTTGATAATTGAGTTCCTTTAAAATACATTGCTTTTTATTTGTAAAGTGGGATTTATATTTTTATTTTATATTTCCTGTTGAGACTTAATAATATGTTTAGTTTGTTATTTGTCAGAGTTTTTTCTATAAAACTATCGTGCGATAAGTGCTACTCTTTTTTTATTTTTTAACTAATTAGAGAAGAAATGTCGCTTATCTACTACAGCTCCTATATCCTCTGTTTCTACTAATACACTACTACTATTACTATTGCTACTACTACTACTACAATAATAGATAATTTCATATAATTTGTGTGCAAATAGGGCCAACTTTTGACCTTCTCACGTCTGAACGGCTCTAGTTAAATAAATATCAACTGGCACCTCTTATCACAAATTCGATTTCCTGTAAATTCATTCCTATACATTACTCTTGTATTTTTTACCGTTTTCTCAGTATATCAAGAAAATGCTCGTAGCGCTGGAGTTTCTCTATTAATCCCTGTAGATACGTGCGACCCGGTGCGGCGCTACGTGTGACGTCACACGCGGCACCATTAGGCCCGGTAGCTATCGATGGTCCCGGTTGTTGCCATCTCGCCGTTTCGTCCCGTCGTCAGCCAATACCGCGTCAGCTCTTATCACGTGAGTTGCGACGATGCCACGTGTTGCCTGGTGCAAGCATTTATGCTCTGAGCCGCTATTGCTATTTCATATAGAACAGAAAAAGTCGTTGGAAACCAACATAATAAGAAAAATCTAAGAGATAGATAAATATGTTTTTGTCAAAAATTAAGGTAGTGCCATGGCACTGTGGCATTACCTCACCAGCCGCCACTGCATCCTGGGCTAGAGCTGATTAGCCCTCTGAGCTGCCTGGCTGTCACAGCAAGTGAGATGAATCATGACAAAAGGTTTAAGGAGCAAAATAGTGACTACTGAACGTTTTACTGGATTATAAGAAAAATAATACACAAAGAAAAGTATGAATAAACATATATTTTCAATTATAAACCTACTGACAGCCATCATTTAAAATAGTAAGGGCTTGCTTTACTGTCATGTAAAAGTGTCATAGACGCTTCAACTAGCCTCTTGCCTTTCACAATCAGCAATAAGCTGGCAGAACAAGCCCCAAAACTCAAAGAAATATTTTAGAAAACCGGAAACATATTGAGAAACAAGGGCGTAGGTAGGATTTCTTTGGGGGGGGGGGACAGACATGACGATTTTTTTGAAACTTTTTTAAATAAGGGTGTCAGTAATAGTCGATATTGACAGGGGGCCCGAAGGAGACGTTATTTGTATTTGAAACGCCTTTTTTTACTTGCTCTTTAAAGTGTTGACAGTTCAGTCCAAAGGTTGCACGGTACAAAAACGTTTATGGAAAACAGTAATTTTTTTTACATTAGCAGGAAATTTTAAGGTTCTTTGCAAAACCGTTTGAATAGTTTACCTGGAGTTTTATCTCAATTTTTGTGTACCAACTTTCTATGTACATGGAAAAGTAGAAAAGAATATGTCTGCTTCCTTTAAGGTCTAGTTCCCTAAGGTTATCTCTTGTCACATCTTTGTTCCGCCACGGGTTATACCATAGTTCGGCTGTCCATGTCGATAGTGTTTGAGTGTAATGCATTAACAACATGTCCCAATATGCATGAATGTTTGGCTATCAAACTAACGCATATAATGAACTCGCACAAGGTTAATCAACTATAACTCCTCTCAACTGTTGACTATAGAACTGCTAGATTTTTCCATTCGAGCGGCTTGTAGCATGTGGTTAGCCATAGCCTGTTAGGGGGGGGGGGGGCAGCTGTCCCCTGTCCGAACCTGGCTACGCCCTTGTCGAGAAAACAGATTAGTATCTAGAAATGGGAAGTGTATACACAGTACACACATAATAAATTCTAATCTATAAACATAACATATATTTAAAAGGTAAAGTCTTAGTTTAGATACAAAAATATAAAAAAAAAATTAGTCAACATTCCACGATTTTACATACTGGTGCTAAAACTAAACTAGAGAATACAAAAATAACGTTATTTATAACCATAGTTTTTTATATACACTTTCAAATATAATAAAATGCCATCCAAGCAGTGTCATACTGATAACAATAACAACAGAAGTTCAACAGATGCCACAAACCAGAGTTAAAAGGACTTATCATTTATTATTGCTGGACAGGTATCAAACTTTGCCTGCAGATATGGGGGATCGATTTCCATTGGTAGTAATGGTTGCTGCTTCTACTTTTTTAAGTTACTTATTCCTTCTCCCTTCTTTCCCCCCCAATTACAGAAAAAACATACATATACGCTACTGGTTCAAAAAAGAACATGGTATTTTTTTTCTGAAGCGTTTTCGCTTTCACTGCCTCACTGAGGTCACTGAAGATAGCTTATGCAGAGCCTCTGTCTGTCCGTCCGTCCGTCTGCCCGTATACAAAAGAAAAGAACTACAGGTGCTAGAGAAACACTAAATGCAGATTCGGAATCAGCATGAAAAAACTAGTCCGGAAAAGATGCGGTTTTGGAAATATCGCTTCCGGTTTTAAAAAAATTGAATTAAATTACGACAGGTAACTGACGACGTATTATGTACGGTGTATTGATATTCCTGAAGCACAGGCAGCGTGGCCGAGCGGTTAAAAAAAGTAAATTTTTGATAAAAACGTCTTCAGAGAGGATATAACCAATGCATCTTAATGCGACTAAATCCAATAGCTCATAAACTTTATACACCCTACGTATGCGCTAGACATACAGGTCTTAAGGCACAATTTAATATCATAACAATCAGGCGCGTACACAGGCTTTTCGTTCAGGGGCGGGGGTGGGGGGTAAAAACAACGAGATATCAGTTATAATTGCGAAATGAACAAAAAGCAACATGGCGCATGAATGATAGTTATCAGTGCTAAACTGGTCAGTCGATATAGGTCCACATCCAGCTAATAAAACAAAAACTGCCAACAAAATAGCAACCCAACAAAACTGCAAGTTTTCGAAAACAAAAACAAATTGTCAACTGCTGCCCACATATAGACAACAATTAGTCAACTTCGTGACCCCCGATAGAAAACGTAGCTTGCTCAAAATTGCGAATCGTGTTTTCCTTATTAAACCAAAAACGAAAAACTTTTTTGGGTTAGACCCAGCTTAATAACCAACAGAAAAAGCTATAATAAGGAATTATTGAAAAATTTACAAAGAGGTGTCGGGATAACCCCTCTCAGGTACGCGCCTGATAACAATGCAAATGCATGCAAAGCCTCGACGCAAATGGTGAACTTTCTTGGCACTGCATAAAAATAAATCAAGAAACGAAACAGTATTACCACAAATCCTATAATTTTATAGTTATATGGCACAGTCCTGCTCCATAGAAGCAATTTCAGCATTAGTAGTTTTGCTTGATCTGTACTGCTATTTGAAAGAAACTGCTTCTCCATTGATGACAACAACCTCATCTGACATGCCCAGAGTGCTGGCTTCTATATCCGTTCGAATCCTTTTGCTGGAGGATGCAACCTCCTGACTGTCATCTAATGTCCGTTTCTTTGACACCCTGCCAGTCAATTCATCCAAGCTTCTTATTCGTAACGTATAAGCTTTTGGTTCAGGTTTATCCAACCTCTCATCTACAGTACTCAGTTCAGACGAGCTGTTGTTTAACTTTCTTTCTCGTTTCCCTGATTGTCTTTTATCTTTTCTTGCTTTCATATCAGAGCTTTGAAGAAAACTCTCAAGTTCTTTGATGATATCTGGAGTATCTTCGGTGCTATCAGAACTAATTGTGGTTACGTCGTCAGTTTTACTCCTAGTTTTCTTCGATCTTACTTTTGATGGACTACACTTCTTTTTGGTATAATTACTAGCACCAGCGGAACATTCTTCGGAATCTGTATCTTCAATATTGATTGTCGGAATCTTCTTTGCACTACTTCCTTTAATGACTCGTGAAGCCTTTACCGAGACAGGAGATTTACGGTTGACTGAACGTTTGGCAGAAAGAGCATTTCTGATCATCTTATCTGCATTTTCAATTTTGACTATGAGTACCTTCTTAATCTTTTTGGACGCTCCAACACCTGCGTTCAAGCTACTACGCTGCGTGTTTGCTTTCCTTACAGCAGAAACGCTGTTATCAGTAGTTCCATCAGTCTGGAAATCTTCAATCCTTCTGTTACCTTTACCTTTATTAAATTTCTTCTTAATCGGACTACTTATTTCTGTTGTGCTTGCAGTAATGATGGCATTATCAGAATTTCCATCAGTACTGATGTCTTCAATTCTGCTCACGGACTTTATTCTTTTTCTTCGAGATATACTTGAGACTTCTTCATTTGGGGTATCAATGATTTCTTCGAAATCTGAACATCCCGTTTTAGCCATAGACTTCTTTCTTCTTTTAAATTTATCTCTCTTCAATTTGGCTGTGCTTGTAGTATCAGTTTTTATGATATCATCAGTATTTGTATCACTATTTCTGCTCTTTGGTTTTCTGATACTTTCAGATTTCTTCCCAATTCGAGTACTATTGATTTCCGTATCTTCAACATTGCCAATCACGGTATCATCAGTATTTTCTTCACTATTGATATCTTTAATCCTGCTCACTGGCTTTGTCCCAGCTTCACGCCTACCTTTTCCTGATATACTTGATCTTTTTTCGTTAGGAATAGCAATAATTTCTTCAGGATCTGAATCTTCGATTTCGATAACATCAACATGACTACTTATTTTTGCTGTATTTATAGTTAAATCACTATCTCTGTCCATAAACTTTGTTTTTGATTTCCGCTTATTTTTAGATTTCTTCTCAATTTGGCTATTAATTTCTTCAGATTTAGACTCTTCGACATCGGCAATCACAGTATTATTAGTATTTACTTCAGTATCTACATCTTCAACTTGGCTCGTTGACTTTGTTTTACGCCTACGCTTTAATACTTGGGCTCTCTGCTTAATTTGTTGGTTACTACCTTCTCTTTGATCAGAACCTTGAATTTCGGCCTTGGTGACCTTTACAGTTTTTCTGCATTTTTTTATAGCCTCAATGGGGCTATCCTTTGCCTCTGCATCTACGGTAACCTCATTATTATCAGTAGTTTCCACACTATCGGAATCTTTCAGTCTACAAATCGATTTTATTCCTGATTTTAGTGTATCAGTGGGATCGACTGTATAACCAATATTTTCACAATATGAATTTGCAACCAAATCGCTGAAAGATTTTCTTCTTTTTTTGTGCATTTTCGATCTCTTGTTAGTTTTGTTTCGATTACAAGCTTCCTCACCGACTGTATCATTTAGAGACACATTTTCTGTGGCAGATGTTGAACTGCTTTCAACTTTGCTTGAAGGTACGTTTTTTCGTTTTGTGACTTGCCATTCATCAACAAATTTGTTAACTCTCAGATTTTCAGCTGGTGAGAGGCAACTGCTTGTTTTTTCAACGGATGTTTCTAGTGTTTCCAATGAACCGACATAAGTTCGGCTTGGTTTGGATTCAATAGAAACGTCGGTAGTACGGCATGAAGTATCAAGCGCTTTAAATTCCTCAAACACATCATCTTCTTCGTTTGTTTCTTGAACCAACGGGGCCTCGTCATTCATTGTTTTCAAACTGGCCAGTGTTAAACTTTTCTTTAAAGATTCTAAATATTTATGGAGCTTCTTTTTCCTTGAATTTCCTTTAGTAACCTTATTTACGCGCTTCGTTGGTATTTCTTTTTGTTTGAGTTGATACTCAGAAAACTTACCAGCAGGAGCTTCATGCAAATCTTTATTGACAGTTGTGGCAGTAGTTTCACTAAACTTAGGTTCCTCTATTGTGTCCTCGACCATATTACTAAAGGGTTGTCTGCTTTTGTCGGAATATACAGTTTCTTTCAGTACTACAGAATTTATAGTCTGTTTTCCAGGAGATTGTTTCGATCCGAATATAGCAATCTCCAAATCTGATTTATCCTGTATTACACCATCTTTTTCGAGAGTATAAGAAATCTTTTTCCACGGATGTTTTGTGAACACTCGATATTGCTTCAAATAGCTTATGGTTGCATCATGTCTATAAGGAGAATATTCCAGGACGTAATTTCTATGATTATTTAAAGCAGTATTCGATGAATGTTCTGATTTTATGCTCAATCCAAGGTAAGTTCCAAATTTGCGCCGAAATTGGTTTGTTGTGTACTTGTCGTACAATCTGCAGGCTAGTTCACGTTGACGTTCGATGGGAATATCAGATTCAAACAGAAACCCAGGATCTCTTATAATATAACCATATTCAAACAAAAACCAAAGTACATACAATGTAAGTGGGTTTTGCGTAATAAATTTCAATTGGTCAGCTGAAAAGTAGTTGTAACAGGACTCGTTTAGGAATTTCCTAGTCAAAAGCCATCGCAACCTGTCCTTTTCTAATTCTGAGAGATGTATGACAGTTTCATTAGTTAACTGAAATTCATTATCTTTATCTATTTCAGCAGACACTATTCCTGTTTTCGTATTTCTGAATCCTTGTTCGTTATTTTTCATAATGCCTAACGTAGGAGGTACATACGGGACAATCTGCATACAATACACGGCTTCTATTTTTATATTTTCTTCTACGCGCGATATGTCATTAACTGGAAGGCTATGATGACTAGGTTTATCTGCAGTTTCTTTCAAATAGAGACTCTCTATTTTATCACCGATATCACCAAGAGCTGTGGATCCGAACACTATCTTCTCTAGTTCGTCAACATTGGGTACAGAAAGCTTGTTTTCCAATATAGCTGACAGCTCGCTCCATGGGTATTTCAGACACCAATACTGCAGAATTTTTACAAGCTCCACATATCTGTGCTTTGCATATTCTGACACGTAGTTTCGTACGACGGAACTCTCGTTCTCTGGACACGTTAGAGCGGACAGTAAAAAGCTGTGGAATTTTCTACGGAACAACGACCCACGTTTAAATCCCAATTCTGTCGTTTTCAGAGCTAAGAAAGGCGGTTGTATATCAAATGTTTGACTAGTTTTAAATAAAAAATCGGGATCTCTTTTAAGATATCCAAAGCCAAAGGAACTCCAGAGATGTTCACGAGTCAATGCTGAACATGTAATGTTTCTGAGTTGAACGAGCGAAAAGTATTTGTAATAAAATCTGCTGAGCAGATTTTTTTCCAACAACCATCGAATCCTATCTCTCTGAACTTCGTTCAGACACCGGAGAACAGAAATCTCCTCCTCTTCCATGATATCATGTTCCGCCGTATCTGATTTTGCGTGTACGGTCAATCCATCCTGTTTTTCGCACGAACCTTTAACAAGATCCTTTTGGTCTGATACTTCCCACGGACGAACAGTATAAGGCATAATTTGCATGTCATTTACGACTAATGAACCTTCATTATTTCGTAGTTTATTGGGAAACCTGCTATCTTCCAAAGTATCTGCTTTCTGCGAGCTATATTCATCATGCTCACTTGTAGAAAAAAATTCAACAGATGTATTTGTGAGCTCAGTGCATGAAACTTCATCAGCCAAAGCGTCAACCAAAACCTCGATTTGCTCCAGTTCACTAACTATGATACCAAGTTCGCCTATAAAGTGTACTCCAAGTTCATTTTCCAGCAGTTCTTTCAGCTGCTTTAAGGGATATTTTTCAGAATAGCGTTGTATTACAGCAGCAGTATCATAGTGCCTGGATGGTATATATTCTAGCAAATATGCCTTTCTTCTGACTAGATGTGCTGCATATGATGTTTTATTCAATTTTTCACCGAGAAAACAACCCAAAATACTTCTAAAACGATTAGTTTTCAGTACATAATGCCCACCGATCTGTTGCAGCGAGTTGTTCCTTATTAAATTGAATGCCATTGCTTGTTGCTGTTCCGATGTAAAACTATTTTCAAACAAAAAACTAGGATCTATTTTCAACAATCCAGAATGAAAAAGGAACCACAGCGTATACATACTAAATGTCTCACTTGCAAGTTTTTGTATTGCTCCCCATCTTATGTAAGTGAAGAAATGTTTGCTTATAAGATTCTTATGCAACAGCCACCTTAACCTATCTTTCTCCAACGCATTTAGTCGTTCACGAATTAAATTGAGGTTTGCAAGCGAATCTTTGCCATCTGAGGTTCGTTCATCAAGCCAGATACTTTCACAGATCCACGGCTTTCTTGAGTATGGCACTAGCTGCATCTGGTAATTATGTTTCCACGAACTGGAACTGCTTCCTTGACCACCAATCATTTCAGTATTCTTGATTCCGACGTCTGTTTTTAAGCGAGACAGATCTTCCTCGTGCATTAGATCAGCTAGGAATGTTGAAATTTGTGTCCAGTCAAACACACCGAGTTCATGTCTTACAAACGCAATGACTTCATATTGCCTGTACGGTATATATTCTATCAGATATTCTTTCAAATGGGTGACATCAACCGCAGAGCATTGAGGTTCTAATTTACCACAAACAAATTGATAGAGTTTCTGAATGAATATATTGATTTCGTTTTTATAAATATAGTTCCCATCCACTTCTCTCATATGTTTTTCCTGTCTCTTGGTAAAATGATCATGTTGTTCAGATGCATATGCCAGTGTGGGGTCTCTAATAAGCAATCCTTCTTTGAAAAAGCTCCAAATTTCGAACAAGCTGTCGCCGTCCAACAAAGACTGTACTTTGGCGAGTGAAAAATAAGCTAGGCAATTCTTACTTAGCAACCTATTATCTATGAACCATTTCAATTTATCGTATTTATCGCGTAAATGAAAGAATTTTATAAGGTCATTTTTCGTTATGGTAACTGAATCATCTCTAATCATCTTCTTTGCCTTAGTGCAAACAGATCCGTCAGCCGTTTTTGTATTCGATGCATTTCCCAAACATTCATACAAATCAGTTTCTAGCTGGGCGACATCTTTTTGAGACATTATATGAGATAATGCAAATGCAATTCCCACCCAATCGAACTCACTTAGTGCAACTTTTACAAATGCAAGGATTTCACTTCGTCTGTATGGTATATATTCCGACAAATATAATGGCGTAGATGGTGGCAATTTCTTACGATATCTGTATTGCAATTTGCTACGAACAAACATTTCAAGTTTCCGAATGAACAAGTTTTGGTCGTGCTTGTAAACATAAGTACCATTTACTTCAATCAAACGATCTCCAGCTTCCTTATAGAAATCAGTATTCTGTTCAGATTCACACATTGCAGTAGGGTCTCTAATTAACAGCCCTCCTTTGAAATAGTTCCATAACATGAACAGCGTGTTGCAGTCTTTTAAGATTTTTATTCCTTTATGGAAATAGCTTTTATAATTCTTACTGAGGAATCCATTATCTACTAACCAATTCAATTTTTCGTCTTTATCCAAATGGAAGAATTTGCCTATTTCACTTTGCGCCTCAGGGACCGCATTGTCTTCGTTCACATTTAACAACAAACTAGACTCTGGTTTGCTTAGATCTTCAGACCTCATTTCGCTAGGCAATGTAAACACGTTCTTAGGCGTCTCTGGCAACTGCATACTATTTCTTTGTTCGCTTTTCCGTTTCTCCATCTCAACTATATTTGAATCACTGATCACATCACTAGTGAGACTACTGTCATTCGAGTTTTCACTATTACCTTGCGCTTCAGGGACTGCATTGTCTTGGTTCACATTTAACAACAAACTAGATTCTGGTTTGCTTAGATCTTCACACCTCATTTCGCTAGGCAATGTAAACACGTTCTTAGGCGTCTCTGGCAACTGCATACTATTTCTTTGTTCGCTTTTCCGTTTCTCCATCTCAACTATATTTGAATCACTGATCACATCACTAGTGAGACTATTGTCATTCGAGTTTTCACTATCACCTTGCGCCTCAGGGACTGCATTGTTTTCGTCCACATTTAACAACAAACTAGACTCTGATTTGCTTAGATCTTCACACCTCATTTCGCTAGGCAATGTAAAGACGTTCTTAGACGTCTTTGGCAACTGCATACTATTTCTTGGTTCCCTTTTCCGTTTCTCCATCTCAACTATATTTGAATCACTGATCACATCACTAGTGAGTTTACTGTCTTTCGAGTTTTCACTATCACCTCGCGCCTCAGAGACTGCATTGTCTTTGTTCACATTTAACAACAAACTAGATTCTGGTTTGCTTAGATCTTCACACCTCATTTCGCTAGGCAATGTAAACACGTTCTTAGGCGTCTCTGGCAACTGCATATTATTTCTTTGTTCGCTTTTCCGTTTCACCATCTCAACTATATTTGAATCACTGTTAACATCACTAGTGAGACTACTGTCATTCGAGTTTTCACTATTATCTTGCGCTTCAGGGACTGCATTGTCTTGGTTCACATTTAACAACAAACTAGATTCTGGTTTGCTTAGATCTTCACACCTCATTTCGCTAGGCAATGTAAACACATTCCTAGGCGTCTCTGGCAACTGCATACTATTTCTTTGTTCGCTTTTCCGTTTCACCATCTCAACTATATTTGAATCACTGTTAACATCACTAGTGAGACTATTGTCATTCGAGTTTTCACTATCACCTTGCGTCTCAGGGACTGCATTGTTTTCGTCCACATTTAACAACAAACTAGACTCTGATTTGCTTAGATCTTCACACCTCATTTCGCTAGGCAATGTAAAGACGTTCTTAGACGTCTTTGGCAACTGCATACTATTTCTTGGTTCCCTTTTCCGTTTCTCCATCTCAACTATATTTGAATCACTGATCACATCACTAGTGAGTTTACTGTCTTTCGAGTTTTCACTATCACCTTGCGCCTCAGGGACTGCATTGTCTTTGTTCACATTTAACAAACTAGACTCTGGTTTGCTTAGATCTTCACACCTCATTTCGCTAGGCAATGTAAACACGTTCTTAGGCGTCTCTGGCAACTGCATATTATTTCTTTGTTCGCTTTTCCGTTTCACCATCTCAACTATATTTGAATCACTGTTAACATCACTAGTGAGACTACTGTCATTCGAGTTTTCACTATTATCTTGCGCTTCAGGGACTGCATTGTCTTGGTTCACATTTAACAACAAACTAGATTCTGGTTTGCTTAGATCTTCACACCTCATTTCGCTAGGCAATGTAAACACATTCCTAGGCGTCTCTGGCAACTGCATACTATTTCTTTGTTCGCTTTTCCGTTTCACCATCTCAACTATATTTGAATCACTGTTAACATCACTAGTGAGACTATTGTCATTCGAGTTTTCACTATCACCTTGCGTCTCAGGGACTGCATTGTTTTCGTCCACATTTAACAACAAACTAGACTCTGATTTGCTTAGATCTTCACACCTCATTTCGCTAGGCAATGTAAAGACGTTCTTAGACGTCTTTGGCAACTGCATACTATTTCTTGGTTCCCTTTTCCGTTTCTCCATCTCAACTATATTTGAATCACTGATCACATCACTAGTGAGTTTACTGTCTTTCGAGTTTTCACTATCACCTTGCGCCTCAGGGACTGCATTGTCTTTGTTCACATTTAACAAACTAGACTCTGGTTTGCTTAGATCTTCACACCTGATTTCGCTAGACAATGTGGGCGTCACTGGTAACTGCATACTATTTCTTGGTTCCCTTTTCCGTTTCTCCATCTCAGCTATATTTGAATCACTGATCACATCACTAGTGGCACAACTGTCATTCGAGTTTTCACTATCACTAATTACGATTACAGTTTCTTGAGTAGCGGGAATTACCACCGACGTATTCCTTATTTCCTTCAGTAAAATAGGCGATTCCTCATCACTGATATCTTCTAGATCAATACCGGCCAAAACTGATTTTATCAAGACAGAAGATTCTTCGTCGCTAATTTCTTCAAGCTCTAAACCAGTCGAAAACTGTCCTTTCTTGGAACCGTTCTCCATCACATCACTAGTCTGGTCACAATTGGTACTACTGTTACAAATATTACACGATTTTATTTTCGTCTGTAGCTTATTCACGTCATATTCAAACTGATATGCATTTCTTATCAACTGTCCTTTTTCGAGAATGGCAGATATTTCGGACAAAGGAAATTCTGCAAAAGTTGGGGACAATGACTTGACTGCAGCTAGGATATCATTGTATCTATACGGAGCATAGTCTAACATATAGTATCGTACTTTTTTGGTTCGCACTCCCATCAAATAGCGACATAGCTTTTTGAAAAACTGATCGTGTCTGCTATAGAAGCAATACTGATCTACCGGATCAATACATTCCTGTGCATGCACAAGGACCTTTTGTTTTGACAACGGAATGTTCTTTTCGAACAAAAATCCAGGATCTCTGATGATCTTTTTTGAACCGTACAAGTGCCACAATCTGAACAGAGAAAGCGCTTTTGCTGCCAGATGTTTCCAGTGATTCGGTTTGAAATATGTATAGCACTTTTTACCTAGAAGGCTATGGCGTAGAAGCCAACGTATTCTATCTTTTTGAGTTTCATTGAGGTGTCTACAGTTGTCGCGGATGATCTGTTCTTCATTTGTATTTTCGATCACAATTTCTTTGTTCGAAGGATTTCGAGTCTTGCAAGTCTTCTCTAAATGTTGTTCCTTCTCGATTGGCTTGAAAACAGAACGTTTATTATTGGGATACATTGCATATGCGATGTACGGTATCAGATGTAATTTATCTTGTGTTACTTTTCGTATACGTGGTTTGTCGAAGTATGGTTTTAAATATAATGAGGGATCGAAATCGTATTCTTCCGCTCCAATATCTTCTATTTCTACGAAACTGTAATAGTTATCGTTCATGGTTTTGAAAATACCTATTGTTTCTTCAGCGAAAGTAGAGATACTATTGGATTTAGCTTGAACGAGGGTGCATTCGGTTTCATTTGCTTCCGTCGCTGTTGGTATAACTTCAGGAAGACTTGTGGTGGCACTTTCAGTGAAAGGTTGTACAAATCCGAATACTTTAATTTCCAGATCTACTAGATCATGCATTAATCCTTCATTCAGCAGTAGAGCAGATATTTCATCCCAACGATGTTTATTCGCAAGTGCATATTTTACAGTACAAATAACTTCGTTGAACCGATATGGCGTGTACTCTACCAAATAGTCTTTTATCCCATTTACATTGTCAGCTCTACTTTGTGGAGTCATATTTAGATAGTTATACAGCTTTTGGCAATATTTACTATGCGATATTATCGACCCCTTATTGTATATACCTGACGAGAAATTTGATCGCTGCACCGGTGCATTTTGCTTATTTTTGTTGTCAGCTAAAAAGGCAGGATCTCTTATTAGCCACTCCTTGGTGAACAGAAGCCATAAACGCTGCATGGTCAAGCTTTCTTTTGTAATAAAACTCAAGTTCTCGGGTTTCAAATATTTGAAGTATTTCTTGCCCAATAGGTTATGATCTAGCAGCCACTTTAATCTGTGTTTTTGTTTTCTTCCTAGGTCTTTAACAACAATCAGTTCCTCCGCTGTGAAGCTGTGGTTAACCTTTTCTGTGAGGCTTGTTTCGTTCTCGTACGAACCTGGTTCGTCATCGTCTTCGAGGAGTATAATATCTGTTGGAGTTTTTGAGCCGGAAGGTGATTTTTCACCGAGTCTGGGTTTCTTGGGAGAACGTTGCTCATCGTCCCCGTTTATAGAGCGCTTTCTCGCAGAATTATTGATGTTACCACTCTTTCTTGTACAGAGGGCCTTTTCTAGCTCTGCTGTCTTTTGGAACAGTAGCTCCTTATGAAGAATGTTCAGAACTTTGACACGTGGCGTCCCCAAACGAATCACATGTTGCGCTGCTGATATAACCTCACCAAGCCTATAAGGTATGTATTCTTTAAGGTATTTTGACCCGCAAGTAGATACGGCCCGATCTGAGCGGGGCATCCTGAGATACCAGACCAATTTCTGGAAGAATCTTCCACGCTTACTCCAACGAAAATCATGAACGGCATTATTGTCTTCTTGAACCTCACGAGTAGTGGAAGAATTCGGTTTCTCATTTAATAACCGGGGATCTCTCATCAAATACCCCTGTTCAAACAAGCGTTCCAATCTGTCAGTGGACAAATATTGTGACGTCATAGCTAGTACGTGTACCTGCGAGAAATATGTGTGATAATGCTTACTGATCAGTTCCTTGTTTAACAGCCACTGTAACCTATCTTTCTGAACTCTACTGAGGTAGGTAGCTGCATTTACCTCAAGAGTGACTGGGTCTTTTGCTAAGAATCCGTCACAATACAATTTCTTTAATCTGGACGTGGTAAGTTCTTCGTCTAAAAGTTTGCACATCTGCGTACGCTGCAGACCGTCTGTGACGATGTCGCATAACTTTCTGTTCACCAACTTTTTTTGTAAGAGATACTTGAACCTTATGGTATGGTTACGATCCAACCACGGAAAGGAATTCTTGTTTACCTTTTTGTACAACGTGTCTATTTCTCTTTGACTCATCCTATCGCTAGATTTATCCATCGATTCCGTCAGTGCACTTTTGGACTTTTTCGCTTTTTCGCTAGATTTCTCCACCGATTCTGTCGATGCACTCTTACACTCTTGGACTTTTTCTGCGTATTTCGTCGCCTTTTCTTTTTCTCTAATAATTTCTTCTATCAGTTGAGAGCCACAATAAGCCTGTGAGCTAGATTTACTTGTGGAAGTCGAAGGTGCTTCTCTACCGTCTGTGGCACGTGTAATTTTGTCTTCGATCAATGAAGAGGTATTTTCCTTTTCATTCCCCTTCAAGGTGGTATCACTGACGGGAGTACTAGCTTCAATAATGCTATCTGCATTATTGTTAATGGCTGGTACATCACCGTCGTCCTCGATGGTAATGTAAGCGCAAGGTTTAGCTACATCTACATTACTATTATTTGGTGGAACTGCACTTGTAGATCCAGCTTGTAAGATTGGTTGATCGCCGACAGTTAGGCTCTGTATGTCAGAACTAACAGATTCTGAAGAAGTTATTTCTTCCGCGCGTTTCGAAATACTGCAGGTGTTATTTAAATTCGATAAGGGTGATGCCTTTGCGTTAACTATTTCCTGTATACGCTGAGAAATTCCATACGGATCACGCGATTGCGTGGAGAAAAGATCGCCTCGTACAGATATTTTAATGTGCGAAGTTACTGGAATTGGTTGTATACTAGGCATACCCACAGCTTGTGAATCACTGCTTGCATCGCAACTAACAGTAGCATTCGAATTAATATGGTTCAATACGTGGTGTATAGTTTGGTTTGTTATATGGCTAGTTGAGGATGCAGCTACATTTGTATCATCGTCCTCATCATCGTCTAATGTGGGAGAATACCGGTCAAGGTTGCTTGGCTTGGTAGATCTTGGTATTTTGATTATGTTCGTCGCCGCATTGGGCACCTTGTCTTCACACCGTTGTAGCCTGCTAGTACTGACAACACTCCAAAGGCTCTTGACAGAAGCTTTACTGGGATCTTCTAGGGACTTCTCCAATATGGAGCTAAAAAAAGCTGTAAAAATAAAAAAGTTACTCTTGTCAAATATTGAAATAGGTTTAGTAACTATGTAGAGTATCTCAAACAGTTCATGATAATCAATTTTCATAGTGATAGGTTGAATAACAGATGCCTCTTTATGTCAAAATGTGGTAAACGTGACACCACTCCGTTTGGTAAAACCGCACCTGGATATTTTGCTGCGGGGGACTATTTACAACCACACTGTAACAATGGCTAGGTTCGACATTTGACACCAAATTTTGTTACCTTCTTTATCATTTTTTGCCTGTTTCACAAAGCGTGTTTAAATCAACAATGACTTTTATTTTCAAGTCCGAGGTATGACCCCTAATTACTTAACAGATCATATAAATTACGTCCATATTTATCTTTACGCAATAAAGAAAACTAGTAACAGATAGAAGAACAAGCAAAGAAAAACACAAAGAGTAGATGGAGTTGGACGTTACTTGATGGAGATCCATATTAATACAGAATTTCCGATGAATGATCACCACTTTTATTTAAAACTTGTGACGATCGTTTCGACACACAGTGTCTTCATCAAACAATGATTTTAAACTTACGCTATTTATACAAGATAAGAAACACAAAGAATAGGGTACTTGCAGAGGTGGTGAAATCGTCTCGGGAGTATACATAGCATAAAGAAAACCATATCAAGAAGCAGTAGGAAACAAAAAACATGATTTTACTGACGGCCAAAAAAAGATATTTGCAAAAGAAAATAAGGATATATTCAATTTTCCCACGTGACTTAAAACAAGGGCTGACGTCACAGGTATCTTATCGATATCGACAATCGATACTGCTACAGTGCAAATCAGAGATTCAACTGCAAACTAGAGATGATCTGAATTCTTCAACAATGCGACTCAATTTATTCACACTTAAACATATTTGAAACAGGCAATTAACCCACTAGCATTTTCGTTGCAATACATTTTTATATCTGATAGGTATCACAGTTCATCCTGTTTGTGACCGAGATTCGCAACTATTCGAAGCCATCGTTTTATTTCGGCGCATCCCAATATGAATGAATCCAAAGATAGAATCTAATTCAAGCCGATCCCTACAAAGTGAATTAGGTAATCTAGCCTAACTTTTATTCTTTTGACTTTTGCACTTTTGTGTGTGACTGTGTTTTGTGGTTATAATGATCAATGTCAAAATTTTAGGTTAGCACTGGCTATCGATATCGAATATCAATACTTTACATCCCATCACTATAGGATATCACTGACGTCAGAGGTTGTTTGCGCGGCATTTTCCGGCATTTGAAATAATTTTTGGAATATCTCTCACAGCCGATTCCAAAAAACCAAACAAGTGATTTTATCATGTTTACTAGGCTCTAAGGAACGCGTAAACGGCATAATATTTTTTTCCTGCAGGTACCCTACCCTATAAAAAATCACCTAGCTTAGAAAAATTAACTGTGCGTTATTTTAAGAGAGTGCTCCTAAGTATATCAACCCATGTAGCCTGGGGATGCCGATAAGAACTAAGCAGGATGGTGGAACACAACAAAGTAACACTTACGTATTGTGCAAGACTTTCGCGGCCATGATCCGATGAACTGTTGGTGCTTAGCTACTGCAGATTTTTCTGTCTGACCTAAACGGCAATTTGATATGTGTTCCGAAATTCTAATTTGTATCGATCTCTTTGTTTTTCGATGTATACACTTCCACAAGTACATGATAAATCCCTGATGCCGTCCACGGGTGTCGATCTTAAATGCTGTTGTATTTTCCCAGTTAAAAAATAAGGTAGGAAGGCTTTGACTACTGATGGTGGTTGCTTTTCTACTCTACCAGCTCGCACAGATCTTGTAATTTGAATTTCTGAGTAGTCGTTTGCCTTCAACGCATTCTTCAGTTGTTCGAGCTCGACACCTAGTTCGGCTGGATCACACAGTCTTCTTACCTGTTGTGTCAGTGAATTTGTGAACACAAATCAAATTGCCGATTAGGACAGGCAGAAACATCTACAGAATTGGATCTACAGAAATTGGATCAGCCCAAAAACAAACATTCAAGGCAGACGTCACTTTCTATTGAAGATTTTTTTTCATAAACCACTTTTCTGTAACATTCTTCCTTAAGTAAAAGCAACTACACGTAAAAACAACTAAGGGCCGGTTGTACAAACGCTCAGTGAACTCCCGATCACGTAAGCGTAAGTTCAGCGATGAACACGGTTCAACGGTTGACGAGTTGTACAAACTCGGTTCTGGGAAGGATCAACTGAACTGGATCAAAAGAGGATTGGTAGCAATGGATATAGGATATTTGGTGGCGAAACTAGTTACTTTTCGTTTTTAATGTTTAAAGTTATGCAGGTTATGTTATTGTCACGTCTATGAATGTCAAATTCTGACATTAGAAGTATTTTGCAATTTTATAATGGAATCCAAAAAAAGGGCGACTAATTTTACGGCGAAAGAGGAGGTATTAATAGAATTGGTGAAAAAACATAAGAATGAACTTGTGCTTGCGTGGAGAGATATTTCGTGAAGCAACGGTATTGAAAAGTGAATACGAAAGTATAAAAAAAGGACTAAACAAAAATTTGCGGATGAGAAACAGTACATCCATAGCACCGGCGGTGGGCCTTCGCTGGGTTTCAAAATACAGGACTTGGACATATCAATAAAAGAAATAATCGGACCCCAAATAGCAGGATTCACATCTATATTTCGACGATGATGCGGAAACTTTTATTGCTGATGTGCTTACAATTAATGGAGAATTTGTTCAGGATACATTAGGTACAAATTTCGTTGGGCATTTTTCAATTCGTTTTTTCTAACAATGTCATCCTCGGTCAAAGGTTCGTCAAAGTACTCCATCATGTAACTCAAGTGAAAATATCGCATTTGACTGTCACTCACGTCGGATATTCAGGTTAGAAACTGATCAGCTGGTCGTAAACATTGCCATTTTAAACCTTGAACCGCCGTTAAACGCTCCTCGGTGGCCGTTCAACTTGATCCGAGGTTGAAATGAAGTCAACGCTTGAACTTTGTTGGTACAACAGCAAATTAGAAATGAACTCGGTTCAAAGTTGAACTCGAGTTAAACTGTGTTTGTACAACCGGCCCTAAAACTTACGCATTTTGATATTTAAATCATTCTGTTAATAAAAGAGATCTTAGCTAATAAGAGTAGCAATTTCATTCATTCGACGTCGTTTCGCTTTTATTAAAGCTCGTCAGTGTGATTTAGGTCTCAGCCGATTAAATGAAATTGCATGATAGTGCCTAGCTGGCAAAACTCGTCCTAGTAGTAGCAACATATAGATATTGGGGAACAGTACTTTGAAAAAGTGAGTGTTCCACAAAAAAGAGTGTTGTCGTTCCCGCAGGTTTCTATGCCTGATGCTTTTAAACGGGTCACATAAACAGTACTCGGTTCCTCAAATAAAACGCTCAGGTAACGGCTTTGGTAGATAGATGGCGAACCAATACTTTTTCAAAGTACTGCTTCCCAATATCTATATGTTGCTACTACTAGTAATCTAAGCAACATTCCTCCCTATAACCAGTTAGCAGATGATTGTAGCGGTACTATCTAGCATTATATTTTAGAACGTACGTTCGAATATAGTTTATAGAACTACATACTTGCCTTCAGTAGTCGTCTCACGCGTTTTCTTGATGTCGTTTTAACACGCCGACCAAAAAAAAACCTGTTTTGCTTTTAGTTTCAAACAGAAAAGCCTAATATAAGTTTCACAGATTTCCAAAAAAATGAGCTGAATTTTATCATTCCTTCTGATCAATCAACGGGCTTGGTGGATCTTATCGTTCCAATACCGGCTTGAGAATCGAAGTGTGGATTCTTAGCAGGGTTGATTTGACAGAAGAAAATGATTTGAGATTTGTTTGAGAATTGCAATTAGATTCAAAAGACTTTTCCATCTGAAATTCAATAGCAAATCCAATGACTATTTTTGTTCACCAGTCCGAACAACCACTGAAACGCAGGTCTGTAGTTCACTTATCTAAAAGTACTTACTGTATTTAGCTTTCTTCTTATCGTCGTCGTCCTTTTGCCTGCAATTGAAGATTGTAGCTCAGTGATGCGGCGCTGTGATCAAGAAGCTCCAAACCAGATGCGAGAGTAAAGACTCACTCATCCCTAAATTTGAGGATCGAAACGTGCTATGGACATCCCGATTACTGAGATTCCACACCGTGTTCAAAAAGGACCGGACCAAATGGATAACTAGGGAAATAGGGCTCGCACAAAAAAATAGTTACGACAAAATTTTCCTGGCTCTTCGATGGTGATCTTTAAAGTGACCTTGACATTCAACGCCATATCAAGGTCAAGTCGATTTTTTTAAATGGAAACCCTTACTTTTGACGCCGGAAATAAAAAGCCCGGACAATTCTACATCCAGACATAAGCTTGGTCATTTAAAAAATTTGACCTTGGATGACTGAGTGAAGGTCAAAATGTGTCCAGCAGGGTATCTTGCGAAATAGGGGTTGCACAAAAAGATAGTCAAGACAAAAGTCATAGGAAGTTTTTCTGACCATCCGGTAATGACCTTTATGGTGACCTAGACATTCAAGGTCACATATATAGTCGTAGACGGGCTTTTCATTTCTGGCGCCAAAAGTAACAGTTTCCATTTGATAAAATCGATTGAGCCTTGATGTGACCTTCATGTCAAGGTCACCATCGGATAGCCAGAAAAAGTTCTAATGATTCTTGTCTCGACCTTATTTTTGTAAGACCTCTGCTTCCAAAGATATCCTGCTGGACACATTTTGACCTTACCTAATCATTCAAGCTCATATTTGGACGTAGAATTTTCCGGCTTTCAATTTCCGGCGACAAAAGCAAGGTTTTTTGTTTAAGAAAATCGATTCGACCTTGTCAAATGTCAAGGTCACCATAAAGGTCAGCATCAGATAGGCAGGAAAATTTTCTACGACTTTTGTCTTGACTTTTTGAACACGGTGTATATTAAGCATGTCAGACAAAACAGAACGGTTGAACATTCAAAGACCTTTGAAGATCCGAAGTCTTTACTCTCACCGGTTGTACGATGTTTAACTTACCCTTTTTGCTGTTGGAACGCTTTGTCGGGCAGCAAGTTTTTCTGGTACAGTTCACTAAACAAGTAGAGGGCTTTGCTCACATCATAGTCACAGTACTCCAAAAGCCTGAAATGTATATACATACCTATGTTTTGATAATGCATTTTGTCGTTTTGGTTTTATATGTCTTCACAGCGGTTGGTGTTCAGAAGCTGACTGGAACAATGCTCTGTTGCAAATGTTGCTCAAAATAAATATCAGTTTCAAAAAGCGTTTTACAAATAAAAATAAAAAACTACAGATACGAGGTGCAGCTGTTGAACAGCCGAATGATGCTACAACCATAACGTTGTTACCTTGAGGCATTTGACCATAACTACGTCTGATGATGTTTCCATCACCCAGGTTCGTTGGACGAACCAGCAGGTCGCTTACTTTGACCACATCCCATATGAATTATTCTATCCAACAGTGACGCGTCGAAAAAGTGGTACTTAACCCTCCATTAGTCGCGTGTACTCGAGTGACGAGTTTAGTCGCGTGGTCTACATACAGGGTGAGTTTTTAGTACCGGCTCGGTCGATAACTCCACTACTGTAGAAGATAGCGAAAAAAGTTGTAGATAAAAGTTGTAGCCACGAATATGCTCCTTGCTCGGAAAGTATTTTAATTTATACAGGGTGATCCATAACTGCGTGGTGATGCAAACATGCATTTTTTTAAATGAGACACCCTATATATTATTCTATATTCAGATTCTACTAATGATTTTCGTTCTTCCGATATAGGGTATTGTTACATTATACAGGGTATTTCAAAAGTTATGACCATTTCTATATCCAAATCGCTGTCAAATGAACGTACTGTATATCAAAAAGTGATAAATTACAAATCATTTTTTTTACACGGGTGGATAAAAAATATCATCTAGTTTTAAAATCGGCTATAAATAAAGCCCGCGACGCATATTCGTATACAGGGTGATGTAGAATGCAAAATCTAGATTTTCTCTCTTTTTTTAAATCTAACCCCCAATATTTTATTATACCAAAGAATTGCTTTTAATATGCTCTTTCATCTTTATATAGCACTTGTTATGGCTGCGTTCATTAGTTTCTGAGATATTTCGATTTTTCTACAAATTTTAAATATACCTTTTATTTGTTTACTAAAATTTATTTATTTTGAGAAAATACTATCAAATTTTATTTTTGCTTAACAGACAACTAAAGTATAAGTTCATAGTAGTACCTGATCAAGTCAAAATACTAGATTAACGAGATAATATAGGTCAAGTGTGCTGAGGAAACAATTTTATAGACGTCATGCATAATTATCAAGCAGATCTATCAGGTAGGCTATGAAATATTGAACGACACAGTCCAAATAAAACGATTCTTCAATCTTTCAAACGCATTAGTTTTAGAGTGCCTCTGTTCTGGATATTGCTGTTCATAGTTGATACATTCTAGAGGCAAGTAGGCAATTTCTCAAAGATTTTCCTGAATACCCTCAATGGAAAAATTAATTTTTAAAGCTCGGTTTTCACACAGTACGGAATTATCGAGCAGGTTATGAAAACCGTCAATTTTTCAAAGCATACCTGATAAATCTGCTTGATAATTATGCATCACGCCTACAAAATTGTTTCCTCAGCATACTTGACTTTATTATCTCGATGATTCAGGGATCTGACTTCATCAAATACTATCGTGACCTTATAATTTAGTTGTTCGTTAAATGAAAAACAAATTCGATAGTACTTTCTCAAAATAAATAAATTTCAGTACACAAATAGAAGCTATATTTTAAATTTACAAACTGATGGATGTAGGTACAACAAGTGCTATACAAAGATGAAAGAGCATATTAAAGCCAATTCTTTGGTGTAATAAAATATTGGGGGTTGCATTTGAAAAAAAAAGAGAAAATCTGGATTTTGCGTTCTACATCACCCTGTATACGAATATGCGTCGTGGGTTTTCTTTATAGCCGATTTTGAAACTAGATGATATTTGTTATTCATCCATGTAAAAAAAATGATTTTTGATTCATCACTTTTTGATATACAGTACGTTCATTTGATAGCAATTTGAATATAAGAATGGTCATAACTTTTGAAATGCCCTGTATCATGTAACAATACCCTATATCGAAAGAACGGAAATCATTAGTAGAATCTGAATATAGACTAATATATAGGGTGTCTCATTTAAAAAAATGCATGTTTGCATCACCACGTAGTTATGGATCACCCTGTATAAATCAAAATATTTTCTTAGCAAGGAGCATATCGGTGGCTACAACTTTTATATACAACTTTTTTCGCTATCTTCTACAGTAGTGGAGTTATCGACCGAGCCGGTACTAAAAACTCACCCTGTATGTAGCTGTTTTTTAGTTTTGATATCCTACTCATAGTAGTTTTGTGAATAATAATTTCTGCGCATAAATTCAGCGTGTGGTGTTTGTTATACAAACAATTGAAATATTAAGTCCAAATGATAAAACTAAGAAGATTATAATAGAAACACACATGAACGTAGTTTTTATGCCTTTATTTACATGTACTAATTCTTTAGGTACAGGTTACAGGTACAAGTGATAATTTTCACATTCCCTACATTATCGCATGTATGTGATTTTTGCACGCGTATTTACTGCAATTTGCACGAAACTTATTTGTAGATTTGCCTCTGGCTCGAGGACAATATGAACAACGTCCAATGAGATTTCTGGGTCAATTTTGAAGAGGTGGAAGAGCCTGTGCTCGCCTTCTTAGTAGAACCGGTAATGTGTCAATTGTAGATATTTCTGATTTCTGGGGGGAAGCCCCACCTAGGCCACCCTATAGTTACAGTAAAATGATGAAAATGCGTCTAAACGACTTTTAAAACTTACCTTTTTGGGGAAAAAATCACAAACAGGAAATACTGCGTCCACGCTGAACTGTAACACGTTTGGTCGCGCGGTCTACGATTGTAGCCCAGTCGTATTTCGGCGCTAATAGTCTTGCGGTACGCTTTAAGAAATGGAAAAGTTATAACATCAGTTTGGTTATTTTACAGCCACACCTCGTATGAGTGCCTAGAGATCAGAGTAGCACTCTGAAGAAAAATACGTACATTTTCAATAATTGAAAATTGACATGAATCTTGAACCAGTCATCTTCCAGGGCTCCTCAGGAGGTAAACAGAGTTTACTTACACATTTGGTGTAACTACAAATGAGAAAAAACTTATTTATTTCGAGGCAACCGAATTCAATCATGGCTTTCAAAAGTTTTGAATATGAATAATAATATACAAAATACTGAAAATTCCAGATAAATCAAGTTTTCCAGAGAAACATTATTATATCTGCTTGCCTGTGTGGCTTGATGTAGAACTAGATCCTTTAAACAAATGAGACAGACAATAAGAAGCTTGTAAAATGGAAATATAGTTGTGGTTAATGCATTTCATTTGAATGCATGGAAAACATCTTTTGGTTTGATACAGAACGCATTATTTAGAGGTATTTACAAATACAGTAGAGCATTTTTAAAAACTTATTCAAGTATACGGAGATTCTCCTCCTTCTTTTGACTTCAGTACTTCCGTACTATTACAATAAGACACTTTAACAAGTTAACAAGACTCATATTTCATTAATCTATAAAACATTCTAGTTTCTAAAGTCTGTATTCGCCATTTTAAAGCTTTTCCAGTAAAAGCTAGCGAAATATCATCTATCAATCCAGTTTAAATCCATCATTCACAGGTTTAACTAAAGTTTTAAATTTGTATCGTAGTACGGACCCAAAAATAGGTGGTCTCATCTTCTAGAAGGTGTATGGCAGAAACGACATCCAAAATCACTAGTATATTAGTACAGCAACCAATCCGGGACAGAAGAAGTCGTTGAAACTTGGAGAACACGCACTAGGTAAACGGTGTTTATCAACTTATCTTGATAAGTTAATAGATCTTCAGCGGCTCTCCAGAGATATAGTTGAAAAATATTGTCATCAGGTACTCTTCAGTATATTACGTCGACTTTTAAATTCAATCCTCAAGGGTTGTAGCACGAAGGAATAAAATATACTTGGATCAAAATATTTTGTTACAAAGATAACATTTTTTAATATTTTGAATCGCAATATAAGTAAATGACAAAAATAGAATGGGAGAGAAGCAATCAGACGAGTTTTAAAACTGATAATAAGGTGTTTTGACCCACCAGAAATAACGAATTTCGTGGCAGTCCTTATTTTGAGCATGCGCAGTAATAAGGCTCGGTTTCATAATCAAACTTAATTCACCCATTATGTTTAATCCAAGCATTAGGGAATAAATGGTTTTTATAATCGCTAACTGACAGGTTAAAATGACATAATTGTCATAATTGACACACATCAGAATTTCATTAGGTTAAGGTTGAATTGACAGTGGGTGTTCACTTTTATCAGTGTTTATAACATTTATTCCACAGATTACATCGATTCATAACTGCTTTTGAGCACAGTTAAATGCAAATATTCATCTAATTGCATGATCTTTTCTTTATTCATCTCTATATGTATTTGTAGACGACTGTATTATAATACCCTCACTCATCAGGTACCTACATTCTCCTGATTGTTCAGTTTATCTGTAAATTTGCGTTCTGTAATGGTTTTGAATATTGCTACTGTACGAATGAGTAACAGCTCCTCTTCTTTAGTAAAGTTACTTCCACGCGCACGTTTTGCTTTTTGTGGCTTTGATTCTATACCTTTCTGATAAGAGTCATAATGCTATAATAATATTAATAGAATTGCAAACACGAAAACTTATGTGACAATCTGACATATTCACTTTTATAGGTTAATCGAAATTTCATAGTGTCGTTCAAACAGCACAAAATGTGGCATAAAACCTTCTTTCAGGTGTACCAACCACATTTTATTGCCCGTTAATTGATTGACGTTTCCAAATGCATTATGAAACGCGTATCACTTTAATGGAGTTATTAAGTTAATAGGTACTTTTGCTAATCAACGCATTAGTAAATGATTATGAAACCGGGCCTAAGTGTAGCAATATGGAATGAACTATGATATGGAATGAATTATTATTACGTGTTCTGTGTCGAATGTCAGTTGTCAATGACGTAGTTGACAGCCGGATGCTAACAGACATGTCATTACTGTCATTAATCACTTATGCTTTATGATTATGTATTATTAGGCCTTTACGGAAACTGTGATCGGGTTAACCCGATCAGTTCGATCACTGATCCTGACGTTCGGAAAGTGATCTGGGATCTGTCAGAAATAGGGTAGTTCACTCTTGTACAGTAAGTGATTGCGATCGGATGATTCAGATCAGTAGCTGCTTTACTTAACCATCTGTTTTTTATTGTTAAACCAACTTTTTCGTTGTTCGATGTCCGTTAAATTCATGGAATCATAAATCCCACTTGACAGGCATCGACAGCTGTTTGACATATAACTGATCTATCCGGATCCAGATCGTGTTTCCGTAAAGGCCTATGCACTAAGGGTTATTTGGTTGATCTAGGCGGACATAATTCAATTTCACAAATATTAATCCAGAGATGAGCAAATGACGTTTTGAAAAAGTTAGATAAATTATGTATACGGAATACGCATAACTCCCCTCCCCTCCACAACGTTTGCGATTTCTGCAAGTCTAAACCTGATCACTATTAGATTGTACATACATTTCTCTGTGCAGCAACTGCTCCAGAATTACGTATTTTCAAGTGTTGTAGCTCATCGGGATTATATTATTTATTACTTTATTATGGAGTCGTGTCAGGCAGGTATGTATTTATTATTCACTATAACTAATTTGCGGTTTTATACCTATTATTTAGGTATAATAAGTGAGGTTAGGTTACATTTACGTGATACTTTCGTAAACTCGAACCATTTAGTTGTACTTCAGGGTGAATCCGGATGCCAATTTCTTGAAGAATATTTAGCTAAGGGTTTCTTGTAACAGGATAGATAAAAAACGATTCCACTTCCAACTGCTTTCAGAAATTACGATTAAATCAATCCAACAAGTACGACAAAATATTTTTGTGGTCATTTTTTGAATTTAATTACTTATATATGTTGTTACCAGCAGAACCCAACAAGAAGGTCCTGGATAATGAATCTTCAGACAATGATTTAACTACGGAGAAGTCTTCAGATGAGGAGCAGTCTTCCTAGATGTTTTTAAGGCACATTTGAATATGTATATAATGACAGGTGTATCATCGAATTTCGGAATAAACCGTGAATAAAATCAAGTCATATCATTTCGGTCTTAAGAATGTTTTGATTAGTTTAAATGTCACAACCTGAAACTATAACACATTATAAATATAAATAATAGCACAAATAATTTTGTCCGGCTAGATCGACTAAATAGCCCTCTGTGCTATGGTTGTATGTCAGATGTAAATATTGTAGGACTCTTAACATATTATTTTTCGCTCCATTGGAATGAGCATGCGGATGTGGGCATTTCAGCGATTCACGATTTGGTTTTTATTCGCTAACGGTCAAGCAACAGCATTTTATACTCAATTTTGTGCAATAAAGTTGCAAGTTGCTACAAAGTATGTGAGTTTGTTCCAAATCATGGTCACCTACTATGGTGTATGGTTCATTATAAGTGAGTAGAATTTTCAGGTTCAGTCCAATCCAATAAGTTTACACTTTATGCTAGACTGATTTGACTACCTCACTTCCCATTTACGACCATCTGCCATTAGTAGGAGCCATTATTTTTGAAACAATGTTTGTATTACCCTACAAATTTTACATATACCCATTGGATAATTCGGACAAAATATTTCTAAAATATTCAAAAACGTTGTACCTCGATTGTTCATGGAATATACCATGTGTTTCGAAGGTTTGATGAATATCCTAGAAATATTCCTATTATGCATGGAATTTTCTCAGACTATTCGTAATATCTGGAGTGAATGTGAACAGAATATTATCATATCATCCAGTGCTATGCTATGTGGGTTAAGGAACATTTGATTTGATCGGATTTGTTAAGCTCGCTAACCCTGAGAGCTGAATATCCTACGCGTATCTAATTTCCATTATAACTTCTTTAAATGAAGAGCTTGGGGCAATCAGGGACCTAAGCCACATTTCGATAAAAATCTAGATATTCTGCAGAAACATAAGTATCGAAGATATCTATGCTCAAAATTATTTATTCTGTTATTGGCGAACAGGTGTCGCTGCAATCTCTGAAAGGCCCTTATTGACCGACCTATGTGTTTCTTACAAGTTTACATTAAAAAGGTCATAAGTCACCTAAATACCAAGAGGGATACCAAGCGAAACCTGTACTGTGATCAGCAGGCAGATAACAGCGCTAAATAATAGAAAACGGCTAAATTCAGCCGAATACAACAAGAAAAGAACAGAAAACAGCTAAAAACAACAGAAATCAAGTAGATAACAACTGTAAACGGTAGAAAACGACCAAATACAACCGATTAGAGTCAAAACTAACTCAAAACGACAGAAAGCGAGCAAATAACAGCGGGAAACAATAGAAAACGACTAAACACAGCCAAATACAACCGAAATGAGCAGAAAATAGCTAAAAACAACAGAGAGACCAAAGACAACCGAATAGAGTCAAAACCAGCTAAAAACGACAGAAAGCAAGCAGATAACAGCGGGAAACAATAGAAAACGAATAAACACAGCCAAATACAACAGCTAAAAACAAGAGAAAGCGAGCAGATAACAACTGCAAAAGATAGGAAACGTCAAAATACAACCGAATAGAACAAAAAACAGCGCATAACAGCAGAAAGCAAGCAGATAACAGCGCTAAACAACAGAAAACGACTAAGCGCAGCGGAATACAACCGAAAATAACAAAAAACAGCTCTTATGACAACAGAACTGTAGAAAACGACCGTATATAACCAAATAGAACAGAAAACAGAGCATAACAACAGAAAGTAGGCAGATAACAGCGGGAAACAACAGAAAACGACTAAACGCAGCGGAATACAAACGAAAATAACAGAAAACAGCTCTTAGAACAACAGAAAGCAAGCAGATAACGGCTGTAAGCGGTAGAAAACGACCGTATATAACCAAATAGAACACAAAACAGAGCATAACAACAGAAAGCAGGCAGATTACAATCTGCCTGCTTTCTGCGGGAAACAGCAGAAAACGACTAAGCACAGCCGAATACAACCAAAATGAGCAGAAAACAGCTAAAAACAACAGAAAGCAGGCAGATAACAACTGTAAGTAGAAGTACAACCAAATAGTACAGAAAACAGAGCATAACAACAGAAAGCAGGCAGATAACAGCGCTAAACAATAGAAAACGGCTAAATTCAGCCGAATACAACAAGGAACAAACAGAAAACAGCTAAAAACAACAGAAATCAAGCAGAAAGGAACTGTAAACGGTAGAGAACGACCTAATACAACCGAATAGAGTCAAAACTAACCCAAAACGACAGAAATCAAGCAGATAACAGCTAAACAATAGAAAACGACTAAATTCAGCCGAATACAACAAGAAAAGAACAGAAAACAGCTAAAAACAACAGAAATCAATCAGATAACAACTGTAAACGGTAGAAAATGACCAAATACAACCGAATAGAGTCATAACCAGCTAAAAACGACAGAAAGTAAGCAGATAACAGCGCCAAACAACAGAAAACGACTAAACACGGCGGAATACAACCGAAAATAACAGAAAACAGCTCTTAAAACAACAGAAAGCAAGCAGATAACGGCTGTAAACGGTAGAAAACGACCAAATACAACCGAATAGAGTCAATACCAGCTAAAAACGACAGAAAGTAGGCAGATAACAGCGGGAAACAATAGAAAACGAATAAACACAGCCGAATACAACAGAAAAGAGCAGAAAACAGCTAAGAACAAGAGAAAGCGAGCAGATAACAACTGCAAAAGATAGGAAACGTCAAAATACAACCGAATAGAACAGAAAACAGAGCATAACAGCAGAAAGCAAGCAGACAACAGCGCTAACCAACAGAAAACGACTAAACACAGCGGAATACAACCGAAAATAAAAGGAAACAGCACTCAAAACAACAGAAAGCAAGCAGATAACGGCTGTCAACGGTAGAAAATGACCGAGTACAACCAAATAGAACAGAAAACAGAGCATAACAACAGAAAGCAGGCAGATAACAGCGCTAAACAATAGAAAACGATCTGCTGCTGATCTGTGTGGCTTATGTCCCTTATGGCCTTCAAATAACCTGCAAACTTACATTTTGGAGTATTCTAGATTCATCCTGCACAGCTTCTGAGTCAGCTCACCAACAGCTTCGTACTGCTCCGGATAGTAAGGCAATGGATTTCCGAAGTATTCCACTTTCGAAGGAAAGGAAAAGCTCCATTCCAACTGATAATCGGTGGCGTTGAAAACGCTCATCTGATCGTTAGCTATCGTGTACGAACCTTTGTAGTATCTCAGTACAAACGTCCTGCTGAACCCCAGTATCTGGTTCAGTTCTTTGAAGATGCCGCCCACTGTTAGCACGGCGTACTGAGGCTGAATTCAAATTAATATAGTTATTTACGTAACGAGTCCCGAAAGTGATATTCTACGGGATGAGTCGCAGGAAAACGGCTCAAAACAACAGAAAACATGCTGGAGACAGCTGGACATAACAGAAAACGGCTAGATACAGCAGTAAACATCCAAACACAAAAGAAAAAAAACAGAAAAAAAAACAGAAAACATCTTAAAACAACAGAAAACAAGCAAGTAGCGCCGGGAAACAACAGAAAACGACCTAATATACAACTGCATACAACAGAAAAGAACAGAAAACAGCTCAGAACAACAGAAGCAAAGAGATAACAGCTGTAAACGATAGAAAACGACGAAGTACAACTGGATACAGAATGGAACAGAAAACAACTCAAAACAAATGGAAACACGCTGAAAACAGCTTAAAACAGCTGAAAACGACTAGATACAACAGAAAACATCCAAACACAACAGAAAATGACCAAATACAACCGAATACCACAGAATAGAACAGAAAACAGATCAAAACATGCTGGCAACAGCTAGAAACAACAGAAAACATCCAAACACAACAGAAAAACATCAAATAGAACCGGATACAACAGAAAAGGACAGAAAACAGCTCAAGACAACAGAAAATAAGCAGATAACAAAAGCAAATGATAGAAAATGACCAAATTAAACCAAATACAACAGAAAAGAACAGAAAACAGCTAGAAACAGCTGCAAACAACAGAAAACGACTAAATACAACAGAGAACATCAAAACACAACAGAAAACCATCAAATAGAACCGAATACAACAGAAAAGAACAGAAAACAGCTCAGAACAACATAAAACTAGCTAGAAACAACAGAAAACGTCTAGATAGAGCAGAAAACATCCAAAAACAACAGAAAACTATCAAATAGAACCTAACACAGCAGGGCGAGCCGTAGGCGAGTCCTGGAAGCCTGTGAGTCCCGTAAAATCACTTTCGGGTAGCGTTACTTACGTACAATATTTTTTTTGCATCCGATTATTAGATAAAATATTAAAAAATAATAGGGATAGATACTACAAATATTACATATGAACATTACAGCCGTCCTGAAAATAGAACTTTCGGTATGATTTACCGCTTTCGGTACGATTTCTGTAAAATTTCACTTTCGATTTAATAAATCATACCGACAGTTCTATTTTAGGGACGGCTGCAAAAAAAATATATTACGTGTTTAAAAGCTTTAAAGTCTATCCAAATAAGAGATAGACCAAAGCATAAACAAATTCAATTGTGACCCTTACGTAAGCGCCGCTGGGTGAGCGCCATTACACCCACCCGAATAGGCCAATAGGAGCCATTCTATCCACCTGCGACGCGGCGTTTACGTAATGATTACGATCGAATTTGTTTATGTTTTCGTCTATCTCTTATTTGGATAGACTTTAGGTAATACGCCTTAGGCACTTTTACTATTCCAAAATAAGAACTGCGTACCGTATAAATCAGAAGATCACAGACAAACGTATAGATATCATGTTGAGTTCTGGGGAAGCTTTTGAAAACCTTCATTATTTCCGCACTGGACTGAACTGTGAAAGGGTGCTTGAGGCCGTAGTGTGACAACCTACAACAAACACGAAATATAATATGTTTGAAGCCATTTAAATGAACGATATTCGCCGTGGATTGGGCGCGGTGAAACAATCACTTGGCCACCGGGTTCACCAGACCTGACCTCACTTAATTTTTTTCTTATGGGGTACAATGAAACAGAAAGTTTATGGCGACGTGGCAAATACACGCGAGGAGCTTATTTGCAAAATTATCCAAATCGGAAATGAATTACAGAATGACAAAGCCATGATCAGTCGCTCTACGCAACACGTGTCATTAAGATCAACAGCATGTCTGCAAAACCAAGGAGGCCGTTTCGAACAATGCTTGTAACAATTGTTTCTTTTTTTCCAAAATAAATTTCGTGACCACTAAGTATTTTGTTTTATTGCTTTCTCAACTGCCGGATTAGAGGTCATATTCAAACCATCATAGATTCTAAACTACTTTTACTTAGGGCTAAGGTGAACTATTTTTTTTAGGAAATACCTTGTACTATCCGCTTAGAAATAAAAAAATTTTAGTTTAACAGCTCAGATTCTTTAAAAAGCTAAGATTGTAAAAAAAACGCAAAAATATAACATTTTTTGGCTCTTTTATGAAATAAAATTTGGAAAATATTTAGCATTAGCATATAGTCTACATATTTAGCCAACAAATGAGACTTATTTTGTGTTTCTATGGTCATTGGTGTCGGAGCCCCATACCCATAAGTAGTTTTTCTCCCACCATAATAAAATGGCAGCCATTTTGTCTTTTTCTTGATCAAAGCATGAGTGTTGTACCAATTTAGTCATAGTTACTCGTGAGGAGGTCTTGACACATTGTATGCATATGTGTATGTAAGAATATAGAGTAATTATAGCACTACTTACCTAACTGAATAAGAGTTCTTTTGAAATGGGATCACATGAACATTTACAGAGAAGAAAGCATTGTTCTCATAAAAATCCTCCAAATCTTCACGATTCCCTGAGTCATAGATTGTGAAGAAATGTGTTAAAAACTGCTGTGCCAAGCCTTGACCATCAGGTGAACATACAAAGTTCTTTTTGAACGATGGAGTGGTCACATCAACATCATCCTTGAACATAATTTTGATTTTTTTAGTTTTATTAAGCATAAGGTGGAGCATATTAATGACAAATTTTTTGGAGTGACAGCTGTTACTGTTTCTGAGTCATGTATCAGAAAAATACTTTTTACTGAATTCTATCTATCTGCAGAAATTGGTTGCAAATGTAATTTGTGAATATTGAGATAGTGCAAGATTGGCTTCATGACTTTTGCAATAATTTTAGGTTAGCTAGCAGTGTCATATTTTCACAAAGTAGCCTTAATAATAACAGAATAGTGAATGTCAACAGACAGATATTGACCCTGTTTTACATAATTTGGAAATATGTCATCATCATTTATAAACATCTCATATCCAAAATTTGATTTTTATCTTCATGTTGAATGACTGCTTCCAGAAATATCTTACCAGTGTTTCTAGATTTGGTATCAAAGCTTTGACATCAACTACATAGTTATAATTCTCATAATTGCTGCACAGTGGATTGTGTTCCAGTTTGAGATTCCTTAGACAACCTGGATCAGCAATTCCTTTTATGTCCTCTATATTTTTTATCTGAAGAAAAAAATTTTCAATAGGAAAATATTGGTTTTCTAACATATGAATAAAGATATCTCAAAAAACTGCATTAGCTTTACAAATAGGAGAAACTCATACTACCTGATTATATGTCAAGTCTATAGTTTCTACTTTGGTGTATTTAAGGACATCCAGGCAGGTGATGTGTTTGATGCAATTATTCTTCAAATTTATTGTTTTCACATACGTTAGTTTATTTGATAGGTACATGATATACAGCAACATTCTTGGTTGAAATAATGGACAATATTCGATCAGTCCTGCAAAAAAGCACTCAAATTCAACATACTTATTTAGGCATTAAGGATAAAAATACAGTTTTCTTTACTTTCTCACTGTTCTCTTCTGTTTTTATTGGTTTTTCAACAAACTTTAGACTTCATTACTTTTCTATTTGATCCTTAAATTAAAACAAAAGCTGTTATTCTGGCATATCTAGTTAATCAAATTTGAAAGCCAGTGTAAAATATTACATATTCCAACATTTTTTTGTGCCAACAAGCACAGAAAGCAGCTCTATCAAACAATTTGCATAAACCTAGAAAAGTAAAAAGCTAAAACTCTCTGGTAGGTATTTCATTTATAAATCAATCTATTATTTGACAATCCGTTCAAAAATACAAATTCTACAATTATTACTCACTTTTATCAGCAGCAAAATTTGATAAATCCAGTACTCCAGTTTCACTATCAAATCTTGTTTTCAAAACTTCCAAGATATTTTCAGAACGATTGATTTCTACCAATGATGCTGCACAAAAATTACAAACTATTGCAGCCTCAAACTAGAATTTAAAGGATATATTAAAAGTTTATATTAATTTCCATTAAGTAGTCTTAGCACCAATGATGAATCATATCTATTTGCTAAGCTATACTTTATGGATGATTTGGTTATAACACTGTTTTGTTCTTTAAAGTTTCTAATTTTTACATTAATAACATGGATGAGGTATGCCATTTTTATAAAAAGATCTTAATTGCACTATTACATCGTACCTTGGAGTTACACTGTTGTATGTAAGATTTCTTCCAATTTTGAATTTTCAACTTTACATGGTTGTATTTACATGGGGCTATGATCCCACAGACTTACAAGGTTCTATCTTAAATGACAAAACTTAGGTGATTTGAAATAGAACATTTGTAACTCTGTGGGATCATACTCTGGTGTAAACACAACCATGTCAAGTTGAAAATTCAAAATCAAAAGAAATGTTACATACTACAGTATAACTCTAAGGTAAGGAATTGTAAGTGATTAGTGAGTTTAACACCCCCATTTCCGAAAAAATTAAGAATTTGTACAAAATATATATGAAACTTAATGTTTTGTCAATTTTTTATTCATGTTTAGTATTAGATACTGCAAAACCTCAATACTCACAGTTGCCTCAGTGCCAACTCCTGAAGAATTTGTTGGATAATGTGGTATCAGAAAATTATTATTTACAATCTTCAATAATGCTTCTGTGCATCTTCTTGCCAGAAATCTAACTTCTGTAGCACATTGAAAGTAATGGCATGGAATGAGTTCAGAGGGATATACAAAATCCAATATACTTTTTAGAATATATAAACGATCATATGGACCTATTTGGGTAAGCTGGAAAAATATACAACATTATTATTACAAAAACACAAATAAACACATCTTCTAGAGCTGTTTTTGGAACATGCTCCAAGTAAATACACAAAGGACAAATTTCCACATAAAAATTTCCAAATTGGTTAGGTGATAGCAATAATAGTTTTAACCTAGTTGTTTAAGGTTTATTGTATATTTCTTAGATATAAAAACACTACTATTGCTTGAAAAAATCACAGAAACACCAAATGACAAACAATCCTTATACACAGTTAATGTTTATTTTATCTTATTAAAACATTTTTGAGAACTTTGTGAAACTTACCTTAATTAAATGGTAGTATTTGACGTTATCACATTCATTTTGCAGTTGAGAGACAAGCTCTTCACCAGCCTTACCTCGAGACAATTTAAATGAAATTCCTTTCAATGGAGCCATTTGCCATGGTGCTACAATTCTGCAAATATGCTTGTTGATGAATGTTTATGTTAATACATTGTTACAAACTTACCCTTTCTTTTTATTCAATTTCTTAATTTCACTTAAGGCTTTATACCTTGTGTCATCCATTTTCAATGCGAATTATGGCACTCATTGAACAGTAACTTAAACCTTTAACTGTTTCGCATTGAACAGCTTACAAGCCTGAAATAAACTCTAGTAGTTTAGTCCAGGTCTAGCTAGTCAATGTGACATTTGTGTGTTTTGGTAGTGGTTGTGGTTTCAGCTCCAAACCTGAGTTGTAGCACATCATGTACGGTGGTTGTAGACAGTAATATATTCTAATTAGTTACAGGATTTGTGAAAATGATTTTACTGTTAACGTTACAATCCACCACTAACAACAAAGTAGTTACAACTGCAAAACAAGAAAAGTAAGGTTATTTACACTTTACAACATGTTTACAACCATAGTACTCCTACAACTGAAACCTTCGTCATTCTGAATTCTGGCGTAATAAACAACCATTTACTCAGAATCTTACCTTTTGTCGTTACAAGTTACAACTCACAAAATAGGTACGGTTATTACAACTTGTTACTTTACTTTTACAACTTTAAACTTTGTAAAACACAGTGCTGCCACTCAGTGCTCGCTGAATTACACCACAACGGTGACAAAATTACACCGCATTACACCCCAACCAGTGTTGCCAATACTCCAATAGTTGCCTGTCGGTTTTTCTGACATTTGTCGACTACCACAGATGAAGAACACCAGAAACAGTTGCTGTCATTTGCGATAATAGTGCATTTTCAATGAAAAACGCTGTGAAACATTGATGAATCCTCATATAATTGTGGGGACACAAGGACATTTAACTTGATTTGGGATTCCCAGCGTTTCCATCACAAAGATGACAAATTATGAGAGACGATCACTCTAAAATCCGTCCTATGTTTCTATCACAAAACAGTGAAAAGTAAAAACACAAAACAAAGTACGTTTCTTATGTCAAAAAAGCGCCAAAGACAGCCGTCACAAAAAATTTGCTATAAAGGAATTGGTGGATTAGTACTATTAGTAGTATTGTGAACCGACAGATGGCAGGCGTCACAAAATGTTTGACTAGATGTGCGACGTCTCGATTTCATTCGTTTTTGCAAGGGTGTTGCAACGGCAACCAGATCTGTGATTTTATATGTTTGATCAAATTCGCATAATTACACCCCAATTACACCGCTCCGAAAAATGTTAGAATATTACACCGCAGCCAGTAAATTACACCGCAATGGTGTAATTACACCGCAATCGGCAGCACTGGTAAAACATAACCAGACCATTTCTGATTTCTGCAGAACAAAACTTCAAAATAGTTCAAAAGAGGAACTTGACAATCGACGTTAACATGTCAAATGTCAATCTTTTTTTTCCGATTCAGATTCCGACTTTACTCACTAGGCCGGAGCATTGAAATATGGCAACACTGAATCGGGGGCCGAGCTTTTATTTGCTGTTAAGTCATTAGTGTAACTTTCCAGGGTGAAAAATAAGATTGGAAGGTGATTGTTAATGTGTTTCTAATAATTTACCTGCACAAATGAAACTATAAAGATAAAAAGATGCCTGCAAAGTGTGTAGTACCAGGTTGCACTAGCAATTGTGCTTCCAATAAAGGACATAAACAGAAGTGGGTGAACGGTATTCCTCGTAAGGGCTGGTTATATTTATAAGAAAAAACAATTTACAAACATTTCAAAGGATAAGACCTATTTTAAAGCACAATGTGGTACCTACAATGTTTTCTGGACCTCCCAAATATCACAGAAAAATACAGTTAATAGAACTCATCTGGGCATGCATCTGGACGTACCGACGAAAAGATTTGATAGTGAAAGGGAATCAAGACCAGCAAAAATGGCTTCACAGTGACCTAATAGTGAATTTTTCTAGCTCAAGTGACAATTTACAAAGTAAATTGAGTGTTCATTTAAGTGGAAGTGGAAGTGGCAGCAGGAAACAGGTTGCGTTTATTTTTATTTTGTAGTGTTTGACTACGATGAACCAGACATCAGATGTACGTGGTATTAGTAGTTCTAAAAAGTATTTTTCTTAATTTATTAACCGAGGTGAACTCTAATACATGTAAAATGTAATAATTATTCTGAAACTATAGGCCCACTATTTGACAGCTAAGCCACGTTGCCACATTTAAGGCTCCGGCCTAGTGTAGAGTCGGCCATGGATTCCGAGATAGTAAGGTGATGTAGTAGTAGTAGTAGTAGTAGTAATTTATTATTAGTGTTAATACACAAAAGTGTTTACACAGGTCAAAATTAACTGAAGTATAAGTCCAACAGTTTAAACAATACATATCATACAGAGATTTAGAAAACATCAGAAGAGTTTGAAAATTCGAAACTATTAAAGGGAAAATAATAAAATCAATTAAAATATGCGTAATAATGCTACTCCAATAATAAGCCTAAAATAAAAAATTGTATAAAACTAGGTAAATAACAGTTCACAAATGTATAACAATAATTCACAAGACAGATATCACAACGAGACCAATAGGGGTCACAAAAATAGACAGAATTAATGAACAAAAGAAACAGGAAACTCAAGCCATATCACAGAAATTATTGGATAAATATTCATCAATGGTGAAGAACGCCTTTTCTATTAAATAACCTTTGATTCTTCTATGGAAAGTCTTAAAATCCAGTGATTTGACAGTGTCAGGTAATAGGTTAAAGAATTTTGCGCCATAAAAATTTGTACCATTCCTGGTTCTTTGAAGACGGTAGTGATAGGGACAGATGTTATTTTTATTACGGGTTTCATATGAGTGAATATCCCTGTGTGTCAAGTAATTATTGAGATTTTTCTTAATGAACAACAGACAGGTTAAAATATATGCGCAAGGTAAATCAGAATTTTTAATTTACTGAACTCTGTTTTACATGAGTCTCTATATTTCAACCCAGACATGTACCGGATGCAACGCCTTTGCATGGCAAAAACCTTTTGCATGTGGGGAGAGTGCCCCCAGACCAGAATTGCATAAGTCATTTTGGAATGGAAGTAGGCATGGTAGCTTGTAACTAATACATTATCAGATACTTTGTCTTTTAGATTACGAATGACGTAGACAATTCTGGACAAGGCATTTACAACATAATCAGCATGTACTTCCCAAGTCAGAGTAGTATCGATATGTATCCCCAAGAATTTTACGGATTTGGCTGATTCCGTATCATAATGGCGAAGGCTGAGAATGAGGGACTGGGTTTTTTCGACATTAAGTGATAGCCTGTTAGCTGCAAACCACTCCCCTATTACAGTTTTGCATAACGCGCTTTCATCCGTTAGAGTATCTAAATTTTCATTAAAATTTATGATAGTGGTATCATCAGCGTATAAAAACAAATTACTATTATATACAGAAGACAGGCTATTTGGAATATCGTTGATATATAATAAAAATAGAATCGGTCCCAAAACGGATCCCTGAGGAACTCCGTGATCGACTGATTTAGTATCAGAAGTACAGCCATTATAATTTACGAGTTGCTCTCTATTCGATAAATAAGATGGCGACTTAGAGAAATTCCCTATCTGTAGGGAACATTGTCTAATGATGAGGTATAAGGTATAAGGTATAAGCTGGCTGCACTCGTTGCACAGTTGCACTGCTGCAGTTAGAAATAAAAAAGCCAAGCCATAGCAGCTTTGCCTATTTCTTGCTGTTGTTAAAGTTAATAGCAATGATACGAACAAAGGTGCTACCTTTCAAAAGGATGTTGTAAATATATGGTACACCGAACTAAAAAGAGAAGACGTTCGAAATTTGTAAAGAAGCGGTAAAGTAATTTTTTTCATTGCAAATAACTACCTACCAAACAGTGGTTTGCACCTCTCATAGTTAAACTTGTAGTTAAACTTAACCCTGGAAATAACCAACAAATTACTTTTTGGATAGTAGCCCGTCGGGCGTCGCGTCGTTGAGGTTATAAATATATCATTTTAGCAGGAATTTGATCCTTTTGAAACTATTGCTGGTCAAGTGGTCATGGAATCATTATAAAACTTGCACCAAACGCTGCCCGATTTGTTACATGTTTTTATTTTTTATGCATCGTCTATATGTACAATAATTATGTCATATCAACAAACATTTATTAGTTAACCGAAACCGTTCCATATTCAGAATTGCATACGGAACTGAGTCCACCTATCTGATTCTTCTTTCAATCAGTTTATAGGTTAAGGTTTGAGCTGTTCCTTGACTGGAAAAGTCTTCTCATAAATATAAAATTCTCGTTCCCACATAGCACCGGATATTCTATGAATATTCCTTAAATCTCCTATATGTTCCATGAATATTCAGTAGAATCATAGAATATTCGTTATTTCTCTTGATTATTCTGGATTATCAACATAATATTCTTTATAGAATATTATTATTTTATCCACTTAGGATAATCAGTGATTATTCGTTTAATGCCTGAATTATCCCAGAATATACCAGTAATATTCTTCATAGAATATTATTTTAATAATTTACTAAGAACAAGATGTAGCTATTTTCTGACGAACATTTAGTAATATTTGTTATAGAAATATCTGTATGTAGGCAAATATTCAATATGAGGTATTATTAATTTATATTTGCACGTTACTTAGTGAATTAAAATATTAATAAGTATTTTGTGCATTGTGTGTCAAAAGTTTATTAGTCATTAGCCATTGCCGGCAATACAAATACGGCATCCACCGACGATAAAGTGACAGCATCTTATGCTGATGTATGTATGTGGTGTCGTCAGTTGTCAATCTTATCTGGTTGTCACTCGCTTCAAGTGCTCTGTCATTCTGTGCTTCAACATGTGGATGTCGGCATTTCAGCAATTCACGAATTCACGAGTTTTATTCCTCCCAGACAGCACAATATATTCTAGGAACATTCTAAGAATCACCATTTTGGAACATTGTATCATTCCATGAAAAGTCCATGAATATATAGATTATCTGATGAACATTCCAAGAATGTGAAAATGGGAATCCAAAAAATGTGCATAGGTTATTCCCTCAGAACATTCTACGATTATTATTAAAATGTATGGAATATTGTAGGAAGATTCCTGGTATATCTTTGAAGAAACATACATATGTTATTCCCTCAGAATATTTTACGATTGTTATTAAGATGTATCAAATATTGTAGGAAGATTCCTGGTATATCTTTGAAGAATATATGTTGAAAGAAACTAATACCTTTTATCACTTCATTTCATTTATTTGTAAGTCCTGTTGTCTGCTTATGTACTGAACGCGAGTAGTACCTATACATATATAACCTAGAATCCAACTTTCATGTTACAGTGCTTTGGGCAGCATTAATTTAGGCACACACTAATTATAGGGATTGATGAAAAAAATATATATAAATTGGAACACGGAACTTGTATTTATAATTGCATAAGTTTAATGTACACATTAAAAAAAACACATTTCATTGCACGGAATCGTCCTCCTGAATTAATCTGCAAAATAAAAAAAACGTTTTATTTTAAAGCATACGATGTACATTCAAATACACTTCAGTAACTACAATGCTAGATTTTCACCAAAATGTTGTCGTTGTATTTTAATCAATTTTAGTAGAATGAACACTGGAAATTCATAGTCACAAATATAGCAAATGTGTTGTTAGTGGTTGTTATTATATATTAATTAGGGTACCTACGACAAGAACATAGAACATAGAGGTTAGACTCTGAATAAGAAAGTTGCTACCACATGGTGCTATAAAGTCGATAATTTACAGAGACAAAATAGTTACACTCACCCTAGTTGTTCCTAGATGAAGGTGTAAACTAAATAATAAGTGAAAATCACGTTCCAGAACACAGATATCTATCAAATTATCACAGGAGAAAAATGCATAAGCACAAAGCAGGCACCACCAACCACCGCCACCGTGACAAATGAAGCTAACCTCAAAGTTCTAAGTCTCAAGTCTAACCTAACCTGTAACGATGCCACGCGGCGACGCGGCCACGCCTACATTAAGAATCATACCAAAAGGCATATTCATAGATTATCCTTTAGATAATATTAACTTATGAATATTACCAGAATATTTTGATCGGCATGTTCATGGAATAATCATGGTGTTATATTCCTCGTACATCCTCATGGGAATGAAACCAGTAAAAACATCCATAGAACATTCTGTTAATGTTCTGAATATTCTCAATCTATTTTGGATGAAATAAGAATATTCCAGGAATATATTGTGCTGTCTGGGCTGAAAGGCCTGCATTTATTTATACCCCATTTTGTACAATAAAGTTGCTGGTTGTTATAAAGTGTGTGACAGTGTTCCAAATTATGGTCACCTACTATGGTGTAAGGTTCATTATAAATGTGAGTAGAATTTTGAGGTTAAATGCAACAAGTTTACATTTTTACACTTTATTTAGGCATCTGGACTGAGATGTCTAACCACTTAACTTTTCTGACCATCTGCCACTAGTAGGTGCCATTATTTTTGGAACAGTATCCATAATTCCCTAAAAATGTTTCGTATATGAGGTAATTTAGAGAAATGTTCCTAGAATATTCAAAAACATTCTACCACGATTGTTCATATAATATCCGTGCGGAATATTCGGCGGAATATTCTAGGAATATAGCGTGTTTTTCCCATTTCGAACGTTTACAGAATATTCTGTAAATATTCCAATTATCCATGAAATTTTTCCAGAATATTCACAATATCTAAAGTGAATGTGAACAGAATATTCTCATATCATCCGGTGCTATGTGGCTTGGAAGTCAAGCTACACGGTATATTGTATAGGGAACTGATGAGTCCATCGACTTGGTTTCTTTGTCAATCAATTTATATGTTGATTTTAAGTGTTCCTTTACTGGCAAAGCCCTTTCATGAATTTAAAATTTGATATACATTAGGTATTCAGATAATTGCATACGGAACTGAGTCCATCCACTTGATTTTGTTCAGCCAAGTTATACGTTGATTTTTGAGCTGTTCCTTTTACTGGAAAAGCATTTTCATGAATTTCAAATTTCCGTCACGATCAATTACACATGGAACAAAGTCCATCTACTTGATTCCTTTTCCGTTAAATATTATAGTTTGTGATCAACGGTCACCGTTGGTTGTGATTTTTGATACACAGTCAGGCTTGACATGCTACATCACGGTCACAGCCACTTCATGATTTTCAAATTCGCATATTTAGAATCCATAAAGACTCGCAATTATTGGGACACACCTTATCAGTGCCTGCGGATGTAAACAACGTAAACAAAGCGGCAACTAGAAAAAACTTCGGAAAAACTTAGGTGGCGTATCGTATGGCGTATCGGTCGAGCGTCTTATTTAGCATCAAGGTCAGTCAATTTTTCGGTACTTTCGAAGAAACATCGGAAGATGTTACGCGTACTTTCCGCATGTAGTACCGGTCGTTTTCCACCCTTACGTCGCTAAAATAGGGGTTGTTAGACGTAGTAAGTGTCTGTGTTAGTGTCTTGTGTGTGGAGATAAAATTTCCAGCTGAAGTGAACGTGGCTGAAGTTAGCTTCAGATTCAGATTCGAAAATCGCGAGATTACAGTCGACCAGTTCAGTAGCAAAAGCAAATGAAAAATACCTCTAAATTCCAAATGATCGTAACTAAACCTGTTTGATGTTGATTTACGTATCGTAAATGGATAATAATTGGCCGAAAATATGCATAATAGATTACAGTACAAACTTATACAAGGTGATTCCGGCCCCATGGGACAGGTTGATAACAGGAAAATTCGTATAAAGTAAATCAAAATTTGTACCGCCAACAAACTTTTACAATACTTTTACAATTTATGCGCACCTAGGACAGTTACATAGCTGTGATATAGATTTGCAAAAATTCAGAGGCCTACAGGGTGATTCTGGCCGCCCAAGAGATAGGCACCTGAAACTAAGATAAATCGTACAAACCAAACGGAAATTTGTACCACCAACAAACTTCTACAGTTTATAGGCACTTAGGAGGGTTACATAGCAGTGGTATAGATTTGCAAAAATTCAGAGGCCTACAGGGTGATTCTGGCCGCCCAAGAGATAGACACCTGAAACTAAAATAAGTCGTACAAGCGAAACGGAAATTTGTGCCACCAACAAACTTCTACAGTTTAGAGGCAATTAGAAGAGTTATATAGCCGTGATATAGATTTGCAAAAATTCAGAGGCCTACAGGGTGATTCTGGCCGCCCAAGAGAAAGGCACCTGAAACTAAAATAAGTCGTACAAGCCAAACGGAAATTTGTACCACCAACAAGCTTCTACAGTTTATAGGCGCTTAGGAGAGTTACATAGCGGTGGTATAGATTTGCAAAAATTCAGAGGCCTACAGGGTGATTCTGGCCGCCCAAGAGATAGACACCTGAAAATAAAATAAGTCGTACAAGCGAAACGCAAATCTGTACCACCAACAAACTTCTACAGTTTAGAGGCAATTAGAAGAGTTATATAGCGGTGATATAGATTTGCAAAAATTCAGAGGCCTACAGGGTGATTCTGGCCGCCCAAGAGGAAGGCACCTGAAACTAAGATAAATCGTACAAACCAAACGGAAATTTGTACTACCAACAAGCTTCTACTATCTATGGGCACCTAGGAGAGCTACACAGCTGTCGTATAGATTTGCAAAAATTCAGAGGACTACAGGGTGATTCTGGCCGCCCAAGAGATAGGCATCCGAAACTAAGATAAATCGTACAAACCAAACGGCAATTTGTACCACCAACAAACTGCTACAGTTTATAGGCACATAGGAGAGTTACATAGCTGCGATATAGATTTGCAAAAATTCAGGGGCCTACAGGGTGATTCTGGCCGCCCAAGAGATAGACACCTGAAACTAAAATAAGTCGTACAAGCGAAACGGAAATTTGTACCACCAACAAACTTCTACAGTTTAGAGGCAATTAGAAGAGTTATATAGCCGTGATATAGATTTGCAAAAATTCAGAGGCCTACAGGGTGATTCTGGCCGCCCAAGAGAAAGGCACCTGAAACTAAAATAAGTCGTACAAGCCAAACGGAAATTTGTACCACCAACAAACTTTTACAATTTATGCGCATCTAGGAGGGCTATACAGCTTTGATATAGATTTGCAAAAATTCAGAGGTCTACAGGGTGATTCTGGCCGCCCAAGAGATAGGCACCTGAAACTAAGATAAATCGTACAAGCCAAACGGAAATTTGTACCACCAACAAACTTCTACAGTTTATAGGCACTTAGGAGGGTTACATAGCAGTGGTATAGATTTGCAAAAATTCAGAGGCCTACAGGGTGATTCTGGCCGCCCAAGAGATAGACACCTGAAACTAAAATAAGTCGTACAAGCGAAACGGAAATTTGTACCACCAACAAACTTCTACAGTTTAGAGGCAATTAGAAGAGTTATATAGCCGTGATATAGATTTGCAAAAATTCAGAGGCCTACAGGGTGATTCTGGCCGCCCAAGAGAAAGGCACCTGAAACTAAAATAAGTCGTACCGGAAATTTGTACCACCAACAAACTTTTACAATTTATGCGCATCTAGGAGGGCTATACAGCTTTGATATAGATTTGCAAAAATTCAGAGGCCTACGAAATGCAATCGAGTATAAAGATTTGTCAGTATATCAGAAAGCATACTGGCATCTCCGATTATGAATTTATTGTGTATGTTTTGTTGTGCAAGGTCAATGAAAAAATAATAACCAGATTTTACGGCACAACATTAGGGCTGTATGATAAGTACAAACAGTTACACAATGTCCAAGACCATCTGTTTGACTTTCCGTCACCGTACACACTGGATGAGATACTTAAGTACCTTTAAATAAAATATGTACAAAGAACACCTTTATAATAAATCACTACCGTCATCAATAGATTAAGGCTAGTTGCACAAAGACACAACGATTTTGGACGGCCGGAGAAATCTCGTATTAGATGGACATTTATCACTGTAGAGTGTAGATCACCGGCACCGAGCCGATGCCGTCAGTATAGTGGCGTACGTATTCAAATCGGAATTTGCACAATCACCGATTGGTGAACGATCAGCTCTCCTCCTCATTTCGCGTTGAGCATATCGGACCATAACGGCCCGGCCCCACGTGCATGCTTTACCGCGTACTTACTTGTGCAAACGAGTTTGTATCGGGAAGCGCGTGCGTGTGGACGGTAAGACAGTAGCTTGCGCAACCCGAAAAGCGCGGCTTGTGTAAATTTCAGTCTGCTGAAAGTTTTGGCTTGCGCCAACTGGTCTGCACGGTAAAGCCAGTGTATGTGACCATAGGGTTCAGTTGTAAGGATAGCAGCACCCGAGGCATCACCAATAATTATGAAATAGTCTGATTCCGCGTTATTAAATAATGGAGGTTTGCGTGAACTTACTTGGATGGTGTGGACACTCAGCGGTATACCGTCTTTGTTTTTTGCAGCTTCAACTTCTAAGGTCATTAGCTGCATAACACGATAGGTATTTTAATGCGTTTTGTTTTTAGATCTTAAAGTATAATTTCGTACGTCTTACGAACAGAAGAATCCTAACCAACTGCTGTTTTATCGGTTATTCCTAGTACCAGTTTTAAATATGGGGACAAGAAGTGAGCAAGTGACTAACAGTTAAGCGTTCGTTACACTGTTGGCACAATGGTATTGGTCCACCGCTGAGGATGTACAAATGTGTAAGCGCAAATTATACCGTGCAGGCAAGTCGCTGTGTGTGGCCGCCGCTTTACGGTAGCAGATTGCTTTGTGCTAGGACTGCTAGAATAGACCCCCATAATATAGTGATAGATAATGACATCCTCAATTCGTTAGCTGCAGCATTACCGGTATAATAATGAAATTTACTGGATCATTTTAACCAAGCAACTGACCGACTTATCTTAGTTTCGGGTGCCTATCTCTTGGGCAGTCAGAATCACCCTGTAGGCCTCTGAATTTTTGCAAATCTATATCACAGCTCTGTAACTCTCCTATGTGCCTATAAACTGTAGAAGATTGTTGGTGGTACAAATTTCCGTTTGACTTGTATGACTTATTTTAGTTTCAGGTGCCTTTCCCTTGGGCGGCCAGAATCACCCTGTAGGCCTCTGAATTTTTGCAAATCTATATCACAGCTATGTAGCTCTCCCAAGTACCTATAGACTTTAGAAGTTTGTTGGTGGTACAACTTTCCGTTTGGCTTGTACGACTTCTCTTAGTTTCAGGTGCCTTTCTCTTGGGCGGTCAGAATCACCCCGTAGGCCTCTGAATTTTTACAAATCTATATCACAGCTATGTAGCTCTCCCAAGTGCCTATAAACTGTAGAAGTTTGTTGGTGGTACAAATTTCCGTTTGGCTTGTATGACTTATTTTGGTTTCAGGTGCATTTCTCCTGGGTGGCCAGAATCACCCTGTAGGCCCCTGAATTTTTGCAAATCTATATCACAGCTATGTAACTCTCCTATGTGCCTATAAACTGTAGCAGTTTGTTGGTGGTACAAATTTCCGTTTCGCTTGTACGACTTATTTTAGTTTCAGGTGCCTTTCTCTTGGGCGGCCAGAATCACCCTGTAGGCCTCTGAATTTTTGCAAATCTATACCACGGCTATGTAGCCCTCCTAAGCGCCTATAAACTGTAGAAGTTTGTTGGTGGTACAAATTTCCGTTTGGTTTGTACGATTTATCTTAGTTTCAGGTGCCTATCTCTTGGGCGGCCAGAATCACCCTGTAGTCCTCTGAATTTTTGCAAATCTATACGATAGCTGTGTAGCTCTCCTAGGTGCCCATAGATAGTAGAAGTTTGTTGGTGGTACAAATTTCCGTTTGGTTTGTACGATTTATCCTAGTTTCAGGTGCCTATCTCTTGGGCGGCCAGAATCACCCTGTAGGCCTCTGAATTTTTGCAAATCTATACCACCGCTATGTAACTCTCCTAAGCGCCTATAAACTGTAGAAGTTTGTTGGTGGTACAAATTTCCGTTTGGCTTGCACGACTTATTTTAGTTTCAGGTGCCTTTCTCTTGGGCGGCCAGAGTCACCCTGTAGGCCTCTGAATTTTTGCAAATCTATACCACCGCTATGTAACTCTCCTAAGCGCCTATAAACTGTAGAAGTTTGTTGGTGGTACAAATTTCCGTTTGGTTTGTACGATTTATCTTAGTTTCAGGTGCCTATCTCTTGGGCGGCCAGAATCACCCTGTAGTCCTCTGAATTTTTGCAAATCTATACGATAGCTGTGTAGCTCTCCTAGGTGCCCATAGATAGTAGAAGTTTGTTGGTGGTACAAATTTCCGTTTGGTTTGTACGATTTATCCTAGTTTCAGGTGCCTATCTCTTGGGCGGCCAGAATCACCCTGTAGGCCTCTGAATTTTTGCAAATCTATACCACCGCTATGTAACTCTCCTAAGTGCCTATAAACTGTAGAAGCTTGTTGGTGGTACAAATTTCCGTTTCGCTTGTACGACTTATCTTAGTTTCAGGTGCCTATCTCTTGGGCGGCCAGGATCACCCTGTAGACCTCTGAATTTTTGCAAATCTATATCAGAGCTATATAGCCCTCCTAGATGCGCATAAATTGTAAAAGTTTGTTGGTGGTACAAATTTCTGTTTGGCCTGTACGACTTATTTTAGTTTCAGGTGCCTTTCTCTTGGGCGGCCAGAATTACCCTGTAGGCCCCTGAATTTTTGCAAATCTATATCACAGCTATGTAACTCTCCTATGTGCCTATAAACTGTAGCAGTTCGTTGGTGGTACAAATTTCCGTTTCGCTTGTACGACTTATTTTAGTTTCAGGTGCCTTTCTCTTGGGCGGCCAGAATCACCCTGTAGGCCCCTGAATTTTTGCAAATCTATATCACAGCTATGTAACTCTCCTATGTGCCTATAAACTGTAGCAGTTTGTTGGTGGTACAAATTTCCGTTTGGTTTGTACGATTTATCTTAGTTTCAGGTGCCTATCTATTGGGCGGCCAGAATCACCCTGTAGTCCTCTGAATTTTTGCAAATCTATACGATAGCTGTGTAGCTCCCCTAAGTGCCTATAAACTGTAAAAGCTTGTTGGTGGTACAAATTTCCGTTTCGCTTGTACGACTTATCTTAGTTTCAGGTGCCTATCTCTTGGGCGGCCAGGATCACCCTGTAGTCCTCTGAATTTTTGCAAATCTATACCACAGCTATGCAACTCTCCTAAGTGCCTATAAACTGTAGAAGCTTGTTGGTGGTACAAATTTCCGTTTCGCTTGTACGACTTATCTTAGTTTCAGGTGCCTATCTCTTGGGCGGCCAGAATCACCCTGTAGACCTCCGAATTTTTGCAAATCTATATCAAAGCTGTATAGCCCTCCTAGATGCGCATAAACTGTAAAAGTTTGTTGGTGGTACAAATTTCCGTTTGGCTTGTACGACTTATTTTAGTTTCAGGTGCCTTTCTCTTGGGCGGCCAGAATCACCCTGTAGGCCTCTGAATTTTTGCAAATCCATATCACGGCTACGTAACCCTCCTAAGTGCCTATAAACTGTAGAAGTTTGTTGGTGGTACAAATTTCCTTTTGGTTTGTACGATTTATCTTAGTTTCAGGTGCCTATCTCTTGGGCGGCCAGAATCACCCTGTAGGCCTCTGAATTTTTGCAAATCTATACCACCGCTATGTAACTCTCCTAAGCGCCTATAAACTGTAGAAGTTTGTTGGTGGTACAAATTTCCGTTTGGCTTGCACGACTTATTTTAGTTTCAGGTGCCTTTCTCTTGGGCGGCCAGAGTCACCCTGTAGGCCTCTGAATTTTTGCAAATCTATACCACCGCTATGTAACTCTCCTAAGCGCCTATAAACTGTAGAAGTTTGTTGGTGGTACAAATTTCCGTTTGGCTTGCACGACTTATTTTAGTTTCAGGTGCCTTTCTCTTGGGCGGCCAGAGTCACCCTGTAGGCCTCTGAATTTTTGCAAATCTATACCACCGCTATGTAACTCTCCTAAGCGCCTATAAACTGTAGAAGTTTGTTGGTGGTACAAATTTCCGTTTGGTTTGTACGATTTATCTTAGTTTCAGGTGCCTATCTCTTGGGCGGCCAGAATCACCCTGTAGTCCTCTGAATTTTTGCAAATCTATACGATAGCTGTGTAGCTCTCCTAGGTGCCCATAGATAGTAGAAGTTTGTTGGTGGTACAAATTTCCGTTTGGTTTGTACGATTTATCCTAGTTTCAGGTGCCTATCTCTTGGGCGGCCAGAATCACCCTGTAGGCCTCTGAATTTTTGCAAATCTATACCACCGCTATGTAACTCTCCTAAGCGCCTATAAACTGTAGAAGTTTGTTGGTGGTACAAATTTCCGTTTGGCTTGCACGACTTATTTTAGTTTCAGGTGCCTTTCTCTTGGGCGGCCAGAGTCACCCTGTAGGCCTCTGAATTTTTGCAAATCTATATCAGAGCTATATAGCCCTCCTAGATGCGCATAAATTGTAAAAGTTTGTTGGTGGTACAAATTTCTGTTTGGCCTGTACGACTTATTTTAGTTTCAGGTGCCTTTCTCTTGGGCGGCCAGAATTACCCTGTAGGCCCCTGAATTTTTGCAAATCTATATCACAGCTATGTAACTCTCCTATGTGCCTATAAACTGTAGCAGTTTGTTGGTGGTACAAATTTCCGTTTCGCTTGTACGACTTATTTTAGTTTCAGGTGCCTTTCTCTTGGGCGGCCAGAATTACCCTGTAGGCCCCTGAATTTTTGCAAATCTATATCACAGCTATGTAACTCTCCTATGTGCCTATAAACTGTAGCAGTTTGTTGGTGGTACAAATTTCCGTTTCGCTTGTACGACTTATTTTAGTTTCAGGTGCCTTTCTCTTGGGCGGCCAGAATCACCCTGTAGGCCCCCGAATTTTTGCAAATCTATATCACAGCTATGTAACTCTCCTATGTGCCTATAAACTGTAGCAGTTTGTTGGTGGTACAAATTTCCGTTTGGTTTGTACGATTTATCTTAGTTTCAGGTGCCTATCTATTGGGCGGCCAGAATCACCCTGTAGTCCTCTGAATTTTTGCAAATCTATACGATAGCTGTGTAGCTCTCCTAAGTGCCTATAAACTGTAAAAGCTTGTTGGTGGTACAAATTTCCGTTTCGCTTGTACGACTTATCTTAGTTTCAGGTGCCTATCTCTTGGGCGGCCAGGATCACCCTGTAGTCCTCTGAATTTTTGCAAATCTATACCACAGCTATGCAACTCTCCTAGGTGCCTATAAACTGTAGAAGCTTGTTGGTGGTACAAATTTCCGTTTCGCTTGTACGACTTATCTTAGTTTCAGGTGCCTATCTCTTGGTCGGCCAGAATCACCCTGTAGACCTCCGAATTTTTGCAAATCTATATCAAATCTGTATAGCCCTCCTAGATGCGCATAAACTGTAAAAGTTTGTTGGTGGTACAAATTTCCGTTTGGCTTGTACGACTTATTTTAGTTTCAGGTGCCCTTCTCTTGGGCGGCCAGAATCACCCTGTAGGCCTCTGAATTTTTGCAAATCTATATCACCGCTATATAACTCTTCTAATTGCCTCTAAACTGTAGAAGTTTGTTGGTTGTACAGATTTCCGTTTCGCTTGTACGACTTATTTTAGTTTCAGGTGTCTATCTCTTGGGCGGCCAGAATCACCCTGTAGGCCTCTGAATTTTTGCAAATCTAGATCACGGCTATGTAACTCTTCTAATTGCCTCTAAACTGTAGAAGTTTGTTGGTGGTACAAATTTCCGTTTCGCTTGTACGACTTATTTTAGTTTCAGGTGCCTTTCTCTTGGGCGGCCAGAATCACCCTGTAGGCCCCTGAATTTTTGCAAATCTATATCACAGCTATGTAACTCTCCTATGTGCCTATAAACTGTAGCAGTTTGTTGGTGGTACAAATTTCCGTTTGGTTTGTACGATTTATCTTAGTTTCAGGTGCCTATCTATTGGGCGGCCAGAATCACCCTGTAGTCCTCTGAATTTTTGCAAATCTATACGATAGCTGTGTAGCTCTCCTAAGTGCCTATAAACTGTAAAAGCTTGTTGGTGGTACAAATTTCCGTTTCGCTTGTACGACTTATCTTAGTTTCAGGTGCCTATCTCTTGGGCGGCCAGGATCACCCTGTAGTCCTCTGAATTTTTGCAAATCTATACCACAGCTATGCAACTCTCCTAAGTGCCTATAAACTGTAGAAGCTTGTTGGTGGTACAAATTTCCGTTTGGTTTGTACGATTTATCTTAGTTTCAGGTGCCTATCTATTGGGCGGCCAGAATCACCCTGTAGTCCTCTGAATTTTTGCAAATCTATACGATAGCTGTGTAGCTCTCCTAAGTGCCTATAATCTGTAAAAGCTTGTTGGTGGTACAAATTTCCGTTTCGCTTGTACGACTTATCTTAGTTTCAGGTGCCTATCTCTTGGGCGGCCAGAATCACCCTGTAGACCTCCGAATTTTTGCAAATCTATATCAAAGCTGTATAGCCCTCCTAGATGCGCATAAACTGTAAAAGTTTGTTGGTGGTACAAATTTCCGTTTGGCTTGTACGACTTATTTTAGTTTCAGGTGCCTTTCTCTTGGGCGGCCAGAATCACCCTGTAGGCCTCTGAATTTTTGCAAATCCATATCACGGCTACGTAACCCTCCTAAGTGCCTATAAACTGTAGAAGTTTGTTGGTGGTACAAATTTCCTTTTGGTTTGTACGATTTATCTTAGTTTCAGGTGCCTATCTCTTGGGCGGCCAGAATCACCCTGTAGTCCTCTGAATTTTTGCAAATCTATACGATAGCTGTGTAGCTCTCCTAGGTGCCCATAGATAGTAGAAGTTTGTTGGTGGTACAAATTTCCGTTTGGTTTGTACGATTTATCCTAGTTTCAGGTGCCTATCTCTTGGGCGGCCAGAATCACCCTGTAGGCCTCTGAATTTTTGCAAATCTATACCACCGCTATGTAACTTCCCTAAGCGCCTATAAACTGTAGAAGTTTGTTGGTGGTACAAATTTCCGTTTGGCTTGCACGACTTATTTTAGTTTCAGGTGCCTTTCTCTTGGGCGGCCAGAGTCACCCTGTAGGCCTCTGAATTTTTGCAAATCTATACCACCGCTATGTAACTCTCCTAAGCGCCTATAAACTGTAGAAGTTTGTTGGTGGTACAAATTTCCGTTTGGTTTGTACGATTTATCTTAGTTTCAGGTGCCTATCTCTTGGGCGGCCAGAATCACCCTGTAGTCCTCTGAATTTTTGCAAATCTATACGATAGCTGTGTAGCTCTCCTAGGTGCCCATAGATAGTAGAAGTTTGTTGGTGGTACAAATTTCCGTTTGGTTTGTACGATTTATCCTAGTTTCAGGTGCCTATCTCTTGGGCGGCCAGAATCACCCTGTAGGCCTCTGAATTTTTGCAAATCTATACCACCGCTATGTAACTCTCCTAAGCGCCTATAAACTGTAGAAGTTTGTTGGTGGTACAAATTTCCGTTTGGCTTGCACGACTTATTTTAGTTTCAGGTGCCTTTCTCCTGGGCGGCCAGAGTCACCCTGTAGGCCTCTGAATTTTTGCAAATCTATATCAGAGCTATATAGCCCTCCTAGATGCGCATAAATTGTAAAAGTTTGTTGGTGGTACAAATTTCTGTTTGGCCTGTACGACTTATTTTAGTTTCAGGTGCCTTTCTCTGGGCGGCCAGAATTACCCTGTAGGCCCCTGAATTTTTGCAAATCTATATCACAGCTATGTAACTCTCCTATGTGCCTATAAACTGTAGCAGTTTGTTGGTGGTACAAATTTCCGTTTCGCTTGTACGACTTATTTTAGTTTCAGGTGCCTTTCTCTTCGGCGGCCAGAATCACCCTGTAGGCCCCTGAATTTTTGCAAATCTATATCACAGCTATGTAACTCTCCTATGTGCCTATAAACTGTAGCAGTTTGTTGGTGGTACAAGTTTCCGTTTGGTTTGTACGATTTATCTTAGTTTCAGGTGCCTATCTATTGGGCGGCCAGAATCACCCTGTAGTCCTCTGAATTTTTGCAAATCTATACGATAGCTGTGTAGCTCTCCTAAGTGCCTATAAACTGTAAAAGCTTGTTGGTGGTACAAATTTCCGTTTCGCTTGTACGACTTATCTTAGTTTCAGGTGCCTATCTCTTGGGCGGCCAGGATCACCGTGTAGTCCTCTGAATTTTTGCAAATCTATACCACAGCTATGCAACTCTCCTAGGTGCCTATAAACTGTAGAAGCTTGTTGGTGGTACAAATTTCCGTTTCGCTTGTACGACTTATCTTAGTTTCAGGTGCCTATCTCTTGGTCGGCCAGAATCACCCTGTACACCTCCGAATTTTTGCAAATCTATATCAAAGCTGTATAGCCCTCCTAGATGCGCATAAACTGTAAAAGTTTGTTGGTGGTACAAATTTCCGTTTGGCTTGCACGACTTATTTTAGTTTCAGGTGCCTTTCTCTTGGGCGGCCAGAGTCACCCTGTAGGCCTCTGAATTTTTGCAAATCTATATCAGAGCTATATAGCCCTCCTAGATGCGCATAAATTGTAAAAGTTTGTTGGTGGTACAAATTTCTGTTTGGCCTGTACGACTTATTTTAGTTTCAGGTGCCTTTCTCTTGGGCGGCCAGAATTACCCTGTAGGCCCCTGAATTTTTGCAAATCTATATCACAGCTATGTAACTCTCCTATGTGCCTATAAACTGTAGCAGTTTGTTGGTGGTACAAATTTCCGTTTCGCTTGTACGACTTATTTTAGTTTCAGGTGCCTTTCTCTTGGGCGGCCAGAATTACCCTGTAGGCCCCTGAATTTTTGCAAATCTATATCACAGCTATGTAACTCTCCTATGTGCCTATAAACTGTAGCAGTTTGTTGGTGGTACAAATTTCCGTTTCGCTTGTACGACTTATTTTAGTTTCAGGTGCCTTTCTCTTGGGCGGCCAGAATCACCCTGTAGGCCCCCGAATTTTTGCAAATCTATATCACAGCTATGTAACTCTCCTATGTGCCTATAAACTGTAGCAGTTTGTTGGTGGTACAAATTTCCGTTTGGTTTGTACGATTTATCTTAGTTTCAGGTGCCTATCTATTGGGCGGCCAGAATCACCCTGTAGTCCTCTGAATTTTTGCAAATCTATACGATAGCTGTGTAGCTCTCCTAAGTGCCTATAAACTGTAAAAGCTTGTTGGTGGTACAAATTTCCGTTTCGCTTGTACGACTTATCTTAGTTTCAGGTGCCTATCTCTTGGGCGGCCAGGATCACCCTGTAGTCCTCTGAATTTTTGCAAATCTATACCACAGCTATGCAACTCTCCTAGGTGCCTATAAACTGTAGAAGCTTGTTGGTGGTACAAATTTCCGTTTCGCTTGTACGACTTATCTTAGTTTCAGGTGCCTATCTCTTGGTCGGCCAGAATCACCCTGTAGACCTCCGAATTTTTGCAAATCTATATCAAATCTGTATAGCCCTCCTAGATGCGCATAAACTGTAAAAGTTTGTTGGTGGTACAAATTTCCGTTTGGCTTGTACGACTTATTTTAGTTTCAGGTGCCCTTCTCTTGGGCGGCCAGAATCACCCTGTAGGCCTCTGAATTTTTGCAAATCTATATCACCGCTATATAACTCTTCTAATTGCCTCTAAACTGTAGAAGTTTGTTGGTTGTACAGATTTCCGTTTCGCTTGTACGACTTATTTTAGTTTCAGGTGTCTATCTCTTGGGCGGCCAGAATCACCCTGTAGGCCTCTGAATTTTTGCAAATCTAGATCACGGCTATGTAACTCTTCTAATTGCCTCTAAACTGTAGAAGTTTGTTGGTGGTACAAATTTCCGTTTCGCTTGTACGACTTATTTTAGTTTCAGGTGCCTTTCTCTTGGGCGGCCAGAATCACCCTGTAGGCCCCTGAATTTTTGCAAATCTATATCACAGCTATGTAACTCTCCTATGTGCCTATAAACTGTAGCAGTTTGTTGGTGGTACAAATTTCCGTTTGGTTTGTACGATTTATCTTAGTTTCAGGTGCCTATCTATTGGGCGGCCAGAATCACCCTGTAGTCCTCTGAATTTTTGCAAATCTATACGATAGCTGTGTAGCTCTCCTAAGTGCCTATAAACTGTAAAAGCTTGTTGGTGGTACAAATTTCCGTTTCGCTTGTACGACTTATCTTAGTTTCAGGTGCCTATCTCTTGGGCGGCCAGGATCACCCTGTAGTCCTCTGAATTTTTGCAAATCTATACCACAGCTATGCAACTCTCCTAAGTGCCTATAAACTGTAGAAGCTTGTTGGTGGTACAAATTTCCGTTTGGTTTGTACGATTTATCTTAGTTTCAGGTGCCTATCTATTGGGCGGCCAGAATCACCCTGTAGTCCTCTGAATTTTTGCAAATCTATACGATAGCTGTGTAGCTCTCCTAAGTGCCTATAAACTGTAAAAGCTTGTTGGTGGTACAAATTTCCGTTTCGCTTGTACGACTTATCTTAGTTTCAGGTGCCTATCTCTTGGGCGGCCAGAATCACCCTGTAGACCTCCGAATTTTTGCAAATCTATATCAAAGCTGTATAGCCCTCCTAGATGCGCATAAACTGTAAAAGTTTGTTGGTGGTACAAATTTCCGTTTGGCTTGTACGACTTATTTTAGTTTCAGGTGCCTTTCTCTTGGGCGGCCAGAATCACCCTGTAGGCCTCTGAATTTTTGCAAATCCATATCACGGCTACGTAACCCTCCTAAGTGCCTATAAACTGTAGAAGTTTGTTGGTGGTACAAATTTCCTTTTGGTTTGTACGATTTATCTTAGTTTCAGGTGCCTATCTCTTGGGCGGCCAGAATCACCCTGTAGTCCTCTGAATTTTTGCAAATCTATACGATAGCTGTGTAGCTCTCCTAGGTGCCCATAGATAGTAGAAGTTTGTTGGTGGTACAAATTTCCGTTTGGTTTGTACGATTTATCCTAGTTTCAGGTGCCTATCTCTTGGGCGGCCAGAATCACCCTGTAGGCCTCTGAATTTTTGCAAATCTATACCACCGCTATGTAACTTCCCTAAGCGCCTATAAACTGTAGAAGTTTGTTGGTGGTACAAATTTCCGTTTGGCTTGCACGACTTATTTTAGTTTCAGGTGCCTTTCTCTTGGGCGGCCAGAGTCACCCTGTAGGCCTCTGAATTTTTGCAAATCTATACCACCGCTATGTAACTCTCCTAAGCGCCTATAAACTGTAGAAGTTTGTTGGTGGTACAAATTTCCGTTTGGTTTGTACGATTTATCTTAGTTTCAGGTGCCTATCTCTTGGGCGGCCAGAATCACCCTGTAGTCCTCTGAATTTTTGCAAATCTATACGATAGCTGTGTAGCTCTCCTAGGTGCCCATAGATAGTAGAAGTTTGTTGGTGGTACAAATTTCCGTTTGGTTTGTACGATTTATCCTAGTTTCAGGTGCCTATCTCTTGGGCGGCCAGAATCACCCTGTAGGCCTCTGAATTTTTGCAAATCTATACCACCGCTATGTAACTCTCCTAAGCGCCTATAAACTGTAGAAGTTTGTTGGTGGTACAAATTTCCGTTTGGCTTGCACGACTTATTTTAGTTTCAGGTGCCTTTCTCCTGGGCGGCCAGAGTCACCCTGTAGGCCTCTGAATTTTTGCAAATCTATATCAGAGCTATATAGCCCTCCTAGATGCGCATAAATTGTAAAAGTTTGTTGGTGGTACAAATTTCTGTTTGGCCTGTACGACTTATTTTAGTTTCAGGTGCCTTTCTCTGGGCGGCCAGAATTACCCTGTAGGCCCCTGAATTTTTGCAAATCTATATCACAGCTATGTAACTCTCCTATGTGCCTATAAACTGTAGCAGTTTGTTGGTGGTACAAATTTCCGTTTCGCTTGTACGACTTATTTTAGTTTCAGGTGCCTTTCTCTTCGGCGGCCAGAATCACCCTGTAGGCCCCTGAATTTTTGCAAATCTATATCACAGCTATGTAACTCTCCTATGTGCCTATAAACTGTAGCAGTTTGTTGGTGGTACAAATTTCCGTTTGGTTTGTACGATTTATCTTAGTTTCAGGTGCCTATCTATTGGGCGGCCAGAATCACCCTGTAGTCCTCTGAATTTTTGCAAATCTATACGATAGCTGTGTAGCTCTCCTAAGTGCCTATAAACTGTAAAAGCTTGTTGGTGGTACAAATTTCCGTTTCGCTTGTACGACTTATCTTAGTTTCAGGTGCCTATCTCTTGGGCGGCCAGGATCACCGTGTAGTCCTCTGAATTTTTGCAAATCTATACCACAGCTATGCAACTCTCCTAAGTGCCTATAAACTGTAGGAGCTTGTTGGTGGTACAAATTTCCGTTTCGCTTGTACGACTTATCTTAGTTTCAGGTGCCTATCTCTTGGGCGGCCAGAATCACCCTGTAGACCTCCGAATTTTTGCAAATCTATATCAAAGCTGTATAGCCCTCCTAGATGCGCATAAACTGTAAAAGTTTGTTGGTGGTACAAATTTCCGTTTGGCTTGTACGACTTATTTTAGTTTCAGGTGCCTTTCTCTTGGGCGGCCAGAATCACCCTGTAGGCCTCTGAATTTTTGCAAATCCATATCACGGCTACGTAACCCTCCTAAGTGCCTATAAACTGTAGAAGTTTGTTGGTGGTACAAATTTCCTTTTGGTTTGTACGATTTATCTTAGTTTCAGGTGCCTATCTCTTGGGCGGCCAGAATCACCCTGTAGGCCTCTGAATTTTTGCAAATCTATATCACCGCTATATAACTCTTCTAATTGCCTCTAAACTGCAGAAGTTTGTTGGTTGTACAGATTTCCGTTTCGCTTGTACGACTTATTTTAGTTTCAGGTGTCTATCTCTTGGGCGGCCAGAATCACCCTGTAGGCCTCTGAATTTTTGCAAATCTAGATCACGGCTATGTAACTCTTCTAATTGCCTCTAAACTGTAGAAGTTTGTTGGTGGTACAAATTTCCGTTTCGCTTGTACGACTTATTTTAGTTTCAGGTGCCTTTCTCTTGGGCGGCCAGAATCACCCTGTAGGCCCCTGAATTTTTGCAAATCTATATCACAGCTATGTAACTCTCCTATGTGCCTATAAACTGTAGCAGTTTGTTGGTGGTACAAATTTCCGTTTGGTTTGTACGATTTATCTTAGTTTCAGGTGCCTATCTATTGGGCGGCCAGAATCACCCTGTAGTCCTCTGAATTTTTGCAAATCTATACGATAGCTGTGTAGCTCTCCTAAGTGCCTATAAACTGTAAAAGCTTGTTGGTGGTACAAATTTCCGTTTCGCTTGTACGACTTATCTTAGTTTCAGGTGCCTATCTCTTCGGCGGCCAGGATCACCCTGTAGTCCTCTGAATTTTTGCAAATCTATATCACAGCTATGTAACTCTCCTATGTGCCTATAAACTGTAGTAGTTTGTTGGTGGTACAAATTTCCGTTTCGCTTGTACGACTTATTTTAGTTTCAGGTGCCTTTCTCTTGGGCGGCCAGAATTACCCTGTAGGCCCCTGAATTTTTGCAAATCTATATCACAGCTATGTAACTCTCCTATGTGCCTATAAACTGTAGCAGTTTGTTGGTGGTACAAATTTCCGTTTGGTTTGTACGATTTATCTTAGTTTCAGGTGCCTATCTATTGGGCGGCCAGAATCACCCTGTAGTCCTCTGAATTTTTGCAAATCTATACGATAGCTGTGTAGCTCTCCTAAGTGCCTATAAACTGTAAAAGCTTGTTGGTGGTACAAATTTCCGTTTCGCTTGTACGACTTATCTTAGTTTCAGGTGCCTATCTCTTGGGCGGCCAGGATCACCCTGTAGTCCTCTGAATTTTTGCAAATCTATACCACAGCTATGCAACTCTCCTAGGTGCCTATAAACTGTAGAAGCTTGTTGGTGGTACAAATTTCCGTTTCGCTTGTACGACTTATCTTAGTTTCAGGTGCCTATCTCTTGGTCGGCCAGAATCACCCTGTACACCTCCGAATTTTTGCAAATCTATATCAAAGCTGTATAGCCCTCCTAGATGCGCATAAACTGTAAAAGTTTGTTGGTGGTACAAATTTCCGTTTGGCTTGTACGACTTATTTTAGTTTCAGGTGCCCTTCTCTTGGGCGGCCAGAATCACCCTGTAGGCCTCTGAATTTTTGCAAATCCATATCACGGCTACGTAACCCTCCTAAGTGCCTATAAACTGTAGAAGTTTGTTGGTGGTACAAATTTCCTTTTGGTTTGTACGATTTATCTTAGTTTCAGGTGCCTATCTCTTGGGCGGCCAGAATCACCCTGTAGGCCTCTGAATTTTTGCAAATCTATATCACCGCTATATAACTCTTCTAATTGCCTCTAAACTGTAGAAGTTTGTTGGTTGTACAGATTTCCGTTTCGCTTGTACGACTTATTTTAGTTTCAGGTGTCTATCTCTTGGGCGGCCAGAATCACCCTGTAGGCCTCTGAATTTTTGCAAATCTAGATCACGGCTATGTAACTCTTCTAATTGCCTCTAAACTGTAGAAGTTTGTTGGTGGTACAAATTTCCGTTTCGCTTGTACGACTTATTTTAGTTTCAGGTGCCTTTCTCTTGGGCGGCCAGAATCACCCTGTAGGCCCCTGAATTTTTGCAAATCTATATCACAGCTATGTAACTCTCCTATGTGCCTATAAACTGTAGCAGTTTGTTGGTGGTACAAATTTCCGTTTGGTTTGTACGATTTATCTTAGTTTCAGGTGCCTATCTATTGGGCGGCCAGAATCACCCTGTAGTCCTCTGAATTTTTGCAAATCTATACGATAGCTGTGTAGCTCTCCTAAGTGCCTATAAACTGTAAAAGCTTGTTGGTGGTACAAATTTCCGTTTCGCTTGTACGACTTATCTTAGTTTCAGGTGCCTATCTCTTGGGCGGCCAGGATCACCCTGTAGTCCTCTGAATTTTTGCAAATCTATACCACAGCTATGCAACTCTCCTAAGTGCCTATAAACTGTAGAAGCTTGTTGGTGGTACAAATTTCCGTTTCGCTTGTACGACTTATCTTAGTTTCAGGTGCCTATCTCTTGGGCGGCCAGAATCACCCTGTAGACCTCCGAATTTTTGCAAATCTATATCAAAGCTGTATAGCCCTCCTAGATGCGCATAAACTGTAAAAGTTTGTTGGTGGTACAAATTTCCGTTTGGCTTGTACGACTTATTTTAGTTTCAGGTGCCTTTCTCTTGGGCGGCCAGAATCACCCTGTAGGCCTCTGAATTTTTGCAAATCCATATCACGGCTACGTAACCCTCCTAAGTGCCTATAAACTGTAGAAGTTTGTTGGTGGTACAAATTTCCTTTTGGTTTGTACGATTTATCTTAGTTTCAGGTGCCTATCTCTTGGGCGGCCAGAATCACCCTGTAGTCCTCTGAATTTTTGCAAATCTATACGATAGCTGTGTAGCTCTCCTAGGTGCCCATAGATAGTAGAAGTTTGTTGGTGGTACAAGTTTCCGTTTGGTTTGTACGATTTATCCTAGTTTCAGGTGCCTATCTCTTGGGCGGCCAGAATCACCCTGTAGGCCTCTGAATTTTTGCAAATCTATACCACCGCTATGTAACTTCCCTAAGCGCCTATAAACTGTAGAAGTTTGTTGGTGGTACAAATTTCCGTTTGGCTTGCACGACTTATTTTAGTTTCAGGTGCCTTTCTCTTGGGCGGCCAGAGTCACCCTGTAGGCCTCTGAATTTTTGCAAATCTATACCACCGCTATGTAACTCTCCTAAGCGCCTATAAACTGTAGAAGTTTGTTGGTGGTACAAATTTCCGTTTGGTTTGTACGATTTATCTTAGTTTCAGGTGCCTATCTCTTGGGCGGCCAGAATCACCCTGTAGTCCTCTGAATTTTTGCAAATCTATACGATAGCTGTGTAGCTCTCCTAGGTGCCCATAGATAGTAGAAGTTTGTTGGTGGTACAAATTTCCGTTTGGTTTGTACGATTTATCCTAGTTTCAGGTGCCTATCTCTTGGGCGGCCAGAATCACCCTGTAGGCCTCTGAATTTTTGCAAATCTATACCACCGCTATGTAACTCTCCTAAGCGCCTATAAACTGTAGAAGTTTGTTGGTGGTACAAATTTCCGTTTGGCTTGCACGACTTATTTTAGTTTCAGGTGCCTTTCTCCTGGGCGGCCAGAGTCACCCTGTAGGCCTCTGAATTTTTGCAAATCTATATCAGAGCTATATAGCCCTCCTAGATGCGCATAAATTGTAAAAGTTTGTTGGTGGTACAAATTTCTGTTTGGCCTGTACGACTTATTTTAGTTTCAGGTGCCTTTCTCTGGGCGGCCAGAATTACCCTGTAGGCCCCTGAATTTTTGCAAATCTATATCACAGCTATGTAACTCTCCTATGTGCCTATAAACTGTAGCAGTTTGTTGGTGGTACAAATTTCCGTTTCGCTTGTACGACTTATTTTAGTTTCAGGTGCCTTTCTCTTCGGCGGCCAGAATCACCCTGTAGGCCCCTGAATTTTTGCAAATCTATATCACAGCTATGTAACTCTCCTATGTGCCTATAAACTGTAGCAGTTTGTTGGTGGTACAAATTTCCGTTTGGTTTGTACGATTTATCTTAGTTTCAGGTGCCTATCTATTGGGCGGCCAGAATCACCCTGTAGTCCTCTGAATTTTTGCAAATCTATACGATAGCTGTGTAGCTCTCCTAAGTGCCTATAAACTGTAAAAGCTTGTTGGTGGTACAAATTTCCGTTTCGCTTGTACGACTTATCTTAGTTTCAGGTGCCTATCTCTTGGGCGGCCAGGATCACCGTGTAGTCCTCTGAATTTTTGCAAATCTATACCACAGCTATGCAACTCTCCTAAGTGCCTATAAACTGTAGGAGCTTGTTGGTGGTACAAATTTCCGTTTCGCTTGTACGACTTATCTTAGTTTCAGGTGCCTATCTCTTGGGCGGCCAGAATCACCCTGTAGACCTCCGAATTTTTGCAAATCTATATCAAAGCTGTATAGCCCTCCTAGATGCGCATAAACTGTAAAAGTTTGTTGGTGGTACAAATTTCCGTTTGGCTTGTACGACTTATTTTAGTTTCAGGTGCCTTTCTCTTGGGCGGCCAGAATCACCCTGTAGGCCTCTGAATTTTTGCAAATCCATATCACGGCTACGTAACCCTCCTAAGTGGCTATAAACTGTAGAAGTTTGTTGGTGGTACAAATTTCCTTTTGGTTTGTACGATTTATCTTAGTTTCAGGTGCCTATCTCTTGGGCGGCCAGAATCACCCTGTAGGCCTCTGAATTTTTGCAAATCTATATCACCGCTATATAACTCTTCTAATTGCCTCTAAACTGTAGAAGTTTGTTGGTTGTACAGATTTCCGTTTCGCTTGTACGACTTATTTTAGTTTCAGGTGTCTATCTCTTGGGCGGCCAGAACCACCCTGTAGGCCTCTGAATTTTTGCAAATCTAGATCACGGCTATGTAACTCTTCTAATTGCCTCTAAACTGTAGAAGTTTGTTGGTGGTACAAATTTCCGTTTCGCTTGTACGACTTATTTTAGTTTCAGGTGCCTTTCTCTTGGGCGGCCAGAATCACCCTGTAGGCCCCTGAATTTTTGCAAATCTATATCACAGCTATGTAACTCTCCTATGTGCCTATAAACTGTAGCAGTTTGTTGGTGGTACAAATTTCCGTTTGGTTTGTACGATTTATCTTAGTTTCAGGTGCCTATCTATTGGGCGGCCAGAATCACCCTGTAGTCCTCTGAATTTTTGCAAATCTATACGATAGCTGTGTAGCTCTCCTAAGTGCCTATAAACTGTAAAAGCTTGTTGGTGGTACAAATTTCCGTTTCGCTTGTACGACTTATCTTAGTTTCAGGTGCCTATCTCTTGGGCGGCCAGGATCACCCTGTAGTCCTCTGAATTTTTGCAAATCTATACCACAGCTATGCAACTCTCCTAAGTGCCTATAAACTGTAGAAGCTTGTTGGTGGTACAAATTTCCGTTTCGCTTGTACGACTTATCTTAGTTTCAGGTGCCTATCTCTTGGGCGGCCAGAATCACCCTGTAGACCTCCGAATTTTTGCAAGTCTATATCAAAGCTGTATAGCCCTCCTAGATGCGCATAAACTGTAAAAGTTTGTTGGTGGTACAAATTTCCGTTTGGCTTGTACGACTTATTTTAGTTTCAGGTGCCTTTCTCTTGGGCGGCCAGAATCACCCTGTAGGCCTCTGAATTTTTGCAAATCCATATCACGGCTACGTAACCCTCCTAAGTGCCTATAAACTGTAGAAGTTTGTTGGTGGTACAAATTTCCTTTTGGTTTGTACGATTTATCTTAGTTTCAGGTGCCTATCTCTTGGGCGGCCAGAATCACCCTGTAGGCCTCTGAATTTTTGCAAATCTATATCACCGCTATATAACTCTTCTAATTGCCTCTAAACTGTAGAAGTTTGTTGGTTGTACAGATTTCCGTTTCGCTTGTACGACTTATTTTAGTTTCAGGTGTCTATCTCTTGGGCGGCCAGAATCACCCTGTAGGCCTCTGAATTTTTGCAAATCTAGATCACGGCTATGTAACTCTTCTAATTGCCTCTAAACTGTAGAAGTTTGTTGGTGGTACAAATTTCCGTTTCGCTTGTACGACTTATTTTAGTTTCAGGTGCCTTTCTCTTGGGCGGCCAGAATCACCCTGTAGGCCCCTGAATTTTTGCAAATCTATATCACAGCTATGTAACTCTCCTATGTGCCTATAAACTGTAGCAGTTTGTTGGTGGTACAAATTTCCGTTTGGTTTGTACGATTTATCTTAGTTTCAGGTGCCTATCTATTGGGCGGCCAGAATCACCCTGTAGTCCTCTGAATTTTTGCAAATCTATACGATAGCTGTGTAGCTCTCCTAAGTGCCTATAAACTGTAAAAGCTTGTTGGTGGTACAAATTTCCGTTTCGCTTGTACGACTTATCTTAGTTTCAGGTGCCTATCTCTTCGGCGGCCAGGATCACCCTGTAGTCCTCTGAATTTTTGCAAATCTATACCACAGCTATGCAACTCTCCTAAGTGCCTATAAACTGTAGAAGCTTGTTGGTGGTACAAATTTCCGTTTCGCTTGTACGACTTATCTTAGTTTCAGGTGCCTATTTCTTGGGCGGCCAGAATCACCCTGTAGACCTCCGAATTTTTGCAAATCTATATCAAAGCTGTATAGCCCTCCTAGATGCGCATAAACTGTAAAAGTTTGTTGGTGGTACAAATTTCCGTTTGGCTTGTACGACTTATTTTAGTTTCAGGTGCCTTTCTCTTGGGCGGCCAGAATCACCCTGTAGGCCTCTGAATTTTTGCAAATCTATACAACGGCTATGTAGCCCTCCTAAGCGCCTATACACTGTAGAAGTTTGTTGGTGGTACAAATTTCCGTTTGGTTTGTACGATTTATCTTAGTTTCAGGTGCCTATCTCTTGGGCGGCCAGAATCACCCTGTAGTCCTCTGAATTTTTGCAAATCTATACGATAGCTGTGTAGCTCTCCTAGGTGCCCATAGATAGTAGAAGTTTGTTGGTGGTACAGATTTCCGTTTGGTTTGTACGATTTATCCTAGTTTCAGGTGCCTATCTCTTGGGCGGCCAGAATCACCCTGTAGGCCTCTGAATTTTTGCAAATCTATACCACCGCTATGTAACTCTCCTAAGCGCCTATAAACTGTAGAAGTTTGTTGGTGGTACAAATTTCCGTTTGGCTTGCACGACTTATTTTAGTTTCAGGTGCCTTTCTCTTGGGCGGCCAGAGTCACCCTGTAGGCCTCTGAATTTTTGCAAATCTATACCACCGCTATGTAACTCTCCTAAGCGCCTATAAACTGTAGAAGTTTGTTGGTGGTACAAATTTCCGTTTGGTTTGTACGATTTATCTTAGTTTCAGGTGCCTATCTCTTGGGCGGCCAGAATCACCCTCTAGTTCTCTGAATTTTTGCAAATCTATACGATAGCTGTGTAGCTCTCCTAGGTGCCCATAGATAGTAGAAGTTTGTTGGTGGTACAAATTTCCGTTTGGTTTGTACGATTTATCCTAGTGTCAGGTGCCTATCTCTTGGGCGGCCAGAATCACCCTGTAGGCCTCTGAATTTTTGCAAATCTATACCACCGCTACGTAACTCTCCTAAGCGCCTATAAACTGTAGAAGCTTGTTGGTGTTTTTGCAAGTCTATATCAAAGCTGTATAGCCCTCCTAGATGCGCATAAACTGTAAAAGTTTGTTGGTGGTACAAATTTCCGTTTGGCTTGTACGACTTATTTTAGTTTCAGGTGCCTTTCTCTTGGGCGGCCAGAATCACCCTGTAGGCCTCTGAATTTTTGCAAATCCATATCACGGCTACGTAACCCTCCTAAGTGCCTATAAACTGTAGAAGTTTGTTGGTGGTACAAATTTCCTTTTGGTTTGTACGATTTATCTTAGTTTCAGGTGCCTATCTCTTGGGCGGCCAGAATCACCCTGTAGGCCTCTGAATTTTTGCAAATCTATATCACCGCTATATAACTCTTCTAATTGCCTCTAAACTGTAGAAGTTTGTTGGTTGTACAGATTTCCGTTTCGCTTGTACGACTTATTTTAGTTTCAGGTGTCTATCTCTTGGGCGGCCAGAATCACCCTGTAGGCCTCTGAATTTTTGCAAATCTAGATCACGGCTATGTAACTCTTCTAATTGCCTCTAAACTGTAGAAGTTTGTTGGTGGTACAAATTTCCGTTTCGCTTGTACGACTTATTTTAGTTTCAGGTGCCTTTCTCTTGGGCGGCCAGAATCACCCTGTAGGCCCCTGAATTTTTGCAAATCTATATCACAGCTATGTAACTCTCCTATGTGCCTATAAACTGTAGCAGTTTGTTGGTGGTACAAATTTCCGTTTGGTTTGTACGATTTATCTTAGTTTCAGGTGCCTATCTATTGGGCGGCCAGAATCACCCTGTAGTCCTCTGAATTTTTGCAAATCTATACGATAGCTGTGTAGCTCTCCTAAGTGCCTATAAACTGTAAAAGCTTGTTGGTGGTACAAATTTCCGTTTCGCTTGTACGACTTATCTTAGTTTCAGGTGCCTATCTCTTCGGCGGCCAGGATCACCCTGTAGTCCTCTGAATTTTTGCAAATCTATACCACAGCTATGCAACTCTCCTAAGTGCCTATAAACTATAGAAGCTTGTTGGTGGTACAAATTTCCGTTTCGCTTGTACGACTTATCTTAGTTTCAGGTGCCTATCTCTTGGGCGGCCAGAATCACCCTGTAGACCTCCGAATTTTTGCAAATCTATATCAAAGCTGTATAGCCCTCCTAGATGCGCATAAACTGTAAAAGTTTGTTGGTGGTACAAATTTCCGTTTGGCTTGTACGACTTATTTTAGTTTCAGGTGCCTTTCTCTTGGGCGGCCAGAATCACCCTGTAGGCCTCTGAATTTTTGCAAATCTATACCACCGCTATGTAACTCTCCTAAGCGCCTATAAACTGTAGAAGTTTGTTGGTGGTACAAATTTCCGTTTGGCTTGCACGACTTATTTTAGTTTCAGGTGCCTTTCTCTTGGGCGGCCAGAGTCACCCTGTAGGCCTCTGAATTTTTGCAAATCTATACCACCGCTATGTAACTCTCCTAAGCGCCTATAAACTGTAGAAGTTTGTTGGTGGTACAAATTTCCGTTTGGTTTGTACGATTTATCTTAGTTTCAGGTGCCTATCTCTTGGGCGGCCAGAATCACCCTGTAGTTCTCTGAATTTTTGCAAATCTATACGATAGCTGTGTAGCTCTCCTAGGTGCCCATAGATAGTAGAAGTTTGTTGGTGGTACAAATTTCCGTTTGGTTTGTACGATTTATCCTAGTGTCAGGTGCCTATCTCTTGGGCGGCCAGAATCACCCTGTAGGCCTCTGAATTTTTGCAAATCTATACCACCGCTACGTAACTCTCCTAAGCGCCTATAAACTGTAGAAGCTTGTTGGTGGTACAAATTTCCGTTTCGCTTGTACGACTTATCTTAGTTTCAGGTGCCTTTCTCTTGGGCGGCCAGAATCACCCTGTAGGCCCCTGAATTTTTGCAAATCTATACCACCGCTATGTAACTCTCCTAAGCGCCTATAAACTGTAGAAGTTTGTTGGTGGTACAAATTTCCGTTTGGTTTGTACGATTTATCTTAGTTTCAGGTGCCTATCTCTTGGGCGGCCAGAATCACCCTGTAGTTCTCTGAATTTTTGCAAATCTATACGATAGCTGTGTAGCTCTCCTAGGTGCCCATAGATAGTAGAAGTTTGTTGGTGGTACAAATTTCCGTTTGGTTTGAACGATTTATCCTAGTTTCAGGTGCCTATCTCTTGGGCGGCCAGAGTCACCCTGTAGGCCTCTGAATTTTTGCAAATCTATACCACCGCTACGTAACTCTCCTAAGCGCCTATAAACTGTAGAAGCTTGTTGGTGGTACAAATTTCCGTTTCGCTTGTACGACTTATCTTAGTTTCAGGTGCCTTTCTCTTGGGCGGCCAGAGTCACCCTGTAGGCCTCTGAATTTTTGCAAATCTATACCATCGCTATGTAACTCTCCTAAGTGCCTATAAACTGTAGAAGCTTGTTGGTGGTACAAATTTCCGTTTCGCTTGTACGACTTATCTCAGTTTCAGGTGCCTATCTCTTGGGCGGCCAGGATCACCCTGTAGTCCTCTGAATTTTTGCAAATCTATACGATAGCTGTGTAGCTCTCCTAGGTGCCCATAGATAGTAGAAGTTTGTTGGTGGTACAAATTTCCGTTTGGTTTGTACGATTTATCCTAGTTTCAGGTGCCTATCTCTTGGGCGGCCAGAATCACCCTGTAGGCCTCTGAATTTTTGCAAATCTATACCACCGCTACGTAACTCTCCTAAGCGCCTATAAACTGTAGAAGTTTGTTGGTGGTACAAATTTCCGTTTGGCTTGCACGACTTATTTTAGTTTCAGGTGCCTTTCTCTTGGGCGGCCAGAGTCACCCTGTAGGCCTCTGAATTTTTGCAAATCTATACCACCGCTATGTAACTCTCCTAAGTGCCTATAAACTGTAGAAGCTTGTTGGTGATACAAATTTCCGTTTCGCTTGTACGACTTATCTTAGTTTCAGGTGCCTATCTCTTGGGCGGCCAGGATCACCCTGTAGGCCTCTGAATTTTTGCAAATCTATATCAGAGCTATATAGCCCTCCTAGATGCGCATAAATTGTAAAAGTTTGTTGGTGGTACAAATTTCTGTTTGGCCTGTACGACTTATTTTAGTTTCAGGTGCCTTTCTCTTGGGCGGCCAGAATTACCCTGTAGGCCCCTGAATTTTTGCAAATCTATATCACACCTATGTAACTCTCCTATGTGCCTATAAACTGTAGCAGTTTGTTGGCGGTACAAATTTCCGTTTGGTTTGTACGATTTATCTTAGTTTCAGGTGCCTATCTATTGGGCGGCCAGAATCACCCTGTAGTCCTCTGAATTTTTGCAAATCTATACGATAGCTGTGTAGCTCTCCTAAGTGCCTATAAACTGTAAAAGCTTGTTGGTGGTACAAATTTCCGTTTCGCTTGTACGACTTATCTTAGTTTCAGGTGCCTATCTCTTGGGCGGCCAGGATCACCCTGTAGTCCTCTGAATTTTTGCAAATCTATACCACAGCTATGCAACTCTCCTAAGTGCCTATAAACTGTAGAAGCTTGTTGGTGGTACAAATTTCCGTTTCGCTTGTACGACTTATCTTAGTTTCAGGTGCCTATCTCTTGGGCGGCCAGAATCACCCTGTAGACCTCCGAATTTTTGCAAATCTATATCAAAGCTGTATAGCCCTCCTAGATGCGCATAAACTGTAAAAGTTTGTTGGTGGTACAAATTTCCGTTTGGCTTGTACGACTTATTTTAGTTTCAGGTGCCTTTCTCTTGGGCGGCCAGAATCACCCTGTAGGCCTCTGAATTTTTGCAAATCCATATCACGGCTACGTAACCCTCCTAAGTGCCTATAAACTGTAGAAGTTTGTTGGTGGTACAAATTTCCTTTTGGTTTGTACGATTTATCTTAGTTTCAGGTGCCTATCTCTTGGGCGGCCAGAATCACCCTGTAGGCCTCTGAATTTTTGCAAATCTATATCACCGCTATATAACTCTTCTAATTGCCTCTAAACTGTAGAAGTTTGTTGGTTGTACAGATTTCCGTTTCGCTTGTACGACTTATTTTAGTTTCAGGTGTCTATCTCTTGGGCGGCCAGAATCACCCTGTAGGCCTCTGAATTTTTGCAAATCTAGATCACGGCTATGTAACTCTTCTAATTGCCTCTAAACTGTAGAAGTTTGTTGGTGGTACAAATTTCCGTTTCGCTTGTACGACTTATTTTAGTTTCAGGTGTCTATCTCTTGGGCGGCCAGAATCACCCTGTAGGCCTCTGAATTTTTGCAAATCTGTACCACCGCTATGTAACTCTCCTAAGCGCCTATAAACTGTAGAAGTTCGTTGGTGGTACAAATTTCCGTTTGGCTTGTACGACTTATCTTAGGTTCAGGTGCCTATCTCTTGGGCGGCCAGAATCACCCTGTCGACCTCTGAATTTTTGCAAATCTATATCAAAGCTGTATAGCCCTCCTAGATGCGCATAAATTGTAAAAGCTTGTTGGTGGTACAAATTTCCGTTTGGCTTGTACGACTTATTTTAGTTTCAGGTGCCTTTCTCTTGGGCGGCCAGAATCACTCTGTAGGCCCCTGAATTTTTGCAAATCTATATCACAGCTATGTAACTCTCCTAGGTGCGCATAAATTGTAAAAGTATTGTAAAAGTTTGTTGGTGGTACAAATTTTGTTTTACGTTATACGAATTTTCCTATTATCAACCTGTCCCATGGGGCCGGAATCACCTTGTATAAGTTTGTACTGTAATCTATTATGCATATTTTCGGCCAATTATTATCCATTTACGATACGTAAATCAACATCAAACAGGTTTAGTTACGATCATTTGGAATTTAGAGGTATTCTTCATTTGCTTTTGCTACTGAACTGGTCGACTGTAATCTCGCGATTTTCGACTCTGAATCTGAAGCTAACTTCAGCCACGTCTGAAGTGATGTGTTTTTTTTGTTTGAAATATGTCCTGTTCTCAATGATTCCGGAAAATCATTGGAGGTGTTTTTAAAGTGCTATAGTGTAATGTGCAGTGCTCTATTGGATACATTTCAGAGGAGGAACAGGAACCTCAGCCATGCTCGCTGGACCTACAAGTCAAAGGTATTGTGAGGCCATCGTACATTGAACATTGCGGAATGAGGAAGGGCTGGAAGGGGACCGGGAGGCTCCCTCATCAGAGGTAGCGATCGTCATTTGTAACTCAGGGGTATCAGGTGAATATAAATTATTTGCCGTTTCCTTTATATACAGGGTGTTAATTATAAGTATGTTAACAAATGAATTTGTGGTTCTTGGGTTTTTAGGCCGGCGTCGTTTAGCGTTAAAGCTTGACGTTTCGCCACCACGAGTGGATGGCATCTTCAGAAGCTATTTCACTTCGGCGACTTACAAAATACTGACGGTTGGTGAATCTGCACCTGTATTTTATACCTGCTAATGGTGACGTGGCTCAACTAGGTAGCGTTGGTAGCCCCGCCCCTTCGCGATATGGTAGTGTCTTCAGGTCCTTTAGGATGGGTATCCATGTCCGGTTGACTTCCTGTGTTTCTTCTTTCCTATTGAAATTATTATGATGTTTCTGTATTTCGATGGCTTCTCTTTGAAGTCTGGCATGGTATGAAGACGTTGCGGCAAGAACCTGTGTTTCTTCAAACTTGATCCGGTGACTTCCCTCCTTAATCGCATGTTCGGCTACCGCTGATTTGTCCGTACGGCCTAGTCGACAGCTAGCCTTATGTTCTGCAATTCTTGTGTTTATAGATCGCTTATTCGTTGTTCCTATGTATACACTCCCACATGTGCATGGTATGCGATATACCCCCGGTGTTGTGAGTGGGTCTCTTTTATCTTTCACCGTTCTCAAATATTCCTGTATCTTTCTTGTGGGCTTGTAGATGGTCTTGACGTTTTCCTTTCGTAACATTTTTCCTATTCTGTCTGTTATTCCAGGCACATTAATACAATCGATTCAATAATTTGCATTTTTCTCGAAAACGGTTAGCCCTATCGAGATGTGTCAAGAGACCATTTTTACGTAGAAATCTCAGAAATACCATATTCTAAAATCAAAATGTCAAAAAAATTACCATTCAGAAAATGGGGTTATTTTTACCATTAACTCCTCCCGTATGATACGCCTCTGATTAAAATTATGAAATTCTGAATTCAGAATCAGATTCAGCGTCAAAAGTTTACCCATCGTACCTAATTTCGTAATTTTGTTATGAATGGTTTCGAGAATATCGAGGGAAAACCGTCTGCAGGGTGCCCCATGCAAAGGAACGTAGCTCCCTTAGGAAGCATTTCCGGACCCATGTTCATATGACATTTTCTTTCTCTTTTTCGGAGTACTATTCGTGGTTAAAGTTTGTTAACATACTTAATTAACACCCTGTATAATATAAAACATGTCGTAAAAGAAGGAAATAGGCTGAAATTATTAAGAGTTATGGCAACGTCCTTACTTCTCTCACCGCATTCTTCGCATTCTTTTGGCTGTTCAATTTACGATGGCCTCACAATAGTTTTTTTTTAAATGAGTTAGCTTTAACTAACAATACGTTAATCAATGCTTTAACACTGTGTGGATTTTAGTGGGTGATTCTTTGATATCATGATATCACCCAAGGTTATACATGGAAGAAAAAAATCGAATTCAAAAGTTGTTTGAATGCTCAAACCAGATGCTGTTAAAATATTTTGATATGCCTACAGGGTGTCACAGATTTCCTTTACACGTGATAATCTCGTAACAAAACAAAACTCAAACGAAAAACTAAGTGGAATTTTTGAAAGTACTGTAGGGTCTATCCTCGTCTATCATACCATGCATTCAAAACATTTTTTGTACTTCAATCCTTAAAAGTCACCCCCAACTTTTTTTCCATATAGCACCGAATACTTTTTCATACACAAATTAAGCCTTATTTTATTTAAAATCTTGTAGTACCTTTTGCTTTTATACAGAGTGTCCAGTTAGTGCGTAATTCTTCGATATCTCGCAGGGTATACCTGATAGAAGAAAATGTCAAATGCAAAAGTTATTATTTGGTTGCTTAAGACGCATATTCTAAAAATATTTTGAAATACACAGGGTGTTGCGGGAAAGTAGGATAGTGATCAACTTAATTTTTTTATATGGAACTATAACTTTTTCTTAAATTCTTCTAGTTTCCATCATTGATCTCTATTCAATCCTAAAATATTTTTGGGATCGATTGCGACGTTGTCAAGTTATAATTGATTTTCTATTAATTTCCGGATTTGCAAGATCGCAAGTAATACGTCCAAATTGATGTATTCCTTCCACTTTTCTCAATAATATTATACAGCGAGTTACTTGAATATTAAGTGGGTATTATTTTGGATGTTACCGGCAATTTGTATCTACAGGGTGTTTTTGGCAGAATTTTAAATTACGGCAACTTGAAGGTCATTTTACTTTGTTTTTTGAACGTAACACCCTGTATTTTTTATTTTAAATCGAAATATCTGCCAATACTCTATCTCGCCTTCTATTTTTTTCGCGTTTGCGACGTTACCAAGTTATAAATTATTTTTCCAAATTTTTAAACAAATATCCCCAATTTTAATTTATTTTAAATAGAACCCTCTACTTATTTTTCTTGCAATGAATTGCGCATGTCGAATTTAGTAAGATCTCACAATTTTAAAATTTTGTTTCTATTAATTGAGCTATGGCACACCGCTTTTTCAATAAACAGTATCGGAACGCTTAAATATTTCCAAAACTGCTACAGCTAGAAGGGTGAAATCGAGGGTGAAATTCAATACTTGGGGGTTTTCGAACATACTGAATTCAAAAACGCTAACATCAGTGTTGTCAGATTTACCACTTTTACGTTAGACTTCATAAATAGGGCATTCCTTTCAAACAAACCTATCCACCTGATGTATCCACTGTAACTGCACGGCAGCGTTGCCAGGTGGAATTTTAAGAAAGCACTAGGTTATAAATAAAAAAAGCAGTAGATTTTGCAAAAAAACAGTAGATTTTTTTTTTGTAAATGAACAGTGTAACATCGAACCTGAAACAAAAAACTAAGTACAGTTTTTATTACAAAACCACAAAAAAAAAGTAATTGCTTGAGTAAAAGATAATCCTAATAAAACTACAAAAAAAGATAACTTTTTACAGCACGGAAACTCTTAATATGGCTTACCTAATAAAACTAAAAAATAATAAACAACAATACATCATTGATCTAGATCTGAATCTGACAAGTCTGCATTTCTTTTGGTACATGGTACGTATTATATTGTTATGTAGTTTAAAATACAATTATTTAAATCCACATCAAAGCAACTTTGGGCTTCTCGTTTTGTATGCAAAATGCAACATTACTTACAGTTGACGTGGGTAGACGATAGCGTATATGCATTTTTTTCGAAGATTAGCATCTGAGAAAATTCTTTTCACGTTTGCGGATGAATGTGATAAAACTTGCGTATTCAACATAAAGCCGGAAAATACAAAAAACATTTCATTTCCTAAAGAGACGTGTTTTTTACTTTTATCCAAAACTCGGTCACACTTTCGCCTTGATTCCAGGTGAGATCACTATTTCGTAGAAGTCACTCATTATCGAGCTATTGAAGTTGATTAGTATTGACTGAATTTGAAAAATGTTTGGCAAGTGGCATCATACTGAAGGATACTGACCGTCCAAAGCTGCTGAGGGCTTAACCAATGATACATTTTTCAGAACATCGCTTTGGAGATCAAACCTGTTATACCTTATAAATTTTCTTGAAATACAAAAACAGTAGTACTCATTATTACTTGAAAACAGAAAAAAAATCACTAGATTCCATCGTAAAAACAGTATTCAGTAGACAAAGACCCAAAAGCAGTAGATCCATTGAAAAATCAGTAGACCTGGCAACGCTGCTGCACGGTGCACGGTGGCGATGCATATTAACCAGGGTCACGCTGCGAGCCAGAAGAAAGAGATAAATGTTCCACAGCAGAAAAACTGCAATAAACACGGAAAGTGCATTCGCTGCTCGCTGGATTTACCATCCACATATACTCATATTTATACAGTCACAGAAGGTAGGAGCAGGGACAAATAACTTTATCATGTATGTGCTTGGTTATTTGCTTTTTGCTTTCCAGTTTTGCACGTAGAGGTATTACGATATATAGGGCCGATTTTATCAACACGCGGATTTTAACAAAGGTTTTGACCAATGAGAGCAGTCCATTCAAGAACATGCATCTGTCAAAGTACTCTGAAAATCATTGATTTCTCTTGAAATTTACCTCAAAAAGGCCAAAAATGACATGCTCTATATACAATCGACCATTATGAACCATCTAATATCTTTTCCGATCTGATTTTCCATCCTAAATGGGTGAAAAGTTGCATTAGTACAAAAAGCTTAGCAATTGCTAATTTCAACCAATCAGATTCCCTAAAAACTGTACATTTGATCGCTGGTTTTTTCTTCTGCTAAATGATAATGATGACAAAAAATTTAGGGTTTTGAATAATTTTTTTGTGATAAATGGAGAGATCAAATATAAGTTTTACAACAAAGCTGTTTTTGTTTTGTTTTTTTAGCAATAATCCAAAAGTTATATCAAAATAAAAATGAGTTTGAATCCAGAACCGAAAACACGCCGAAGACTCCGGAACCCGTGTGACGTACTTCATGAAAATGCTTGTAACACTTGTAACTAAAATGTATATTTGTTGCAACATAGGCGATGAATGAAGTTTGGAGCTTGAGACGAAGTCAACGATCGAAATAAATATCTTTTGGAATGGTTGAAATTAGACCACAAATCCCGGTAAAAAAGTACCGAATCCCAAGTCAAATACTTATGTACCGTTGAGGCGATCCTTTCGCCGAGATGGCGGGTGGCCGAGTGGTATGGTGTTCGACAACGCTTGCCTGTTTTGTGAGAGGTGTTGATGGGTGTTGGTTCGAGACCCAGCCCGTGCAATTACTTTTTTTTGTGTTTAACCAAAATATTCACTGATATACGCTTTACTCATATTACACGCATTTTTTGTACCGTCGGCGTGAATGTGTTTTTGAATCACATTTTATTAGATGTTTTACTAGCACATCAAAAATTCCGAATAATTATACTTTTTTGGAATAACTTCATTTTGATACCGCTATCAGAGTAATTGGCTATTGATATTGACGGATAAACTGCACTTCCACCGACTGAATTCTCCACACCTCCGGCATTTAGCTTTTGCAATATGTCAAGTAAAATGTCTAATAAAATTTGATTCAAAACACATTTATGTCGATGGTAAAAAAATGTGTGTAATATGAGTAAAAAGTATATCAATGGATATTTTGGTTAAAAAAAAATGAAAAACAAGTAATTGCGAGGGCTGGGTTTCGAACCAACACCCATCAACGCCTCCCACAAAACAGGCAAGCGTTGTCGAACACCATACCACTCGGCTACCCGCCATCTCGGCGAAGGGATCGCCTCAACGGTACATATTTGATTTGGGATTCGGTACTTCTTTACCGGGATTTGTGATCTAATTTCAACTTTCAACCATTCAAAAAGATATTTATTTCGATCATTGACTTCGTCTCAAGCTCCAAACTTCATTCATCGCCTACGTTGCAACAAATATACACTTGTTACAACAATAGTTTGATTGTTTGATGAAAAGTGTAATCCAGCTTTGACGTTTTGCTTTCAATGTTGATAAAATACTATTGGATGATATTTATTAACCTAGCCCGCAATACCCAATAGAAAGCTTTTGCTAAATAACATCCAATAGAAAAGCTTTGTTAAATTCTTTGTTAAATATGCATGTTGATAAAATCGGCCCATAGACTTTGAAAATGGTTCCAATCGCTTACGTAAAAAGTGGCTCGACTCAGTGCCTCTCACACATAATAATATAATAATAATAATAATAATAATAATAATAATAATAATAATAATAATAACCCCCATCGGGTGCTAGAACGTTGTCGTTCGTTTGGGGGCTTAGGAAGTGACTTTTTGACAGGCGAGCTATGTCGGTGGATGGCTCATAATGGGCTTTAATGTCATCGCAGAGCTACGACACCAGCAGGGTTCATGGTCAAAAGGTCATTTCAACCAAGGCTAGCACACTCAGGAAGCTGGGAGCTCGGTACTTTCCCTACCGAGCACAAAGCTCCTTCCCCCAAGCTGTCCTGACCTCGGTCAGATAGGGATTTGGCAAATCCGGGGAAAAATGCCACAGAAGACTGAGCGCCGGTCCTTCTGTCACATACCGTTATTGCGCCCCACACTTCAACGACCTCAGCAGGGCGTGGCTGGGGAACGTCGTGAGGGGTAAGCAACCGGGGGGCTTGCCTTAATTGGCCGGCCCGTGAGGAGAAAGCCTCAACAAAACCCGACAGTAAAGTCGCAAATCCTCCGGAGCACCTTGGGCCAACTTCGGAGTAAATATAAGTCCCTTCTCTCCTGGAATGGGCGTCACCCGGAAGAGCGACTTTTAAATCGTCCCTACTCGTGGGAACACGATGCATAGAGTTACTTCTAAAAACAACCAACGACGGCCTAGGGTACGTCGATTAAACTCACCCGAACCCCAAACCCAAACAGAACAACCCATAGAACGCGACCCAGCTGCGGATGTTTTGCCGGCACAGCCGGCAACCACCAAAGCTGGTAAACCCAGACAGCGCTTACAGTGGACCACTGAAATGAACAAATCTGTAATGCACTGTTACTACACCGCCACTAGACTAGAAACCATATCTACAGGCTACAGACATGAGCTGCACAGGCTATTTATAGCACAATACCCACATCTCGCAGAACGTGTAACGGAACAGAGACTCATTGACCAAAAACGGGTCATAACAAAAAACAACCGCCTGACACCCGAAGAACTACAAGCTATAAAGATTCTTGTATCTAATGAAGTAAATACTGTCCGGCAGAATGACCCGCAGACCTCAAACACAACCACAAGCGACAACACCACCATACCCACAGAGATAGACCCAGAACATGAGCATACACAAGATAGACCAGACACCGCTGTCCAACCTAATGATTCGTTAGCTATTGAATCAATCACAGAAGGACATACCATTCATACCCGAAATAACCAACCTCCAAACAAAGACACAACTAAGGACACCAGCATACACTTAGAAATAGATCCAGAGCATGATCATGCACCACATACACCGGAAACAACATGCTCTAACTTACCTTCCACAGCCACACAAAGCCAAAACATCACTCTACCACCTGCCATCACACAATCTGCCAAACAAGTGATGAACACACAATACAACAAATGGTGTGGCACCAATCCTGTACTGCGAGATCCCCTGCCGAGACTAATTTTTAAAAACAACACCCGACAGATCTTACACACAATAAATGCCAACATAATACCACAATTCTTAACCAACGAGAGTGACCTAGAGGACATCCATACTGTTATATATGCCGCTGCAGCAACCACACTCATAGTCAACGGCCAAAAACTTCCAAAGCGATCTAAAAACCACACAAGCAAAAGATCTAAACCTAAATGGCAAATTAGAATCGAAAATAAAATTAGCACACTCAGAAAGGATCTCGCGCACGTCACACAATACACCAACAATAACAACCTCTCAAAACGCATACAGACAACAATAAACAGACTCAAATCTAAATCACCACAACAAACAATACCCGAAATAGCCGATACACTGAAACAGAAACTTGCCGTCTATGCAGCTAGACTCCGCAGATACAACGAGTCCAACGACAGAAAGGATGCCAACAATCTTTTTCAAAAAAGTGAAAAAGAATTTTATCAAAAGATGACATCAAATAATCAGATAACAACGACAGAACCTCCAAGTAGACAAGAGTTAACCGAGTTCTGGGGAAGCCTATGGTCAGAACCAAAAACACATAATGAAAACGCTCCATGGATCAGACAAGAAGAGGAAAAACATCAACATATAGCGGAGCAGGGAGACGTTGTTTTTACACCAGATGAAATAGCCGAGACGATAAAACACACTCACAACTGGAAGTGCCCAGGCGTAGATAACGTGCAAAATTTCTGGTACAAGCAGTTCAGTGCAACGTATGAAATGCTAACAGAGCAAATCAATAAAGCCATACTACAACCTAATAGGCTTCCCAAATTCCTCACACAAGGAATAACTTATATAAAGCAAAAAAACGGAGATACCAGAAACCCTGCCAATTACCGCCCGATCACTTGTCTCCCAACCTTGTACAAGATCATCACCGCAACAATAGGCAAAAGGATTGAACAACACCTCACCCAAAACAACATATTGACTGAAGAGCAAAAAGGATGTAGAAAACAAAGCCAGGGCTGCAAAGAACAACTCATAATCGATAGTGTGATCATGGAGCAAACCAGAAAAGAACACAGAAATCTTCATACCTGCTTCATCGATTATAAAAAAGCCTTTGACTCTGTACCCCATAGCTGGCTAACGAAAACTCTTCAAATATATAAAATTAACCCAGTCCTTCGCCAGTTCCTTACAAGAACCATGGAGACATGGCGAACCAACATACATCTTAAAACTCAGGACGGCCATATCCAAACAGAGGAGCTACTCATACGACGCGGTATCTTCCAGGGTGATTCGCTTAGTTCACTGTGGTTCTGCCTTTGTTTAAATCCACTCTCTAACGCACTCAACAACACAAATTATGGTTTCAACATCAGACACCAGAAAGTCAATCAGCACAGAATAAATCATCTTCTCTACATGGATGATATAAAACTATATGCAGCCACTGAAGTGCAACTAAAAGAATTACTCAGAATAACAGAAGTGTGTACGTCAGACGTCCGGATGGAATTCGGTATGAGCAAATGCAAGGTGCTCCACATCAATAAAGGCCAATGGAAGAACCAATCCGAACAGGAAATATTAACTGGCGAAACGCTGGATAACATGGACAAGGACGAAACGTACAAGTATCTGGGCTTCAATCAGAACATTAAGATCGACCACACACAAACCAAGGCTCAACTAACACAAGAGTTCAGAAACCGCCTCCTTAAACTTCTAAAATCAAAATTGAATTCCAAAAATCTTACAAAAGCAATTAACACATTTGCCATACCGGTCCTCACATACTCCTTCGGCATCATCAAGTGGTCACACACTGATATAGAAAACATCCACATCCTCATACGGACAGAACTTACGAAACATCGAATGTCACATCCAAACGCGTGCAAAGAAAGGCTCACCATTGACAGAAAACAAGGAGGCAGGGGGATTATAGATATACAGTCACTTCACACAAGACAAATAAAAACGCTCAGAGACTTTTTCCAAAGCAAACAGACAAACTTGCATAGGTCGATAGTAAAGGCAGACAAAAACTATACTCCACTAAACCTATCCCGCTCAGATCACTCAGCAGACGGACACAATCACATAGAATTACAACAAGAAAAAATAAATACCTGGTCACAAAAAGCACTCCATGGCAAGCACAGATACCGCGTCACACAAGAGCACATTAATGAAAGACAATCATACACCTGGCTGCAGGATGGCCAACTCTTTCCAGAAACTGAGGGTTTTATGCTTGCTATACAGGACCAAGTGATTGCGACAAGGAACTACATGAAATACATAATTAAAGATACATCCATAACCGACGACAATTGCAGAAAGTGCCACCAACAAAAGGAAACAATAGACCACATAACAAGCGGATGCAAAACTCTCGCTGGAACCGAGTACACAGCTAGACATAACTCTGCAGCCAAGGTCATTCACCAAGCACTAGCCACAACAAACAAGCTAATAGAAAACACAGATCCATATTACAATTACACACCGACATCAGTACTCGAAAACAATGAATACAAACTGTACTGGGACGTTGAAATACATACAGATAAGACTATCCCGGCAAATCGGCCAGATATAGTTTTCCAGTCGAAGGCAGACAAAGTTACCTATTTGATAGATATCGCTATTCCCAACGATACGAATATCCAAAACGCCTACGCTGGGAAGATATCTAAATACACTGACCTTGCGATAGAGATAAAACGAGTATGGAAGCAAAACAAAGTTACTATTGTCCCCCTTATTATGTCTGTCTCAGGCCTTACACCAAACACTTTTACACCACACCTACAACAGTTAGGCCTAGACGAAAAGTTACAGAAAATATTTCAAAAATCTGTAATCCTGAAGACCTGCAATATTGTACGATCCTTCCTAAATTCCGATCCGTAATAGTTCAGGTGTTGACTTGGCATAGCCCGTCAACATTTGTTGCTACCGCAGTCATGCGAGAGAAACTTGAAAAATCATAATAATAATAATAAACGTCTTTATTAAACAGGTAGATTTATACGTTCTACTACATGAGATAGGCAGCACGATGGCGAGATTTAGCTAAAGCTATTCTTACGCCTAACCATCCGCTACACCCTGAAAAGATGTTCCGTCAGAATAGTGCAAATTATCAAATGAAGAATAATTATCAGTACAAATTTTACAAAATAATAAACAGTAACCAAAAAAAACGACCAGTAACTATAAAAAAAAATGGAGTCAAGTTGATTGACTCAGTACTTCCCACACATAACGATGATACCATTTTATTATTTCCCATTGCATGAAGGCCATGAAGCTATAGTCTGAAATCTCCTTGCAACTAAATCATCGCCCACCCGCCCGCAAAAAAAAACATCCAACACAACAACCCTCGTAAATAGTTTCTTACGTCTCCCTCTTCAGGAAATATGCATTAAAAATCAATTGAACAATTTTCACGTTACGCAATCTAGAACGATCTAAAACAATACTTGTATGTATACATCACAAATACTCGTGGTCCCGTGGGTTCTATAAGAAGCATGCAACGTTCGGATGGACCTAAAAAGTGCACCACGCCGCTGGGTTTTTCATTCGCATATCAATGAACAGCCCATTACGAATACAACAAAATTTCCAGTTTTACAACCCCCCAACCACCCTAAATTCACCCCCACCCAAAAAAGTATAAAGTGATCAGGACCCCTAAAACGTCTAAAAACGAAGTTTGAGCTGTTTTCATATTTTTAGTTTTTTTAATATTGTTGCGCCGCCACTGAGACGATTTCTAAAAATCATACGCGTTTTCCATCCTTGCCAAAGTAGTAATACTGTGACGAAATTTCATTAACATCAATTCAGTGGTTTCCACATTATAAAATACAGAACGATCTAAAGCAATACTCGTATGTATACATCACAAATACTAAGTCCCGTGGTTTCTATAATAAGCATGCAGCGTTCGGATGGACCTAAAAAGTGTATCATGCCGCTAGGTTTTCTATTCGCATATCAATGGACACCCCATTACGAATACAACAAATTTTCCAGTTTTACAACCCCCCCACCCCCCAACCACCCTAAATTCACCCCCACCCAAAAAACAGTATAAAATGATCAGGAACCCCTAAAACGTCTAAAAACGAAGATTGATCTGTTTTTATATTTTTAGTTTTTTTAATATTGCTGCGCCGCCACTGAGACAATTTCAAAAAATCAGACGCGTTTTCCATCCTCGCCAAACTAGTAATACTGTGCCGAGATTTCATTAAAATCAATTCAGTTATTTCAACATTATAAAATACAGAACGATCTAAAGCAATACTCGTATGTATACATCGGAAAATTCTCTAAGTCCCTTGGTTCCTGTAATACAAAAGGCAATGTTCGGATGGACCTAAAAAAGTGTATTATACCGCTAGGTCTTTCTCTCTCAGGTCAGTAGACAGCCCATTATAAGTACAACAATTTTTTTAGATTTACAACCCCCCACCCTCCCAACCACCCCAATTTCACCCCCACCCAAAAAAAAGTAGAAAATGATCAGGAACCCCTAAAACACCTAAAAACGTAGTTTGAGGCATATTTGAAATTTTTCGTTTTTTGCTAATTACTCCGCCGCCTATGCACCGATTTTCAAAATTGTAGCAACATTACCTACTACGACCCTACACCATATCACTACCTAAATTTCATCAAAATCTATGCAGCGGTTACTGAGATTAGGAGGCTAGAAAAACGCCAACAGACAGACAGACCGACAGACAGACCGACAGACAGACCGACGGAAATGAGTGACGTGGATTTTCGTTATGTAGGCATCATAAAACGCCCAAAAAGCGTGTTATCTCAAAATCGAAAATTTTCGCGATCACAATACTCCCCTCACCTATCGGTGTGGGAAGTAAAACATAAGAAAAACCGCGATTCCATGCGGGGGGGGGGGGGGGGGTGGTAGAAAATTATAAAGGTGATGTTAAAATCAACCCTGAAGGAGTAACAACTTTGTGTTTCTTAAATCTATTTACAGACATATTTCTTACATATGGTTCAATGTTACTATATAGATGGACAGCATTATAACTGAAACTCCTTTGAAAAATAGATGTAGTATGACGGGGGACGGTGAGTAATGACGAATTTCGTATGGTTCTAACATTGTATCTGAACAGGAGCTTATCTCTGAGATAACTAGGTATGCCAGTATGTATTAATTTATGTACAAATATTAGGTAGTAGTATTTGATTAACTGTGGTAACCTCAACCACTTGATAACGGTATAGCTATTAGATACATGATTAAACTTTCTTAGACTAAATACTCGACTAAATACGAGGGGGAAACCGCTGGATCAAAATTTGTACACCAATTGCTTCATTGCCTAACATTGCTACAGAATGTATCACATTGCTTGAATCTTGCACGTATTTTATTACATTGCTCCCATTTTCGGTACATTGCCAAGCATTGCTCCCAATTGCTACACATTGCTTACATTTCTTTACATTGGCCTAATTTTTAATCATTGCTTTACATTGCTTTTGACTAAAAGAACCTAAACTCGATAGAAACTATCAGTGATAAATCGTTGGGAAATTGTTGTAAAAGCTGAAATAAATATTTTGTTGGAGTATATTAAGGTAGAGTCATATGCAAATATGTCTATATACAGGGTGGTCCAATAAGCGCGCGGTGCTCCCTAGCGGCCATACCGTTCAAATTAGACGAAAATGTTTTAAATAAAAAACGTTTCTTTTCAAATGCCCTACATTTAGAAAATAATTTCAAAGATGGCGGACTTCCGGATATACCGGAAGTAGGCATCAACTTCCTTATTTTAAAAGGAACACCCTGTATATTATTACGTTTTTGAATTCAGCATCGATTTTTAGGTCCAGTTTGTTAACCATTGTTTATGCCTACGAAGCCTATTTTTGGAGTTATTCAGCGATTTTTACAAAATTTGACGTTTGTAGTACTTTACAAGGAACGTTAATATCTCGAAAAATAAACGCGATAGAAAGATGCGGTTTTCGGCTTTGAAACAAGCTGGGAACGTATTTGTGTTTCAGTAAGATCGTTGTTTCAAAAGAACATTAAATCAATAGACTAGAAATTTTCAAATTTGAAAAGTTAAAAACGTTAAAAACTTTTATTTTTCAAATGGGATGGTATCATAAGTTTCACATCAGTGGATGCGGAATTAAATTCTCTTTCACTTTTATCTAGGCACATGTGGTTCTATTTTTGATGGTTTTTAAGATATTTACGGTTTTGTAATTATTGCGTAGGAATTGGAAAAATCGTAGGTGGCGTGACTCGCAGACGAAACAATTGGCAGGAAACCTTTCGTCCAAAGTGTTTCGACCTCTAATACTAAAATGCGCTTTTGCTCCATCTAACTGTAACCACATTATTCTTAAAAACTCCAGTGGTGAATTTTTCAAAAGATTTTCCAAATTTTCGCGAAGAAAATTTTAGAAAACCTTAGTTTAATATGCGGTTTCCAGTAATACGACCCCAAATGCTTAGACTCCATGCTGGTTGTCAACAAACTTCTCAAAATTTGGATTTACGTCGGTATAAAAATGTAAATTATGCCAGTTTACATGACCGATAATGATAACGCTGTAGCTACATTTCATAACAAAAAAAATGAAAGAATTTCATAAGAAATGTATGTTAGAAAGGAGTGCATTTTCTTGTACTTGAGCACGACTCCGGTTACAGAAATTCATTCAGTTTTCAAAGTCTTGTCTTTCAATTGCCTGATTTAGCTGCACGTGATAAGGATGCTATATGTACTCCGTTAAGATCATGTTCACAGATGTTTGACCAATGCCCAAATAGCGACTAATTTCTGCTGTAGCACTGCTATACGGATCTTTAACCACAATTGCGAGAATATCAAACTCACTATCTTCAAGTATTACTACTGCATGTTTCCTTCTCTCATATTTTACGCCCACGTAAATCCAAATTTTGAGAAGTTTGTTGACAACCAGCATGAAGTCTAAGCATTTGGGGCGGTATTATTGGAAATCGCATAATAAACTAATGTTTTCCAATATTTTCCACATGAAAATTTGGAAATCCTGTTGAAAACTTCACCACTGGAGTTTGTAAGAATAATGTGGTTACAGTTAGATGGAGCAAAAGCACATTTTAGTATTAGAGACCGAAACATTTTGGATGAAAGGTTTCCTTCCTGCCAATTGTTTCGTCTGCGAGCCACGCCACCTACGATTTTTCCAATTCCTACGCAATAATTACAAAACCGTAAATATCTTAAAAACCATCAAAGATAGAACCACATGTGCCTAGATAAAAGTGAAAGAGAATGTAATTCCGCATCCACTGATGTGAAACTTATGATACCATCCCATTTGAAAAATAAAAGTTTTTAACGTTTTTAACTTTTCAAATTTGAAAATTTCTAGTCTATTGATTTAATGTTCTTTTGAAACAACAATCTTACTGAAACACAAATACGTTCCTTGCTTGTTTCAAAACCGAAAACCGCATCTTTCTATCGCGTTTAGTTTTCTAGATATTAACGTTTCTTGTAAAGTACTACAAACGTCAAATTTTGTAAAAATCGCTGAATAACTCCGAAAATAGGCTTCGTAGGCATAAACAATGGTTAACAAACTGGACATAAAAATCGATGCTGAATTCAAAAACGTAATAATATACAGGGTATTCCATTTAAAATAAGGAAGTTGATGCCTACTTCCGGTATATCCGGAAGTCCGCCATCTCTGAAATTAATTTCTAAATGTAGAGCATTTGAAAAGAAACGTTTTTTATTTAAAACATTTTTGTCTAATTTAAACCGTATGGCCGCTAGGAAGCACCGCGCGCTTATTGGACCACCCTGTACATATAATTAATTATACATATATAGACATATTTGCATATGTTACCAGCAAGTATAATAAAATAGAAATAAAGTGAAATACATAAATTTATTTCAATTTGTGTACAATAATTTTACTGTACTTACAAAAAAACACTTAATTCTATGATACACATACATAACTATAGTTTGCGTATTCTGCCTAAGCAATACATAATGATATTATACAGGGTGTCCAGTTAGTGTGTAATTCTTCGATATCTCGCAAGGTATACCTGATAGAATAAAATGTAAAATACAAAAGTTATTTGGTTACCTAAGGCGCATATTCTAAAAATATTCTGAAATATACAGGGTGTTGCGGGAAAGTAGGATAGTGATCAACTTGATTTTTTTATATGGAACTATAACTTTTTCTTAAATTCCTCTAGTGTCTATCATTGATCTCTATTCAACCCTAAAATATTTTTGGGATCGGTAGCGATGTTGCCAAGTTATAATTTATTTTCTATTAATTTCCGGATTTGCAAGGTCGCAAGTAATACGACCAAATTGATATATTCCTTCAACTTTTCTCAATGTAAAATACAGCGGGTTACTATAATATTAACTGGATATTATTTTGGATGTTACCAGCAATTTGTATCTACAGGGTGTTTTTGGCAGAATTTTAAATTACGGCAACTTCAAGGTCATTTTACTTTGTTTATTTAAATGTAACACCCTGTATGTTTTATTTTAAATCGAAATATCTACTAATACCCTATCTCGCCTTGTATTTTTTTTGCGTTTGCGGCGTTGCCAAGTTATAAATTATTTTTCCAAATTTTAAACAAATATCCCCTATTTTATTTTATTTTAAACACAATCCGCTACTTTTTTTTATTGCAATAAATTGCACATGTCTAACTTAGTAAGATCTCAAAATTGCAAAATTTTGTTTCTAATTAATACTGAGATACGGCAACACCGCTTTTTCAGTAAACGGTACCGGAACGCTTAAATATTTCCAAAACCGCCACAGCTGGAGAGGTGAAATTCAATACTTGGGGGTTTTACATACAGAATTCAAAAATGCTAACAGAAGTGTTGTCAGATTTACCATTTTTACGTCATAATTTTGAATGGAATGCCCTATTTATGAAGTCTAACGTAAAAGTGGTAAAACTGACAACACTCCTGTTAACGTTTTTGAATTCTGGTACCGTTTACTGAGAAAGCGGTGTTGCCGTATCTCAGTAATTAATAGAAACAAAATTTTGACATTGTGAGATCTTACTAAATTTGACATGCGCAATTCATTGCAAAAAAATAGGTAGAGGATTCTATTTAAAATAAATTAAAATCGGGGATATTGTTTAAAAATTTGGAAAAATAATTTATAACTTGGCAACGTCGCAAACGCGAAAAAAAAAAATATTACAAGGCGAGATAGGGTATTAGTAGATATTTCGATTTAAAATAAAAAATACAGGGTGTTACATTTAAAAAGACAAAGTGAAATGACCTTCAAGTTGGTGTAATTTAAAATTCTGCCAAAAACCCTGTAGATACAAATTACATTACATCCAAACTAATATCCAATCCGGAAATTAATAGAAAATAAATTATAACTTGGCAACGTCGCAAGCTATCCCAAAAATATTTTAGGGTTGAATAGAGATCAATGATGGAAACTAAAGAATTTAAAAAAAAGTTATAGTTCCATAAAAAGAAATTAAGTTGGTCACTATCCTACTTTCCCGCAACATCCTGTATATTTCAAAATATTTTTACAATATGCATCTTAAGTAACCAAATAACTTTTGTATTTGACATTTTCTTCTATCAAGTATACTTTGCGAGATATCGAAGAATTACCCACTAACTGGACACCCTGTATATGATGAAATCCACGTAACGAAATGTAATTCCTACTGAGATACGTAGTACGTACTAACAACTAACATTCTGAGCTGGTTACTTGGCTAGTGGCTATTATGACAGCAACGCCGTTACAGATTTTTTCTGGCATGGATGAGTGGGCACGGGTCGCACAGATGTCGCTGACTGTCCCGCGCAGATTATTCCCAGAAAAAGCATTGCTTTTCTAGGATCACATTGCTTTTTACTGCGTTTTATTGCTGTCTATTGCATGGCATTGCTTCAATTTTTCGCATTGCTTCCACATTGCTTCGAATACTTCTGCATTGCTTGACCATTGCTGCTAATTTTCATACATTGCACACATTTGGTAGCATTGCTTTCACATTTTCTTGGCCGTGTACACCACATTGCTTCAGCGGTTTCCCCCTCGACTAAATATAAATCGGATACAATTATTTTGTGCAACAGAGAGCCTGAAGCGAGACGTATAATCGAGACAGGGATAATACACTATACAACAATAACTATATATACAGACATAACATCCTCGGTTATTAGCGAAATATGGCTTTTGGAGGCCAACCGAAAGACGGGTATGTGTGCCGTGTTGCCGTTCTAACTTCTAAGTCCCAATATTCAATGCATACCTTTATGTGATCTTCTACACGTGCTAAAAAATAGATAATTTGATATGTACGGGCAGTAAAGTCAACGAATTCGCATAGGCTAAAAGGAGTTAACAAGAACTATGTTTGTTTGCACAGTCTTATAAGAAATGATTCAGCGGCAGCTTTATGATCGTGGAAGGTCGCACAGTGGCCGCGATATGGTCCGGGACGGGCCGTAGCTAGGCGTTGACTATGGGGGGGGGGGTTCATCTTGACCTTGGGGGGTTTCATGTATAAAAGAAAAGACTTGACTTTGTGATGTGTTAATTTGCTTGAAAGCTGTATAGATTGTATCGCTGTTAATATGTCATGAGCGCCTAGGGATTGATTAGTAGTAGAATAAATGGAGAAAGCATCTCGATTATTTTTGTTTTTTTATTTTTTATTATTAGGCAGCCCTCTCACTTTATACTTGAATAGTTTAGAAAGCAAGAGTTGGTGGGAAACACAGTCGAAGGCCTTGCTAAGGTCACAGAGGGTAAGGCCCACTTGGTCACCCCTCTCAAGACCGTCGACTATATCTTCGACCACTTTGGCTACTGACTGGATTGTTGAGCGATTATCCCAAAATCCAAACTGCGACTCATCTAATATTTTATATTTTTGTATGTACTAACTCTTTTTGATTATAATTTCAAATACTTTGCTGAAAAGAGGGACTATAGAGATCGGACGGCAATTGGGAATGCTGGTATTGAATTGGTGTTTTAGTGACTTGATTAGCTCTGTGCTGATCTGTTTAAGGATTTTACTACTAGGGTCATAAAGATCTGAACTATTTGATGTTTTTAGATACTCAACAGCTTCCATTATACCATTATCATGCACAGGTAATAATACAAATGAATTTGAGACCGAAGGAATATGATTGAGTAGTTTTTCCTGTAGATTATGGTCCACTGAAAGATCTTTAATGATTTCTGTTGCTACAGATATGAAAAAATGATTAAAGTCTGTTGATATAATACCCAGAAAACTTAGAAAAAAGGGGACCCACGTGGCTGCGCGACGAACAGCGTCTGCCTTCGATAGATAAATTTAAATTCCTTTTTATAAACTTTAAAATGGAATTACTAGTAGGTAAACAAAACGATGCAGAGAGTAGCGAAATTCAACAATACACCCATTTTTGTATACACTAAGAGGTTATAATAATTTAATAATTGTTTTCAAACCCATGATACTAGTCCATTTTATGTTCGGTGTCCATTGTACCCCTAATTGTGGTATTTCATGACACGCCTATGTGATTTGAACACGTCAGAGGAATTGGGGGCTAGAATCGGTCATATTTGCTAATCTACTAATCTAATCTAAACTAATCTAATGAATGTTCTTGTTTTGCGTTACAGACATGTGTCAAATCAATAAATCAGTGATCTGTGAATTGCTTGCCAGGTCTATGAGGGTAGAGTTCTAAACACATCCTGCCATTGGTTCCCTTGTGAGTGATCCAAATGGATTTGTCCATATTTAAGAACGTCACGTATGCGGTATGCAACAACTAATCGCCCTTAATGCATTCTATGTATATGCGTTCAAATCGGTCAGATCTTGACATTTGACAGTGTTTTCCATTTTAGCATAAATGCTAATAATTGACGTAATATATCAGACAAAGCTGCGTTGAGGGGTTTCCAGACCTCTATCGGTCGCTTTCCTGGTTGGCGGATTGGGAAACGCCTTCCAGATATGGGCGGTACTGGGGATTCCCAGAGCGGACCAAAACTAGCATCTGGCCGGGACGGCGGGACCGTCGAGCAGGGTTGCCAGATGATATTTTTTTATTTCCCTAGATTTTTGACTACAAATTCCCTAGATTTCCCTAGATAAATATATGTAATATATTTTGGGGTATACAGTGGGTATACATGAATTATTAGTCATTCAGTGTATTAACAATTCTTTATTTTTTGTTTTTTATTATACCAAAAAACGTACATCTACATTAAATATATATGTTGGAGGCTCGGTTGGAGGCAGATGCCGAATTCGGCCTATGTCCGAAATAATTAGACACATCGCAATTCGTCAATACTGGAGTTGCCACATGCCGAAACAGTGAGCGATTCGGCGCCTGACCAACCCAATTTAGCCACGTCGCGAAATGCGCGAAATAATAAAGTGAGGTTAGGTTTTTATTTATGACTTGATTGTGAACGGTGTAATGTGGAAATGCGCATTTCGTAACATGGCCGAAATACGTTGGTCATATGCCTATATGTATCGTTGTTTGGGCATCTGGCAAATCTAGTTTGGACAGATCGCGACATGTCTAATTATTTCGGCCTCAGCAGGGCAAATTTGGCATCGGTCTCCAGCATATCTACAAACAAAATTTATAATAAAATGACACCACTACCATTATGAAACACTAGCAAAATAATTTAACTGTGGAGGTACATGTTATAATCAGTCATAGTGGTACAATCCTTTGAGCACCTGTAGCTCTTGAATGAGTCACTTTGAACCCCAAGTCTACTAGTTTGATGGAATTGTTTTATCGGGAGAAACACAGAAAGACACAGGGTGTCCCATTAATAATTTTGAATCAAACGTCACGTGACCAAAAACAAATACCTCATTAACACAATGACAAGAGAATACACAACATTTGCTCTAATTTACATCCCCAAAATTATAATTCTCGACTACTGCCCAGATCCAATATATTGATTGTCCTAATCGTCGTGGTACACCCTGAATATCAGTATTTCCTTATTTTCCATAAAAAAGCAGAAAATTCCCTTTTTCCCGATGGTGCCGTAAAATTCCCTAAATCTAGGGAAATTTCCCTAGGTCTGGCAACCCTGCCGTCGAGAGCCATCGGGCCCTGATGCTGTATCCCCACCACAGCGTCTACGTCACGCAAGGTGCCGCGCGCCGGGCGACCGTCCAGGCCAGTCGGCAAAGTTTGGGACATTTTTATATTTTTAGTTATTTGATTATTGCTGCGCCGCCACAGACCCAATTCCTAAAAACCACACGCGTTTTCCATCCTCGCCTCAGTAGCAATACTGTGTCAAAGTTTCATCAAAATCAATTACAGGATACGCAATACAGAACGATCGGAACCAATACTACTATGTATACCTACATCAGAAAATTCTAACTCCCTTGGTTTCTGTAATAAGCAAGGCAATGCTCGGATGAATCTAAAAAAGTAAATTATGCCGCTGGATCTTTTTTTCACAAGTCAATGGACAGCCTATTATGAGTACAAAAATTTTTCAGTTTTACAACCTCCCACCCCCCAACCAACCCAAATCCACCCCACCCATTTGGACAAGCAGAGCATGATCAAGACCCCCCTGAAACGCATAAAAACGAAATTTGGGCTGTTTTTATGTATATATTTTTTTCAGTCTCGTTTGACGAAAATAAAACATTTCGTCGGACCTCTCGGGCATGCGGGTTTATCTAAAAAATTGAAAATCTTTATTTGGCTTTCTATTAAGCTAAACCCCCGTGTTTTGGATAATTTGAGAGTGCTGATTACAAATCCGGTTGCAGTTTTAAGTTTCAGCCTCGTTTGACGAAAATAAAAAATTTCAGATCTCTCGGGAATGCGGGTTTACCTAAAAAATTGAAAATCTTTACTTGACTTTCTATTAAGCTGAACCCCCGTGTTTTGGATAATTTGAGGGTGCTGATTGCAAATCTGGTCGCATTTTTAAGTTTCAGTCTCGTTTGACGAAAATAAAAAATTTCGGACCTTTCGGACATGCGGGTTTACCTAAAAAATTGAAAATCTTTATTTGACTTTCTATTAAGCTAAAACCTCGTGTTTTGGATAATTTGAGGGTGCTGATTGCAAATCCGGTTGCATTTTTAAGTTTCAGTCTCGTTTGATGAAAATAAAAAATTTCGGACCTCTCGGGCGGGTTTACCTAAAAAATTGAAAATCTTTATTTGACTTTCTATTAAGCTAAAACCTCGTGTTTTGGATAAATTGAGGGTGCTGATTGCAAATCCGGTCGCATTTATAAGTTTCAGTCTCGTTTGACGAAAATAAAAAATTTCGCACCTCTCGGGTTTACCTAAAAAATTGAAAATCTTTATATGACTTTCTATTGAGCTAAAACCTCGTGTTTTGGATAATTTGAGGGTGCTGATTGCAAATCCGGTCGCATTTTTAAGTTTCAGTCTCGTTTGACGAAAATAAAAAATTTCGGACCTCTCGGGCTTACCTAAAAAATTGAAAATCTTTATTTGGCTTTCTATTAAGCTAAACCCCTGTGTTTTTGATAATTTGAGAGTGCTGATTACAAATCCGGTCGCAGTTTTAAGTTTCAGTCTCGTCTGACGAAAATAAAAAATTTCAGATCTCTCGGGAATGCGGGTTTACCTAAAAAATTGAAAATCTTTACTTGACTTTCTATTAAGCTGAACCACCGTGTTTTGGATAATTTGAGGGTGCTGATTGCAAATCCGGTCGCATTTTTAAATTTCAGTCTCGTTTGACGAAAATAAAAAATTTCGCACCTCTCGGCTTACCTAAAAAATTGAAAATCTTTATATGACTTTCTATTGAGCTAAAACCTCGTGTTTTGGATAATTTGAGGGTGCTAATTACAAATCCGGTCGCAGTTTTAAGTTTGAGGCTCGTTTGACGAAAATAAAAAATTTCGGACCTCTCGGGCATGCGGGTTTACCTAAAAAATTGAAAATCTTTATTTGACTTTCTATTGAGCTAAAACCTCGTGTTTTGGATAATTTGAGGGTACTAATTACAAATCCGGTCGCAGTTCTAAGTTTTAGTCTCGTTTGACGAAAATAAAAAATTTCGGACCTCTCGGGCATGCGGGTTTACCTAAAAAATTGAAAATCTTTATTTGACTTTCTATTGAGCTAAAACCACGTGTTTTGGATAATTTGAGGGTGCTGATTACAAATCCGGTCGCAGTTTTAAGTTTCAGTCTCGTTTGACGAAAATAAAAAATTTCGGACCTCTCGGGCATGCGGGTTTACCTAAAAAATTGAAAATCTTTATTTGACTTTCTATTGAGCTAAAACCTCGTGTTTTGGATAATTTGAGGGTGCTGATTGCAAATCCGGCCGCATTTTTAAGTTTCAGTCTCGTTTGACGAAAATAAAAAATTTCGGACCTCTCTGGCATGCGGGCTTACCTAAAAAATTGAAAATCTTTATTTGGCTTTCTATTAAGCTAAACCCCTGTGTTTTTGATAATTTGAGAGTGCTGATTACAAATCCGGTCGCAGTTTTAAGTTTCAGTCTCGTCTGACGAAAATAAAAAATTTCAGATCTCTCGGGAATGCGGGTTTACCTAAAAAATTGAAAATCTTTATTTGACTTTCTATTAAGCTAAAACCTCGTGTTTTGGATAATTTGAGGGTGCTGATTGCAAATCCGGTCGCATTTTTAAGGTTCAGTCTCGTTTGACGAAAATAAAAAATTTCGCACCTCTCGGCTTACCTAAAAAATTGAAAATCTTTATATGACTTTCTATTGAGCTAAAACCTCGTGTTTTGGACAATTTGGGGGTGCTAATTACAAATCCGGTCGCAGTTTTAAGTTTGAGGCTCGTTTGACGAAAATAAAAAATTTCGGACCTCTCGGGCATGCGGGCTTACCCAAAAAATTGAAAATCTTTATTTGACTTTCTATTAAGCTAAAACCTCGTGTTTTGGATAATTTGAGGGTGCTAATTACAAATCCGGTCGCAGTTTTAAGTTTTAGTCTCGTTTGACGAAAATAAAAAATTTCGGACCTCTCGGGCATGCGGGTTTACCTAAAAAATTGAAAATCTTTATTTGACTTTCTATTAAGCTAAAACCTCGTGTTTTAGATAATTTGAGGGTGCTGATTGCAAATCCGGTCGCATTTTTAAGTTTCAGTCTCGTTTGACGAAAATAAAAAATTTCGGACCTCTCGGGCATGCGGGTTTACCTAAAAAATTGAAAATCTTTATTTGACTTTCTATTAAGCTAAAACCTCGTGTTTTGGATAATTTGAGGGTGTGTTATTGCTGCGTCGCCACTGACACGATTTCTGAAAACCATATGCTTTTTCCAACCCCGCTATGGTAATATTACTGTGTCAAAGTTTCAATAAAACCAATTCCACGATTTCCCCGTTACACAATACAGAACGATCTAAACAAACACTTCCATATTATATACATGTTATAGGCAGGTAATGTTCGGAGGTCAATGGACAGCCCATTATGAGAACATATTTGTTTTCAGTTTTACAACGCCCACCCCCCAACCACCCCAAATCAAATTCTACTAACGATTTTCGTTCTTCCAATATAGGGTATTGTTACATTATACAGGGTATTTCAAAAGCTATGAACATTTTGGTATCCAAATCGCTGTCAAATGAACGTACTGTATATCAAAAAGTGATGAATCAAAAATCATTTTTTTAAACGGATGGATAAAAAGTATCACCTAGTTTTAAAATCGGCTATAAAAAAGCCCGCGCCGCATATTCGTATACAGGGTGATGTAGAATCAAAATCTAGATTTTCTCTCTTTTTTTAAATGTAACCCCCAATATTTTATTATACCAAAGAATTGCTTTTAATATGTTCTTTCATCTTTGTATAGCACTTGTTATGGCTGCGTTCATTAGTTTCTGAGATATTTCGATTTTTCTACAAATTTTAAATATATCTCCTATTTGTTTACTAAAATTTATTTATTTTGAGAAAATACTATCAAATTTTATTTTTGTTTAACAAACATCTAAAATATAAGGCCATAATAGTGCTTGATCAAGTCAAAACTCAAAACACTGAATTAACGAGATGATATAGGTCAAGTGTGCCGAGGAAACAATTTTACAGACGTCATGCATAATTATCAAGCAGATCTATCAGGTAGGCTATGAAATATTGAACGACACAGTTCAAATAAAACGATTCTTCAATCTTTCAAACGCATTAGTTTTAGAGTGCCTCCGTTCTGGATATTGCTGTTTATAGTTGATATATTTTAGAGGCAAGTAGACAATTCCTCAAAGATTCTCCTAAATACCCTCAATGGAAAAATTAATTTTTATAGCTGGTTTTTCCCACAGTACGGAATTATTGAGCAAGTTATGAATACTGTCAATTTTTCAAAGCCTACCTGCTAAATCTGCTTAATAATTATGCATCACGCCTACAAAATTGTTTCCTCAGCATACTTGACTTTATTATCTGGATGATTTAGGGTTTTGACTTCATCAAATACCATCATGGCCTTATAATTTAGTTGTTTGTTAAACAAAAGACAAATTCGATAGTACTTTCTCAAAACAAATGAATTTCATTACACAAATAGAAGCTATATTTTAAATTTACCGAGAAATCGAAATATCTCGGAAACTAATGGACTAAGGTAGTAAGGTAAAACAAGTTCTATACAAAGATGAAAGAGCATATTAAAACACTCAACGCATATTCGTATACAGGGTGATGTAGAATGCAAAATCCAGATTTTCTCTTTTTTTCAAATGTAACCCCCAACATTTTATTATACCAAAGAATTCCCTTTAATATGCTCTTTCATCTTTATAGCCGATTTTAAAACTAGATGATATTTTTTATATATCCCTGTAAAAAAATGATATTTGATTAATTACTTTTTGATGTACAGTACGTTCATTTGACAGCGATTTGAATATAAAAATTGTCATAACTTTTGAATTACCCTGTATAATGTAACAATACCCTATATTGTAAGAACGGAAATCATTAGTAGAATATGGAAATATTATTATATACAACTTTTTTCGCTATCTTCTACAGTAGTGGATTTATCGACCGAGCCGTTACTAAAAACTCACCCTGTATGTCAAAATGAAATGCGTCAGAATTCTCTACGTGAAAATTATTCTAAAAATTACGAAATATTGAGGTAATAATAGACGGATATAGAATTCCTGGCTTCCAGTAAACATTTCTGAGAGCAAACAACAATAGAGCAGACAAATGTTGGCGGCAGATTGGTGAACTATAAAGTGCAGATTACACCAAGTACGAGTATGAGAATGAATGGACCAGAAGCCATGGGGAACTGTTTTAGCTAAATTTAAATTACGTACATGTGCTGCATTTAGCAAATACTATACATAAGGCATTGCCTTCATAGGGGCTCTATTTTGTATATGAAATATGTACAAATAAATAGAAATGGATGGGATGGCACAAAAAAAAATTTCAGGAGTTCGACGGACGAAGCATTTAAAATCTAAGAAAATGGCATAATATGGCACTTGCAACGGAGGAAAATTCATACAAGAAGGCACCCAGCCAAAAAAGAGCATCGGAGTGAGAATAGATATCCGGCTAGATATAGATATAGATATCCGGGGTTCCCTCTTGGGGGGAACACCACAGTACTCCAGGCTGAGATCTATGCGATACTTGCTTGTGTAAATCGTATTCGGGAAATTGACGGGTCTAGGAGGCGGATTACTATCTGCTCTGACAGTCAGGCAGCCATCAAAGCACTGAGTGCTTGGAAAATAACGTCGGGACTGGTCCTGGAGTGCAGGAGGGCTCTTGACATCTCAGCTAAACACAAGGTATCACTGATGTGGGTACCTGGGCACGCTGGGGTAAAGGGTAATGAAATGGCGGATCATCTGGCTAGGATGGGATCCGCAAACAGTTTTGTGGGCCCGGAACCAGCCTTAGGACTGTCTGCAAACTTGATTAGGAAAACAACTGGAGAGTGGATCCAGAATCAACACTCTCTGAGATGGAACAACATCTCTGGGCATCTCCGTCAGGCTCGGGAGCTATTAGCAGGGCCTGCAGAGAGAATAGGACGATTTTGTCTCTCTCTGGATAGGAGTAACTTGAGATTGCTAGTAGGCTTATTAACGTGTCACAACACCTTCTGGCGTCACTTGTTTGTGATGAGGGTGGTGCACGTGGTGTGGTGAAGAGGAAGAATCCTCGGCACACATCTTGTGTCGCTGTGAAACCCTGGGGTATCACAGGCAGACTATGCTGGGCTCAAGAACCTTGGAACCAATCGAGATAAAACGGATAGGACCTACGAGTGTACTTGCTTTTGCCAAAAGGGCAGGTCTTAGGAACCAGCGCGGATAGAGGCGCGAAAGGGGCCCATCGTGTGGCCTATGCACCAGCCACATTCCATGCTGGATAGCCTCTGGTCCTTATTCATTCAAGCCTTCCGGGGCTTTCAAAGATTCAACGTAGGTAAAGCCAGAGAGAAATGGGGAATAAAAAAAATTAAATCAAAAAATCAAAATCTTATAACTCAACTCAACTTCTTATGTGGCAGCGTTTTCCTATGCTTTCCAAGTAAATTCCGAAAACACAGACGTAAATAACTTTTTCATTTGATAACTGTTCGAATATCCGCCACCTTCAGTCACTTTCTCACGGGCGCGTTGTTGGTGACCTCTCACTCTTCTACCGATATTCCAACGGAATCTGCTCCTCTGAGCTATCCTCTATCGTTCCGCCGCTCACCGCTCCTATCGATGTACCCGTGCGACCGCTGCATCTCATCCTAAGACGGTCGTTCTTCATACATCAAGGACTGAGCGGTACAACCACACATTTATTCCCAGGGAGTCTAAGGCTTGGACTGGACTGCCAGAAGATGTAATTTATTGGGCCTGCGGGTATTGGCCCATTCAAATCTCGCGTTAACAAACTTCCCCTAACATAACCCTTTCACAGCAGCCGCGGTACTCTGGTATTTAGGCTCTGCCTCTCAGTTATAAAAAGAATCCAATTACAGCAGCAACAGAAACTACTAAAAGCACATAACAAGACAGCCTTTCATTTCAATCACCTATCACGAGACAAGCACAGCTGAAAGAATGTAATAAAATTTCGAAGTTAACACGCCCTTTTTTCCTGAGTCCTTCTTTTATAAAAATATTCGGACAGCTTGCTGGCATCGGTATTTTTTGTAATTACCGATTCGACCGTGCACTCGAAAGTTTTTCAATTAACATCAAAAACGCGCCATTCCAAGTTTCACGAAGGACTCTCCGTACGATCCTCTGATTTTTCGCCAATGTTTGCTCATTCTAAGGCTACTGAAGGTCTAGCGTAATAGAAATTTCAATCAGGCATGTCGTTGAAAGGAAAACATGTAATTAAGTTTCTGAATTTATAATCCATTGATGTGAACATGTGTTTTAACATACATAGTTTAAACTTTTGAATATACCTACACACTGAAAAAAAAATGTGTACCCTGTATTAAAGAACGGCAATTTTTGACTATATCGTTTCATCGGTATAATGAACTTTTTCAGTGTATCAACAGCTCCCCAGACATGACAGCAATACTCCAGGCCAGGTCTTATCTGGGCTTTATCTAGCGTGAGGAGGTTACATGGTGAGAAGTACTTCTAGCTTGAGATAGGTAGCCAAGCTTCTTACCAGCAGCTGTTGCAATTGATGCAACGTGTTCGTGCCAGATCAGATTTTCTGTAATGTTGACTCCTAACAGCTTGAATGAGTGACTCCTTGGCAGAGCCTGGTTGCTCATTAGAATCTGGTGTTGGCTTGGGCACCTCTTGTTTGATAGCGTACAATACTGGGTCTTGGAAGCATTTTTTTTTTAAGGAGCTGTCCGACCTTACTGTCCTCGTCAATACTTAAGCCTTAAGGCCTATTGTACTATTGCTCCTCTCATTTACAGTATCCACTCCAGCAATCTGGATCCCTGCATAAGTTTATGCAGTTTACCTACTGGTCCTGGTGCTGAGCTGTACACCATTGGTTTTAGCTTGGTCTTCCCAAAGAGCTGTTGTCTCTTGTGATCTAGCGCTTCGCACTCACAGAGCACATGTAGGGCTGACTCAGTTCCTCTTCCACACAATCTACAGTTGAGGTCTCCATTGTAGAGTCCCATTTTATTCAGGTGTTCCTTCAGGCCACAATCTCCTGAGAGGAGACCCGTCGTTATTCGGAGCTGATTTCTACTCAAGGAGAGCAGTGTTTCAGCTGTTTTCTTGCATGGAGCTTTGATGAATGTTTTTCCATGAACACATCCTGGCAACAAGTTCCACTACTCCTTGTGCTGATGTTTCATCCATTCTCCGACCTGGTGTCTGATTGTGCTTTTAGGCACCCACAGGGCGGTTTCTGCTCCAATATGTAGAGCAGACGAGCCTAGTCTTGCTAGCTCGTCCGCCCTTTCATTGCCTCTTATACCTGAGTGTCCAGGCACCCACTCCAAAGTTACTTTGTTGTGTTCTGCCAGTCTTCCCAGTTCTTGTAAACATTCCCAGACTAGAGCTTGAAAGCATTAAATGTTTACCATATTCTTGAACCCCCAAGTGGTAATTGCAGCCTCTAAGCTTTATATTTTACTGGACTAACTAGTAGGTAATTGACTAAGCGACCTTAATAGACAACGTTACTTAGCAGAGGAAAAGAAACTCAGTCACCCATTAGCTAACTTTATTGAGGACCGGCTGAAGGGGAGCTATAACAGTTCGATCGAAAGAAACTGGTCTGATGAACATCAATCCTGACCGCTAGAACTTTCCGGATAACTTATAGCTAAATGAACCTAAATGTAATGAAAATATATTTTGCCAAACTTACTCCCACAGACCGTACCGCTTGGAGTTTTAATAAGTTCCGGGTGAGGTGAACTTTTGACAGAAAAGGAAAAGTAAGCCTAGGTGAGTTTCCTCTTGCAAGTATTTCCATGGATATGTAAGAACCCTAATGTGCAGCTAGTTTATAATGATGGAGGGCTCCTTGATTTGCTGAAGAACGGACCAAAGCAACTGGTCAGATATGAGTATTGGGGTTTAATACAAAATAATTATATACTTAGGAATCGGCATTCACTAGTTATGTGCCAGAAAAAATAAATTCACGAACGTTTCACGTTTTTTTGTAATGCAGTATTATATTAGAAAAATAAATAAAGCACAGCGCGAGGTCCAACACAGGGTACGGTTGCCCATATTGATCCGTCTCCTAAACTGAACCCTCGACTGAACCTTTGCCATTTTTGTAAATTCCCGTAAAACTTGATACTGTTGCTCTCGGGTATTCGACACCACCTTCTTCAGACCTTCTTGCTGCTCACCTGACGTTTGGATTAGGGCAGCGTAAACGTGCTTGCCCACTTAGGCGAAGCGTCGCGAACGGAAGCGGCGCGAAGAAAGTTGTGGATTTGACGCCAGAGAAGTTTACATTAGGTTATATGGCAGCCCGCTCACTCAGGCGACGCGAAGCGAAGAGGAGCGTCGTTTGACGCGCGAATGCCCTTCGGATCAACTAGGCGTCGTTTCTCTTGCCTCTCGCATATTTTCAGTGTTTAGCAGTATTATGTAGGATGTGGTGCTAAATTGCAGTCTCTGGTCGTGATACAAAGACATTCATTACAAAGGTAATTTAATTACCCAGCATTTTATTTTGTCTTTGTTTCTTTTCTTCTTCCATAGTGGCAATTAAACTCAATACAAAGAGTTCCTCTTCTGACGAACTGCTCATCGTACCTCACTAGACAACGTATCTCGTTCAACTGCTTAAAAACAAATAAAATTCGCGTTGCGCCCTTTGAAGCCGCGCGTCGCGTCGCGCCGCTTCGCCCCAGTGCTCGCCCACTTAGGCGAAGCGTCGCGAACGGAAGCGGCGCGAGGCGAAGCGTCATTCAACCGATGTCCGCCCACTGGGGCGAAGCGGCGCGAAGCGTCGCGTCGCGTCATTTACGGCGCGACGCGAATTTTATTTGTTTTTAAGCAGTTGAACGAGATACGTTGTCTAGTGAGGTACGATGAGCAGTTCGTCAGAAGAGGAACTCTTTGTATTGAGTTTAATTGCCACTATGGAAGAAGAAAAGAAACAAAAACAAAATAAAATGCTGGGTAATTAAATTATCTTTGTAATGAGTGTCTTTGTATCACGACCAGAGACTGCAATTTAGCACCACTTCCTACCAAATACTGCTAAACACTGAAAATATGCGAGAGGCATCAAGAAATATTTGGATCTTCTCGCCGCAGCGTGCCGCCTAGTACCGCCCATTCAGGCGAAGCGAAGTGTCGCGAAGCGAAGCGTCAAGAGAAACGACGCCCAGTTGGTCCGAGGAGAAGCCGCGCGTCAAGCGACGCGCCTCTTCGCTTCGCGTCGCCTGAGTGGGCGGGCTGCCATATAACTAATGAAATCCACAATTTTCTTCGCGCCGCTTCCGTTCGCGACGCTTCGCCTAAGTGGGCGAGCACGTTGATGCCTCTCGCATATTTTCAGTGTTCAGCAGTATTTGGTAGGAAGTGGTGCTAAATTGCAGTCTCTGGTGATACAAAGACATCAATTACAAAGATAATTTAATTACCCAGCATTTTCTTTTGTTTTTTTCTTTTCTTCTTCTTCCATAGTGGCAATTAAACTCAATACAAAGAGTTCCTCTTCTGATGAACTGCTCATCGTACCTCACTAGACAGCGTACCTCGTTCAACTGCTTAAAAACAAATAAAATTCGCGTCGCGCCGTAAATGACGTGGGCGGACATCTGCTAAATGACGCTTCGCCTCGCGCCGCTTCCGTTCGCGACGCTTCGTCTAAGTGGGCGAGAACGTTTATACAGATCTATGAAGTGTTGAAGATTTTGACGACGCGACGTGCAAAGTAATATATATTATGAACTTGTCAAATGCATCAAATCTAAATAAAACAATATAGGTTTGTTATTTAAATTTTATAATTTGTCTATTAGATAGCAGTTTTTCATAGCGCTATGTAACAGTTATGTTCTCAAAAACTCATTTAAATATAGGGCTGATCTTGATATTGAAGCTAGGTGCTCATATTTATTTATTTATTTATTTATTTATTTAACGGGTGAAACCCTTGTTACAAATATATACAAAATCACATTAAATGCTACGAGTATTTTTAACAAGACTTTTAAAAACACTAAAAGAAGACCCAAATATTTCTATACTAGATATAATTTCATTATCAAGCTTAGCAATTCTAGTTATGGGTTCATTTAAGCCATAATTGGTGATATTGAACCACTTAAGAAACCTCTAATTGAACCCGTGGTTCAATTCTAGATTTTAACGCTCCTGAACATTCGTGGTTCTATACAGGGTGGGCCAATAGTGCGTGGACGGAAGATTATGGACTTACTAAAAAATATTTCAAAAATATGTCACTTGATCATGATAGGGACCCTTGAGGGCTATAACGTAAAAATATGTTCACTTAAATATTGACGTTTAGACAGGGTGATTCATATCAAACATACATTTTTTTGAATTGGGACTCCCTATATATTATTGCATATTTGGATTCCTTGGTGAATTCTAGTGTGAGTTTATGTATCATATATGGAACTTTGAACGAATCGTTTAGGCGCAAATCACCATTTTTGGTATAAGTAGGTATCAGAAAAAAATTGAATATCGCAGCGGTTATAAAACTTAGAAGGCCGTGACATTGCGGTACGACTAAGCATGAAATGCGTCACCTTAGTTCAGACGGCTAAATTTGAATTCTTTTTGTGTTTTGAGAAATCAGTAGATCAATTAAGGAAAATTCGATCACAGATAATTTGATATTTTCAAATCGGAATGCTTATTTTGGTAGAAAGAATCAAATGTAAAATTTGATTACCTTTCTAACGATACAGCATCCTCGATATCAATCCTTTTTGGTTTTCATTTTATTTCAAATTTTCAGTCAAATCGGTGATTTCAATTTTCCTGCGTGCAAGCAACCTAGCAGGCCATGAAAAAACTAAACAAAAGTCCGTTAATATGGAAGAAACTTAGTAGAAGGATGCAAACTAACTAGAGTAACGAGGCAAGATTATGAAAATTCCTTACAACATATTAGCTCTAACCTGTTTTGTAAGCGATTATTAGAAAAAAATATGTTTCAGTATTTACCAACTTTTCTCAAATCAAAATTAGTTCATTTCAGTTTAATTTCCGTTCCTGGAAGTATTATACCTACTTTATCAACATCTGAGGGCAAGTTCAATTTGAGCACCTAATTTTCAATAACAAATTGACATATTTGAAATATGACAAGGTCGCTAAATATTTTCCCTCCTTGTGTTGACTAGGAAATAGATGCACAAGGACACACTTGAGTCACGGCTCAATAAACATTCAGCTGTCATTCTCAAGGTCTGGGGATGCTTTGCGCCGATCCTTTTGCGCATCGACGTTTTGGGTTATATTTGTTCTGATTTCAACAGTGGCGGTACGGCAGGGTCATGGCTATCTAGGTTTCATGTAGTGGCGTAGTGACAGTGACACTAATAAAAGAGCTGTCATTCGACCTGTCATTTTTAGCATTGTTTCGATTTCTGTTTAGTCGTAGTATTTTATGTAGGGATAAGTATACAAAATATGTATATGGAAGCAAGAAAATTAAAAGCTGGACATGTTTGTGGTGCAAAAAGCTGCTCTTCGAAAAGCTAATAATCTAATAAAAATATAATACCTTTTTATGTTCCCTAAACATCCCTCAAGGTAAGAGTTAACATTTATTACTACAGATGAGGTAATGACAATTGCCCATAGCGATTTTGAAAGACTCAGAAATGAGACTTTATTCAAAGCTTTTATTTTTTAAGAGTTTTATCATAAGAAACTGTAGTACAATATACTGTCAAGTGATGGTTTAATTAATTACTGTCTATATTTGTATGCGTTTACATTGTATTCTTTATGTTGCCCTTAATGTTTGCCTCCCTCTTTACAGTACCGTATCTGTTGAGGAGTATTATTTTAATTCTGCCCTGTTGTACTGATAACAACTTTTTATACTCCGCTCCTGTCATTTTTAATGAAACTATCTCAAAATGGCGTCGCTGACGTCAGATATTTACAACATGTCATCACAAAGGACCGACCATAGAGTTAACATCTCTGGAGGGAGCCTAATTTGAATATTGGCCAGCCAACATCTATAGCGCTATTGCCACTCTACTTCGTTCGCTTAAGGACCTTCCAGTTTCTTCAAAATCTGACAGTTTCACACATGTTCCTCAAAGTATTTAACTGGGTATTTAACTATACATTCCAATATACTTGCAATGTAACTGACTTACGTGAAGATAATTTGTATTGATTTAACGAAATCTCAAAAATGGTAAATTTCATAGCGGAATGTCGCAATAACTTCTAATATGTCGTAAATCTGGCAACCTACAATCCGCGTCCCCTAAAGCTGTCATGTGGCTGTCATTGTAGTAGTGGTTATAGCGCATGTTGAGATTTTTGTTGTTTTAGTGTATATTTGAGTGACTTTGTGACTATTTATGGTGTGAATTAAATTATTTATGAACAATATTGTCATAATTGCATGATGGTGCGAAATAAAAAGTGCTTAGTTTGCTGCAATAGCGACGAATCGGTAAACACCACTTATCATAGGTTAGTATAGGTTTTGTTTTGGTTTTCAGTCGCGTAAAATATGGAGAAACACTTCATGGTAATAATAAATTATCAACTGTTACAATCAAGTTATAATAAGAGTAACTCTCTAAGTATAGCTGAATACTAATACAACTTATTGTATCAGTTTGTAACATCACAGTATTAATTGAGTCTATTAAAGAACATCCAATTTTAATATAAAATCGTACGCCACTGGTAATGCCCTCAAGCTGTCAAAATTTCCGTTACATGTTGGCTGGTCAGCGACCTGTGCATTTTGTTGTTTACATTCCCTCTAGAGATGTTAACTCTGTGGGACCGACATTGAGTAAGACAGCTGATTGTTTGTTGAGCCGTGCTGGAGTATTACTCAAACGGACCCTTGCATGGGAGGATGTTATAAGATTTGCAGGTATTAATTGGTCTTAATACGTAAATACCCTTTACTTTGAGCAAAACCAAGAATTGATTAGAGTAACTGTGTTACACCATGCTGTCTTGCAGGGAAACGTTCTCGTGCGAAATACAAATTGAACCGTCTCAAGATATTCAATAAGCACATAGGATGACGTTTGACAGATACAGGTCGCGCCTTCAGTACCTGATATGCGAACATCTAGAGCAAACAGTCTTTGATGTAGGATGCAGGTGTACAAGTGATGCTGTGCTACACACCCAATGATTTAAGACATAATTAATGTCAGACACGGTATGGCGCCACATTTTGACGTTAGCTTCTCCGCACATAGGTCGATTGCCGATGTGTATTCATCAACATCATGGTCACCATGTCTTAACAGACATGTTTCGAACCCGTAAAATGCATTAAGTCGGAGCTAGAGTATTGCCGACACGGATATTATCAATAGTTTTGAGAACTATAGCTTGCCATCCTTCGCGATTTACTGATGTCACTTCAGTGGCGCTCTTGATACTCATATCCAGCAACTGTTTCGTCGTATCCACCCAGCGTGTAGGGGAACGGCCACGGCGCCGCCCACTCGGGGCACGTCCTTGTACTACAAGTTTCTCCATATTATCGCTTCTGTGAATATGTTCGACGAATGTAATCATTCTCGTCGACACAATGGAGGATAGCCTCTTTGGATTATCGAACTCATCCAGTATGGAAACGTTAGTTCGATGGGCGGTATAAGGAACTCTCAGCATTCTCCTTCACGTCCACATTTCAAAGCTTACTTTGTTTAGAATATGTTTCACCTAAAATGCAGTAAATATGATTAATTGTTTGACACCATCGTTGAAGTATGCTTTTCTACAAAATAATTTTAAGTCATTATTTAAAAAACATATTTTGTCACCTAAGACTTAGTTAAGTTAAGATTAGTTTTTTAGGTATTTTAGGTTAGGCATAGACACGGTTAAGTAGAGTGGCTTTTGGTCAGACTTCGCCGTTGCACTATAGTTATATATGTATATATAATAATTGTAGTACAATAAAGTCGTTTATTATTATTATTATTAATTAGTCTTTTGGAAGTGTTCAGCAAGGATCAAGGTAGGTCACATCACCTTTTCTTCTCTGCCACTTCCTTTCGGATAAAAAATATCGTGGAACGTTAACTCGGAAGCGCTACACTTTGTGGAACGTAAGCGTTGATGTATTATCTCGGTTTATCAACAAGTAAAATTTTCTCTGACAGTTGCTTTCACCAGCTAAATGTGCTGTATATTTGGAGCCGCTTCAAAAACTCCCGAGAGTTGCTTTAAATTGCTAGTTACATTTTTCGTTAAAGCATAAGTAGCTCTGGGTTTTGTAGATGGATGTGGGCTGTGTAACTGTTTTTTGCTTAACTGGTCGTACAGTTTTCGAAAGACACAACCTCTGTCCTAAAAGTAGCCAGAATAGTATTGGAAAACGTGTTAAAAATCATCATATTTCAGGCCACCTTGTATTCATGTTTTACAACTGAGATTCTGCTTTTCTGGTGTTTTCTGACTTTTCAGGTTTTTGTTTTCTCACAGTTGGTAGCGTCAACTGTTAGTATAACTAATGACTCATATGCCAATCAATAATCATTCTCCCTCGCAGCATTTCACAGCGCACAGAAACACTTATCAGTATGACTCAATATTTAGCTGAATATAGTCAATTGGCAAAAAATGTTCGTATCACACCCCATGGCGTTTGCGATCTTAACTAAAGCTAATACAAGATGTAACCTCCAAGGGTGGTCTTTGTTTATACTTGTATGAATAAAATAATAGTAGATTTTTACGCAGATTTTCTGTCAGTTCAGTGGCACTCTTGATACTCATATCCAGCAACTGTTTCGTCGTATCCACCCAGCGTGTAGGGGAACGACGACGGTGCCGCCCACTCCGGGCATGACCCTGAACTACAAGTTTCTCTATATTGTCGCTTCTATGAATATGTCCGAAGAATGTACGCATTCTCGTCGATTCAATGGAGGATAGTCTCTTTGGATTACCGAGCCCATCCAGTATGCAAACGTTAGTTCGATGGGCGGTATAAGGAACTCTCAGCATTCTCCTCCACGTCCACATTTCGAAAGCATCGATCCTAGCTCGATCTGCCTTTTTAACAGTCCAAATTTCCGAGGCATACAAAAACATGGAGAACACAAGAGACTGGACGAACGACGTTTTGGTAGCTTTAGTGATGTTATGGTCACGCCATATTTTAGTAAGCTTTGTTATGGCCACACGTACCTGTTGAATGCGTTGTCGAATCTCATTTTTACAGCTATACTCGAATTGTCGATCAAAGAACCGAGGTACACAAAACTTTGAACTACTTTACAACGGCCTACTGACTTTATTTCTCGATGATTATCGTGCTCTCTATGTACGATCATAACCTTGGTCTTGTTATAGTTAATACCAAGACCGCATGCTGCACTGTGTTGTTCTAAGATGTTTAATAGAGCTACTAGTTTTTCCTGAGAAGCAGCAATAAGGGTTGTATCGGCAGCAAATCTTAAGTTGGATATTTTGCTTCTGCCAATAGTTATACCGCCATTCCTGTTGTTCAATACCTGTCTCATCACAAATTCAGAGTAAATGTTAAATAACATCGGAGATGATATACAAGGGGCGCTTTCAGGGCTGGACTTCGGGAGGGGGCATGGTAAAGAAGCAATAGGGCAATAATTGAGTTTTAGTCTCGTTCAACGAAAATGGAAAATCTTCGATTCCCGGATCCTGAGGTTCACCCCCAAAAAATCAAAAATCTTTATTTGACCTTCAATGAAGACAAAACTTTCGTATTCTGGATATTGAGGGTATCCCAATTACAAATCTGGCCGATGTTTTGAGTTTTACTCTCGTTCAACTAAAATGGAAAATCTTCGATTCCCGGGTCCTGAGGTTCACCCGCAAAAAATCAAAAATCTTTATTTGACCTTCCATGAGGACAAAACTTCGTATCCTGGATAGTTAGGGTATCCTAATTGCAAATCCGGCCGATGTTTTGAGCTTTAGTCTCGTTCAACGAAAATGGAAAATTTACGATGCCCGGATCCTGAGGTTCACCCGCAAAAAATCTAAAACCTTTATTTGACCTTCGATGAGGACGAAATCTCGTATCCTAGACAATTAGCGTATCCTAATTACAAATCTGGCCGACGTTTTGAGTTTTAGTCTCGTTCAACGAAAATGGAAAATCTTCGATTCCCGGATCCTGAGGTTCACCCGCAAAAAATCAAAAATCTTTATTTGACCTTCAATGAAGACAAAACTTCGTATTCTGGATAGTTAGGGTATCCTAATTACAAATCTGGCCGATTTTTTGAGTTTTAGTCTCGTTCAACGAAAATGGAAAATTTACGATGCCCGGATCCTGAGGTTCACCCGCAAAAAATCCAAAACCTTTATTTGACCTTCGATGAGGACGAAACCTCGTATCCTAGATAAGTAGAGTATTCTAATTGCAAATCCGGCCGATGTTTTGAGTTTTAGTCTCGTTCAACGAAAATGGAAAATCTTCGATTCCCGGATCCTGAGGTTCACCCGCAAAAAATCAAAAATCTTTATTTGACCTTCAATTAGGACAAAACTTCGTATCCTGGATAGTTAGGGTATCCTTATTACAAATCCGGCCGATGTTTTGAGTTTTAGTCTCGTTCAACGAAAATGGAAAATTTACGATGCCCGGATCCTGAGGTTCACCCGCAAAAAATCTAAAACCTTTATTTGACCTTTGATGAGGACGAAACCTCGTATCCTAGATAATTAGAGTATCCTTATTACAAATATGGCCAATGTTTTGAGTTTTAGTTTCTTACAACGAAAATGGAAAATCTTCGATTCCCGGATCCTGAGGTTCACCCGCAAAAAATCTAAAACCTTTATTTGACCTTCGATGAGGACGAAACCTCGTATCCTGGACAATTAGAGTATCCTAATTACAAGTCTGGCCGACGTTTTGAGTTTTAGTCTCGTTCAACGAAAATGGAAAATCTTCGATTCCCGGATCCTGAGGTTCACCCGCAAAAAATCTAAAACCTTTATTTGACCTTCGATGAGGACGAAACCTCGTATCCTGGACAATTAGAGTATCCTAATTACAAGTCTGGCCGACGTTTTGAGTTTTAGTCTCGTTCAACGAAAATGGAAAATCTTCGATTCCCGGATCCTGAGGTTCACCCGCAAAAAATCCAAAACGTTTATTTGACCTTCGATGAGGACGAAACCTCGTATCCTAGATAAGTAGAGTATTCTAATTACAAATCCGGCCGATGTTTTGAGTTTTAGTCTCGTTCAACGAAAATGGAAAATCTTCGATTCCCGGATCCTGAGGTTGACCCGCAAAAAATCTAAAACCTTTATTTGACCTTCGATGAGGACGAAACCTCGTATCCTAGACAATTAGAGTATCCTAATTACAAATCTGGCCGACGTTTTGAGTTTTAGTCTCGTTCAACGAAAATGGAAAATCTTCGGTTCCCGGATCCTGAGGTTCACCCGCAAAAAATCAAAAATCTTTATTTGACCTTCAATGAAGACAAAACTTCGTATTCTGGATAGTTAGGGTATCCTAATTACAAATCTGGCCGATTTTCTGAGTTTTAGTCTCGTTCAACGAAAATGGAAAATTTACGATGCCCGGATCCTGAGGTTCACCCGCAAAAAATCCAAAACCTTTATTTGACCTTCGATGAGGACGAAACCTCGTATCCTAGATAAGTAGAGTATTCTAATTACAAATCCGGCCGATGTTTTGAGTTTTAGTCTCGTTCAACGAAAATGGAAAATCTTCGATTCCCGGATCCTGAGGTTCACCCGCAAAAAATCAAAAATTTTTATATGACCTTCAATGAGGACAAAACTTCGTATCCTGGATAGATAGGGTATCCTTATTACAAATCCGGCCGATGTTTTGAGTTTTAGTCTCGTTCAACGAAAATGGAAAATTTACGATGCCCGGATCCTGAGGTTCACCCGCAAAAAATCTAAAACCTTTATTTGACCTTTGATGAGGACGAAACCTCGTATCCTAGATAATTAGAGTATCCTTATTACAAATCTGGCCGACGTTTTGAGTTTTAGTCTCTTACAACGAAAATGGAAAATCTTCGATTCCCGGATCCTGAGGTTCACCCGCAAAAAATCTAAAACCTTTATTTGACCTTCGATGAGGACGAAACCTCGTATCCTGGACAATTAGAGTATCCTAATTACAAATCTGGCCGACGTTTTGAGTTTTAGTCTCGTTCAACGAAAATGGAAAATCTTCGATTCCCGGATCCTGAGGTTCACCCGCAAAAAATCAAAAATCTTTATTTGACCTTCAATGAAGACAAAACTTCGTATTCTGGATAGTTAGGGTACCCTAATTACAAATCTGGCCGATTTTTTGAGTTTTAGTCTCGTTCAACGAAAATGGAAAATTTACGATGCCCGGATCCTGAGGTTCATCCGCAAAAAATCCAAAACCTTTATTTGACCTTCGATGAGGACGAAACCTCGTATCCTAGATAAGTAGAGTATTCTAATTACAAATCCGGCCTATGTTTTGAGTTTTAGTCTCGTTCAACGAAAATGGAAAATCTTCGATTCCCGGATCCTGAGGTTCACCGCAAAAAATCAAAAATCTTTATTTGACCTTCAATGAGGACAAAACTTCGTATGCCGGATAGTTAGGGTATCCATATTGCAAATCCGGCCGATGTTTTGAGCTTTAGTCTCGTTCAACGAAAATGGAAAATTTACGATGCCCGGATCCTGAGGTTCACCCGCAAAAAATCCAAAACCTTTATTTGACCTTCGATGAGGACGAAACCTCGTATCCTAGATAAGTAGAGTATTCTAATTACAAATCCGGCCGATGTTTTGAGTTTTAGTCTCGTTCAACGAAAATGGAAAATCTTCGATTCCCGGATCCTGAGGTTCACCCGCAAAAAATCAAAAATCTTTATTTGACCTTCAATGAGGACAAAACTTCGTATTCTGGATAGTTAGGGTATCTTTATTACAAATCCGGCCGATGTTTTGAGTTTTAGTCTCGTTCAACGAAAATGGAAAATTTACGATGCCCGGATCCTGAGGTTCACCCGCAAAAAAATTAAAACCTTTATTTGACCTTTGATGAGGACGAAACCTCGTATCCTACATAATTAGAGTATCCTTATTACAAATCTGGCCGACGTTTTGAGTTTTAGTCCCTTACAACGAAAATGGAAAATCTTCGATTCCCGGATCCTGAGGGTCACCCGCAAAAAATCAAAATTCTTTATTTGACCTTCAATGGGCACAAAACGTCGTATCCTGGATAATTAGGGTATCCTAATTACAAATCCGTCCGATGTTTTGAGTTTTAGTCTCGTTCGACGAAAATGGAAAATCTTCGATTCCCGGATCCTGAGGTTCACCCGCAAAAAATCAAAAATCTTTATTTGACCTTCAATGAGGACAAAACTTCGTATCCTGGATAATTAGGGTATCCTAATTACAAATCCGTCCGATGTTTTGAGTTTTATTTTCGTTCGACGAAAATGGAAAATCTTCGATTCCCGGATCCTGAGGTTCACCCGCAAAAAATCAAAAATCTTTATTTGACCTTCGATGAGGACGAAACCTCGTATCCTAGATAATTAGAATATCCTAATTACATATCTGGCCGATGTTTTGTGTTTTAGTCTCGTTCAACGAAAATGGAAAATCTTCGATTCCCGGATCCTGAGGTTCACCCGCAAAAAATCAAAAATCTTTATTTGACCTTCAATGAGGACAAAACTTCGTATCCTGGATAATTAGGGTATCCTAATTACAAATCCGTTCGATGTTTTGCGTTTTAGTCTCGTTCGACGACAATGGAAAATCTTCGATTCCCGGATCCTGAGGTTCACCCGCAAAAAACCAAAAATCTTTATTTGACTTTCGATGAGGACGAAACCTCGTATCCTAGATAATTAGAATATCCAAATTACATATCTGGCCGATGTTTTGTGTTTTAGTCTCGTTCAACGAAAATGGAAAATCTTCGATTCCCGGATCCTGAGGTTCACCCGCAAAAAACCAAAAATCTTTATTTGACCTTTGATGAGGATGAAACCTCGTATCCTAGATAATTAGAGTATCCTAATTACATATCTGGCCGATGTTTTGAGTTTAAGTCTCGTTCAACGAAAATGGAAAATCTTCGATTCCCGGATCCTGAGGGTCACCCGCAAAAAATCAAAATCCTTTATTTGACCTTCAATGAGGACAAAACTTCGTATCCTGGATAATTAGGGTATCCTAATTACAAATCCGGACGATGTTTTGAATTTTAGTCTCGTTCTACGAAAATGAAAAATTTCCGATGCCCGGATCCTGAGGTTCACCCGCAAAAAATCTAAAACCTTTATTTGACCTGCGATGAGGATGATACCTCGCATCCCAAATAATTAGAGTATCGTAATTACAAATCAGGCCGATGTTTTGAGTTTTAGTCTCGTTCAACGAAAATGGAAAATTGCCGATGCCCGGATCCTGAGGTTCACCCGCAAAAAGTCTAAAATCTTTATTCGACCTTCGATGAGGATGAAATTTCGTATGCTAGATATCTAGAGTATCCTAATTATAGATCCGGCCGATGTTTTGAGTTTTAGTCTCGTTCAACGAAAATGGAAAATCTTCGATTCCCGGATCCTGAAGTTCACCAGCAAAAAATTAAAAATCTTTATTTGACCTTCAATGAGGTCAAAACTTCATTTCCTGGATAGTTAGGGTATCCTAATTACAAGTCCGGTCGATGTTTTGAGTTTTAGTCTTGTTCTACGAAAATGAAAAATTTCCGATGCCCGGATCCTGAGGTTCACCCGCAAAAAATCTAAAACCTTTATTTGACCTGCGATGAGGATGAAACCTCGCATCCCAAATAATTAGAGTATCCTAATTACAAATCCGGCCGATGTTTTGAGTTTTAGTCTCGTTTAACGAAAATGGGGAATCTTCGAATCCCGGATCCTGAGGTTCACCCGCAAAAAACAAAAAATCTTTATTTGACCTCCAATGAGGATGAAACTTCATATCCTGGATAATTAGAGTATCCTAATTACAAAAACACGTTTCTATCTCTAAAAGTTACAGAGTACCGGCGCTGGTATCCCAGGTGACGCCCGTGTATATCGTGAATCGAATTAATCAAACTATGCGTTTGTAAATTAATGGTACATTATTGGATATCAAACAGATATGCGTTTATGTATACGGCTACGTTTACCTACGTTGCGTTTTGAACAAGTGTAATATCATACGCGCGCAGAATGAACAATAATATTGGAATATGAATGCTCTTTGTATACTTGAGTATTTCAATATCAACATAACTTGGGTTTTTGATTCAAAGAACTCAAATTACTCAAAGGGTAGAAGGATTGTGATGCTTTAGTATTATTAGATGGTATTTTTAAGGGACATCTGACAGTCCATAAAATACTTTTTTAGTTTGTACTTCAACTTATTTCTGTTTGAAACTTTGAATTACTGAGTAAGTGATATATCAGTAATTATGATCTTCTATTCGGTGTCAGTCCTGGCGAATGTATTTTTATCTTATTTGTTTTTATTTATTTATTTATTTATTCAGTTACTCCCAACAGGTATAACTCAATTACAGAAAATTTAAAATTTACAAAGCATTGAACATGTTTTTGCTTTATAACAATCTGGTTTATTTGAAGGAAAAATACATTTTTAATACATGTTAACGTCAGAACGCCATCTTCGGAAGTCTCTTTGACAGCTGACATCTGTCCTCTGTCTACCCCTCAGAACGAGCCTCAGAATAACAACTGAACATAGAGGTAGTAAACATTCAAACATTGATCAGCTGTGATCTCGCAGTAACGCCAACTAACCTGAAAATTCTTCCAATGCAACCCGTGTTACAAACCTTGCACCCTGCACTGCACTCGAATATAGCACAGCCAGTCCGTAAAGCTTCACTAAAGTTACCAGCAAATAGCAAATTCGATTTTACTGACCAAGCATAGAAGACGCATAAACAAAACAAACGTTTGACAGTCGAGCTTCTACCGTAAATAAGTCGCATGAAAATTATGTCGGCGTTGCCAGCTCCTCAAAATTTATGTAAGACTTCAGAATTTGCGTTCATGATGAATAAATATGCAGTAACGCAGTAGAGGTCAGCATATCTATTGATTTTGCTGTAATCATTCCTGAACCATCAACCGTCTTTTTTAACGTAGAATGGAATATTTCTGAATACTGTACAATCAAGACGATAGTAAACACTTATGATTGCCGTATCTAGTGATCAATACGACAAAGTAAGAAAACATGTCCGCCTATTAGAATTAGTTGTTTACTACCTCTATGTTCAGTTGTTACTCTGTGGTGTATCCTCGCTGTCTCTCCCACCTACTGTCGCAATGTTGCCAGATCGTAAACAGTATGTTTAAAAAACGATTTTCTTCATTTACCAAAAATTGGTTAAACGGGATAAGAAGACTTTTGGAATGGAACGACTCAAGTACGAGGTTGCACGTGTGTCCGGGGGCCCCACAGACATCGTTCTTTTTCATCAGGTTTGCACGACGTCCCAATCGATCACACTCATTTCGGTCCGTGTGTGCCGAAAAACCGTCGTGTTGACTGTCGTTCTAAAAAATCTGCCCGAGCTTGATTTTACCCGTCGGTTTCGAACGCCATCGTGCAACTCGGTACATGTGTGGCCGTTCATCGTGCAATCATGACGGGATTTTTGCAGTGTCGTTCTCGTTGCCTTTGAGTAAGTGCATCTAGGGTTAGCGACACCTATCCAAAATGTGCTGTCAGACGTTCATGAGGGAAAATACTTTGTCTCATCCAAGTATCCTGCTTTTTTTATTAGAGGTGCTACTGAATTAAGTAATTCTAAGTATGTTTCTTCATCCATCCTCAAATAATTGTACCAATCCCCTGGTTCCAGACGCAATTCTTCTAATAGATTTATATGAGAGAACTGGCCTCTTTTTCAAAGCCACTGTTTCACACATTTAGAACGTCTTTTCTTGCTGTATTTCACTTTAATAGCTAAAGCCACCGCCAATGCTAAAGTAGGGTAAGAGCACGTAAAAGTACGCAGTCTGTAAGAGTACGCAGTGCCAAAATAACATAGTTGTAAGGTCGTCCGATAGCTATAGTCTACAGTGTAGATGAATCTGAAGGAAGGTTATTGTTGTACAAAATAAGGCGGTGTTTTGCGAAAAATTATCAGGACAAAATGCACGTAGAAATAATTAGTGTATTATTTTATAACTTTTTGCGAGATTACAATAGTTAGTATTTGATCAAAATGAAGTTTCATACTGGATTTTGACTACTCGGCGTAGTGGCGGTTTTATAGGTCATAAAATCAGCCATATGCTTTGTGTAAATGTGGTTGCATATTTTGATGGCATGCTGTTTTTTGTTTCCTTGATCATGTCCCAAAGAGTACGCCCACAAAGAGTATGCGCGAATATTAACCTCTATACCATACAAAGATATGTTAACAGGAAAACTAGAGTTAAAAGGAAATATTGTGAAGAAAAAGGTCTTCGGTGAAAAACACAAGGCCTCAGTGGACCACCCAAGAAAAAAATTGAAGCATAAATTATCAGCTTCTAAGGGTTTTACCGACTCTGTAAACAATGTTGCCTGTCCCTTGTGCAGAGAACATTACAGCACTTCGGAATGGATTAGATGCGACTCTTGTGCTACTTGGTGGCATGAAGATGAAGAGTGTAGCAAATATTCTGTGTTTGGTGAATTTATATGCGATTCTTTTTGAGGATACCTGCGTACTCTTATGACCAACACTGCGTACTCTTTGAATCCAGAGTCCGCAAGAGTACGCATGTGCGTTTTTATTTAAAAGTAGTTGGAATTTGTTTTGTTGATACCAAGAAAAATGTGTTATGTTGTTTTCTGGTGCTTAATAGACCAACGAATTGATATTTATGTTGAATAAAAGAATATAAGTATATTTCAAGTTTTTGTCGCCTGTCAAACTTTAAGTGCGTACTCTTGAGTGTTTTTACCCTATTATCCATGTTAACGGACCAAAAATTTGCGAAAAACTGAAAGAAAACCGAACAGTGTGTGGAGGTATCGTTCCATCGGTTTAACCGACATCGGTTGGCACGTCGTGCAAACCTGATGAAAAAGAACGATGTCTGTGGGGCCCTTAAGAGGTATACGCTGGCGGTGTAGTACAGAGCAGCGTTCCGTCTCATTTCGCTTGGGTTCCAACTACTCGTAGATTTCAGCACGTTGTCAGAGACGGTCCAGTGCCTCCTTTCCAGGTGACGCCCCTGTATATCGCGTTCTCATGGCAAATCGAACTAATCAAATTATGCCCTCGCAAACAGCGCATTATTGGCTAACAAGCAGATAGGCAAACACGTTTATATATACCTACGGCACGAAAACGCGCTTCACGTTAAACGGATGCTACGTTTAACCGTGTAGCGTTCAAAAGTTGACACAGGGCATGGCCGACTCTACACTAGGCCGGAGCCTTAGATGTGGCAACGTGGCTTAGCTGTCAAATAGTGGGCCTATAGTTTCAGAATAATTATTACATTTTATATGTATTAGAGTTCATCTCGGTTAATAAATTAAGAAATTTAGAACTACTACTACTAATACCACTTACATCTGATGTCTGTTTCATCACAGTCAGACACTACAAAATAAAAATAAACGCAACCTGTTTCCTGCCGCCACTTCCATTTCCACTTAAATGATATGAACACTCAATTTACTTTGTAAATTATCACTTGAGCTAGAAAAATTCACTATTAGGTCACTGTGAAGCCATTCTTGCTGGTCTTGATTTCCCTTTCACTATCAAATGCTTTCGTAGGTATGCCCCAGGCCATGCCCAGATGAGTTCTATTAACTGTATTTTTCTGTGATATTTGGGAGGTCCAGAAAACATTACAGGTACCACATTGTGCTTTAAAATAGGTCTTATCCTTTGAAATGTTTGTCAATTATTGTCTTTATCCTTATAAATATAAGCAGCCCTTCCGAGGAATACCTTTCACCCACTTCTGTTTATGTCCCTTATCGGACGCACAGTTGCTAGTGCAACCTGATACTACACACTTTGCAGGCATCTTTTTATCTTTATAGTTTCATTTGTGCAGGTAAATAAGTAGAAACTCATTCAAAATCACCTTGCAACGTTCTTTTTAATCTGGAATAAGGTTATGTTGGGCCATGGTTTGGTAGTCCTCTACTCATGCCTCTACTGGGCTGCAACCTGGTACTACACGCTTTGCAGGCATCTTTTTATCTTTATAGTTTCGTCTGTGCAGGTAAATAAGTAGAAACCCATTCAAAATCACCTTGCAACGTCCTTTTTAATTTGGAATAAGGTGATGTTGGGCCATGGTTTGGTAGTCCTCTACTGGGCTGCAACCTGGTACTACACGCTTTGCAGGCATCTTTTTATCTTTATAGTTTCGTTTGTGCAGGTAAATAATTAGAAACAAATTAATAATCACCTTCCAACCATATTTTCTGAACCTGGAAGAATACACATGACATAACAACAAATGAAAACACGACCTGATCTCCAACGTTGCCATATTTCAATGCTCCGGCCTAGTGAGTAGAGACGGCCATGCACAGGGCCACCTGATACTAGGGCTGCCAGCTGCAAGGGAAAACCAAATGTTATAGTACTCAAATACCGATTCTATTTTGTTTATGGATTTAGATGACTCGAATAATCGGAGTAGAGTAGAGGTATTTATTTACTATTAATTGTACAGGGTGACCTAATAAGAATGGACGCCGGCAATATCTCAGTAACCGTTAATCATACAATTTCGAGCAAAAAATATTATCAGGTAAATCGGCTAAGAGAAATCGCTGGAAATTATTTTCAAGTTCCGCTAGTGGCCGCTAGGGGGCGTAACTGATACTGTCAATCAGAAAAACGGCTTTTTCTCAAAAAATATGCAAGTAAAGGTATATTATAAGTTCTATCGTCATGTAAAAAGAACAATTCTCGATTTTTTTTGCTAACAGTTTTTTGCTCATCTTGTAAGGTGTAGTGGTGGGGGAATGTCAAAGAAGTTTTTATTTAAATGGCCATAACTTTAGTATAAGTTAACAGAATTGAACAAGCTAGGTCTCGTTTGAAAGAGCTGTTCTTGACTAATAATCTGTTGTATAAAAATTGTCCAAGTTTATTTTGACTTAGTAGCTACAGGGCAGCATTTGACATAATAACAATTATTACGCATTATTACGAAAATTTTAAAAGGTATGCTATATTTTGTTTAACATAGAAATATAGAGGTCAAAATTTAAAAAAGTCAGCGAAAGACTCAACTTGCTATCTATTTTCAAACCGGAGATATCAGTAAAACAAGTATTCTGTCAAGTGTGCTGTGAGTTTCGAAACAATTGCCACTCTATAGGAATATAGCCTCCGCATAATCGTTTTCAAGAATCACACTAAGAAGAATCAAACCACCGCCCATCTCAGAAGTACGGAATTATTAGAACTTTGACAGAACGGGCTAGAAAAGTGTGCGAACCAGAAGAACTCGACACCGAACTGGAACATCTAAAGAATGCTCTTAAGGCAAATGGTTACACAGAAAAGGAAATAACAAGAACAATGAGAAGAAATAGGGCAAAGCCAGAACCTAAACCGATAGCAAAAGCTTTTCTACCCTATGTGCTTGGAATAACAGACAGAATAGGAAAAATGTTACGAAAGGAAAACGTCTAGACCATCTACAAGCCCACAAGAAAGATACAGGAATATTTGAGAACGGTAAAGGATAAAAGAGACCCACTTGCAACACAGGGGGTATATCGCATACAATGCACATGTGGGGGTGTATACATAGGAACATCGAAGCGATCTATAAACACAAGAATTGCAGAACATAAGGCTGGCTGTCGACTAGGCCATACGGACAAATCAGCGGTAGCCGAACATGTGATTAAGGAGGGAAGTCACAGAATCAAGTTTGCAGAAACTCAGGTTCTTGCTGCAACGTCCTCATACCATGCCAGACTTTAAAGAGAAGCCATCGAAATACAAAAACATCGTAATAATTTCAGTAGGGAAGAAGAAACACAGAAAGTCAACGGGACATGGATATCCATCCTAAAGGACCTCAAGACACTATCATATCGCGAAGGGGCGGGGCTACCAACGCTACCTGGTTGGGCCACGTCACCATTAAAAGGTATAAATACAAGTGCAGATCCACCAGCCGCCAGTATTTTGGAAGTCGCCGAAGTGAAATAGCTTCTGAAGATGCCATCCACTCGTGGTGGCGAAACGTCAAGCTTTAACGCTAAACGACGCCGGCCTAAAAACCAAAGAACCACAAATTCAATTCAAACAGCGCTCTCACTCTGGAATTTAAGGGTAAAAAAATTTAATTTTTTTATTATATTGACAAAACCGGATTTTTTCCGGACTAGTAATCCACAAATTTAACATTTGATCTTAAAAAAAAAAGAAAAAAGTTGTTGACTTTCAGACTGGTGCCTAGCGTCTTAACCGCTCGGCCACGCTTCAGGAATATCAATACACCGTACATAATACGTAGTCAATTACCTGTCGTAATTTGATTCATTTTTTTTTAAACCGGAAGCGAATTTGACAAAACCTGATTTCTCGCGGACGAGTTTTTTCATGCTGACTCCGAATCTGTATTTAGTTTTTCTTTAGCACCTGTAGTTTTGGCTATCTTCTGTATACGGACGGACGGACAGACACTTCGGTTATATGTTAGTGGAAAAGGTCACTCCTTTTGACGGGCCCTATGCGCCCTTTGAAGACTTAGGAAAAACATTTTATCTGAAAAGTTACCGAACTAACACTATTTCTTTTTTTTTTTTGTAGTGAGGAGGTTAGGGTTCTGTTGCCCTTAAGGCTAATTTTGTACCCCCAGTCAGAGGGACCATAGTCCCATCCTAACTTCTTTGTGAACTTTGAGATAACAGTAATAATGAAACAATAATAATACAACAATATGCAGAACAATTGAACAACAACTCACACAAAACAACAGCCACACCATAAACCATATCACAAGCGACTGTGAACTGCGTGCGTTTCAGGGATCGCGAGAAGAGATCTTCACAGCCACACCGTGGGTGCTGAAGTGTTTAAAAGAACTGCATTAACCTGTAAATCCCTAAGACTATATATCTTAGTTTGTAGCTTTATATATTTTATTTTATTATAGGTTATTCACAGTTTTTTTATCTATAGTTATTGTCATATTTTTGAGTCATACGATAAACAAATAAATATCGAAAGTTGATCCTTTTCTCTACAATAAAGCGTCAACCTTGTGCGTCAGCCAGCTATCATAAATTGTGGAATCGTGGTATAGAGGTTCTGTTGAAAGGCATATTGCTTGATATTTCCAGTTCTTCATCTATTATTTCAGAAGTCCATGAATGCTTCGATATAAAGTGCACGTCCATATTGTTAACCACATACACTCAAGGTACATATATATGCTCTACCATGAACATGAAACCAGATACATTTGACGATTTCATGATGCTCGCTCAAATTAGTTTTGACAGCAGATCCATCATTTATTCATATTGATAATGGGAATATTACACAAAACTGTTTAAATTTTCAACAATCGATAGAGATATGTGAATAGATTTAAAGTCTATATTCTATCCTTATGCCATAAAAGTATGTATTATGTATTATCCTAATCCTATCCTAATCCTATCCTATCCTATCCTAATGTTGACACTAGACATAAAAATTTAGTGAACATACCGTCACACAAAACGGTCTTATTTTAAAGAAGTTTCAAATATAATAGTAGATAGTATTTGAACGCACCATCCAATCATTTTGAATTTTGAAATCCACGGAGATGGAAAGAATTAGCTAATGAATGTTTTTTAAATTTCTAATATTGATTAATTGCTTACTGTAAACTTCAGGTGACCACTCCTTGTGTGTTGTACATAGTTTTTTTTGAGTTAAGCTAAGTAAATGCTTATTTTTTCATGCTGTTATTAGCAAGGGCTGAGTGAAAATACACCATTAAGGTGAACTCCACCTTGAGGTTCTTCTAAATGCAAATTAATTTTTTTTGTTGAATTTATTGTTCTACTGTTGCTTTCGGGAGATTAAAGGCTATTACTCTTATCTGACTTTCTAAGTTCCTATCGCACAATTGCGGTAGCAACAAGTGTTGACGGGCTGTGCCAAGTCAACACCCGGACTATTATTGGTCGGAATTTAGGAAGGATCGCACAATATTACAAGTGTTCAGGACTACAGACTTCTGGAATACTTTGTGTATCTTTTCGTCCAAGCCCAACTGTTGGAGGTGTTGTGTAAACGTGTTTGGTGTAAGTCCTGACACCGACATAATGAGAGGACAATAGTGACTTTGTTTTGCTTCCAAAGTCGTTTTATTTCCATGGCAAAATCCGTGTATTTAGATATCTTTACAGCGTAGGTGTTTTGGATATACACATCGCTGGGAATGGCAATATTTATCAAATAGGTAATTTTGTCGGCTTTTGATTGGAAAACTATATCTGGTCTGTTGGCTGGGATAGTCTTGTCTGTATGTATTTTAACGTTCCAGTATAGTTTGTCTCGATCCTTTTCGAGTTCTGATGTCGGAGTGTAATTGTAGTATGGATTTGTGTTTTCTATTAGTTTGTTTGCTGTGGCAAGTGCTTGGTATATGATCTTAGCCGCAGAGTTATGTCTGCCTGTGTATTTGGTACCAGCAAGAGTTTTGCATCCGATTGTTATGTGATCTATTGTTTCTTTTTGTTGGTGACATTTTCTGCAGTTATCGTCTGTTATGGCTGGATCTTTAATTACGTATTTCTTGTAATTTCTCGTCGAAATAACTTGGTTCTGGATAGCAAGCATGAATCCTTTAGTTTCTGGAAAGATCTGGCTATCTTGCAGCCAGGTATATGACTGTTTTTCATTTATGTGATTTTGCGTAATACGGTATTTATGTTTGCCATGGAGTGGTTTCTGCGACCAGGTGTTTATTTTTTCTTGTTGTGATTGTGCGGGATTGTGTGTGTCTGCGATGTGGTCTGGGCATGACAGGTTAAGTGGTGTATAGTTTTTGTCTGCTTTTACTATTGCTCGATGTAAATTTGTTTGTTTGCTTGGGGAGGAATGTCTGAGTGTTTTTATTTGTCTTGTGCTGCCTGCCTCCTTGTTTCCTGTCTATGGTGAGCCTTTCTTTGCATGCCTGTGGATGTGACATTCGGTGTTTCGTGAGTTCTGCCCGTATGAGGTTGTGGATGTTTTCTATATCAGTCTGTGACCACCTGATGATGCCGAAAATTATTATTATCATCATTATCATGTTTTCCAAGTTTATTTCGCATGACTGCGGTAGCAACAAATGATGACGGGCTGTGCCAAGTCAACACCTGAACTATTACTGATCTGAACTTAGGAAGGATCGCACAATATTACAGGTTTTCAGGATTAGACCTTTGAAATATTTTGTGTAACCTTTCGTCCAGGCCTAGCTGTTGTAGGTATGGTGTAAAAATATTTGGTTATTATTTAAAAAACAAAAAAGTGCAGCCCGGGCTCCGACACACTGAGCTGCTGTTCTATTACTCAGTGATTACTCCTCACATCACACCGTGAGGTGAGCAATCTCTGGGTCCGCGAATCGGCACCCAAGGATAATTGCGTTCTGCATTCTAGCGGCTAAGATGTGTGCTGCCGCACGACACAGGCATTTTACGCAATGCAGGGAGGAGCATATTCCTCATTCCATCTAGAGATCCAATGATCGTAACCAGCAGACTTACTGTGTAGTCTGGTCAGAGCCTGCGAAGTTGTCCGAGCAACTCCTCATATTTGATCCCCCTTTCCTTCTCCTTTGAGACGATGTTCACTTCAGCAGGTACCGGAGACTCTTTAACGAACACCGTCTTCTGTTGGTGGTCGAGAAGGACTATGTCGGGCTTGTTTGCCTGTACAAACTCGAGACTGGGGAACGAGTAGTTCCAGTAAATCGGGCATCTCTCGTTCTCCACAACGGACTCTATATCCCCTGGAGCCTATGGTAGTACCGCTGTCTCATCGCTACCGTGCCTTGAATGATAGTATTATTATTATATTTAGTTGCTTCTTACGTGTTTTGTTGTGATTGTAAAGTAAATTTTAAGTTTAATGTTTTCTTCCGCCAGAACATTATGGTGAATGCGCTATCTAGCCATATTATGCACATCCACCAATTTTGAAAATCTTCTTTGCACCTTTTCCAAAACATATGTATGTCTTTGGTTACCGAGATATTGCCGGCGTCCATTCTTATCAGGCCAGCCTGTACAGGGTGTCCCATTTTGGGCACTTTTACGGGGTATCTCGGTATATTTTGGAATATAGAGAGTTGCGGTTTTTGCGACAAGTGTGCTACATTTTTGAGAAACTAAAGGTGCCGTCAACAAAATTATCATGGCCCTCTTGGTTATTGAGATACAGGGTGAAATCGAAAACTATTGATTTTGGGAACACCCTCGTATCTCGGTTGTCTTTTATATTATTGAAAAGTTTAAAAAAGCGTCTTATAGATTTTTTTCTGTAGAATTTAGTGGTGTAGTTTGATTTTTTCTTACTCCAACCACTTTTCAATTATGAAGTAAACATATATTTTTTTAAATGGAACACCCTGTATATTATTTTTTACGTCAATCGGAAATAATTCAAGCTTCACAAAAATATATATTAGTATGAATTTTTTCTGAAAACTAAGCTCAAAATTTCATTTTTTACTTTATTTGTAGCAGTAGGCCATGACCACTCTATTAAAAACAATATACAAGTAAAGGATTATTAATATACAAGACACTCAATGCTTTTAAACTCAATTATTTAACTGTATTTTATACGCTGTTAACTAATTCTTGTGATAATGTTCAGTAAATATTACTTGTTGTATTAGATTACTTAAAACCAAACATTATATCTGAAGAATATCAACAAACTATTAAATTTGAATTTGAATCAAAATAAAAACTAAAAACATCAAGGAGCTTTTAGAGATGTTCGTTCAAGTTGGAGACTATTTTCTCGAATCAAATCTGGCACAACTTCTTATTTTTTTAATGGCATTTAAAAGAATTATTGGTCTCCTTCGAGTCATGGCGATTAAAAATTCCCAAACTTGGATCCTGTGCAAATATTGAGGTATCTTAAACTTGTATGGATGGTAATCGTATTTTTTTAGAATTATTTCTAAAGTTAATTTTTATACCCCTACAGCTTCTTTGTGCTTACAAGATGATGAATGCGTTGCTTCTATGTAACCTAATACGTTTGCTTCCCTTTGCTCCCTATTCTCCTTGAAATGAGTTTTAGGACGTGGTTGAATAAAGGATCCGTACCTAACTATATTTATTTTTAGACGAGCAAATATACCTGAAAACGGTTGCTGTCTCTCTGGGTATCTAAGCTGCCATTATTATAGAAAATTGATAATAATTAAAACGAAAACACAGAAAGAACAAAACTATATTTAATAAAAATATAATTAAAAGCTGACAGTCTCGCAAGTTTTTTTCAGATTTGTTTTTTCGTTTTTAATAGGTGACTCATAGGCATAGCCCACTATCTACTCAATATTATAATAACACAATATTCATCATTTTAATGAGACATTATTATTTAAAAAAAAATGTATTTTGATTCTGTTTTTTCGAATTTTAGTAGGAAGTCTCTTTTAGTGTAATAACTTAGATGCTTATTATTTATAGTTGATTAATCATGGCGTACTGCTACAAATAAAGTAAAAATTGGAGGAATCAAGTTTTGAGCGCAATGTTCAAAATAATTTAATAGTAATATATATTTTTGAAAAGCTTGAATTATTTCCGATTGAAGTAAAAAATAATATACAGGGTGTTCCAACGTTTAGAGTAAGAAAAAATCAACCTACGCCACTGAATTCGACAGAAAAACTTCTATAAGCCCCTTTTTAAACTTTTCAATAAAATAAAAGATAACCAAGATACGAGGGGGGGTCCCAAAATCGATAATTTTCGATTTCACCCTGTATCTCAAAGACCAAGAGGGCCATGATAATTTTGTTGACGGCTTCTTTAGTTTCACAAAAAAGTAGCAAACTGTCGCGTTAACCGCAACTCTCTATCTTCAACAATAACCGAGATACCCCGTAAAAGTGCCCAAAATGGGACACCCTGCACAGTTCGACCAATATGAGTTCTTTACCTAGAGAATATAATCAATAAACTTATATTTACACTGAACGTTCGAGTGGCCATCTCACGTTCTAGATATAAGAAAAGTGCCCTTTCAGGTAAAGTGGGAATATGTAATAGGGGGGCAGCCTCCCCTCCTCCCGTTTCATCAAATCTGAAAGGTATCGAGTGCACTCCAATAGCCGGATGTGAAGTACAAACTGCAAGCATCCGTTGTGTACCTTGGAATAGCTGCCCCAGTATTTGTAGCGTTTACACAAACAGTAAAACAAGCAAGCTTCTGAATGAATTTCAGTTTAAGTTGAACGACACTCAAAAGAGTTCGAGCGTACTCGGCTTGGGGTCCCCGGAAATGGAAACGTCTGAATGCACATGTTCTGTATACCTGGTGACGGTCGGTGATTTTGCCGGTTTTCTTTGAAGAGTTTCGATATAGAATTCGACCGCCGAAGTTAAGATCACGCAACCATTTTATTGAGGAGCACTTTCAAAAGCATGGTACGGCAACAGTGCCGTACACTATACAAGAGGACCGATAAAACGTAGCATTTAAGCATCCTCACTGTTAAACTTAAGCTTAAGGGGCCTGGGTACACAGTTATATACAGGGTTATTCACGTTATTCGACACGGAGCATTATGGCTAAAGTATTTAATAAAAAAGAAAATAATAATTTCGGATGGATAGAGACCCATAAAGTCTACATCCTAAAAATATTTTCATGTTATACAGGGTGTCCCAAAAACACGAAATGTATCAAAGTTATGTTTTTTAAATGGAATACCCCATATATTACTGCATATTCAGATTCCTTGGTGAATTCCAGTGTGAATTTATGTATCATACGTGGGTCTTAAAGCGAACCGTTTAAGTGTAAATCACCATTATCGGTATAAGTAGATATCAGGAAAAAATTGAATATCGCAGAAATTATAAAATATGGAAGGCTGTGACTTTGTCGTATTACTAAGCATAAAGTGCGTCAGCTTTGATGAGACTGTCAAATTTAAGTTACGTTTATGCTTGGAGAAATCGGTCGATTAATTAAGGAAACTTCGATCAGCGATAACTTGATTTTTGCAAATGGGAATGCCTGATTCGTTTTATACGGTTAAAAGTAGAATTTGATAACCTTTCTAATGAATTCTGTGAATATCAATCTCTTTGGTAGTTTTCATTTAAATTTAAATTTTTTATCAATTTTCCTACCTATAAGCAACGTAGCAGGCCGACAAGATACAGACGAAATAGAATAAAGAGACAAGATGATAAAAATTCCTTATTACAAATCAACTCCCCCAGAAACAACTGCGATAACATCTCTAAGGTCAAAGAGAAGCTGGAGTATAGCAGTAATAGATATTTTTTACAGTCCACTGGCTACCGCAATTTACTAGAGGTTAAAAATTTCCAAGACAGTTAAAAACCCCGAAATGATACAAAAATAACCATCGACTGTTGCTCCAGCACTAAATTATCAATCATATATAATGGTGTAAAAAAGTAGTAATTTGCATCGAAGTCGATACCTCTGACTGGAGCCCTTCTATTTTCCAACATCTATTAGCAATATTGCAAAAAAGGAATACTGACAAATCAGATTTAAATTTTCTGCCATTTGAGTTATATTTTATAATTTGAACAAATTTTAATTCATTCTTCCTTTTCTGCGACTTTGCTAATAGGTACTGAAGAATTTTCAGAACGCCAGTCAGAGGTACCTTTGATTTGAGTTTTGACAGAATTGCATACTTTTTTATATCATTAAATGTGAAATTTTATTATGAAAATAATAAACATTGTCTATTAGTTTTCGTTTCATTTCAAAATTTTTAATGGTTTTGGAAATTGCCAATCTCTAGTACATTGCAGTAGCTAGTAGGCCGTGAAAAAATCCATTTCTGCCATACTCCAGCTTCTCTTTGACCAAAGATATGTTAGCGCCGTTGTTTCTGGTTAGACTATATTAATTTGTTGTGAGTAATTTCTATAGTCTTGCCCTTTTAGTCTAGTTTGTGTGTATTTTTCTGCTAAGTTAGTTGTTTTCTTCTACCTGAACAGGTTTTTGTTTATATTTCATGGCCTGCTACGTCGCTTATAGGTAGGAAAATTGAAAAACGCCGATTTGTTTGAAAATTTAAAATTAAATGAAAACTACCAGAGATTGATATTCACAACCTTATATCGTTAGAAAGGTTATCAAATTCTACATTTGACCGTATAAAATAAATTAGGCATTCCCATTTGAAAAAAATCAAGTTATCGCTTATCGAAGTTTCCTTAATTAATCGAGCGATTTCTCCAAGCATAAACGTAATTTAAATTTGACAGTCTTGTCAAAGCTGACACATTTTATTCTTGGTAACACGGCAAAGTTACAGTCTTCCAAATTTTATAATCTCTGCGATATTCAATTTTTTTCATGATATCGAAAATGGTGATTTACACTTAAACGGTTTGCTGTAAGTCCAATGTATGGTACATATAGTCACACTAGAATTTACCAAGCAATCTGAATATGCAATAATATACGGGGTGTTCCATTTAAAAAACATAACTTTGATACATTTCGTGTTTTTGGGACACCCTGTATAACATGAAAATATTTTTAAAATGTAGTCTTTAGGGGTATCTATCCATCCGAAATTATTATTTTCTTTTTTATCACATACTTTAGCCATACTGCTCCGTGTCGAATAACGTGAATAACCCAGTATTTCAGAAGGTGATAGATAAGACCTCATTGAATGACATCTAAGAGCAATTTTTTCAAAAAAGTTTTTTAGTGTGCAAAAAACTTGCAATGCAAAGTCATACATTCTTCAAATGTCTGTAATTTAACTACCAAACAAGATATCAAAAAAAGCCACCACAGTGACAAAGCGCAAGCTTTCTTCTTCAATTTGCTATTTGAATCATTATTGTAAGTTTAAAGGTAAAGTCAGGAGCTTCAAAAATGCGAAATTCATTCTTATGGTGACCTTTGGACCTTACCTTTGAACCTTTTGACCTTACCTTTAGATTTTTGGACTTATCTCCCCTCATCTTCGACACACACACTGGAGAAAGGGAATACCCTAGACCCCTAAATCTTTACAGCACATTAGTGGTCTCATATTGTTGGTTTGCGCTTCTAGATTTTTCTATTCTTATCCTGATTTCTTTAGAATAGTCGTTTGAAAGATAATAGGATACTTACAAAAGGTTCTTCTTTAATCCAAAATGTATAAATATGTATAATAACAGGGTTACCTTTTATTACTTTAATTAAGAAGAAGAATACAAAGAGCGCTTCGTCGTGAGGAAATGTTTCAAGCCCATAGGCATTCTCAAATTACTTTCAAACTCGGACTAAATGGAAAGTTCAATAGAAGAGAATATTGATTGATTTAGATATGTACTTCAGATGCAAAAGCCAGTTGCTTGGCAAAAGTAGCTAGATAACAAATTAAGGAAACCTTGGGGTTCTGATCGACATAAATTAAAGCAAAATCATACTGCGTAGAAGATATAAGAGTAAACAGTCAAGCTTTCAGTAATCTTTACTACTATAATCAGAGCATAGCAGTATTTTGTAAGTTTTGTAGTTATAAATGTTTGATTGCATGAACTAATGCTGCCTATCTACATAAAGCCTACACAAGACAAGTTAGTATACCATGAACTTAACGTATCAATTAAGAAATAACTAATAGCGAGCAAAATAGATTTTTGTTCTGACAGTTTGTGTATTCCATAAATACATGTTATACAGGCTGTCCCACGACGATTAAGACAATCAGTAAATATATCGGAACTGGGCAGTGGTAGAGAATTATAGTGTTGGGGGTGTAAATTAGAGTAAATGTTGTATCTTTTCTTATTATTCTGTTACCCAATTAGTTATTTGTCTTTGGTCACACGACGTCCGATTAAATATTATTAATGGGTCACCCTGTATATTTGTGCTTCTATGTGTTCCTCCCGATAAAACAATTCCAACAAATTAGCACACTTGGGGTCTAAAGTGATTAATTCAATAGCTACAGGTACTTAAAGGTTTGTACCAGTAGCATTATGAAACACAAGCAAAATAATTTAACTATAGGGGTAGGTACATATTATAATCAATAGTAGTGGTACAATCCTTTCAGTACCTGTAGCTCTTGAATGAGTTACTTTAGATTTCAAGTGTGCTAGTTTGTTGGAATTGCTCTATCGGGAGGTACAGAGAAAGGCACAAATATACAGGGTGTCCCATTAACAATTTTGAATCGGAAGTCGCGTGACCAGAAACAAATACCTCACTGCGTGACACACTCATAGGAAAAGATAGTATATTTGCTCGAGTTTACACCTTCAAAATTATAATTCGCTAATAATGCCCAGTTCCGATATATTGCTTGTCTTATTCGCCATGGGACACCCTGTATAAAATAATAATGTACTAATATTAACGAAAATAATTATACTTATATACCACATATGCATATTAGAAATGTAAATCACTATTTTTATAGATAATAATTCTAAATTGAAGCAAAAAAACCAAGGTGTATTTCCTAATTAGACATCTATGATTGTTAAAGTTGTCCTATTTGCTTTATTATTAGATTACATTTTGATCTCGCTGCTAATTTTATTCAGTACTATATTTTTTGACATGTACCTCTTCCCAGACGTCAAAACTGAATGCGTGGCAGACTGACTTCAGGGGGGGGGGCTGTCCCCGCAGGCCCCCCCTTATATACGCCAGTGCATCAAGCCGTAGCGTCCGTTATTTTCTTTTGAGACAGGAAAATCTTTTACAGTCCGTATCATGCAGAAAACTTGACAGAACGCAGTACTGTATCCTCGACTGTATCAATACCATTATGAGACACTACCAAAGTAATTTAACTGTAGGGGTACATGTTATAATCAATGGCAGTGGTACCATCCTTTAAGTACCTGTAGCTCTTGAATAAATAACTTTAGACCCCAAGTGTGCTAATTTGTTGGAATTGCTTTACCGGGAGGAACACAAAAAGTCACAATTATACAGGATGTCCCATTAACTTTTTTGAATCGGACGTCACGTCATCAAAAACAAATACCTCGTTGGGTGATACAGTAATAAGAAAAAAATACTATATTTGCTCTAATTTACACCCCCAAAGTTATAATTCGCTACTACTGTCCAGTTCCGATATATATTGCTTGTCTTAATCGTCGTGGGACACCCTGTATTTAGGTTAGAATTATAATACGCCAACATTATAACGTATGAAATAAACTTTAATTTTTCCGATGCCCCCCCAGAAATCGATTTCTATATACGCCACTGACTTGAAGCATCCATTATCCTTCCCTCTTATATTCTTTATGCACCCGTCTATGGCACCTGTTGTAAAACAAGTGAAACACCATCAAGAGAAAGTTGGACACAAAAGAAACTGAGTCATCCCGGTGCGCAATATAAAACGGGTAGCCCCCTCGCTAAAGAATAATTCGCCACAATTTATTCGAATTTCAATTGAATGCCTTTTCATTGAAGTAAATAACAAGCCTATCCAGAGCGGCGGATCCTTTTGACGAGGCTAATCCTCAACTAAAACACAAAAGGCAAAGCATAATCCACCCCTCGCTAAAATATGCACCCCTTTTATGGGAGTTTATCTAAGGTCATTACGTCGGACGACTGTCTGGCCCATTTTCTTCCCTACTATTTTTATCAAATTAACGTCTGTGTACACATCAATCATGGTGTCAAAGAGTTTCGGAAATATGCTTGGTAGAAATGGATAACTAAATTCGATATCCAATTTGTAGGATATAAAAAAAAAATAAGTGGTCATTCCGGGCGTGTCTTAAAACATTTAGTAAGGTAGTAATCAATAAACAAATGATCACAATACACTAAATAAGATCACAATGAAATATTTGAGCAATAACATACTAGAACTACCTAATTTAACATCAATAAAAAGTTGGGCCTGTATCAGGAAAAACGCTCGAGATGACACATCTGGAAATAAAATAAAAAGATACCTGAGTAATCAATTCATTGAAGGAGAATAAATTTGGTAATTCATTTTATAATTTAATTAAATTGTTATAATTTAAACAAATAGAAAATGTAAAAAGATGCACACCAATTAGCTCTTTAAATACCAAATAGGTAGATAAAATAATATACTAATAAATTACAGAATAACATTCAAAATCTCCACCTCAAGGGTCATCGGTACTAAGGATCAACTCTCGAAATATCTCACCAAGAGACCAAAACAACTAGGACGGAGAATAGTTATCATGATAACCGTGAGGCCTAAGACAAAGGTACTAGGGGTCAACACGCAAAGTATCCACTCCTTTAAACTAGTTAAGTACGCAGGGTCAACTCGCAACATACTTTGAACTTCGAGATTATGTTATCTGTTTTCATATAACAATAACAGACACTCAATAATTGAATTAGCAAACCACGAATAAAGTAAATCAATATATCAATGAATAAAGATACAATTAGTAGAATTGAGTATTCTGTGAGATAAACTCACCCAAGTTGTTGCACAGTTACCCTTGATTAAACTTATTTCTGTCCTAACACTTTAAGGCATCGTTTTTACGGTGCAGGTTTAACTACATTCTTGGATAATAGTATTTTTGAATTCTAAAATTTTCTCACCCTGACAAATTTTTGACTAGCAACACAAAACTTACAGGGTGCGCCATCTCTTATGTTGTTATTTTAACATTGAATAACTTTGACATTTGTCCACTGATTCACTTTATTAAACATGTTGTATTTGTATTAGTCGTTGTATCCCTTTTAATAAACTGTAATAGTTGTATTTAATTCATGGTTACTTTAGCAAAGCTGTTTATTAATATTATCACTATAAGGCCCGATTTTATCAACAAGCGCACTTTAACAAAGACTTTGACCAATCAGAAAAGTCCTTTTAAGAACATGCACCTGTCAAAGTACTATGAAAATTATTGATTTCTCTTGAAGTTTACCTTAAAAAGGTCAAAAATGACATACTTTATATACAATCGACCATTGTGAACCATCTAGTATATTTTTCAGTCTGATTTTCCACTCTAAATGGGTGGAAAACTGCATTGTCTTGTTTAACAAAAAGCTTAGCAATTGCTAATCTCAACCAATCAGATTCCACAGAAGCGATACATTTGATCACTGGATTGTTGGTGTATCAAATGATAATGATGACAAGAAATTCAAATTACTGCATTATTTGGATAAAACAATAATTTACTATCGATAATAATTATGAATACATGCAATATATCTTTGTTTTATAGTAAAAAGGGGTAAAAATAGCATTTTGTTACATTTGAAAAGCTAAAGACACGATATGACTGTTAGCCAAGCTATTTCCTAAGCGTGCATGTGCATTACTGGTTGCACTATCCAGAACGGCAAAGCTCGCTAGTTGAGTATAACCTTATTTTATGTACAGGTTGAGAAAATATTCAAAAATAAATATTCTAAGCCGCCCCTATCTTGCAGTAAACAACTCATACATTTGTGACATCGTCTATACTGTGTCACTTCCCCAGAAGCTGCCACTGCTCGTTTATTGCATCTCTTTTAGAATCAAATGCCTTCAACTCATATCCAGGACTTGACAAGGAATTTCAATAGCGAATAGATCCTCAGCAGAATAGTCTCTTAGAAATTCGTCAATCGATGAATTAAGTTGTAGTTGGAGTCTCCGAAGTTTCCTGTTGGAAGGCCCCGTAGCACAAATATACTAGGAACTGGGATATTTGAGGCCTTTTGTTAGTAACTTGATGTAATTGTCCCTTGAAGTGAATAGATATGCCCTGGGTGACGACAGCTATTGGCATTGTTTTCTTTACCTAGTTTCTGCCTTACGGGATGTTCATAAATCACATGAGGTATTTTAAAAAAAATTGATTTAAGCATTAACGCATTAAGTATTGTAACATACTGTATACAGTATACTGATTTCTATTATTGTGGACATTTCTTTCAAAATATTAGGTTATATTTTTGATGTGTAAACGTCATCGAATCATCTGGAATTTTCGGGACTGACGTTCATTCGTTCCATGGCTTTCCATAGTTGTTTCCTAGGCACTCTATCATATGCTTCTTCTAAATCTATAAATGTCATATGGGTTCCGATGTTCTTGGCTTTATTCTTTTTTATGACTTGTCTCATGATAAATATATTGTCCAGGCATGACCTAGTTTCCCGGAATCCCGATTCTTCCTCACCAATTGTCCATATGTAGTACTATTTTGTCTTTTATTATTGTAGTAGAAGTCTTTACGATTGAAGAGATTACACTAATTCCTCTGTAATTGTTGGTTGAATTCTTGTTCCCTTTCTTATATGTTGAAGCATTGATTAGAACACATTTATACTAAATACTTTAATCAATGGTTGAAGACATATACGACGACAGATTCCATTCCCTTGGAATTTCTTCTCCTCCTTCGATTTTCGACATTTCCCCTCCATATTTCAAGAGCCAAATTTTTCCCGGTCCAGGTGCTTTATTGTATTTTTTAGGGATTTGTTTATATCTTCTTTCGTAATTCCTGCTTCACCCGCCGTTATTGTTTCTAGGTCTTGCTGAACGTTGATAAAATTCTGACTATACAATAATTAGGCCACCCTGTATCCATGAACGAGGTATTATCTATCAATCATCCTCAAGTAGATCGGTACTCAAAAAATCTACATTGACTGCAGCATTTAGCCTAAGGTGACATGTCAAGCAGCTGATTGCCCAGTGCTACTGTTAAAGCAAAATTCGTCTTTGACCGATCTACTAGAACATCTAATTAAAACTGTAATCTAAAATCAATAAACCTCGTCTTTGATAATATTATTGTATATTACCCACTGGACCATTTTCCACTCAGTCTGACAACTTTGATGATTAGTTTCCACTGTCGTAGTACGAAACTCTCAGAGGAGCTTGATTGTAATTAGTAACTATTACGTATCTGAGTGGCTTATATCGGACCATAGTATTTCTCTCTGCATACATACGGCTTCTTGTTATACAGGTTAATTCAGTGCCGGATTAAGCTTTTATGGGGCACGGGGCTATTATAATTTTAGGGGCCCCTTATAAATAAAATGCAATTACTATTATTTATGAAACTATATTCCGTTATAACAAAAGAAACTGCTATACACTTTTTTATAAGTACCTACGCCATGAGTCCCGCTTATATTATCAGCACTGCTCTCAATGTTTGCGTTTGCTTAGTAATCAGAACTATTTTCAGTGCAATCCTTTTCAAGCGGAGCGTTAGGTTTGCTTAAAAAACAGCCTTAAAATAATTATTTAGATTTATCTTGGTAAATTGTAGCCATGTAGCAGATTTATTCATTATATTGGCACGGGCCACAGGTGCCGACATTTGAATATTTCAGTATCCAATGGGTGAGTATAGGTATTTTCTATTTTCTTTTTATACAGGCTGAGTCAAGCTCAACGCCTCGGACTCTTGTGACCAAACCATAACACTTTTTAGAAAATTAACTTTACGAATATATGTAGGTCGAGTTGGACTATATTTTAAAAATAATGACTTTTATACAGGGTGTCTAATAAAAGCGTGCCATATCAAAGTTATGATTTTTTAAATGGAATACCTTGTATATATTATCAAATATTTAGATTACCGGGTCAATTCTAGTGTGATTTTATGTATCACACATGGGACTTGAAGTGAGCCGTTTAGGTGCAAATCACAATTTTTGATATAAGTAGATATCAAAAAAAAATCAATATCGCAGCTATTCTAAAACTTAGAGAGCTGTGACTTTGTCGTGTGACTAAACATGAAATTGGTCAGCTTAGGTTCGACGATCAAGATTGAATTACATTTTTTTTGTACTTGGAGAAATCGGTAGACTAATTAAGGAAGCTTCAATCAGAATTAACTCGATTTTTTCAAATGGGAATGCCTAATCATTTTTATACAGTCGAATATAAAATTTGGTATCAATCTCTGGCAGTTTTCATTTGATTTCAAATTTTCAACCAAACCGGTGTTTTTCAATTTTCCTACCTATAAGCCACTTAGCAGGCCATGAAATACAAACAAAAAACTACCTATTTAGGTATAAGAAAACAACAAACTTAGCAGAAAGATACAGACGAACTAGAGTAAGCAGTTAAAATTATAAAAATGACTTACAACAAATCAAGTCTAATCAGAAATAGCAGAGGTAACGTATCTAATCAAATCAAATTATAAAACATAATTAACATTGCCATCTTACCGGCGTTGTTTCTAGTTAGAGTTCATTGGTTTTAGGGAATTTTTATAACCTTGCCCCTTTACTTTAGCTTGTCTGTATGTTTGTGCTAAGTTATCTGTTTTCAGATAGAAATCTGAACACGTTTTTGTTTATATTTCATGGCCTGCTAGTTTGCTTATAGGTAGGGAAATGGAAAAACACCGTTTTGATTGAAATCTCGAAATTAAGTTTTCAGTAGATCTTCTGATTTTATTGTTCATCTATTGACCTAATATTTGCTCTGTCACATTAAATAAAAGTAGGGACCCTGTGGGGCCCCTCTGAACCGCGGAGCCTGGGGCTTCAGCCCCTTTAGCCCCATGGTTAATCCAGGCGTGGGGTAAGTCAATTTTTTTTAGTGAAACTGTTTATAAAGTTTCACAGATATCTATTTTGTTTCGTAAACCAAGATTTTTCAACTAAGTTGTTTAAATTAATAAACCTGGCAGATCAAGTACTGAGCAGTTTATTAAAAGAATAAAAAATGTGTTGTTACCTATAATATGCAAAACTAATGATTAGAAAAATATAACCTTTGTTTCTTCTTCCACATAATATATTATGATGTAGCTTAAGCCCTTCAAAAGTATTAAGCTTGCTGCCTACACAGGTACAGGAATATTTATGATAATTTCTGAAGGCGCATTTACAAAACCCAAAAGAAAAAACTTGCGTTCATATACTTAGAAACGAATCTGCAACGTAACGTGGGGAAGATTTAAAAGCCAAAAAGCAGGAACTTTTAAAATGTTCAGATGGTAGAAATTACTAAGAGACATGAATCCGAACACTCTGTATAATAAGTGACTTTCAATATATTTTTGTATACGAGTTTATCATCGCAAAAACATCACTTTCTCAAGTTTATGACTTTATAACTCGCGTTGTTTTGTCCGAATGTTCTTAATTTCCACACAGATAGGTGAGGGGAGTATTGTGATCGCGAAAATTTTCGATTTTGAGATAATACGCTCTTTGGGCGTTCTATGATGTCTAACATAACGAAAATCCACGTCACTCATTTCCGTCGTTCTGTCTGACTGTCTGTCGGTCTGTCTGTCGGTCTGTCTGTCGGTCTGTCTGTCGGTCTGTCTGTCGGTCTGTCTGTCGGTCTGTCTGTCGGTCTGTCTGTCGGTCTGTCCTGTCTGTCTGTCTCTCTGTCTGTCTTTTGCTTTTTTCTAGCCCCGTAATTTCAGCAACCGCTGCATGGATTGTGATGAAATTTGGGCAGAGATATGCTGTGGGGTCGTAGTAGGTAATGTACCTATAATTTTGAAAATCAGTGCATGGGCGGCGGAGTAATTAGAAAAAAAAATAAATATTGCTCAAACCTCGTTCTTAGGCGTTTTAGGGGTTCCCGATCATTTTCTACTTTTTTTTGTGTGGGGGTGAAATTGAGCTGGTTGGAAGGTGGCGGGTTGTAAAATTGAAAAAGTTGCTGCTTTCATAATAGACTGTCCACTGCCCTGTGAAGGAAGACCTAGCGACATAAATAACTTTTTTAAGTCCATCTGAACATTGCCTTGCCTATTACAGAAACTAAAGGACTGGTAGGCTGAAATCAATTGCATAAAATTCTCTGTACGAACCAAACGCGCCTACTTGGCTAAAAAATATCGAATTGGTACCGGTATCGATTTTTCATTTGGCATCTCTACCCAGACTTCACACCCGTAAAGTCATCCCTAGGTCTGTGGGAAACATTTTTATACAGGGTGTCCCACGACGATTAAGACAAGCAATATATCCGAATTGCGCAGTAGTAGCGACTTATAATTTTGGAAGTGTAAATTAGAGCAAATATAGTGTCTTCTCTTATTATTGGGTCACCCAGTGAGGTATTTGTTTTTGGTCACGTGACGTCCGATTCAAAAATTGTAATGGGACACCCTGTATATTTGGCCCTCCCGCTAAAATAATTCCAACTAGCATACTTGAGGTCTAAAGTGAATAATTCAAGAGCTACAGGTACTAAGGATGGTAACACTACCACTTATTATAACATGTACCCCTACAGTTAAATTATTTTGGTAGTATTTCATAACTTTAGACACCAAGTGTGCTAGTGTATTGGAATTGTTTTATCGGGAGGAACACAAAAATTTATAAATATACAGGGTGTCCCATTAAAATTTTTGAATCGGACGTCACGTGACCAAAAACAAATACTTCATTGGGTGACACAATAATAAGAGAAGATATTATATTTGCTCTAATTTACACCCCAAAAATTGTAATTCGCTACTGCTGCCCATTTCCGATATATTGCTTGTCTTAATCGTCGTGGGACACCCTGTATAAGAAATCTTCAAAGATATTCTGCTGGTTGTTTACTATGCTGTGACATCTGCTTCAAAATTGGGTAGCAAGAATCCACCCGAACAAACATACTCGTACATACGTACACATATATTGCAAGTTGAATAAAAGCGTTCAAAAACGACGTGAATTGAAGGCCTACGGTATTTTTGCATTCATAAAGACCACAAATATTCACTCATCCTTTTTCCATCATAAACGTGTTAAATAATGCATGCTAGCAATAACTTCGTTATGGAACCTTGCACTGTAAGAGGATAAATGTCACGAACTACGTCACCGTGTGTGCAAAACATTAAAAGTTCCAGATGATGACTCGCCCGAAAATCATTAATCCCTACTCATCCTAATGAACATCGACCTGAAGATCCACTTATTCGTTTCTGAGAGCTAAGCCTTGATGTATACGCGGATTACGGGGCCCTCGCATGGATGACGTCAGCACCTCAGGAGGGATACCAACAATTTATATGTCCTGCATTGAGCATTAATATATATTGCTTTCATTATCAGGGATCAGATGTACTATTGTAAGTAAGGGCCGTATTCATAGTCGATACTTGAGGCACGGCTCAACAAACAATCAGCTGTCTGGTCAGGGTCGTAGCTAGACGTTGACCATGGGGGGGGGGGGGCTTCATGTTGGCCTTGGAGGGGTTCATGTTGATCTTGGGGGGCGGCTATGTATAAAAGAAAAGACTACTTTGTACTGTCTCAAGCCGGCGCCACATATGCGGGTACTTGCCGAGTATCAATACTCGCCGTTTTTCAACCTTACTCGCCGAGTAGCGAGCACGTATCGCCCTACATGTGCGTAGTTGGCTATGTTTAGTTTCGAGAAGAAAGGGAATGGGAAAGCCCGAATATTCATAGCAAATTGAAACTTATTTATTATTAAGCCGGCGCCACATATGCGGGTATTTGCCGAGTATCAATACTTGCCGTTTTTCAACCTTGCTCGCCGAATAGCGAGCACGTATCGCCCTACATGTGCGTAGTTGGCTATGTTTAGTTTCGAGAAGAAAGGGAATGGGAAAGCCCGAATATTCGTAGCAAATTGAAACTTATTTATTATTAAAATTTATCGACAGTAGAATCAACGTCATCATCAATGGAAAATAATAATGATATAGTCGTGGCAGCAAGTGCTGGTTTTGTTATGTGTAGTGCTTATATGTTAATAAGGAAAAGAAAAAATCAACCAAGAAGGAGGCGATGGTGGATGGTCTCATTAAATAGAAGCCGAGAGAGGTAATAAAATAATTAGCAATAACATCAAACCACAATGTTAAACACATTTTCAGGTATGGCGGACCACACCTAGTTGCCGATTTATTAAAAGAACTGTCTGGATTTTTTGAAAATTTTTACAGAATGTCTTCCGAAGATTTTGAATATCTACTCAGCAAAACAGGACCACTGATATCAAAAAAAGACACAAAATGGAGAAAAGCTGTTCCTGCTAAAGAACGACTAGCTCTGGCGCTTCGATTTCTAGCGACCGGCGACAGTTATCAAAGCCTTCAATACCTATTCAAAATATCACATCAACTCATTTCTGAAATCGTTCCCGAAGTTTGTGAAGCTCTCACCAAAGTTTTGCATATCCTAAAAATATACAGGGTGTTTCGGGAAAGTAGGATAGTGATCAACTTGATTTTTTTATATGGTACTATTACTTTTTTTTTAAATTCTTCTAGTTTCCATCATTGATCTCTATTAAACCCTAAAATATTATTGCGATCTTGCCAAGTTATAATTTATTTTCTATTAATTTCCGGATTTGCAAGGTCGCAAGTAATACCTCCAAATTGATATATTCCTTTAACTTTTCTCAAAAATATTATACAGCGAGTTACCTAAATATTAAATAAATATTATTTTGGATGACCCCAGCAACGTGCAGGGTGTTATTGGTAGAATTTTAAATTACGGTAATTTGAAGGTCATTTTACTTTGTTTTTTCTAAATATAACACCCTGTATGTTTTATTTTAAATCGAAATATCTACTAATACCCTATCTCGCCTTGTAATTTTTTTCGCGTTTGCGACATTGCCAAGTTATAAATTATTTGTCTAAATTTACAAACAAATGTCCCCGATTTTTATTAATAGAACACACTGCATATTTTATTTAATATAGAAGTATTCCCTAATAATGGTTTACAGCATGAACAAGTTTCAACTGGTGTTTCTCACCGCCTTCTCAGTAAGCAGTACCGGAAGGCTTAAATATTTCCAAAACTGTCACAGCTGGGGCGGTGAAATTCAATATTGGTGGTTTTTGAACACACAGAATTCAAAAATGCTAACACGCTAACAAATAAACAATGCGAATAAAGTTTTTAATTCTCTAGTCCGGCCCTGTTCCTGTTTCTGTGTCAGTATTCGGGTACTTATTTGTGTTCGGCAAATTCCGACCATTCGCACAAACTGCTCCAGCCACACTAGTAGGCGTTTGCCGAATTGCGAATATTCGCTGTTCGTTGTTCCCTAAATGCCACATGTGTAGCGCCGGCTATGGCGCCGGCTGAATGCTCGGTGCTCGGCATATGGCGAGTATTCGGGTAAAATCCTGCAGCCACATAGCCGAATAGCAATTAATCGGGGTTCGTTGCTCGCCGAGTACCGCATATGTGGCGCCTGCTTTAGGTCCGTATTCATAGTCGTTCCTCAAGTATCCCTTGAGTAGTATTCAAGGGATATGTGAGGGTTATTTGAGGGTTACTCAAGGGAGAAGGGACCCTCAAGTGTGGCTTTCCTTGTGTATCTGTTTCGTAGACAACATCTACCAGACAGCGGGATTCATTTGGCGACGTTGTCACATTGCAAATATAAGTCAATTTGTTATGTCTATGCCCACGCATTTTGATGTTTTCTGTTATCTCTTTGTGTATTGTATCAGTATTTCGTGTTCTGTGGCGGACATTTTTCCGGACGTGACATAGACTGACAACACCGTACTCCAAAATTAACCTGCAAAATCGACGAAATGTTATGTTGATATTTCGTTAGTTCGTTACTTGAGTATTACTACTATTACTCAAGGAGCCTTAGGCCCATTTCGCACCAAATCAGTCGGCTACAGTCAAGTCTAGTCACGTCAGACGCTCCCAGATTCAACTGACTAGAACTTATATTGAAATTACGCATTATATGAAAAATTGCTTTCAGACTGACCGAGTCACGTCCGTGCCAGTCCCGTCTCGACGTGATCGGACTGACTCTGACTCAGCCGATCGAATATTTATGCCAGTCCTGACAAGTCTTTTGAGAAATCTTTCTTCCGGTGTAATAGCTTCTCGGTAATTTGTATTTTGTTTTGTTATATCAGCAGCTATAAGACTCAATAACTGAAAAAATAAATCTGCACTCATTCTAAAGTAATTGTAAAATTTTCTTGGTTCGGCCGATAAATCAGGAAACAAGTGATTAAATGATTCAAAATTTAGCCTTTTTCTGTTAATGGGATGAATCCACAATCGTTCCTTTTTTTGCCTCATTTTTCTCCTTTGTTGTAATCGGCGTAAAATCATTGCTTGAAGAAACTCCTACATATCAACTAGATACGGTAGTCTGGTCACAAAACGTTGAATTGACTGGTCGTCGATTTCGTTTGCATGACTTACTTCATGTGAAAGCAATTTATTTCGGTGACTTCATTGAATGTGACTTGACTAGACTTGACTGTTGCTGATTGATTTGGTGCGAAATGGGCCTTATGTAAGAGTCCCTCAAGTAAGGTTTCGAAACACAAAACCTTAAGTATCGACTATGAATATGACCCCCCCTTATATACGGCCCTGTGTCTGGTCGGTTCTTTTGTGATGACATGTTGCAAATATCTGACGTCAGCGACGCCGCTTTGAGATAGTTTCATTTGCCCTAACAGGGGCGGAGTAGAAAAAAGTGTACAACAAGGCAGAATTAAGAAATAATACTCAAAACGAAGGTAAACGTTAAAGACAACATAAAGTTTATGTTGTTCTCAATGGTTACCTCCCATAAAGTACTAGATTTACGCTGAGATTTATATTATTTATCTCTATACTTATATTCTAAGCAGTGGCTTATATAGAAATCAATTTGGTGGGGGGCATCGGAAAAATTAAAGTTTATTTCATACGCGTTATAATATTGCTGTATTATAATCTTAACATAATATAAAATAATAATGTACTAATATTAATGAAAGTAATTATATAGGGTAAAGTCGGGTAAATTGTACCACATTGCACACTTTATCAAATATCTCGCTATCGACTTGATTTGAATTCAACAAAACTATAAACTAGAGTTACTTAACATATTCCTATCAAATTGCATAATAGAAAAGTTACATAAAAACTGACAGTTTGGCATAATAAATGTTTTTTTTAAATGTTGCAAACGGTACAATCTACCCAACTGGTTCGTTAAACTGTACCACCCGTTTCGGTAAATTGTACCACGGCAAAATGCATTAGATGGTCGTTGTTGATAGAACAACATATTTATAATACAATACACTGCAATGAATTAAACTTTTTATTTGTAAAACTTAAATACATAAATCACAAATTAGGAACCCATTGGGTAAAACAAAATATTGTCGTAGCAAGTAACTAATACTCAATACCTATTTAACTCAAACACAAAGGTGACAAATATAGTCAAATCGACTGGGAAACGAAGCACAGCTTTCATGCACCCGATTTGCATAAAATTTCCAGTTTTATAGTTTCTTATTGCTGCCTTCATATCTTGCTCTGACCATTGGCAGTATTTTGTACCATTGCGAGGCATGACTGAAAAAAATAGTGGAATTTGGTAAACTGTACCGGTACGATTTAACAAATTAGGTGGTGGTCCAAATTAGCAAACCGATATTATTGACACAAATTGATTTATTTCTTTTAGAAAAGTGAGGTTAGGATAAATATAAACCGCCTAAACTATCTCCAAATGTCCAATAATTGCGAAAAACGCCACCCCAACTACCAAAAACTGATCATTCGGATACAAAGACATACCTGAAGTTGTATAATACTTACTGCGTAAAGTCGTTTTTCAGAAAAACACAAATTTTAAGTTTCACGAGACACCGCTGTTTACGCGTCCTGGTTAACTAATGTTTTGACAACAAGAGGTATCAAAAGAGCAAGTTAGATGACGCTAGAGGCTTACAATTTAATAAATATTGAGGTGGTACAATTTAACAGCTGGTACAATATACCCGACTTTACCTTATAACACATAAACGTACGTATATTAGAAATGTAAATTTCTATTCTTCTGCCTCCTCCCAGACCTCAAAACTGAATGCGTGGCTAGTTTCGGCCCCACGGGCCCACCCCTTATATGTATACGCCACTGATTCTATGTAGATAGCCATAACCCTGCCGTGCGGCCGCTGTCGAAATCTGTACCAATCTAACCCAAAATGTCGATGCGCAAAAGAATCGGCGCAAAGCATCCCCAGACCTTGAGTAAGACAGCTGTTTGGTTGAGCCGTGCTTGAGAGTCCCTTACGTAAGGCTCCCTTGAGTAATACACAATTAACGAAATGTCAACAATGACATGTGAAGATGATATTTCGTTGCAGTCAAGGCGATTTTGTAGGTTAATTTTGGAGTACGGTGTTGTCTGCTTCTGTCACATCCGAAAAAATGTCCGGCACTAAACACGAAATACTGGCACAATACAAAAAGAGATAACAGAAAACAGAAAACGAGTGACGTGGATTTTGGTTACGTAGACACCGTAAGACGCCCAAAAAGCGTGTTATCTCAAAATTGAACATTTTCGGGATCGCAATGCTCACCTCACCTATCGGTATGGGCAGTAAAAGGTATCAACTTAGGGCTCACCCTGTATATGCTTTGAATTTTGCCAGTATGTGTTTCTCACTGGAAACACGCGCGGTGATAAAAAAGTTTTTATAGTGACTCAAATAAATTACAATATCTACTCATAGTGATCGTCGTTAATTTTACCTTTTTCTTATTCTTGAGTACGTTGGATATTACATTTGCTCATTTAATTTTATTTGTAGCGACTCTAAATAATTCTATGGAGGTCATATTTGACCGTTGTTGCAGGTTTTTGAGACAAGAGTTGCGTCTTCTTCCTGATCCCCTCTTGCTATTGATTTTTCTTTCCGACGATAAGACGGAGTAGTCCGTGTTTCTCGTTTCTCATGTGGTCAAAATATTGTGTTTTTCTCTCTTTTATGAGGTTCATAAGCTCTGTTGTCTTGTTCATTTTCCGCAGGACTTCCTCATTTGTCGTATGACTCACGTAAGATATTGTTAGCATTTCACGGTAACACCAAAGTTCGAAAGATTGTATTCTTTTTTGTGTTGCTTCTGTCATTGTCCAAGCCTCAACACCGTACCAGTACTGTGGAGAAAACACAGCATTTCAGTATTCGAGCTCTTAATGGGATATTAAGTTGGCGGCTGCATAGTACCTTTTGCATTCTATAAAATACGTTACGTGCTTTTTCTATGCGTGTTCTTATCTCTAGTGAATGGTCCCAAGCTTCATCAAGATTATTTCCAAGGTAATGCATCCTTCTTACTCTTTCCAGCTCTGTTGTAAATTGTCTTGCTAAATCTCCAAGCATGTCAGCTATCGCGGTAGTTGATGTTGCTCTTTGACCATTACGTAAACAAGAGCCTGGAGATATTGTCCAAGGCTCGACACCGTACAGTACAGTGGAGAAAACATAGCATTTCAGTATTCGAGCTCTTAATAGGATATTAAGTTGGCGGCTGCATAGTACCTTTTGAATTCTATAAAACACGTTACGTGCTTTTTCTATGCCTGTTCTTATCTCTAGTGAATGGTCCCAAGCTTCATAAAGATTACTTCCAAGGTAACGTATTCATCTTACTCTTCAAAGCTGTGTTGTAAATTGTCTTGCTAAAACTCCAACCGTGTCAGCTATCGTGGTAGTTGATGTGCTCTTTGACCATTACGTAAGCAGGAGCCTGGAGATATTGTCCAAGCCTCAACACCGTACAGTAGACTGGAGGAAACATAGCATTTCCGTATTCGAGCTCTTGATGGTATATTAAGTTGGCTGCTGCATAGTACCTTTTGCATTCTATAAAATACGTTACATATGCTTTTTCTATGCGTGTTCTTATCTCTAGTGAATGGTCCCAAGCTTCATCAAGATTACTTCGAAGGTAATGCATCCTTCTTACTCTTTCCAGATCTGTTCTAAATTGTCTTGCTGACACTTCAAGCATGTCAGCTATCGTAGTAGTTGATGTTGCTCTTTGACCATTACGTAAACAGAAGCCTAGAGATATTATCCAAGCCTCGAGATCGTTCTAGAGTGGAGAAAACGTAGCATTTCAGTATTCCAGCTCTTAATGGGATATTAAGTTGGCGGCTGCATAGTACCTTTTGCGTCCTATAAAACACGTTACGTGCTTTTTCTATGCGTGTTCTTATCTCTATTGAATGGTCCCAAGTTTCATTAAGATTACTTCCAAGGTAACGTATTCATCTTACTCTTCAAAGCTGTATTGTAAATTGTCTTGCTAAAACTCCAACCGTGTCAGCTATCGTGGTAGTTGATGTGCTCTTTGACCATTACGTAAACAGAAGCCTGGAGATATTATCCAAGCCTCGAGATCGTTCTACAGTGGAGAAAACATAGCATTTCAGTATTCCAGCTCTTAATGGGATATTGAGTTGGCGGCTGCATAGTACCTTTTGCATCCTATAAAACACGTTACGTGCTTTTTCTATGCGTGTTCTTATCTCTAGTGAATGGTCCCAAGCTTCATCAAGATTATTTCTAAGGTAATGTATTCTTCCTACTCTTTCCAGCTCTGTTCTAAATTGTCTTACTAACACTCCAAGCCTGTCAGCTATCGCAGTAGTTGATCTTGCTTTGTGACCATTACGTAAACAAGAGCCTGGAGATATTGTCCAAGCCTCGACGCCGTACAGTACAGTGGAGAAAAAATAGCATTTCAGTATTCGAGCTCTTAATGGGATATTAAGTTGGCGGCTGCATAGTACCTTTTGCATTCTATAAAATACGTTACATGCTTTTTCTATGCGTGCTCTTGTCTCTAATGAATGGTCCCAAGCTTCATCAAGATTACTTCGAAGGTAATGCATCCTTCTTACTCTTTCCAGATCTGTTCTAAATTGTCTTGCTGACACTTCAAGCCTGTCAGCTATTGTAGTAGTTGATGTTGCTCTGTGACCATTACGTAAACAGAAGCCTAGAGGTATTATCCAAGCCTCGAGATCGTTCGACAGTGGAGAAAACGTAGCATTTCAGTATTCCAGCTCTTAATGGTATATTAAGTTGGCGGCTGCATAGTACCTTTTGCATTCTATAGAATACGTTAAGTGCTTTTTCTATGCGTGTTCTAATCTCTAGTGAATGGTCCCAAGCTTCATCAAGATTACTTCGAAGGTAATGCATCCTTCTTACTCTTTCCAGATCTGTTCTAAATTGTCTTGCTGACACTTCAAGCCTGTCAGCTATCGTAGTAGTTGATGTTGCTCTTTGACCATTACGTAAACAGAAGCCTAGAGGTATTATCCAAGCCTCGAGATCGTTCGACAGTGGAGAAAACGTAGCATTTCAGTATTCCAGCTCTTAATGGGATATTAAGTTGGCGGCTGCATAGTACCTTTTGCATCCTATAAAACACGTTACGTGCTTTTTCTATGCGTGTTCTTATCTCTAGTGAATGGTCCCAAGCTTCATAAAGATTACTTCCAAGGTAACGTATTCTTCTTACTTTTTCCAGCTGTGTTGTAAATTGTCTTGCTAAAACTCCAAGCCTGTCCGCTATCGTAGTAGTTGATCTTGCTTTTTGACCACTACGTAAACAAGAGCCTGGAGATATTGTCCAAACCTCAACACCGTTCAGTACAGTGGAGAAAACACAGCATTTCAGTATTCGAGCTCTTAATGGTATATTAAGTTGGCGGCTGCATAGTACCTTTTGAATTCTATAAAACACGTTACGTGCTTTTCCTGTGCGTGTTCTTATCTCTAGTGAATGGTGCCAAGCTTCATCGAGATTACTTCCAAGGTGATTTATTCTTCTTACTCTTTCCAGCCCTGTTCGAAATAAATTGTCTTGCTAACACTCCAAACCTGTCAGCTATCGTGGTAGTTGATGTTGCTCTTTGACCATTACGTAAACGGGAGCCTGGAGATATTGAAGTTATGTTTACCCCGAAACTAGAGCGTCCAGTAACTCCGGCAGCTTAATTGTTGTATATAGCAATAATTGCTGTATAATACGTTGCACAGTTTCAGCGTAATCATAAAATTATTCCCGAGTTAGGCGATTAAGTTGGCGTAAAGGGTGGGACCGGAGTCGGTATTACGTACGAGCCGCCGGAAACTTTGTTCCACACGCTTGTCGCCGTCCCTGGGGACTGTACGAGCGATGACCACCTAGCGGATAGATAAATAATAATAATAGGGAGATACGGGGTGTTCTACAGGGTGAGTCAAGCTCATAGGTTGGTTGGTTGGTTGGTTAACATGCTTTATTGCCAAAGATATATAAAAAATCTTATTGACAAAGCAAATAAGTAAAAGTACATAATGAAAATACATATACATAAAAATTAAAATACAAATACATAAAGATAAATAAAATACTTAAAAGTCAGACATTCACAAATTAAAAATTTTACTGACACCCCATAGATGAAGGTTATTTTTATGTTCATCAAACACTTGGGGCAATAGTTGGCTAACTCATTGAGTGAAGGAAAATTCAAAATATTGGTCCAGCGAGTAGAATGCTTGTGTTATTAGTATTTTTTCAACGCTTTACGGAACTTCATAATATTTGGGATTGCTTTAATATCCGATGGCAAGTAGTTATATATTTTCACACGATTATATATTATGGAATTTCGCACGAGGGTAGAATGAGGTATTGGTAGCGGAATGTCATGTCTTCGGCGAGTTGCATAAGCTTGTTGATGGTCGGAGAATGAAGAACGATGTTTGTGTATTAGGCTCGTAGTCTTTAATATGAAAAGAGATGGCAGTGTAAGGACTTTGTGACGAATAAAAAGCGGTCTGCAAGGATCTGTACAAGAAGCACCTACAATATATCGTATTGCACGTTTTTGCAACTTAAAGACAGATTGGAAAAGGAACTGGCTACAACAGCCCCAAAATGGTAGACCGTAGGACAGATGGGATTGCACCACCGCGAAAAAAACTGTCCTAGCAATCGAGATGCCCAAGTTTGTTGCTGCAGCTCGTACGCAATAACAGCCTGATGCAAGCTTTTTGTTCAAACTGATAATATGTTTTTGAAATTTAAGGTCAACGTCAAGCTGCAATCCAAGAAACCTAGTACATTCAGAGCTTTTGATGGAAAATTGTTCACAAACGATGTCATTGATATCAACACGAAATCCAAGAACTTGTGTTTTTTTAAAGTTAAATAAAAGCCCATTTGAATCACACCAGGTTTTGATAACAACGATCTCACGTGCAATTGTTTGGACCAGATCTTTTGGCTCATCTTTGTGCCATATCACAGTAGCATCATCAGCAAAGGCAGTGAACTTTCCAGATATGTCAAGATGAAATAAGTCATTGATATATAAAAGAAATAAAATTGGGCCCAGCACAGAGCCTTGAGGGACCCCATGCTTAATAAAATGATCAGAAGAGTTTCTGCCATTCGCTAAGACACACTGGAGTCTTGAGGAAAGATAAGACTCGAACAACTCCATTGCCACACCCCGAAAACCATAGACTTCAAGCTTCCGCAGCAGCGTTCTGTGATTAAAGCAGTCAAAAGCCTTCGAAAAATCACGGAACACCGCTGCAGTTGCCTGACCGCAGTTGTAGTACGTGAAAAGTTGCTCCAGAACGTAAAACATAGCGTCATGAGTATTTTTGGCGGGAAGAAAACCAAACTGAGAAGAGCTAAAAACAGCGTGCTGAGATAGGAAGTCCATCATTCGTCTTTTAACTAGTTTTTCAACGACTTTGGTAATAGTTGAAAGCAAAGAAATAGGGCGGTAATTTGATAGAGAAAACAAAACACAGAAGAGTAGTCTTATCCTTATAAAAATTAGAAACACTATTCGATACCAGCGACACTAAGGACGTCTGGCAGAACTAATGTAGTTTCCGCGGGCTTTTTGAATACTGCTTTATTTGTGATGTTGCTATTTAGTTCGTGCCACAATTTCGTAGAGGTAAGTGAGGTTAGGATAGTCGTCAGATGTGTCAAATATACTTTTTTGTTGCATTTTTTTTAGTTTGAACTATTAACTTACGAATAACACATATATTTGACAACAATAACTACTCTAACATCACATCTCTACGAAATCGTGGCACAGACTTCATGATTTATTGCTGATATATCAGGAACAAATTTAACTAAAATGCAATTTAATGACATTTTGACACAGTATATTGTTGCCGCGGTGAGAATGGAAAACGCGTATGTTTGATAAAAATCGTGTCAGTGATAGCGTAGCAATAATCAAAGAACAAAAAGCATGAAAACAACTCAAATTCGGTTTTTAGATGTTTTAGGGGTTCCTGATCATTTCCTACCAGTTTGAGTGAGGGTGAAAGTGAGGTGGTTGGGGGGTGGGGGGTTGTAAAACTGAGAAGTTTGTAGTATCGATAATAGGCTGTCCATTGACCTGTGAAGGAAAGACCTAACGGTATAAAACAATTTTAGGGGGGGGGGGGGTGGCGATTATTTGGTTGCAAGGGATATCAGACTAAAGCTTCATGCTATGGGAAAGTAATAAACTGGTATCAGCGTAATGTGTGGGAAGTACTGAGTCAATCAACTTGACTTCATTTTTTCAAATTGGATTGCCAATTTGCTTTATACAATCAAATGTAGAATTTGATAGCCGTTCTAATGATATCCGGTTGTAAATATCAATCTGATAGTTTTCATTTGATCTCAAATTTTCAATCAAATCGGTGTCTTGACAGACAGACCGACAGAAAAACCGACCGACATACCAACAGCGAGTACAGGGCAAGACCTGGGAACCCCCTATAGTCCCACACGTGCTTCTAGTTTTGTATTGATATGAAACAATATGTTCTATATGTATAATAGGTGGACGACGAATATCTGTTTAGGATTAAAATATCTGTATTGGTACTCTCTAAGATAAGAAATAGAAACGTGTTTCTATTACCATGGCAACCATGACGGTCGGGCAGTTTCGGGTTACGTGTACTACCCTACTGAAAACATTTGACTCAGCCCAGCCTGTGAGCATGGATGGAAAATAATTGTTAGAAGCATATGTTGTTTTATGTCTGCCGGCGAATTCTGTTTTGTGCATGGATCGAAAATAAAGTGGATGCATATGTGTCAATGTTTTCAACTTGATATTTCTGATTGATGTTTGATTAGTTAGATTTTGTTTGTTTATTGTTATTTAAAATTATTAAAATGAATAATGAGGGTCTACTTTAATTCATTTCGACGGCTCAACTTATTTCGGCCTCACCAAATTCCGACGGTGGGGATTTTTATAGTTTTTTAATTAGTTTTGGGTTGGTGGAATAAATTTTTGAAATTAGGACTGCTGTCCCTAACGTCATCTTCTGTGTCTCTATGACTTGTGAGCTGACAAACATCTGTTCGGCAGATGTAAGCCAATGGGTCATGTCAATACAGAGGTTTTTGAAAATTGAGATCCTTTGAAATAAGCGCATTAATTGATATGTTTAAAAATATTCAAGAAGAGAAAATCATATTTTACAATACGGTGATGCCTTATGCTCTCAATTGCAAGCATTACTGTGAAAAATAATGGTGTAGATTCTTTGTTTTGTCCAAAGATGAAACGGAAAGGAAAAATGGATATTTCCTTACTTCGGTAAGTAATCGAATATTATTTATTATTATATATTGTTGAACCTTGGTTGTATTGCCCTGTCTGTTATTCCTCACGTCGGTTCTAATTAAGAGATAAAAATAGGTTATTTAATTGTTTGGGTTGATTCATGAATCTACTTCCTTGACTTTTGTCGCTGATGATTTAATAAAATAATATTTTTTCAGGGAAACAAATAGCACATTCGATTTATTCTCTTGTTCTTGCTATTTCAAGGACAGGGGTATAAAAAAATGGACCAACCATTTTGAACATAAATCTATGAAGTAGGGGCACAAAAACGCCTAGGAAATTGAACTATTTTATTTGCAAGTTAGTAGAAAGCATCTGCTAAGTAATCTTTTTTGATATTATCTAAGCCTAAGAGGCAGACATGAGGAAATATTTTGTATGTTGTATGAATAAAAAATTTAAAAATACGAGGTACTGGTTACAAATGATGTGTATACTGTAGCGATTCAGACTCTGTATAAACTGTTTCTTAAATCTCATTATTTACAGGAGACAGCTTCATGAAAGACTCATAACTTAAGAAGTATGGAAGTATAATGGCTAGCAATCAACCTTTCCAAAAGCTATAGCATATCCCAACATGCGCTGCCTTTAAATACCATGGAGGTACAGAAGCTTAAAATTATTTTTTAAGGAGGGAGCTAGAAGAAATGAAGGAAAAATTAAACAATTTGTTATTTTTTATTTCTAACATATTAAAAGCAGTGATGTTAAATCAATATTTTTCTGGTCTGGCATTTAAAGATCTTCATGAGTTTACGAGTTGAAAGAATGTGTATGTATCTATTACCTCTGACAGGTATAATTTTGAAACCTTTATCTTAAAAAAAAATCGAATTTTGTTTTAATAATACCTATATTCATCTAGTGTGTAATACAAACTACATACCTACACCATGGAGAAAATAAAACTAGTTTTTGCCATTGGCAGTACATAATATATGAATATGACATTGTAATCTTATGAGACAGAAAATAATGAAGATACATCAAAGTAGAAGAAAGAAAAGAATAATTTTTATCTGTGCAATATGATTAAACTAATTCCCTAATTATTTGCTCATAAGTAAATGTAATAACTTTTTAGCTTTTGATTTTACACAATATTTTCATATATGTAGAGTAGAGCTTCCAAAGTGAAGCTCAAATGGAGTTTGGTTCTGATAGGTGTGGGAAACCCACAAAAAGTGAAATATCACATTCAAATTGGATCGCTTTATTATAATTAAAAGTTATTGATAAATTTGATGTTTCCTTTCTTTAATTTGTTTGCAAAGGTAAGTATGACCAGAATGTTTGTTAGATTGCTGATTCACAAGGAAAACACTAATTCTCTGCATTTGGTTGAAAAATTAACAATGAGACATTAATTTCTAACACATGACTGTTATAAAACCATTGTTAACGAATTCAAAGAAGTATCAGTACCTCAGCAATAAAATATGCCTTGCCGATGCATCACTCCTTATATTTTGGATTATAAGATTCAAATCATCAAGTATATTCTAGAATTTATAATCATCAAGTATGTTTCTAAAATATAATATGTCATTCACTAATCTTTTACTGTAATCTCATATTTCACTTTTTTTAGCAGTTAATTTGTAATTTCATTGGATAGACAGATGAATTTCAAAATAATTGTATAATTACAAATTTTAAATAGGCCATTGAAGGAGTTTCTATACTAATAGGCATACATAAAATAAAGCACACTGGGCTATACAAACAATTGTATCTAGAAAGATTCTCTTTAGCATATGGTTTCATATAACATAAGTCTTTGAATAATCAAAAGCTGAAATGTGTTACGTTAGAAATAATTTTTATCTCATTAGGCAGTTGGTACTACAATTTCATGCTAGAATAGCATAGAATAGAGGACCTTTCTCTGTGTATGACAAAAATGAATAGGATAATTGACATAATTTTGAAATTGTTTTATAAGAAATAATATACACTTATTAAGGTCCAGGTAAAGTTAATAAATTGCTTTCTTTGAAAAATCGTCTGTAAGTTTGTCTATCTGCCAAATTATGTATTATTGGACATGCTCCTTTCAATACTTTGGAAATTTCAATAGCAAATGATCATCTATTAGTGTTTCTTATCATAGCACTGAATGTGGTTTTCAGTCAGAATAAGTTACATTTATGGATCACCTCTTGTTCAGAAATTACTTTTTTTTTGTTTGTTTATTGTACATTGTTCCTTACAAATACAATCACAATTTAGAATAATATTCTATACAAAATAATGTCATGTAATAATATGTATAAGTCAATATTATATAAATCTGTGGGTCAAGTGGGGATTGAACTAATACAGCTATCACATTAGGCTTGGAAGTCTGTTTCGTAATAGTGTATTGCTCAATCCCACAAATCATGTACAGAATATTAATATTAAGTATGTAACCTAAATTAAAATACAGAAACAAAATTACTATTATATATTAACTACAGCTACTAACCTTTAAGGAACTAGTGAATGAAGTGGCCAAGGAGTAGTGTTTCAGAAAAATATACAGAAATCGGTATAAATTTAAATAATTTTTTTTTATTGTTTTGTATAAATGTTTTGATTTCTTTTTTAAACACGCGAAATTTTTAAATCAATTTTAATTTCTTGGAATTTTTTTGTTGAATAATTTGGGTCCGTAATATCTTTCAACATTCAGGCATCTTGTCCTTGCAGCCTCAACGCAAGCAACCACTGAAGCGGCAGTGGTTCCAAATCACATACTTCCTCTATTGAACTAGTGAGTACTGTCTTGCTCATGGATGAAAGATAAGCTATTATTAGCACCTATGCTGAAATTATTCCTCCAGACACTCAGAAAATCTAACATTGCAAGTACCTACAAAATTATATTATCAGCAAACTGTAACTCCTCATGAAAAGCTCCAACGTGTCTTCCAAACACCAACATGCTTCTTTATCTTTACTCAGTCTGAAATTGTATTTAGAAGCTGGATTAGGAATAGAAAATGGGTCTTTGGCATTTCATATCATCCTCTGAAATAGGTAGGTATTTGAAGTAGATTTCGTTCTTCCGCCCGTGACAACTCCATGAACAGTTAGAAAATGCACAAAAGGCAATGTGCCATTCTTATAAAATTGCTAACATGTCAATATCTATTGCACATTAGTGATATTTTGCATATAAAACTTTTCCAAAAATGAAATCACCATGACTAATAGAAGAAGGTGGTGGCTATATTACCAGTGCCAAATGAAAATTTCTGTATCAAATACAAACTATTGTGACTGTGTCGTGTGATCTTTTTTTCGGAAATAGAATTTTACCTGATTTTAAATTCTGGGAGGAAAATAAAAAAAATTGGCATGAAGTTTCATAAAGAAGTTATAATGCCTGCATTATTAGGTAGGCAAAAAAGAAGGCGCTTAGAGGGGTATACAGTTATAGACATATAGTATTTGTAGTGGTGGTGCCAATCATTAGACATGATGGAGATGAATGTTGTGTAGAATGGTTTCATTTTGAATGCATAGACCTAGAAGATACCACTAATTTTCCATGGTACTGTTGTAACTGCAAGTCGAATGTATAAAAATGAAAACAAATTTTAAAAACAATAATTGATATCATACAAGTACAACGTGTATTCACAATTATTTCGTACATAAAATTCCTGTCATTGATCAAAATTTTGATATGACCCCTTTAAGTGTTTTATCAAGGTAGGAAAAGTGCTCTTTACATTTGGGTTATTAGGCTTTTTACTGCACTAGATTCCTTAGTTATTATATTTGAAACTATATTTAGTGAGCCCAAATTTGGTAATTTGTTTTTGCAAGTTTTAAATATAATGAATATGAATCTTTTTTTCTGTTTATTCAATGACAGCTTGTTATGTTTGTCATTCAGATATATTTTTGCAGCATGTGTCTGATAATATTGTCTTAATAATTTACTAGATGGTTTATATATAATGTCAAAATGATTACTCCCAGTACTATGACCATTTAATTACTATTGAGTTGCTCATAGCACCATCAGTATTGTCAATCAAACATTATATTTTTTATATTTTCAGTTATACAATAAGATTATTAAAACTCCATTGACTTTTATCGATTTATTTTTTTATATTAATAAAACTTATTCATTAATATTACAAATAAATTAATAATATAGATAACGTAATAATAACAAATACCTGTGTTTGCAGATTATAAAAAAATATCTTTTTCCTTGTTATTGACAAAATATCACCTACTGGTACCAAATTAATATTGATGTAGGTATTTTAAAATGGCATGAACAGGGTTAATAAATAATATTTTTTTAAATTACTTGTATTTTTATTATCCCTTAGCACTACACAGGATGGCGATGTCATCTGCAAAATTGTTGTTTTTAAATATAGTGCACTAAAAGCTATCCAGATCACAACAACAAAAAACAAGTTTTCAATGAATTTACTTAAAATTACCTTTATAGACTTGTTTCCAGAATTCTACAAAGATTTTTATAATGGAATAATAGGAAGACCTAAATTTATGAGTACACAAGAGACAATGACAATTTTATCAAGCGTGCTAAATGTTTCAGACCTACTACCTTTTTTCGACATACTGATTGGAATAGTACCCCTAAATATTCTAAACTTATTTTTTGAAGACTGATAACCCTTTGAACATGTATTCGTACATGATCAGTTTGCCTAGTCTCCTTGATTTCTATTGGATGCAGTTGATTTTTTCCCTTTGTGAATGCTGGAATGACAAGTTTTGCCCTACACATGCTCAAAATATTGCTGATTAAAAATCCCCTATCTGCCAGAACAATGTCACCTAGCTTGATGCTATCTAAATTTAATTTATTGTCTGGTGATGTTTATAATTTGACCAACAAGTCTGTTCAGTTTTTCAGTAAATACCTATAAAAATTTATAATGACAGTTGTTTTATCATGAAAAACTTCCCTGAAGCATTTGAGGATATTAATTTTAAAGTAGAATGGCCTGGCCACCTTATTAAAATAACAAATTTGTTATATAATAAGTGAATAATATTTTCAAGATCCTTAAAATCCACATCCAGTTTCAATTTAATAAGCATTAGTATTAGTAAAGGCAAATGAAGATGGTAGTTGTACTGCTAGAAATAACAAAATCTTTAACATTTTGGAAAATTATACAATTCACTATCTTATATAATATGAAAAACTTGTATAATATTTCCATTTCACTTCATCTGCACCAATAAGGCCAAGTAATGAATTTCCCACTTTCTCTTCTAGGTCTGCATTTTTTTGCTTTACCAAGTCTTTCAAATGGTTTTATCAATTCCTTCATTGCCATGTCAGTCTGTGAAGAAACTCCACTTTGCTTGCTCACCCTACTCTTCAGCTGGTTCAACACTGTCCGCCACACTGTCACAGCTTTGAGTTTTTCTAGAAATATAATTAGTAACTTTTAGACCCCTTCCCTTTTTCTCACCATTTTCCAGTAACTAATACAAATATAAAACCATTTAATAGCCTTTTACATTTATAAATAATAGCCTTCTATACAAGAAAACGAGACAGAGAGCCAAGCACGTAGTCAGGGGGGGCGAAGGTTACAAATTATCTTAGTGATTTATATATTTCTAAGCTGTTGAAACTTTTATGCTAAAATTACTGGGCTACAAGCTTAGAAACAACCATCTCAATATTATTTACTGGGTAAAATATTCAAGGGAACGAAACAAATTTAAACAAAAATTTTGGGGTTTCTAGGTATCAACTATCAAGTTATAATAAGTGGTGCTCATTAAAATAATTGACAAATAAACAATAATAACAACTATGTCTAATGATATTATTAACTAGTGATACATCAATGAAAAGCTAGATGTACTAATTTGCATCTTTTGGTGTTGATAAAAATAAGAAAATTCTAAAACAGTTGAATTTATGTACTACTATTTATGTATTATGATGCATAAAGTTTTCACTCAGAATTTAGAGAAGAAATCATTTTTACGTTTCACCTTTACACCCAAGTAGGCTATAAAGAATATTTGTTGAGTTTAGTTCCTTGATAATATAATATATAAACACCCTAAAACATGCATTATTTTCATATCCTTTGATAATTCTATATTTGATATAGTTTATTTTTTGATTTCAAAGAATAGATAATAGCCAGTAAAAATATATTGAGCTCAAGTCCTCCCAGGGGCTTGGGAGGTATGTAGATAAAAACAGGCTTTGAATATTTCGAATACACAATAGGTTGCCCTTAGGAAGGGCCACCACCTGAACAATTATTTCATAGCAGGTAGGAGCCATACAAGCTTTTGTTTTGCTGTAATGATGATGCTTCTCTACTGCTCCTCCACAAAGTTTGAGAAATGGAAACCTAACTATCTGGCCCCCTTTTTTGCTTGCGAAAAATGGTAATACCTGACTGCTCCCAGTTTTTAACCCCTCCCCCCCTGACGCAGATCAGAAAATTAAGCTAGTGAGCCCCCCGAAGTGAAATCCTGGCTATGGGCCTGCAGAGAGAGACCTCACAGGGCTCAGACCCCAAAGCATAAGCATTCCCGTAAATCTATGAAATGAATATCTTAATATACCAGTATGAAATAATCCCTAGCTTGGTTTGAACAATATGAGACAATATTTTCTGCTAATTTTATTACTAAGACTGACCTTAGAAGCTTGCAGTTTTCTTCTTTTCTCTAGCCTCTCCTTTCTTTCAACGTCTCCATGTCATTTTAAAACCTTTAGAGCAGTGTGTCTCATGTTCTGTGATGGTACCCAATCAGGATGGTTTTTATCCTCCAAATCATCTCCAAATCTGTAGGTCTACCTGAATTAAATTGAAGGATAAGCATAACACAAACCACATTTACTATATATAAACGAAACAGTAAAATGACTGCCTTTGTAAGGCGATGAGGGCCTTACCTGTGATAAAATGCTTGCTGATGAATTTTTGATGTTTGAGTTTTGATTCTATGAGATCATCTCGTTTAATTGCAGCTATAAACAAAACTCCTGCGTTGTTGGGATAATTCATTTTTGCGAGTCAAAGCTAAGTTTTTCTCGGTTAGATCAAGATCCACACCCAACCACCAGACACGTATACTATAGCATAATTATGTTTTAATCAAAATAATGCTCAAAATACCCTCCACATAAAGAAATTCTCAAAAAATAAATACGCAAACAACTTTTAATTACACGTCTCACATGACAACAAGCCATTTTGGATTATTTTGACACTTTGACAGATCGGACGATCGCCCGCCTTTAGGGCAATTCCAATCTACGGTTGTATTACCGTCCTAGAACTGTTTTCGTCATGCCCCGCCCATTTTGTGATTATAGAATTGATGATTAGCTGGTACGCTGGCAGACCAACAAATCACCGTTTTTAGAACTGTAAAATGGGCGGGGCATGATAAAAACAGTTCTAGGTCGGTAATAGAGCCGTAAATTGGAATAGCCCTTATAAATTTCCTGTTAGAGTCAATGTTTTCAGGTCAGGATAAAATCCCGAACAATCCCGATCTGATAGTAGATAGAAATACGTTTCTATGTTAGAGAGTGCCCCTACTGGTTACCTACCTCCCACTCAGTACGGAAAACATGAAAACCAAACAAAAACACAGTTGCAATATGGCAGTTATACACGTGGTCAATGCATCACATTGGATGTTGTGACGGTTATAGCCGTCGTGCTCTTTTACCCATGCACCTTAGACATGAATAGTTGGGATAGCGTATAGTGGGTTAGAATTTGGCAATTTCAGAAATGATGAGCTTCACGTTACGGCAATAACATTGCTTAACAAGGCAAGTATACCGACATTCTGACGGTCGTCGCCGTTCTGCCGTAACAAGCAGATAACTTTTTGACTGATTAGGATTATTGAAAGATGTATTGCTTTTTGGGCTCAGAAACTTTTATTTTTGTTAACCACCATTTTTGACACTTATAATTTAGATAATGGATACGTTGACAGATTATTTTATACCTGAACTAAAATAAAACTGAAATAATTCGATACCATACTAGACAACGCCCGATTGATGATCTATCTATCATGTGCAACGGAAATGTCAAGGATACTAGTAAATCTGTGAAGCTACTTGGAATTCTATTTGATGAATGTATTACCTGGAAGCCTCAATGTGAAAAACTTGTTGCGAGCTTAAACTCATCTGCTTACTTGTTTCGTAATTTAAAAACTATCTTTGAAAGTACCCAACTTGTTAGCCTGTATTATGCCTTAATTGATAGCAGGTTACGGTACGGCACAGTAGAGTCATAACCAGTACTCTCACTCTCGCCAATATTTGTCAGACGAGTGGATTCCGCGCGCATCCTTGGCGGAACGTTCTGGGGACCCAGACGTATCAGTCGAACTTGAGCAGGCGACGCCGCTTCATGAGAGTGGTTCAGCGATACAGTGCCGTACTTTGATTTTTGTCGACTATGAGTAGTGTAAGGCGATGTGCAGCCCGAGTCTGTTTAAATACAACTGAAAACTGTACTTATAGCATGTTCAAATTTCCTTCAGATAATGATAGGTTAGTATTTCCAAAATTTTCTACGGTCGATCTCAGTATTCTAGTATCTTGTGAAAAGTATATAATAGCAAAGCGTGGCTCGCTTTATAATGCGAAATAATGCTGTCATGAGATAAGGTTATGGAATACATATAAACTCAAACTTCAATTCTGATTCGAAAATAATTACAGGTCTAGAATATGGATAAGAGCATGTCACCGAGAAGACTTGTTGGCAAAAATAGATAATTTGCATAACTTGTCCTACAGAATATGTGGTGAACATTTCTCAGAGCAAATGTTAGCCAATAATAGTCGCACAAAATTACGAAAAAATGTGAATCCGATAATATTTCCATCCCTTGAAGGATCATCTAATGATACTGCTCTGCCTGAAGAAACAGTAAATATTAATAGTTATACTTTTATTATGCGACGAATTTTATTGTTCGACTTCATTTGAGTCTGAGGAACATACTTTTCTTATTTGAAGGTACACGTAGCAGAAATAGTGGAGCTGTTACAAACATTACTTATTTGATAACAGTAGACCAAAAAACTCAGACAACACCCTGCATATCTGAGGGTTACCAAGAAAAAAGGAACTACGAAAAACGGTGAAAAAATTGCGAAACGAAGTTGACTATTGGAAAAACAAAACTACGTCTCTCAAGCAAAACAAGGCTTCTAAATCTCCTTCTACAGTTACTTTGAGCGAATATAAGCAGCTAACGTTTAAGTTTTGTCCGTCTGTCGAATTAGCTAAATTTATTAATGTGCAAGTATCGCAAATTACGAAGAAAACCAGAGGGCGTAGATACGCACCAGGTTTTAAAAACACTTGCTTATCTCTATACTTCCAAGGACCTAAGTTATATAGAAAAAAATTAACAAAAATGTTTTGTTTGCCTAGCTTTGCAACTTTAAGTAGATTTATAAAGCATATTAAAATCTCTCCAGGGGTAGATGACAGTGTCTTCAACTATTTAGAAAAAAAGATGCCACACTTCAGTTCTTTAGATAAAAACTGTATTGTATGTATTGATGAAGTAAGTTTGAAAGCTAACTTATTTCACGCTACAGACAGCGATAAAATAATAGGTTTCGAGGATTTTGGTGATGAGCGAACATTCAATCCCGTTATGAATGCAACCGTAGTGATGGTGAGAGGATTATGTACCAACTGGAAGCAACCGCTTTCATATGTCTTAGTTAATTCAGTGTGCCCTGCAAGGAGATTGGAAAAACTACTGAAAGAAATTATTAAAAGACTACAATATATTGGGCTTAACGTTCTAGCTGTCGTTTGTGGTATGGGATCCAACAACATTAGACTGTCTAAAAACATGCAGGTATCTGCTGAAAAGCCATTTTTTTCCTATGGAAATAAAGAAATAGCTTTCATTTTCGATACACCCCATTTACTAAAAGCGCTGCGAAACAATTTATTGAAATACGACTTTTTCTTAAATGGTAATATGATTTTCTGGCGATTCATAGAGCTGTTTTATAAGCATGACAAGCAATATCCCATCCGGGGTGCTCCTCGACTTACTGATTCACACATATCTCCAAATAATTTTGAAAAAATGAAGGTCAAGTATGCTGCACAAGTATTTAGTTGTAACGTCGCAGCTTGTATTAATCTTTATGTCAGATTCATTCATTTACCATAGGAAGCCCAACCTACAGAAGAATTGCTTAGGAAAATAAATGATATCTTCGATTTTTTAAACACGTCAAGCCGAGCGTCAAGCAAAACAGAGCGGACAGAATATCAAGATGCATTTGCATTTACCGCTAAACAAAAAGAATTTTTATTGAACAGTTTCGAAATGTTTCAAAGTCTAGAAGTAGTGGATGTGAGAGGAAATGATATCACTTCTTCAATAAAATGTTTAGCATGTTGGAAAGTCACACTTAAAGGGATGCTCAAATTAGGGGAATTAGCAGAAAATGAGGGAATGGAATTTCTGTTGACTAGGAGGGTCAATCAAGACTGTTTGGAGAATTTTTTTGGGGCAATAAGGCAACATAGTGGCAACTGCTTCAATCCAACCCCCCTTCAATTTACAAGGTCTTTTCGCAAATTATTTTTCACAGAAGTAATGCAGTCAGGCAGCGAAAACTGAGAAGAGGATGAATCCAGTCTTCTACTGAAAGCAGTGGATTTAGTGAATGAGATTTCTAAAACTAAAGGCGAACCTTCGAACATAGAACCATCCCCATGCACAGATTTAATCGCAATAGATAAAGACTATCAGACCTCCGATGAGTTGGAAAAAAATTTCATTAAATGTATCGGTGGATATTTAGTACGAAAATGTCTAGCTAAGCATTCCTGTCAAACGTGCATCAATTATGCGAATGCTTGCAGCGATGAATTAGATGAAACTTCTATGTATACGCTTTATAAGGCTTTCAAAAAAACAGAATTACACCTGTTTGGCGATTTATACATGCCATATGATGATTTCATTCAGCAGATTGCATCAATGGAAGTTATATTTCCAAAAAATTTCGAAAACATTTGTGTGAAAAGTAATACTGTCAAGAGGTTGGTATATGCCTTAAATTGTTAAACTTCCATCGTCCCTGTAAAGATTTCAATTACGAATTTCTATATAACTTATATGCTAGGATAAGGATTTATTATAGTATAAAATATGCTAACAGAAACTTTAAACTGCCCAATCGAAATAGGAAACTGGTTATTTGGCGACATGAGTGAATTTTAGGTCATTTATAAGCTCATTAACAAATATTTTTATTAGGATATTCCAGTAAAAGTCAATGATATAAGGGGAGTCACTATTACAATTACCACAAAGCTTTTCATCCCTTCTCATCTTTCACCTAATAAATCCTTGTCATAGGCTAAAAAAATCCGCAATTTATTTTTATGTGCGTATGCACTTTCTATTGTATTGTATAACTATTTTTTTTTGTCAAATCTTTCAGCAAGTAAATATCCTTATGTCCAATGATTCTTCGATTATGTGAAATTTGATGGAGTGAATACTTTTCTTGTTAGCTGTTAAAGTAGTCCTCACTGCTTATATGAATGGGAAACATTTAACTTGAAATTACCTTTACAAGCATTTTGATTGAAACTTGCTATGTTAATGAACAGCCTCACAAATAAAAATACCGTATATCAATAGTTTAGTCTGATAATCCTTCTAAGTATGATGAAAAGCAGCCCGAGTTGTCGTGCATTTTTTGCATTGTGATAGCACACTTTCTGTTAGAATGATAAGAGCAGTCGAGTAAGAGCATCAATTTACAATGTACCCGATTAACAAAAATTTACCATGCTACTCAATGCGGTTCTGTACGGTAGCGGCGGCATATGAGCCTGAAGATGCGTTGAGGCCGCGGCGACGGCGTTGAATTTTTTCTAATCCAGACTGTGAGCGCGATACGTATTTTGGCTGAAAAATGAATGCGTGTTTTGGCGAGAGTGAATTTACTGGTTATGACTCTACTGTGGGTACGGTGTGTGTTTATGGGGTTTATCATCATCTGCCACTGCAGTATTTGTCGCACAAAAAAAAATTATCAGAATCATAGCCGGAATTTCCACTACAGCGTCATGTCGTGAAGTATTTAAGAATCTCAAAGTTCTCACCGTGGCTTGTCTATACATATATGAAATAGGTATATATATATGTACAATAACAGGGCAAACTTCAAATTAAACTGTGATATTCATTGTAGAAATATTCGAAACAAAAACAATTTGTATGTTCCTATGGCAAGGCTAAATATTACTGCGAATGCTCCAAACTACTTGGGTGCCAAAATATATAACCATCTATCTGCTGCTATCAAAAAACTGCATGTCTGTGAAAATTTTTAAAAGATATTTAAAGGATTTCCTGGCTTCAAATGCCTTTTATACGTTGGATGAGTATTTTCTGAACAAAAATTAAATGCTCTTGTAGTTTTGGGCTCTCTTTTAATTTTAATATGTGTACGTTTGTTGCTTTTTATATATATCACTATTGTTTGTTTTATTCAATTCTTTTTAGATGTAAAGCAGCTGCTACTGTTATTGACAATTTCCCATACTGTTTTTTACAGTGAAATGGAAAATAAAGTTATTATCCAGATTTTTCAAGTTTCTCTCGCATGACTGCGGTAGCAACAGATGTTGACGGGCTATGCCAAGTCAACACCTGATACATTACGGATAGGAATTTAGGAAGGATCGTACAATATTGCAGGTCTTCAGGATTACAGACTTTTGAAATATTTTGTGTAACCTTTCGTCCAGGCCCAACTGTTTTAGGTGTGGTGTAAATGTGTCTGGTGTGAGGCCTGAGACAGACATAATTAGAGGGACAATAGTAACTTTATTTTGCTTCCAAAGTCGTTTTATTTCTATCGCAAGGTCAGCGTATTTAGATATCTTCCCAGCGTAGGCGTTTTGGACATTCGTATCGTTGGGAATAGCAATATCTATCAAATAGGTAACTCTGTCTGCCTTCGACTGGAAAACTAAGTCTGGCCGATTTGCTGGGATAGTCTTATCTGTATGTATCTCAACGTCCCAGTATAGTTTGTATTCATTGTTTTCGAGTACTGATGTCGGTGTGTAATTGTAATATGGATCTGTGTTTTCTATTAGCTTGTTTGTTGTGGCTAGTGCTTGGTGTATGACTTTGGCTGCAGAGTTATGTCTAGCTGTGTACTCGGTTCCAGCGAGAGTTTTGCATGAGCTTGTTATATGGTCTATCGTTTCTTTCTGTTGGTGGCACTTTCTGCAATTGTCGTCGGTTAGGGATGTATCTTTCATAATGTATTTCATGTAATTCCTTGTCGCAATTACTTGGTCCTGGATAGCAAGCATAAAACCCTCAGTTTCTGGAAAGAGTTGGCCATTGGTTTTTCATTAATGTGCTCTTGTGTAACGTGGTATCTGTGCTTGCCATGGAGTGCTTTTTGTGACCAGGTGTTTATTTTTTGTTGTTGTGATTCCATGTGATTGTGTGTGTCTGCTGAGTGATCTGGGGATGATAGGGCGAGTGGAGTATAGTTTTTATCTGCTTTTACTATTGACCTATGTAAGTTTGTCTGTTTGCTTTGGAAAAAGTCTCTGAGCGTTTTTATTTGTCTTGTGTGAAGTGACAGTATGTCTATAATTCCTCTACCCCCTTGTTTTCTGTCTATGGTAAGCCTTTCCCTGCACGCCTTCGGATGTGCCATTCGGTGCTTTGTCAGTTCCATTCGTATGAGGATGTTAATATCTTCAATATCAGTGTGCGACCACTTGACGATACCCAAAGGAGTATGTGAGGACCGGTATCGCAAATGTGTTAATTGCTTTTGTAAGATTTTTGGAATTCAATTATTAATTATTATTATTATTAATATGTATTTATTTTATCAGTTTATATAGAAAATGTTCGCGGTCACAATACTCCCCCCATCTTTCGGTGTGGGAAGCAAAAACGGACAGGTGCGAGTCCAGGGCAAGACCTGGTAACCCCCGATAGGGTTGCAACTCGTCGATGCACCCGTCATACGTCCTGGTTGGCCGGTTCACGCAGCTGCGATCTGCCCTTTGAAGATGATCGCGACGCCGCCTCCGCCGCCTCCGTAGCGTCGCGACGCGCCGCGCCGGGCGCCGCCAGTCGCGCCGCGTCGTCCGTAGTGTGCGGTTCGCTGTTTACGCGCGAATTCGTCGCTCTACGCCGCTTCTCGCGCTTTCGATCGCTCGCGAGCCGCCGAAAGTTTCGTGAAACTTTTTGCGTTGTTTTGGGTTGTGGGTTCATGCTGATGTGATTGTGTTCTGGTACACCGGAAGCTCAGGACACCGGACTGATTCGACAGGTTTGTTGCGATATGATATGATTATTTTTGTAACGAATTTCACCTGCTGTGACGAACTTAGTTGTTATTTTTCAGGGTTAGCTCAGCAATAAAACAAAAACTTCAAATGATTCTTTATCCGTGTGGCGTTTCGACTAATATAATAAAGTCATCATCAGGCATCAGAATGCCGAAGTTTTCATCGTATGGAGTAACATTTTTTTCGAAACAACAACTTTATTAACTCAAAATTATAACAATAATATATTTTTTTAATCTCAAATCAGTGCTTCAATAGCCCTGGCCTCGGGACTTATCCCATAAACTAACAGTATTACGTTGACTAGTTGGTAAGTCGTACTAATATTCTTACAGTTATTTTAAAGTAACAATTTTGTTTCAGTGAATATTCAGGCGGTCATTTTTTAACAAAAAACGGATAAGAAGTGGTTGACCTAATGTTATGGCTTGAATTATTGTAACATTTTGGTGCAAGCTGCCCTGGATTATTTAGTCCTACGTTGGTTCTGCCCTGTGCTAGGTATAAATTTGTTAGCCTTCTTGTATCGAGATTGTGAATCTCACTAATGGTTTGAAAATTTGTGTTTGATTTTTGTAAGTTATTAAGTATCTTGTATATGAGTTTGCATTGTTCTAATTCCAATAGGCTCTCTAATTTAGGTACATTTAGTTCATGATACAGAGTATTTGTTGGTGTGAGATATTCATAGTTGTATAAAATTTTTAAAAATTTGTTTTTTATAATTTTAATTTGATTAAAATTTGTTTTTCCACAGGTTCCCCAAATAGGTATTAGATATCGCAAATGCGACAAGAAAAAAGCAGTATATATTTGTTTTTTTTAACGAGATGTAGTTTCTACATTTATAAACAACAGGGATCATGGGATTTACCTTATTTACAATTTTGTTGATATGCTTCTCTCAATTTAAAAACCCATCTACAATCAAACCCAGGTATTTAAGAGACGTTACTTTTTCTAAGAAAACATTACTGATTTTTAAATTTATTTCGCTTACTAATTTATTTCGTTGTTTAAGTATTATAATCTTAGTTTTGTTAACATTTAGTTTTAGTTTATTAAAATACAGCCATTTTTGATATTTATCAAGGTCTTCATTTATTAGCTTTTCTAAATCCTCCTCATTTTCCCCTGTGTATCGTTATAGTCACAATGTCTTAACAGACATATTGTGAACTCGTAAAATGCATTTACTCATTTCACGAGTTTCTCTTGGGATATCTTTCAGATCTTTAATGCAGTAGTTTCCCATTTGCTTTCTGCATCCTCATGCCGATGACCAGATGGTATCTACTGGTTCATCCGCCTTTAGGGGGAATTTCTCACCCCAAGGGCAAGAAAGTGTCCTGACTCTTCTCAACTCGTCCACCCAAAGCTGTTGGTTGAGAAGGGGTTACTGCTTATACCGACAGTAGTTCGGTTCCTTTTAGTCGCCTTTTACGACACGCAGGATATACGATGGGAGATATTCTAACCCGCCCCCACACGGGGGTCCCCTGTGTATACTAATAGTGTATCGTCTGCAAAAGTGTAATATTGAGCATTAAGATCAGCAGCTTGCAGGTTTAGAACAAAAAGTGAATAAAGTAGTGGTCCTAGGACTGAGCCCTGTGGTATACCATAATTGTTTTTTAATGTTTCGCTAGTCGAACTGTATATATTTTAAAAAAAAGATTTTCTTATAGTTTGTAAGTATTTATTATGTGACAAGTCCTATACATGTAAGTTCATATCTTACAGATAATAAATAAATAAATAAAATAAATAAAGTATCGCTAGATATAGCTAAACACACTGCCCACAGTAATAAATTAAACGAACATTTTTATACAACACAGACACATTCAACTGGAATTTGATTAAAAAACGATGAAAAAGTAGGTAAGGCACTCTATACTCGCATTTGCCAATCTTCTTCTGTGAAGGGCTGTACCTAATTTTTCATAGTTTTCTAATTAAATTTTAATTGTATTTGTCCGTGTTGTATAAAAATTTTCGTCCAATTTTATTACTGTGCGCAGTGACTTTAGGTATATCTAGCGATACTCTTGCCATGTTACTTCATACGATCAAAAAACTTTGACATTCTGATGCCTGATGATGACTATATATTAATCGAAACGTCGGAAGGATTAAGAATAAATCGAAGTTTTTGTTTTATTGCTGACATAACCCTAAAAAATAACAACTAAGTTTATGATGATCGCTTGATATTCTAATAACATTGTTAAGGAAAATATACAGGGTGTTTCTAAAGATTATGTACAAACGAAGGGAGAAGATTCTTTGATGTTTTTAAGGACTAAAATTTCAAATAAACATTGGTCCGCAAACGCTTCGATGCCGATCTACAGGGTGTTGAAGTATCAATATTTTTTCATTTTTTTCTTAATAACTGTCTCACTTTTTGAAGTATTTATCTCAAACTTGGAATATATAATACGCAATAGGACTTACATTATTGCACATCTCGAATGGTTGCCAGAATTTACAGGATGTTATTTTTTAAGGGGTGTTGCCCCTTTCTTAACCTTTTCCGGTACGCTGTGGGTAGATTTAAAAACACAAAATACTGTTTCCAGCTTGCTCAGAAACTTTTCGTCCTCTTGCCATTTTTTTATTTCGGATTCTTATCGAGAGAAAAAACAAAGCAGGATTCTTTGTTATCAGGTAGATCAAAATAATGTATTTGAAATATGGTCTAGTAGGCTATGACCTTATTTGGATAACTATTTTGCTTTATTTAATTTGACATCCAACTTAACATGCTTTAAATCGCATATGAAAGTCTTTCATACTTTCCGAGATACTTGATTTCAAATTATAGACAAAATATTTTCAGGGAGCGCATCGAAGATAAGTTTCATCTACAGGTAATTAGAGAGCATCGTGTTTTATATTTTTTCTCGAAAAGGATCGAAGAAACGTGAAAATTGCAAGGTGATGAAAAGTTTCTCAACAGAATGGAAAAAGGAGCTCAGTCTCGTTTGACGGAAATAAAAAAATTCAGCATCTCTCGGGCGGGCGCGGGTGTACCTAGAAAAATCGAAAACCTTTATTGGGCTTTCTATTGAGATGAAACCTCGCATTTCGGATATTTTCAAGGTGCTGATCACAAATCCAGTGGCAGTTTTGAGCCTCAGTCTCGTTTGACGGAAATAAAAAATTTCAGCATCTCTCGGGCGGGCGGGTGTACCTAGAAAAAGCAAAAATCTTTATTTGGCTTTTCATTGAGATGAAACCTCGCATTTCGGATAATTTCAAGATGCTGACCACAAATCCAGTCGCAGTTTTGAGTCTCAGTCTCGTTTGACGGAAATAAAAAAATTCAGCATCTTTCGGGCGGGCGGGTGTACCTAGAAAAATCGAAAATCTTTATTTGGCTTGCTATTGAGATGAAACCTCGCATTTCCGATAATTTCAAGGTGCTGACCACAAATCCGGTCGCAGTTTTGAGTCTCAGTCTCGTTTGACGGAAATAAAAAATTTCAGCATCTCTCGGGCGGGCGGGTGTACCTAGAAAAATCGAAAATCTTTATTTGGCTTTCTATTGAGACGAAACCTCGCATTTCGGTTATTTTGAAGGTGCTGACCACAAATGCAGTCGCAGTTTTGAGCCTCAGTCTCGTTTGACGGAAATAAAAAATTTCAGCATCTCTCGGGCGGGCGGGTGTACCTAAAAAAAGCAAAAATCTTTATTTGGCTTTCTATTGAGATGAAACCTCGCATTTCGGATATTTTCAAGGTGCTGACCACAAATCCAGTCGCAGTTTTGAGTCCCAGTCTCGTTTGACGGAAATAAAAAATTTCAGCATCTCTCGGGCGGGCGGGTGTACCTAAAAAAAGCAAAAATCTTTATTTGGCTTTCTATTGAGACGAAACCTCCCATTTCGGATAATTTTAAGGTGCTGATCACAAATTCAGTCGCAGTTTTGAGTCTCAGTCTCGTTTGACGGAAATAAAAAATTTCAGCATTTCTCGGGCGGGCGGGTGTACCTAGAAAAATCGAAAATCTTTATTTGGCTTTCTATTGAGATGAAACCTCGCATTTCCGATAATGTCAAGGTGCTAACCACAAATCCAGTCGCAGTTTTGAGTCTTAGTCTCGTTTGACGGAAATAAAAAATTTTAGCGTCTCTCGGGCGGGCGGGTGTACCTCAAAAAAGCAAAAATCTTTATTTGGCTTTCTGTTGAGATGAAACCTCCCATTTCGGATAATTTTAAGGTGCTGATCCAGTCGCAGTTTTGAGTCTCAGTCTCGTTTGACGGAAATAAAAAATTTCAGCATCTCTCGGGCGGGCGGGTGTACCTAGAAAAATCGAAAATCTTTATTTGGCTTTCTATTGAGACGAAACCTCGCATTTCGGTTATTTTGAAGGTGCTGACCACAAATGCAGTCGCAGTTTTGAGCCTCAGTCTCGTTTGACGGAAATAAAAAATTTCAGCATCTCTCGGGCGGGCGGGTGTACCTAAAAAAAGCAAAAATCTTTATTTGGCTTTCTATTGAGACGAAACCTCCCATTTCGGATAATTTTAAGGTGCTGATCACAAATTCAGTCGCAGTTTTGAGTCTCAGTCTCGTTTGACGGAAATAAAAAATTTCAGCATTTCTCGGGCGGGCGGGTGTACCTAGAAAAATCGAAAATCTTTATTTGGCTTTCTATTGAGATGAAACCTCGCATTTCCGATAATGTCAAGGTGCTAACCACAAATCCAGTCGCAGTTTTGAGTCTTAGTCTCGTTTGACGGAAATAAAAAATTTCAGCGTCTCTCGGGCGGGCGGGTGTACCTCAAAAAAGCAAAAATCTTTATTTGGCTTTCTGTTGAGATGAAACCTCCCATTTCGGATAATTTTAAGGTGCTGATCACAAATCCAGTCGCAGTTTTGAGTCTCAGTCTCGTTTGACGGAAATAAAAAATTTCAGCATCTCTCGGGCGGGCGGGTGTACCTAGAAAAATCGAAAATCTTTGTTTGGCTTTCTATTGAGACGAAACCTCGCATTTCGGATATTTTGAAGGTGCTGACCACAAATGCAGTCGCAGTTTTGAGCCTCAGTCTCGTTTGACGGAAATAAAAAATTTCAGCATCTCTCGGGCGGACGGGTGTACCTAAAAAAAGCAAAAATCTTTATTTGGCTTTCTATTGAGATGAAACCTCGCATTTCGGATATCTTCAAGGTGCTGACCACAAATCCAGTCGCAGTTTTGAGTCTCAGTCTCGTTTGACGGAAATAAAAAATTTCAGCATCTCTCGGGCGGGCGGGTGTACCTAAAAAAAGCAAAAATCTTTATTTGGCTTTCTATTGAGACGAAACCTCCCATTTCGGATAATTTTAAGGTGCTGATCACAAATTCAGTCGCAGTTTTGAGTCTCAGTCTCGTTTGACGGACTGTGATTTTTTTTGAATCTATCAGCGGCGCATCGAAAAGAAGCTCAGGGTAAGAAAAGGGGGCATGACTCCTGAAAAAATATCACCGTGTAGATTCTGTCAACCGTTTGACATGCGCGATTATGTAACTCGTATTTTTATTCTTATATTCTAAATTAAAGCTAAATACCTCAAAAATTGAGAGAGCTATTGAGAAAAAACTGAAAAAGTATTGAAATTCCAACGCTCTGTGGATCGGTAATGAGGGTTTGGCGGACCTATTTTCATATAAAATTTCAGCTATAAAAAAAACAAAGAATCTCCTCTTTCATCGGTACATGATATTTAGGAACACCCTGTATAAAGTTTGTATGGTTTCTCCTCGATGATCAAATAAAACATTATGTGCTTGTTTAGGTATTTAGTAATTGGTATTGTAGTGTCTGTAAAAAATATATGTATCACTATGGGGTGAGCTCTAAATTGATAGTTTTTTCAGCTGTGTATAGAAGTTGATAAAATAAATAACTTTTTCAAATCGGTTTTTTTAGAAAACTGAAAAATTAGCGAGAAAAAAAGGTATATATATCTTCTTCTGGTTCGCACACTTTTCTAGCCCGTTCTGTCAAAGTTCTAATAATTCCGTACTTCTGAGATGGATGGTGGTTTGACTATTTATGTAACATACAGGAATATTTGAGAACGGTGAAGGATAAAAGAGACCCACTCACAACTCGGGGGGTTTATCGCATACCATGCACATGTGGGAGTGTACACATAGGAACAACGAAGCGATCTATAAACACAAGAATTGCAGAGCATAAGGCTAGCTGTCGACTAGGCCATACGGACAAATCAGCGCTAGCCGAACATGCGATTAAGGAGGGAAGTCACAGGATCAAGTTTGAAGAAACTCAGGTTCTTGCCGCAACGTCTTGGTACCATGCCAGACTTCACAGAGAAGTCACAGAAATACAAAAACATCATAATAATTTCAATAGGAAAGAAGAAACTCAAAAAGTCAACCGGACATGGGTACCCATCCTAAAGGACTTGAAGACACTACCATATCACGAAGGGGCGGGGCTACCAACGCTACCTGGTTGGGCCACGTCACCATTAGCAGGTATAAATACAGGTGCAGATCCACCCATCCACCAGCCGTCAGTATTTTGGAAGTCGCCGAAGTGAAATAGCTTCTGAAGATGCCATCCACTCGTGGTGCCGAAACGTCAAGCTTTAACGCTAAACGACGCCGGCCAAAAACCCCAAGAACCACAAATTCAATTTTGAAGTACTTGATGGTGTTCTTGTTTCTATGATTATTTATAAAAGGGAGAGAAGTGCGGTAATTTTTAGATTCTGTCCGTAGAATAGGCAAGTATTGACCTATTCATTTTCCAAACAATTACTCAGACAGATCCATTAAAATTATCGACCGTTTCCATTTTTCCTTAGCGGACGCTTGAGCGCCACTTGGAAATATAAAAGTAAAACATCGACGGGCAGAGAATGCTGCCGATAACATCGCCCCTTAGCGTACTATTTGCACTGTCACGGCAACAAAGAGACAATGAATTACGCCTCGTTCTAGTAATTGAAGTATGTGAACAATAAAGTTGATGTCGATGTGCTCTATACAAATACTATTGTAGCTGAAAAATTAATAGGGTGGGCGTATTGATTTTCATTACCTGGCATCGTTTAAACATCATATAATTTCAATGGAGTAGTATCGTGGGTTTGAAAACAATGATTAAATCATTATAACCTCTTAGTGTATACAAACAGGCAAACGCAATGTAGGAAGAAGACGCACCACGCACCTCGTGGCTTCGTAACTTGAGGGAGTGGTATAACTGCTCCACAACACAATGAGGAAGTTTCCATTTTTTCAAATTTTAGTTAATCAGATAGTCCTAAAAGGTCAGAGAACAACGGCGAAAGAATTTAATTATTATAATTAATAGAAAAGTTATAGTCCTTCAAAGTTTGAATTGCCTTATCCTCCGCGCGAAGCCGCTGTGACGTCACACGACACACGACACAACGCAAGCCTGTGTATGCCCTGTCGAGGATGCTGCTCCCGCAAGCCACCACGCCGCCGCCGGCCTCCTCGTTCATGTTGTTATTCCTTGTTTTCAGTAGGGTAGGCGATGCCGGCGGTTACAAAACGATACACTGCAGTTTATTGGTACTCATATTATTAGAATATGTTTAGCAGACCGAGAAAAACCACCATAAAAACACCACACAGATATTTCAAGGGATAGCCTATTATGCATACAAAAAATTGAGTTTTATGTTTTTAGTAATATTGTGTGAAAATTTAATTGAAATCAATCCTATAGTTTCCTAATTACACCATACAGAATGATCAGAAGCAATACTCTCGCATGTATACATCAGAAAATTCTAAGTCGACGATCCGTAATAGCCTAGCCTAATAGTAATGTTCGGATGCACCTAAAAAATTGTATTATGACGCTAGGCCTTTCTTTCACAGGTTAGTGAACGGCCTGTTATGAATACAATCATTTTTCAGCTTTACAACCACCCACCCCCAACGACCCCAATATCACCCCCATCTAAAAAAGTAGAAAATGATCAGGAACGTCTAAAACGCCTAAAAACAAAGTTTGAGGAATATTTAAAATTTTTGGTTTTTTGCTGATTACTCCACTGCCCATGCACCGATTTTGAAACTCACCTACTACTACCCACAGCATATCGCTGCCAAATTTCATAACAATCCATGCAGCGGTTACTGAGATTACGTGGCTAGAAAAACGCGTACAGACAGACCGACGGAAATGAGTTGTGTGGATTTTAGTTATGTAGACATCATAAAACATCTAAAAAGCGCATTATCTCAAAATCGAAACATTTCACGATCACAATACTCCTCTCACCTATCGGTGTGGGAAGTAAAAGTCCAAAATCATGTCATACACTTTAGGAAGATTACTAGAATCACCACGAACGTAACCTTCCTCCATACTTCAACAATATACTGGCGTCTGCCCGTTACAGCAAACACCTTCGCCGTTGCACTCAAGTCTAAATGTCGCATACTGTATAGCACAGCGTATGCATAGCGGAGTCCTGACCAAACTGTGGCTGCCGCGAACAACTAATAACATGTGACGTCATACAGATTTTCACCTCCGCGGTCGCCTTACGCAAATATAAAATTGAATAACTCCGCCGTTTTTTGGAATATTCAGATGATTTTACACAAATTGTGCTAATTTTGTGAAGAATCTCCCATTCAACATCATTATGCTTCAGTCTCAATAACTTTTGTAAGTATTTAACATCCCCTTTTTGAGATTATTACTCATGCTCAAAATATTTTTATTGTAGCCCTGAAGATGGAATCATAAGTTTCCGAAAGCTTGGAATAAAGTTAAAAGAGTCCACCTTTGCGTTTATTTGCCGCAGTCCCAATTATTAACCGTTTATTACGTAACTGGTTTTTTGTTTCGGCAATGACTACCCCCCTTCTAACTCAATAATATATGTTCTAACTATACTAAACTACAAACCACGCAACCACATCGCTTGAGCTAGTACTGGTTTGCTTATTTCAAGATGAGATATAAAGGTTCTGCCCTTTGCAAAGCTGTAGGCTATATTATTTTGTAATTTCAACAGTTTGATGATGCATACCAAGAAGAACACTGCAGAGGGCACATCGAGGGGCACATAATTACTGATACATTACGTATGTCTACTTACCTATCACAAAAGTACCTCACGGTTGTAATACAGTCAACAGTGAGTCAGTATCTGTGCTCAAAGTAGCACATAAAAAAAACAAACTTAAAATCCTAGTCTACTACACGCGAGAATATGGCAGTTTAGCTTATCTAAAACACTACTATTTGTTTACCGCTCGGATTATCGGAAGCATTTTCCCGGTGTTTCCGCTGGGATTTTACTCCATTTTGCTGGGTATAGATACACACGAGCGTAGTTCAAAGATATTTCAGCCGACACAAGTTTTTCTTTAAATCTGAATATATTCTGTTGAACAAACTCTGAGCTGCTCAACTTGACAATTTTATTTGCCAAGGAATACATAATATTATCATCATCATAGTCACAATGTCTTAACAGACATGTTGTGAACTCGTAAAATGCATTAAGTCAGAGCTAGAGTATTGCCGACACGAATATTATCAATAGTTTTGAGCACTGTAGCTCGCCATCGTTCGCGATTTGTTGTCAGTTTAGTGGCGCTCTTGACACTCATATCCAGCAACTGTTTCGTCGTATCCACCCAGCGTGTAGGGGGACGGCCACGGCGCCGCCCACTCGGGGCATGACCCTGAACTAAACTTTCTCCATATTATCGCTTCTGTGTATATGTCCGAAGAATGTAAGCATTCTCGTCGACACAATGGAGGATAATCTCTTTGGATTACCGACCTCATCCAGTATGGAGACGTTAGTTCGATGGGCGGTATAAGGAACTCTCAGCATTCTCCTCCATGTCCACATTTCAAAAGCGTCTATGCGAGCTCGATCTGCCTTTTTAACAGTCCAAGTTTCCGAGGCATACAAAAATATGGAGAACACAAGAGACTGAACCAGCGACATTTTTGTAGCTTTAGTGATGTTAAGGTCACGCCATATTTTAGTAAGCTTTGTCATGGCCACACGTGCCTGTTGAATGCGCCGTCGAATCTCATTTTCACAGCTACCCGAATTATCGATCAAAGAACCGAGGTATATAAAACTTTGAACTACTTCACAACGGCCTATTGACTTTATTTCTCGATAATTATCATGCTTTCTATCTACGATCATAACCTTGGTCTTACTGTAGTTAATACCAAGACCATACTCTGCACTACGTCGTTCTAAGATGGTTAATAGAGCTACTAGTTCTTCCTGAGAAGCTGCAATAAGGGTTGTATCGTCAGCAAATCTTAAGTTGGATATTTTGCTTCCGCCAATAGTTACACCGCCATTCCAGTTGTCTAATACCTGTCTCATCAGAAATTCAGAGTAAATGTTAAACAACATCGGAGATAATACACATCCCTGACGAACTCCTTTTCTGGTTGCAGTTTGACTAGACAGGTTACCATCAATTCTTACGCGAGCCGAATTAGACTCATAGAGTTGCTGTATGAGAAACACTAGGTGATAGGGAACTCCCATAGAGGTGAGGATTTCCCACAGTTTAGGCCACTTTACGTTATCAAACGCCTTAGAATAGTCCACAAAGCAGATAAAAACAGGAAATAATGCTCTCTGGCTTTTTCAATAATTTGTCTTAAGTTTAAGATCTGTTCACGCGTACCGCGTCCTTCCACGAAACCTGCCTGCGTCTGAGAAATTTGCCAGCCAATAAAACCCTCCAAACGAGATTGTAAAATATACAGTAGAACCTTACTTGCATGAGAGATTAACAAAAGTAGGCGATAATTGTCTGGATTTGTTGGAGATCCCTTTTTATGAAGTGGAACAAAAATTGATGTGCACCATTCATCTGGCCAAACACCGGGCGACCAGACACTCTTACAAATATTATGTAAAAGGGCGATGCCGTCGTCACTTAAGCATTTCAACGTTTCAGCAGAAATAGCATCAATGCCTGTAGCTTTGTTATTTTTTAGCTTGTTGAGGGCATGTTCCACTTCAGACAAAATAATATCCGGTTCGTGTTCAAAATCCAATGAGAGGGCGTGAAGGCCATCCTCATGGTACAGATTTTCCAATAATTTCGCCATACCTCAATAACCTCATGCAGGTTGGTAATTAGCTCTCCCTCAGGATTTTTAACAGCCCAAGATTTGACTGAGGCATTTGACCTTAAAAAACATCTCTTTCCGATGGTTAGTATTGGCATGCATCTCTATTTCCCTGCACAATTGCTGTAGATAAGAGTTCTTATCCTTCCGGCATAATCTTTGAATCTCGCGTGAGAGCTGTCTATATGTGTTTTGCTCTGTATTTTTTTGTTTTTTTTGTGTTTTGTGTTTATGCTAATATTATACTTTTGTTTAAATGGATCGCAGAAGTAAAAATCCCAAAATCCGAAGAATCCTTTTCTACGAAATAGTATTAATAAACTGGGATAGGATTGGGTTTCTCCTGTATTAAAATCCATAACAAGAAGCTTACAGGTCTACAACAGAACATCGTAACGCCTCAACGACGCGTAGCACTTCTACGTGGCGCCATCTTTAAGTGTAACGCAGTAACAACGCTTCTAATTTTAAGCCACGTAACTGCGACGGTTGATATTTCGTAACAACGGTGTGGCGCATGGCCGTTTCTACTCACTAGGCCGGAGCATTGAAATATGGCAACGTTGGAGATCAGGCCGTGTTTTCATTTGTTGTTATGTCATGTGTATTCTTCCAGGTGCAGAAAATATGGTTGGAAGGTGATTATTAATTTGTTTCTAATTATTTACCTGCACAAACGAAACTATAAAGATAACAAGATGCCTGCAAAGCGTGTAGTACCAGGTTGCAGCCCAAACCATGGTCCAACATCACCTTATTCCAAATTAAAAAGAACGTTGCAAGGTGATTTTGAATGGGTTTCTACTTATTTACCTGCACAAATGAAACTATAAAGATAAAAACATGCCTGCAAAGTGTGTAGCACCAGGTTGCACTAGCAATTGTGCGTCCGATAAGGGACATAGACAGAAGTGGGTGAAAGGTATTCCTCGGAAGGGCTGGTTATATTTATAAGGATAAAGACAATAATTGTCAAACATTTCAAAGGATAAGACCTATTTTAAAGCACAATGTGGTACCTATAATGTTTTCTGGACCTCCCAAATATCACAGAAAAATACAGTTAATAGAACTCATCTGGGCATGGCCTGAGGCATACCTACGAAAGTATTTGATAGTGAAAGGGAAATCAAGACCAGCAAGAATGGCTTCACAGTGACCTAATAGTGAATTTTTCTAGCTCAAGTGATAATTTACAAAGTAAATTGAGTGTTCATTTAAGTGGAAATAGAAGTGGCGGCAGGAAACAGGTTGCGTTTATTTTTATTTTGTAGTGTCTGACTGTGATGAAACAGACATCAGATGTAAGTGGTATTAGTAGTAGTAGTTCTAAAAAGTATTTTTCTTAATTTATTAACCGAGATGAACTCTAATACATATAAAATGTAATAATTATTCTGAAACTATAGGGCCACTATTTGACAGCTAAGCCACGTTGCCACATCTAAGGCTCCGGCCTAGTGTAGAGTCGGCCATGTTTGGCATTATGACGACCTGTTACATGTCTGTGCATGACTTTATAGAGGGCAAACTACGGTGCAAGGTACGATACACCAGATATTGCAGTGCAACACAGCACATCTTCAATATTTCCGTATCATGAAAATGGGTCTTTCCGCGAAATTGAGAATCCAAGAAAATACGTATTCCCGTGTTAGCGAGGAGCTACTACGTATTCCCTTTCTCCAGTGTGTGTGTCTAAGATGAGGGGAAGTAAGTCCAAAGGTAAGGTCACAAACCCCAAAGGCAAGGTCCAAATGTCGCCATGAAAATGAATTTCGCATTTCGACATCACGAAAACCTTAAACTAAACTAAAAATATAGACCTACTCTAGACATAACCTCAAAAACTGTGTTGGTAATAAGAGTCCACTAACAACACGCGTTTATTCCGATTACTTTCCCAAAATCAGTCCAGTACCCCAAATGTCCCTTTGCAACTTATTATTGGAAAATCCTTACCGCGGATCTTCTTTACCACTTACACTGCGTCACAGTCTACCGCTTCTTCACCAGTATTCGGTACAATCATTCATGTACCCCCTGAACCGCGACACAACGGCTGTCTGGTCCACCCTCCGTGGCTGCTCGCTGCACCAGCGGTTCGCTAGCTACCCCCTAACCTCACGTCGATGTCGTCGCCGCCGTCGATACAACCTGGCGATCACCACTGCCAGATTCTTGCTCACACCGCAAGCCTCTCATTGGGCGCCAAATGCAAAGACTCTCTTCTCTCAAGTCGTAGGGTTCATTCATCAATAAAACAACTCATCGACTTTGAACAGTATATTTTTCCCAATTTCTTACAACAAAATCCATCGTTTACTAAAAATGACATCAGTGGATCTATTATCAGTGATGACATCCCTTTCATTAGTGTCATTGTCGTCCAAACCAAACCTGTATCCAAAATTTCAGCTTAATCGGTTTTTTTTATGGTCAGCCTCCCGCAAAGGCTGAAAGCCTACGGCACTGTAGAAGCGCTGCGAGAGGATAAGTGTCGGTTCACGTTAGATTTGAAACGCTGCAGGTTGTAGCCGTCGGGAAACAAATTCCCCGGCAGCTGATTCCACAGCGTCGAAGTTCTCCAAAAGAGGGAATGCTGGAGGAGACTGGTTGGGGGAGTAAGGACCTCGACCTGGTAAGGATGAGCTCGCAGAGCTTCTCTAATGTTCCTGGTTCGGAAGGCCTTTGGTGTTATTGTCTGGGAGAGCTCACTTGAACATTTTCCGTGATAGAATCTGTAAAACAGGGATAGGTCAGCCATCCTGCTTCGATGTTCCAGGCTGTGTAGGTCCTTTGTGAGGTTAGGCGTATCGATTGATCTTATTGCTCTTTTCTGGATAGTGTCCAGAAGCTTAAGAGAGTGCTTCGGAGCGCATCCCCACATATGGGAGCAATACTCCAGCGATGGCCGGATCTGTGCCTTGTAGAGCAGCAGCAGTTGCTCTGGTGTATACAACTTCCTACAGCGGAACAAAACTCCAAGCTTCTGCGATGCCGTTTTAGCAATACTGACGACGTGGTCGTGCCAGGACATGTTATTATTGATGTTGGTCCTCAAAAGCTTGACGGAAGATGATTCGACTATGGGGTGGCCCTCCATTTCCACCGTTGGTAAGCCATCGTGAGACTTCTTTGTAAGTGTTGTTGCCTGAGTTTTTTGTACGTTGAACTGTACTTTATTTGCTAATCCCCACTCGACAATGGGCCTATACCGTGATCTCAAATTGATCAATTTATTTACTGCGGTATTATTTTTGATGATACATAGGACCGTAAAAGGTCAGCAGAAAACTTGATCCAAATGAGAATAACACTAAAAAGAAAATTGTACTGTAATTTGAAATAGCCGATGATGACGTCACCTGTAGGGAACCAATGAGAAGCGTCCTTTCGTGGTCCGATGACTACGAGCAGATGCTATTGTTTTGTACCACTGAGCTCTTATTGGTTCCCTACAGGTGACGTCACGACCTGGGGGGGAAGTGTATGGATTCAAAAAATTCAATATTTAGAGCATTTTTTTCGGTTATAAATACGATAGAAAAATTTTGTAAAATTATTTATGGCATCTACGTGGTGTCAGAGTTCGTTTAAGCCAATAAACCAAAAATGTGGTATAGGCCCATTGTTTTGATATCTGCGTTGATCTGTGAGGCATGCTGCTGTCGCCGATGTACCGTCCCCTGGGATGATAGTGGCTTGCCTGGTTCCATGCACGACACTAATGTACTGTCATCTGCTAGGCTGTAGATTGGATTGGATGTTATTTCCAGCAGCTCGTTGATGTACAGCAGAAACAGTGTAGGGGATAGGACAGATCCCTGGGGAACACCGGCGTTTATTGAAAATACGTCTGATGAACAGCCCTCGACTACAACAAACAGAGATCGGTCGTTCAAAAAGCTATTCAGCCACTGGCGCAGGCCAGGTGGTAGTGCATAAGCAGCAAGCTTGACCAGAAGATATTCAAGGTTCAGAATAGCAAGATCCCACCCGAACAAACATAGAGACATACACAAATACATATACATACATACATTGCAATTGCAGGTTACATAAAAGATTTAAAAAAAGCTGCTTAAATATTTTCAAATATTTGTATTTTATAACTAAAGCTGAACGATGCTTCGTGTTTTGCAATAACGCAACTTGGCGCCTCTCATCGCAAGTCTCAAGGCAAATCAGAAAGAGCGCATTATTGCATCTCTGACGCGCCATTCTGGCATGCAAACTTCATTCAGCCTGCTAGTTAGTAAGCAATTGTGAGCTTGTGACACAGAATTCATTCCGCATATCCTTATAGCTCAGGGAGAAATAAAACGTAAAAATTTGCATGAAAATGAGATCAGCCAATTTGAGCAGTGTAATAAAATAAATTTTAACTACGCGCCTTTCAGCTCTATATTCACCATTTCTGGCTAGAACAGAGCTGTGTCCTACATATTCTCCTCAAGAATAAAGTAGGCGCCATGTTCGTTCGTTGGCTGGGCCATGAATTAAAAAAATGGAGTCAAGTTGATTGACTCAAATTCACCCCCACCTAAAAAATGAAGTCAAGCTGATTGACTCAGTACTTCCCACACATTACGCTGATACCAGTTTATTATTTTCCCATAGCAGGAAGATTTAGTCTGAGATCCCTTGCAACCAAATAATCGCTAGCCCCCCCCCCCTTAAAATTGTCTTATGCCGCTAGGTCTTTCCTTCACAGGTCAGTGGACAGCCTATTATCTATACTACAAACTTCTCAGTTTTACAACCCCCCACCCCCCCAACCACCTCACTTTCATCCCCACCCAAAAAAACTGGTAGGAAATGATCAGGAACCCCTAAAACATATTCTAAAAACCGAATTTGAGTTGTTTTCATACTTTTCGTTCTTTGATTATTGCTATACTGCCAGTGACGTGATTTTTAACAAACATACGCGTAAATTCTCGTATGTATACAGAAAATTCTAAGTCTCTTAGTTTCCGTAATAGGCTAGGCAATGTTCGGATGGACCAAGTTTGTTGTGCAGATATTCCATTTAATGTAAATTTGTGTATATTGTTTACTTTTTATCACAATAAGCTACTACTACTACTACTACTACTACTACTACTACCACTACCTAAAAAGGTGATTTGTGTCGCTACATTTTCCTTCACATTTTAGTGGACAGCCTATGATGAATACAAGAAATTTTTTAATTTTTCAACCCCCAACCACCCCAATTTCACCCCCACCCAAAAAAACTCAGAAAATTATCAGGAACATCTAAAACGCTTAAAAACGAAGTTTGAGCTGTTTTTATATTTTTAGTTTTTTTATTATTTCTGCGCCGCCACTGGCACGATTTATAAAAACCATACGCGTTTTTCATCTTCACTGCGGTAGTAATACTGTGTCAAAATTTCATTAAAATCAATTCAACAGTTTCCTCGTTATACAATATAGATCGATCTAAAGCAATACTCTCGTATGTTTACATCAGAAAAAATTCTAAGTTGTTTGCTTTCTGTAATAGGAAGGCAATGTTCGGATAGACCAAAAAAAGTTATTTATGTCGCCAGGTCTTCCTTCACATGTCAGTGGACAGTCTATTATGAATGCAACAATTTTTTGAATTTTACAACCCCCCACCCCCCAACCACCCCAATTTCACCCCCATCAAAAAAAAAGTAGAAAATGATTAGGGACCCCTAAAACGCCTAAAAACGAAGTTTCAGCAACATTAATTTTTTTTTGTTTTTTTTTACTTCTGTGTCATCGGCATCGACTACTTTGGTCATTAGCCTCGTGTTTTGTGTAGGCTTTGTTACTGTTTCCCGGCGCCACTTAGGAACAGCACTATTAATTAGAAGCCAACAGTGAATGCTCAGGTGGGGATTCTCGCTGAGCTTTTTTTTTTTTGATGGAGACAGACAGACCGACGGAAATGAGTGACGAGGATTTTCGTTATGTAGACATCATAAAACGCCCAAAAAGCGTATTATCTCAAAATCGAAAATTTTCGCTGTCACAATACTCCCCTCACCTATCGGGAAGTAAAAAATTGAAAATGATCAGGAACTTAGTTAACTTAAGTTTTTTTATTATTGTTACGCCGCCACTGACACGATTTCTAAAGACCATACGCGTTTCCCATCCTTGGTACGGTAATAATACTGTGGCAAAGCTTCATTAAAATCCATTTTATAATTTCCATGTTACTCAGTACAGAACGATCTGAAGCAATATTCGTATTTATACATATCAGAAAATTCTAAGTCCCTTGGTTTCTGTAGTAGGCAAGGCAATGTTCAGATGGACCTAAAAAAGGATATTATGCCGCTGGGACTCTCTTTCACAGGTCAATTTACAGCCTATTATGAAAACAACAAATCTTTGAATTATACAACCCCCCACCCCAATTTCACCCTCACCAAAAAAAAGTAGGAAATGATCAGGAACTCCTAAAACTCCTGAGAACGAAGTTTGAGGAATATTTAATTTTCTTTGTTTTTTGCTAATTACTCCGCCGCCAATGCACCGATTTCCAAAATTTTAGCAGCACCTACTATGATCCCACAGCATATAGGTAGCCAAATTTCAGCACAATCCATGCAGCGGTTACTGAGATAACGAGGGTAGATGAAACGTGACAGACAGGCAGACCGACACACAGACCAAAAAGCGTATTATTTCAAACTCAAAAATTCACGTGTCGGTGTGGGAAGTAAAAATGGTGTCAAGTTGATTGACTCAGTACTTCCCACACATTACGGTGATACTAGTTTATTATTTTCCCATAGCTATAGTCCCTTGCAATATAAGGATCACCCACTCCAATCACCCCAATCTACTGACTTCTCCAACTACAAAAAGAATTCAAGTTTAATGGTCTGATCTAGGGTGATGCGTTTCATGCTTGGTTATGCCGCAAAGTCATGGCCTTCCAGGTTTTACAATCGCTGCGATGTTCAATTTTTTTCTGATACCTACTTATACCAAAAATGGTGATTTGCGCCTAAACGGTTCGTTTAAAGTTCCATGTCTGATACACAAAGTCACACTAGAATTCACCAAGAAATCCAGATAGGTAATAATATATAGGGGTTCCACTAAAAAAATGTATGTTTGATATGAATCATCCTGTATAAATGTCAAAATTTAAGTGAAAATATATTTCCGTTTTAGCCCTCAAAAGTTCCTACCATGAACAAGTGACAGATTTCTAAAATATGTTTTAGTAAGCCCACAATCTTCCGTCCACTCACTATTGCCCCACCCTGTATACTTATATTGAAAACCTGAAAATGGAAGCATTTAATATTAATATTTTTTGAAAAACCACTGCGCCGTTCGTTAAACATGGTTAGTAGTAAAATAAAACTCATACACTAATAGAAAAGCATGGCCAGCGTATATGCTCATATTGTTTTATTTTTGTATACAAATATGTTGCACTTTTAGTTATTCAATAAGTCCATCCATGCTGCATTGTTTGCGTACTTTCAACAGGGTACGCAACGGATTGGTAACAATGAGAATATTGGAAAAATGTTTGCCTTGTTTTTTAACAACCTACAAAAAAGGTCGTTTCATGATTTATTGTATGTTTGTTATTTATTAATAATAGTATGGATGGGATTTCCAATATTTTTTTATTTTATTTTGCTACATTAAGGGTATAACAGAATTAAATTCCTTCCTGTTTACAAAAATACTGGAATTTACGGATAATACAACCAATAGGCTATAGAGGGTATAAAAATGTACATTGATAGAAAAAAATTAAATTGCAAATGATGAACATTTCAACAGTATGGTAGGTTGCAAGATCTACGGTACTTTGTAAAGTGGTAGTAAGAAATTTATAGTTAAGGAATAAAGTGAAGAATTGGAAGTGTGATACGTTAAGAGTGCTGCATAAACAATATTTAAGTTGATTATTATCATTATCCTGTTTTGTGAACATCTATCGCATGAGTGCGGTAGCAACAAATGTTGACGGGCTGTGCCAAGTCAGCACCTGAACTATTACTGATCGGAATTTAGGAAAGATCGTACAATATTGCAGGTCTTCAGGATTACGAACCTTTGGAATATTTTGTGTAACCTGAGGCCGACATAATGAGGGAGACAATAGTAACTTTGTTTTGTTTCCAAAGTCGTTTTATTTCAATGGCAAGGTCCGTGTATTCAGATATCTTCCCTGCGTAGGTGTTTTGGATATTCACATCATTGGGAATAGCAATATCTATCAAATATGTAACTTTGTCGGCCTTTGAAAAACTATGCCTGGTCTATTGGTTGGGATAGTCTTGTCTGTATGTATTTTCACATCCCAATATGGTTTCCTGTTTAACTCAAAAGACTCTCTTTTTTCGTTAGTGTTAGCGACATTTTCTTATGTCTAGACATTTGGTTTGTGACCCACGGTCATGGACAATTTGCCGTAACATCAAAGGGTATCCTTGAAGTGTCGACCAGGTTTTACAAATCAAAAATGAATTGAATTATAACGGCGTAAAAGCGCTTATTATTATTATTACTAATATGCAACGATGCTTATACACCAGTTCCATTTTCAATAGGGACATGTCATAATATCAACAATATACAACAAAAACATCAACAACTGACACTCTTGACCAATCTCAGACCACATTCATCAGGTATCTGGCCGCTATTGAGGACGGAATGTGACTGTCCCAATCGACTACACCATTTAGTAGCTTCTAAAGGATCAAATTACATTTCTAAAGCGTGAACTGTAAGTTCAAATAGTCAGTTATACTTTCTAAAACATCAATTATAAATTCAGATAGTCAGATGAATTTTCTAAATCATCAAAGTTGGATTTGATTGCATTAAGTCCCGATTTTATCAAGATGCTATTCTAAAGCCTCGTGTCCACTACAAATAAAATTGCTAGAGTTACTCTCACAAGTCACTTGCGTAGCGTGTGCACGACGTCATTAGAGAAATATTGCAGCAAAATTACTTGCACATAAAGGACTTTCTACTTGCTGAGAGGTTGTAGTGTACATGATTACTCTCGGGAAATTAGTTTGCCACAAAAATTTCGAGGCTGTTTAGAAAGTCTTGCAGCAAAAAGTGTAAATTGAATATGGAGAAGTTCAACTGGACGAGAGAAGACACGTGTCTTTTGATTGAAAATTTTTAATTGTATCCTGAATTATGGAATGTATATACTCCAGAATTTAAGGACAGAATCAAAAAGCAGAATGCATTACAAAAATTGGCCGACTTATTTAATACTTCTACAGCAAAAATTCAAAGGAGGCTACATGACTTGAGAACGCAAATTAAAGAAGAGTGGAGAAAAATTAAGAAAAAAAGAAAAGTGGGCAAAGGACTAATGAAATATATAAGAGTACTTGGGAGTTCTTTGACTCATTAAAGTTCATGTATGCTTAGAGTAGTTCTACGCTGAATCCACTTTCTCACCCAACATTTTCTCCGCCTTTTACTATTTTTCCCCTGTTCTCTTTTTTTCTAAATTAAATATAATACAACTACTGCAGCAGCTACAGATTTTGCATACGACATCTCATCGATAGTGTATACGGAATCCGAACAATTGAGGTTTTGAATTAAGAAAAAAAAGTACTTTTTGTGATAAAGAAAGATCATATATAAGTTCTGTTTCTGTTTATCACTTGGCATTATTATTTATTTAACTTTGGCCAATGAAGCTTAACAATATTAAATTTTCATAAAAATTTAACAAGCACTGTGCAGTGCAACTAATATGTCTAACAAAACTTGATTCAAACACATAGGTATTTATGAGGGTTGCTCTATACTTCTTACTTACCTTCTGTCTTACTCGTACATAGGTATTTATGTTGATCGTCGGAAAAATGTGCGTAACAAGTGCAAAAAGCACATCAATAAATTTTTTGATAAAAAAAATAAAAAAAAAGTTGGAAGGCCTATGTTTCCATCCTTCCTGGGCCATCCTTCGATTGAGGAGATGTTTTCAACGAAACATATTTGATTAGGTACTTACTTACTGGAATCTGTAACCTGACTTTTACAGATTCCAGTAAGTACCTATTGAAACATTCAAAAACATATTTATTTCGATCGTAGACTTCGTCTAGAGCTACAAACTTCATTCATCGACTGTGTTGCAACAAATATACACTAGTTACCAGTTTAGCAGTACGTATTTTCGCGGTTGGCTGGGAATCTAGAATCTAGTATCGGAGTAGGACGTCGTTGGTGAAAGGAGCATCCTTAAGCCATGGTGACGTCACACGGGTTCGGGAGCCGTCGGCGTGTTTTCGGTACTCGATTCAAAAACCCATTTTTATTTTAATATAACTTTTGAATTATTGCGGAAAAAAAGAAAAAAAAACAGTTTTGTTATAAAACTTATGTATGATTTATGACAAAAAAAAATTTATTCGAAACCTCAATTAAGCCCAAGTGAAATTGTGAGAGCACTTTCCTATATTAAATTTACGAACAAATAAAAGATAGTGTAGACAAACAAGCAAGTTCCAACTTGCTCCAAAAACTTTCGCAAGTTACTTACAAGTGGACACGAGGCTTCAGCGCAGCAGTGTTGAGAGAAACCGCAGTTCTAGGGACCTGCACATGAATCGTAAATCACATTGTATCTGGAACAGTACATCTAGCTGAAGCAAACGTGTGGATAACTTTATTTAATTCTGCCTGCCTAACCGAGATAAGAATTATGAATGCCAGAAAGTTTGTTAGCAGCGTAGGTAACCGAGAAACGGTCGCTAGTATTCGCATTGTGTGCGCAGACGAAAATAGTTTGTACAAATGGCTATTTTATCACCAGCTATTGTAAGTAAAATTGGACGTTGATGTAATCGGTTGCTTGAGGACAAGTTGGTTCCCAGAGACGATGGTTTGACGTATTCTGGCCATAGTGAGCAGCGCTAGCTTGATATTGGGCTAATTTACCATTTTCTTGGAATGGCTCTCTGGATAGTTTTTGACGGGACCAACACATACAATTTTTTTTAGAATTTTTACGACCTTCTTATTAGCGCAAAAAGCACAAAATGAGTCGAAAAACTACAGAATGACGTCACGGCCCCCTAATGAAGTTTGGCAACGCCGAAAGCTCGATTTGGTTCTAGTTGCGGCGCTTACGTTTAGCTGTCGTGTTCTGTGAACGCTCAATAAGCCGTTCCATGCTCCATGGTCGATGACATTGACAGTAGTTTGTTGTCTGTCTGACAGTGATAGATAACCCATGGCCGACTCTACACTAGACCGGAGCCTTAGATGTGGCAACGTGGCTTAGTTATCAAATAGGGGCCTATAGTTTCAGAATAATTATTACATTTTATATGTATTAGAGTTCATCTGGGTTAATAAATTAAGAAAAATACTTTTTAGAACTACTACTACTAATACCACTTACATCTGATGTCTGGTTCATCATAGTCAGACACTACAAAATAAAAATAAACGCAACCTGTTTCCTGCTGCCACTTCCACTTCCACTTAAATGAACACTCAATCTACTTTGTAAATTGTCACTTGAGCTAGAAAAATTCACTATTAGGTCACTTTGAAGCCATTCTTGCTGGTCTTGATTCTCCTTCATTATCAAATCCTTTCATAGGTGTGCCCAGATGCATGCCCTCGTTGGCATGCCCAGATGAGTTCTATTAACTGTATTTTTCTGTGATATTTGGGAGGTCCAGAAAACATTGTAGGTACCACATTGTGCTCTAAAATAGGTCTTATCCTTTGAAATGTTTGTAAAGTATTGTCTTTATTCTTATAAATATAACCAGCCCTTATGAGGAATACCTTTCACCCACTTCTGTTTATGTCCTTCATTGGAAGCACTAATTGCTAGTGCAACCTGGTACTACACACTTTGCAGGCATCTTTTTATCTTTATAGTTTCGTTTGTGCAGGTAAATAATTAGAAACACATTGAAAATTACCTTCCACTCTTCGTTGTTACTCTGGAAGGTTATGCTGGTAAGTCCTTGTTTGGAAGCACAATTGCTATTGCAACCTGGTACTACACACTTTGCAGGCATCTTTTTATCTTTATAGTTTCGTTTGTGCAGGTAAATAATTAGAAACATATTAAAAATCACCTTCCAATCTTATTGTTTACTCTGGAAGAATTACACTAATGACACAAGCTCGGCTCCCGATTTTGTGTTGCCATATTTCAATGCTCCGGCCTAGTGAGTAAAGTCGGCCATGGATAACCATTCAACGATAACCTCAAATCTAAATATGACAATTTTTTGGCGACACTAGATGACAGCACGACGTCACTGGAACACAGGTAAGAATACAGCGATGCCAGATGCTTGAGGTCCGTATGTACGAGGGATAATTATTTTACAATGTCTTTTTATAATTCAGCAATTCATTGAATTTATCGCTTACATAAAACTACACTTACATATGGCACTAGCTAAATACTTAGACGATTAATGTGCATATGGTAGAAGCCTGTATTTTGAGAGGGATATGTATAAAACGCCTGCGTATTTCCAATAAAATTTACCGACCATCCTGGTATACGGTGGCGGCAGTGACGTCACTAGCCCCATAATTTGAATTTCAAACTCAAATTTTGCTGAAACTAGATGTATAAAAATTCTGAAAAAAATTGTATGAACGTACATTCCCGTCAATTTTTCAATTCTCTTGAAAAAAACATATTTTTTGTGTGAATAAATTAGCCCAATATTTAACGTGCGTAACTTTGGAAGTCACAACATCCCCATCCAACTATTGTTTGAAGTTTGTAGACAAGGGAGATGTTTAAAAAGATCTGTTTCGAACTTCCATTGTCGATTGATTTGATTGATCTGCTATCCTCAATCGTCTCCAGGTAAACTGTCGAAAATGTTCCTTCGTTTTCTTTTCGTCCATGGGATCTCCGTTATCCGCAGTGGTAGCCAACCTTTACACGGAATGGTTCCAACCAACTGCCATTGAAACCTCAAACGTCAAACCAAAGTAATGGCTTTGCTATGTTGATAACACATTCATAATCTGGAACCGTGGAGACGAACAACTAGAAACGTTCTATGCACATCTCAACAACATGAGGCCATCCATACAGTTCACAAAAGAGAGAGAACAACAACAGCCTCTCTTTTTTAGATGGTAACCAGAAGAAACACTAAAATAGAAACTAAAATGTACAGAAAACCAAAACACACAGGACAATACCTGTATTATGTCTCAAACCACCCAATATCAACGAAGAAAGGAGTCATTCGAATCTAATGTGGTTGGAGACAAAAATACTGTTTCTCTATACACCTATGTAAATTTATTCAGGATGATCAGATTGTACTTTGGAATGATACAGGGTGGTCCAATAAGCGCGCGGTGCTCCCTAGCGGCTATACCGTTTAAATTAGACGAAAATGTTTCAAATAAAGAACGTTTCTTCTCAAATGCTCTACATTTAGAAAATAATTTCAAAGATGACGGACTTCCGGATATACCGGAAGTAGGCATCAACTTCCTTATTTTAAATGAAACATCCTGTATATTATTACGTTTTTGAATTTAGAATCGATTTCTAGGTCCAGTTTGTTAACCATTGTTTATGTCTACGACGCCTATATTCGGAGTTATTCAGTAATTTTTACAAAATTTGACGTTTGTAGCACTTTACAAGAAACGTTAATATCTCGGAAACTAAACGCGATAGAAAGATGCGGTTTTCGGTTTTAAAACAAGCAAGGAACGTACTTGTGTTTCAATAAGAGCGTTGTTTCAAAAGAACATTAAATCAATGGACTAGCAATTCTCAAGTTTGAGTAGTTAAAAACGTTAAAAACCTTTTTTTTCAAATGGGGTGATATGATAAGTTTCACATCCGTGGATGCGAAATTAAATTCTCTCTCACTTTTATCTAAGGTTCTATCTTTGATGGTTTTTAAGATATTTACGGTTTTGTAATTATTGCGTAGGAATTGGTAAAATCGTAGGTGGCGTGGCTCGCAGACGAAACAATTGACAGGAAACCTTTCATCCAAAGTATTTCGACCTCCAATACTAGAATGTGCTTTCGCTCCATCTAACTGTAACCACATTATTCTTAAAGACTCCAGTGGTAAATTTTCCAACAAGTTTTCCAAATTTTCATGTAGAACATTTTGGAAAACATTAGTTTATTATGCGGTTTCCAATAATACCACCCTAAATTCTACGCTGGTTGTCAACAAACTTCTCAAAATTTGGATTTACGTGGGCGTAAAAGATGAGAGAAGCAAACATGTAGTAGTAGTACATGAAGATGGTGAGTTTGACATTCTTGCAATTGTAGTTGAAGATCCGGATAGCAGTGCTACAGCTGAAATTAGTCGCTATTTGAGCATTGGTCAAACATCTGTGAACATGATCTTAACGGAGTACATATAGCGTCCTTATCGCGTGCAGCTAAATCAAGCAAATGAAAGAAACTGAATGAATTTCTGTAACTGGAGTCGTGCTCGAGTCCAAGAAGATGCATTCCTTTTCAACAGTGTGTTTACGGATGAAGCTACATTTCTTATGAAGTTCGAAATACTGCCCAAAAGTTGAGGAATGCGAATCGGAAAGAACTGGAATGGGCCATCAATAATTCAATTCTCATGGATCTAATGCCCACTTCCGTGTCCCTCTTAACCGAATTTACTTCGACGGAAACGGTGAGAGATTTGGAATATTATGCAGGAGCCAGAATTTCTTGAATTCTCCCGCTACCCGATTTCAGAGGCTATTGAAAAATGCATCGCAGTCAAATGGACAGCGATCCTTGCTATCTAGTGGCTGACGGTTTTATTTTAGGTCGTTATAGATCAGGAGATGAGGTACAGTCTATTACGACTAGTGAATGACACATTAAAACAAATAGGTAGTAAGGTAGAAATCACTTACAAAAAAGTGTCCAGACAAATATGGTCAGTTCAGAGTCCTTAAAGGTACCTGTGTCATTTAACTTGTAATACATAATTTTATCATGGTACATGAGTGATTGGCTCTGAGAATAATTCGAATAGCTATATTTATAATTTGTGTTTGCAGTCTGTAGAATTCTTTTGTTTGCCGAATACCAAATAACGTAATAAGATTGTGTTTGCTGCTTGCTCTCTTTCTATTGTACAGACTAAAACATTATATCAGGACGCGAGTCAGGACGTACAAACAAAACCAAACTTGGTAGATGAAGATTATGAAATATCTCTTATCATTTGACAAGCGACTATAAAATAAGCATATGCATCATGCGCCGTTTTTGACCAGACCTCATAAAACAATTTATTTCTTTTTTCCCTTTTCGTGATTACTGACCGGTACTTATAAAGAATCAAACCACCACCCATCTCAAAAGTACGGAATTATTGGAACTTTGACAGAACGGGCTAGAAAAGTGTGCGAACCAGAAGAACTCGACACCGAACTGGAACATCTAAAGAATGCTCTTAAGGCAAACGATTACACAGAAAAGGAAATAACAAGAACAATGAGAAGAAATAGGGCAAAACCTTCTGGTTCTCCTAAACCGATAGCAAAAGTTTTTCTACCCTATGTGTCTGGAATAACAGACATAATAGGAAAAATGTTACGAAAGGCAAACGTCAAGACCATCTACAAGCCCACAAGAAAGATACAGGAATATTTGAGAACGGTGAAGGATAAAAGAGACCCACTCACAACACCGGGAGTTTATCGCATACCATACACATGTGGGAGTGTATACATAGGAACAACTAAGCGATCTATAAACACAAGAATTGCAGAACATAAAGCTAGCTGTCGACTAGGCCATACGGACAAATCAGCGGTAGCCGAACATGCGATTATGGAGGGAAGTCACAGGATCAAGTTTGAAGAAACTCAGGTTCTTGTCGCAACGTCTTCGTACCATTCCAGACTTCACAGAGAAGCCATCGAAATACAAAAGCATCATAATAATTTCAATAGGAAAGAAGAAACACAGAAAGTCAACCGGATATGGGTACCCATCCAAAAGGACTTGAAGACACTACCATATCGCGAAGGGGCGGGCTACCAACGCTACCTGGTTGGGCCACGTCGCCATTAGCAGGTATAAATACAGGTGCAGATCCACCAGCCGCCAGTATTTTGGAAGTCGCCGAAGTGAAATAGCTTCTGAAGATGCCATCCACTCGTGGTGGCGAAACGTCAGAACCACAAATTCATTGGACGATGGCCGCGAAAGCCTTACACAGTATACTTTTCATGATTCTTTCCTAGTGATGAAAATAAAACCCGCATTTTTATAAATCTAAATGTAGTATCCGACCGAACATTCGGTTTCAGTTTCGGCCTAATTTTGGCCAAAAAACGGGTTTCGGTTTAGTTTCGGTTTCGTCTGCCATCCAGCCGAAACTAGGGCCGAAACCGAAACTAATTTCAATGGATTTGGCGCTGCGATCGGACGCCCTCGCAGCCCTTTTTCTTCAAGCGAAGAAGTGTCATTTAGCTGAGTAGATGATGGTAATAACTTATCACAAGTTATGAAGCCTACTTATCGGTGCTAAGCTTGCAAAGAAATGCAATACGCAATAGAATTTCTTTAAGAAAGGCTCCCCTAAAATTCACGTCTGCCTTACCGACGACTGTTTCCACTGAACAACTACTTAATGCTACTAGTCAAATTTCTTCAGACTGAGGAAGCTATTTGCAAAAAAAGTTGATAAATTATTATTTCTCGCTTACAATATTACAATATTAGATTGTTGAGTTATAAATACTGTCAACAATAGCTGTAGCTCAATGAAGCTCACAACAGTTTCTTAAATTCAAAGAAAACTCATTACTTCCAAAAATACTTAGTAGTTGTAGTTAGGGCGTAGGTACTTCAGAATTTTAAGGCAGCTAATTGATAACAGTGCCAGAAAGATTGACCAAAGTTTGGAATGTTATTTAGTAGATACAAAATATAATATAAAATATATAAAATAGTTGATATTTGGTTCAGATTAACTTCTTATTTCAAAAAGTATAAATAATTTATTTGAAACAAGGTGTGATAATGCTGAGGAAACGTTATTCATTTGTATATCCACGAAAAAATTACTGACGTTATATTGATGTTTCGGCTTCGGTTTCGGCCAAAACTGAGACGGAGGCCCAAATTCGGTTTCGGTTTCGGCCGTAAAAAGTAGTTTCGGTCGGACACTATTTAAATGTAATCCAATTGTATTTTGGTGAAAGCGGTTACTTATTCCAAGTCTGCACATACACCAGAATTTCGATATGGTTATAGAACAACCACCATATCAACTTTGGAATACAGTTACACATTATTTTGTAAAAACGTGAGTCTGTATTTTTAAATCAACGTATTTTTTGTTTCAGGTTAGAACATACATATTCATGTAGATGGGAGTTGGAGATTAAATTGCAATACATGCAAGGTTAGTTTATCAACGTAACAAGTACTTCATCCATTTTAATTATAATTTAATATAATAATTATTAGCAAATAGTTGACCAAAATATCTACATCGTTATGCATTTTTGTTTTGTGCTAGTATTTCGTTTTATGTGCCGGATATTTTTCCGGATGTACAAGAAACTGACAAGACCGTGCTCTAAAATTAACCTACAAAATCGCCTTGACTGCAACGAAGTGCCATGTTGACATGTTATGTTGACACTTCGTTACTTGAATATTACTCAAGGAGCCTTACGTAAGGGACGCTCAAGTAGCTGTCGAAACACAAAACCTTCTTTAAAAGACCCATAAGGATTAATTATAAATACGACCCTTTCAAACGTCTATTTATGAATACTCTAAATAAAACAAAAACTTAATATTTTCCTTTGGAAGCAAGACAAAGTTACTATTGTTCTCCTCATTATGTCCGTCTCAGACCTTACACCAAACACATTTACACCACACCTACAACAGTTAGGCCTGGACGAAAGGTTACACAAAATATTCCAAAAGTCTGTAGTTCTGAAGACCTGTAATATCGTACGATCCTTCCTAAATTCAGACCAGTAATAGTTCAGGTGTTGACTTGGCACAGCCTGTCAACATTTGTTGCTACCGCAGATATGCGAGAGAAACTTGGAAAATCAGAATAATATTAATAATAATAACCTATAGTCAGAATCTAAAACCCAAAACACATAATGGAGACGCTCCATGGATCAAATGAGAAGAGGAAAAACATCAACATATAGAGGAGCAGGGAGACATTATCCTTACACCAGAGGAAATAGCTGAGACGATACGATAAAACATACCCACAATTAAGGTTTTGAATAATTTTTTTTTGTCGTAAATGGAAAGATCATTCATAAGTTTTATAACAAAACTGTTTTTGTTTATATCAAAATAAAAATGGGTTTTTTAATCGAGTACCAAAAACACGCCGACGGCTCCCGAACCCGTGTGACGTCACCATGGCGGTAAGGATGCTCCTCCGAAATATACACTAGTTACCAGTTTAGCAAGACGTATTTTCGCGATTGGCTGGGAATCTAGAATCTAGTATCGGAGTAGGACGTCGTTGGTCAAAGGAGCATCCTTACAGCCATGGTGACGTCACACGGGTTCGGGTGCCGTCGGCTTGTTTTCGGTACTCGATTCAAAAATCCATTTTTATTTTGATATAACTTTTGAATTATTGCGAAAAAAAAAGAAAACAAAAACAGTTTTGTTATAAGACTTATATATGATCTCTCCATTTATCACAAAAAAAAGCAGAGAGAGGAAGGTTGGAGGGATAATGAAATATTTTTTTGCTCAATGCTTGCCAATGTAAACACAAGCATAAAAACAGATGGAAAGACCGACTTAAACAAGTCACATAGATTTTCGTGATATGCACATCCAAAAATCCCGAAGAATAGCTAGTAAAAGTAGCGTTCCAAACAGCATCATTGTAAGCCTTCAAGGCGAGCTACACGAATGCCTGACGGTTCATTTCAGACGTCACCCTTAAATCCAGCACTCAGGTACCCTAGCTGCTTCTTTTCGCATCCGTTTTGGTAGCGTACACGAAAGCGACCGTATATCCGCGAAACATCATGACAGCTTTCGCATTACCGAAACAGATTATCTTCTCTGCACGAAACCGGGTTTAAATTCGAAGCGAAAAATGCTCTCCAACATGCCAAGTGAGACGACGCGACGGCGCGATCCTGGCGGCTTCTTTTATAATCAAATGTAACTAAAGCCCATTGGAAACCACCCGATGCTATACAGGGTAGTAGTAGTAGTAGTAGTAGTAGTAGCTTTATTTTCACGAAAGTACAATGTATAGGTGAATCGTTAAAAACAACATAGAGTCTATACATTAAAATGTGTACCCTTAAAATGTTCAACAGTATAAAAGCAATGTTTCAGAAGAAGCTTCTTTGTGGCAATCTTGACGCGACAGTAATCAAGATTTCTTATGTTTGGGGGAATACAGTTATACAAGTCAATTTTCAATGAGTTTTTTACTGACTTATTCAGTCTATAAAAGGGCATTCTAACGGCATTAGAGTTCCTTGTGTTCTAATCATGGAAGTCAGCTCCAATAGCAAGCTGATCTAGCTGCTTATGTACCTCCAATATAGACGCGTGAATAAAGATGCAAGGAAGTGGCATTATTTTGAGATTAATAAAATGCTGCTGACAGTGTTCTCTCCAGCTTAATCCCAGAAGGACTCGCACAGCTCTTTTCTGCAATACAAATATTTTTTGGGCATGGCTAGAGTTATTCTATTCTACGACGAATGGAAAGTACCTTAAGCCGGTGAAATTGAAATTAAAGAAAATTATAATTGACTAATACCAACATGCAGAGTATCAGTCCGCAGCCACATATGCGGTATTCGGCGAGCAACAAACCCCGATTATTTGCTATTCGGCTAATAAAGCCGGCGCCACATATGCGGTATTCGGCGAACAACGAACTCCGATTATATGCTATTCGGCTAATAAAGCCGGCGCCACATATGCGGTATTCGGCGAGCAACGAACCCCGATTATATGCTATTCGGCTGAAGGGCGATACGTGCTCGCTATTCGGCGAGCAAGGTTGAAAAATCGGCGAATATTGATATTCGGCAAATACCCGCATATGTGGCGCCGGCTTTAGGGGAAGACTGTACAGCTCGTTTCCAACAAGAAAAGACCTTAATGAATGGCATCTAAAAGCAATTCTTTTAAAAAAGTTTTTTAGTGTACAAAAAAACTCGCTATGCAAAATCATACATTCTACAAATGTCTGTAATTCAACAACCAAACATGATATACCGGGTGTCCCAGAATTTCCTTGACACGTGATATTTTTGTAACGAAAAACGGTTCAAGCAAGAACTTGAAAAACCCACTTACTTTTCCTTTTTATCCGTTTTTGTTACAAAAATATCAGGCGTCAAACAAATTATCATTTCATTTGTCTTATGCTTATGATTTTACGGAAAAAATAGGTTTGCATATAAAATTCAAGGTACCACAAGATTTTAAATAAAATGGGGATATCATTTATGGGGTGCTATTTGAAAAAAAAAGTTGGGGGTGAGTTTTAGGGGTTGACGTACAAAAAAAATGTTTTGAATACATGGTATGATAGACCCTATAGTACCTTCAAAAGTACCACGCAGTTCTTGCTTGAACCGTTTTTCGTTACGAAAATATCACGTGTCAAGGAAATTGTGGGACACCCGGTATATCAAAAAAAGGTCACCGCAGGGACAAAGCGAAAGCTTTCTTCTTCAATTTGCTATTTGAATCATTACTGTAAATTTAAAGTTAACGTCAGGAACTTCTAAATGCGAAATTCATTTTTATGGCGACGTTTGGACATTATTCTTGGACTTTTTGACCTTACCTTTAAATTTTTGGACTTAACTTCCCTCATCTTAGACGCACATACTGGAGAAAGGGAACAGGTGGCCACGCCTCCACGCTAACACGGGAATACGTATTTTCTTGGATTCTCAATTTCGCGCGCTATACCCTAGACCCTTAATGCAATACGAGTTTAGCGTCGTGAAATCTTCTTGTATAATGTGATTTATAACAGACAAAAGTTTCAAATTATCTGCGTAAAGAAGGCAATTTGAATGTTTCAATGCAGTTTCTAATGTCACTTATACAGGGTTATTCACGTTATTCGAAACGGAGCATTATGGCTAAAGTATTTGACAAAAAAGAAAATAATAATTTGTGATGGATAGAGAACCATAAAGGCTACATTCCAAAAATATTTTCATGTTATACAGGGTGTCCCAAAAACACGAAATGTATCAAAATTATGTTTTTTTAAATAGAACACCCCGTATATTATTGCATATTCAGATTCCCTGGTGAATTCTAGTGTGACTTTATGTATCATACATGGGACTTAAAGCGAACCGTTTAGGTGTAAATCATCATTTTCGGTATAATCGGTATAATAAATATATCAGAAGAAAATTGAATATCGCAGAGATTATAAAATTTGGAAGGCTGTGACTTTGCCGTGTTACTAATCATAAAATACGTCAACTTTGATGAGACCATCACATTTAAATTACGTTTATGCTTGGAAAAATCGGTCGATGAATTAAGGAAACTTCGATCAGCGATAATTTGATTTTTTCAAATGGTAATGTCTAATTCTTTTTATACGGTTAACCGTAGAATTTGATAACCTTTCTAACGATATCGGTTGTAAACATCAATCTCTTGTAGTTTTCATTTAATTTTAAATTTTGAAACAAATCGGCATTTTTCAATTTTCCTACCTATAAGCAACGTAGCAGGCCATGAAATATAAGCAAAAGTCTGTTCAGGTAGAAGAAAACAACTAACATAGCAGAAAAATACACACGAACTAGACCAAAGGGACAAGATTATAAAAATTACTCACAACAGTCAAAGTCTAACCAGAATCAACGGCGGTAACATCTCTTAGGTCAAAGAGAAGCAAAAATCCAAGGTAAGGTCAAAAGGTCAGATCCAAAGGTCATCATAAAAATGAATTTCGCATTTCGAAGCTCCCCACGTTACCTTTTAGCTTACAGTAATGATTCGAGAAGCAAATTGAAGAAGAAAGCTTACGCTTTGTCACTATATCAAAGAAAGGCTTCTTTGATACAGTGTTTAGTTGTTGAACTACAGACTTCTTTGCAGTCTAGAAAACTTTTTTTGAAAAAATTGCTCTCAGATGTCATTCATTAAGGCCTTAGCTATCACCTTCTGAAATACCGTGTATGTAGTTTGAAAATCACGTGAGTTCTGTTAGAAATGGGAGTCCGTGTTTTACATGGCAAATATGTATGTATAATTGTGTGTATCCAGGCCCCTTAACCGTTATTGTTTGACGTCTGTAGCTAATGTAACACTCTATCCAACAGCACATTCTATTATCTACACCTATCTCAGCAAGTTTCGCCATCAAATATAATGGTCTATTCTACGGAACGCTTTACTGTGTAGACAACGTCGACTTGAGGTCCGTCATCTAAAGCTTGTGAGATCAATATCAATTAAACACTATCAAGCTTGATCATAGGAAGACATGTTTAGAGACGCTTGATGAATAAATTGTGTATTAGCTACGTTGATGGAAGCAGGAGAAAATCGATATATTGCATCGCTCCAAATTCCCTTATGTGGATTAGAACATTATTGCTTATAATACAATGATGCTAGTGTGATAACAGCGCAATTTCAACCTCCGGAAACATAATATGTCATTAAAGGCGTAGTAACGTAATTGAAACCCTGATATATATATTTATACATTATATATTTTTTGAGCTCTCACTAAAGGAGAGTTTACTCCCAAATTTGTTCTTCGAAACGGAATTTTAAAAAACGGAACTTGTCTATACTGTCTATCTGGGACATTAAAATTAATTCTATATAGGTAGGATAGATAGGATTCTAGGTAAGGACTACCAAACACATTAATTATCTTATATATAAGGCAAAGTTCTGACAATATTCTCCTCTGTTTTAGAGTAAGTATGCTAAATTCTTTTCTCAAATCCTCATAGTGACTATTTTGCACCGCTTGGCCAATTTTGAAACCCAGTGTTCTCAAGAATTTATTTTGTATTCGCTCAATACGATCTACGTAGGTTTTGTACAAAGGATTCCATATGACGGAGGCAAAACTCAACTTACTGTAGACGTAGGCATAATAGAGAGAAATCATGGCCCTTGCACTTTTGAAATCCTTGGACGATCTGCAAATAAAACCAAGTGTTCTGTTGCATTCGGAAATTAGTGTTTCCACATGCGGCTGGAATGACATTTTTTCATCCATAAGCACCCCTAGGTCCTTCACAACATAAGATTGTATAAGTTCGTTATTTTTAATTTTGTATCTATATTGGATCAAGTTCTTATTGCGTGTAAATCTTATATAGCTGCATTTATCTATATTTATGTGCAAGTCGTTTTCATCGCAAAATATGGCAAATCTATTGATGCCTCTTTGTATACTTTCGCAGTCGCTTAGGTTTTCTACTGCATGAAAAATCTTAAGGTCATCAGCATATATTAAACATTTTGTAAACAGAAAAGATTTTGTTATTTTGTTAATATAGATTATGAATAGCAAAGGACCTAGGTGACTGCCTTGTGGGACACCAGATGTTTTAGTAACGGGGAGTGACTTAAATCCATTGATTGTTACAATTTGCACACGGTCAGTACACAACAACAATCAACCACGAGATCTATTTAAAAAAGTGAATGAAGATGCTCTCAAAAAATTTCCAACCCCGATACCTTCCAATTAAAGATTCCACTGGTGCTAGATTGACTACAACACCAGAAATAATAGAAAGATGGCGTCAATACTGCGAGAGTCTTATGGCCTTTGAAAAGCCTGACCCATTGGAGAACCTGTCGCTTGAAGTTCGGGTACATGAACCACCAATTTTGAGAGGTGAAGTCGAAACAGCTCTAAAAAAACTTAGTGACAGAAAATCGGCAGGCTCAGATAATATCGCAGCGGAAATGTTAAAAGGTACTGGAGATAAAGGGATTACCTTGCTGCACCAAATCTGTCAAAAATTATGGGAAACTGGACAATGGCCGGAAGAATGGACAAAATCTATATATATTCCAATACATAAGGCCCAAAAGACGAATGCAGTAACTATAGAACTATCGCTTTATAATAAACCACGCTAGCAAGGTACATTATACAAGAAAGGCTCAAAAGCTATCTCCTTTCCAACATACCCCCAGAACAAGCAGGTTTTGTGCCAGGTCGAGAATGAGAGATCAAATACTAAATGTGCGACAGATGGTCGAGAAGATTTTTGAATACAATGTATAAGCTATGTTATGTTTCCTAGACTATAGCAAGGCTTTCGAAACAGTACACTGGAATAAACTGTGGTATATCTTAAAAGAAATGGGGAGTTCCCGACCATTTAACGTACCTTATTAAACAGCTATATGACAACAATCTAGCCCAAATAAAAATAGGAAATGAATACTCGCGAAACTTCAGAGTAGGAAAAGGCGTAAGGCAGGGATGCATTCTCTCTCCGATACTCTTCAATATTTATGGAGAATGGATAATGAGGGAGGCGCTGGAGAACTGAGTTTGTAGAGTATCTATTGGAGGGAATCGGGTTTCGAATCTTCGATATGCTGATGACACTATTGCTGTGGCTAAAAATGAACAAGAAATGCATGAACTCCTACAGCGAATAGAGAGAGTCAGTCTGGATTGCAGATTGGTCTTAATAGATCTAAATGCCACTTGCTTATTATAGACCGGGCTGGCACGATCCCTTTGCCCTTGCGTCAAATCCAGGATATTGAAATTAAAGACGAGTTACTTATTTGGATACAAAGATCTCGGAGCAAGAGATTAGAAGAAGAATTGGGATGGCAAAAGAGGCGTTGGAAAGACTTGTGAAAACCTGGATAGATCACCGTATCCGTAAGGAAACTAAAACAAGACTAGTCAAGTCGCCAGTGCTCTCAATTGCGGAGTATGGCTCGGAATCCTGGACCATAAATGCTGCATGCAGAAGAATTGAGGCGTTTGAAATGATATGCTACCGAAGAATGCTAAGTATACCCTGGACAGCGCAGCGCACCAACGCGTCCATCTTAAGAGTATTAAAAATACCCGACAATGAAAGATTACTACCAACAATCCAGAGACACATGCTTAAATACTTCGGACATGTAATACGGAAGGACGGCATGGAAAAACTAATGATCCAGGGGAAGGTGGATGGCAAAAGGTCAAGCGGAATGTCAACGGTGAGATATATCGACCAAATAAAAGATCTCACACACATGTCGGTTTCTCAGGTGATGCGCGTTGTAGAAGATAGAGAAGCATGGCGTAGGGTCACTATGCAGCCACCATGAATGAGTCACGACGTCCGAAAACGAACAACGACTGAAGAGAGAGATAGAAAAAAGTCTAACGGCGTCAAATCAGGGGATCTGAGGCCATTCTACAGACCCTATACATTCATTTTTTGGGGGTACTGGGTATGCGCTTCTACAAAAGCATGATTTTTTTATTGCTCCAATCTCTCTAGTTATGTTTATTAAACAAATCCAGTTAGAGAAAATGGGCATTCGGCAGATGTTTTTTACATGAATGGTATTAGCATTAACTGCTGTAGTTTACAAAACTCAACTCGCAGATCGAAATCGTCTTCGGTTAACTCTTGCACTATTTCAATTTTGAGCCGATGAAATTCCAAATGAACACCCTGTATAACATTAGCTATAAATAAATACAAGCGACAAAGTGCAGATGCAGTCTAATAGACTAGAACACAGTCGAAAATAAATAGACGGTCCATATCTCACGCCACAGTGGGAAATCTGTCATAGCTATCTTCATAATTTGACAAGGGATGTCTAGGTCGTGACGGCCTTCTTCTGGAGACGTGCCTTACACGAAAATACGGGTAGTAATAGTAATGTCTAGTTTGAGCGGTTTGCAAGATTTCATTCGCATCTCCCTGATTATTTCTCGGCAATTGTTCAGCAGCTAGGGGGCTATCATCTCGAGATTTAGAAAGATGCCACTGGAACACCGTAGGACTTTGTACGATTCTAATGGTACCATGAGCAACTGGAGAACCATCCGAAGCTCCAGAATTATGCACTTGGTGTGTTGGCGCATCAAATTTGCTTCCATCAACTTCCTTCTGCTGGGGAGTCTTCTCCGGAAACGATTTTGTATATTCATAGGAATTTGGTGGTTCTGGTACAAGTGGTATAACGCTATAGTCCATGTCCATGTTTCGGCTCAAGTCACTGGTAGCTTGTCGCTTCGCAATGCTTACTGGAGACCTACCATCTTCACCATACGCAGGAAGCTCTTGGTGAAAGTACCCAAAGTTGTCGAAGTATGAATCTCTAGTTTCTGGAACTGAGGTCACGCATGACGTCACGGCAGCTACAACATAAGCCTGAAAAAATATCGAAAGATTAGTGTATGTTACAGCTTACAGGCTGCTTAATTTTTTTTCCCGTGAATAATGCATACTTTAGGCGGTAGGGGTTTTTGACAGCAAAAGGTCAGAAAGAAATAAAATATGGTGGGACGGTAGACATTAGTCTCCTAAATCTCCACCTAGGTTTGCCACCTCGGGGGGTTGCCGCTCGAGGGGTGGAGGCTGAAAACTCTGCTTCGCAACGCTTTTAGAAAATAGCGCCGTTTTGGTGGTATCATAACAAAAATTCCCACGTCACTCATTTCCGCCGGTCTGTCTGTCTGTCGATCTGTCTGTTTGTACGCGTTTTTCTAGCCTCGTAATCTCAGTAACCGCTTCACGGATTATGATGAAATTTAGGCGGTAATATGATGTGGGGAGGTAATGCTGCTATAATTTTGAAAATCGGTGTATGGGCGGCGGAATTTAAATGTTTCTCAAACTGCGTTATTCGGCGTTTTAGCTGTTCCTGATTATTTTCTACTTTTTTGGGGCGGGGTGAAATTTGGGGTGATTGGGAGGTGGGTGGTTGTAAAATTTAAAAATGTGTTACATTCGCAATAGACTGTTCACTGACCTGTGAAAGAAGATCTAGCAGCATGAATAACTTTTTTAGGTCCATCTGCACATTGCCTTGCCTATTACAGAAACCAAAGGATTAGAATTTTTCTGATATAAACAGTATTGCTTTAGATCGTTCTGTATTGTGTAACAAGGAAACTATTGAATTGATTTTAATTAAACTTTGACACAGTAAAATTTATATGATTTTTATAAATCGTGCCAATGGCGGCGCAGAAATACCTAATAAAAAAACTAAAAATATGAAAACAGCTCAAACTTCCTTTTTAAATGTTTTAGGGGTTCCTGATCATTTTATATCTTTTTTGGGTGGGGATGCAATTAGGGTGGTTGGGGGTGGGGGGTTGTAAAAGTGAAAATGACCGAACTGATTTTAATGAAATTTCAACACAGTATTATTACTTGGGCGAGGATGGAAACCACGTATGGTATGGTTTTTAGAAATAGTGTCACTGGTGGTGCTGCAATAATCAAAGCACTAAAAATATAAAAATAGTGAAAACTTCACTTTTAGGCATTTTAGGGGTCCCGGATCATTTTCCAATTTTTGTTTTTGAGGGAGATGAAATTGGGGTGGTTGGGGGGGGGGGGGGCTGAGGGTTGTAAAACTGAAAATGTTGTATTGATAATAGGCTGTCCATTGAGCTGTGAATGAAAGACCTAAAAGACCCAGCGGCTCAACACAATTTTGGGGGAGGGGATTGGCAATGATTTGGTGCAAGGGGATTCTCAGACTATACATAGCTTCATGCTATGGGAAAATATGAGGAAGGCACTGAGTCAATCAACTTGAATTAATTTTTTATTCTGTTTTAACAAATTAAGATATGTTAATATTTTTCTTATTTTCTAGAAAACGAATTACCCGATTTAAAAAAATCAAACGTCGAAATAAATCACTTCGACATACCTTCGAAACAAGATATTACTTGATATCCCTTATCTTTTACATTTTTAAGGGGATGACCCTGGAGGGCAGAGGGTATAAGGGGGTGAAGTGGTTTTTGGTTAAAAAGTTTAACGTGTCTCAGCATTTTTTCTTTTAATCAGTGATTTTCGATTAATTCGCGGTGGGAAGTTTTCATATGAACAGCCTCTATAAATAATTAAGCCGCGTACTATAAAAGAATTGTACTACTTACGTAAAAAATAATATCCATAACATATAAAACGGACAATACACACAGTTCACCTCAACGTTCTTACAATGCCTGTGCTCTTCAGTGGTAAATTCAATTGAATGTCTAACCTGAAAAGGAACTATCTTATATACAAATTCGCCAATGTTTACAACATTCCTCCTTAATTAAATTCTGCGGAAGCAGCCGTTAAATTGTCACCGTTAAATAGTTTAAATGTTTGTGAATTTCCACGGTCTATTTCAATAAGATTTGCTAAATGCTCATTATTGGTTTATGTATATTATTACTAATACTCTATACTTATAGAATTACGACGAAAAATATGATAGTCTATACATTGTTAATATACACCGTGTCCCAGGACGAATCCCGAAACAAGAATTGCACGTAGGTTTGAAGTATTGTTGTAAAGATGATTGAGACGTGTGGGCCAGCTTATTTTATTTACTTTCAGGATTTTACAGCAAAAAAGGCCGAAAGTCGTTTAGTACGGTTACGCTAACAGATCTTTATTTAATGTTTCTGTTGATTTTTTACCTCAGCTGGTGACCTTGTGATGTACGAGTATGCTAAGGGCGGCTACACATTAACCATTTCGCGATATAATTAAGGACATTTCAAATTTTTAGCTATGGAGGATAAACATATAATTTAAACATATAACTATCATGTCAGTGCCAGAAATCATTCCTTAAAGTTTTCGGGATTCGTCCTGAGACACGGTGTATACAGGGTGTCCGGATATTCGACCGAAAAACGCTTGACAGGTGATAGCCCTCATATTTTTATGAACACTGAGATAGAAGCACGAAGCCTTAAAGTACTTAATTTTCAAGATACAGGGTGTCAAAGTTTCACTTTTATTTTCGTTTTTCTCAATTGTTCCGCAATCAAACGACACAACCATTTGTAATTACGTGTCAGGGGTTTTTTAAGACGAGAAATCCACATTCAACCACAGTTTTGCTATCATGAATAGAGGGCGCCACCTACGGCACATTGGACTTATTTAAATTATCAAAAAATTTTTGCGGTTTGGTGCATCAATGTTTAAAAAAATCGTTTCTTCAGTATAACAACCTCTGACGTCACTGGTACGTTATAGCGATTCGATGTGAGGTATATTAATCACTTTTTATTCGATATTTCTTGTTGAGATTAGGAATCAAGTCAAAATAAAACTGGAAAATTGATGTTAATATATCGTCGTCTAAGGCCACATCTTAAAAATATTTTCATGAAATGTGTCCCCAAAATAAAAAATGTTCAAAGTTATATTTTTTAAATGGAACACCCATATTATTGCATATATCCGGAATCCTTGGTGAATTCTGGTGTGACTTTATATATCACACATGGGACTTAAAGCAAACCGTTTAGGTGTACATCGCCATTTTCGGTATAAGTAGATGCCAAAAAAAAATTAAATATCACAGAGATTATAAAATTTAGAACGCTTGACTTCGCCGTATTGCTAAGCATGAAATGCGTCACTTTTGGTTAGACTCCCCCATGTGGAGAAATCCACAAAAACAATTGAAGACCCTCCGTACACAGAGGATCTGTGCTTTTTCCGACATTTTCTGGTACGAATTTAAACACATGTTCAAACTGGCATATCTTATGTACATTCTGTGGGGCGTTTATTCTTCTAAATTACTTTGCTTAGGGATAAGGTGTATAGCTACTTTTTTTTGGGAACATCATTTGCTATTGCTTAGAAATAAAAAAAATGCATATTGACTGCGTAGATTTTTTGATAAAGTTAAAATTATAAAAAAGAACGCAAAAAATCACATACCTATACTTCTAACAATTTTTTTGCCCTAATATATGAAGTGCAACTCCGAAAATGTTTAGGATTAGTTTATGTTCTACATTGATATGTGCGATGTGTCCCAAATTCCATTCCCAGTATAACAGCATAAAGGATCAGTTACAATTTTATTAGGCATCCAATTATGTTCCATACATATAGTTGAACATATTTGTTCACTGACCAAATTTACTCACCATATTTTTCGAAGAACTGAGAGAGTCATCGCTAATTGGATGTGTGTACATTCGGAATGTAGGATTATGATTCATCAATCGGAACGCCATATTCTAGAACTACATTTACTAATTGTACAGGGTTTCTCAGCATAAAGTGCATAAACAAACTGGGTGAAACTAAATCACAAAACAAGATTTAAACATTCTCCAAAAATTTGTTTGCCTCATATTAACAGTTTTTTTATTCCTTTTTATTTATAATGATCGTAACTGTTGACACATTGCGTGTACTTCATTGAAATAAAAACATAAATAATACATAATATTAGGTGCTGCTTAGCAAATAAAAAAGTCCGCCAAAAAAGTAACTGAGCTTCAAAAAAATTGTTTTCTTTTTGAAGTAAATTTCGATTTTCATGGAAATATCCACATAACCATACTTTTTTCTGTCTCGTATTGGATGAGCTTCGTCCTGGTTCGTGATATGGTCTGTTCATGGGATTCTCAAAAGCTGACGTAAGGTCCTCATTTTCAAGGGTTCGATTCTATTCATTGACTTGCAAATATTGGCAAAGAAGTATTTGTCGGATTAAGACTTCATGGTACTCCAAAACCTTCACACTCAGTTAGATACTTTTCATTACAACACAATTGTTTCTTAAAATAACGAAGTAAATTATTGAATTACAACATCAAACATATTTAAATGTTTCAGTAACAAGATTAATTAGCACTCAAATGAATAAAAAACATAGAGAACTAATTTATATACAAAAAACTTTTAATTTTTTTGGTCGATAACTCACTCTAGTTTGGTACTCAAAACACAAATAAAAACTAAATCAATTTTGGTAGTTAGTATGAACTAGGTATCTAAGGACCGACATTAATATAAAAAATATATGAAAAAAAAACTCTCAACAGTAATTTACTAAAAAAGCTGACGTAACTGGGATCAAAAGAAAAATTCTACGTCAAATAATCATATTAGGAGGACTACATACTAATTTGGAATACATTATGAGCTGCAACATGTCAAAGTGAGATAGTTTTTCGGAAAATAAACCTTGAATATTTGTTATCATGGTTTTATTACAGATTACCTTAAAATAACGTTCAGTGCCGCTCATATCTCTTTCAAATTCCGATAAAAAATCGTGTACACATTTTTTCAAGTCATCATTGTTTGTGTACTACAGAATGCCCTGATAGAAATTTCCGTTTATAGTTTGTAAACTCTTGAAGCACCTCTCAATATTGTCTAAAACTTCAAGGAATTTAAGTTTAAAGTTTTATTTTTTTGAGAAACTATCTTCGTCTTCTGCTTCATAGGACAATAACCTTTTAATTTTAATCGTCCCTTTAGGAGTAAATTCGGGTAGTATATTTAGTTTGTCGCAAATTTTCTTCACTCTTTCATAAATGTTTTCAGATCCAAAATCCTACATTGAACATTGTGATCGCGAAAATTTTAGATTTGATGTCTATGATGATGTCTATATAACGAAAATCCACGTCGCTCATTTCCATCGGTCTGTATGATGTACGCGTTTTTCTAGCCACGTAAGCTCAGTAACAGCTGCATAGGTTGTGACGAAATTTGGGCAGCGACATGCTGTGGGGTCGTAGTCAATAATGTTCCTATCATTTTGCAGCATAACACATTTTTTTTTGGTCGTACGGGCGATGGTTTGGTTGCAAGGGGATCTCAGACTATAACTATACTTATAATATACAGGGTGGCCAATCGGGTGACGATAATAATTTTTTTTTAGATAGCCCGTAGTGAGGCCTATCCAAAACACCCCCATGTATGTGTACCGATTATTGATAGTTTTCGAGTTATGATTTTTTTTTGAAAACTTAGAGATTTTCTAATTTTTCCAAGAAATCGTCAAAAACAGAAACAAGAATGCTTTTTGGCTTTTATTTTTTTCTGCAATTATACTCAGTATTAAGCCTATTTTAATATTCAATAAAGAGAACCTGTACATCCGAACAATAATTAAGTACATTTTGGGCCCAAAGTTTGAAATCTCTGTTTTTAGTCAGGAGACCAAAACATTCAAAGTAAAATTAAAAATACATATGGGGGGTGGGTTGGACCAGTGGTTAGGGTCCAGGGCTCGTGACCGGAAGGTCCCGGGTTCGATTCTCGTTAGAGGCGGAAATTTATTTCTGGTTTTTTCAACCAAAAATAAATATCCATAAAAAAAAGCTCAGCGAGAATCCCCACCTGAGCATTCACTGTTGGCTTCTAATTAACAGTGCTGTTCCTAAGTGGCGCCGGGAAACAGTAACAAAGCCTACACAGAACACGAGGCTAATGACCAAAGTAGTCGATGCCGATATCACAGAAGTAAAAAAAAAAAATACATATGCCTGGTTCTGGAGCTCAAATCTAATCTTAAAAACTCTGCAAGGCATTGCACTTTCGAAATAATAATGGAAAAATAGCACTTATGGGGGCATTTTGCGCCGTACGTGATTAAAGATAAAAAGGTGATAATTCACGAATTTCCAAAATGATTTAAAAAAACTATTATTTTACTTTATTATGACAAATTAAAGAAAAAAAACTCATAACAACTAATAAACCCGATAATCATTGATGTTTTGATGAGCTTTAATAAAAAAACTAATACCCAAATTGTGATTTTTGAAGTGTTTTTACTATGTACTATTGAACTTCTGCTAAATTAAGTTGTATGGAAAGTTAACAAAGGAAAGGAATAATAAACAATAATCTGACTTCCAGTTTCATGGCAGAATTACCTGGGAAGCTATGTCGTAGCATACGCCATCCCCTTCTTTCAGAGTAGCTTTTTGCGAGCTCATGTCGGCGAAGCGCAGTTGTCAATTGTCAATTAATTTTCGGTAATAGGCAAGGCAATGTTCGGATGGACCTAAAAAGGTGATTTATAGCGCTAGGTCTTCCTTGACAGGTCAGTAGACAGCTTATCATGAATACAACAAGTTTTTCAGTTTTTTCAACCCCCCACCCCCCAAACGCCCAAATTCCACCCCCTCCCAAAAAAACGCAGAAAATGATCAAGAACCTGTAAAACGCCTAAAAACGAAGTTTGAGGAATATTTGAAATTACCCACTCAGACCCCACAGTATATTGCTGCCCAAATTTCATCACACTCCATGCAGCGGTTATTGAGATTACGAGGCTAGAAAAACGCGTACAGACAGACAGGCCGACAGGCAGACCGACTGACAGACCAAGAGGCAGGCCGACAGACAGAACAATGGAAATGAGTGACACGGATTTTCGTTATGTAGACTTTATAAAACGCCCAAAAAACCTATTATCTCAAAATCTAATATTTTCACGATCACAATCCTCCCCTCACCTATCGGAGTGGGAAGTAAAAGGAATGGCGTATGCTACGATAACGCTTCCCAGGTAATTCCGCCATGGAATTAAAAGTCAGATTGTTGTTTTATTATTCTTTTCCTTTGTTAACCTTCCATACAACTTAATTTAGCAGAAATTCAATAGTACACAGCAAAAAGCACAGGTATTATTTTTTTTTATTAAAAGTGATTAAAACATCAATGATTATCATGTTTATTAGTTGTTATGAGTTTGTTTTTCTTTAATTTGTCATAATAAAGTGAAATAATAGTTTTTTAAATCATTTTGGAAATTCGTGAATTATCACCTTTTTACCTTTAATAGTCACGTACGGCGCAAAATTATTATCGTCACCCGATTGGCCACCCTGTATATTGTTACAAGTCTTTAGTCCGATTGGACACGAAAAGACTTGGTACGGATTTAACTATTTATTTTCACTAACTATGTACACTACGCCTAGCCTAATACTTAACAGTCTAATTTATCCAAAGTCACTACACTAATTTATATTGGTCCTACACTTCACTGATTTATATCACACTTCATTTATTTCGCGCGCGCCACTGGTACGTCGCGTAATATCGAACACTGACTGCTGCACTGCATTGACTCTAAGGCCGCTTTTGATTTGTCGGTGCGGGAGTGGCGCGGGATCTGTTAGCTCGGCACCGAAACGATTCCGCACTGCCTTCAATTACTCATCTATCTGTATATTCTCGGTAAAAAATCCAAACATCCTGCAGTATCGCTTTGAGCGTCCTACGAAAATGTCGTCTTCAAGCGATGAAGATATTTTAGTGTGTTATTTATATCGTCTACGTAAAAAAAGAAAACGTTATTGGGGTCATCCTTACATCGAGAAGAACATTAATTGTCGACTTTTTGTTGCGGCTCAAGAACCTTTCCAAGACGACCAAAAATGTTTATCGGTGTATAGAATGTCAAAAAAAACGTAGGAAGAGCTTTTGAATTTGTTATCACCAGTGTTAAAAAAGCAATATACAAGATTTAGAGAATGCGTGACTGCTGATGAAAGATTACTTATTACTTTAAGGTAAGTGGTAATTAAAAGGCCTCATTTTAGTTCGAAGTAATTTACAGTTATTGATATATTACAATCATTTAAAACCAATACCGTCACCATACGAAATTCTAGGATTTTATATTTTGCGTATAGTGACGGCATTGTGTTTACTATTATAAAAGAAAAAAAAACAGTTCATTAAAGTTCTTAATAATACGACAAATCAAGAGTATTTTTATTATAACAAATGTGAAACAGTTGATTACAGTTCTTCATATGACATATCACGAGTATGCCGACCGGCTCCTGGACACGCGTCCCGACTGACGGTAAAACGAAACGATCCCTCTCCGCGCCCGCACTTTCCGCGTCAATCAGAAAACGCACATTGAAATGTAGGTGCTCGGCAAGCTTTCGGTACCGCGTATACCGAGCGAACCGGATCCGCGCCGCTCCCGCACCGACAAATCAGAAAGCGGCCTAACTCTAACTGTCCCCGTCTCTCGTGCGACTGCGCTTTTATATTCGGCGGCGCCATCTCTGGAACATTCGCGACAGCTCGCGATTATAGCAGAAGGAAGTTTTCTAGACTTCACGTAGATATACTCGGCCGTCTAGGGCCGGACAGGCGCAATATTATATTTCATGCTATGGGAAAATAATAAACTGGTGTCACAGTAATGTGTCGGAAGTACCGAGCCAATCAACTTGACTCCATTTTTTACCATGGCACCCGGGGCTCACACCCCTTCACCCCCCCCTAGTTACGGCCCTGAACTCCGGCTTTGCGAGTCAGTCGGTAACATGTCCCTGAAAAATGATGCTGGCGGCGACTGGATACAAATTGAAAGCGATCCTGCGGGTTCCGAGCAATGTTCATGAGAAATTCGGCGGTAATACTTCAGGCTTACGAGGCACGCGGACTGATTTACTACTAACGATACCCTTGCTTGGAGTACAAATTGTGTGCAATGCAATTATCGGTGGTGGTGGAATAGCACTGCTCATTGCCTTGCCACAGCATGAAGAGTAAACCAGCAGCGCAACTGAAACCTCATGTTTCGGGACATTCTGACAACCTTGAATTTTTCGGGTGTCACGTCGACCATCGCGTCAGAGAAGCGATTCATACAGGCATGGCCGACTGTACTCACTAGGCCGGAGCATGAAATATGGCAACACTGAATCTGGGGGCCGAGTTTGCATTTGTTGTTATGTCATGTGTATTCTTCCAGAACAGAAAATAGAAATAACAAGATGCCAGTGTTGCCATATTTCATTGCTCCGGTCTAGTGAGTAGAGTCGGCCATGAACAGGACCTTCTCCTTCTTAAAGCAGGGTTTTCCTAGCAACGCACATTTTACGCGACGTAGAACGTAAATACGGCCGACGTAACGTAACATCCAATGCGCTGCGTATAAAGTGTTTTCCTATAGGATAGTCAGTTGCGTCCTGGCCATCGCGATGAGTAAAAGAAAGAAATTAAGTTAATATCCACAATTCGTAATAGCACTAGAAATTCTGCTAGTCAATTGTTTCAAAAAGGAAGCAGCGAAGGAGCATTTAAATTACTTGTCCATAGACATCTGCTTGACGACAAGGTAAAATTTAAAGCATATTGCAAGGCAGCAATTTTCGTTTATCCTCGATCTTGTGAAAGAAGGTTTAAACTCCTTCAGTTTCATATCCCAAAGAATGGGGTAACCACTAAAACTGCGATCGCATTTGCAATCAGCACCCTCAAATTATCCAAAACACGAGGTTTTAGCTTAATAGAAAGTCAAATAGAGATTTTCAATTTTTTAGGCAAACCCTCATGCCCGCGAGAACTGAAATTTTTTATTTTCGTCAAACGAGACTGAAACTTAAAACTGCGACCGGATTTGTAATCAGCACCCTCAAATTATCCAAAACACGAGGTTTTAGCCTCGGTTTTAGCTTAATAGAAAGTCAAATAAAGATTTTCAATTTTTTAGGCAAACCCTCATGCCCGAGAGATCTGAAATTTTTTATTTTCGTCAGACGACACTGAAACTTATAACTGCGACCGGATTAGTAATCAGAACCCTCAAATTATTCAAAACACGAGGTTTCATCCGAATATAAAGTCAAATAAAGATTTTCAATTTTCTAGGCAAACCCTCATGCCCGAGAGATCTGAAGTTTTTTATTTTCATCAAACGAGATTGAAACTCAAAACTGCGACCGGATTTGTAATCAGCACCCTCCAATTATCCAAAACACGAGGTTTCATCCGAATATAAAGTCAAATGAAGATGTTCAATTTTTTAGGCAAACCCTCATGCCCGAGCGAGTGCCCGAGAGAAATGAAATTTTTGATTTTCGTTAAACGAGATTGAAGCTCAAAACTGCGACTGGATTTGTAATCAGCACCCTCAAATTATCCAAAACACGAGGTTTCATCCGAATATAAAGTCAAATAAAGATTTTCAATTTTTTAGGCAAACCCTCATGCCCGAGAGGCCCGAAATTTTTTATTTTCGTCAAACGAGGCTGAAACTTAAAACTGCGACCGGAATTGTAATCAGCACCCTCAAATTACCCAAAACACGAGGTTTTAGCTTAATAGAAAGTCAAATAAAGATTTTCAATTTTTTAGGAAAACCCTCATGCCCGAGAGAAATGAAATTTTTGATTTTCGTCAAACGAGATTGAAACTGAAAACTGCGACCGGATTTGTAATCAGCACCCTTAAATTATCTAAAATACGAGATTTTAGCTTAATAGAAAGTCAAATAAAGGTTTTCAATTTTTTAGGCAAACCCTCATCTGAGAGGCCTGAAATTTTTTATTTTCGTCAAACGAGACTGAAACATAAAACTGCGACCGGAATTGTAATCAGCACCCTCAAATTATTCAAAACACGAGGTTTTAGCTTAATAGAAAGTCAAATAAAGATTTTCAATTTTTTAGGCAAACCCTCATGCCCGAGAGATCTGAAATTTTTTATTTTCGTCAAACGAGACTGATACTTAAAACTGCGACCGGATTTGTAATCAGCACCCTTAAATTATCCAAAACACGAGGTTTTAGCTTAATACAAAGTCAAATAAAGATTTTCAATTTTTTAGGCAAACCCTCATCTGAGAGATCTGAAATTTTTTATTTTCGTCAAACGAGACTGAAACATAAAACTGCGACCGAAATTGTAACGAGCACCCTCAAATTATCCAAAACACGAGGTTTTAGCTTAATAGAAAGTCAAATAAAGATTTTCAATTTTTTAGGCAAATCCTCATGCCTGAGAGGTCTGAAATTTTTTATTTTCATCAAACGACACTGAAACTTAAAACTGCGACCGGATTAGTAATCAGAACCCTCAAACTATTCAAAACACGAGGTTGCATCCGAATATATAAAGTTAAATGAAGATTTTCAATTTTTTAGGCAAACCCTCATGCCCGAGAGAAATGAAATTTTTGATTTTCGTCAAACGAGATTGAAACTCAAAACTGCGACCGGATTTGTAATCAGCACCCTCAAATTATCCAAAACACGAGGTTTCAGCTTAATAGAAAGTCAAATAAAGATTTTCAATTTTTTAGGCAAACCCTCATGCCCGAGAGATCTGAAATTTTTTATTTTCGTCAAACGACACTGAAACTTATAACTGCGACCGGATTAGTAATCAGAACCCTCAAATTATTCAAAACACGAGGTTTCATCCGAATATAAAGTCAAATAGAGATTTTCAACTTTCTAGGCAAACCCTCATGCCCGAGAGAAACGAAATTTTTGATTTTCGTCAAACGAGATTGAAACTCAAAACTGCGACCGGATTTGTAATCAGCACCCTCAAATTATCCAAAGCACGAGGTTTTAGCTTAATAGAAAGTCAAGTAAAGATTTTCAATTTTTTAGCCAAACCCTCATGCCCGAGAGATCTGAAATTTTTTATTTTCGTCAAACGAGACTGAAACTTAAAACTGCGACCGGATTTGTAATCAGCACCCTCAAATTATACAAAACACGAGGTTTTAGCTTAATAGAAAGTCAAGTAAAGATTTTCAATTTTTTAGCCAAACCCTCATGCCCGAGAGATCTGAAATTTTTTATTTTCGTCAAACGAGATTGAAACTCAAAACTGCGACCGGATTTGTAATCAGCACCCTCCAATTATCCAAAACACGAGGTTTCATCCGAATATAAAGTCAAATGAAGATGTTCAATTTTTTAGGCAAACCCTCATGCCCGAGAGAAATGAAATTTTTGATTTTCGTTAAACGAGATTGAAGCTCAAAACTGCGACCGGATTTGTAATCAGCACCCTCAAATTATCCAAAACACGAGGTTTCATCCGAATATAAAGTCAAATGAAGATGTTCAATTTTTTAGGCAAACCCTCATGCCCGAGAGAAATGAAATTTTTGATTTTCGTCAAACGAGATTGAAACTCAAAACTGCGACCGGATTTGTAATCAGCACCCTCAAATTATCTAAAACTCGAGGTTTTAGCTTAATAGAAAGTCAAATAAAGATTTTCAATTTTTTAGGCAAACCCTCATGCCCGAGAGAAATGAAATTTTTGATTTTCGTTAAACGAGATTGAAGCTCAAAACTGCGACCGGATTTGTAATCAGCACCCTCCAATTATCCAAAACACGAGGTTTCATCCGAATATAAAGTCAAATGAAGATGTTCAATTTTTTAGGCAAACCCTCATGCCCGAGAGAAATGAAATTTTTGATTTTCGTTAAACGAGATTGAAGCTCAAAACTGCGACCGGATTTGTAATCAGCACCCTCAAATTATCCAAAACACGAGGTTTCATCCGAATATAAAGTCAAATGAAGATGTTCAATTTTTTAGGCAAACCCTCATGCCCGAGAGAAATGAAATTTTTGATTTTCGTCAAACGAGATTGAAACTCAAAACTGCGACCGGATTTGTAATCAGCACCCTCAAATTATCCAAAACTCGAGGTTTTAGCTTAATAGAAAGTCAAATAAAGATTTTCAATTTTTTAGGCAAACCCTCATCTGAGAGGCCTGAATTTTTTTATTTTCGTCAAACGAGACTGAAACTCAAAACTGCGGCCGGATTTGTAATCAGCACCCTCAAATTATCCAAAACACGAGGTTTTAGCTTAATAGAAAGTCAAATAAAGATTTTCAATTTTTTAGGCAAATCCTCATGCCTGAGAGGTCTGAAATTTTTTATTTTCATCAAACGACACTGAAACTTAAAACTGCGACCGGATTAGTAATCAGAACCCTCAAACTATTCAAAACACGAGGTTGCATCCGAATATAAAGTTAAATGAAGATTTTCAATTTTTTAGGCAAACCCTCATGCCCGAGAGAAATGAAATTTTTGATTTTCGTCAAACGAGATTGAAACTCAAAACTGCGACCGGATTTGTAATCAGCATCCTCAAATTATCCAAAACACGAGGTTTTAGCTTAATAGAAAGTCAAATAAAGATTTTCAATTTTTTAGGCAAACCCTCATGCCCGAGAGATCTGAAATTTTTTATTTTCGTCCAACGACACTGAAACTTATAACTGCGACCAGATTAGTAATCAGAACCCTCAAATTATTCAAAACACGAGGTTTCATCCGAATATAAAGTCAAATAGAGATTTTCAATTTTCTAGGCAAACCCTCATGCCCGAGAGAAACGAAATTTTTGATTTTCGTCAAACGAGATTGAAACTCAAAACTGCGACCGGATTTGTAATCAGCACCCTCAAATTATCCAAAGCACGAGGTTTTAGCTTAATAGAAAGTCAAATAAAGATTTTCAATTTTTTAGGCAAATCCTCATGCCTGAGAGGTCTGAAATTTTTTATTTTCGTCAAACGAGACTGAAACTCAAAACTGCGACCGGATTTGTAATCAGCACCCTCAAATTATACAAAACACGAGGTTTTAGCTTAATAGAAAGTCAAGTAAAGATTTTCAATTTTTTAGCCAAATCCTCATGCCCGAGAGAAATGAAATTTTTGATTTTCGTTAAACGAGATTGAAGCTCAAAACTGCGACCGGATTTGTAATCAGCACCCTCAAATTATCCAAAACACGAGGTTTCATCCGAATATAAAGTCAAATGAAGATGTTCAATTTTTTAGGCAAACCCTCATGCCCGAGAGAAATGAAATTTTTGATTTTCGTCAAACGAGATTGAAACTCAAAACTGCGACCGGATTTGTAATCAGCACCCTCAAGTTATCCAAAACTCAAGGTTTTAGCTTAATAGAAAGTCAAATAAAGATTTTCAATTTTTTAGGCAAACCCTCATGCCCGAGAGGCCCGAAATTTTTTATTTTCGTCAAACGAGGCTGAAACATAAAACTGCGACCGGAATTGTAATCAGCACCCTCTAATTATTCAAAACACAAGGTTTTAGCTTAATAAAAGGTCAAATAAAGATTTTCAATTTTTTAGGCAAACTCTCATGCCCGAGAGATCTGAAATTTTGTATTTTCGTCAAACGGGACTGAAACTTAAAACTGCGACCGGATTTGTAATTAGCACCCTCAAATTATCCAAAACACGAGGTTTGAGCTCAATACAAAGTCGAATAAGGGTTTTCAATTTTTTTGGTAAACCCGCATGCCCGAGGGATTTGAAGTTTGTTATTTTCAAATGAGACCAAAACTTAAAACTGCGAGCGGACTTGAAATAAGCACCCTCAAATTATCCAAAACACAAGGTTTCAGCTTAATAGAAGGTCAAATAAATATTTTCAATTTTTTAGGTAAATTGCATGCCCGAGAGATCTGAAACTTTTTAATTTTGTCAAACGAGACTGGAACTTAAAACTGCGACCGGATCTGTAATCAACACACTCAAATTATCCAAAACACGATGTTTCAGTTACATTTCACAAAGCTGAACACAAAATTTAACCAGCCATGTTGGCCAGTTTGTACCACAAATGTGCTTTGCTGGTTGCCTATCCCTCATAGCAGCAAAGTTTGCAGGCTGGCCAAAGTATAATCTTATTTTTTGTAAACGTGTAGACAGAAAGTGAATCGGGTGCCTTATATACTTTTCAGAAAAAGCAGGGGGGATTTTTATTCATATATCTACTTAAATAAATTGTCTTACAGAAGCGAGCAGTTAGATGCATCGCCAAGAGTAGACCTAGAAATTCATACAAGTTACTATTCTTAGAATACAAAGTGATGACCGTAGTTGCACTATTTATTTTGGAAACATCATCACTAATGTTCAAAAATAAAACGAAATTTGAGACCATAAATATAGAATATAATATAAGGCATAAGAAGGATTTTAAATTAATCAACCCCGAATCATCACTCATCAAAGATTTAATTATATACCGTAGGGTGAAGATTTATAACAAACTTCCTCACTTTTTTAAAATTCTAAATGATTTGAAAGTTTTCCGTAAAAAAGAAATGTTCTGTTAGAAAAGCCGTATTATACACTGGATGAGTTCTATGATGGGTTTTACTGAATATCCTACAAATTTTGTTTGGTATATAGCTTTGTCAATAAGAATCTTGTAATTTCTTGGACAATAAAGTATATTTATCTAATCTAATCTATACATCCCTTACAATGTGTTTCTCATAGTACTTGCCCAGTACAGCCCCGCTGCATCGGTATATCCTCTATGAATATTTCTATAAGAAGGTCTAAAACAAACATGTATCCAGTAGGTGGAAGTTTCTTCCTAAAAATCTGCATTGGTCTATAATCAGTCTGACTGACTGAGGTGGGATTATTAATTAATAAATAAGGTAGCTGTGATTCATACCACTTTTATGATTCTGCCACAAACTAACGCTGTTTGCATTTAGTAATTATAAAATAATTATAAGGTAAACATGAAAAATCTGGCAGTAATTTGCAAATCAATCGCTCTGTTCTGGTTTTCTGCTATGATTTTGATCCATGAATTCTAAAATATTTTTGACAAAAGTGTCATCCAGCTTTGACGTTTTGTTTCCAATATTGATGAAACACTATTTTAATGATACTTATTAACATAGTCTGCGATACCCAATAGAAAGCTTTTGCTAAATAACGTCCGATAGAAAAGCTTCGTCAAAGACTTTGTTAGGATATGCATGTTGATAAAATCGGGCCTTAGCGTATTGAATTCGACCCGCAAGATAGCTACTTATCCAATTAATTACAGATCCTCAATGCCCGAAAATTTGCAATTAGTAATTTGTGAGTCACCATTTATCCAGCGTTTACCCCGAGTGGGCGGCACCGTGGCCGTTCCCCTACACGCTGGGTGGATACGACGAAACAGTTGCTGGATACGAGTATCAAGAACACCACTGAACTGACAATAAATCGCGAACGATGGCGAGCTACAGTGCTCAAAATTATTGATAATATTCATGTCGGCAATACTCCAGCTCCGACTTAATGCAGTTTACGGGTTCACAACATGTCTGCTAAGACATTGTGACTATGATGATGCCATCAAATCGCACAAAAATTGTCTGGGCTATCCGGGGTATCGGAGCTTACGCTGCCAACTTTCTGACAGTAAAACTACAGTTGCCAAGATAATACAATAATTGTATTTGTGGTTCTTGGGCTTTTAAAAACCCAAGAACCACAAATTCATTGGACGATGGCCGCGAAAGCCTTACACAGTATAATACAATAATTCCTTATATTCACAGGTCAAGGCGAGCCTGGCCATACAGATATTGCACGAATGCGAGCGACATTGCAAACTTGGTTGGCTGTGGAAGCGACTGTAAAAATATCGCCGGTTTTTGGCATTATCTCAGTTATCTCACGGTAAACATGTATCGAATAATCATTGGATATTACAGCCCCGCAGTCGAATTTCGGAATGCTGATGAAGACGATATAAAAATTGGACGATCTCGCGTATATCTGGAACTCTTCCAAATCGAGCCATTTTGTTGGAATCGAAGCCAGCAAGCCACTGTGTGAAGGCGCGGGGGGGGGGGGAGTCAGTGGCGGCGCAGCAATAATAAAAAAACTCAAAATATAAAAACAGCTCAAACCTGTATTTAGAATAGCTTGTCCATTGACCTATGGAAGAAATACGTACCGGCGTATTTTTTTTAAGTCCATGTGAACATCTCCTTACCTATTACAGAAACCAAGGGGCTTAGAGTTTTGTGATGTAAACACGCGAGTATTGCTTCTGATCTTTCTGTATTGTGCAACGTGGAAACTATTGGATTGATTGTAATGATTTTTTACACTGTATTATGTGCCAGTGACTGCGCAGCAATAATAGAAAAACTAAAAATAGAAAAACAGCTCAAACTTCGTTTTTAGGCATTTTAGGGGTTATTACTTATCATTTTCTATTTTTTTTTGGGTAGGGGTGAAATTAAGCTGGTTGGAGGGTGGAGATTGTAAAATTCAAAAATTGATTGTATTCATAATAGGCTATCCATTGACCTGTGAATGAAAGTAGACTTTTTCAGGTCTATCCGAACATTGTCTTGCCTACTACACAAACCCAGAGACTGAAAATTTTCTGACGAATCCAAAGGAATATTGCTTTAGCTCGTTCTGTACTGTGTAACGTGGAAACTGTTGGATGAATTTTAATGAAATGAAATAATACTGTGGTATTACTACCGCGGCAAGTATGGTAAACGTTTATGGATTTTAGAAATCGTGTCAGTGGCAGCGCAGCAATAATAAAAAAACTAAAAGCATAAAAACAGCTCAAACCTGTATTCAGAATAGTTTGTCTATTGACCTATGGAAGAAATACGTACCGGCGTATTTTTTTTAAGTCCATGCGAACATTTCCTTGCCTATTACAGAAACCAAGGGACTTAGAGTTTTGTGATGTGTACATGTACACACAGAAAAATCTGTTGTTCTATCAAAGACTTACGCTTAGATTCAATGGGACGTTACACTTAGCATTCCTCAAATGGTAATTGATTCTTAACTACTTTCTTTTCCTTGGACCAACAGATTTTATTGCGAGGACAGCTGATTGATTCGTTTGGATGTTCAATTATGTGATTTTGTATGAAGTTATAAGGAGCATGATATAAGAATACACATAAGCCTGCACCAGTTGTTGCATTATTACCTGAAATATAACTGTCTGACTAATCTAAATACCTACATTCAAATGTGGGTGTTAGCTCTTCTAAGTCCCAATTTCTCAGTAGGTCCTCCATTTAATATATAACTGGACACATTTAAATCACACAATTGCTGATGCAATACGCAAAACCACGAGATGACACAACACGGCTAATACCGAAACAACAGAACGGAACAACCTTGTCCATGTTGGCGGGTTCGCGGCGATAGTATCACTGAGATGATCCTCCTGTTCTTTATTATGATTCTTAATTGAATCGGGACATCAGTCCCGGCGAATACTGACTATAGTTCAGCGAACGTCAAGGGCCATTGAAACAAAATTATTTTTTATCAGATAAATTATCACGAACTGCTGTTGCAGTAATAATTTTTGTACATCGATTAGATTGTATGCTTTGCTTAAATGAAACATAGGGTGAATTTCGAAAACAAAAGGATGTTTTGATTGCATTATATGTCAATACTGGTATTAAAAGGATTATACATATCGAAAAAAAAAGATAGGATTTTTCATATAGAGAAACTTCATTGGAGCATCCCTTGTTAAGATACAGCCCCTTAAAGGGGGGTACATAAAATTTGTTTAACAATTTTTTTCACAAACACTAAAAAAGTTACAATATTGAAATTAACTTGACAGCTACTACTAACAAAAAGACACATAGCCAGTAATTTATTTGGTTTACCCTATTGTTGTAGGGGGTGGAAAACGCAACCCTTAGAACTTATTTCCAATGCAACTTCTTGTCTTATGATTTATTTACCATTTAAAAATTTATTTCCGATAGCCTGTTTCATTCTGAGCACAAAATGGCTTTGAACTTTTTGCCCAAAATAAACCAGTTCGCAGCAAAACATTATTTTACGAACAAGCTACATATCGCCATAAACTGCAACAGCTTCAAGAGGTTTACCCCAACTGTCAGAGTAACAGCTGAACATAGAGGTAGTAAACAACTAATTCTAATAGGCCAACATCTTTTCTTACGTTGTTATATCGACCACCAGATATGGCAATCATAATTGTTTACTATCGTCTTAATTGTATAGTATCCAGAAATATTCCATTCTACGTTAAACAAGACGGTATTTTGATGGTTCAGAAATGATTACAGCAAAATCAATAGATATGTTGACCTCTGCTACGTTATTACATGTTTCTTCATCATTAACGCAAATTCTGTCTTACATAAATTTTGAGGAGTTGGCAACGCCTATGTAATTTTCCTGCGATTTGTTTACGGTAACCTTCGACTGTCAAACGTTTGTTTTGTTTGTGGGACTTTCATGCTTGGTCAGTAAAATCGAATTCGCTATTTGTTGGTAAATGTAGTGAAGCTTTACGGACTTGCTGTGCTATATTCGAGTGTAGTTTAACAGTTTTTCGAGATGGGACAGTGCAGAGCAGTGTTTGTAACATGGGTTGCATTGGAAGAATTTTCAGGTTAGTTGGCAATATTTGGGTCTGAAGTGTCAAAAGATGATGGCTTTGAGCACGCCATGCTGAAGTGGTTTGTTTACTACCTCTATGTTCGGTTGTTACTTTGAGGGTATATGGTATACTTAACCTAACATTTAACGCGTACCGTAAACAAACTTTGGCGTACGACTCCGTACGTTCTTTTGGGGCTTTCCTTGGTTGATACCTACAATTATATATTTTTATCAATGGACAAAAGAAAAATGAGAGTCAGTCAAGATCATTGGTGGGTATTGATAGGCTATGTAGAGCGCCATCCGAAATAATAACTAACAAATTTAGCCACTCTCAATAGTCACAATAGATCCACTACTGAATTCAACACAAAATCAATTCAAGCAACGCACATGAAATAATAATAATAGCCTTTATTCAAGCATACAGATATATACTCCAAATGGCGGAGTTCACTACAATAGTGCTCTTCCACTCAACCATATAGCACATACCATACTTGAATTTAGATAAAACAATTCCCCATGGCTTCTGGTCCATTAATTCAGTGTCGTACTCGCACTCTGGTATAAACCGCCGCTAATCTTCGTCTGTTCCACTGTTGTTCACCTCTCAGGAATGTGCACTTGAAGCCAGGAAGTCCACAGCCGTCCGTTTACCTCAACGTTTCTTAATTCTCAGAATAATTTTCACACAGCGAATTTTGACATTTTCATAATTTTAAGAAAGCTTTTAGTATAGGTTATAATTATAAAATTATGTCAAACCGTCAAAGTTGTCATGATTTTTGAATAAGCAACAAAATATCCCTAGATATTTCCGAACTTTCACGAGCACATTTCTAAAATATAAACCGATTCATCAGAGTTCCGAAACTCGTTTATGTATAAGAATATTAGATTACGCTTAGGCCACACTGCTTTGACCCATTCATACCTCTTGCTAGGCTTACAGCCCCCAACATGTGATCTATGTCTAGAGCCATTGACGGTTAAACATCTTATAATCGATTGTCTATTCTACGCCCAAGATCGAGAACTTTTTAATATCTCTGGGAATTTAAGAGATTGCCTAACTAATCCTGCTAAGATTAAGCAACTACTAGCTTTCCTTAGGTACACTGGTCACTATTGGAAAATTTAAATACTATTCCATAATCCACACTTGATTGTGACATCCAGTTTTCCGACAAGTTTTTGTATTTTATTTATATGTGTACGTATATATAATTATGTGTGTGTGTGCGACTATGAATATTTGTGTATATATAGGTATGTTCATATACATTATTAATATTTATTATGGTTTTAGCGCTTTTTGTTTTCAAGACACCCAGATCTACCCCTGTGGTGTGAAATTGTATGCGGCTAATAACCTTAGATGTTGATGCCGCCAAAATTAAATTAAAAAAAAAAAAAAAAAAAGAATATTAGAATCGAAATGAAGCGATTCTAATATTACTTTCTAATTATCGGAGTCCCCTGGCTGTTCTAATCTGTGTTCAAGTTTGACGTAAAAGTCGGTAGTGCCAGCCTTAAAAATCATGTGATGCATGTCATGCATGTTGCATGCCCGTCTTTGTATATTATTAAACATTTTCTAAATGAAAACTTGCAATCAAATTGGGAATTTTACTGTGAAAATGCCACAAACAAATAAGAATTAAATAGATCTTGCGAAAAGCACTAATAGTATCACAGTAACAGTGTTGGCAGCACTGTATGCTGTCACAAAATCCATGGTTTTATTCACAGATATACAACGCAATCAGTTTGACCTTGAAGACGACCATGGGTAAAACGGGTGTTAGGCTACGCCGCTTCGTACCAGCCTTATTTCCAATGCAACTTCTTGTCTTATGATTAGTTTACCATTTAAAAATTTATTTCCGATAGCCTGTTTCATTCTGAGCACAAAATGGCTTTAAATTTTTTGCCCAAAATAAACCAGTTCGCAGCAAAACATTATTTTACGAACAAGATACATATCGTCATAAACTGCGACAGCTTCAAGAGGTTGACCCCGACTACTTCGAACTACCTGTCTAAGGCGGCCCTAAGCGGGACCATCGAGAGCTACCGGGCCTGATGGTGTTGCGTGTGACGTCACACAGACGCCGCACGTATCTGCAAGGATTAAAAGAGAAAGCCCGGCGCTACGAGCATTTTCTTGAAATATTGAGAAAACGGTCAAATATACAAAAGTAATGTGTAGGAATGAATTTATAGGAAACTGAATTTTTGATGAATGGAGCCAGTTAATATCTATTTAACTAAAATCGTTTGAACGTGAGAAGGTTAAAAGTTGGACTTAAACGCACCGAAATGATACAAAATTATCTATTATTCACAAAATGATGTACATAGTCATATTATAGCTGTCATGGTTGTAGTAGCAGTAGTAGCAAAAGAGGACATAGGAGCTGTAGTATACAGGGTGTGCCAGAATTTTCCTTGACGCGTGACATTATTCTCCTAACAGAAAAAAGTTCAAACGAAAACTGAGTGGAATTTTTGAAAGTACTATAGGGTCAATCATACTATGCTTTCAAAACATTTTCGTTGTACTTCAACCGTTAAAACTCCCCCCAACTTTTTCTTATAGTAGCTTTGATTTCATACACAAACCTCTTTTTGCGTAGTCATTATTTAAATAAAATAAGGATTTATTTGAGCCTTGATATTTATTTATAATAAAATAGATAAAAATGAAAACTAAGTGGGTGTTTCAAAGGTACTGAAGAACATATAGGACATATCATACGTTGACAAATTTTTGTATTTGAACCCCTAAAACACACCCCCAACATTTTTTTTCAAATAGCTATCCACAGCTATTTGGAAACAAAAAGTTGGGGCGAGTTGGGGGCAAGTTTTCGGAGTTGGCGTGCAAAAAAATGTTTTGAATGCATGCACTTTAGAGTAATTGTTAAGCGGTATTTTACAAAATCTGTGAAGACAATTTAATCTTAGCTCGAGGAACTATTAAACTTATAGCAGTATTAGTACGAATTACAAATCTCCCTTCGAAGTGTTTGATGCATATTACAGAAAAATCCTTTATCGTGAAGATATCTCGATGTATAGCGTGTAACCACTGATTCCGTTTCATTACATCTTTTGGAAATTACAACACAGGTATCCACTCTGTATCTATATAATTACTATTGCAGAAGGGTGCACAGCAACTATAGACGATGTTCTTGGCCAGATACACGTAAAACCCAAAAAATTAATGAAAAATCCCTACGGGTATTTGACGATTACAAACGCGACCTGACGGTCGCTCGGCGCCTCGCGTGACCTAGGCGCTGTGGTGGGGATACACCAACGACGTCCTACTGATAGACTACGCATCCAAGGCAAATTGTTTGTCGGCATTCCAAACATTGGAAATATTTTCAATGGCGATGCCAACTTGACAATCATTTGGAATTAATATTCAGAAAAACGTATGGAACAGTATCGTCAATGTCAATATGCTGTAAAAAATTATGATTATGGCTTGCTTATCTGTAACAGAAAAAGTCCTCTGAAAATACTCTTGCAATTCTGTCAAGAATTAACCCCATTTTTATATTTTACAAACATTGCTGTATGCCGTACTGCACAACTGGCAACGTCGGGACTGTCTACGTCAAGTGCCGACCACGTGTCTACTCAGGCGCGTACACACGATTTTCGTTCGGGGGCGGTTTAAAAAAAAAGAGATATCTGTATCAGTAATAAGCCAGTCAGTCGATAGTGGTCCACATCCAGCCAACAAAACAGCAACAGGACAAAGCTTCAAGTTTTCGAAAACAAAAACAGATTGGCAAATGCTGTCCACATATTTGTAGGCAACAATTAGTCAACTTCGAGGCCGCCGATAGAAAACGTGGCCTGCTCAAAATTGCGAATTGACTTTTCTTATTATTTACAAAAAAAACCGATTTTTTTTGGGTTAGACCCAGCCTAAGAAGAACCGACACAAATCTATATTGAGGAATTATTGGAAGATTTACGAAAAGGGGTTTCAATGTTTCCAACCTTATTCAGAAAAGAAGTTGTAAATATTATTTATTGATTGACGAGGTTTAGGGTTTAGGCTGACTAGTTTTAAGTTGGTTATTATAAATGTGCTATAGATTCATGTTCAATGCTCTCATTAAAAATCAGTGATTTTTTACTTAATTTAAGTAAGAATGTTACTAACCCCAGATTATGTACTGGTGTCATTAAGACATGAATAAAATCCTTGCGCGTTTTTTCGTTCCAAAGATTTTGTCATTTCTACAGATCCTGTCAGAGTAACTACCTAATTAAAAGACAATTTTTCGTATCATTGATACAAATCATTGCCAGATAATGTTTTGATTTCACTGTGACAAAATTTGCGTATCCATTTAGGCATGTTGTTGCCAATGCAATGTTAACAATTGAATACTTATTACAATAGCACGTGGTAATTAGCTGAATATACATACATTTTCTTTGCAGACTTTAGAATTAACATATTTTATGATCAATGAACTAGTATCAATGAGAAAAGTTTTATTCATATCTTATTTTTCAAGTATATCACTTTGAATAGGAGAAGCTCATGCAGCAGTTATATTCTTATTTGAGCACACAAGCTAGTGGTGTGAAAGAGAAAGGAGAAACGGATAAATAAAATTGTATCATGTGTATGTGTGTATATATCCAATAATTCTACGTTTTTTAGCTGCTCGAAATGAACAACAGTCTGACAATTACTTAAACACATCTATTATTTCATATTGTTTGAATGTTTACTTGTAAACTTCTGCCATTGCAAAAATTAAATGTCTACGACACTGACTAGGAGTACGCTCATAAAACAGCTGACGTTCCCCCCTGCCGTCGCATCGCCAGAAACGCTTACAAACATTTGGTATACAAAGCGTAGTCTATCAGTATGACGTCGTTGGGATACACCATCAGGCCCGGTAGCTCTCGATGGTCCCGCCCTAAGGCTATGCCGCTTCATACCAGCCCGGTAGTTGGAATCCATTAATTAAAATCCGCAACGATTAGGTCGAATCTGGAAATCCATTGCGGCTGAAATTTTAAAGGCGAGATACAAATCATCATTAAACGGCACGGTCGAAATCGGTGGCAAGTTAATGTGTCATTAACTCCTAATGGCCGAGTTAATAGTTATTTATACAAGTTTGCAAAGCGAAATTTTGCGGTCTGGCACTCGGCGTGTGGAGCTCCCAAAACCAAGCAAATGCCGAGGTTGCAAATCCTGCAGTTCATGTGCGCTAGCGCTGATTTCACGTAATTACATGCAGACATCATCTGAAACTAAAACTGTAAGTGTAAGGTTAGGCCACGGCTCAACAATCAGCTGTCTTACTCACTGTCGGTCCGTTTGTGATGACGTGTTGTAAATATCTGACGTCAGCGATACCATTTTGGGATAGTTTCATTCGCCCTGACAAGGGCTGAGTAGAAAAGAGTGTACAACAGGGCAGAATTAAGTAATACACAAACCATGCATAGCCGGAGTAAGCTTTCATGGGGCCTGGGGCTTATAATTTTAAGGGGCCCTTTATAAATAAAATGCAAATACTATTATTTATGATACTATATTTCCGATATAACAAAAGAAACTACTATACACTTTTTTATAAGTACGTCATGAGTCCCGCCTATAGTATCAGCACTGCTCTCAATGTTTGCGTTTGCTTAATAATCAGAACTATTTTCAGTGCAATCCTTTTCAAGCGGAGCGTTAGGTTTGCTTAAAAAACTTATTTTGGGCAATTTTTCACTGCTTTTAATTTATCCTCAGCAGCCTTAATATAGTTAGAGTTATCTTAGTAAGTTGTAGCCATGTACCATATAGACATAACACTAACAAACTATATGGATAACTTGCTTTTCTTTTTTGAGCGTCGCCTTTGTATCGGTTCAACTTCGATTTATTCATTATTTTCGCACGGGCCACAGATGCCGACAGTATCCAATGGGTAGGTAAAGGATTTTCTATTTTTTTTTATATAGGCTGAGTCAAGCTCAACGCCTCGGACTCTTGTGACCAAAACATAACACTTTTTAGAAAATTTGCGAATGTATTTAGGTCGAGTTCTACTATATTTTAAAAATAATGACTTCTATACAGGGTTTCTAATAAAAGCGTGCCATATCAAAGTTATGATTTTTTGAATGGAACACCCTGTATATATTATTGAATATTTAGAATACCGGGTCAATTCTAGTGTGACTTTATGTATCACACCTGGGACTTGAAGTGAGCCGTTTAAGTGCAATTCACAATTTTTGATATAAGTAGACATCAGAAAAAAAATTGAATATCGCAGCGATTATAAAACTTAGACGGCTGTGCGTTTGCCGTGTGACTAAACTTGAAATTGGTCAACTTAGGTTTGACATTCAAGTTTGAATTACATTTGTACTTGGAGAAATCGGTAGACTAATTAAGGGAACTTCAATTAGAATTAACTTGATTTTTTCAAATGGGAATGCCTAATTATTTTTATACAGTCGAATTTAAAATTTGGTATCAATCTCTGATAGTTTTCATTTAATTTCTAATTTTCATCCTAACTGGTGTTTTTCAATTTTCCTACCTATAAGCCACAGACGAACTAGAGTAAACGGTTAAAATTATAAAAATGACTTACAACAAATCAAGTCTAATCAGAAATAACAGAGGTAACACATCTAATCAAATCAAATTATAAAACATAATTTGCCTGGCAAACAATTAAAATCTGATTTGTCAGTATTATTTTTTTTGCAATTTTGCTAATAGATACTGAAAAACTAGAAGGGCTACAGTGGGACAGTCAGAGGTATCGTTATTTTTGATTTTGACTGAAATGACTATTGTTTTATATCATTAAATGTGAAATTTTGTGCTGATATTAGACTGCTAGTAACTATCGCTCAAAGTTTAATGGTTCTGGAAATTTTTAATCTATAAACATTGCAGTACCTAGTAAGCTGTAAAAATTATTCATTTCTGACGTATTTCAGCTTCCCTTTGACCTTAGACATCTTACCGGCTTTTTTTCTAGTTAGAGTTCATTGACTGTATCTTTCTGCTATGTTATTTGCTTCTATCTGAACGCGTTTTTGTTGATATTTCATGGCTTGCTGGTTTGCTTATAGGTAGAGAAATTGGAAAACACCGTTTTGATTGAAATCTCGAAAAAGTTTTTAGTAGATCTACTGATTTTATTGTTCATCTATTGACCTAATATTTGCTCTGTCACATTACATAAAAGTAGGGTCCCTGCGGGGTCCCTCTGAACCGCGGAGCCCGGGGCTCCAGCCCCTTTAGCCCCATGGTTAATCCAGGCATGAACCCATGCGGTGTAAAATGAAGGTAAACATTAAGGATAACATAAAGTTTGTGTTGTCCTCAATGTTTACCTCCCCTAAAGTACTAGATTTGCGCTGTGATCTATATTATTTATCTCTATACTTTATTCTATGTAGATAGCGATGATCCTGCCGAAAATGTGAATTAGGCAATATTAACATTGGGCTCTTTAATTATTCGTTCCGTTCACAGCCTGAGGTCGTTTCGCGAAACGCGACAACTGCAAGTTTAGGTACCTCGTAATATCAGAGAGCTCCCACTTCCCAGGCTCAACGAAATTAGGTATTTAATGTCGAAACCATTAATTTCTGCTAGAATCGGGAAACGGTGAAAGACCGCAAAAGTTAATAAGCTGTACGACCATAATGGCATGATTTATGACGACGTGTACTTCGGAGTAACGAACCGTTCCCCGAGTGCCCATTTTGACAAACGACGGCCCCCGCTCGAGCGTTTTGTTTACGTAAGGATGAAAAAACCTAATTCGTATGTTTTATACTTTTCTGGCGTACGGTGAGTTTGACCCGTAACTAGCAACGTACACTCCTAAACAATTGAATGGTTTTTTTTTATCAAAAACAACCAATGTCATATTATCTCAAATTTTACGTATTAGCACCAGTGTTAATAGAAACGTCATACAGGGTGAGTTTTTAGTACCGGCTCGGTCGAGAACACCACTACTATAGAAGGTAGCGAAAAAAGTTTTATATAAAAGTTGTAGCCACGTATGTGGTCCTTGCTCAGAAAATATTTTGATTTATACAGGGTGATCCATAACTACGTGGTGATGCAAACATGCATTTTTTTAAATGAGACACCCTATATATTATTCCATACTCAAATTCTACTAATAATTTCCGTTCGTCCAGTATAAGGTATGGTTACATTATACAGGGTATTTCAAAAGCTGTGATCATTTTTATATCCAAATCGCTGTCAAATGAACATACTGTATATCAAAAAGTAATGAATCGAAAATCATTTTTTGACATAGACGAATAAAAAATATTCTCTAGTTTTAAAATCGGCTATAAAAAAAGACCGCAACGCATATTCATATACAGGGTGGTGTAGATCGCAAAATCTAGACTTTCTCTCTTTTTTTAAATGTAACCCCCAATATTTTATTATACCAAAGAATTGCTTTTAATATGTTCTTTCAAATTAGTATAGCAGTTGCTGTGGCTGCATTGACTAGTTTCTGAGATATTTCGACTTTTCTACAAATTTTAAATATACCTTCTATTTGTTTACTAAAATTTATTTGTTTTGAGAAAATACTATCAAATTTTATTTTTGCTTAACAAACAACTAAAATGTGAGGCTATAACATTACTTGATCAAGTCAAAGCACTGAATTAACGAGATATTATGGGTCAAGTGTGCTGAGGAAACAATTTTATAGACGTCATGCATAATTATCAAGCAGATCTATCAGATAGGCTATGAAATATTAAACGACACAGTCCAAAGAAAATAATTCTTCAATCTTTCAAACGCATTAGTTTTAGAGTGCCTCCGTTCTGGATATTGCTGTTCACAGTTTATATATTCCAGAGGCAAGTAAGCAATTTCTCAAAGATTCTTCTATATACCCTTAATGGAAAATTTAATTTTTAAAGCTGGTTTTTCACACAGTACGGAATTATTGAGTAGGTTATGAAAACTGTCAATTTTTCAAAGCCTACCTGATAAATCTGTTTGATAATTATGCATCACGCCTACAAAATTGTTTCCACAGCATACTTGACTTTGTTATCTCGACGACTCAGGGTTTTGCCTTCATCAAATACTATCATGACCTTATAATTTAGTTGTTCGTTAAATAAAAAACAAATTCGACAGTATTTTCTCAAAATGAATAAATTTCAGTACACAAATAGAAGCTATATTTTAAATTTACCGAAAAATCGAAATATCTCGGAAACTGATGGACGTAAGTACAAGTGCTATACAAAGATGAAAGAGCATATTGAAGGCAATTTTTTGGTATAATAAAATATTGGGGGTTACATTTGAAAAAAAAAGAAAATTTTGATTTTACATTCTACATCACCCTGTATACGAGTATGCGTCGCGGGCCTTTTGTATAGCCGATTTCAAAACTAGAGGATATCCTGAATCTTTCCATGTGAAAAAAATAATTTTTGATTCATTACCTTTTGATATACAATACGTTCGTTTGACAGCGATTTATATGTAAAAATGGTCATAACTTTTGAAATACCCTGTATAATGTTATAATACCTTATATTGTGAGAAGAGAAATTATCAGTAGAATCTAGAAATGGGATAATATGTACGGTGTCTCATTTAAAAAAATACATGTTTGCATCACCACGTAGTTATGGTCACCCTGTATAAATAAAAATATTTTCTGAGCAAGAAGCACATCCGTCGCTACAACTTTTTTCGCTATCTTCTACAGTAGTGGAGTTATCGACCGAGCCGCTACTAAAAACTCACCCTGTATAAATAGCCACTACTAGCTACTAGCTGATCCGACTGACCTAAGCTATAAAAAAGCGACCTACAGACGTTGATGCATGCTACGATACTGGCATCGACTCCTACGTTTCATGATGCAAGTAGCAGCGTGTGCAGTAGTACTGAATTACGTATTTGGCATCAATTGCGGCTTGCAGCAATGCAGAGTCTGGGGTCTTTTAAAACTGAAAAAATGATTGTACTGATAATAGGCTGTTCATTGACCCGTGAAGGAAGGACCTAGCGGCATAACACAATTTTGGGAGTGGGGTGGGGGCTGGCGATGATTTTGCTGCAAGGAGATCTCAGACTATAGCTTCATGCTATGAAAATAATAAATATCACCGTAATGTGTGGAAAGTACTGAGTCAATCAACTTGACTTCATTTTACTTCCCACACCGATAGGTGAGGGGAGTATTGTGATCGCGAATATTTTCGATTTTGAGATAATACGCTTTTTGGGCGTTTTATGATGTGTACATAACGAAAATCCACGTCACTCATTTCCGTCGGTCTGTCTGTCGCGTTTTTCTACCCTCGTAATTTCTGTAACTGCTGCATGGATTGTGATGAAATTTGAGCAGCGGTATGCTGTGGTGTCGTAGTAGGTAATGTTCCTATAATTTTGAAAATCGGTGCATAGGCGGCGGAGTAATTAGCAAAAAACAAAAAAAATTAAATATTGCTGAAACTTCGTTTTTAGGCGTTTTAGGGGTCCCTGATCATTTTCTACTTTTTTTTGGGTGGGGGTGAAACTGGGGTGGTTGGGGGGTGGGGGGTTGTAAAATTGAAAAACTTGTTGCTTTCATAATAGACTGTCCACTGACCTGTGAAGGAAGACCTGGCGACATAAATAACTTTTTTAGGTCCATCGGAACATTGCCTAGCCTATTACGGAAACTAAGGGACTTAGAATTTTCTGTATACTATACGAGAATTTATTGGTTTAAATCGTTTTGTATTTTGTAACGTGGACACTATTAAATTGATTCTAATGAAATTTTGACACAGTATATTGTTACTGTGGTGAGAATGGAAAACGCGTATGTTTGTTAAAAATCTTGTCAGTGGCAGCGTAGCAATAATCAAAGAACGCGACAAGTATGAAAGCAACTCCAATTCGGTTTTTAGATATTTTAGGGGTTCCTGATCATTTCCTACCAGTTTTTTGGGTGGGGGTGAACGTCAGGTGGTTGAGGGGTGGGGAGTTGTGAAACTGAGAAGTTTGTAGTATCGATAATAGGCTGTCCATTGACGTGTGAAGGAAAGACCTAGCGGCATAACACAATTTTGGGGGGGCGGGGCTGGCGATTATTTGGTTACAAGGGATCTCAGACTATAACTTCATGCTATGGGAAAATAATAAACTGGTATCACCGTAATATGTGGGAAGTACTAAGTCAACCAACTTGACTCCATTTTTTTATAATCGTAGAAAAGCGACGTTAGAATGTGAATATCCTACGCTCGCGCGTTATGCTTCCTGCTCTCGTGCAGAATATATTTATAAAAATTTTATTGAAACATAACATCAAAAGTTGAGTCTCACCGACTGGTATTAAAATCGTAAATATTTGTCTAGTTATATATGGTTGCCGTGAAATTTATTTTAATGCAATTGTGGCACCTCCCGCATTTCGATGCGATTAAAAGGAAACCGCTCAACTTTATACTCGTTAATTAAAAATTATAATGATTTATGCAATTGCGTAAAATCCCAACCGTACAGATATACACAAATTAAAACCGAGATTTACAATATGGAAAAGTTGGCTTAACTGGATATTCCTGCAGCGAGCAGCATTTGCAGTGGTTTTTTATTTGATTTAGCAGAACGAGCTCAAAGTTGTTGAATAAATAAATGGATTACCGCTGCAAAATGTGGTTGCCAGCGACAAAGCCATATGTCGCGTCACCATTACCAATAAACACAATCTGCAACAGAGTTTTGCTAGGAAGGATTTACGCATAATTGTTTTGTTGACGTTCAGTCACTGTATTTGGGTTTATTTTATAAAATATCATAGTTTTGTTGGATATCTAGTTAACCCTTAACCGGTGACGTGCAAATTCGGGGCATAGCTGGTAACGTGCAGTCTGTGAGACTGTAACGTCTTTGAAGCTTAAAAAATCAGACTCTCCTAATTATTTTTTGGAAAAAATGCATGAAGATTTGTTGGGTATATATCCTTTAATAATAATTTTGTATAAAGTAGCAGAACATGTGATGTAAAGAAAAAAAATTATGATAATTATTAACTAAACACAAATTAGCAGCACAAATTTGTAGGACCAAGATAATAAAAAAAAACTTTGACCACACTCAAATCTATATATTTTGTGAAAGATAATAAGTAAAGCAATACACCTATAAAAATATTTTGGTAAAAAATGACGGATCTGCCATGACTACCAGTTGAGAAAAATTATAACGTAAACCGTAACGTTCCGTCTTACAGACGGAACTGAACTAACAACTAAGCACATATGGACTGTTGTTTACGCAAACTTATTGACGAATGGGATATAAAAGGGATACCAATGGCAGATAGATTAGATGAGGTCATTTACCAGAAATGCGGTAAGGTTTTGTTGTAGGCTCGAATTTAAGATTGCTTGCAGTCTCACAGACGGCACGTTACCAGTTAAGGGTTAATGGCGATCCTGTAGACATTAAGTATTTTTCAGGGGGCGGATGCAAATTGCAGCCGCGGTTAGGGTATAATCTTATAAATCTTAAATGTGACCATACAAGATGTTGAAAATTGCAGCGAGGATCCCTTATCGGCTTATCGGCGTCGCCGCAGGGGGTGGATTAGGGTTAGTCTACCTGTTTGGAGGTATTCTAAAAATTAATTTGGATTTGTATAGCAAAATATTATATAAAAATAATATTATGTGATAGGTCAAATTAATTTTTATCTGAAGCAACAATTTGGTGGCATTTACTTATCTACTTCTGCTAGTGATTCAAAAAATCTTGCTTCTTTTTAGTTGTTGCATTTGGAGCGTGCTTTATTCTGACATTATTTATTTTAATGTATGTGTCTGTTTGAGTATTTATCAAAGACTCTACAAAAATAAACAATGATGGATGGCTGTTATAAAAACTCTAGTTAAAGTGCGCATGAAATGATTCACAGGCATTGGTAGTGCGAGATGTGTTGGCAGAGTGTTCTGCCCAAATTTCTGGAGGAAACTCGGAATCCCCGATATATAATCTTCGACTAAATAGTCTGCATATAAAAACATCCTTGCATCAGCAGGCTAAATTCCTGCAAAGTCGAAAGCATAAGCATCACCTACTTCATTAGGATTCAGAAATTGTAAGCCAAATGTATATTTTAACCATTTACCAATATCGGTTAAATTTTTGTATTCACTCGCTAAACCTAGACTTTGAATTTCACACTACCACGCTTGACCTGAGTGAAATCGACACCCAACAATCTGAACTTCAGACCAAACATTTTTTACTGCAGTGTGTATTGCTTTTTCAAAATCTATGACTACAGTTGTTGGATCTAAATTTAAACTGTTTTTACAACAAATATTTTTGAGAATAGCAAAACATTTTTCATAAGATGTAAATAACTTATCTTTTAACAATATGAAAACCGATGATATGTAATGTCCATTCTTTAGTCCATGGATTGTAAACAGCTGTAAACAGCTGCTTGAAGAATTTTGTACAGTACTGAAAAGTACCGTCAGAAAATATGCATTCAACACTGCATAAAAATGTGAAATTAGTAATAAGTAATTACTATCTCTTCTATCCCTAACCGAGGGTCGTCCGCTGCAATTTACATGTTTACCTGAAATGGAAAAATAACCAGTCGTTGCAATTTTCATCTCCCGGATTAAGAATACTTGACCATCGCTGCAATTTGCAATCGCCGTTTTCAGGAAACAGATGGTTGGGTTTAGGTCCTTTTACTGTTTCGTCGACGTTTCAGCCTTTATTAAGCCAACCTCAGGGCACTAAAAATTTGTTTTTTTTAAACAAACAAATATACATGATAGCTATAAAGAGCTGAATATATGTATAATGACAATAAACAGCAACAAATTAAAAAAGATGGGTGATAATTATTATTAAAAAGAAATTAATAATTGATAATTAATATATTTATTTATATATTTATATTTTTTATTATAAACACAAGAAACGGGTTGTACTGACATCAGTGATGGACTCCTTGAGTCAAATATGGAAAAAAGGCACATTTAGGCCCGATTTTATCAACACAGTTATAAATTATTGATTTCTTTTGAAATTTACTTCAAAAGGTGAAAAAAGACATGCTGTATACAGGGTGTCCAGTTAGTGCGTAATTCTTCGATATCTCGCAAAGTGTGCCTGATAGAAGAAAATGTCAAATACAAAAGTTATTTGGCAGATTAAAATCATGAACTTATGTGTACAAAACACAGTACAAAAAATAAAACCGAAGTTCCCTCTCTTTTTAGGTTGGAATTAAATCCGTGCTTGACAGAACGCATTAATAACTCTGTTTCAGAGACAATAGGGTACTTGGAGAAAAAAGTATTATGTCGTTTACATGTTCCTTAGAGCCTAGTAAACATGACAAAATCACTTGTTTGGTTTTTTGGAATCGGCTGTGAGAGATATTCCAAAAATTATTTCAAATCCCGGAAAATGCCGCACAAACAACCTCTGACGTCAGTGATACAGTGTTGGGATGTAAAGTATTGATATTCGATATCGATAGCCACTGCTAACCTAACATTTTGACATTGATCATTAGGTATAACCACAAAACACAGTCACACACAAAAGTACAAAAGTGATGGCTTGAATTAGGTTCTATCTTTGGATTCATTCATAATGGAATGCGCCGAAATAAAATGATGGCTTTGATTAGTTGCGAATCTCGGTCACAAACAGGATGAACTTTGATACCTATCAGACATAAAAATGTATTGCAACGAAAATGCTAGTGGGTTAATTGCCTGTTTCAAATATGTTTAAGTATCAATAAACTGAATCGCATTGTTAAAGGATTCAGATCATCTCTAGTTTGCAGTTGAATCTCACTGACCTGCGCTGTAGTAGTATCGATTGTCGATATCGATAAGATACCTGTGACGTCACGTGGAAAAATTTGAATATATCCTTATTTTATTTTGCAAATATCTTTTTTTGGCCGTCAGTAAAATCATGTTTTTTGTTTCCTACTGCTTCTTGGTATGGTTTCCTTTACGCTATGTATACTCCCGAGACGATTTCACGACCTCTGCAAGTACCCTATTTCAAGGTCAGGCAGTGCCTGTCACTATTAGTGTAAGGACGGCACTATTAGTGGACGGCACTATTTCAATAACTCTCTAATGATAAGGTCGTTAAACCTCCAATCTGCCTTTCGTTGTAATATGCACTTAGCCGTTGCTAATCTAACACGAATTTCAACCACACGATGACTGGTGTACTAAGTGAAGCTATACCTTAAAAGGAGCAGGGATGGTAGTCTCATGTAATAGCTGTAATAGCCAGATAGTTATCCTTATGGCGGGCCGTTATCTAAACGGTAAGTATGCTTAATGGAGTTGCCGCGCAAGAGGTTTAAGCGAGGCTTTAAGTGCATATTTCAGTAACATAGATGCCACCATAAAATGGACTTGCAGTTGACGGGTAAGCGTGATGATACTTGATTCTTTACTTTTGAGCCGACTAGGGACCGGTTTATCAATGTCAAGTTGAATATTTATCTGGAAGTTAACGGGTAACAGATAAATTGTTTAAACAGTTGAAGGTTAAACTTACGAATTCACGTAAATCTTGTCTGACAGTTGTATCCATAGAAACGCAAACTGACAGCTACCTATCTGAAAGCCGGTTTCTCAATGTCCAGTTAAATATTTATCTGGAAGATAACAGCAACTGTTAGATAGATCGAACGCTTTGGCTGCCGCAAACGCATTTCAACTTCGAATGCATTACGTGCATGAAATCGTGCTTAGGTGCCAAAGTCTAGATATAATAATACCGTTTATAGACTATATGTAAAATAAATAGGGGGTTGGCAAGGAATGAACGGACGGAGGATGTGAGCTTGCTAAAACATTTTTTTTATGGTCAGCCTCCCGCAAAGGCTAAAAGCCTATGTCGCTTTAGAAGCACTGCGAGAGGATAGGTGTCGGTTCACGTTAGATTTGAAACGCTGAAGGTTGTAACCGGCGCGAAACAAATTCCCCGGCAACTCGTTCCACAGCGTCGAAGTTCTACAAAAAAAAAGGAATGCTGGAGAAGACCGGTTCGTGGAGTAGGGACCGCGACCTGGTAAGAATGAGCTGGCAGAACCTCTCTACTCTTCCTCGTTCGAACGGCCTTTGCTATTATTACCTGGGAGAGCTCATTCGAACATCCGTCATATTTATTTATTGATTTAGCGTATGGCTACATCACAGGTACTTTAACTGCATTTACAGTGTATACATACATATACAGGGTGAGTTTTTAGTACCGGCTCGGTCGATAACACCACTACTATAGGAGATAGCGAAAAAAGTTGTATATAAAAGTTGTAGCCACGGATATGCTCCTTGCTGAGAAAATATTTTGATTTATACAGGGTGATCCATAACTACGTGGTGATGCAAACATGCATTTTTTTAAATGAGACACCCTATATATTATTGCATATTCAAATTCCACTAATGATTTCCGTTCCTACAATATAGGGTATTGTTACATTATACAGGGTATTTCAAAAGTTATGACCATTTTTATATCCAAATCGCTGTCAAATGAACGCACTGTATATGAAGGAGTGATGAATCAAAAATAATTTTGTTTACACGGGCGGATAAAAAATATCATCTACTTTTTTGTATTAGTATGGATCTCCATCAAGTAATGGCCAACTCCATCGACTATCTCTGACGTATGTTGTGGTCAACCGATCACTCAACCGATGCCACATAAGCTTGGTTTGGAGGTTATAAAAACATGCATTTTGACATTAACGTCACTAGATTTTAAATAATCTGTGGTGACGTAAGTCAAAATTGTCAATACAAAGGTAAGGTTTCTTTGTCAAACATTTTTATACTAATGCCGACCCCTTTATACAATTCTGCTGCCTTCAACTTAAGAACTGGGGACCACTATGTTTTAGCATAATCATATTATTTTTTTCTGTCTTGCTTAGGGCCGGTTTCTCAATGTCCAGTTAAAAGTGTTAGGGCCGGTTTCTCAATGTCCAGTTAAAGTGTCAGATAGGTATCTGCCAGATAGCGTTGCTATGGATACAACTGTCAGATAAGATTTACGTGACATTGTAAGTTTAGCCTTCAATTGTTTAAACAATTTATCTAACATACGAAGGTTGCTCTATACCTCCGTCAATCCACCAGTACGTAGACAGCTGTTTCACGCTTATTAGCGATCATCAGTGCGCCATAGGTCGATTGACGGAAATAGAGAGCATCAATTCTTTCATGTCACCCAGACATGTGAAGCATGTTGTAGCAAGTGACAGAAGGTTCTGCCGGTGCGCCATCTAGTACCCGAACGTAAAGGCAAACCAAGGAAACCGCTGAACAGCAGCATAGATTTCCTTGGCGGGACGCCACGGTGCATCCGCTTGGCCACTAGAGAGCGCGGGTTTTCTATACGCTACTCCGTATGAAAGCCGATATACGAGGGTTGCTCTATACCTCCGTCAATCCACCAGTACGTAGACAGCTGTTTCACGCTTATTAGCGATCATCAGTGCGCCATAGGTCGATTGACGGAAATAGAGAGCATCAGTTCTTTCATGTCACCCAGACATGTGAAGCATGTTGTAGCAAGTGACAGAAGGTTCTGCCGGTGCGCCATCTAGTACCCGAAGGTAAAGGCAAACCAAGGAAACCGCTGAACAGCAGCATAGATTTCCTTGGCGGGACGCCACGGTGCATCCGCTTGGCCACTAGAGAGCGCGGGTTTTTTATACGCTACTCCGTATGAAAGCCGATATACGAGGGTTGCTCTATACCTCCGTCAATCCACCAGTACGTAGACAGCTGTTTCACGCTTATTAGCGATCATCAGTGCGCCATAGGTCGATTGACGGAAATAGAGAGCATCAGTTCTTTCATGTCACCCAGACATGTGAAGCATGTTGTAGCAAGTGACAGAAGGTTCTGCCGGTGCGCCATCTAGAACCCGAAGGTAAAGGCAAACCAAGGAAACCGCTGAACAGCAGCATAGATTTCCTTGGCGGGACGCCACGGTGCATCCGCTTGGCCACTAGAGAGTGCGGGTTTTTTATACGCTACTCCGTATGAAAGCCGATATACGAGGATTGCTCTATACCTCCGTCAATCCACCAGTACGTAGACAGCTGTTTCACGCTTATTAGCGATCATCAGTGCGCCATAGGTCGATTGACGGAAATAGAGAGCATCAATTCTTTCATGTCACCCAGACATGTGAAGCATGTTGTAGCAAGTGACCGGTAGAACCTTCTGTCACTTGCTACAACATGCTTCACATGTCTGGGTGACATGGAAGAATTGATGCTCTCTATTTCCGTCAACCGACCTATGGCGCACTGATGATCGCTAGTAAGCGTGAAACAGCTGTCTGCGGACTGGTGGATTGACGGAGGTATAGAGCAACCTTCGTATGTTAGATAAATTGTTTAAACAATTGAAGGCTAAACTTACAATGTCACGTAAATCTTATCTGACAGTTGTATCCATAGCAACGCTATCTGGCAGATACCTATCTGACACTTTAACTGGACATTGAGAAACTGGCCCTAACACTTTTAACTGGACATTGAGAAACCGGCCCTAAGCAAGACAGAAAAAAATAATATGATTATGCTAAAACATAGTGGTCCCCAGTTCTTAAGTTGAAGGCAGCAGAATTGTACAAAGGGGTCGGCATTAGTATAAAAATGTTTGACAAAGAAACCTTACCTTTGTATTGATAATTTTGACTTACGTCACCACAGATTATTTAAAATCTAGTGACGTTAATGTCAAAATGCATGTTTTTATAACCTCCAAACCAAGCTTATGTGGCATCGGTTGAGTGATCGGTTGACCACAACATACGTCAGAGATAGTCGATGGAGTTGGCCGTTACTTGATGGAGATCCATACTAATACAAAAAAGTAGATGATATTTTTTATCCACCCGTGTAAACAAAATTATTTTTGATTCATCACTCCTTGATATACAGTGCGTTCATTTGACAGCGATTTGGATATAAAAATGGTCATAACTTTTGAAATACCCTGTATAATGTAACAATACCCTATATTGTAGGAACGGAAATCATTAGTGGAATTTGAATATGCAATAATATATAGGGTGTCTCATTTGAAAAATGCATGTTTGCATCACCACGTAGTTATGGATCACCCTGTATAAATCAAAATATTTTCTCAGCAAGGAGCATATCCGTGGCTACTACTTTTATATACAACTTTTTTCGCTATCTCCTATAGTAGTGGTGTTATCGACCGAGCCGGTACTAAAAACTCACCCTGTATATGTATGTATACACTGTAAATGCAGTTAAAGTACCTGTGATGTAGCCATACGCTAAATCAATAAATAAATATGACGGATGTTCGAATGAGCTCTCCCAGGTAATAATAGCAAAGGCCGTTCGAACGAGGAAGAGCAGAGAGGTTCTGCCAGCTCATTCTTACCAGGTCGCGGTCCCTACTCCACGAACCAGTCTTCTCCAGCATTCCTTTTTTTTTTTTTTTGTAGAACTTCGACGCTGTAGAACGAGTTGTCGGGGAATTTGTTTCCCGGTGGCTACAACCTGCAGCATTTCAAATATAACGTGAATCGACACCTATCCTCTCGCAGCGCTTCTAAAACGCCATACGCTTTCAGCCTTTGCGGGAGGCTGACCATAAAAAAAATGTTTTAGCAAGCTCACATCCTCCGTCCGTTCATTCCTTGCCAAACCCCTATTTATTCTACATATAGGCTAGATAAACGTTATTATTATATCTATACTTTGGCACCCAAGCACGACTTTGTGTACGTGAATTCGACATTTTCTTCTATCAGGTATATCTTGCGAGATATCGAAGAATTACACACTAACTGGACACCCTGTGTAGTCAGGAGAAATGTTATTATTATATCTACACTTTGGCACCTAAGCACGATTTCATGCACGTAATGCATTCGATGTGAAGTGCGTTTGCGGCAGCCAAAGCGTTCGATCGTGTATCCCTTTAACATACACTTGTAACGTCTGACCGCAATTCAATTTCCGCATTACGGAATAATTAGGGTGGAACGGTATATCCATTTTGGGAATAGGGATGGTGTGCACAATTGGATGCAGTGGATAGCTGAGGTTGACGGTGAAGGTGGAACAGGGGCAAAATGTTGTCCAAATTAACCCTTAATATACACACTTACCTTTTACACAATTATCGCACTGGGGTCTGACTGACCCCAGTCATTTCTCCAAATTTTTAAATGTAACTTATATAACTAGGCAATTTCATTCAGTTAAAGAAACATTTTATCTCTTTCTTTTCAAAGTATTTAAATACAAGTTTTTTTTGTTTTAATTTATTTTCTAATTTTCAGTTATTAACTTGCATTTATATTCTCCGTACTATAAAAAAGCATAGAAAACTTCAAAACTCCGCCATACTAGATTAAAAGTGATGTCAAAATATTTTTTTAATTATTCTCGGTAAGCCCTTTTTTTGATACCCATATTGCAGAAGTGTCTAAAAAGTATCTATTCCGCCATCTTGGATGATCGGACATGTTGCTTGCTGCTGCTGCTTTGTGGACTATTCTAAGGCGTTTAATAATGTAAAGTGGCCTAAACTGTGGGAAATCCTCATCTCTATGGGAGTTCCTTATCACCTAGTGTTTCTCATTCAGCAACTCTACGAGCCTAATTCGGCTCGTGTAAGAATCGATGGTAACCTGTCTAGTCAAACTGCAACCAGAAAAGGAGTTCGTCAGGGATGCGTATTATCTCCGATGTTATTTAACATTTATTCTGAATTTGTGATGAGACAGGTATTGGACAACTGGAATGGCGGTATAACTATTGGCGGAAGCAAAATATCCAACTTAAGATTTGCTGACGATACAACCCTTATTGCAGCTTCTCAGGAAGAACTAGTAGCTTTATTAAACATCTTAGAACAACGTAGTGCAAAGTATGGGCTTGGTATTAACTACAATAAGACCAAGGTTATGATCGTAGATAGAGAGCATGATAAATATCGAGAAATAAAGTCAATAGGCCGTTGTGAAGTTGTTCAAAGTTTTATATACCTCGGTTCTTTGATCGATAATTCGGGTAGCTGTGAAAATGAGATTCGACGGCGCATTCAACAGGCGCGTGTGGCCATGACAAAGCTTACTAAAATATGGCGTGACCATAACATCACTAAAGCTACAAAAATGTCGCTGGTTCAGTCTCTTCTGTTCTACATATTTTTGTATGCCTCGGAAACTTGGACTGTTAAAAAGGCAGATTGAGCTCGCATAGACGCTTTTGAAATGTGGACATGGAGGAGAATGCTGAGAGTTCCTTATACCGCCCATCGAACTAACGTGTCCATACTGGATGAGGTCGGTAATCCATTGTGTCGACGAGGATGCTTACGTTCTTGGGACATGTACACAGAAGCGATAATATGGAGAAACTTGTAGTTCAGGGTCATGCCCCGAGTGGGCGGCGCCGTGGCCGTCCCCATACACGCTGGGTGGATACGACGAAACAGTTGCTGAATATGAGTGTCAAGAGCGCCACTAAACTGACAACAAATCGCGAACGATGGCGAGCTACAGTGCTCAAAGCTATTGATAATATTCGTGTCGGCAATACTCTAGCTCCGACTTAATGCATTTTACGAGTTCACAACATGTCTGTTAAGACATTGTGACTATGATGATGATTTGTCTATAATCCATCTGACTGACGGAGCTGGGATTTCTAATTATTGAATAAGGTGGTTGCTGAGATTTATACTATTTTTATGATTCTGTCACAAATTATCGCACTTTGCAATTAGTAATTATACAATAATGTAAACATGAAAAATCTGGCATTAAGTTGCAAATCAATCGCTTTGTTCTGATATCCTGCTATGATTTTGATCCATGAATCACCATGAATTTCTAAAATACTTTTGACGAAACTGTCATCCAGCTTTGACATTTTGTTTTCAATATTGATAAAATACTATTGGATGATACTTACTAACATAGCCCTCAATACCCAATAGAAACCTTTTGCTAAATAACAACCAATAGCAAAGCTTTGTCAAAGCCTTTGTTAAAACATGCATGTGGATAAAATCGGACCATAGTGACGTAACTGTTGAAAATGATACCAGGAGAGGCCCAATAAACCACAATAAACCCCGTCCATCGATACAAGCATGTAATATCGTTGCAATTAAAATACACTATGGCGGGTAGAGTCAGTGTTGCGTGATGCGTTTATGTTTGAAAGACTCTTTAGCTCCCATAAAAGGGTTACAGTTCAGTAAAATTATAATGATGGGGCTATTTCGAGAACTCTTATACCTACTGTTAACACAATGGCATTCAATCTATGATAGCTTGACATGTTTATAGCTCTTCTAACAGAACTTTCTCTTTTGGCTCATAAAACTTTTGAAACCTTCCTAGAAGAGTGGTAATTTCGGATAAAAGTTGACGAACATATTTTCGTTGCTCCAATTATTATTGTGTGGTCTACGGACGTTTACAAGGTTGGGGGACGTCGACAATGTCATGTTGACAATTCAGTTGTGTATCGATAGCGACCCATCTTTTTTACTTGGCGATAAATCTGGTGATCGTGGAGGCCAGGGCAGTACCTTGACCTCAACTTCTTGCAGGAACCTCATCGATACCCTTGCAGTATGAGGACGTGCACTATCTTGCTGGAAGGAATCCTCTTCGAGGCCTCAGACATATGGAACGGCAATTGGTTCTAACACCTCATCCACATAAAGTTGCGTAGTCATTGTGGCACGAGTGACAAGCAAGGGTGTTTAGCTGTTGAATGCAATGGCACCCCAAACCATGGAACCAATAGGACCGTGTACATGGCGCTCATCAGCAAACTGGATATCACGTCGTTCATACCGTCGTCGTCTTACGTCTAATCTGGACTCGTCAGAGAAGGCCGTCTGATGCCACTCAACATGCCATTGTCGGTGTTCTTGGCACCAATTTAACCGTTGGAAACGATGAGTTGCAGTAAGTGGAAGCATTAGATGCGGACGGTATGATCGTAAGCCCACTTCACTCAATCTGTGGAACACTATGCATTCGCATTCGAAAATGGGTCTCCCTATAGCTGCATACCAAGCGTCAGCAACAGCTCGTGTGGATCACTTTGTGTCTTGAAGGGTCAGTACTCGTAGGTTACGATCTTGCCGGTCTGTAGTTATTCTACGAGCTCCAAGACTTCTAGCAAGCTTCTGCCTTCTGCGACCTATGCGTACCATGGTGCTACAACTGTAGCCACGCTACTCCCTATGGTTACAGCAAATGATGTGAAAAAAAGCACTACGTTCTCGTTGGCTGTCATCTTCTAGGGGGCATCCTTGCACAGCTAATTCATCTCTTTGAATCGACAAAGAACCATGCTTTGTTCTTACACGTGTCGAGATTTTTAGAGGTGCCATGTAGGTAAGCAGCATCTGAATGAAAAAAAAGTATTACAGTGTGCTAGAGATGGTACTGCCAAAGTTCACGGAATACATATAAGTTGGATCACTCCGCAAAAATATCAAAACGGCCTGCCCCTTGCCTGGTACACCGGTAGCAGTGTACCGACGTCAGCCGGGAGATACGGGGCGGCGCAAAGTAGAGGTTGAACGTGTTTAACGCGAAGTCTATACAGTGTCTCAAAAATATCGGATTTTGTTATCTCGGATTTGTTTGCAGGAAATGGATAATCTTTTTAGAAGTTTGAGAGTAATCAATTTCACGAGAAAAGATATTACCAATCAATTTAAATTTATTAACGGATGGAGAACGACAATCAGATCCATCCCTATTTTGTGGTAAACCTTGAAATGTAAGGGATACAAGTACAGGGTATCCCACGACGATTAAGACAAGAAATCTGTCGGAACTGGGCAGTAGTAGAAAATTATAATTTTGGGCACGTAAATTAAAATTTTTGTCATTGTACTACCCGATGAGTTATTTGTTTTTGGTCACGTGACATTCGATTCCAAATTACTAATGGGACACCCTGTATATTTGTGCCTGTGTTCCTCCCGATAAAACAGTTCCAACAAACTAGCACATTTGGGGTCTAAAGTGATTAGTTCAAGAGCTACAGGTACTAAAAAGATTGTGTCACGATAAAAGCGTATAGTGAGACAAAATATTCATTCGGCGGTCTTATCATACCACCCAGGGACATTGTAAATTATATTTTAGAGCTCGAAAATATTTTTGTTCATAACGTTAACAATTTAGTTTCTACAGTAGCAATTGGAATGACAGTGAAAATCGAAATGTCAAAAATAATTTATTCACATCCATGTAAAGCATTTCCACATGATTATCTTTTAAAATTGTACATCATACGAGTTCTTATATACTATACCATAAAATTTATAAACTGTGATATCAAAAATAAGCCAAATAAACAAAACATTAAGGTAAAAATACTACATCACCTTTGAACCATCAGTTTTTACTTATCTACGAAATGGCTACAAAATGTGAAATCATTTGAGATTCATTAGCAATAGTTTTACTAGGCTTTATTTCTAATATCCTTTTATGTAACTTAGTGCATTAGCAAAATAAGCGTTATATTTGTACTTGTATGTCCATAAATCGGCCGTCAATACTTAATTTTTCAATGACCCTTGTATATACGTACAACCCAGGCGTTAGCAAGTCCCCGCTAAAAGTCCCTCGTACTTGAGCAAAAACCAACGCAAAAACTAACTGGCGCGTGCGGCCGCAGCATCGCTTTCATGTGAGCTCTTCAAAGTGCCGACAGAGAGTGATCCAACTTATATGTATTCCGTAAACTTTGGTACTGCCAAGCTGTCTAGAAACTTTCAATTCAAATATCCCTTTTTTTCTAGGTGTATTAGGATTTCACCTGCGAGTGGTATTATTCTCTCTGAGAAACATAAACATAAAAAGCTAGATCGACCGGTCTAATGGATGTAGTTTCCGATCCTAAGTACGGTATTCTATTTTTCGCATTACATCTGGTGCAGAAATTGCTAATGACAGAGTGCAAAATGGATTGCTTAATTGCGTCACTTGAATAACTAAAAGCAAATACAGAACAATATTTGATGCAGGCGCACGTAGCAGTAAGCTGTTTGAAAACAGGGTTTACTGAAACAGAAACGCAAGGAACCGATAGACAAGCTCGTTGGACCTGTAGTCCTGAAAGTAGAGGGATATCCAATATTGGAATCACCGCTTCTCAAGATCTTCCATTAAAACATATTTTACCTCATACTCAACAAAAGGTGTTACCGAAAAAACAGCCCATTTACCTCAAACTATAATCATTTATCCCCTTAAAGGCGGGTTCTCACGATTCAGTTTCGCTGAATCAGTTGACTGATTCAGTGATACTGAACAGATAATAAAGGGTGAGAACACCTTTTCGGTAAAACTGATCTGTGGGTTTGTGCTTTCAGTCAAACTGAAAACCAGTCCTACTTATCATTCATTTTGACTGAATCAGTATTGAAGGATGGATGCAAACTTTTATTAATGCTAAATAGGTTAAAATGATTCATTAAAACTGAACAGTGAGAGCAAACATCGCTTTCAGTATCACTGAATCAGTTTGTCTGGTTCAGCCACCCTTCTTCGATGTTCCAGGCTATGGAGGTCCTTTGTGAGGTTAGGCGTGTCAATTATATAGTCTGGTCTCTTCTGGATAGTGTCTAGAAGCTTTAGAGAGTGCTTCGGAGCGCATCCCCACACATGGGAGCAATACTCCAGCGATGGTCGGATCTGTGCCTTGTAGAGCAGCAGTAATTGCTCTGGTGTGTACAGCTTCCTACAGCGGAACAAAAGTCCAAGCTTCTGGGATGCCGTTTTAGCAATACTGACGACGTGGTCATGCCAGGACATGTTGTTGATGTTGATCCCCAAAAGCTGGACAGAAGGTGACTCGTCTATGGGGTGACCCTTCATTTCCACTATTGGTAAGCCAACGTGAGACTTCTTTGTAAGTGTTGTTGCCTGAGTTTTCTGTACGTTGAACTGTACTTTATTTACTAATCCCCACTCAACAATTGTTTTGATATCTGCGTTGATCTGTGGGGCATGCTGCTGTCGCCGACGTACCGTCTCCTGGGATGATAGTGGCTTACCTGGTTCCATGCACGATATTAATGTACTGTCGTCTGCGAAGCTGTAGATTGGATTGGATGTTATTTCCACCAGCTCGTTGTATCATTGTATGACCAAAAACAGGCAACGTTATGAACATTTATTGTTAAACAGCGGTATTTTCGCGTGTTCTTGTTTGCTGTCAAAGTAAGACACATAAAGATTTGCCTAATTTTCTCAAAAACGAATCGAATGATTTTAAAAAATCAAACGACAAAATTAATGACCGTGACCCTGGGGGGCAAAAGGTACAAGGGGCGAAAGTAGTTTTCAGTTAAAAAGTTGCCCCCTCGAAAGATAGATCCGTGATAGGAAGTTTTTAATAAACCCGTAGATACTTTACCATTTAGGTTAGTACACCGTGAGACCAAAAGTTGCATTATTTGTTATCGTGTAGATGAATTTTTATTCGAAAACGCAATACCAATTATAATTTGTCACCACACAGAAAAAATACTGTTGCGTTTCCAATTAATTGTTAGTATTTGGATGTTTTTCCATCACTTTAAATATATTAACAGTTGTTTCAAATCCATGTCATTGAAAGAATTCAATCCTTATATTCGAAGTAATCACAGATACGCCAATAAATTCAAAATAATTTAATATTCGTTATAGCGATATGTATAATCCTTCTAATACCAGTATTGACACATAATGCAATCAAAACATCCTTTTGTATTCGAAATTTACCCTATGTTTCATTTAAGCAAAGCCTACAATCTATTCAATGTACAAAAATTACTACTGCAACAGCAGTTCGTGATAATTCATCTGATAAAAATTATTTTGTTTCAATGGCCCTTGTCGTTCGCTGAACTATACTCAGTATTCGGCGGGACTGATGTCCCGATTGAATAAAGGTAAGAATAAAGAATAGAGGGATGATCTTAGTGCTACAATCGCCGCAAACCCAGTTATATATTAAATGGAGGACCTACTGAGAAATTGGGACTTAGAAGAGCTAACACCCACATTTGAATGTAGGTATTTAGATTAGTCAGACAGTTGTGTTTCAGGTTAATGCAACAACTGGTGCAGGCTTATGACTAATTCTTATATCATCTTATAACTTCACACAAAATCACACCATTAAACATCCAAACTAATCAATCAGCTGTCCTCGCAATTATTGGTCCAAGAAAAAGAAAGTAGTTTAGAATCGATTACCAAACACAGATTCGATTCAACGACAGGCTGCGATTGAATCACTCATTGGAATCCAATGACATCCTGTCTTGTTGAATCGACAATACGATATAATTTGCTACCAACTATATACTTCCCATTGGAGAAAACGTCGCTGTATTTGAGGAGTGCGGAGTGTAACGTCCCATTGAATCCAAGCGTAAGTCTTTGACAAAACGACAAATTTTTCTGTGTGCATGTATAAAGCCTTTTATCATTTATGTGCAGCATTGAGTTAGGAGTATATAAGACTTTCAGCTTTCGATCATCTACTTTTTGCCAACGATCGGTGTTTATGTGAATATCTGGGATAAAACCGAACCATGCCGTTATTCAGAAAGCTGTCGTCTGTAGTGAGGAACTTTCCATCAACATAAGCCTTTTGTCGTCGGTAAGGACGTATCAGTGTCATCGTCAGTTACGTTTATAGAACCATCTCCAAGTTCCGTTTGTTAGCAAGTCGAGAGAAAGTTTCTCCCACTAGGGAAGCGCAGAAAGCACAGAAAGTTCAAACGACTTGATGAGGCTTTTATCTCTAAAGTTCCGCGGGTGAGAATTCGTTCCACTTTTCAAAGACCCTAATTAGTATAGGGACGATGAATTAATGCGATGGAATTCTAATGAGTAGTGCACGTTTCATGACATAGTCATATAAACGTAACGAGACAAATTGGTGCGAAGCCTTCGCAGGACTATTTAAGTTAGCTGTAGATATTTAATCAATACAGAGTGTGCCTAAACTAGGGAACGCCTCAGTGATCTCGGGAACGGTTTGTACCACAGAGTTAACATCTCTAGAGGGAGCCTAATTTGAATATTGGCCAGCCAACATCTATAGCACTATTGCCACTCTTCTTCGTCCGCTTAAGGACCTTCCAGTTTCTTCAAAATCTGGCAGTTTCCGCAGTTTGAACACTTGTCCCTCAAAGTACTTAACTGGGTATTTAACCATACATTAAAATATACTTGCAATGTAACTGATTTACGTGAAGATAATTTGTATTGATTTAACGAAATTTCAAAAATGGTAAATTTCATAGAGGAATGTCGCAATAACTTCTAGTATGTCGTAAATCTGGCAACCTACAATCGGCGTCCCCTAAAGCTGTCGTGAGGCTGTCATTGTAGTTGTGGTTATTGCGTATGTTGAGATTTTTGTTTTAGTGTATATTTGAGTAACTTTGTGACTATTTGTGGTGTGAATTAAATTATTTATGAACAATATTGTCATAATTGCATGATGGGACGAAATAAAAAGTGCATAGTTTGCTGCAATAGCGACGAATCGGTGGACACCACTTATCATAGGTTAGTATAGGTTTTGTTTTGGTTTTCAGTAGCGTAAAATATGGGGAAACACTTCATGGTAATAATAAATTATCAACTGTTACAATCAAGCTATAATAAGAGTAACTCTCTAAGTATAGCTAAATACTAATACCACTTATTGTATCAGTTTGTAACGTCACAGTAGTAATTGAATCTATTAATGAGCATCCAATTTTAATATAAAATCGTACGCCACTGGTAATGGCCTCAAGCTGTCAAAATTTCCGTTACATGTTGGCTGGTCAGCGACCTGTGCATTTTGTTGTTTACATTCCCTCTAGAGATGTTAGAGATGTGGTTTGTACGATTTGCACGAATTTTGGGATAGGAGTGTCTTGCGATACAGCCAATCTTGCGATGGTACTTATAATGTTGTCGGATCTACCGTTTTTTCCGGAAATATAGGGTGATTCATTATGACCTTTGTTCTTAAATTCTAAATAAAATACATAAAATGGAGTTCGATGACAAAATCTTCACTATAGCTAAAAAAACAATTGACGTTCACTTTTTAAAAACAATTTCATTTAAATGCTGGCCGTGGCTACGTCTTAGGTGGTCCATTGCGACCGGTATCTGCCCAATTATGCAAGTGATTTTGGCTTCTAAGTCCGGAATTGTAACTGGCTTATAATATAGACCTTTGACTTTAAGGGCCCCACAGACATCGTTCTTTTTTATCAGGTTTGCACGAGGTGCCAACCAATGTCAGTTAAACCGATGGAACGATACGTCCATACACTGTTCGGTTTTCTTTCAGGTTCTCGCAAATTTTTGGTCTGTTAAACATGGATAATACTTTAGCATTGGCGGCGGCTTTAGCTATTAAAATGAAATGCAGCAAGAAAAAAACGTTCTAAATGGGTGAAACAGTGGCTTTTAAAAAGAGGCCAATTCTCCCAAATAAATCTATTGGAAGAATTGCGTCTGGAACCAGGGGATTGGTACAATTATTTGAGGATGGATGAAGAAACATACTTAGAATTACTTAATTCAGTAGCACCTCTAAGAAAAAAACAGGATACTTGGATGAGACAAAGTAATTCCCCTCATGAACGTCTGACAGCTACATTGAGATTCTTTGCTACGGGTAGAAGCTACGAGGATTTGAAATTTTCAGTTGCGATATGCCTCCAAGCTTTACAAATTATACCTGAAACCAGAACGGCACTGCAAAATCCCGTCGTGATTGCACGATGAACGGCCACACATGTACCGAGTTGCACGATGGCGTTCGAAACCGACTAGTAAAATCAAGCTTGGGCAGATTTTTTGGAACGACGGTCAACACGACGGTTTTTCGGCACATACAGTTTCTCGCAAATGTTTGGTTAACATGGATAATACTTTAGCATTGGCGGCGGCTTTAGCTATTAAAGTGAAATACGGCAAGAAAAAACTTTTTTTAACTCCTTCCTGAACGATCCGTGAATGGAATCAATCTTCCTTTTCACTGAATCTGTATTTGCAGAGGGATCTATATCTCTCCATTTTTTAAACAGTTCTCCGTAGGCCTTATTTTTCTTGTCTCTGTGTACATACTCAGCGGATTTGACTTTCCAGAGACACGGAAAACTCCTATACAAGTGTATGAATTCCATCATAAATTGTTTGCTATTTAGACTTTCGACGGAAACGTGGCAAATTGATTGAACTGACTTTGTAGTGACAATGAGGTGTGCATTTGTTTTGTTGAGCAGTGGTGTTGAAAGCGGGGTAATGCCAAAATATATATATATAAAGAAATAACCATAACTGGCTAGATAACACGAAATATAAAATGATAAATGTATTTTGTAGGTTTTCTAAGAATGTTGCTGTTAGAAAAACTTTGATTAAAGCTTGTGTACCGGGTGAGTCAAGGACTGGGCAAAGTAAGATTTCTCTCATTTCAAGCGGTACAAAAAAATCTTGATTCCAGAATTCCAGACTGATTTTTTGCAGACAACCCTATATCGACGTGTTTGCAATAAAATTATCTTTATTTTGATATAAGTACCCCCCTTGGAGGTTGAGGGGCTATACTCTTTTCTCATCCCAGCCCTACGGTCAGTTAAAATATTTAAGTCGACTCGTTATGTAACATCCATCCCCGATTAATGTTTCAATTTAAAATTTAATATTTCCTTAAAATTCGATTGAATACTATATTTCTAAAAAACCCAAAAACCTCCAAAAAAATGGAGTCAAGTTGACTGACTCAGTACTTCCCACACATTACTGTGATATCAGTTTATTATTTTCCCATAGCATGAAGCTTTAGTCTGAGATCCCCTTGCAACCAAATTATCGGCAGCCTTCCCTCCCCTAAAATTGTCTTATGCCGCTAAGTCTTTCCTTCAGAGGTCAATGGATAGCCTAAAACGAAGTTTGAGTTGTTTTCATACTTTTAGTTTTTTGATTATTGCTATATATGCTGCCACTGACACGATATTTAACAAACATACGCGTTTTCCATCCTCACCACGGTAATAATACTGTGTCAAAATTTAATTAGAATCAATTTAATAGTGTCCACGTTACAAAATACAAAAGGATCTAAAGCAATAAATACTCGTATGTATGTATACAGAAAATTCTAAGTCCCTTAGTTTCCGTCATACGCTAGGCAATGTTCGGATGGACCTAAATAGTTGATTTATGTCGCTAGGTCTTCCTTCACAGGTTAGTGGACAGCCTATTATGAATACAAGAATTTTCTCAGTTTTTCAACCCCCCACCCCCTAACCACCCCAATTTCACCCCACCCAAAAAGTCCTTTGGTTTCTGTAATAGGCAAGGCAATGTTCGGATGGACCTAAAAAAGTTATTTATGTTGCTAGGTCTTCCTTCATGGGTCAGTGGACAGTCTATTATGAAAGTAACAAATTTTTCAATTTTACAACCCCCCACCCCCGAACCACCCCAATTTCACCCCCACCCAAAAAAAAGTAAAAAATGATCAGGAACCTCTAAAATGCCTAAAAATGAAGTTTGAGGAATATTTAATTTTTTTTGTTTTTTGCTAATTACTTCGCCGCCCCTGCACCGATTTTCAAAATTATAAGAACATTACCTACTACGACCCCCCAGCATATCGCTGCCCAAATTTCATCACAATCCATGCAGCGGTTACTGAGATTACGAGGACAGAAAAACGCGTACAGACAGACCGACAGACAGACAGACAGACAGACAGACCGACGGAAATGAGTGACGTAGACATCATGAAACGCCCAAAAAGTGTATTATCTGAAAATCGTTAATTTTCGCGATCACAATACTCCCCTCACCTATCGGTGTGGGAAGTAAAATCTAATACCTCAAAAGATAATATTTATTATCACAATACTCTCCTCACCAATGTGTGGGAAGACCGTTTGAGCCCTTCCGGATCTTGTACAGGCCCGACTGGCTGAAGCTCTATTGTGCTCTGATAGGGACCTAATCGTATTTCAGCACCGGACATGGACCAAGATACTTTATCCGATAGAAAATCGACCGGAAACGTTTACTTTAAGGATGATGCTAGTAGGCGATAAATTTAAACGAGATAAAGTGTTTCTCGTTCTTTTTATACTTTTTGTCCTCAAAATACGTAGAAGCCAGGAATTGAAAGAGTGGAATATTCTGTTTGTCGATAATTCAAGATTTGTAAAGAATTTCCGTTTGTTCTACTCATCAATTTCCAAATTACATCCCAACACCTCTCACAAAACCATAAAGACCAAGAGATCGTCCGGTAGAGCCCTAGTAGTGGAGTTACATTTATTTATGTATATTTTTTCATAAACTCAGCACGTCTATCCTCTCATTCATTAAGTGACCTCTTAATATCATTTTATACTAGCTGACCCGACAGACGCTTTCCTGTCTTAGCTATGAATATTGAAATTGAACTTGAATCTGGAATAAATAATAATTATCTAAAGAGCATATTGTTTATTAGAATGATTTTCATGACGATTTTCTCAAGTAGAAATGTTCACCTAGACATGCGTCCTAAATAGTCTGGTCTTCAAGATCTTTTTTGTGGTCTGCTTCCTGGAAGCCTATGGCGCTGTAGAAGCGCTGCAAGAGGATACGCACCAGTGCACATTAGATTTTGAAATGCTGCAGGTTGTAGCCGTTGGGAAACGAATTCCCTGGCAGCTCATTCCACAGCGTCGAAGTTCTCCAAAAGAAGGAATGCTGGAGGAGACTGGTTCGGGGAGTAGGGACGTCGACCTGGTAAGGATGCGCTCTCAGAGCCTCTCTGGTGTTTCTCGTTCGGATAGCCTTTGGTGATATTGTCTGGGAGAGCTCACTTGAACATCTTCCGTGATAGAATCTGTAAAACAGATCGATGTTCCAGGATGTGGAGGTCCTTTGTGAAGTTAGGCGTATCGATTACTCCAGTTGCTCGCTTCTGGGTAGTGTTCAGTAGCTTATAGAGAGTGCTTCGGAGCGCAAGATATTTGTTGTAAAATTTTTGAAAATAATGAATGTATGCCACTGACCTTAATGATTTTGAAATTCGGTGCATTGGCGGTGGAGTAATTAGCAAAAAACGAACAATTTTAAATATTCCTCAAACTTTCAGGCGTTTTAGGACTTCCTGATCATTTTCTACTTTTTTGGGTGGAGATGGAATTGAGGTGGTGGGGAGGTGGGGGGTTGTAAAATTCAAAAATTTATTGCATTCTTAATATAGGATATACATTGACCTGCAAAGGAGAGTCCTAGCGTCATAATCCCCTTTTTTAGGTCCATCCGACCATTGCCTTGCCTACTACAGAAACTAAGGGAATTTTCTGACATACATGCGAATATTGACATAGATCGTTCTGTATTGAGTAACGTGAAAATTAGACAATTGATTTTAATGAAGCTTTACCGCAGTATTAATACCGTGCCAAAGGTGGAAAACGGGTATGTTTTTTAGAACTTCGTTTTTAGGTGTTTTGTAGGTTGCTGATCATTTTCTGCTTTTTTGAGTAGGGGTGAAATTGGGGTGGTTGGGGGGAGGGGAGATTTGCAAGACTGAAAAAGTTTTTTTATGCATAATGGGCTCTTCATAGACCTGCGAAAAAAAACCTAGCGGCTTAATAGACTTTTTTAGGTCCATCGGAACACTGCCTTGCTTATTACAGAAACTATGGGACTTTTTTCTGATGTGCTACATACGAATGTTGCTTTACATCGTTCTGTATTGTGTAACCTGAATTGATTTTAATGACATTTCGACACAGTATTACTACCGTGGCGAGGATGGAAAATGTGTATGGTTTTTAAAAATGTGCCAGTGGCGGCGCAGCAAGGGGAAGTACTGGGTCAATCAACTTGGCTCCACTTTTCCTTCTTTTATATATCTCCTATCCTGGCAAAGCTAGAAAGGTCTGTAATTTTTTGTTGTTCGATTATGTCCCTATTGCGGATAGTAGTGAAAATTGTAATACCTTGCATAAAGTCCCTAGTGTTTGCTGTCTCACATTGACAGGATACACGTATTAACTGAAGTAACGTCCTCATGATTTATTACATCAAAAAATTGCTTTTAATATACTCTTTTACCTTTGTATAGCATTTGTTGTACCTATATTCAACAATTTCCGAGATATTCAATTTTTATTCTGCTAATTTTAAATATACCTCCTGTCTTTGTACTGACTTTTATTCATTCTGATAAAGTACTATGGCATTTTAATTTTACTTAACGAACAACTAAATAGTATTTTATGAAGTAAAAACCCTGAATTATCGAGATAATAAGTCAAATATAGTGACGAAATAATTTTGTAGACGTGATGCATAAATTATCAGACAGATCCATCAGGTAGGCTTTGAAATATTAATGACCCAGTACGAATAAAACGGTTCATCAATTTTTCAAATGCATCAGTTTTAGGGTGGCTCCGTTCTGGGTATCGCTGTTGATAGTTAATGCATGATATTAATGGCAAGACTATGTACTCGATTTTCATTATTTTCAATTTTTCCTACACACAGAAAAATCTGTCGTTCTGTCAAAGGCCTAATCCTGGATTCTATGGGACGTTACACTCAGCATTCCTCAAATACAGCGATGTTTTATCCAATGGGAAGTGTATAGTTGGTAACGAATTATATCGATTGTCGATTCAACTACAATATGTCATTGGATTCCAATGAATGATTCAATCGCAGCCTGTCGTTGAATCGAACCTGTGTTTGGTAATTGCTTCTAAACTACTTTCTGTTCTTTGGAGCAACATATTTTATTGCGAGGACAGCTGATCGATTCCTTTGGATGTTTAATTGTGTGATCTTGAATGAAGTTATAAGGAACATGATATAAGAATTAGACATAGGCCTGCACCAGTTGTTGCATTTTTACCTGAAATATAACTGTCCGACTAATCTAAATACCTACATTCAATTGTGGGTGTCAGCTCTTCTAGGCCCGAATTTCTCAGTAGGTCCTCCATTTAATATATAACTGAACACATTTAAATCACACAATTGCTGTTGCAATACGCAAAACCACGAGATGACACATCACGGCTAACACCGAAACAACAAAACGGAACAACCTCGTCCATGTTGACGGGTTCGCGGCGATAGTAACACTGAGATTATCCCCTGTTTTTTATACTTACCTTCATTGAATCGGGACATTAGTCCCGCCGAATACTGATTATAGTTCAGCGAAGAACAAGGGCCATTGAAACAAAATTAATTTTTATCAGATGAATTATCACGAACTGCTGTTGCAGTAATAATTTTTGTACATTGAATAGATTGTATGCTTTGCTTAAATGAAACATAGGGTAAATTTCGAAAACAAAAGGATGTTTTGATTGCATTGTATGTCAATACTGGTATTAGAAGGATTATACATATCGTTAGAACGAATATAAAATTATTTTGAAGTTATTGGCGTACCCGTGATTATTTCGAATATAAGGATTGAATTATTTAAATGACATGGATTTGAAACAACTGTAAATATATTTAAAGCGATGGAAAAACATCCAAATACTAACAATTAATTGGAAACGCAACAGTATTTTTTTGTGTGTATACTGAAAGAGCTTGAAAGAACTGCAATTTTTTACTATTCGATTATATCCCTACTGCGGATAGTAGTGTAATCTGCAATAACTTACGTTAACAATATCGTTAATATGACAGTATCACCATGCCTACTGACTTTTCTTAAAACAAAAAAAAAATGAAATCTGCATTCAATTATGATTAGATTTATTATATTGATTTTTTTAGTCCGACGCATGGATTTCATCTAAAAAAATTTAATCTACCCATGGTGATATTGAAAGAATTACGCAGCGTGTGTGAGTTATACCCGTTTTACATCGACATTCTCTCCGCCAATTTATTCATCGATCAATTCATGGTCGTCTTCAAGGTCAAACTGATTGTGTTTTGCATCTGTGAATAAATCCATGGATTTTGTGACAGCATGCAGTGCTGCCAACACTGTTGGTGGCATGGTTTGGCAGTTTTCGCAAGATCTATTTGATTCGTATTAATTTGTTTGTGGCCTTTTGACAGTAAAACTCTCAATTTGATTGGGAGTTTTTATTTAGGAAATATTTAATAATATACAAAGACGAGTAGTATGCAACATGCATGACATGAGATGCATCATATGATTTTTAAGGTTAGCACTACCGAATTTTACGTCAAACTTGACCACAGATTAGAAAGGGTTCTAAATCAGTGAAGAAATCCGTTGACTTATTTGACGTCACACTCCTGTTTTAAACTTGTCAATTTTGACGACGAACTGAATCCACGAATTAAAACCGTGGATTTATTGTTGATGTAAAACGGGTGTAGGAGCAATAGCATGTCTGCAACACCAAGGAGGTTATTTTGAGCAATGGTTGTAACATTTGTTTTTTTCCCAAAATAAATGTCGTCGCCACTAAGTATATTGTTTTATTGCCCTATCAACTGATGTATTAATTATTATTATTACAATAAGGCTCATATTTAAACCATCATAGCTTCTAAACTACTTTTTTTTATAACTGAGCAGACCGCGCAAGCGGAGCCTAAATACCAGAGTACCACGGCTGCTGTGAAGAAGATAAAGTCCCTAATGGTTTCTGCATACATACGCACATCTGTTCCTATACGAAATTAGTTCGCATCTCAAAATCCCATTCTCACGCTGACAGGATATACCTTTTAGCTGAAGTAACGTTCGGCGTATGGTCCATTTCTAGAGGAAGGCTATGCAGGACGATGATCCCTAAACGTAACTGTTAATCCGACAAAGTTGGCGATTGAATTATCCTTAACGCCACATCCAATCAGAATGAAGCTAAGGTATCACTGATTCGCATCCAAACACTGCTTATTGGATCACACGGGAGTTCGGACTACTTACCCTCGAACAATGTACGCTTTCTCGCTGTTAGACGAGTAGTCCACTCATTTTAATCAATAAAAAAAGGGGCCACCCTCGGAGAATTACAGAATAAGCTAAATGTTTGTATAGAGCTTTGTTTTAGCATTAAGAATCTTGTCTCAAAAGTCACATATGCCAAAGTGTAAGTATCCTCTAGATTCATCACCGCGACAATTCTTCCTACCGGATCTTCGATACCTGGAACAGCCTACCCGAAGACGTAGTGAACTCGCCTTCAGTGAATGTCTTCAAGAACAAATATGACAACTGGATGCTATCGAACTCTTGAACTCTTTTGTTTATCTTTGTAGTAGCAATTTTTTTTTCTCATACTTGCCACACCCACATTATGATTATGTTTATGTTATTTTTCCTTGAACATAATAAGAGTTTATAGCTTGTGCTAAACTCTTATCATGTATTATAATAATAATAATAATATTCAACCTCAAAAGTAGCACAAATCAGTTTTTCAAAATATCTCTTTTATACGTCGAACGAAATACTATAATCGACCAAGGAATTCAAATATGCAATAATATACAAAGGATTCTATTTAAATAAATGTAACTTTGATAAGTCACACATTTATTGGACACCTTGTATATGGGGGCGGGTTACCCGTGTGGGGGCGGGTTAGAATATTTCCCATCGTATATCCTGCATGTCGTAAAAGGCGACTAAAAAGGACCGAACTACTGTCGGTATAAGCAGTAATCTCTTCTCAACCAACAGCTTTGGATGGACGAGTTGGGAAGAGTCAGGACACCTTCTTATTCTTGGGGTGAGAAATTGCCTCTAAAGACGGATGAACTAGTAGATACCATCTGGTCAACGGCATGAGGATGCAGAAAGCAAATGGGAAACTACTGCATTAAAGATCTTAAAGATATCCCAAGAGAAACTCGTAAAATGAGTAAATGCATTTTACGAGTTCACAACATGTCTGCTAAGACATTGTGACTATGATGATGATTGCCCTCTACATTTTTTAGTAGAGACATGTTTTCCTATCTCAAATAGGGGAGTAGCTATTGTCCACCCCACATGAAGTAGGGATTCATCAAGCCAAGTAGCTTGAGTTTTTTCTTAAATACTTGACTTTACAATACAAAAGCCTATTCGTCGATGATTTTAGTGCTACATAAACAAATTGCGTGTCGTTAGACAGGAAACATCCTGGTAAACATTAAACTGTGTTTATAAATAGGCATTACTATGACTTTTGTTCCAAATTATTTGCAAGTAACCAAAACAAGTGCATTACAAATTTTTTTTTAAGTTTGGTGGATTTTTTTAGCCTTAGAAATTGTCGGATAATATTTTTTGCCTCAGTTTATATGCCCAGTCACTCCCCTATAACATGGGTCCAAAAACTTGTGAATCGCTCGATAAATAATCAAGATATGGCGTTACAACTGCGTGAACACATAGCGCTGTGATACAGAAGTCATAATACAAAAAGGCCTATTCAGTCGAAAATTGTCATGCTACATACACGAATTGCATGTGGTTAGACAGAAAATATTCTGCTAAACATTAAATTGTCACAATAAATAGGCACCAATACGGCTTTTTTTTAAAGTAACCAAAACAAGTGCATTACAAAAAAATTTTTTTTCAGTTTGGTGAATTTTCTCAGCCTTAAAAATTATCAGATATTGTATTTTTTTGCCTTAGTTGATATACCCAGTCATTCCCCTATAAAATAAGTCCAAAAAGTCGTGAATCGCTTGATAGATAATCATGATATGGCATTACAACTGCGTGAACACATGGCGCTGTGATAAAGAAGTCATAATACAAAATGACCTAATTCTGTCGAAAATGTTAGTGCTACATACAAGAATTGCATGCGGTAAGACAGGAAACATCCTGCTTAATGTTAAAATGTCTTAATCAATAGGCACTAATACGGATTTTTTTCAAATTATTTGTAAATAACCCAAATAAGTGCATTATAAAAATGTTTTTTTCAGTTTGGTGAATTTTTTTAGCCTTAGAAATTATCAGGTATTATCTTTTTTTGCTTTAGTTGATACGCCCAGTCATTTTCCTATAAAATGAGTCCAAAATGTCGTGAATCGGTCGATAAATAATCAGGCTATGGCACTACAACTGCGCCAACCCATGGAGTTGTGATACAGACATTGAAAATGTAATAAAAAATTAATTAAACGGTTGATCCCTTTTTTGCATTTTATCTCGATAACTTTAATTGTATTTTCATACCTCAAAGTTTGTCGACATGATGGTGGAACACATTGTATAGAAAGTGAAGCCAAAGTTACAAATAACTTATAATTGACAGCGTGACTTCTAGCAAAGATATCTCGCAACTCTGTCTGTTGTTATTGGAAGTAGAAGTTTATCTTTCCTTAATATCATTATCCAAGCTCCGTTTATCAAAGCCAAGAAATAAATGATCAACCGTTGGGATTTAGCCAAGAATAAATTACCTTTGTCCGATTTCTTTGTTTAGATGCAGTTACAGTTCTTTTACGACTCATTACAAGACTTCAATTTCTTGGGGGAATTGGTTATACAGGAAAATGACATCGGAACGTTGTTTTTTTGCCTTGTGTGTCGTTTGATTGAATGAGTTCGCTTGTTTATTGGAAAATCTATCTTCTGGTCCGGACGTTTTGATACGTATTTGGGATTGCTTCGATCGGTTTTGTACGACATCATATTGCAAGCATCTATACATCCTTTTCGTATTGAATATACAGGGTGCTCGCAAAGCATCAGCCAGAGCAAACTAGATGCCGTTCAGAGAAGGGCAATTCGACGAATTGGCGATCCGGCCTTAACGCGCCACCTTCAGTCACTTTTTCACCGGCGTGTTGTTGGTGACCAGCCAGAATAAATACGGATATAGGGCTAGATGTGCCGACACTACAAAAGTATATACAATATACATACAATGCATATCGAATCAATGGATATGTATATCCAAAAATATACATTTCATGTACGTTTGTCGCGAATTTCCACATTCATGTACTTTTAAATCACATGCATAGTGTATGAAGGTTCACTGTAGAGGCAGAAAAATAAACCTTATACTTTAATTTATGTATTGCTATTAATTCTACTTCTAGTTACAACAATAATACTTGGCAAAATCGATTACTGTGATTGTCATCTCTTTCCTGTTGAATGGCATGTCTAAAATCACAAAGAAATCAAGGTTATAACATTTTGTAGGTGATTTGTTCCGCTTACGACTTACCATCAAATGCTGGATGCGAGTGTTATCAGTAGCCAGAAGATAAGTGACATTGCACAATATTTCACTCGATCAGGTAATCAGGCACAACCAGCACCAGCACACACACGCTAACTACAACTAAGGACGCGAACGGCGGAATCGTCAGAAATCACCAAAGGCGGCACTAGTTGTCCTTCGCGCAGGCGTAAACTACTAGATGTATATATGATACTTAGACAAACATCTTATGTATATTCACGTATGAGTATATTATGTATGTAACTTAAGGACAGAGTTCCGTTGCTTAGCTTAACTAATGTTATTTATAAAATTCCATGTAATGATTGTAATTTAGTTTACATAGGGCAGACATCTAGAAACTTAAAAGGCCGTATCGTGTCACATAAAAGTGATGCAAGGTTGCACCCTGAGCGTTGCGCTCTTGCGTCACACGTCCAGAGTACTGGCCACTCTACTTCAGTTGAAGTGCTTAATAGTGAATCCAACTTAACAAAACGTTTATTCTTAGAAATGGCCCACATTGATCAATGTGACAATTGTATGAACAAGAAAACTGCATAAGAAACTTGAGTGTCATATATTCATACCTCCTTCAATGTGAAAAACTACATAACACCAGCAGATTAGCCTTGCTTGCTGTTTCTCCCTTTTAAAGCTAACAGTTGTTACCAACAACAAGTTTGCCATAATTTAATTAATCAAGAAGGGAAACATTTAAACAAGTAAAATAATTTATTTTTGTTCCTGATAACTATTTTTGTACCACTTAGTTTCTCGTCCATCATCACTTATATAAAAATCATAAAAGTTTTTAGATAATATTAATTCAAAAGTTTATTACAAGTAATATCTTTATCTGTGGCTGGTATTATGTTTCCTGGACTATGAAAGAAACATCGACACCTGTTTGGACTTATAATTGATACTTCTGAAATGACATTTGTTTGACATTCTCCACTCCCGGTATTTCATAACCTCGCTTCCTGTCTGGGTTTGAAAACTCTTCATTGTGGTACCAGTGCTCGAACGTAACAGATATCTGATTCTATTTTATCTATAGATGTTTTAACCTAAATTTTGTGTGTGATGAACTAATTGACGAGGATATTATTAAATATCATAATATTTTTAAAGAATTTTGTGCGAGTCTAACCAATATGTTCCATTGTACTACTAACGGGGTTTGCTAACTGGTTTTGGTGCCAATTTTTGTCAATTTTATGTCAGGCACCCTGCACCAATTTGAGATGCTCAGCTCAGCCGGGGGTTCTTCTATGCTGTGATCTCCCTCTACTGTCTTGTCCTCTGTTTGACAGTTGAAGGTTAGGGTGGAAATAGGGGTGCAAAATTGGGTACAAACAAGGGGTGAATTCTGGGATTCTCCCTGATACTAAAATGCTGAAATCAATGGATCACCTAACGGTTTATTATCGATTAAATATATACAAAAATGGCAATAACGTTGCGAAGTACTTGTCTGGGAGAAAGGAGAGTGCCCCTGTCTCTTACAAGCTAGAATGCGTCAGTCGGTCATGACTGATAAAACTACACCTAAACGTTATCTAAATACACGACAGTGATTATGGATTGGGGCCCCGCTATCTTACGTTGCTATTCCACTACAATATCTATGTCTGGTAAGTATACTGTCTAATGGCAAAAGTTAAAAATAGCTAAACTAAATCCTATTTTCAGATGTTCTTATAAAGAAGCAGTTACAGGATCTACAACTTATGCTATCTCCCACCTGTATTCCAAAGCACTATGTCCTGGGTCTTCTGGAAATACCTTATTTGCTGGTCGGCATGAAGCGAGGTAGCAAAGCATGCATACAATGATAGAGTGGAGCAGTCGTTCTAGCAAGTACCAAGCAGATAATTAGAGATGACATGCAAGCGAAAAGAGTTGGACAGTTCTTAGGGTTGGCCGTTGGGGATGGGCTTCGACTCGGCCTAAAAAGCCGTTGGTGTTGGGCCTAAAAGCCTATGGTGTTGAGCCTAAAAAGCCTACAAGAGGAATATGTTAGATGCCTGGAAGCAAATAAGCAACACTTAAAGCAATAATTAGTCATGGCCACAGATGTGAAAGAGCAATATAGAGAGAGCCATATGACCAATTCTCATGAAAGGAGGTTATGCACCTACCGTTGGTGTTGGGTGGCTTTAGAGTGTTTCCTTTGGAAGCTGTGTGAGGTGGATTTGATACGAATCCCACAGAAGTGGTTCTACAGACACTGTAAATAGCAAATCCAATCCTACACAGTATGTCTTCTCACTCAAATCCGCAAAATATGCGAAGTGACCACCTGGTCCAAGTGAAACAGAGAAGTGAAAAGGAAATGGCTTTTTCTCATGAAAATCGGCGCTAAATTCGCCTGTCATATGGTAATGAACTGTGGTGATTTAATTCTGTGGTACGACCTTGGTTCAACTGTCTACCAGGTACAAAGTGATAGATGTCAATCAGAAGAAAGACTAACCTCTTCTTCATCAACATAGACATGTAAACAATAGTATTGGAATGATGGAATGCCATGGTAAGTTCATGTGAATTTAATTAAATATAATATTGATATCTTTGTCTTTCCAGATGACTGCAGCTATAGAAGACTGGAATACTTTGTAAATACAAACTGGACTAGCAGTGTACATACAATATGCTGAATAAATGGACTTAATACTATAAACGTATATGTGTGTTATTTACAATAAGCCTAAATCTGAGTAAGTATTTAATATACATATGTTACATTTTAAACTAGGTTACCAAAGATAATGCTGGGCGATACTGCTATTTAAATAACACTCAAGCAAATAAGTACTAGATATATTTTTGACACGTAACAATTGCGTATTTTCTAACCTAAGCAACAATCTCAACAAACTTTGTAAGTATAAACTCCATTTTTTGCTTACCTGTTGCTTCAATATTCAATATTTCAGCCCTGATGATGGAGGCATAATTCTCCGAAAGCTTGGAATTCAGTTTAAACAGTACACTTCGCTTTAATATATCTTTTGCCGCTTCCCAGCTATAGCTAATTTTGTTATGTATGATACCTAGACAAACATCTTATATATAATCACATATGAATATACATAGAGTGAAATGATATACACTAGTGTATATCATTTTTCATATGTACATTCAACGTCCTATGGATATTCAAAATGCACATGTTCAAACTGGAATATCTAATGTATGTGGATGTAAATATCCATATAGTGTTATGTGGGCAGTTCTGGGTCTAGGCAACCGACTTGTGAGAGGCAGGAGTTCAGTTTTAATTTCGGCTTATTTCATTTTCGCTATAGTAGAAACACATATGCCTGAAATAGGCTTCACTTGGCGTTTCGGCCATATCTGTTGCTTTCATCAAGGTGTACAAATTTGAAAATCTATTATATTTGAATGTAATTATTATCTAACAGCTAAATGCTTAAAAACAAAGTTTGAGTTGTTTTTATATTTTTAATTTTTTTATTATCGCTGCGCCGCCACTGCCATTATTTATAAACACCATAAGAGCTTTCCATCCTCGCTACGATGATAATACTGTGTCAAAATTAACCACCTCAATATTTTGCCTCCACCCAAAAAAAGTAGGAAATCATCAGGAACTCCGAAAACGCCTATAATAGCGAAGTTAGAGAAGTACTTCTATTTTTGCTAATTACTCCGCTGTCCCGGCACCGATTTTCGAAACAGTATCAGCATTACCTCCTACGAACTCACAGCGTATCGCTGCAAAAATTTCATCACAATCCATGCAGCGGTTACTGAGATTACGAGGCTGTAACAACGCCAACAAACCTTCAGACAGACAGACCGCCAGACCGCCAGACCGCCAGACCGCCAGACCGCCAGACCGACAGACCGCCAGACCGACAGACCGACAGACCGACAGACCGACAGACCGACAGACCGACAGACCGACAGACCGACAGACCGGCGTCTAATATTATCCTTGCAGGACTTTTTACTGTTGAGACCAGTCATACAGCTAATTGCCCTTTTTTGTCTCAAAAATATATGGCGACAGTTAACTTTGAAACCCCAGAAACACAAAGTATGCCTCAATCTTGTCTCAAGCTTAGGAAACTGCGACTAGTTACCTCTGCAGAAGCACTGTTTTCAAATGACTGGAATCATACGACTGAGAATTTACCTTTGAAGTAAGATACCCGTTTTTTTTTTTAAGTTATGTCTAGATGCAGCCCTAAAAATTTTACTTGTTTATCAGTGGGCACGTTTTCTGACCTCTGTCCTCTGTTTGCAAAAAGGCTGTGAAACCAGTGGCCGACTTTTTCACATTGAGGGTACAAAATAGCTGCGCTCACGAACGCTAATTAGAGGTTTCTTGGAATATACTAACAAAAATGAGCTACGAGTACGTACCTCGTGAAATTATTCAGCACGTTGTGAATAGAGGCATGGAAAATGCACATTGCACTATCGTGTAATAAACCATTCAGGCCGGGCCCGAATTCTCTCTAGGCTTATTAAAAGTTAGGGATGTGGGGTAGGGATGGGCGGTTATTCAAAAATAACCGGTTGTTTTTTGACAAAAAATAACCTGAGGCGGTTAACCTGGACCAAATAACCGGTTACTCCAATGAGCGGTTATTTTTTGCACCATAGAATAGAGGTTAGGTTTAGTAGTGACTTACATAATTATGTCATATTATACCGTATTTTCCTCCTGTGTGCCATACATCCGTTTTCAAGGAGTGTGAAAACTACGTAAAATTTGTGACATTTCTTTGGAGTAAATGAGAGGAAAAAAAGACGCTTTTTTTGCTGCTTTCTTCTATTAAAAAATTGTTATACACGTTTTTGTCTATGTTTTCAGTACAGAATAGTAGAATACAGATGTCACAGTAAAGGTAGAAAAACAGCTCTTTTGCATTTTTGCATTTTATATTACAAACAAAGCAAATATCAGCTATAATTCCCAGAAAATATGATCTAAAAGGAAAGGTAGTTGATTCAAATGCTGTGGTGTTAGTTGACCTCTGTTATCAATGCAAACACGAACGATTCTGGGACGGTTTTAAAAAGCCCACCACATAGAACCATACAACCAAGCAAAACAATAGGCATAGGAAAGAACTAACGGTAAAATACAATTCCACATTTCATTGAAGCTACGAATCTAGTGGAGTTCAGAGAGTATAAAATATGAAAATAACCGACTTTCGGTTATTCGCGAACAAACCGGTTAACCGGTTTAACCGCCAGTAAAAAATAACCTGCTTATAACCGGTTATTAGATATGCTATAACCGGTTATTTAAAAAACCGGTTATTTTTGCCCATCCCTAATGTGGGGCAGCCGTTGAATGGAGTTACTATCTAGTTTTCTGGACTTGTTTCCAGCAAAATAATCAATTGGTTTCAACGGTTTACCTTTTTTTTATTTCAGTCGCCTCGTTATGTTCGAATTTAGAGTTAAATGCGCAGTGCCGTGGTATTTCTGGGAGAAAAAAGTGAAACACTTCTACTAATTGTCTAAATGATAAATTTTCGTGAACGTTTAAGTTCTGTAAATAATTAGTGTTTCTCGACAAAGCTCTATAAAATAAAACATTTACCCAGATGTGTTGCCAAAGTGTGCCTTGAATTTAGCTATTGCTTTGTTGCAACGAATTTGAATAGGTCAGAAGAAGTAAATTAAGGTTCTGTTTGTTTGAACAATCCTCTAAATAATATAAACTAGTTATTCAGCGACAGCTTGTAGAGGTTTAACCAATTTCCAAGAGTCAATCGATTTTATTTAAAAACAAAAAAAAAACGCTACCGGAACCAGTAATCTTCCATTTATGCGCCGTTAATATCCGCCTTCCATGTTCGCGTCCCTAATCGGCTTAGTTGCGTAGTTCGGCAAAAAGTTTATACATGCAGGTTGGCTTAGTGGTAGTAGATATGCCTTCTGTGCAAGGGATTGGGAGCTCGAGTGTGGGTAGGTACTTTTGTTTTTCATTTAAATTTCTTATACAGGGTGTCCAGTTAGTGTGTAATTCTTCGATATCTCGCAAGGTTTACCTGATAGAAGAAAATGTCAAATACAAAAGTTATTTGGTTACTTAAGTCGCGTACTATAAAAATATTTTGAAATATACAGGGTGTTGCGGGAAAGTAGGATAGTGATCAACTTGATTTTTTTATATGGAAGTATAACTTTTTCTTAAATTCTTCTAGTTTCCATCATTGATCTCTATTCAACACTAAAATATTTTTGGGATCTATTGCGACGTTGCCAAGTTAGAAATCATTTTCTATTAATTTCCGGATTTGCAAGGTCGCAAGTAATACGTCCACATTGATATATTCCTTTAACTTTTCTCAATAATATTATACAACAAGTTACTTGAATATTAAGTGGATATTATTTTGGATGCTACCAGCAATTTGTATCTACAGGGGTTTTGGGCAGAATTTTAAATTACGGCAATTTGAAAGTTGTTTTACTTTGTTTTTTTAAATGTAACACCCTGTTTGTTTTATTTTAAATCGAAATATCTACTAATACCCTATCTCGCCTTGTAATATTTTTTTTTTCGCGTTTACGGCGTTGCCAAGTTATAAATTATTTTTCCAAATTTTTAAACAAATATCTCCGATTTTAATTTATTTTAAACAGAATCCTCTACTTATTTTTATTGCAATGAATTGCACATGTCAAACTTAGTAAGATCTCACAATTTCAAAATTTTGTTTCTATCAATTACTGAGATACGGCAACACCGCTTTTTCAGTAAACGGTACCGGAACGCTTAAATATTTCCAAAACTGCGACAGCTAGACAGGTGGAATTCAATACTCGGGGGTTTTTAAACATACAGAATTCAAAAACGCTAACATCAGTGTTGTCAGATTTACCAATTTTACGTCATAACTTTGAATGGAATGCCCTATTTATGAAGTCTAACGTAAAAGTGGTAAATCTGACAACACTGATGTTGTCGTTTTTGAATTATGTATGTTCGAAAATCCCCAAGTATTGAATGTCACCGTTCCACCTGTAGCAGTTTTGGAAATATTTGAGCGTTCCGGTACTGTTTACTGAAAAAGCGGTATTGCCGTATCTCAATAATTAACAGAAACAAAATTTTGAAATTATGAGATCCTACTAAGTTCGCCATGTGCAATTCATTGCAACAAAAATAAGTAGAGGATTCTATTTAAAATAAATTAAAATCGCGGATATTTGTTAAAAAATTTGGAAAAATAATTTATAACTTGGCAACGCCGCAAACATGAAAAAAATATTTCAAGGCGAGATAGGGAATTAATAGATATTTCAATTTTAAATAAAACATACAGGGTGTTACATTTAAAAAACAAAGTAAAATGACCTTCAAATTGCCGTAATTAAAAATTCTGCCAAAAACACCCTGTAAATACAAATTGCTGGTTACATCCAAAATAATATCCAATTAATATTCAGGTAACCCGCTGTATAATATTATTGAGCAAAGTTAAAGGAATATATCAATTTGGACCTATTACTTGCGACCTTGCAAATCCGGAAAATAATAGAAAATAAGTTATAACTTGGCAACGTCGCAACCGATCCCAAAAATGTTTTAGGGTTGAATAGAGATCAATGATGGAAACTAGACGAATTTAAGAAAAGGTTATATTTCCATATAAAAAAATAAAGTTGATCACTATCCTACTTTCCCACAACACCCTGTATATTTCAAAATATTTTCAGAATATGCATCTTAAGTAACCAAATAACTTTTATATTTGACATTTTCTTCTATCAGGTATACCTTGCGAGATATCGAAGAATTACACACTAACTGGACACCCTGTATAAAAAAATGATTTTGACCAGTTTTTAAGATTTAGGTGATATATTATGTTGATCCGTAATGGGTTTTCACATATACAAATTTTCGTTCTAATTTTTTTAACACTTTGTACCCGTGTGCGGCTATTTGTCTGGTAATAAATGCGAAAATAACCAATAGCATCAGCGTAACGATCATGTCGAATTACTTCGTTCCTGGTATTTACGAGTACCTTCGTAAATATAAATAAATGAAATTGTTCTTTATTATAACGCAAAATATATTAGCTTTAAAATTAAAATGATGTCCGCGTTCTTTACACCAATAAACGGGTTGTTTTTGTATTAATTATATAATTGCCAACTTTATAAATTCTCATCTATTTTGACCACTCTAATGTGGTTTGCAAAATAATTTTCCTTTAGATAACAATTGTTATTACTGTTGTTATTGTTTCTGGCCTTCTGGAAAGGTTGTGAAAGGTTTTAGCTTCCTGCTAAAATGAAATATGGATAGCTTCTTTCCTTCGGGCGAGAAAACATTGCTGTTTGGAATTAAGAGAGACTATCTAGAAAAGTTTGTAGTGTCATACTCAGTTTCATGCTCAACTTTTAATGGGTTCCACGTTAATCGAATATTCAGCTTAACTGCATGAGCAAATAACTCTTTCGGAAAAGAACTGGCAGATGAGCATGAAAACTTCATGGTTGCGATTGCTATATGAAGTAGATAAGTTTTATGTCTGAGATGGCGTAATAAAGTGAAGTTATACGAGGGTTTCTCTATACCTCGTATATCGGCTTTCATACGCAGTAGCGTATAAAAAACCCGCGCTCTCTGGTGGCCAAGCGGACGCACCGTGGCGTCCCACCAAGAAATCTATGCTGCTGCGCAGCGATTTCCTTGGTTTGTCTTTACCTTCGGGTACCAGATGGCGCACTGGCAGAACCTTCTGTCACTTGCTACAAAGTGAAGTTATGTTTACTGTTTTAGGGGTTCCTGACCATTTCCTACTTTTTTTGGTTGGGGGTCAAATTGGGGGTGGTTGAGGGGGGGGGGCTGGGGTTGTAAAACTGAAAAAATTGTTGTATCCATAATAGGCTGTCCACTAGCCTGGGAAAGAATGACCTAGCGTCATAATATACTTTTTTGCCTTGCGTATTACATAAACTAAGGGATTTGGAAAATTCTGATCTATACACGCGAGTATTGCTTCTGATCTTTCTGTATTGTGCAACGTGGAAACTATTGGATTGATTGTAATGAATTTTTACACAGTATTGTTACAGTGGTGTGGATGGAAAACGTTTATGGTTGTTAGAAATCGTGCCAGTGGCTGCGCAGCAATAATAGAAAAACTAAAAATATAAAAACAGCTCAAACTTCATTTTTAGGCATTTTAGGGTTATTTCTTATCATTTTCTATTTTTTTTGGGTGGGGGTGAAATTAGGGTGGTTGGAGGGTGGAGGTCGTAAAACTCAAAAATGTATTGTACTCATAATAGGCTATCCATTGACCTGTGAATGAAAGTAGACTTTTTCAGGTCTATCCGAACATTGTCTTGCCTACTACAGAAACCCAGGGATTGAAAATTTTCTGACGTATCCAAAGGAATATTGCTTTAGCTCGTTCTGTATTGCATAACGTGGAAACTATTGGATGAATTTTAATGAAATGAAATAATGCTGTGGTATTGAATCAATAAGGACCAGAGGCTATCCAGCACGGAATGTGGCTGGTGCATAGGCCACACTATGGGTCCTTTTGCGCCTCTATCTGCGCTAGTATACTGTGGTATTACTACCGTGGCGAGGATGGTAAACGTTTATGGATTTTAGAAATCGTGTCAGTGGCGGCGCAGCAATAATAAAATAACTAAACGTATAGAAACAGTTCAAGCTTCGTTTTTAGGCGTTTTAGGGGTTTCGTGATCGTTTTATACTTCTTTTGGGTGGGGGTGAAATTGGGGTAGTTGGGGAGTGGCGGGTCATAAAACAATTTTTTTTGTGTTCATAACAGGCTACCCATTGACCCGTAAAAGGAAGACCTAGCGGCATACCACACTTTTTTTGGTCGGGCTGAAAATAATAAACTGGTATCACAGTAATGTGTGGGAAGTACTGAGTCAATCAACTTGACTTAATTTTCTTAAAAACAGTCAAAGCGAATTTTTCATGAGTAGAATAATAGAAATTCCAAAGGTATTCTAGTTCTATAAATGCTTCCAATTGTCGCTTTAAAAGCGTATGAAGTCAGCTCCTCAATTCTCCGATACCTGTTATGCTTCTATTCGCCTCTGCGATGAAGTTAATTGCAGCACAGTTCACGTAATATGACACAAAAAGGACAGATATACATGAGCACTTAATTGAAACACGAAAGGACGTAATAATCAAGCAACGTTTTTCCATTTAGAGTGTCGAGAACATAATGTTCTAGCATCGCAATCAGCTCTGTTGACAATAAGGTATTATTAGGTTTCACGCGGCTTGTTGCACCGGCTGGCTTGGGCATGTACAGGGTGTCCTAAAAGTTGGGATTTTCCTTTTTAGAAGCAACGACCCTTGAAACGGCAAAGCCAATGCACGGCGAACCAGCAGCAAAACAGTAAAAAGAAATCAAGCAAGTACTTACTATTTGGTTGCTGCAAGGTTATAGCACGCGAAATTGAGAATCCAAGCAAGGACGTATTCCCGTGTTAGCGAGGAGGCGTGGCCGCCTGTTCCCTTTCTTCAGTGTGTGTGTTTAAGATGAGAAGAGGTAAGTCCAAAAATCTAAAGGTAAGGTCAGAAGGTCCAAGGGTCATTATAAAAATTAATTTCGCCTTTCCAAGCTCCTGACGTTACCTTTAAACCTACAGAAATGATTCAAAAATCAAATTGAAGAAGAAAGCCTGCGCTTTGTCACCTATTTGGCCTTTTTTTGATATCGAGTTTGGTTGTTAAATTATAGACATTTGAAGAATGTATGATTTTGCATTGCGTGTTGTTTTGCACCCTAAAAAACTTTTTTGAGAAAATCGCAAATAGTTGTCACTCATTTAGGTCTTGGCTATCACCTTCTGAAATACTGAGTATGTAGTTTAAAAAACAAGTGAGTTCTGTTCGAAATGGGAATCCGTATTTTAACATTGCAAATATTATCTGGCCAACGGTTCTGAAGCTACGGGGTATCGGTAAGAAGGGTAAAGTTGTAAAAAAACATGACGGATCTCATTCATAAAATAGCCATGGGCGTGCGGATTTGACGTGAATACTTCAGGGATATTTGGCTGTAAAGCGTCTTTCCTTTTGTATATGAATGTTAATTTTTAAATGAGACAATAACAATAATAACGACGAAAAACAACAGTGTACCTAACAAGACAATAAACTCGACAAAACTGATATTCAAATATTTTAAGACAATCTGTAGAAACACTATAAATACGACAAACAGAACGCCACTGGTATTTCGATATTTCCAGACAGCGAGAGAGACAGAAACATAAAGTTGGTGGCAGGGCGGCCAATAGCAAGATTCAATCTCCATGGCAACGATATGGTAGCAGATCCTCAACCAACAAGGTTCCCTGACAGACGTTGGATGACAGGATTTGTGAGTTGTTGCCGCTTCACCTGAAGTTGATATCTTCAGAAAATATGTACATTTTATAACAGGCCGATTAAGAAATATCGGTTATTAAACAAAAATACATTAACAAATATATAAAAATATCGGTTATTAAATAAAAATACATCAACAACTATATTAAAACAGCTATAAAAATATCTTAAGTTGCTGTTACCGTTAATTTTGTTTTTTTCAGAAATAACCCAACTAGCAAAGACGCACTATAAGCCGCGACTAAAAGGACTGTTCAGTTGTGAAGTTGTTGTACTGTTGTTTCCTAAACACTAATTTGCTGGTTAAATGCTGTCCAAAATGCCATTTTGCTCCCAGCAGCATATTAGTTCTTTAACGAAGTGTTTAGAACGTTCTTGTAGCAACTTTGTACAACATCTTATGCGATAAATTTGGAACTGTTGTATAAAAGCTTTTTAAAGCATTTATATGCAACAGATCACCTGCCTGCATAAAATAGCTACGTAAGAGCTCTGTAAGAGTGACGTTCCGAGCTGTTCGGCTCCTTCTGTAGTAATTATACAACAAACCTTCGTCTTGTTGCTTTAGCATGCGAAATGTGTTTTCTAATCAGGGCATTGCTCTCAGCAGTAGCTTTTGTACAACTGTGGTTTATAGCTGTTAAAAGCTGTTTTTGGCAGCTATATTGGAGAGATTATCAAGCAGAAAATCTTAGTCTGGTATATTTTTGTTGTTTAATGTAGGTATCTAGAAACAGCTTTATAGCGTTTTAAGTTCTGACAGGTATTTTAGGTTAGACGCATATGTGAATTAATAGTTACAATGGCTGATTTTACGAAGTGGAAAAAAGTGAAAAGAATTGCCGCATTCTATATAAAAACGTAATTTAGAAAATAATACGCCCAAACCTGCTAGTAGAAATTCCAGTCGAGGTCGCAACCACTGGCAAGAAAACAATAACTCCAAATAATACACAGCGCAAACAAATAATTGGCTTAAAGATTTGGAACCTATTGAACAATGTTTTCTATATATAAGCTATATTTCATAAAAGCACTCCAACCGCATATACACAACAGAGCAACAATGCGTTGCTCTATAACAGCATTACTTAAGTATGTTAAAGGAGTAAATGTTGTATATCTACTCTATAACTACTGCGAAAGGGATCAAATCGCAACTCAGTGACTCGTCGGTGATGGATCTAGCCTAGTACATGGCAGCCGACTGACAGCTGTGAATTCAGAGCTACGCCAAATTGCTGTATAACAACTGCTGATTTCATCATTCTATTCTATAAGACGACAATCAATATGGATGATACTTTGACACTCATGAATATCATAACCAGCGGCCATAATGGTCAATTAATCAATCCATACTGCTGTGGAGGTTATTTAATTTTGTTTCAATAATCGCAAACTATATGTTTTTATATGAATGCGCTCAAATGTAGCAATTGTGATGATTCCAATGTAATAAAGACATAATATTCATAGGTTAGCATAGGTTAAAATTGAAATTTAGTATAGAGCAGTGTTGAAAAATCCATCAAATACCGAGCGCGTGAAAAATTCGTCATTATTTTATGCAAAATGCACAGTAAAATTTCGTGTGCAACTAAATCAAGCCCTCTGAATGCATGCTGCCGGATTTGTCAAGGATACTATTCAATATTATTAATGACCGATATATCCACAAACAAGATGGATTCATAAGATATGACATGCTATTAGGAGCTAGAATAATTTGGCTGTATAAAATATTTCTACTTCATTTATTCAATATTTAGAGAACCATTTAATTACATTAAAGTTGATTCATGCAACAAAAAAACCGTGTAGATGTTGTAAAAAACCCAAGCACTACACAGCTCCTAGGGAGCTGTCATGTAGTAGTAATGTAAGGACTCTTTTGAATCTGTAAGAACGTTTATACAACTGTTGCTTATCAGTTGCAGGCAACATCTCAAATGATTGAACTGCTCTATATGTTGTGCCCATTTTGCCTGTATAACTGTTGTGAGAACGTTTTGCAAACATTCTTACAGCAAACGGTGCTGTTAAAGAAATGCTGTGTAAACGTTCTTATAATTCTAAAAGGACTGTGAATTGTTAGTTGGGAAACTTGGCAACATCGAACACCTTTGTCCGCATTCCTTTTGTAGCTTCAGATCCGCTGGTCAAATAATAGATATGTATAACTGTGGTACAAGGGGGGTAGTCATTGCCGAAACAAAAACCAGTTAGGTAATAAATGGTTAATAATTGGGAATGCGGCAAATAAAGGCAAAAAAGAACTCTTTTAACTTTATTCCAAGCTTTGGGAAACTTATGATTCCATCTTCAGGGCTACAATAGAATTTTGAGCATGAGTTACAATCTCAAAAAGGGATGTTAAATACTTACAAAAGTTAGTGAGATTGATGCGAAATGATGTTGAATGGGAGAGTCTTCACAATAATAGCACAATTTGTGTAAAACGCAAAATCGTTGTCACAAAACATTGGGAAAGTAACACAAAAAACTTTAAACATTTAAAACACATTAAAATCAGATATCTGTAGTAAAATCGGTTATTCAAGAATGAAATAGATATCTGTAAAAACAAAATGACTTCTGGTATTGATGGTGTGCCTAGTTTCATTGTTAAAGATTGCATTCATATTTTGGCTAAACCTCTTTGTATTATATTTAATTTGGTACTAAAGAGTAGCTGTTATCCGAAAATATGGAAGGTGACAAAAATTTGTCCTGAATTTAAGAGTGGTGATAATTCTGACGTCAGTAATTGTCGCCAAATAGCTATTTTATGCAATTTCAGTAAACTGTTGGAGATAATAATTTACAATACTATATATAGGTCAGTAAACTCTATTATATCCGCAAATCAACATGGTTTTATGACTGGAAGGTCAACAGTTGCAAATTTGGCATGTTTTACTCAATTTGTCTCTGGTATCCTTGACTCTCAGGGGCAAGTTGATGTGATCTATACAGATATATCAAAAGCTTTCGATATAGTTGATCATTATTTATTATTAACTAAATTAGATGCTCTTGGATTATCAGCCTCGTTGTTGTCCCTTGTAAAATCATACCTTTTGGATAGAACACTATTTGTTGAATATGGCGGCATCAAATCTAGATCCTACACAGCTACGTCTGGGGTTCCTCAAGGCTCCAATTTAGGTCCCCTGTTATTTCTAATATTTATTAATGATTTGACAATTAATCTTCCCTGTATGCACTTGCTTTTCGCTGATGATCTCAAAATATTTTCTGCAATTAGTTCAATTAGTAACTGCCTGCAGATTCAAAGTATGTTAGCTTTAGTTTATAATTGGTGCCAGAGTAATTCACTTACTCTAAATGTAAAAAAAATGCAAGGTCGTTACGTATACTCGTAAGCTGAACCCTATTATCAATGACAGCTATAACATCAATGGTACCATTCTAGAAAGGGACTCAGGCTATAGAGATCTAGGAGTTGTCTTTGATACCAAGTTCTCATTTAATGATCATATATCAGAAATTGTGTCATCCGCATCCAAACTGATGGGGTACTGCGTAAGAAATTGGTCTAGTTTCTCTAATGTTGGATGTTTAAAAATCTTATATTTGGTTTTCATTCGAACCAAATTAGAGTACGCCTCACTGGTTTGGTATCCTATACACCAGAATTCAATAATCAGAGTTGAATCTGTTCAACGCAAAGCTCTGAAGTATTGGTACTTCAAATGCAGTGGCAAATATCCTGAAAGAGGCTGTGATCATAATCTCTTACTGAACATTTTTGGAATTGAATCTCTGAAACAGCGTCGTGATACTAAGGCACTGGCTTTTTTTCATAAACTGTTACATGGCCAAATTGATTGCAGCTTCTTATTAAGTAAGATAAACTTTCATGTACCTAGAATTGGTAGTCGTCATAGCTATACATTTTACTGTGATATCTCGCGTACAAATATGTTGTGTAAGTCTTCGATAGCTATCAGGTCTTCCATATATAACTCGATATGTGATAAAGCAGACATATTTCACGATGAAATTAACCATATACTAAGCATTAGACGGGATAGTCTTCCATTTTAGTTTTTTCTCTGTATCCTTTATAATAATTTCTATTTTTTTTATTTGGTTTAGGTGGTATTGAATCATTTATTTATAGTTAATGCTTTGCTGCATCTAGTTTATTTTTCATATGTTTCCTATGATTGGGTGATTAGCTGTTGGAAAATAAACGTATTATTATTATTATCTGACTTTCTAAGTTCCTCTCGCATAATTGCGGTAGCGACAAGTGTGGAAGGGCTGTGCCAAGTCAACACCCTGACTATTATTGATTGGAAATTAGGAAGGATCCAAGGACGTTAAAACAATAGGGGGACGCAGCTATTTACTTTTCGCGTTGAAGCCGCATAGTCACATTCTAAGCGCATTGCAAAGTTGCCAAACTAGGCATTTTTCTAAGTAAAACTAAGAAAACAAGCAAGCTTATGAACACAAAACATCAGCGAAACAAGCAAGCTTATGAACACAAAATATCATATTTAATATAATAATATAATATATTTATGAACATTGAATTGATGTAATGATTTTTATATATGCAAAACGTTAGGATCAGAGTCTAATTTCGCTCTTTTGCAATATTTGATAGTATGAAGAAATTTTCATATGTCAACCCGGCAACGCCGCTTGGCTCTCATTGCTAGTTGCCATTGGATTTCTACGGTTGCCAAACTGGGCAAATTTCTAAGTAGATTTACGGTCAAATTCGCCCCAAACATCGCGTCATTAAACGAAGAGGTTGTGTTGATCCACCCACTCGACAAAGGTGCGAGAAATTCTTGCTATTCCACCGGCAACCCTGTACTGCGCATTAGCGACGGGGCGGCGCAGGAGGGAACGTCAACGGGTGTGAAATTTCAATTATATTTGAAATTCCTGAGAACCGTTAAACCTTATTCGAATCTATTTTGTGTTCGAGTATAAATTGTTCTGTTGTGAATTCCAACATTTCAAATTCTAGATAATCGTAACACAGACCGTACATTCGTAGGTATCTGTTTTGTGTTCGAGTAGTGTTGAGTGTGTTTCAGTGCTTAATTACCTGATAGGCCCCAAAAACAGGCTGACGATCCGAAAATAGTCATGGGTAGACGCTGCTACATATGCAAAAAATGGGATTATCGGCACCCTAACTTGACCTTTTACAGGTAAGTGTATTCGTACATTCATCAGCAGCAAAATTGATGGTATTGTAAAACCTCTAATTTCATTCCTATGTGCTACCTGCTTGGGTACATTTGAAAATAACAGTATACAGTACATATGGGATCTTTCAAATAAGGTGTCTATAAACAGTAAAGTTGGGCTTCATATTTTTAGAAATTATTTTAAACACCTCCAGTTTGCTCCTATTGTCATGTAGGAATACTTTGGTATGTTTACATTTATTGGGCTGGTACTGCATTATATAATTATAATGTCATATTATTTTACCTAGATAATTTGAAAGTGATATCTATATCACATATTATACACAACTGTACCTACATATAAACACACCTAGCCTGATGAGTGTTACTTTCATATTCTTAAACACCTCATCCAGTTTGCTACTGTTGCCATAGGTATAGAATATTTTTAATCTATGCATGTTTAAATTTATTGGACTGGTACTGCTTTATATATATATTTATGTCATATTATTTTACCTACATATCTGTATATATACTTACATATAAATAAACCTAGCTTGAGTGTTACTTTCATATTTAACAAAATAAAATAAATTAAAGTATCATTTTTTTGAGCTTTTCTATAATTAATCATATTTTTCAGTATTACCAAACATATTGTTCTGAGGAGGAAGTGGTTTGATGTAATGGGAGTGACTGAAACAGACCTACCACAATTAAAAGAAGTCTGCTCAGAACATTTTACTAACGATGACTTTGAAACCACACTATCCGGAAAGAAGCGTTTGAAAAAGAATGTGGTGCCTACTTTGTATACCAAGGAAGAAGATAGAAAACAGCTTAAAGTGTAAGTAGCTATGTATAAATAATTAGACTTTAACATTATAGGTAGGATTTAGAATCTGATATAGTAACAAAAAATATAATTTAATCAACGTTACATTCTAAGAAGCATGTTTTTCCTACATCTTTGTTATGTTGGAAATAAGCCAAGAAAATCCATTATATCTGTGAGCACAGTCTTTAGTCTGATTATTCTAAATAATGGTGTCAAAGTGGATAGGCTGCTGAACTGTAGACTTTATGGTTCTAATGCAGGAAAATTAATTGCAGTTATGAAATGCTACGATATGCCATCTAGGTGCATGTGAAACTTTTTTTAGTGTCAAGGGTATACTTTTGCTGAGACAAGTTGTAAAACTTGTAATGTAATTTTTCTTTGAGGTTTGAAGGAATAGTGAGTAAAAAATCTAGTTGGTGAATTGAATAATGAGGTGTAATTATTTTAGAGCAAAAGATAAAATAGGTACAAGTGTTTAGTAAAAAGTAATAGTAACCCTAAATTGATAAACTGTTGAAAGACCTTAACTGTTACTCTTACTAGTTATTTTAAGGTGATCTTTAGTTTTTAGTATCATATACTAAGTATAAATTATAGGCTGTTTTATTTTCAAGGGAAATATATATATATGCAATATATTTTGTGTTACATATAAATACTTCAATGTTCTCAATTCTCAACAGTTTTTGCTCAGGAAACAGCTTTCAGATAATTTTTTTCAGAGCATAAAGTGAGCAATTTATTTTTTGAATATAAAATAAATAAATAAAAAAATGTACAAAAATAATTACATACAATTAATAATTTTTTACTGTTTAACAGTAATATCATTTATTTTGTTCTAAATTTTCATCACAAAATTATTTTAATGTGTATAGTTTTTTAATCATTTCCCAGAACAGTATTTTGTGTTTCATCACTTGTACCTATCTCAATTTTTTGAAACTTTGTTGCTCGTAAATTATTCTGACCACTGTCTAAATGGGCAATATCACAAATAGACTGTTTTATCTATTGTTTTATAATGTTATAATTATATAGTCATAATGATAATCATAATTCCAATTCTTATATAGAGACCATCCTGTGAAGGTAGCACACAAATGTAATACTGGTGCTTCTCAAGAAGGTAGTGGTAATGAACCAGCTGCAAAGAGGTACCTTTTTTATTTAGTAAAAATATATGAAATATACTGCTTTTCCAAGGATTCTTTGCTGTGTGCCTGTATTTGATCTGATTTTTAACTGTTATTTATATATTTAATATACATACAATATATTTTTTATTAGAGATATATATACTTGCATGTCATTCATAGATTTGCTCAGTAAACAGCTTGCAGAGATACATTTTTTCGGAGCATAAAGTATGCAATTATATTTTGAAAACAATGTGAAAAAATCTACAAAGTCAGTTACATACAATTAATAGCGCCTTACACTGTCTATTTATGATAATGTTCTAATTTTTATCACTAAATTACTTTACTGTGTAGTATTTTTTGAACATATTGTTTTGTTGTTCATCACTGATATCTTTATTTTTGGAAATATTTTTACTTTCAAATTCTTCTGTCTCCATGGTCAAATGGATACTATCACAAATAGAATATTTTATCTAAAATTGTTTTTTGAACATATTGCTAAACAGTATTTTGTTGTTCACCACTAGTATCTTTATTTTTGGAAATATTTTTACTTTTAAATTCTTCTGTCGCGTCTCCATGGTCAAAATGGTTACTATCACAAATAGAATGTTTTATCTATAATTGTTTTATCAAGTTATAATTATGTAGTTAATATTATAATTTTATTATGCTTTAAATTTTTAGGTACCACTACCCCTTGAAGGAAGCTTTCTTATCTGCTATTGGTGCTTCTCAAGAAGCGATCTGTGGTGAACCAGCTCCTAAGAGGTATTTTTTTTTAATTATAGTTGTATTAAACATATAAGTTGTCAGCACAATATGGCTTTTTGAGGGTTTTTTGGTGTTACATTGTATACAACAGGAAAGTCCATTTTCCGTTACTTTGTCTTTTTGTGTGCTTTTATTCATTCTGATTTTTGGCTTAATAATGTGATAAAAAAATAACGAGGTTCATTATCTCTGAAGTCCATGATTATTATATGATAATAAATACTACTGAGCATAAAGAGTTTTTCAGAACATGTAATATTGGGCTGGGGTATTTTTTTGTAAAAACATAAGATCATACAAAAAAATTAATGTTGAAAGACTTTCACAACTGAAGCATCCATGCTGAAATTTTTCAAAAATCCTTACAGAGACGCTCAATATAATAGTCATATACAGATACAATTTGACTTTACAACCACTTATTTGCTATATATTCATTGAGTTAGATAAGTTAGATAAGAAATATAAAAGTTCTACATCCACTGAGTCAGTTTTCTGTCATGCTGTGGCAGCTGTCAAAAAACTTCTTTAACAAATATAAAGTTTATGAAATTATACGTTCATTCATTATGGGATAAATCCCAGAATATATCAAATTCGTGTTTTTTAAAAATATTAATAATCTAAAATTTTATTTCAAATTCTGATGACCTACCTGTATTATTACTATAGTGTGCCATTATTTATGTCCCGTATTTGATGTTTAATTTTTTGCTGTGCTTCTAGGAATCCAAGGGGTTGAGTGTAAAAGCTATGTGAACTAAGTAGTACCAGTACTACCAGTAGAAGCAGTTTTATTTAGTAAATCATCATATCCGGCACATTTGCAATTTTTCGCCGTTCAACAACACTTAATAGATTCGATGATTTATACTGATATTTCTAATTATTCCCATAATACTGTACCATTGTTTATAATAATCGTTGATAATGGTGGTACACTGCAAAAAGGTGACCAAGTCAGAAAACTAGTTCCTCGTAAATGGCTGTTGAAAGTAATCATAATTTAAGTAACAAATCACTCAACGTGTTTTTTAGAAAACATAGAACTCATAAAAATGTTCACTGCGAGTTATAAAGAGAGCTTGAAGAAATTAGACTATATTTCTGACTTGGTCACACTTGATGTTGGAAAATATATTAATACTGACTTGGTCCAAATAAACTTCAATTTTCTTGAAATAAGAAACATAAACATAATCAATCACTGTTAAATCTAGAATACTGAATCAGATCTATTTTGGTTCCAGGGCATTGCTTTTCTTGTTCTTATCTACAGGGAGGGATTTATTCCAGCTGTGATAGTCAAGATGGTTACTTTTACGTGATATGTCTCACAATGTAGTGAAGTTGATCATTTTACCTGCTACTTTATTGGACATATTAGACTTAGTCAAAACGAGCTGTTAACCAAACTGGCAAAATTTTCGAGTATTGACTTGGACAAAATCATTTATCGTCGTTTAGTACCAAAAACGTCAAATCGTCGATTTTTGGCCTATCACTTTTTGCAGTACATCGACGTATGATGTATTTGATGTTGAATTTTTATATTTCTTTTTTGTTTTGTTTTTAGTGATCCAAGCAGTCGAGTGTAAGAGCTATGTAAGCTATACGCTTCCCAACATAAATCCTACTGTGACTGTGACCACTAGAAGAATATATGCTTTGTTGAATAAATAATGGTAGGATGACAAAGAATGGGGCACAAGCTCATTATGTAATTTAAATTAATATACATACGTTATATGTTGCGAAAATTAAAGTGAAATTTAAAATATACATGTACATTAAAAATACTTAAATAGTTGTTTTTAAATAAGAGAAACATTTTTTATTACTATTGGTTACATGACATGTGTGTAAACGAATATTAATTTGTGTACAAATATGAATAAAATAATTGTTGCCACAGTTACTATTTTTTTATGTGAAGGCTGTCGATATATCGATGATTGGGAAGACTGATATTAATGAAAATTTTAAAGTTTATAGGAAAAACACGTAATTGTTCACTGCCTGTCTGCTACCTTAAAAATGTATACACTTAATTTGACATGATTTAATAAGGTGGGGTAGTAACTTCCAATTTACCTACTGATTTTCGAGCCACTAATATTTTTCTTTGAAATAAGTTGTAATCATTTTCTTTGCCAAAAATAATGGTTAAACCACTGCAAACGGAGCACATGCAATGCTTAGGTACTTATGTATTTCTATCAATACAGTTTGTTACAATAAAAATAATTTCATGATAGTCTTTACTTTTGAGCATGACAGAGTATGGCTTTATAAAACTTTTATCTGTAAACGTGATTTAGTACTATATATTTTTTTATTATTTTAAATGGAAGTACGACTCAAGCGTACCTAGCTAACATATTTCGGATGCTACTAATGGTTGTGTGACTTATTAAATTATTCTTTTTCGAATTACAATGATAAATTTGATTTCTGATGTCTTTATAACCTCAAAAAATACCAAAACAGTATAATCCTGATGTCATAAGTAAATATTCGAAGGTATAAGTACAAAACTGTACTGAGTGGTACTTTTGAAGGTACTATAGGGTCTATCATACCTTGCATTCAAAACATTTTTTTTGTACATCAACCCCTAAAACTCACCCCCAGATTTTTTTTTCAAATAGCACCCCATAGGTTTTCCTACCTAAATGATATCCCCATTTTATTTAAAATATTGTGGTACCTTTAATTTTATATGCAAACTTATTTTTTCCGTAAAATCATAAGTATAAGACAAACGAAATGATGATTTGTTTGACGCCTGATATTTTTGTAACAAAAACGGATAAAAAAGAAAAGTAAGTGGGTGTTTCAATGGTAGTGAATGACCTATCATTCCTTGCTTATGAACCATTTTTTTCTTACTTAAACCCCTGGAATCCACCCCTAGCTTGTTTTTTCATATTTCAATCCACAATTTTGCCTGGAAAAATAAATTCTTTACTTGAATTTAATTATCGTAGTGCCTTACTTTTTATGCCCCTACTGCAATTTATCGTTAATTTTGGCGCTCGTGTGCGGGGCACACCCTGCACACGGGGTTGGCGCGGCCCGATGTAGCCATAAAACTTTTCCACGTTTTTGCACTTAGTTTTGTTGTCACATTTTTTTTATTAGTTGATTCATGAAAATAAAAAAAATATTTTCCACACATGTGTTTTAATTAATTTATGTTTACGATTTCATGGATTAAGCGAAAATATCACGTGTCAAGGAAATTCTGGGACACCCGGTATACAGATACAATTCCACTTATGGTGATTTATTATTTTTTGTTGTGATACCCCAGAAAAATGCACTGCACTGCATTTTGACAACTTCAACAATTTCACAGAAAACAAAAGAAAGCGCAGACGTAAATATTTTGGCTTCACCATTAATACAGGATAGACTGTGACATGCTGCGTCCCCCTATTGTTTTAACGTCCTTGGAAGGATCGCACAATATTACAGGTCTTCAGGATTACAGACTTTTGGAATACTTTGTGTAACTTTTCGTCCAGGCCCAGCTGTTGAAGGTGTTGTGTAAACGTGTTTGGTGTAAGGCCTGACACAGACATAATGAGGGGGACAATTGTGACTTTGTTTTGTTTATCATGTTTCTCTCGCATGACTGTGGTAGCAACAAATGTTGACGGGCTGTGCCAAGTCAACACCTGAACTATTACGAGTCTGAATTTAGGAAGGATCGAACAATATTACAGGTCTTCAGGATTACAGGCTTTTGGAATATTTTGTGTAATCGTTCGTCTAGGCCTAACTGTTGTAGGTGTCGGGTAAATGTGTTTGGTGTAAGGCCTGAGACTGACATAATTAGGGGGACAATAACAACTCTGTTTTGTTTCCAGAGTCGTTTCACTTCTATGGCAAGGTCTGTGTATTTAGATATCTTCCCAGCGTAGGCGTTTTGAATGTTCATATCGTTGGGAATGGCAATATCTATCAAATAGGTAACTTTGTCTGCCTTCGACTGGAAAACTATATCTGGGCGATTTGCCGGGATAGTCTTATCTGTATGTTTTTTTTTTTTTTTTTAAACAAAAAAGTGCAGCCCGGGCTCCGACACACCGGGCTGCTGTTCCATTACCCAATGACTACTCCTCACACCGTGAGGTGAGCAATCACTGGGTCCGCGAATCGTGCGCCCTAAGTAGACGAAGGGACCCAAGGATGACTGCCTTCTGCATTCTGGCGGCTAAGATGTGCGCCGCCGCACGGCACACCGGTATTTTGCGCAGTGCAGAGAGCAGCGTATTCCTCATTCCACCTAGGGATCCAATGACCATAACCAGCAGACTTACAGTGTAGTCTGGCCAGAGCCTGCGAAGTTGTCCGAGCAACTCCTGATATTTGGTCCGCTTTTCCTCTTCCTTAGAGACGATGTTCACCTCGGCAGGCGCCGAAAACTCAATAACGAACATCGTCTTCTGTTGGTGGTCGAGAAGGACTATGTCGGGCTTGTTTGCCTGTACAAGCTCGAGCGTGGGGAACGAGTAGTTCCAGTAAATCCGGCATCTCTCGTTCTCCACAACGGACTCTATATCCCCTGGAGCGTATGGCAGCACCGGTGTCTCATCGATACCGTATGAGTGCCTCAAATGATAGTAGAGCACTCGTAGAGCCGCGTTGTGCCGATGGACGTAAGCCGTCCCAGCGTACGTCTTACACGCCGACAAGAGATGCATAAGCGTCTCTGGCGCCTGTCGGCAAGCTCTACAAAGGGTGTCGGGTACATCTACACCCATAACCCTTTTACGGTACACCAAGGTGTTGAAGACACCGTCTTGGCAAGCCATTATAAAGCCCTCAGTCTCCGACTTCAACCCACTAGACCTTAGGAAAGAGAAGGTCAACTGCTCAGACAAGCCATGCTCTTCCAGATGTTTGTAGAAGATTCCATGCATTGGCTTATCTTTATGAAGTCTTAAAAGGAAGTCGACTTCGGCAGTTTTAAGGTGGGATTTTAATTCTGCGGGAGCAAGTTCCGTAATGGACTGCTGACACCTCCGCTTGAAGTCGAGTGTGAGGCTGAGCTCCTCGGCTGCTCGTTTCGCTGCGCTAAAAAGAAAGGCTCCTTTTCCCGCATTCTCGTGCTCTCGCACAAAGCGGATCAGGGGATCGGTGCTGTTCGTTACATAGCAGGCAGTGGCCAGTACTACTCTGTTGTGCAGACGCTCCAAACTCAATAGTCCACGCCCTCCCAGGTGTCGCGGGAGGTATATTCGCGGGACAGAGGACTTAGGATGCAGGCTTCTCTCCATATTCATCCTTTTGCGGGTCTTCGTGTCGATTTCCTTCAGCTCGTTCACTTTCCAGTGTATAGCACCAAAGGTGTATAATAACAATGGGACCGCAAGCATGTTTGTGGCAGCGACTTTGTTCTTGCCGGACAGTTCTGACGACCAGATCTGCCGGAGTCGGTGCAAATACTTGCGGCGGAGACACTCTTTAACCAATGCTGCCTCTTGGACATGACGCTGCGCCACTCCAAGGTAGGTATAAGTATCTCCGGCATGCAGTTGTCGCAAGATGCTCCCATCAACGAGCTGTTCCTCATCTCCACTATCTCCGCTTCGTCCTTTCTTGAGATGAACCAATGCACATTTGTCTGTCCCGAACTCCATTCCGATAGCATGACTGTACTCCTGCACCACCCTCAGCGATTGTTGTAGTTCGCGTTGGCCGGAGGCATAAAGTTTTAGGTCATCCATATAAAACAGATGGGTGACCTTGTGCCTCCGGTTATTGGGCGTGCCACAGCTGTATCCTTTAGTATTTCTCAGCGCTATGGACAGAGGCAAAAGTGAGATGCAAAAGAGCAAGGGACTCAAGGAGTCTCCTTGGAAGACACCTCTTTTCAATGACACCAACTCTGTCTGAACCCGAGTTTCACCTGATGTTATAGTGAACCGGGTCTTCCAGAGTGGCATCAGTTGTTTGATGCATCCCACTATCTGATTATCCACCGAAAGGCATTCCAACAGCCGCACAATGAGCTCATGAGACGTGCTGTCGAATGCCTTGCGATAGTCAATCCAGGCCATAGAAAGGTTTCGCTTGTACTGCACGGAGTCCTGCGTGACACATCGGTCAATCAACAAGTTCTCCTTGCAGCCAGCTACTCCTTTCTTTGACCCTCTCTGTTCATACACGTCGAGAAATACAGGATTCACAGCTTGAAGGAGACGCATGTACAAGATTCTGGTGAAGAGCTTGTAACATGCGTTCAGACATGTTATTGGCCTGTAGTTTTTGGGATCAGACAAATCTCCGGTCTTCGGGAGAAGCACGGTTCGACCCTCGACAAACCAAGCCGGAATTGGCTGCTCCTGATTTAGCCACGAGTTAAAAACTCTAGCTAAATGCCGGTGGCAACTGGGGAATTTTTTCCACCAGTAGGTGTTTATGCCATCCGGGCCAGGAGCTGCGAAATTCTTTGCGCCTCGTAAGGCGTCAAGAATTTCTTCCGTGTTTATCGGGTGACGCAGTTCATTCAAGTTAGGAGTCCTCCTACAAACGGACTCGAACTGCGCCAAGGCCGGAGTGTCTGCTGAGAGAGGTTTGGGCTGTTCGTAAATGTCCCTCCTCCTATGTTTATTATTATTATTATTATTATTATTATTATAACTGTGTATACCCAGGCCCCTTAAGGATTAACACAATAAACATGAGCTAAATCTAGTTCATCGCATCATTTCCAAACGCCTCCGATATCTTTGTATCTGGTTTTTATCAGCTCTCTGCCGGCAAAAGTTGGAGCTGGGATAGTCGAGCGCTTTAAAGCTTATCGGTATAAATCACCGAAGCCCTCCGTACAGAATAACTTCATTTCAGATCTCCTTAATTCTTCACTTCACGGTTCTTTAACCACCGCACTGTGTGAACATTACTCATTTCGCAGGATACAGCCGTATACAGTACAATACAGTATATCATCCGGTTTACAATTTATAATGGCGTTATTAGAACTTTGCTTTCTCCGTTCTATACGGAATAACTTTATCGTTCGAAAACCTATCTCGTGGTTTTATGATATATGTTCGAATGGTGGCTGCTGATATTATCTTTTTTGGATGGTTAAAGTGCTCTTGGTTAAAGGGTAAAGGAAGGTCGGGCTCGTGTTCGTATGGACCTTAAGGGGCCTGGGTATACACAGTTATACAAAACTCAAGCTAGATGTTTGGGTAGAGGCAAATAAACAGCGAAGTGTACTCTTAAAACTCTATTTCCAAGCCTTCGGGATCATTTGATCCCTTCTTCAGGGCTACAAAGACAATTTAGCAATCAGCAACATTAGAAAAAATTAAGATTGAAAAGTTGTTACTTACAAAAGTTTGTGAGGATGTTGCTGGAAGATGTTATAAACCAAGCCAAAAGAGCAAGTAACAACACATATCTTGCATGAAGCACGTTATACGGACACAGAAATTTACGAAAAACATTACACAATTTACTGTTAAAAGTTAAAATCTTAATAAAATCGTAGAATGGCCGTTCGATGATTATTTTGCGTGCCGGCAATTACGTCTCTTGAAACGGTCAAGCACACGTGTCTGAGCGGAAATCAGTTAGTGGAGGGAAATTCAAATTTTGTTCATTTGTCGAATGTCATTTGCCTAAATTTTGGCGCATGCGCGCACAATCTATGTTGAAATTATTTTTGTGGAGGGGATTTATGTATAGGGTGATTCAACTTATCACTATACAGTGTCGAACAGAATGAACTGATGTAATAAAATGTTTTAATGTGTGTAATATTATGCAATGTGCGTGGATAGCAATGAATATATCAAAAAGTAGAAAACGTGCGTTTATAGCAAGAAATTTAGTGATAATGTGAAATTGTTAATTGGGGGGGAAATTTTTTTCACAATATATGTGGTGTAAATTAATTTTATATGTATTACATTTACATTGATGAATTCTCCACGGAAAAAAATCGTATTGATAATAAATGAGGGCTAATAATGAAATTGTGCTTGTTTTCTTTATCAAACAATCCTTAAGGCGGCTCCTACGGAGAGCATAAACGGTCATTTTCAAGTGATTTCATCCCAATTCCTGATGCTCTAGTTTTCAATATTTTTGCATGAAGTTTAAAAAGAAATTATAATTGAAGCATTTTAAAAAAAAAATAAATTGAACATGAAATATGATCGCTTGAAGCTGCCTATTTTCTTCGTCAACTTTGTAATTTTTTTAGGAAAAGCCCAGAAGCAAAAATGAAAAAGTGCCTCGATATCACTCTGGGCAATTTCCTTCTAAACATCATGTGAAAATTTCATGTAAAAATATTGGAAAATGAAACGTCAGGAATTGGGATAAGAAACATCTGCAAATCGCCTTCCTCTTCAATTTTACAAATTTCGGGCGCCGCGCTAACATGACTGTTTCCATTTCTTTCTAATGTAGCGCGCACCTGTTTATTTATCACGGCCATCGTCGGTTCCTTTTCAGCTCCCCGCATCTTCCGGAGAAACTATTCCAGATTGTAGGAGCAGCGTTAATTTAGGTAAATCAACTGGGTGGTCCCCGGCAAGACAAACATTTGGTAAAATGGTCCCTAATGAGTAAAAGGTTAAGAACCGCTGCCCTAGACCCTTAAATCGTTCACGGGCAGTCACTAAGATCATGGCTGACTGTACTCACTAGGCCGGAGCATGAAATATGGCAACACTGAATCTGCGGGCCGTCATTTTGTTTGTTGTTAAGTCATTAGTTATGGCATTAGTGTAAACTTCCAGAGTGAAAAATAAGATGGGAAGGTGATTTTTAATGTGTTTCTAATCATTTACCTGCACAAACGAAACTATAAAGATAAACAGATGCCTGCAAAGTGTGTAGTACCAGGTTGTACTAGCAATTGTGCGTCCAATAAGGGACATAAACAGAAGTGGGTGAAAGGTATTCCTCGGAAGGGCTGGTTATATTTATAAGGATAAAGACAATACTTTACAAACATTTCAAAGGATAAGACCCATTCTAAAGCACAATGTGGTACCTACAATGTTTTCTGGACCTCCCAAATATCACAGAAAAATACAGTTAATAGAACTCATCTGGGCATGCATCTGGGCATACCTACGAAAAGATTTGATATTGAAAAGGGAATCAAGACCAGTAAGAATGGCTTTAAAGTGACCGAATTTTTCTAGCTCAAGTTAAAATTTACAAAGTAAATTGAGTGCTCATTAGCAATTGTGCTTCCAATAAGGGACATAAACAGAAGTGGGTGAACGGTATTTCTCGTATGGGCTGGTTATATTTATAAGAATAAAGACAATACTTTACAAACACTGCAAAGGATAAGACCTATTTTAGAGCACAATGTGGTACCTACAATGTTTTCTGGAATACAGTTAATAGAACTCATCTGGGCAAGCCAACGAGGGCATGCATCTGGGCATACCTATGAAAAGATTTGATAGTGAAAGAGAATCAAGACCAGCAAGAATGGCTTCACAGTGACCTAATAGTGAATTTTTCTAGCTCAGGTGACAATTTACAAAGCAAATTGAGTGTTCATTCAAGTGGAAGTGGAAGTGGCAGCAGGTAACAGGTTGCTTTATTTTTATTTTGTAGTGTCTGTGATGAAACAGACATCAGACGTAAGTGGTATTAGTAGTAGTAGTTCTAAAAAGTATTTTTCTCAATTTATTAACCGAGATGAACTCTAATACATATAAAATGTAATAATTATTCTGAAACTATAGGTCCACTGTTTGACAGCTAAGCCACGTCGCCACATCTAAGGCTCCGGCCTAGTGTAGAGTCGGCCATGCTAAGATCCGAGTGGAATAATTTTGACACGGCGCTACGCCAGAAAGGTGGTGTGCCACTTAACAAATATCACCGGTTATATGGATATTTCCAATCCAGCAAGGCTTATAGCCTTACTGCCGGTCAACGATTTGCATATCGCTCGACGACTTTTAACTGCTGACCCGCGTTAGGCACCCACCGATTACAAATCGAGTTTTCAAACCGAACCGCAAGCCGATGCGACGGGAGCTGAGCTACACCGACGGTGTCTCATCTGCCGGTACAGTTAAGCATGAAATGGAACCAGCAACGCAATCGGAAGGCCAGATGGCAAATGCATCCGATGATATCTCTTCCGCCACTGGAAACTTAAGAGCCTAGATCACCCCTCGAAAACGGAATTACATTTTACAGTCAAACGACAAAAATCAGAAAATTCACGAGTATACTTTTTTTTTGAAACAATTTTCTAAACAGTACCGAAGGTTCTGGCCTCGAGAATTCTAAACATAAACTTATCAACAGTGCTTATTCTTTTTCTTTAACTAGATTGCTACTAGAGTCCTTAATTATATTATATACTACTTAATTAACCACATGCATGCCTAGGTGTTGTTTTAAATTGTACAAGAAGCTATTATAACATATTTTAGATCTAATTTCAACTGGTAACCTATTATAAGCTCTAGACGCGGATTGCATTGGACAATTCAAAGCTATATTTGTACGACTGTAAACCGGATATATATTGTTTTGTGACCTGGTAAAATGATCATGTATTTCATTTATAAAATTATAGATAGTGTTATTCTTCTGCCTGCTATTAATTATTTTAAATATTAATTTACATTGTTCAAGTTCTAAAATTTTATCCATCTGAGCAACTTTTAGTTCTGTATATAACGTGATTGTATTGGTAAGTTTGCTATAATTAAATAGTATTTTCAAAATCTTATTTTGTAAAGTTTGAACATTTTGAAATAAAGTTCCTGAACAAGTTCCCCATATTGGAATTAAGTACCTTAAATGTGCAAGAAAAAATGCGTTATAAATACTATATTTGGTTTTCTTAGTGAAGTAATATCGACATTTAAATATCATGGGCAGCATCGGAGTAACTTTTTTAGTAATATGATTTAGATGTGGTTGCCAATTTAAACTTTCATCCACTATTAACCCCAAATATTTTATTGATGAGACCTTTTCCAACATGATATTATCAATTGCAATCTGAAGTTCATTAACTATGGTATTTTTCCTTTTAAATAAAATATATTTGGTCTTATCAATATTGATTTTGAAATTATTATAAAATAACCATTTCAGGTATTTGTCCAAGTCTTGATTCACTAAAGCCTGGAGTTCAAGTTCATTCCTTGCTCTGTATACTAGTACTGTATCGTCAGCAAATGTAAAGTACCTGGCTTTCAAGTTTGCTACTTTCAAATTTAACACGTAAAGTGAGTACAACAATGGACCTAGAACCGCTCTCTTAGAATGTAATTGGGAAGCGGGGACAAGAATTAGTTTTTCAAAATTTTTCAAAAAAGTTTTTCAAAATCCTTATTACTCAATTTAACTAGATTCTAAATCTTGTCCCCCCTTCCTAATCATTTTCTATTTCTTTTTCTATTTTATTCTTTAGGTTTTTTTAATATCTATGTCAGTTTAGGCGTGAAATGTAATCTCCAGAAAAATCTCTCTAATTCCGGTTAATTTCTTACGACCTGCAGTGCGCGTGATGAAAAAGCAACGGTCGCTTCTGTACCACGCAATGTGCGTGTGCTGTGTATAGCGCGGTAGTTGAAGTTCAAATGCCCGAATGAGCCGGTTTCGCAGTCGCAGTTGATCAGCTGATGATCCGGCCTCTTAACGCTGTTACCATTTCCTCCGCGGTAGAAATACGGTGTCACAATTTCATTATAGCTTATAAAAACAGCAAATGTTTGAGTTTCTGAACACTCCAGCAGACCGACCACCTCGATTTTACACTGTCCAAAAACAAACATGTTAAAGGATCAGGAACCATAAAACGCCTCATAACGATGGTTGGAGGGATTCAGATAATTTTTTGTTTTTACCAATTTCTCCGTTGTCAATGCACCGAGGTTCGAAATTATAGCAGGATTACCTGATACGATCCCATAGCATATCGCTGCCCAAATTGCATCGCAATCCAAGCAATGGTTACTGAGAATAGGTGGCTATAAGAACGCCAGACAGACATAAGACGTCCAAAACGCATATTGTCTCAAAATCGAAACTTCGGTATCACAACATTCCCCTATCCCCTATCCCCTATCCCCTATCCCCTATCCCCTATCCCCTATCCCCTATCACCTATCCCCTATCCCCTATCCCCTATCCCCTATCCCCTATCCCCTATCCCCTATCCCCTATCCCCTATCCCCTATCCCCTATCCCCTATCCCCTATCCCCTATCCCCTATCCCCTATCCCCTATCCCCTATCCCCTATCCCCTATCCCCTATCCCCTATCCCCTATCCCCTATCCCCTATCCCCTATCCCCTATCCCCTATCCCCTATCCCCTATCCCCTATCCCCTATCCCCTATCCCCTATCCCCTATCCCCTATCCCCTATCCCCTATCCCCTATCCCCTATCCCCTATCCCCTATCCCCTATCCCCTATCCCCTATCCCCTATCCCCTATCCCCTATCCCCTATCCCCTATCCCCTATCCCCTATCCCCTATCCCCTATCCCCTATCCCCTATCCCCTATCCCCTATCCCCTATCCCCTATCCCCTATCCCCTATCCCCTATCCCCTATCCCCTATCCCCTATCCCCTATCCCCTATCCCCTATCCCCTATCCCCTATCCCCTATCCCCTATCCCCTATCCCCTATCCCCTATCCGCTATCTCCTATCCCCTATCCCCTATCCCCTATCCCCTATCCCCTCTCCCCTATCCCCTATCCCCTATCGGCATGTGAAGTCAAATGTGGAAGCAATCAGAAAGCTCCAAATTACCCTGCAATAAAGTTTGAGCTATATATTTTATTATTGCTATTTTCCATCCTGGCCACGATAATAATACTGTGTCAATGTTTCATTAAAATCAATTCTGTAATTACCAGATTATACAATACAGACGTACAAGCTACAGCAATGCTCGTATGTATACATCACAAGTAATAGGCAAGGTAATGCTCGGATTGACCTAAAAAAGTGTGTTGTGCCACTAGGCCTCTCTTTCACAGGTCATTGGAGAGCCTATTATGAGTACAACGATTTTTTCATATTTACAATTCTCCACCCCGTGCCACCCCAATTTCATACCCATCCAAAAAAGTAGAAAATTATTAGGAACCTATGAATCCCCTAAAAACAAAAAGTTGAAGGAGTATGTGAAATTTCCACGATAAGTTCAACACCGCTTGAGAGAAAGGTCTATTCTGTAAGAATATCTATAATATAAATATAGGGAACTATATCTATATTCACTATAATGTAAATGAGATTCGACGGTTCATTCAAAGGCACGTTTACTCGTAGCCATGACAAAGCTTACTAAAATATGGCGTGACCATAACATCACTAAAGCTACCTAAATGTCGCTGATTCAGTCTCCTGTGTTCTCCATATTTTTGTATGCCTCGGAAACTTGGACTGTTAAAAAGGCAGATCGAGCTCGCATAAATGCTTCTGTAATGTGGACGTGGAGGAGAATGCTGAGCGTCCCATATACCGCCCACTGAACTAACGTTTCCATACTGGGTGGCAAAACAGTTGCTGGATATGAGTATCTAGAGCGCAATTGAACTGACAGTAAATCGGCGAGCTACAGTTCTCAAAACTATTGATAATATTCGTGCCGTCAATACTCTAGCTCCGACTTAATGCATTTCACGAGTTCGCAACATGACTGTTAAGACATTGTGACTATGATGATGCCATCAATTATAGGTTCTTTCCAACAGGCCTGAATACCGTACAATGTATCGTCACGGACATGCGCAGGACGTGAAATGCGTTCCAACACGTTTTGTGACCGCTCATGAAACGGTCCATAAAGCGTTCCAACAGATTTCGTTACCGTTCATGGGACGGTTTCTGTGTGGTTAAATTGGTACTTGGTCCAGAGTAAGGACTGTGAGGACTGACATGCGCAGTAGAAAGTAAATCGCCCGCTTGGCGCACACTTTCATGTTGTCATTTCTATGCGCCTTCTGTTTTCTCGCTTCCTTGAGTCTTGAGTGTTGAGAATGAGTGTGATTTGATTTTGCTTCTTTTGTTTCTGTTGTTGCTCGTTGTTTGGCTGACTCGTTTGTTGGCCGAAACTTCACCAAAGCCAAAAATGGAAATGGAATCAAACAATAATGTTATACGTGGTATGTTATGATAAATTCGGTCATTTTTATGGAAAACATAACCCAGGTTCTTTGTTTATAGAGCTACAGGAATACCAGGGTGTGAGTGGCAACCATTATTCATGGCTAAAATTACCCAAATAATCCTCATTTTTCGGTTGTGGTTGATAGACTAACACCAAATCATCGTCAGAAAACTCAGGCCCCGATCAATTTTAATAAAGCTCCTGGCATCTTTGCTTTTGACGGTGGCTTTTGAAATGAACCTTATGATGATGGTGGTTCTCCAAAGAACAGGATTTCGCGAAAATGGTAATTGCGCTCATTAGTATTTGGATGGCAGTACCATAACAAATCGTCGCCTTTACAGAATGGCTGCAAATATTTATTCTGGTCTGAAGAGCTGATGTCAGGGGGCATAGATCCCTCTGAACCCCTTCCATGAATACAATTGAGGTTTTCAGTTAAGAAGAAAAGTACTTTTTTGTGATAAATGGAAAGATCATATATAAATTGTATAACAAAACTGTTTTTGTTTTCTTTTTTTCCGCAATAATTCAAAAGTTATATCAAAATAAAAATGGGTTTTTGAATCGAGTACCGAACACACCGACGGCTCCCGAACCCGTGTGACGTCTCCATGGCGGTAACAATGCTCCTTTGACCAACGACGTCCTACTCCGATACTAGATGCTAGATTCCCAGCCAATCGCGAACGTACTGCTAAACTGGTAACTAGTGTATATTTGTTGCAACACAGTCGATAAATGAAGTTTGCAGCTCGAGACGAGGTCTACGATCGAAATAGATATGTTTTTGAATGTTTGAAGTTGAAGTCAGATTACAGATTCTAGTAAGTACCTAATCAAATATGTTTCGTTGAAAAGATCTCCTCAATCGAAGGATGGCCCAGTGGTTAGAGAGTCCGATAGTGGATCTCAGGCCTCTCAGGGTCTTCGGATCGAAACCCAGGCCTTTCAACTTGTTTTTTTTTAATTTTTTTTTTCTCAAAAATTTTATTGATGTGCTTTTTGCACTTGTTACGCACATTTTTTCTACGATCAACATAAATATGTGTTTGAATCAAATTTTGTTAGACATATTACTTGCACTGCACAGTGCAGAAACTAAGTACAGGAGGCGGTGGATAATTCAAAAAATCAGTGGGAATGAGGTTTGTCCGTCAATATCAATCGCCATTAATTTTTTTTAATGTAATAATTGGTTAATAAAACAAAATCCCTTTATCCATTCAATTCATTCATTTTTAAGTTTTTTAATGTAAAAAAAGTAACTCAAACTCGTAAACACATTCTGTTTATCACTTGGTATTATTATTTATTTTAATTTAATTTAATTTTCATGAAACTTCACAAGCACTGTGCAGTGCAAGTAATATATCTAACAAAATTTGATTCAAACACATATTTATGTTGATCGTAGAAAAAATGTGCGTAACAAGTGCAAAAAGCACATCAATAAATTTTTTGATAAAAAAAAAATAAAAAAAAAGTTGGTAGGCCTGGGTTTTGATCCGAAGACCCTAAGAGGCCTGAGATCCACTATCGGACTCTCTAACCACTTGGCCATCTTTCGATTGAGGAAATCTTTTCAACGAAACATATTTGATTAGGTACTTACTTACTGGAATCTGTAATCTGACTTCAAAGATTCACAAATATATTTGTTTCGATCGTAGGCTTAGTCTCGAGCTGCAAACTTCATTCATCGTCTATGTTGCAACAAACATACACTAGTTGTCAGTTTAGCAGTACGTATTTTCGCGATTGGCTGGGAATCTAGCATCTAGTATCGGAGTAGGACGTCGTTGGTCAAAGGAGCATCCTTACCGCCATGGTGACGTCACACGGGTTCGGGAGCCGTCGGCGTGTTTTCGGTACTCGATTCAAAAACCCATTTTTATTTTGATATAACTTTTGAATTATTGCGAAAAAAGGAAAACAAAAACAGTTTTGTTATAAAACTTATGTATAATATTTCCATTTATGACAAGAAAAATTTTTATTCAAAACCTCAATTATGCTGTACAGACTGAGCAGACTTCCTTTATGCCCATTCTGTGTTCTCCAAACAAACTACTTTCTTGTTCCAATAAAAACGGTGCCGGTACTGTATTTTTGTAATTACTTTATGGTCTTTTGTGGTCCCTGTATTCCTCGGCTATATCTATCCCTGTTCAAGGAGACTAGGTCATCGTCCCCTTTGAAAGGCTGTGTCAAGTTAGCAGACAATATTTTCAATTCAGGAGCACGATGCTATAATTATGTTCGTGGATATAAACACAGCTCAATAAATATTTGTCTAGAGTTAAGGGTTACTGTAATGACTTGCTTTTGTGTTGTTTGTTATAACAGAACATTCTAGAGGTGAGGCGATTCTGAACGAATCCTTTCGTAGGAACGATACCGTAATAGGAATCAAAGTAATCGATTCCGAGGAATCAAAGTGATCGATTCCGATGGTTTGGAATTGGAATTGACAAATCCGCGTACGGACTCTGACTACTTTGGAGTGGGTGCCTGGACACTCAGGTATAAGAGGCAATGAAAGAGCGGACGAGCTAGCAAGACTAGGCTCGTCTGCCCTATACATTGGAGCAGAACCCGCCCTGGGGGTGCCTAAAAGCACAATCAGACACCAGGTGGGAGAATGGGTGAAACATCAGCACAAGGAGCAGTGGAACTTGTTGCCAGGATGTGTTCATGGAAAAACATTCATTAAAGCTCCATGAACGGAGATAGCTGAAACACTGCTCTCCTTGAGTAGAAATCAGCTCCGAATAACGACGGGTCTCCTCACAGGACATTGTGGCCTGAAGGAACACCTGAATAAAATGGGACTCTACAGTGGAGACCTCAACTGCAGATTGTGTGGAAGAGGAACCGAGTCAGCCCTACATGTGCTCTGTGAGTGCGAAGCGCTATATCACAAGAGACAACAGCTCTTTGGGAAGACCAAGCTAGAACCAATGGAGTACGGCTCAGCACCAGGACCAGTAGGTAAACTGCATAAACTTATGCAGGGATCCAGATTGCTGGAGTGGATACTGTAAAAGAGAGGAGCAATAATACAATAGGCCTTAAGGCTTAAGTATTGACGGGGACAGCAATGTCGGACGGCTCCTGGAAAAAAAAAACGGACTCTGACTCGGACTGTCGATGTTCGTGTCGGTTAGCCAAACTTACTAGTGAATCGTGTTGTCGATTCCGTCGCGTTGTACCAGAATCATGTACGAGATGAACAAAACAATTCACGGCATTCGCGCCTGACGCTGCTGTCGTGCGGTGTAGTTATTTCTGGCAATTCCATTACTTTTTCTTTGTGAAGTACCTTGTACAGAAATTTTAAAAGCTTTTCTTTAACTTGCAATGTATGTTTGTTGTACGGGTGGAATCTTGCTACTCAATTTTTTGATGTCAATCACCTTTAATGTTCGAAGATGTCAATACGATAAACTGTGTGCCGTCATTCTAAATCCAATATGGCGGACCATCCAAGATGGCGGAATAGTAAATTTTAATGCATTTGTACAATGTGGATATCAAAATAAAGGGGTTGTTGAGAGCAACTCGAAAAAGAATGTGACGTCATCCTAAATCTAATATGGCCGACCATCCAAGATGGCGGAATAGCTATTTTTAGGCACTTCTGCAATATGGATTTGAAATGTAGAACTTGCAGAGAATATAATTAGAAAAATATTCTGAAATCACTCTTAATCCAATATGGCGGACTTTTGAAGTTTGTTTATGCTTTCCTATAATATAAGTATTAAGCGAACGGTTTGCTGAGAATAAAATTGCAGGATAATAACTGAAAAGTAAAAAATGAATTAAAAAAAACTTTTTTAAAACAAACTTTTATTTAAATGCTATAAAAAGAAGAAAATTGAAAGTTTTCTCTGTGAACGTAGTGAACGAATTGGAGTAATCGATTCCGAAAAAGGAATCGATACCATGGACATGCAGCAAGTCTGCGGTCTAGGATTTATGGCCGTGGCATCACAGGGAATCGTGAACGAATCGAAGGAATCGATTCCGAAAAAGAAATCGATACCCTGGAATCGAATCATTAAAAGGAACGATTGAGCCCCGTTCTAGAACATTCTATTACTAATGACTTCAGCTACTGGCAAGGTGGGCTGAAAATTCACGGTTAAATTTTAGAATTCTCTTAACAGGGTTATCTGAAAAAATGATGTCGATACTCTTCAAGTATCAAGCTTCTTAGGGTCTCTGTCAGATGATACTTTTATGTGATCCTGAAAATCTTTTCCAGGAGGATTTTGTGTTGAAAAGACCCTCCCCTAATGTGCATTGCGAAACTTTGGGCATCCCTGGGCAATAGTGACGATACGGTACCGGCTGATCTTTCCACACACTGAGCTACACAGTTAGAAAGATTAAAAAGCGACAGAAGCAGAAAACAGATATAAATCATTACGAACATGTTGTTCGCGGAATACTAATGGCTCCAAAAAAATTTTTGTACGGAAATAATAAGAGCGGGATGTATAAACGAGAATCCCTGCTAATGGACGCTCTATCTGGTTCTCGAGTGAGGACAGATGAAGGACACTTATTATAAGGAAAGTGGGTTCATTTGTACGACTGTCGTATGCCCAAGATGAGATCTCGTGATAAATTATCATTTTTGCTGATGCTGCACGGCTATGAACGAGGTATGATCCTAGGCATGCACAGTAGCGGCAGTTAGAAGCGTTGGAGAGCGTTGGAGTGCGTTGGCCAGCGCCGAGTCCCCTCGGCAGGTAGAAGCAGGCCGGCGCCGGTTCCGCACCCAGTCAAGCACACCAGTGCATGGTACAGTGGAAACAGACAAGAAGAAGAGTACAAAGATTGGCCAGTCGCATCTAGACACGGTATAGGAAACATGAAATAAGGGTTCAAAATGTTACCCATTATTGGCAAAACAATGAGGGACAGTTGCAAAAACACTGGAAATGATTCCCATGAGGGGCTAGAGGGTGCAATGGGGTGAAATAGTTTTTGGTTAAAAAGTTGTCTCTCTGGACAAATATTTTGACGTGTCTTGGCGTTTTTTTGTTTAATCAGCGGTTTGTGATAAATCCGTGGTGGAAAGTTGTCTAATGAACTATTAGTACATACACATGTAGATTCACATCATATACATTAGAACCATTTAGTTGAAATTTGTCAATCAGATAAATATGTGACTGATACTGTACATGTTCAACGAATTCTTGTGCGCGTCTTGTTAAGGAAGCTATCTACTCTGGTAGAGAATGTTTGAATCGCTTTGTAAACAAGTTTTTGGTACCAAAGGGTAGAAGTGTTGTATCATTTTGGCGCTAAATTGAGACATGACCGCCGCATGACTGATTTGTTTGGTTTGGGAATTATTGTGGCACCTAGCCTATATCTAGTGTTGTGTACGTAGTAAATACAATTGCCTAACGTTATATATTTTGGTCTCGTAATATCATTGGTCGGGTACGTTGTCATTTTGTTAAAATATCAAATTACATATCGAATATCAGACATTGTTAAGGTATATGTATACTGAAGAATGTATACAGTTTGAACAGGAATGCCTAATACCCCATTATCTCGAGCTAGACAATGGGTTAAGCGTAATTACCAGTAAATGCCTCCAAATGAGACCAAAACAATTCGAGATATCCTTGTTAAATATTTTCCAGAGCGCCTCTTATCTTATCTATCACTACCACATTTATAACAAATTTCTTGATGTATTGCCTCAGTTCCAAGCTTATGAATATATCCGAATAAATATTGTATATAAACTAACCGTCTACTTTCATAACCGCACTTATTTCCTTCCAATATTTTTCTATCGCAGTGCGGCTATAGTGCAGCTTTTGTGTCTTTTATCCCAAATAGGGGTTTTCACAAACACTGAAGCTATAAGTAACTCTTTATCGATACTCATCTTCGACTGGCACACACGAAACCAGGTAGCAAACTAAATTTCTGTTACTACAAAGGCGTTCAAGCGGGCTTCCGACGCTGGTAAGCAGTCGAAAACACAGTTGAGCAGGTTAGCCTGCATGCGGTACCTGCACGCCTTCGCACGCAGTTGCACGCACACTAAAATGCCCCACTGTGTTTGCGCACTAAGTCTCCAGAATTGTTGCCAGGCTTTGATAGTCCAGACGGTAGGGATTTTTTGAATGTAGTATTTGTTAGTTTCATTAATATGTAAAGTCTATTTTTCTTCAATTGCAGATTTGATAAGTCCCTTGGTTATCCACATACTCCTACCTATTTCATTGTGGTTGATTTCAACTTTATTTGAATACTGTATACTGAATACTGTTTATTCATCCATTCAGACCTATAGAGGTATTGGATAAAAAAATACAGATACAACATACAATGTATAAATAAAAATGTAGGATAAAACGTACGTATAGACAAGATAGACAAGATAAAATTATTAAATAACATTATGCGACTGGCTAAAAAAATCGATCACAGAGTAAAAACATTTGTCTAACAGGAAGTTCTTCAATTGTTTATTGAATACACGTTCACCGGAGATATTTCGTATATCCGCAGGTAAAGAATTGAGAATCTTGTATCCATATAAAAAGGACTACTTTCATATAAAGCTGTATTATGTTTAATAGACCTTAATGAGATGCTGCCACGCGTCGGATATGTATGCAGATCTGAGTTCTTCTCATACGCATTTAAGTGACGCCTTGCAAATATTGCAAATTTATAGATAAACATATATGCCGGGTAACGTTAATAATTATATTTTTTGAAATTTGCCCGACATGACTCATTGTACTTTATGCAAAATAGAACACGCAAAATTCGTTTTTGTGCAATAACGACTCTATAGCGGCGGAGGGTGAATTACCCCAAATCGTAATGTGATATGATAAATGGGAATATACTAGAGAAAAGTACACATTTATCAGCTGGGGAATATCTAGGCAGTTTCGGAGCTGGAGTATCGCATACTAACTCTTACTGATTTTTTACACACTAGTTCAGTGTGAAGTCTCCAAGCCACACCTTCATCTAAATTCAGATCCAAGAATTTTGTGGTTTCTGAGAGGCTCACGGTGTCTGTATTGACATTAATGTAGAAGTTTCCTTTATTCAGGCGACACGCTCTAGTTCCATTGAAAAACTGCATAGTAATTGTTTTGCTAGAATTGACAATCAAAGCATTCCTCGAACACCAAGATTTAAATTCTGAAGCTATATAATCCAATTTTTGCCTTAACTCTTCCACAGTTTCAGCATTAACAGCAATCGTCCTATCATCAGCATATAAAACTAAACAATCAGAAGTTGTGTGTGATGGCAAGTCATTTACAAATAGTATAAATAGTAGTGGGCCCAATATTGAGCCCTGTGGAATACCTCTTTGAACAGCATACTCATCTGAAAGATAACCGTCTATACAAACAACATATTTTCTACCATACCATTTTAAAAAGTTGCCCTTGAATCCTAAAGCATACAATTTCAATTAGTAGCATTAACATTTGCTTCTTCTTTTTTATAATTAACACTGTTCTACATTACCCTATCCCACCCCTTTTTCTACATTTTCTGTTTTCAACTTCGCCCTGTATTCCATGTCTATTCTTATAAATATGTTTCTTGCTAACCTTTTTGTGCCCCCATAGAATTCCTATAAAAATACTTATGATTTTTGCCAGTCCGGCGTACACATCGATTGTGAATAGACAATCTCCGTCTTATTGTCTTTTTTATTACGTGTCGTTTTGCCCTTATATACTTTTTTATGCTACATGTGCCTTTTCACCATATTTGACTCAAGGAGTCCATCACTGGTGTAAGTACTACCCGTTTATTGTATATTGTATATCAGGTTTTTTTTAAATAGCAATGATCACCCTCCTTTTTAATTCGTTATTGTATATTGTCATTTTATATATTCAATTTTTTATAACTGTAATGTATATTTGTCTGCTTAAGTATAAACAAATTTTTTTAATGCCCTGAAGATGGCCTAATAAAGGCCGAAACGTCGGAAAAACAGTAAAAGAGACTCTCTCTTTTTCTTGACCTAAACCCAACCAGCTGTTTCCTGGATATTAAACTGGACATTGAGAAACCGGCTCTGAGTCTATCAACTTGAACACAATTTTATTTATTAACCTCAAACCATTGAAACAGACCGTAATGGATTCCGATATATATGTATTATAACGGCGAATCCAATTCGCCCGTCCCAAAATTAGATTGTTTTTCACGTAAAAATTGATTCGGAAAAATGTATAGAAATTCATCATATCTGGGGATTGGATTCAGTTCGTAATTTCCAATTACGCATTTAATTTATGGACCCATAAATTATGCGCTCCCCATTTCTTTTTGGTTGTTTTGTGCATTGCATAACAACGTCGTTGTACGTTGGATGGTGTCAGGTTTTGAGGATCGAGACAAGCAGACAGTAGCTCGCTATTTTACACGTAATTAGCTTTATCTCCTCCCATTAATTTATACAGCCAGTACCATACTACTTGGGGTTTAAAGGGGTGCGGAGACACGAGATCACCAGATGTTTATAGGTCGTCGAGCCTCGTCACTCTCAGGGGGGTCCTAAGGCCCTCAAGACCGTCCAGAAGTGGGTAGGAGATCTATCTGTCACCTGCCCCGTGCAGAAGTGCACCTTTCTCGTAGTGGCCTCTGTCTTCGTCAGATATGACGAAGCTAGTCCTGGCGGATCTAGGCTGGAGCCCCGAAAGGGGTCTAGGAGGCGGATTACTATCTGCTCTGACAGTCAGGCAGCCATCAAAACACTGAGTGCTTGGAAAATAACGTCGGGACTGGTCCTGGAGTGCAGGAGGGCTCTTGACGACATCTCAGCTAAACACAAGGTATCACTGATGTGGGTACCTGGGCACGCTGGGGTAAAGGGTAACGAAATGGCGGATCATCTGGCCAGGATGGGATCCGGCAACAGTTTTGTTGGCTCGGAACCAGCCTTAGGACTATCTGCAAACTTGATTAGGAAAACAACTGGAGAGTGGATCCAGAATCAACACTCTCTGAGATGGAACAACATCTCTGGTCATCTCCGTCAAGCTCGGGAACTATTAGCAGGGCCTGCAGAGAGAATAGGACGATTTTGTCTCTCTCTGGATATGAGTAACTTGAGATTGCTAGTAGGCCTACTAACGGGTCACAACACCTTCAGGCGTCACTTGTTCGTGTTGAGGGTGGTCAACGACCCAACGTGCACGTGGTGTGGTGAAGAGGAAGAATCCTCGGCACACATCTTGTGTCGCTGTGAAACCCTGGGTTATCACAGGCAGACTATGCTGGGCTCAAGAAACTTGGAACCAATAGATATAAAACGGATAGGACCTAAGAATGTACTTGCCTTTGCCAAAAGGGCAGGTCTTAGGAACTAGCGCGGATAGAGGCGCAAAAGGGCTCATCGTGTGGCCTATGCACCAGCCACATTCCGTGTTGGATAGCCTCTGGTCCTTATTCATTCATTCACCATACTACTTTTGAACAGGTAATACTATCTATAAACAAACAGCGTGAACTACTTTTCAAAACTCACGCTCCAGCCGTGATCCTGGAATATGCTTTTTACATTTCGGTGTTGAAATATGACCTCTGCCATTCTCGAGTTCACGTTGTTTATGGTGGTGGTTGCAGTACTTCCTTGGAAGTCTATAGTATAATTGGCTGCGAAGAACCTCCCTAAGACGTCTGCTTTTTCTTTAGCAGTAGAAGCGATGGACTTGTCCTCTCTGGCCAAGGGTGGTATTGACGAATAGGAAAAGTTCTGAACAGCCTTAGTTACAGACCAGAATGTTCTGGACGAACTAGGACATGAGAGGAGCTCGCTCTTAATTTTTTGGTTGTATTCCTCCTTGTCAATCATGCGTTTACAGTGATTTCTGGGGTCAATAAAACTGCGGTGGTTCTCGGCATCTGGATTTTTCCTCCATTCTTTGTAATGTTTTCGTTTTTAGAGGTAACTGCATCTCTACAACGCTGGTTAAACCATGGTTTGTTTTTAGAGGGGCGCCTGACGGCATGTGGAATGTAGGCTTCCATGCCGGATATGGTGATTTGAAGCAGACGTCATTCCAGGAAAAGGAGTGGTAGTATTCTCTTAGGTCGTCCCACTTTGCTGATCCGTAATGTCAGACCCGGCGAAGCTTTGTATGGTGAAGATCTGGAGAATGCATCTTGCATCCTTTCACTGTGTAAATTATTGGAGTAGTTGTGAGGTATAGGTCCAGCGGTCTAGCAAATTCTCCGTGGCGGCTGGGGATCCTTATTGGTTCTTTAATTATCTGCTCCAAGCCGTAGCTAATAGCCAAGGCTTCAGCTTTTCATTGTCCGTTGTATTTGAATATTTGAGCTAGTATGACTTGTAAACGTTGAAGTCACCCAGGAAGACTATCTCTGAATTAGGATGACCTGATTGCAGCGCGTCCACATCGGCTGAAAGCTTCTCAAAGAGCTCGTTGCAGTTGTTACTACTTGGTGGCCTATAGATACAGTATATGGATTTGGACTGATTCTGGAAGGATATTTTAAGCCATCCAGTTTGAGATCTTCCTCTCAATGGCAAGAAAGTCCAGATTTAACGTACACGGATACGTCAAATCTACGTTTAAATCGGGTGTATCAGTCATATCCGGGATATCTGAAGCAATTATCCATTTGAACAGCTGACCTGCTGCTCCTCTATCTGAAGATGTTGATGGATATAGTTTATGTTGGAGGCAAGACCTTGTATATTTGTAAAGTCGGCTCTGAGCAAGTCTCTCTGGCCTTGGGGCCTATCGTCAGTGCGAACCTGTTGCGAAAAAAGGCTCCTGTTGTTAGCCTGACGAGGACTGGGAGCACAATTCTTTAAACAGACTTCGCACAATGTTCCCCCGGACCACCTGGCACCCGGAAATCTGAACGGCCAGGTACTTTACCTCCGGAATCTTTTGATCCTGGAAGAGCCATTGAGCATTTTTTATTTCAAATTAATTCCGTTTGCCACTTAAGAATATCCGGGGACATCGGCCCAGCGACGGAACGTGAACACTGAGGCTATTTGGCGCCACCTATTTCCGGGAACCTATTTTCAGTTTCCCGGAAGTATTCCGATCAGTGGCGGCTCTAGGTGGTTCAGATAGGGGGTGCATAATTGCAAAAATTGGCGAAGGCGATATAAAGAAACACTTACCTAATCCTTAGTATAATTTATATGATTCGCCGACAACCTATTCGTTTTACAGTTTATCAGAGCCAGCTCAAATGCGCCACAAAACCTGATGCGATTTATTATCAAATTCAAAACGTCTATTTTTTGTTACCTCTTCATTTACTACGCTTCCACGGGCTTTGAAAATGTTTTCAAAACGTTTTGAGTTTTTAAATATATCGTGGAAACGTCAATTGGATGCGTGTTCAAAACGTTTCCTGTTCAAGGTCGATTCGCTCATTTTTGGGATCGTATCGAGATCCAAATGCCGTGAAAACACCAGCTGTCACTTTCAAAACGTTTTGAAATCAACCGTGCACAGTGCATACCTGTCTAATATCGCTATAGTTAGTTTATCTTAAGTTTCATTTAAGTTTATTTGAATTCCAAACTAAATATTTATGATAAACAAGAAAATAGTTTATGAAACTAGGAAATGACGTTTGTCAAGATTGTCGGTTGAAAACGTTTTGAATGCGTTTCGAAAATCGTTTCGAAACCTGTTATGGAAACACCGGCAATCCAAAATCACAAAACGTTTTGAAAACAGTTTTGATAGCCCGTGGAAACGTAGTAATTACCTATGTTTCTGAATCGACTTTCTATATGACGAGTCCAAAACATTTTGAATGTTATTTTTCCCTAACATTCTCAAACTAAATGTATTTCTAAGATGTCCTTCTGAATTTTCATGTTTATTAATCTTAGCACTAAGATGAACCAAGTCTCTTATTCCGTTCTTTGACCAAGACGGCTCACCACCAAATAAAAGGCACGGGAAACAAAAGAAAGCACTTTTAGCATCGCATCCACAAATCCAGTCATTTTTTGGTAAATAGTCGGTTTGAATTTCCGTATAATGTCTTTACCTTTGACAGTCTATTTTATTTTCTAAACATAACTGAGGCATCGGGCGTTTAAGATTTTTCACTCCAATTTTCTCATCGTAGGTTAGCCGTGAAAACGCATTGTCTATCAAAAACGCGACAGAATTCATTTTCAAACCGTGTAAAACTATTATAGTACGCCTATGTTTTCGCTGCGGATACAAAATCACGACGCAACGTAGACCAACAGCGACTGTACTACCGTAGACAGTAAACACTATCGTGAGCAGACTAAATTCTTGCTCCACTGTTACGTTCACGCGGCATTGGAAACGCTAGAAATATTAGCTACCCCCACCTCTAATGGAACTTATACAGGGTGTAACTTTTAAGGATGTCCACACCTATATTACCGTATAAATCTCGCTGAGCTGATCATTTTTCAATAATGGGTCCGGAAACGAACCGTTTCGGAGATAGCGCTACCGGAAGTAGTCCTTTCTGACGCCTGAAGTTAGGCAATTAATTCCACGCCTTGCGGCCAGTGGCGTGGCCAGCACGGCCTCCGGATCTAAATCCCCTGGATTTTTTCCTGTGGGGTCACCTGGAAGCACTTGTCTACTAAGGGGGTGCACCGCACACAGCAGAAGAGCTGATTGCACGCATCATTTCAGCAGCTGGAGACGTCAGGAAGCAGCCACAGGTAATCAACGCTGCCACTGCATCGGTCATCCATCGAGCCAGATTGTACGTGCAAGAAGGCGATGGCCGGTGTTTTTTGTGTTGTTTTTTTGCAATGTTTTTTTTTTGTTGTGTTTGTTTGGTTTACTTTTGACATTTTGGCCATGGCAATTAAATGTTGACAAGCCGAATCTGTCTTAGCAGCTGATCCGTAACCCCCTATCTCCTCTGCCAATTACGAGGCGTTGAATGAATTGCCTAACTTCAAGCGTCAGCAAGGATAACTTTCGGTAGCGTTATCTTCGTAACGGTTCGTTTTTGGACCCATGTTGCTTATCGAAAAATGATCAGCTCAGCGAGATCTACATGGCGGTATAGGTGTGGACATCCTTAAAAGTTACACCCTGTATAGCTGAATGTAGCAACGCCTTGTTTATGCTCAGAGGAGCTGCGGGCCGCGGCGAACGGCCGGCGGCGCCGGCGCGGCGATCTATGTGTGTGCGCAGACGGTGAATCACGGCGTAACAATACTTGTTAAACGTGCATAAAAACAGCAGACACTACAGCCTTTGATTATTTTGTTTGATTCAAAAATTCAAGGGGGTGCAATTGCTCACTTGCTCTCATTAGTGAGCCGCCACTGATTCCGATGTGGGGGTGATTGCACCGCGGGCGAAGCGTAAATGACTGACAGGTATAAATTACACCTGACAGTTTGAAATTACAAGTGACGAGTTGGAAAATTAACTTGACTGTTTTGAATCACTACTGACGCTTTAGAAACTACAGCTTGAAAAGGTGTAGGAGTAGCCTTTTTGAACCTCATAAACTAGATGGAGAAAGGTTACAAGCTTTCGTGTGCTTGACCCCGCGATTACTGCTCTAAACCGTTTGCATGACCCCACCACCTCTATATAAAGTTTTATTTTACATCTCATGCATAAATAATTAGGAAAGTATGCTCGGACTAACAGGTCCACTTTGTGCGATATCGTGCACATGAATAATACCTATTATCTTCACAATGAATCAATATTATTACGGCATCAAGTAGTGCCCTAATTTTTGCCCCTCTCTCCCAATTTTAGTCGATAAAAATACAGTTTGTATATTTATAGCATGAATGCCTTTAGTATCTAACATCCAGTAGTATCAGATTTGGAGTATCTGTTGTTGTATTCGGCGCACCTGAAAATCAAGGTGGACTGAATTTTTTCACTTTTGCCAAATGAGATTGAAAGCCAAAACACTAGCTGGATTTGTAATTAGCGTCCTCAGATTATCCACGACACAAAGTTTCATCTCGATAGAAAGCCAGATAAAGATTTTCGATTTTTTGGGGCGGACCTGAAAATCAAGGTGGACTGAAATTTTTCACTTTTGCCAAATGAGATTGAAAGTCAAAACAGTAGCTGGATTTGTAATTAGCGTCCTCAGATTATCCACGACACAAGGTTTCATCTCGATAGAGAGCCAAATAGAGATTTTAGATTTTTTGAGACGGACCTGAAAATCAAGGTGGACTGAAATTTTTCACTTTTGCCAAATGAGATTGAAAGTCAAAACAGTAGCTGGATTTGTAATAAGCGTCCTCAGATTATCCACGACACAAAGTTTCATCTCGATAGAGAGCCAAATAGAGATTTTCGATTTTTTGAGGCGGACCTGAAAATCAAGGTGGACTGAAATTTTTCACTTTTGCCAAATGAGATTGAAAGTCAAAACAGTAGCTGGATTGGTAATTAGCGTCCTCAGATTATCCACGACACAAGGTGTCATCTCGATAGAGAGCCAAATAGAGATTTTCGATTTTTTGAGGCGGACCTGAAAATCAAGGTGGACTGAAATTTTTCACTTTTGCCAAATGAGATTGAAAGTCAAAACAGTAGCTGGATTGGTAATTAGCGTCCTCAGATTATCCACGACACAAGGTGTCATCTCGATAGAGAGCCAAATAGAGATTTTCGATTTTTTGAGGCGGACCTGAAAATCAAGGTGGACTGAAATTTTTCACTTTTGCCAAATGAGATTGAAAGTCCAAACAGTAGCTGGATTTGTAACTAGCGTCGTCAGATTATCCACGACACAAAGTTTCATCTCGATAGAAAGCCAGATAAAGATTTTCGATTTTTTGGGGCGGACCTGAAAATCAAGGTAGACTGAAATTTTTCACTTTTGCCAAATGAGATTGAAAGTCAAAACAGTAGCTGGATTTGTAATTAGCGTCCTCAGATTATCCACGACACAAAGTTTCATCTCGATAGAGAGCCAAATAGAGATTTTAGATTTTTTGAGGCGGACCTGAAAATCAAGGTGGACTGAAATCTTTTGCTTTTGCCAAATGGGGCTGAAAGTCAAAACAGTAGCTGGATTTGTAATTAGCGTCCTCAGATTATCCACGACACAAAGTTTCATCTCGATAGAGAGCCAAATAGAGATTTTCGATTTTTTGAGGCGGACCTGAAAATCAAGGTGGACTGAAATTTTTCACTTTTGCCAAATGAGGCTGAAAGTCAAAACAGTAGCTGGATTTGTAATTAACGTCCTCAGATTATCCACGACACAAAGTTTCATCTCGATAGAGAGCCAAATAGAGATTTTCGATTTTTTGAGGCGGACCTGAAAATCAAGGTGGACTGAAATTTTTCACTTTTGCCAAATGAGATTGAAAGTCAAAACAGTAGCTGGATTTGTAATTAGCGTCCTCAGATTATCCACGACACAAGGTGTCATCTCGATAGAGAGCCAAATAGAGATTTTCGATTTTTTGAGGCGGACCTGAAAATCAAGGTGGACTGAAATTTTTCACTTTTGCCAAATGAGATTGAAAGTCAAAACAGTAGCTGGATTTGTAATTAGCGTCCTCAGATTATCCACGACACAAAGTTTCATCTCGATAGAGAGCCAAATAGAGATTTTCGATTTTTTGAGGCGGACCTGAAAATCAAGGTGGACTGAAATTTTTCACTTTTGCCAAATGAGATTGAAAGTCCAAACAGTAGCTGGATTTGTAATTAACGTCCTCAGATTATCCACGACACAAGGTGTCATCTCGATAGAGAGCCAAATAGAGATTTTCGATTTTTTGAGGCGGACCTGAAAATCAAGGTGGACTGAAATTTTTCACTTTTGCCAAATGAGATTGAAAGTCAAAACAGTAGCTGGATTGGTAATTAGCGTCCTCAGATTATCCACGACACAAGGTGTCATCTCGATAGAGAGCCAAATAGAGATTTTCGATTTTTTGAGGCGGACCTGAAAATCAAGGTGGACTGAAATTTTTCACTTTTGCCAAATGAGATTGAAAGTCAAAACAGTAGCTGGATTTGTAATTAGCGTCCTCAGATTATCCACGACACAAAGTTTCATCTCGATAGAAAGCCAGATAAAGATTTTCGATTTTTTGGGGCGGACCTGAAAATCAAGGTGGACTGAATTTTTTCACTTTTGCCAAATGAGATTGAAAGTCAAAACAGTAGCTGGATTTGTAATTAGCGTCCTCAGATTATCCACGACACAAAGTTTCATCTCGATAGAGAGCCAAATAGAGATTTTCGATTTTTTGAGGCGGACCTGAAAATCAAGGTGGACTGAAATTTTTCACTTTTGCCAAATGAGATTGAAAGTCAAAACAGTAGCTGGATTTGTAATTAGCGTCCCCAGATTGTCCACGACACAAAGTTTCATCTCGATAGAAAGCCAAATAGAGATTTTAGATTTTTTGAGGCGGACCTGAAAATCAAGGTAGACTGAAATCTTTTGCTTTTGCCAAATGAGGCTGAGAGCCAAAACAGTAGCTGGATTTGTAATTAGCGTCCTCAGATTATCCACGACACAAAGTTTCATCTCGATAGAAAGCCAAATAGAGATTTTCGATTTTTTGGGGCGGACCTGAAAATCAAGCTGGACTGAAATTTTTCACTTTTGCCAAATGAGGCTGAAAGTCAAAACAGTAGCTGGATTTGTAATTAACGTCCTCAGATTATCCACGACACAAAGTTTCATCTCGATAGAGAGCCAAATAGAGATTTTCTATTTTTTGAGGCGGACCTGAAAATCAAGGTGGACTGAAATTTTTCACTTTTGCCAAATGAGATTGAAAGTCAAAACAGTAGCTGGATTGGTAATTAGCGTCCTCAGATTATCCACGACACAAGGTGTCATCTCGATAGAGAGCCAAATAGAGATTTTCGATTTTTTGAGGCGGACCTGAAAATCAAGGTGGACTGAAATTTTTCACTTTTGCCAAATGAGATTGAAAGTCAAAACAGTAGCTGGATTTGTAATTAGCGTCCTCAGATTATCCACGACACAAAGTTTCATCTCGATAGAGAGCCAAATAGAGATTTTCGATTTTTTGAGGCGGACCTGAAAATCAAGGTGGACTGAAATTTTTCACTTTTGCCAAATGAGATTGAAAGTCAAAACAGTAGCTGGATTTGTAATTAGCGTCCTCAGATTATCCACGACACAAAGTTTCATCTCGATAGAGAGCCAAATAGAGATTTTCGATTTTTTGAGGCGGACCTGAAAATCAAGGTGGACTGAAATTTTTCACTTTTGCCAAATGAGATTGAAAGTCAAAACAGTAGCTGGATTTGTAATTAGCGTCCTCAGATTATCCACGACACAAAGTTTCATCTCGATAGAGAGCCAAATAGAGATTTTCGATTTTTTGAGGCGGACCTGAAAATCAAGGTGGACTGAAATTTTTCACTTTTGCCAAATGAGATTGAAAGTCCAAACAGTAGCTGGATTTGTAATTAACGTCCTCAGATTATCCACGACACAAAGTTTCATCTCGATAGAGAGCCAAATAGAGGTTTTCGATTTTTTGAGGCGGACCTGAAAATCAAGGTGGACTGAAATTTTTCACTTTTGCCAAATGAGATTGAAAGTCAAAACAGTAGCTGGATTTGTAATTAGCGTCCTCAGATTATCCACGACACAAAGTTTCATCTCGATAGAGAGCCAAATAGAGATTTTCGATTTTTTGAGGCGGACCTGAAAATCAAGGTGGACTGAAATTTTTCACTTTTGCCAAATGAGATTGAAAGTCAGAACAGTAGCTGGATTTGTAATTAGCGTCCTCAGATTATCCACGACACAAAGTTTCATCTCGATAGAGAGCCAAATAGAGATTTTCGATTTTTTGAGGCGGACCTGAAAATCAAGGTGGACTGAAATTTTTCACTTTTGCCAAATGAGATTGAAAGTCCAAACAGTAGCTGGATTTGTAATTAGCGTCCTCAGATTATCCACGACACAAAGTTTCATCTCGATAGAAAGCCAGATAAAGATTTTCGATTTTTTGGGGCGGACGCTGAAAATCAAGGTAGACTGAAATTTTTCACTTTTGCCAAATGAGATTGAAAGTCAAAACAGTAGCTGGATTTGTAATTAGCGTCCTCAGATTGTCCACGACACAAAGTTTCATCTCGATAGAAAGCCAAATAGAGATTTTAGATTTTTTGAGGCGGACCTGAAAATCAAGGTAGACTGAAATTTTTTGCTTTTGCCAAATGAGGCTGAGAGCCAAAACAGTAGCTGCATTTGTAATTAGCGTCCTCAGATTATCCACGACACAAAGTTTCATCTCGATAGAAAGCCAAATAGAGATTTTCGATTTTTTGGGGCGTACCTGAAAATCAAGCTGGACTGAAATTTTTCACTTTTACCAAATGAGGCTGAAAGTCAAAACAGTAGCTGGATTTGTAATTAACGTCCTCAGATTATCCACGACGCAAAGTTTCATCTCGATAGAGAGCCAAATAGAGATTTTCGATTTTTTGAGGCGGACCTGAAAATCAAGGTGGACTGAAATTTTTCACTTTTGCCAAATGAGATTGAAAGTCCAAACAGTAGCTGGATTTGTAATTAGCGTCCTCAGATTATCCACGACACAAAGTTTCATCTCGATAGAAAGCCAGATAAAGATTTTAGATTTTTTGGGGCGGACCTGAAAATCAAGGTGGACTGAAATTTTTCACTTTTGCCAAATGAGATTGAAAGTCAAAACAGTAGCTGGATTTGTAATTAGCGTCCTCAGATTATCCACGACACAAAGTTTCATCTCGATAGAAAGCCAGATAAAGATTTTAGATTTTTTGGGGCGGACCTGAAAATCAAGGTGGACTGAAATTTTTCACTTTTGCCAAATGAGATTGAAAGTCAAAACAGTAGCTGGATTTGTAATTAGCGTCCTCAGATTATCCACGACACAAAGTTTCATCTCGATAGAAAGCCAGATAAAGATTTTCGATTTTTTGGGGCGGGCCTGAAAATCAAGGTGGACTGAAATTTTTCACTTTTGCCAAATGAGATTGAAAGTCAAAACAGTAGCTGGATTTGTAATTAGCGTCCTCAGATTATCCACGACACAAAGTTTCATCTCGATAGAAAGCCAGATAAAGATTTTCGATTTTTTGGGGCGGACCTGAAAATCAAGGTGGACTGAAATTTTCCACTTTTGCCAACTGAGGCTGAAAGTCAAAACACTGGCTGGATTTGTAATTAGCATCCTCAAATTATCCACGACACAAAGTTTCACGTTGATAGAAAGCCAAACAGAGATTTTAGATTTTTTGAGGTGCATCCGAAAATCAAGGTGGACTGAAATTTTTCACTTTTGCCAAATGCGATTGAAAGTCAAAACAGTAGCTGGATTTGTAATTAGCGTCCTCAGATTATCCACGACACAAAGTTTCATCTCGATAGAAAGCCAGATAAAGATTTTCGATTTTTTGGGGCGGACCTGAAAATCAAGGTGGACTGAAATTTTTCACTTTTGCCAAATGAGATTGAAAGTCAAAACAGTAGCTGGATTTGTAATTAGCGTCCTCAGATTATCCACGACACAAAGTTTCATCTCGATACAAAGCCAGATAAAGATTTTCGATTTTTTGGGGCGGACCTGAAAATCAAGGTGGACTGAAATTTTCCACTTTTGCCAACTGAGGCTGAAAGTCGAAACACTGGCTGGATTTGTAATTAGCATCCTCAAATTATCCACGACACAAAGTTTCACGTTGATAGAAAGCCAAACAGAGATTTTAGATTTTTTGAGGTGCATCCGAATATCAAGGTGGACTGAAATTTTTCACTTTTGCCAAATGAGGCTGAAAATCAAAACACTGGCTGGATTTGTAATTAGCATCCTCAAGTTATCCACGACACAAAGTTTCACGTTGATAGAAAGCCAAACAGAGATTTTAGATTTTTTGAGGTGCATCTGAATATCAAGGTGGACTGAAATTTTTACTTTTGCCAAATGACGCTGAAAGTCAAAACACTGGCTGGATTTGTAATTAACGTCCTCAGATTATCCACGACATAAAGTTTCATCTCGATAGAAAGCAAAATAGAGATTTTCGATTTTTTGAGGCGGACCTGAAAATCAAGGTGCACTGACATTTTTCACTTTTGCTAAATGAGGCTGAAAGTCAAAACACTGACTGGATTTGTAATTAGCATCCTCAAGTTATCCACGACACAAAGTTTCACGTTGATAGAAAGCCAAACAGAGATTTTAGATTTTTTGAGGTGCATCCGAAAATCAAGGTGGACTGAAATTTTTCACTTTTGCCAAATGAGGCTGAAAATCAAAACAGTGGCTGGATTTATAATTAGCGTCCTCGAACTATCCACGACACATAGTTCCATCTTGATAGAAAGCCAAGTAGAGATTTTAGATTTTGTGAGGCGCACCCGAAAATCAAGGTGGACTGAAATTTTTACTTTTGCCAAATGACGCTGAAAGTCAAAACACTGGCTGGATTTGTAATTAGCATCCTCAAGTTATCCACGACACAAAGTTTCACGTTGATAGAAAGCCAAACAGAGATTTTAGATTTTTTGAGGTGCATCCGAAGATCAAGGTGGACTGAAATTTTTACTTTTGCCAAATGACGCTGAAAGTCAAAACACTGGCTGGATTTGTAATTAGCATCCTCAAGTTATCCACGACACAAAGTTTCACGTTGATAGAAAGCCAAACAGAGATTTTAGATTTTTTGAGGTGCATCCGAAAATCAAGGTGGACTGAAATTTTTCACTTTTGCCAAATGAGGCTGAAAATCAAAACAGTGGCTGGATTTGTAATTAGCATCCTCAAGTTATCCACGACACAAAGTTTCACGTTGATAGAAAGCCAAACAGAGATTTTAGATTTTTTGAGGTGCATCCGAAAATCAAGGTGGACTGAAATTTTTACTTTTGCCAAATGACGCTGAAAGTCAAAACACTGGCTGGATTTGTAATTAGCATCCTCAAGTTATCCACGACACAAAGTTTCACGTTGATAGAAAGCCAAACAGAGATTTTAGATTTTTTGAGGTGCATCCGAAAATCAAGGTGGACTGAAATTTTTACTTTTGCCAAATGAGGCTGAAAATCAAAACAGTGGCTGGATTTGTAATTAGCATCCTCAAGTTATCCACGACACAAAGTTTCACGTTGATAGAAAGCCAAACAGAGATTTTAGATTTTTTGAGGTGCATCCGAAAATCAAGGTGGACTGAAATTTTTACTTTTGCCAAATGACGCTGAAAGTCAAAACACTGGCTGGATTTGTAATTAGCATCCTCAAGTTATCCACGACACAAAGTTTCACGTTGATAGAAAGCCAAACAGAGATTTTAGATTTTTTGAGGTGCATCCGAAAATCAAGGTGGAATGAAATTTTTCACTTTTGCCAAATGAGGCTGAAAATCAAAACAGTGGCTGGATTTGTAATTAGCATCCTCAAGTTATCCACGACACAAAGTTTCACGTTGATAGAAAGCCAAACAGAGATTTTAGATTTTTTGAGGTGCATCCGAAAATCAAGGTGGACTGAAATTTTTACTTTTGCCAAATGACGCTGAAAGTCAAAACACTGGCTGGATTTGTAATTAGCATCCTCAAGTTATCCACGACACAAAGTTTCACGTTGATAGAAAGCCAAACAGAGATTTTAGATTTTTTGAGGTGCATCCGAAAATCAAGGTGGACTGAAATTTTTCACTTTTGCCAAATGAGGCTGAAAATCAAAACAGTGGCTGGATTTGTAATTAGCATCCTCAAGTTATCCACGACACAAAGTTTCACGTTGATAGAAAGCCAAACAGAGATTTTAGATTTTTTGAGGTGCATCCGAATATCAAGGTGGACTGAAATTTTTCACTTTTGCCAAATGAGGCTGAAAATCAAAACACTGGCTGGATTTGTAATTAGCATCCTCAAGTTATCCACGACACAAAGTTTCACGTTGATAGAAAGCCAAACAGAGATTTTAGATTTTTTGAGGTGCATCTGAATATCAAGGTGGACTGAAATTTTTACTTTTGCCAAATGACGCTGAAAGTCAAAACACTGGCTGGATTTGTAATTAACGTCCTCAGATTATCCACGACATAAAGTTTCATCTCGATAGAAAGCCAAATAGAGATTTTCGATTTTTTGAGGCGGACCTGAAAATCAAGGTGCACTGACATCTTTCACTTTTGCTAAATGAGGCTGAAAGTCAAAACACTGACTGGATTTGTAATTAGCATCCTCAAGTTATCCACGACACAAAGTTTCACGTTGATAGAAAGCCAAACAGAGATTTTAGATTTTTTGAGGTGCATCCGAAAATCAAGGTGGACTGAAATTTTTCACTTTTGCCAAATGAGGCTGAAAATCAAAACAGTGGCTGGATTTATAATTAGCGTCCTCGAACTATCCACGACACATAGTTCCATCTTGATAGAAAGCCAAGTAGAGATTTTAGATTTTGTGAGGCGCACCCGAAAATCAAGGTGGACTGAAATTTTTACTTTTGCCAAATGACGCTGAAAGTCAAAACACTGGCTGGATTTGTAATTAGCATCCTCAAGTTATCCACGACACAAAGTTTCACGTTGATAGAAAGCCAAACAGAGATTTTAGATTTTTTGAGGTGCATCCGAAGATCAAGGTGGACTGAAATTTTTACTTTTGCCAAATGACGCTGAAAGTCAAAACACTGGCTGGATTTGTAATTAGCATCCTCAAGTTATCCACGACACAAAGTTTCACGTTGATAGAAAGCCAAACAGAGATTTTAGATTTTTTGAGGTGCATCCGAAAATCAAGGTGGACTGAAATTTTTCACTTTTGCCAAATGAGGCTGAAAATCAAAACAGTGGCTGGATTTGTAATTAGCATCCTCAAGTTATCCACGACACAAAGTTTCACGTTGATAGAAAGCCAAACAGAGATTTTAGATTTTTTGAGGTGCATCCGAAAATCAAGGTGGACTGAAATTTTTACTTTTGCCAAATGACGCTGAAAGTCAAAACACTGGCTGGATTTGTAATTAGCATCCTCAAGTTATCCACGACACAAAGTTTCACGTTGATAGAAAGCCAAACAGAGATTTTAGATTTTTTGAGGTGCATCCGAAAATCAAGGTGGACTGAAATTTTTACTTTTGCCAAATGAGGCTGAAAATCAAAACAGTGGCTGGATTTGTAATTAGCATCCTCAAGTTATCCACGACACAAAGTTTCACGTTGATAGAAAGCCAAACAGAGATTTTAGATTTTTTGAGGTGCATCCGAAAATCAAGGTGGACTGAAATTTTTACTTTTGCCAAATGACGCTGAAAGTCAAAACACTGGCTGGATTTGTAATTAGCATCCTCAAGTTATCCACGACACAAAGTTTCACGTTGATAGAAAGCCAAACAGAGATTTTAGATTTTTTGAGGTGCATCCGAAAATCAAGGTGGACTGAAATTTTTCACTTTTGCCAAATGAGGCTGAAAATCAAAACAGTGGCTGGATTTGTAATTAGCATCCTCAAGTTATCCACGACACAAAGTTTCACGTTGATAGAAAGCCAAACAGAGATTTTAGATTTTTTGAGGTGCATCCGAAAATCAAGGTGGACTGAAATTTTTACTTTTGCCAAATGACGCTGAAAGTCAAAACACTGGCTGGATTTGTAATTAGCATCCTCAAGTTATCCACGACACAAAGGTTCACGTTGATAGAAAGCCAAACAGAGATTTTAGATTTTTTGAGGTGCATCCGAAAATCAAGGTGGACTGAAATTTTTCACTTTTGCCAAATGAGGCTGAAAATCAAAACAGTGGCTGGATTTGTAATTAGCATCCTCAAGTTATCCACGACACAAAGTTTCACGTTGATAGAAAGCCAAAAAGAGATTTTAGATTTTTTGAGGTGCATCCGAAAATCAAGGTGGACTGAAATTTTTACTTTTGCCAAATGAGGCTGAAAATCAAAACAGTGGCTGGATTTGTAATTAGCATCCTCAAGTTATCCACGACACAAAGTTTCACGTTGATAGAAAGCCAAACAGAGATTTTAGATTTTTTGAGGTGCATCCGAAAATCAAGGTGGACTGAAATTTTTACTTTTGCCAAATGACGCTGAAAGTCAAAACACTGGCTGGATTTGTAATTAGCATCCTCAAGTTATCCACGACACAAAGTTTCACGTTGATAGAAAGCCAAACAGAGATTTTAGATTTTTTGAGGTGCATCCGAAAATCAAGGTGGACTGAAATTTTTCACTTTTGCCAAATGAGGCTGAAAATCAAAACAGTGGCTGGATTTGTAATTAGCATCCTCAAGTTGTCCACGACACAAAGTTTCACGTTGATAGAAAGCCAAACAGAGATTTTAGATTTTTTGAGGTGCATCCGAAAATCAAGGTGGACTGAAATTTTTACTTTTGCCAAATGACGCTGAAAGTCAAAACACTGGCTGGATTTGTAATTAGCATCCTCAAGTTATCCACGACACAAAGATTCACGTTGATAGAAAGCCAAACAGAGATTTTAGATTTTTTGAGGTGCATCCGAAAATCAAGGTGGACTGAAATTTTTACTTTTGCCAAATGACGCTGAAAGTCAAAACACTGGCTGGATTTGTAATTAGCATCCTCAAGTTATCCACGACACAAAGTTTCACGTTGATAGAAAGCCAAACAGAGATTTTAGATTTTTTGAGGTGCATCCGAAAATCAAGGTGGACTGAAATTTTTACTTTTGCCAAATGACGCTGAAAGTCAAAACACTGGCTGGATTTGTAATTAGCATCCTCAAGTTATCCACGACACAAAGTTTCACGTTGATAGAAAGCCAAACAGAGATTTTAGATTTTGTGAGGTGCATCCGAAAATCAAGGTGGACTGAAATTTTTACTTTTGCCAAATGAGGCTGAAAATCAAAACAGTGGCTGGATTTGTAATTAGCATCCTCAAGTTATCCACGACACAAAGTTTCACGTTGATAGAAAGCCAAACAGAGATTTTAGATTTTTTGAGGTGCATCCGAAAATCAAGGTGGACTGAAATTTTTACTTTTGCCAAATGAGGCTGAAAATCAAAACAGTGGCTGGATTTGTAATTAGCATCCTCAAGTTATCCACGACACAAAGTTTCACGTTGATAGAAAGCCAAACAGAGATTTTAGATTTTTTGAGGTGCATCCGAAAATCAAGGTGGACTGAAATTTTTACTTTTGCCAAATGACGCTGAAAGTCAAAACAGTGGCTGGATTTGTAATTAGCATCCTCAAGTTATCCACGACACAAAGTTTCACGTTGATAGAAAGCCAAACAGAGATTTTAGATTTTTTGAGGTGCATCCGAAAATCAAGGTGGACTGAAATTTTTACTTTTGCCAAATGACGCTGAAAGTCAAAACACTGGCTGGATTTGTAATTAGCATCCTCAAGTTATCCACGACACAAAGTTTCACGTTGATAGAAAGCCAAACAGAGATTTTAGATTTTGTGAGGTGCATCCGAAAATCAAGGTGGACTGAAATTTTTACTTTTGCCAAATGAGGCTGAAAATCAAAACAGTGGCTGGATTTGTAATTAGCATCCTCAAGTTATCCACGACACAAAGTTTCACGTTGATAGAAAGCCAAACAGAGATTTTAGATTTTTTGAGGTGCATCCGAAAATCAAGGTGGACTGAAATTTTTACTTTTGCCAAATGAGGCTGAAAATCAAAACAGTGGCTGGATTTGTAATTAGCATCCTCAAGTTATCCACGACACAAAGTTTCACGTTGATAGAAAGCCAAACAGAGATTTTAGATTTTTTGAGGTGCATCCGAAAATCAAGGTGGACTGAAATTTTTACTTTTGCCAAATGACGCTGAAAGTCAAAACACTGGCTGGATTTGTAATTAGCATCCTCAAGTTATCCACGACACAAAGTTTCACGTTGATAGAAAGCCAAACAGAGATTTTAGATTTTTTGAGGTGCATCCGAAAATCAAGGTGGACTGAAATTTTTCACTTTTGGCAAATGAGGCTGAAAATCAAAACAGTGGCTGGATTTGTAATTAGCATCCTCAAGTTATCCACGACACAAAGTTTCACGTTGATAGAAAGCCAAAAAGAGATTTTAGATTTTTTGAGGTGCATCCGAAAATCAAGGTGGACTGAAATTTTTCACTTTTGCCAAATGAGGCTGAAAATCAAAACAGTGGTTGGATTTGTAATTAGCATCCTCAAGTTATCCACGACACAAAGTTTCACGTTGATAGAAAGCCAAAAAGAGATTTTAGATTTTTTGAGGTGCATCCGAAAATCAAGGTGGACTGAAATTTTTACTTTTGCCAAATGAGGCTGAAAATCAAAACAGTGGCTGGATTTGTAATTAGCATCCTCAAGTTATCCACGACACAAAGTTTCACGTTGATAGAAAGCCAAACAGAGATTTTAGATTTTTTGAGGTGCATCCGAAAATCAAGGTGGACTGAAATTTTTCACTTTTGCCAAATGAGGCTGAAAATCAAAACAGTGGCTGGATTTATAATTAGCGTCCTCGAATTATCCACGACACAAAGTTTCACGTTGATAGAAAGCCAAACAGAGATTTTAGATTTTTTGAGGTGCATCCGAAAATCAAGGTGGACTGAAATTTTTCACTTTTGCCAAATGACGCTGAAAGGGATCTGGTCAGACCCTGAGGTACATTTGTATTTTATGCTCGTGAATAACGACTAATAAATCGATGAATGAAAATGGAATATAAATACGAACTCCAGGCTCTGGAGCTCGATTGTTTTCGATGTTGCGGAAGCGGCGGTACATAAGCCGCTTTGGTACTAATTTCAAGGGAATGGAACGTAACAGTAACCCAGATGCGCAAGTAAATTGTGTTGATTTTGTCTTAGTCAGCGGGCCGGATTTCGAAAGGCAAACAGACCGAAGCTTCGTCAGACTTGCGAAGTGCTCTTTGCCATGCCGTTATGAGCAATTGTTTGCTATTATCTGATTGGAAAAGCGATGGAAATTCTGCTCGCTGTTTCGGATATTACCAGTGGCGTGCCGAAGGTGTCCCGAGCATCCGGGGGACCCCCATTGACACCATTCAGCCACTTTATGTTTTCTTAGCGAAAGCCTGCCTCGTTGGCAAGCCTTAAAGCCTGAATTAAAAAACAGTGAAACTGTGGGATCCACCTTAAAAAAACTATGTCCCACCAGATGGTCATTTAGGGCCGAATCGATAATTTCATTAAAAAGTAACTATTTAGTCCTCGTTAAATGTTTGTCAAATCTAGGTGTAACAGCAAAGAAAAAAATCTGATAGGGATGAGGCAAAGGTCTCACAAAATAAACTAGAAAATTTTGAATTTGTATTTTTATGAACATTTCCAGGAAAGATATTTGAAAACATCAATTTACTTTCAAAATGTTTGCAAAAAAGTGACATAGATATTGGACAATCCACAGATTCAATTGCATATGTTTCAGATTAATTATGGAATTAAGAAATCATTTTCAAAGTAACATCAGTAACAATAGCAAAAGAAATGGGTATTGAGCCTCAATTTACATACAAAAGAATTCGTACTACTGAAAAGTTTTTTGATGAAATGGCGGTTGATTAACCAATTGAAGACCCTAAATAGTTTGAGAATTTTAGTATTCAACATATGCCTAGAACTATTTTAGTACAACTAAAAAATAGATGTAAAGCATTCACAAATGTCTATTCAAAATTCGATATTTTAAACCCCAAACTCTTATTGAAGTGCAAGAAGTGGAAATTATTCATGAAGTAAAACAACTAGTTGAAAAATATCCAGACGGTCTCACAGAGTCTTGCGTCGAAACTGATTCAAATAAAAATTCTTCTATATGTGATCTTGAAAAATCTTAGCAGTATTAGGGAATTTTCTGATTTTGTTTTCGTAAAAAATCGTTGATTGGTAGTGTACCTGAGATTTGCACTGAATTTCAGTTGTTTCTAGTACTGCCTGTTACACGGGCTCAAGCAAGCTCATTTTCAAAACTAAAACCAATAAAGAATTTTGCAAGATCAACAATGGGTGAATCGCGTCAAAGTTCTTTGGCATTAATTTCTATAGAAAATGAACGGGCAAAAGGCTTAGACTTAGACCAAATAGTTGACATATTTGTTGCTTTCACAGTGGCCATATAATAGCAACCGATTTGAATATTATTTTTTTATATTGAAGGGGGGCCCCGTGAAAAAAAATGCGGGGGTCCCCGAATACCTTGGCACGCTACTGGATACTTCGGTCTCCTGGTTCACGTTATGGCATAGAAGGCTTTGCGTTGATACAGTATATTTCAAGTATATTTTACATTAAAAAAATATTGGCAGGTGTGGGAAGTAAAAGTATTCACCGTATGAATGTAACGCTCTCATCAAGGTGAAGAGGGTTCATCACTCATTACTAACATGTTTCCATTCATTAATACTTTTGGGCAACAGCTGTGGTTTTTCAATATTAAATGGGATACTGTGTTTTCTTTATCGGGATTCTTTGTTTTACTTTCCACATCGATAGCTGAGGGAAGTATGGTGATCTCTAAAATTTTCGATTTTAAGGTAATACGTTTTTTGGGCGTTTTATGATGTCTTCGTTTGGCCATGTCAAAGTTTGCTAGAATATGGCGTGCCCATACCTCACTAAAGCTACCAAAATGTCGCTGGTTCAGTCTCTTGTGTTCTCCATATTTTTGTATGCGTCGTAAACTTTGACTGTTAAAAAGGCAGACCGAGCTCGCGTATATGCTTTTGAAATGTGAATGTAGAGGACATATTCACAGAAGTGACAGAAAGGAGAAACTTGTAGTTCAGAGTCATGCCCCGAGTGGGTGGCGCCATGGCCGTTCCCCTACACGCTGGGTGGATACGACGAAACAGTTGCTGAATATGAGTATCAAGAGCGCCACTGAACCGACAGTAAATCGCGAACGATGGCGAGCTACAGTTCTCAAAACTATTGATAATATTCGTGTCGGAAATACTCTAGCTCCGACTAAATGCATTTTACGAGTTCACAACATGTCTGTTAAGACATTGTAACTATGATGATGAGTATATATAAGGTATATATGCCTAGACCGTTACGGGGCTTCGGATGTGGTTTGGTCAGACCTTACGTAGGAGTACGCCCTATTTGCGGCTTATGCGCTTGGCAGAGATTAACGCACAATAATTAAAGCTTGATTAGCTTCCCCGCACCGAGATTTGAATGCAACCACGTATGATGCGTTAATAGACTTCAGCCCGTCATTCATTTCCTTTGACAGCATACCTTCCTATCTGATGATATTCGTTAGCAAGGATCATCCCTCCTATCAATAAGGGACACAATGAGGCGAGAATACAGGGACGCTACAATAGTGTACAACGTGTATTATAATCAAATACTACGTTCCAAAATCCCATCAAAGACCTCGATTTGCTCTGTAGCGTTTCAGTATTCACTCAACATCAAACTGTCAACAAAAATCTGGTTCCGCTATTGCATTTCCGAAGCCATGGAATCGTGTTGCTCGGTAATCAAATTGAGATTTTACATGGCCGACTTTACTCACTAGGCCGGAGCATGAAAGTTGGCAACACTGAATCGGGGACCGAGCTTTCATTTGTTGTTATGTCATGTGTATTCTTCCAGGAGCAGAAAATATGGTTGGAAGGTGATTATTCATGTGTTTCTAATTATTTACCTGCACAAACGAAACTATAAAGATAACAAGATGCCTGCAAAGCGTGTAGTACCAGGTTGCAGCCCAGTAGAGGACTACCAAACCATGGCCCAACATAACCTTATTCCAGATTAAAAAGAACGTTGCAAGGTGATTTTTAATGTGTTTCTACTTATTTACCTGCACAAACGAAACTATAAAGATAACAAAATGCCTGCAAAGCGTGTAGTACCAGGTTGCAGCCCAGTAGAGGACTACCAAACCATGGCCCAACATAACCTTATTCCAGATTAAAAAGTACGTTGCAAGGTGATTTTTAATGTGTTTCTACTTATTTACCTGCACAAATGAAACTATAAAGATAAAAAGATGCCTGCAAAGTGTGTAGTACCAGGTTACACTAGCAATTGTGCGTCCAATAAGGGACATAAACAGAAGTGGGTGAAAGGTATTCCTCGGAAGGGCTGGTTATATGGTATAAGGATAAAGACAATAATTTACAAACATTTCAAAGGATAAGACCTATTTTAAAGCACAATGTGGTACCTATAATGTTTTCTGGACCTCCCAAAAATATCACAGAAAAATACAATTAATAGAACTCATCTGGGCATGGCCTGGGGCATACCTACGAAAGGATTTGATAGTGAAAGGGAAATCAAGACCAGCAAGAATGGCTTCACAGTGACCTAATAGTGAATTTTCCTAGCTCAAGTGACAATTTACAAAGTAAATTGAGTGTTCATTTAAGTGGAAGTGGCAGCAGGAAACAGGTTGCGTTTATTTTGTAGTGTCTGACTGTGATGAAACAGACATCAGATGTAAGTGGTATTAGTAGTAGTAGTAGTTCTAAAAAGTATTTTTCTTAATTTATTAACCGAGATGAACTCTAATACATATAAAATGTAATAATTATTCTGAAACTATAGGGCCTCTATTTGACAGCTAAGCCACGTTGCCACATCTAAGGCTCCGGCCTAGTGTAGAGTCGGCCATGGATTTTAGCGACCTTTGTGTCAAGACTGTCAAGAGATATTTTTCACTTGACAGCTATCAACTTAACATAACCTGTTTTGCTTTATTTGTATGCATTGACATTCTAACGGTCTAACGGGTACGACTACTCTGACACTCTTGACTTTGAGAAAACAGCACAGGTTATGTGATATGTCAATATTGACAAAAAAAGATCTTTGCCGTTTCATAAATATTCCAACATCCCTAACATCTGGCATCACATGACTCTCCTCGAAAATTCATCTGCTCACTGGATAAATGGGATTTTGGAACGTAGTAAAAAAGAGCTGCTTTTAGAGAGGGTAAGAAAACGTCAGACGAGATAACAATCGAAAGAGGAATAAGGCAGGGATGCGTACTCTCTCCGATACTTTTCAACCTCTATTCAGAGAAAGTTATGCAAGCGGCTATATCTGAAGGAACTGCGAGAATAAAGGTTAACGGTGAAACGATAAATGATATCCGTTTTGCCGATGATACATTGATAATAGCCCAAAGCAACGTGGACCTACGAAGAATAATGCACAAGATTGTAAACAACAGTAAAGAAGCAGGTCTTTCACTCAACATCAAAAAGACAAAATTCATGATAATCAGCAACACAAATGTCCAAGGAAGATTGTATGTTCGCAATGAGGCAGTGGAGAAAGTAAGAGAGTACAAATACCTAGGTACCATTTTGACCGAGACTGGAGGACACTCTCGAGAAATAAGATCTAGAATAGGTCTAGCTAGGGCTGCATTTACAAATATGCGGAGAGTATTCTGCTCAAGAGATCTGAATATTGAGCTTAAGAACAGTTTGGCCAGATGTTACGTTTTCTCGATCCTCCTCTATGGGACGGAGTTGTGGACAACGGACAAAGTTGATCTGAGAAGACTTGAGGCTTGTGAGTTGTGGGTGTATAGACGCATACTCAGAGTTTCTTGGACGGAAAGGGTCACAAATGTTGAAATCTTTAGGCGTATGAATAACTGAAATATGCAAGTAAAGGTATATTATAAATTCTACCATCATGTAGGCAGGACAATTTCTGATTTTTTTTTGTTAATAGTTTTTTGCTCTATCTTGTAAGATGTAGTAGTGGGGGAATGTCAAAAAAGTGTTTATTCAAATGACCATAACTGTGGTATAAGTTCACAGAATTAAGAGTTATTCTTACCTAATAATCTTTTGTATAAAAATTATCCAAGTTTATCTTGACTTAGTAGCTACAGGGCGGTATTTGACATCATAACATTTATTATGCATCAATACGAAAATCTTTTGGCAAGTGTGCTGTGAGATTCAGAAACAATTGCTCCTTCATAAGAATATAGCCTCCGTCACATCGTTTTAGTAATCATTCTATAGATAATACTCAAGTAATATGTGGTTGCACGTTTAACAAGTCTTTTTATGTATCTATTGTTTTTACACATTCTTTGTTATTTATGGTTTTAAAAAATGTTTCGGAACCTTATCTTCAACTTACCAGCTACAAGATGGAAAATAGTTGTCCTCTATTGGATATTGTTTATTATAGTAGATGTAATGTTAGCAAACAACAAGATGTTGATCACAGAGGATCTAAAGAATGCAGCATTTATAATATAAAATATAAGGTTATAGGCAGCTAAATAATGAGCTTTGCCGTTCTGGATAGGCAACCAGTAATGCACATGTACGCTTGGAAAATAGCTTGCCTAACACTTAAATCGTTTGTTTAACTTTTGAAATGTAACAAAGTGCTATATTTACCCCTTTTTACTATAAAACAAAGATATATTGCATGTATTTATAATTATTATCGATAGTAAATTGTTTTATCCAAATAATGCGATGAGTGGATTTCTTTCCATCATATCATTTAATACAGCATGAAACCAGCGATCAAATGGAAATGGAATCTGGAATCTGATTGGTTGAGATTAGCAATTGCCAAACTTTTGATTAAACAAGAAAATGCAATTTTTCACCCATTTAGGGTGGAAAATCAGACTGGAAAAGATGCTAGATGATTTACAATGCTCGATTGTATATAAAGTATGTAATTTTTGAGCTTTTTGAGGTCAAATTCAAGAGAAATCAATAATTTTCAGAGTACTTTGACAGATGCATGTTCTTGGAAGGGCTGCTCTGATTGGTCAAAGTCTTTGTTAAATTGCGCATGTTCATAAAATCGGACCTAAGTCGACTAATAATCTGCTTCCTGAAGTGATGAAGGATAGCGCAGGGAATGTTTTCCCGACATCATCTATGGAGGCGGCTGATGCTTTCAATAATTACTTCATCAACTCGATTTTAGATCTGACCAAATCTATGACTATCAGCACACCAGAAAACGACCAAACACAGCCGAATACAACAGAAAAGAACAGAAAACAGCTCAAAACAGATAAGGACGAAATACAACCGAACGGAGTTGAAAAACACTCAGGTGCTAGCGTCAACAAAAGTACATGAGTCACTGTATGTGCTACTTGTTATTTCTAAAGTGGATCAAGTTAATGAGTACAAAATCTGGTTTTCTGATAGTCTTTATGCTAGAATAAATCTGAAAATTTTAAACGTAAGGTTTTGGTGTAAGAGGATAAAAAGGCATGCTTGTAGAAATCGTGAAATTTAACAAAGTAGAAAAATCCTACCTAGTGGAATGCGATCCAGCTTCTTGGAGGATCCTTCTTGTTGTTTTCAAGCTCATCGCTAGTGCCCGTAACGCTATTGGTTGAGACTCTAGGCAGGCAACTAGTAAAACCTTCATCGTACAGTGTAATGCAGTAATTATGATTAAGAAAATTAAGAAATAAAATAAAAATACGTTTCTTTAACAGTCTACTACAATTGGATATTTTGTGCCATTCGTATACAAAGAAAGTGTTAAAAGTTATATACACGTTATTAAAAATATGAAATTACCATAAATTTTTCTTTCATTTCAGGTAATTTGACTTTGGCCACCTCGTTACCGTAAGTAACGTCCTATAGTTTTATCCTCAGGGAGTAATAATATCAGCAGAGGGGCAGATATTTTAACATAATGTGTGTTGCTTTTATCAAACGTTAGGTTTCTCGCTTTATATAAACCTTGTGGCGACCTTGAGGTGGTTGTCAACATAATTCACGAATTTAAAATCTTACCCATTTTTTCTCCGTTTAGCATTTTTTACATAGGCGGGTTGGAAATTACCGAGGAATTAGCTTAATTAATTTAAAAAGTACACTTCAGTGTTAACAGTCAGTGGCACGCCACTGACTTTTATTAAAACAAAAAAATTGACATCTATATTCAATTGAGGTTTTGAATTAAGAAAAAAGTACTTTTTTGTAATAAATGGAAAGATCATAAAGTTTTATGACAAAACTGTTTTCGTTTTCTTTTTTTCGCAATAATTCAAAAGTTATATCAAAATAAAAATAGGTTTTTGAATCGAGCACCGAAAACACGCCGACGGCTCCCGAACGCGTGTGACGTCACCATGGCGGTGAGGATGCTCCTTTGACCAACGACGTCCTACTCCGATACTAGATTCTAGATTCCCAGCCAATCGCGAAAATATGTACTGCTAAACTGGTAACTACTGTATGTTTGTTGCAACACAGTCGATTAAGTTTGTAGCTCGAGACGAAGTCTACGATCGAAATAAATATGTTTTTGAATGTTTGAAGTTGAGGTCAGATTACAGATTCTAGTAAGTATGTACCTAATCAAACATGTTTCGTTGGAAAGATCTTCTCAATCGAAGAATGGCCCAGTGGTTAGAGAGTCCGATAGTGGATCTCAGGATCTTTGGGCTCTTTGGATCGAAACCCAGGCCTACCAACTTTTTTTTAATCTTTTTTATCAAAAATTTTATTGATGTGCTTTTTGCACTTGTAACGCACATTTTTTCTACGATCAACATAAATAGGTGTTTGAATCAAATTTTGTTAGACATATTACTTGCACTGCTGCGCTGCACAGTGCAAAAACTAAGTACGGTAGGCGGTGGACAATTCAAAAAATCAATGGAAATGAGGTTTGTCCGTTAATATCAATCGCCATTAATTTTTGTATAATCTAATAGTTGGTTAATAAAACAAAATCTCTTCATCCATTCAATTAATTCATTTTAAAGTTTTTTAATGTAAAAAAAGTAATTCAAACTCGTAATCACATTCTGTTTATCACTTGGTATTATTATTTATTTAACTTTGGGCAATGAAGCTTAACAATATTAAATTTTCATAAAAATTTAACAAGCGCTGTGCAGTGCAAGTAATATGTCTAACAAAATTTGATTCAAACACATATTTATGCTGATCGTAGAAAAAGTGTGCGTAACAAGTGCACATCAATAAATTTAAGTTAAATTGGAAGACCTGGGTTTCGATCCAAAGACCCCAAAGACCCTGAGATCCACTATCGGACTCTCTACCCACCTGGCCATCCTTCGATTGAGGAGATCTTTTCAACGAAACATATTTGAGTAGTTACTTACCTAGTGGAATCTGTAATCTGACTTCAACTTCAAACATTCAAAAACATATTTATTTCGATCGTAGACTTCATTTCGAGCTGCAAACTTCATTCATCAACTGTGTTGCCACAAATATACACTAGTTACCAGTTTAGCAGTACGTATTTTCGCGATTGGCTGGGAATCTAGAATCTAGTATCGGAGTAGGACGTCGTTGGTCAAAGGAGTATCCTTACCGCCATAATGACGTCACACGGGTTCGGGAGCCGTCGGCGTGTTTTCGGTACTCGATTCAAACACCCATTTTTATTCTGATATAACTTTTGAATTATTGCGAAAAAAAAAAAAAGAAAACAAAAACAGTTTTGTTATAAAACTTATGTATGATCTTTCCATTTATGACAAAAAAAATTTTATTCAAAACCTCAATTATGAGCAGATTTAATCTCTTGAATTTTTTAATCCGACGCACGGGTTTCATCTAAAAAATAAAATCTACGTATGTTTCTGCCTGGTGATATTGTCACATTAACGATATTGTTGCGGTCATGCAGAGAAACAGACGGTTTTTATTTTTTAAGCGAAAACCGTGCATCGGATTGACAAAAATCAAGTCTTTGCTTTAGGACAATAGCCTGCATCGATTCAATAATTTGCATTTTTCTCGAAAACGGTTAGCCCTATCGAGATGTACTAAGAGACCATTTTTACGTAGAAGTCTCTGAAATACCATATTCTAAAATCAAAATGTCAAAGAAATTACCATTTAAAAAATGGGGTTATATTTACCCTTAACTCCTCCCGTATGATACGCCTCTGATTAAAATTATGAAATTCTGAATTCAGAATCAGATTCAGCGTCAAAAGTTTACCCATCGTACCTAATTTCGTAATTTTGTTATGAACGGTTTCGAGAATATCGAGGGAAAACCGTCTTCAGGGTGCCCCATGCAAAGGAGCGTAGCTCCCTTAGGAAGCATTTCTGGCCCTATGTTCATATGACATTTTCTTTCTATTTTTCAGAGTACTATTCGTGGTTAAAGTTTGTTACCATACTTAATTAACACCCTGTATAAGGAAAGTAGAAGTAAATTGCTTGACGCTTAGAAACTTCTGGTGTAGTAGACAAATAACACCATAGTTGCTTAATAGATCACGCGAGTTACGCAAATTGAATTACTCCACAGAAGTCACCATTTAATGTGTCGACGGCAAGTGTAAAAGTTTTGTTTGTCCCCAAAGTTCTGTCAGGCTAATGAGTGCAATCACACCGACTCGGGAAACCGGAGAGTGTACTGAATCTTGTCAGAACTAGTTACTCCGCACCCTGTTTCATAGATTATGCAAAGATATTCGGAACATTTGCATCTTCGCCGTTAAGGATAACACGGGTTAATCAATGGGTACTTGTATTGCACTCGGCTCCGATCTCGACTACTTGTTTGCAATATGACTATAATCGATGAATCCGTTACAGAATGAATTTAACATAAGCTGATGGAAAGGGAGACAATTTATATAGGTACATGGTTGAGACGTGCAGCCTGAGAGGGGCGCCTCACTAGTGCGTTACGCCGTCGCGTCGCCGTGTCGACGGAGCTTGCCTCGGTGTCGGAAGGGTTAGGTTAGGTTAAGTTGAAAGAGCTGCCTCCTTTCACTGCGACTCAATTGTGTCTATTGTGGCTCACACCTTTTTAGAGTTCACCGTACAGTCTGCACCTCTTTACGAAGGCGGTCAACGTGAAGGGTGAAACTTCCTTGAACTCATGAGGTTCCAGTTGGGCAAATCCGAATGTCTGGAACCTAGCATTATCCAGTACTGTACAGGAGCAAAGAATACAGGGTGAGTCAAGCTCAACGCCTTGGACTCTTGTGACCAAACGATACCATTTTTCAAAAAATCGACTTTGCAAGTGTATGTAGGTCGAGTTGGGCTACATTCTAAAAATAATGACTGTTATACAGGGTATCTAATAAAAGCGTGACATATCAAAGTTATGTTTTTTTAAATGGAACACCCTGTATATTATTGCATATTTAGATTCCTGGGTGCATTTTAGTGTGACTTCATGTATCACACATGGGACTTTAAGTTAACCGTTTAGGTGCAAATCACAATTTTGGGTATAGGTAGATGTCAGAAAAAAATTGAATATCGCAGCTATTATAAATCATAGAGTGCTGTGACTTTTCCGTGTTATTAAGCATGAAATGTGTCAGCTTACGTTAGACGGTCGAGTTCGAATTACATTTGTACTTGGAGAAATCGGTAGATCAATTAAGGAAACTTCAATCAAAGGTAACTTGATTTTTTCAAATGGGAATGTATAATTTTTTTTATACGATCAAATGTGCAATTTGATAGGCTTTCTAATTGTATCAGGTTTTGAATATCAATCTATGGTGGTTTTTATTAAATTTCGAGATTTCAATGAAATCAGTGTTTTTAAATTTCCCCACCTATAAATAAACTAGCAGGCCATGAAATATAAACAAAATCGTATTCAGATGGAAGAAAATAACTAACTTAGCAAAAAGATCCAGCAGAACTAGAGTAAAAGAACAAGTTTATAAGAATTCCCCACAACAAATCAACTCTAACCAGAAACAACAGCGGTAACATGTCTAAGGTTAAAGAGAAGCTGGAGTACGACAGAAATGGATAATTTTTACAGCCTACTAGTGACTGCAATGTACTAGAGATTAAAAATTTCCAAAATCACTAAACACTTTGAAATAAAAGCAAAACTTTCAGCGATCGTTGACGTCAGTCTAATATCTTCAGAATGCAATTTCACATTTAATGGTATAAAACAGTAGTCATTTCCGTCAAAGTCAAAAGTAATGATACCTCTCACTATCGTCCTTTAAATTTTTCAGTATCTATTAGCAAGATCGCAAAAAAGGAATACTGACAAATCATATTTTAATTTTCTGCCAGGTAAATGATGTTTACTAATTTGAGCAGATTTTTAATTTATTCTTCATTTTCGGCGATCTTGCTTATAGGTAAGTATTGAGGAATTTGCAGAACTCCAGTCAGAGGTATCGGTTACTATTTTTTTAAATCATGAAATGTTAAATTTTATTCTGAAGCTATTAAACTGCCAGCAACATTACGTGGTAGATTTCCTTTCATTTCAAAATTCACAATGGTTTTGTGAATCGTCAATCTTTAGAATATTGTAGTAGCCGGTACGCTGTGAAAAATACCCATTTCTGTCGTACTCCAGCTGCTTTTTGACGTTAGATGTGTTATGTCTGCTATTTCTGGTTAGAATTGATTTGTTGTAAGTCACTTTTACAATGTTGTCCTTTTAGTCTAGTTCGTCCGTAACTATCTGCTAAGTTAGTTGTTTTGTTCCATCTGAACAGTTTTTTGTTTATATTTCATGGCCTGCTAAGTTGCTTATAGGTAGGAAAAGTGAAAAACACCGATTTTACTGAAAATTTGAAATTAAATCAAAACTACCAGAGATTGATATTTACAACCGCATATCGTTAGAAAGCTTATCAAATTGCACAATCGATCGTATAAAAAAATTATGCATTATCATTTGAAAAAATCAAGTTACCTTTGATTGAAGTTTCCTTAATTGATCTACCGATTTCTCCAAGTACAAATGTAATTCGAACCCGACCGTCTAACGTAAGCTGACACATTTCATGCTTAGTAACACGGAAAAGTCACAGCACTCTAAGATTTATAATAGCTGCGATATTCAATTTTTTTCTGACATCTACCTATACCCAAAATTGTGATTTGCATCTAAACGGTTCGCTTAAAGTCCCATGTGTGATACATAAAGTCACACTAAAATGCACCCGGGAATCTAAATATGTGATAATATACAGGGTATTTCATTTAAAAAAACATAACTTTGATATGTCACACTTTTATTAGACACCCTGTATAAAAGTCATTATTTTCAAAATGTAGTGAAACTCGACCTACATACACTCGCAAAGTCTGTTTTTCGAAAAGTGGTATCGTTTGGTCACAAGAGTCCGAGGCGTTGAGCTTGACTCACCCTGTATGCTTCGCTGTTTCGTCCTCCATGTAGCAGAAGCGACAGTCTGAAATTTGTTCAAGACCTAACTTCTGCATTTGGTACCTTAGACGACCATGTCCCGTCAGCAGACCGACCAGAATGCGGAGGTCGTACCTATTACATTCCATGATCCTCGGGGGGGCCTGACTCGAGGGGTAACTTATAAACACCTTCGAGTGCAGTAGCCCTGGTGTCTTTTTAGCGATGCTTTTTGCAATGCCAGCGAATGTTTCTGGTCCTATGAACACAAATTCAGTTTCTCCTTTCGCTAGCGCGTCGGCCAATACATTTCCTTCCACTTCGCTGTGACCCGGAACCCAAATCAAGGTTACCCTGTTTCGTTCCGAGTTTGTTGAGGAGATGCATGCCGTTCCATACCAGTCTTGAATCAACCCGACTGGAGCACAGTGCTTTTAATGCAGCCTGGCTGTCTGAAAAGTTTTTTATGGATCTGTTTGTCAGGGGCCTTTTGATTAGTTCCCTGACTCCCAGCTCTATGGCAATCATTTCGGCTTGGAAGACTATGGTACACCTCCCAAGGTTGACTGAAATTTCAACTCTTGGATTGGTACCCACTACTCCCGCTCCTGCCCCCAGTTAAGACTTGGAGTTATCAGTAAATAGCGCAAGATCAGAGGGTGATATAAAATCGTCCCTCCTCCATTCGTCCCTGCTTGGGAAGAGGACGTCATAGGATCGCTCTATATGCGCTTGGGGAACCATATAGTCCGAGACCATTCCGAGTACATGATGATGGGTAATTTTACCCATTGTTTTGTCAGGTCTGCCGGTTGATAGCAGTCTGTAGGAGACCACTTTTGCAAGTCTTTCCACCTCAATGTGCAGAGGTGTTGAGTTTAGAAGGGTCTCCATGGCTAACGTTGGTGTGGTAGACATGGCTCCAGTAATGGCCAAACAGGCGGTGCGTTGCACCGCCGCCAGCCTGATTCAGGCTGTCCGTTGTAGGCATTTCTGCCACCAGACAACAGCGCCATATACTACCATGGGTTTGATCACCGTCTGATATATCCAGTAGATCAGTTTGGGACTAACGCCCCAAGATTTGCCGCAAATCCTTCTGAGTGTCCAGAGGGCGAGCCGGGCCTTTTCGATTCTGTTATCCAGGTGAGAGTTAAAGGTGAGTCTTTTGTCCAATATAAGACCAAGATATTTCACCTCCTCTGCAAACTGGATTGACTCACCCGCTATTCTAGGTAAGCAGAGCTTGTCTACTTTCCGTCTTTTGGTGAACGGAAGGGTTAGCGCCACTTGTAACAGATCTATTGAATTCTCCTTCTTCTTCTTCTTTTACTACTAGCTTCTTCTTTGCCTTCTTGTTTTTCTTCTTCTTCTTCTCCTTTTTGTCCTTAGCTTATACTTCTTTTTCTTCTTCTTTTTCTTCTTCTTTTTCTTCTTCTTTTTCTCCTTTTTCTCCTTAGCTTCTTCTTCTTATTTTTCTTCTCCTTCTTCTTCTTCTTTTTCTTCTTGACTTCAGGTTTTAAGTACTTTGCCTGTTACAACATTCATCTTTTTTTCGGTTTTCCGATATCTCTTCTTCCAGAGCATTCATAAAATGTGACTTTGGCTGGAATCCTATCTTCGTGCATTTGTTCTAAATGTTCTTTCCATATAGTTTTATTTTCTTTTATTGATTCGATTATATCGAAGATGTTCAATTCCGCTCGTATATCTCCGTTTCTTAATCTGTCTAATTTTGTGCAGCCTTTCCCTCTTCTTAGAAATTTCATTTTTTGTGTTTGTATCCTATTTTCTTCTTTTTTTGGCGTTGTGCATGTGTCACTACCGTATAAGAGGGTTGGAACAGCTATCGTCTTGTAAAACTTCATTCGAGTATCTTTCCTTGTTTTATTTTTTAATGCTCTGCTTTTAGTTCTGCAGATATTCGAGAATTTATTAACCTTTTCTTCTATATCTTTGCTTCTATCATAAGACATCGTTTATGACAATCTTTGTTCTAACTAGATATTTACCTGAGAAAGCCATGGTTTTAGTTTTGTTTGTCGATATTTTCATATCGTATTTTCGACGGATGTTTTGTAGGGTGTAGAATTCTCTCTGTAGATCGTTTTCTGCTTCGGCTAGAAGTACTAGGCCATCTGCATATAAAATAAAGTTTAGGGTGGTATTTTGGTCAAGACGTACATACCTTCAGGGCATTCCGTTTTCAACTCTTTTATAATGGCATCTATATTATATAGGGTGGGGCATATTAATCAAGTGTTTTTGAAATAATCATAAAATTATTAGTTTTTACTCTAAAAAAATTATTCGTAGTAGAACATACCTAACTGATAATAAACCATTTTGAAATATCTAAGTGCAAATGTTACATCTGGCATATGAACGAAAATTGCACTCCACTGTTTCTACCATGTCTCTGTTGATTTTTGAGAGATTCCATGGCGAATCGCTTCCTTCTCTACGTCTAACGTACAGGGCTTGGCCCTTTAAACACGTAACTTGAGTTATAGAAAAAAAAATCAGAAATTGATAAGTCGGGAGACCGAAAAGGTCATGAAATGCCACCAAACCTTGAAATTGAACGATTTGGAAACAGGTGGCAAAGAATAGCCATGGATGCTCTGGCGGTGTGTGCCGTGGTCCCATCTTGCTGGAACCACAAATCTTTGATATCCACACCTCTTCTTTGCAATTCAGGTATGAAAAAGGTATTCACCATATGAATGTAACGTTCAGATGTTACTGTAGCGGTGACCCAAAAAATATGGGCCAATGATGCCACGCCATATGCCACGCGTTGTTCTAGCGTCTACCGCTCCATGATGGCAAGTGGCAAGTAAGAAAGTGAAATGGTTTGGGTTAGGGAATGGATTGTAATAAACCGCGCGCTTCTCCCTTTTCTAATATATGAATACTACTCAAACCAAAACACTTGGTTTTTATGCCCCACCCTGTATATGTCAAATAGTGTTGATGAAATGCAGCAGCATTGTCTAACTCCCTTATTTAATGATATTTCTCGAGAAATAGATCTATTACCAAAAAACAATATAATGCTGTTATGCCTTTTCAGATTTAGTGGAAAAGCTATTTGATATAATATGTAATAGTTTTGTTCTGGCTATGAATATTGAAACTGAACTTAAATCCGCAATAAATAATAACTACCTGAAAAGCATACTTTTTAATGTCCAACATGTTTTGTTTTTTTTTTTCGGGTGCTTAAATAAATAATGATGATTTTTTATTCTAGGAAACTTTCAGATTATTTTTTTTATCTACATTTTATTAACGGCTTATAGACGGTATAGCGTTATCATCAAAGATTTGGTTTAGCCTATAAGACATGCATATGCATCTTAATATGTCATTATAATCTAAAGCAAAACCAACACTTTGGGTCACCAGTTACGAGGAACAACATCGGATGTTAAATTCTCCATTCTCAAGGAAGGACCAATCGATCTTCCTGAAAGGGAAACGAAATTCCCCCAATTCCGAACAGATAATACCTTCTAATGCTCGCAGACCCGTAGACTATCAATAAATCATCAACTAATTGCCAGGTTTTAGTTAACCTCTGACCTCTGATTGTTACAGGAACTTATGTTATCCATAAGCTGGAACCATTAAACCCCTTTCGACTATGCCAAGACAGGGGTGTTGCATAGCAGTGGCTTTGGGCTATTAGAGGTTGTTATTTTTTTTTTGGTAATAGCGTTAAAATGAAATCAGTCGTCTAAATGCAAAACCCGACAAGTCACAAATTTTTCAAAATAGAGTTATATATGATTTGTTCTATATTTTTCGCTTACAAAACCCGACATTAGACATGAGATATTTGGCTAAGAAAACTAGACTTAGGTGCAAACACCGACAAGTCCAAGCGGTGTTTTATTTCAAACACCGACATGTACACAGGAGCCAATACGGACAACGGGAGCAAGTCACATGTCGATCACATAAGGTATTCTGACCGTTGTGTGTTTTTGTTTTATCCAGTCGCTGAAAATACGTTGTGGTGAATTCATATGTTTTTCAGTTTACTGAGAGAATGAGATTAATTTATGCTGTATTGATAAATTATTGATAAAAATAACCATGTTTTTTGATAAATGCTTTGAATGCGGATTTTGGAGAGCCTACTTCAACAGAAGCTAGGTCCACATTAATGCAAAGGATCGAAGCTAATTGTGAAAATGCAATTGGTAGTTCTGAAGAATTTTGTTTGTCAGAAAATTTTGATTTTGACGTTTAAACCTTATAACCTTTGAAATGTATCCTTTCTAATATCTAGCTTTATGTTTATAGTTTCTGTCGTTGAGCACAGTGTTTGATTAGATTCCTTTATATTCAGTAAAATAATCCAAATTGATAAGTGTTTCATTTATTTTGATCCGATTCCACAAAAATAGCAGTCAAAACACGACATGTCACTGTTCCTAACATGCAAAACCCGACGTGTCCAAATTTAAAAGTAAGATTTTAGAAAAACTATATGTCCTAGATTTTGGGGCGTTAAGACTTAACATCCTAAAACATCGTATATTATCATCCTCTCGATTTAGTATTATTTTCGCTCATAATAAGACTTTGATCTGTTTTTCTTGATTTCTGTAGAATTTGTTACCGTGGACTTGTCGGGTTTTGCATTTAGACGACAGAAATACAATTTTAGCTCAAATTTGCCAACGCTTTAGAACAGGGCTCTATAGGAAAAAATGTATATATTTTTTAGAAAAACATATAAAACTAAGCACACATATTACATACATATTATTGATAAAGCCTTAGATAAATCATAAATGAAGATTACATAAAAATTATCAACCAATAAAAATAATATTCATCATATAATAATAGTCAAAGTTGTGGTAGTCCTCTAGTTTTTGAAATATCTGTACTTATATGAATCTGAAAGTTTTTGGTGCTACAATATTCCTCTCAAAGGCTTATTTTAGGTAACTTTTCTTTTATATCCCGTGTGGGGGGGATTAGAGTATCTCCCATCGTATATCCTGCGTGTCGTAAAAGGCAACTAAAAGGAACCGAACTACTGTCGTAACCTCTTATCAACCAACAGCTTTTGGTGGACGAGTTGAGAAGAGTCAGGACACCTTCTTGTCCTTGGGCTGAGAAATTGCCCCTAAAGGTGGATGGACCAGTAGATACCATCTGGTCAACGGCATGAGGATGCAGAAAGCAAATGGGAAACTACTGCATTAAAGATCTTCAAGATATCCCAAGAGAAACTCGTAAAATGAGTAAATGCATTTTACGAGTTCACAACATGTTTGTTAAGACATTGTGACTATGATGATGATTCTTTTATATGAAACGCAACACCCTTAGTATCAATAGAAGTGACGTCCCTGAATAGTCCAATAGTTACGTTGTAAAAAAAGCTTTTGACAGCAAAAGGTCAGAAAGAAATGAAATTTGGTGGGATGGTAGGCACTGGTCCCCTGAACCTATGCCTAAGCTTGCAACCTCGGGGGTTGCCGCTCGAAGGGAGGGGGAGGGGTGAAAATTCTGCTTCGCGATGATTTTCAAAAAATTACGACAACCACCCGAGGCCGCAATCCTAGGAATTTTTTTATAACTGAGCAGACCGCGCAGGCAGAGTCCAAATACCAGAGTACCGCGGCTGCTGTGAAAGGGTTATGTTAGGGGGAGTTTGTTAACGCGAGATTTGAATGCGCCAATACCCGCAGGCCCAATAAATACATCTGCTGGCAGTCCATGCCAAGCCTTGGACACCCTGGGAATAAACGTGCGATTGTACCGCTCAGTTCTTGATGTACCTATGAAGAACGAACGTCTTAGGATGAGATGCAACGGTCCCACGGGTACATCTGATAGGAGCAGTGAGCGGCGGAGCGATAGAGGATAGTTCAGAGGAGCAGATTTCGTTGGAATATCGGTAGAAGAGTGAGAGGTCACCAACAACACGCCGCGCCGGTGAGAAAGTGACTGAAGGTGGCGCGTTAAGGTCGCATTCGGTCCCCCAATTGTCATTAGTTAAACTAATAGTTCACAGTAAAAATAAGATGTCGCTTGGATATCCATTTGGGTATTAAATTTCGTCACAGTAAGCCATGTCGATAGGTCAGCACGTCCAAACGTAATTCATATCGAAAAATGGGCGACATTGCATCCGGTCGGCACCGGGTCGGATTAGCATACATTAGTAATTTCAGTTTTATTATTTTGGCTATTGCGAGTATTTTGGCGATGAAAGGATTTTAGAAAGTAATGATGGGACGTAATTCTTATTTGCTATCGAACTTCGATAGCCTTAGATCGATGACCTTAGAAGAGTAGGCTAAACGTTTATGACTTCAGAATTTAGCACTCTACGAATAATTATGCGAAATAACTATCAGCATACTGAAGTTCTACCTCCGTTTAGCTTTATGTTCTATTATATATCAGTCATCAAATACAAAGTATCGAGAACAAAAGCAGATGGGAAATCCGCATCGCTATCATTTGGATGTTTTAGAGAATGACACATGAACACCGATACTATAACCTAGAAAATCGTAATATAATCTGTTTCCCAATCATTTTTCCAATATTTCAATCGTGGCGAACTTTTTCTATACTAGCAAGCTGTTTAGAAAGCCCAGAAAAGAATAAGGTCGGCTTTTTCAAAATTCCAGCAGCTTTAAAGGATCAGGACGAAAAGTTGGTTTATCAACATTAAAAATGTTGGGTGATATCTTCGAAGCGAGGGAATGAGCATTATTATTTATCGTCGATGGTATAAACCATTCTTGCAAAATACTAGAATTTGCTCACTTTATACTGGGTAAGTACCTTCGTTAAAAGTATGACTAGTTGATCATATAAGATTTAGTTATCTCCAAGACTATTTTTTGTAGTAAGAGGTCAATGTTTTACAGAAATTCAATTTTTAGGGCAGCCTGCAGAGATAACCAAGACTGGATAATGGATAATCAAACATAATATGGGATATGTTAGTTCTAAGACTAAAGATATACAAGATAGCATAGACATCACAGAAGCATGCCATAGAAGTGGCTCAAAATGGTTTGTTAGTATTATTGTTTATTATTCCAGTTCATAGTTTATTAATCCAATAATTTTTTAGAGTGATGCTGATAAACTTTCTTCAGATATTGTCGACCCTATGGTTTAATAAACAGTCCAACACAGACTAGCCAGGAGGCCAAACAACAAGACGAGCAAATAATAGATGAATATATGTTTCTAACCAGCATAGGTAATAACATGTATTTTGAAATGTTGTTTATAATAAGTAAGCTACTTAGACCATTTGTTGTTGATTTTAGAATGGATTTGCAAGAGTCCTTGGTACATACAATCAAAAAGAAGTAGTGTAGGAATTTGTTCAATATAGACTAACCAGGAGATCAATTCAATAGAAGAGGAGCAAATAATAGTAGATGAATATGTGTTTCTAGACTGCTATTTGAAAGGTGAAAATATGTATTTTGATCTGGGTTTATAATAAGAAAGCTACTTAGAAACATTGTTGATTTCAGAGTGGGCGAAAAGCGAGAGGAGGAAAATGTTGACAAGGGGTAGAAGTAAATACAGCATGCTGTAACAGAAAGCCTACAAGAGTGCTTGGATAGACAATCAAAAGAAGTAGTAGTAGGAGTAGTAGGAAATGGTTTAATAAACAGTCTAACACAGACTAGCCAGGAGGCCAAACAACAAGACGAGCAAATAATAGATGAATATATGTTTCTAACCAGCATAGGTAATAACATGTGTTTTGAAATGTTGTTTATAATAAGTAAGCTACTTAGACCATTTATTGTTGATTTTAGAATGGATTTGCAAGAGTCCTTGGTACATACAATCAAAAAGAAGTAGTGTAGGAATTTGTTCAATACAGACTAGCCAGGAGATCAATTCAAAAGAAGAGGAGCACATAATAGTAGATGAATATGTGTTTCTAGACTGCTATTTGAAAGGTGAAAATATGTATTTTGATCTGGGTTTATAATAAGAAAGCTACTTAGAAACATTGTTGATTTCAGAGTGGGCGAAAAGCGAGAGGAGGAAAATGTTGACAAGGGGTAGAAGTAAATACAGCATGCTGTAACAGAAAGCCTACAAGAGTGCTTGGCTAGACAATCAAAAGAAGTAGTAGTAGGAGTAGTAGGAAATGGTTTAATAAACAGTCTAACACAGACTAGCCAGGAGGCCAAACAAGACGAGCAAATAATAGATGAATGTATGTTTCTAACCGGCATAGGTAATAACATGTATTTTGAAATGTTGTTTATAATAAGTAAGCTACTGAGACCATTTATTGTTGATAAGGAAGCACTTTGAACTAACTAACTAAATTGATTTCAGAGTGGGCTAAAAGCGAGAGGAGGAGACGATGATGGAAAATTCTATGGTACTGGATACTATAGCATGTATATTATGTAATAAACTGAATTAGTACAAATATAGTCTTTCTTGTTACTTATCCTCTACAGGAAATCTTATTCCACAGATTGTTTTATGATTTAATAATGAAAAATACTGATGTTTCCTAATTTGAAGATTGTCATTATTTTGAGTTCCACAAAGAAATTTTAAGGATGTTACTAATCCTCATACTTTTTATAGTGTTTATTCATTTTCTGTCAAGGTTATTATAGAAAATTACTTTTCTCCTGACAAACTTAAAACAACATTCAAATATTTGACACAAAATATATACAACTGACTTTAGGTGTATGAAACGTACACACCTTTGTTTAGATTGGAGAAAATTTTCAATTGCTTCAGCAATAATCAGATTTTCTTAATGATGACATTTTCTGTTCACAACATAGAGGGTGCATATAATCTCAATCTAGATTCATATTGTATTGGGTAAAAAAGTCTTGATCTTCAAAGTTAGATTCCATTATTGTCATTGGAATTGTTATAATTTTATTTTTAACAAACTAAGGGTTTATTTTCTGAATTGTTAGATGAAAAAATATTTAAAAATGTTACTACACTTTTAAGATTCCAAAACTGTCCTCATGTAATTTAGTCTTTAGTCACTCCTGTTCAAAGACAGTACGCTAGGTGGGACTTTATTTGGAAATAAGTTATCGAACACTTCAAAAACCCTAACGATGTTGAATATTGAATACACACAAGTCCCTGGGGTTCAAAGGTACATTTTGACACTTCAAAAACCCTAACGATGTTGAATATTGAATACACACAAGTCCCTGGGGTTGAAAGGTACATTTTGACATCAATAGAGAGAAAGAATTAAGAATTTTAAAAAGGCCACTGAACAGCCTTTAATAGTGATAGTTAATAAGAACGCAATTTCGTACTATTTCGGTTGAATAGAACATGTTTAGCACAGTGAAATAATAAAAAGCTCAACCTAGATTTAAAATTTTATTGCGATAAGTTTCTTTTACCTATACATCACATCCAGATAGTTTTTTGGTTATAGCAATTTAAATTATGACACAGAAGTAAAAAAAAATGATTAGAACACATAATTATTAGCTTTTGTAAATCCATTAAATATTCACACAACATACTATGTGACACTACATGCGATGCACCTAAAGTGTAATTTTTATAAGACCATTATTTTCAGAAATTTTGTGTACAAATAAACAATGAACATTGAACAACCACGACAAATATTAGGTTAGTTGTCAACACAGTGACAGATTACAAACTGTCAATGTCGAATAGGTGGTCGAATACAATCAGGCAGAATAGCCAATATCGAAAAACTAAATTACCAGAAACAGGCTCGCCCCTACCGGGAAAATGCTGAACACATGGCCTGGTGACATTGTTGTATTGGTTGCATAAAATCACAGTCGTTGTGTTTTTTTGGGTATTTCAAGGAGAACTCAAAAAATACCAAAATTACCAGCAAAAATCAAATTCATATATCATCTGTGTAATATCGTACATTGTTTGAAATAGATATAAATGTGTACAAAAGCATTTATAAAATTTTGCAAAAAATAACTTTTTTTAAAAAAATGTTTTTTATATGATATTACCACATCAAATAGAAGGTAGTGTCTTATTTATCATACTAAAATTTCACAACAATTGGTTTTGTCGTTTTCACACTGTCCTTGAAACCAGTTATTCGATCCGCAGAACGCGCCCTTAAGGTCGGATAGCCAATTAGTCGAATTTCCCTTCTCTGGACGGCATCTAGTATAGACAGGGTAGTAGGGGCAGCAGCTCCCCAGACATGCGAGCAATACTCCAGGCAAGGTCTTATCTGGGCTTTATATAGCGTGAGAAGGTTACATGGTGAGAAATACTTTCTGGCTCCAAATAGGTACCCAAGCTTTTTACCAGCAGCTGTTGCAATTGACGCGACGTGTTCGTGCCAGATCAGATTTTCTATAATGCTGACTCCTAACAGCTTGAATGTGTGACTCCTTGGCAGAGCCCGGTTGTTCATTAGAACCTGGTGTTGGCCTGGGTACTTCTTGTTTGATAGCGTACAATACTGGGTCTCGGAGGCATTAAATTTAACCATATTCGTAAGCCCCAAGCGGTAATGGTATCGAGATCCTTTGAAAGTAAAGCTGCCACTGCCAGTCTTCTGCGTTCCAGCTCGACCACAGATATCGGTCTATTGCTCATGATGCCTGCATGCAGCGTACTGTCATCTGCAAAACTGTGGATTGAGTTTGTAGTGCTAGAGAGTAGATTATTAATGTGGACCAGAAACAATGTCGGAGCCAATACCGATCCCTGCGGGACTCCGGCATTGATGCTATGGAAAGAAGAGGAAAAGCGTCTACCATGACGGAGATTTTTCGACCTGAGAGGAAGTCTGCGAGTCGACCGCAAAGCTTAACAGGGAGCCCATAAGACGGTAGCTTGTTTAGGAGAGCTGCATGCCACAGTTGATCGAATGCCTTTGAAATATCGAGAGCAACGACGTGAGCCTCGCCAAATGGCTGGATCAGTTTGCTCCACACATGTGTGACGTAAGCCAGGAGATCTCCAGTTGATCATTGGTGTCGGAATCCATATTGTCTGTCGTTGATTAAGTGATGGAGCTCTAGGTATTTAATGAGCTCTTGGTTGACGCATTTCTCCATCATTTTACTGATTGCAGAAAGCAGAGCTATAAGCCTTCTCGCGATCCCTGAAACGCACGCAGTTGACAGTCGCTCGTGATATGGTTTATAGTTTGACGGGGCGCGGTACAGTCACATAAGGGAGATTGCACATAGCCTCACTTGTAAAGGGAGTCGGCACATCTGCCGTGGCCTGTTGGGACTCTATATTAAGTTTTACCCACTCTTTTTGGGGTAGTTCTGATCCTGGAAGTAAGGCTGCTCCTATAAATTACATTCTTCTGACATATTCACATATTCACAGAAGCGACAATATGGAGGAACTTGTAATTCAGGGTCATGCCCCGAGTGAGCGGCGCCGTGGCCGTTCCCCTACACGCTGGGGCGACAAAACAGTTGCTGGATATGAGTATCAAGAGTGTCACTGAACTGACAGTAAATCGCGAACGATGGCGAGCTATGGTTCTTAAAACTATTGACACTATTCGTGTCGGCAATACTCTAGCTCCGACTTGATGCATTTTGCGAGTTCACAACATGTCTGTTAAGACATTGTGACTACGATGATGACCCTTGGTATCAGTAGAAGTGACGTCCCTGAACCCAGACGATTGTAATGACGCTATTATCCTGAAGAGGGTTTAATACAGGCAGTGGGCAGCGGTGGTTAGTAAGATAGTCGGACCGTCGCTGTCGGACGCCTTTGTGGAGAGATGTGCAATTTCGATCGATTATGACCTGGATGGTCTTCAAATGTAGCATTAACTAGGTCAAATGCGACTCTATATGTTTAGCGGCAATTGTGCAGAGGTGGAGGTGTCCTATTGTTCGCAAACGATTTGGTAAATCACTGCAAAAGGCACGTTCCAATGGTACACTTTGTGGCTGACATGTATGTTATATGCTCCAAAGCATACATGATTTTTTTTTAAAAGGTTTTTATTCAATATCAAAATTAACGCTAGTTTTAACATTGGATGTTGAGTATGACAGTATCGGATGAAGGCCCTGGCGTAATGCGCTATTACAATAGTCTCAAACGCTTTATGTAGGTTCGGATTGCTATATCAGCATCCGGTCAATAGGGTACTTGCAGAAAAAAATATTATGTCGTTTACGCGTTGCTTAGAGCCTAGTAAACATGACAAAATCACTTGTTTGGTTTTTTGGAATCGGCTGCGAGAGATATTCCAAAAATTATTTCAAATGCCGGAAAATGCCGCGCAAGAAACCTCTGACGTCAGTGATATCCTATAGTGGTGGGATGTGAAGTATTGCTATTCGATATCGATAGCCAGTGCTAACCTAACATTTTGACATTGATCATTATAACCACAAAGCACAGTCACACAAAAGTACAAAAGTCAAAAGAATAAAAGTTAGGCTAGATTACTAATTCACTTTGTACGGATGGGCTTGAATTAGATTCTATCTTTGGATTCATTCATAATCAAAATGATGGCTTCGATTAGTTGCGAATCTCGGTCACAAACAGGATGAACTGTGATACCTATCAAATATAAAAATGTATTGCAACGAAAATGCTAGTGGGTTAATTGCCTGTTTCAAATATGTTTAACTATCAATAAATTGAGTCGCATTGTTAAAGAATTCAGATCATCTCTAGTTTGCAGTTGAATCTCACTGACCCGCGCTGTAGCAGTATCGATTGTCGATATCGATAAGATACCTGTGACGTCAATCCTTGTTTTAAGTCACATGGAAAAATTTGAATATATCCTTATTTTATTTTGCAAATATCTTTTTTTGGCCGTCAGTAAAATCATGTTTTTTGTTTCCAACTGCTTCTTGATATGGTTTTCTCTATGGTATGCATACTCCCGAGACGATTTCACGACCTCTGCAAATACCCTATTATTGAATACAACTCGAATTTCAGATAAAAATTGTGAACAGTTTGATAAAGTTCACCAGCGCTTCCCTGTTACGAGGTAGATATTTTGACATATTATGCATTTCGGGTGTTTTTCTTTTAAGGGCTCTTGAGAAATAATCTTCTAGGGTATTTCAGATGCATCAATGCTAGGCCTACCTTGTGTATTATGTGGTAGAGTTTCTTTATCAAAACTTGACGACATATTTTTGTTCATGCACAACCTTATGGTTTTTATGAACAAGATACTGTCCTCATTTTGTTAATGTTTTATTAAAATGTTCTCTTTTATATTCGTCTGTATGCATGTATGTAGGCGAAAAAATAATTCCTCTACTTTTCACTGATCGTTATGGATAAGTGATTATTTTTTTGTTTGTAAACTATTGAGTATTTCTTTTTGTAATCTAATATATTAAGCGAAAGAACTAGAAATGCCGAAAAATTGTAAACTGGCGCACAAGAAAATGTATAATATTGTTTACAAATATAAGGTTAGATATAAATCCGCGCACAAGGGTACGCCTTTTAGCGGAGTTCCATCGTTTATCCATTTCTTTTTTTTTCGTATTTATCATTGTTTTTGTAACCTTAAAGGGAATAAACGTTATTATTATCTAAAAATGTAGTAATTATAATTTTACCACCTTACGGTGGCCACTGAACTGCACCTATATGCACGAGGAAAATACCAAAACTTGTGTTTTGTAACAGGCCACGTACATAAAAGAGATTATAAATTTTCCGTCCTTTCAAGTCTCGTAATGAAATATCATAGAACTTTAGAATAAAGAACTGTCGTTTGAAACAAAGCACACAACCAGTGCATAGCTGGGATTCATATTTATAACCCGTGCAATTCCGCTCTTTTTAGAATTGTTCATTATTATGTAATTAGGCTAGATCGTTTGTCACGAGGACAACACACTTTTATTCTACGGCAACAACAATAGGCTGCTTATACACCATCAGATACCGAAATGTTTCAACCTACATCAACACCACAATCCGTATGTACGCCGTCCATCAGCGACATAATAATAGGTCTGTTTTTACAGAGAATCACAAACCAGTCAGAGCCAATCAGTATTCCCCATTGCAGTTGTCAAACTATTTCTGACTAGTACTGGCCAATCAAATTGACGCTGACTAGTTTGTGATTGCTGTAAAAACAGACCTATAAATTCTTTATTATCCTTTCAACATAAAATATATATTAGATTCGTCAATATAGTAGTGGATCTCGAAATCCACATAGAAATGCCAAGGCCCGATTTTATTAACACAGGAATTTTAAACAGGTTTTGACCATTCATAGCAGCCCATTCAAGAACATGCATCTGTCAAAGTTCTCTGAAAATCATTGATTTCTCTTGGTTTATCCCAAAAAGGTGAAAAATGACGTGCTCTATATAGAATCGACCATCACGGACCATCAAGTACCTTTTTAACACTGTCCATCCTGAATGGGTGAAAACCTGCATTTCCTTGTGTAACAAAGAGTTTAGCAATTGCTAATCTCAGATTCCACAAAAGCAGTACATTTGATCACTCGATTGTTGCTCTATCAAATGATATTAATGACGAGAAATTCAAATTACTCCATTATTTTGATAAAACAATAATTTACTATCGATCATAATTATAAATACATGCAATATACTTTTGTATTATAGTAAAAAGGGGTAAAAATAGCATTTTGTTGCATTTTACAAAGCTAAACACACGATTTAACTGTTGTGTTGGCCAATCTGTTTCCCAAGTATGCACTGCTGGTTGCCTATCCTTCTTAACAGCCAAGCACGCGGACTAGCAAAAGTGTAACCTTATTTTTTGTAAACCGCATACCTGTCGTATAGCCATAAAGTGAATCAGGTGCTTTAAACAGGGTGTCCAGTTAGTGTGTAATTCTTCGATATCTCACAAGGTATACCTGATAGAAGAAAATGTCAAACACAAAAGTTATTTGGTTACTTAAGACGCATATTCTGAAAATATTTTGAAATATACAGGGTGTTGCGGTAAAGTTTCTATCATTAATCTCTATTCAACCCCAAAACATTTTTGGGATCGGTTGCGACGTTGCCAAGTTATAATTTATTTTCTATTAATTTCCGGATTTGCAAGGTCGCAAGTAATACGTCCAAATTGATATATTCCTCCAACTTTTCTCAATAATATTATACAGCGAGTTACTTGAATGTTAAGTGGATATTATTTTGGATGTTACCAGCAATTTGTACCTATAGGGTGTTTTTGGCAGAATTTTAAATTACGGCAATTTGAAGGTCATTTTACTTTGTTTTTTAAATGTAACACCCTGTATGTTTTATAAAAAATATCTACTAATCCCTATCTCGCCTTGTAATATTTTTTTTCGCGTTTGCGGCGTTATAAACGTCGATATAGGGTTGACTGCAAAAAGTCAGTCGGAATTCCGGTTGTCGAATTTTAAAGATCAAAATATTGCTGCCAGTGAATACGTGCGCCAGAGAGGTCCGAGCGAACTATCCCGTGTATTAACAAAGGACGCAGCATAGCAACTGCGTGTAGCTCGGCCATTGAATGAAAGAGTATGTCGGTATGTCATATGTCCGTGAAATTGAAATGATTTATTTGAATGAAACATAATCAAAAATGTATAAATATCTGAATCTTCCATGTCATAATTTCACAATTAAAAAAATTTAAAAGATGTATTCACTAAGATAGTTTTGAAGGTTAAATTATTACGCACTTACCGTATTCTCAGCAAGAAAGTTATTAAACTCTTCATTATATTTTTTACCCAAAGCAGTTACTTTTTTATAGCACGTGGTATGATAACCTACAAAATCGAGTGAGTGAGTTAACTCAACGCCACTGTATTTAAATTTTTTCTTTTTACGAAAATTTAATTTCAACGAACTGTTTTTATACGTTTCATCGTTAAAATCAAGAACATCAGCGTTCGAATTGTATAGAAAACACTTTTTAGCCATTTTTTATCACAATTTAATATTTATAAATAACAACAATCAGTATAGTAGTAATAGCAGCACGCTTTTTCAATTCAGAAGAATAAGGCAAACTCTTCCAATACAATGATGCACAGCATTTACGAGTGTATCGCTATCCTTTTGAATTTCACGGACACATGACACGCGCATTTTGTTAATACACGGGACAGTTCGCTCGGACCTCTCTGGCGCACGTATTCACTGGCAGCATTATTTTTTTTTTATGGTCGGCCTCCCGCAAAGGCTGAAAGCCTATGGCGCTGTACAAGCGCTGCGAGAGGACAAATGTCTGTTCACGTTAGATTTGAAACGCTGCAGGTTGTAGCCATCGGGAAACAAATTCCCCGGCAGCTGATTCCACAGCGTCGAAGTTCTCCAAAAGAAGGAATGCTGGAGGAGACTGGTTCGGGGAGTAAGGACCTCGACCTGGTAAGGATGAGCTCGCAGAGCTTCTCTAGTATTCCTGGTTCGGGCGGCCTTTGGTGTTATTATCTGGGAGAGCTCGCTCGAACATCTTCCGTGATAGAATCTGTAAAACAGACATAGGTCAGCCACCCTCCTTCGATGTTCCAGGCTGTGGAGGTCCTTTGTGAGCGTAGGCGTATCGATTAATCTAATTGCTCTCTTCTGGATAGTGTCCAGAAGCTTTAGAGAGTGCTTCGGAGCACATCCCCATACATGGGAGCAATACTCCAGCGATGGTCGGATCTGTGCCTTGTAGAGCAGTAGCAGTTGCTCTGGTGTATACAACTTCCTACAGCGGAACAAAACTCCAAGCTTCTGGGATGCCGTTTTAGCAATACTGACGACGTGGTCGTGCCAGGACATGTTATTGTTGATGTTGATTCCCAAGAGCTTGACGGAAGGTGATTCGACTATGGGGTGACCCTCCATTTCCACGGTTGGTAAGCCATCGTGAGACTTCTTTGTCAGTGTTGTTACCTGAGTTTTTTGTACGTTGAACTGTACTTTATTTGCTAATCCCCACTCGACAATTGTTTTGATATCTGCGTTGATCTGTGAGGCATGCTGCTGTCGCCGACGTACCGTCTCCTGGGATGATAGTGGCTTGCCTGGTTCCATGCACGACACTAATGTACTGGCATCTGCGAAGCTGTAGATTGGATTGGACGTTATTTCCACCAGCTCGTTGATGTACAACAGAAACAGTGTAGGGGATAGGACAGATCCCTGAGGAACACCGGCGTTTATTGAAAACACGTCTGATGAACAGCCCTCGACCACAACAAACAGAGATCGATCGTTCAAAAAGCTATTCAGCCACTGGCGCAGGCCAGGTGGCAGTCCATAAGCAGCAAGCTTGACCAGAAGTCCGTCATGCCACACTCTGTCGAAGGCTTTCGATATGTCAAGTGCAACAACACGGGATTCGCCATGTTTGTCTATTGCTCTGTTCCACAAGTGAGTGACGTAGGCAAGGAGGTCATCTGTACACCTGTGCTTGCGGAAGCCATACTGGCGATCATTTATGATGTCATTGTTGTCCAGGTATTTCAGGAGCTGTGTATTAATGACAGTCTCCATAACTTTAGACATGATGCTGAGAAGAGCCACAGGTCTATAGTTGGTGGGATCAGTTTTTTTGCCTTTCTTAGGGATAGGTTGCACGCAGCCAATCTTCCACGAATCGGGAAACACGCCTCGTTGATACGAAAGTTTGAAGAGCTTGCAAAGAATAGGTGCAAGCTCAGCGGCACAGCGTTTAAGGACAATGGCTGGAATTTGGTCAGGACCAGTAGCTTTATTCGTGTTTAGTTTTTGGAGGATGCTTTTTACATCTCGATGTTGAAATTTGACCTCTGCCATTCTCGAGTTCACGCTTATGGTGGTGGTCGGAGTACTTCCTTGAAAGTCTACAGTAGAATTCGCTGCGAAGAGCTTCCCCAAGATGTCTGCTTTTTCTTTAGGAGAAGAAGCGATGGACTTGTCCTCTCTGGTCAAGGGTGGTATTGACGAATAGGAAAAGTTCTGACTAACAGCCTTAGCTACAGACCAGAATGTTCTGGACGAACCAGGACATGAGAGGAGCTTGTTCTTAATTTTTTGGTTGTGTTCCTCCTTGCTGCTGTCAATCACGCGTTTGCAGTGATTTCTGGCGTCGATAAAACTGCGGTGGTTCTCGGCATTTGGATTTTTCCTCCATTCTTTGTAATGGTGGTTTTTAGAGGAAACTGCACCTCTACAGCGCTGATTGAACCATGGCTTGTTTTTGGAGGGATGTTTGACGACATGAGGAATATAGGCTTCCATGCCAGATATTAATACCTCTGTTATTTCTTGGGCGCAAGCTGATGGGTCTCGTGACTTGAAGCAGACGTCGTTCCAGGGAAAGGACTGGTAGTATTCTCTTAGGTCGTCCCACTTTGCTGATCCGTAATGCCAAACCCGGCGAGGCTTTGCATTATTTTGATCTTTAAAATTCGACAACCGGAATTCCAGACTGACTTTTTGCAGTCAACCCTATATCGACGTGTTTGCAATAAAATTATCTTTATTTTGATATAAGTTTCATGCATTAACCACACCGGTGCAAATTACTATTATTGATTTACCTGTTTATACCTGCCTACCCTATAGTTGGGACGGGAAAAACGTAGCCAACCTAACGTTTGCATATTCTCTGGGCTTCATACTTTCGATTGGGATGTGATTTGTCTATTAACCAAACCAGTGAAATGTTTAACAAAAATAATTTTTCAATATTTAATTAATCATACCCTGGACTGAAATTTTTCAGCCAACCCACTCGCGATATGTTTTTTAACATATTAAATTTAATATAAAATGCTTTTCATTTATTAACCAGTTCGGTGAAAGTCGTTCTATATTCGAATCTTAGACTATTAGGAATTATCATCACATTTTCACGCCACTGGGCGAAGTGGGGCAGTGAAAGCAGAAAACAGAACTGTTCACCACCGTCCACCGAAAATGGCTAAGAATTTTCAATGGGAAACAATAAAGCTGGGAGCGCTAACCGCAAAGTGCTGGGAGAAAGTTGGACATTTTTATGGTTCCCACAGGATTTTATTTGTACTCTAGGGCAAGGCAGAGCTGTAAAAACAATTTAAAAAAGCAGCAAGGATATAGCTATTCATTATTCGATGAGAAAGATTTTGGGTAGAAATATGGAAAGTGTACTTGCTGAAAACATATCTAAACAGCTAATAAGAATTATCTTAGTAATATACTGATCATCATCATAGTCACAATGTGTTAACAGACATGTTGTGAACTCGTAACATGCATTAAGTCGGAGCTAGAGTATTGCCGACACGAATATTATCAATAGTTTTGAGCACTGTAGCTCGCCATCGTTCGCGATTTGTTGTCAGTTTAGTGGCGCTCTTGACACTCATATCCAGCAACTGTTTCATCGTATCCACCCAGCGTGTAGGGAAACGGCCACGGCGCCACCCACTCGGGGCGTGACCCTGAACTAAAAGTTTCTCCATATTATCGCTTCTGTGTATATGTCCGAAGAATGTAAGCAGTCTCGTCGACACAATGGAGGATAGTCTCTTTGGATTACCGACCTCATCCAGTATGGAGACGTTAGTTCGATGGGCGGTATAAGGAACTCTCAGCATTCTCCTCCTTGTCCACATTTCAAAAGCGTCTATACGAGCTCGATCTGCCTTTTTAATAGTCCAAGTTTCCGAGGCATACAAAAATATGGAGAACACAAGAGACTGAACCAGCGACATTTTTGTAGCTTTAGTGATGTTATGGTCACGCCATATTTTAGTAAGCTTTGTCATGGCCACACGTGTCTGTTGAATGCGCCGTCGAATCTCATTTTCACAGCTACCCGAATTATCGATCAAAGAACCGAGGTATATAAAACTTTGAACTACTTCACAACGGCCTATTGACTTTATTTCTCGATAATTATCATGCTCTCTATCTACGATCATAACCTTGGTCTTATTGTAGTTAATACCAAGCCCATACTCCGCACTACGTTGTTCTAAGATGTTTAATAGAGCTAGTAGTTCTTCCTGAGAAGCTGCAATAAGGGTTGTATCGTCAGCAAATCTTAAGTTGGATATTTTGCTTCCGCCAATAGTTACACCGATAGTAATAGTTACACTGATAGTAATAGTAAATAAGACAGGTTTGCGTATCTCTCTGTACTCCTTTTTCCTTGTATTATCAGTTGTGGTACCCGTATGGGGGCGAGTTGGAATATCTCCCATCGTATATCCTGCGTGTCATAAAAGGCGACTAAAAGGAACCGAACTACTGTCGGTATAAGCAGTAACCTCTTCTCAACCAACAGCTTTGGGTGGACGAGTTGAGAAGAGTCAGGACACCTTCTTGTCCTTGGGGTGATAAATTGCCCCTAAAGGCGGATGAACCAGTAGATACCATCTGGTCAACGGCATGAGGATGCAGAAAGCAAATGGGAAACTACTGCATTATAGATCTTGACAGTTTCTACTATTTCAGTTCATTGCCTTGCTTATTATAGAAACCAAGGGACTTAGAACGTGTGACGTATACAAACGAGTGTTGTTTTAGGTCGTTATATTATTATATTACGTAACGCGAAAATTAGTAAATTGATTTTAATGAAATTTTGACATAGTATTACTACCATGGCGAGGATGGAGAACGCGTATGTTTTGGGTAAATCATGTCAGTGGCGGCGCAGCAATAATAAAAAAAAACGAAAAATATAAAAACACCTCAAACTTTGTTTTTAGGCGTTTTAGGGGTTCCTGATCATTTTCTACTTTTTTTGGGTGAAGGTGAAATTGAAGCGTTGGGGGGTGTGGGTTGCAAAACTGAAAACATTTGTTGTATTCATAATAGTTTGTCCATTGACCTGAGGAAGAAATACATAGCGGCATATTACACTTTTTTAGGTCCATCTGAACATTGGCTTGCCTATTACAGAAACCAATTTTGTGATGTATACAGGGTGGGCCAATAGTGCGTGGGCGGAGGATTGTGGGCTTACTAAAAAATATTTCAAAAATCTGTCACTTGATCATGGTAGGGACCGTTAAGGGCTATAACGTAAAAATATTTTCACTTAAATTTTGACGTTTATACAGGGTGATTCATATCAAACTTACATTTTTTTAAATGGAACCCCCTGTATATTATTGCATATTTGGATTCCTTGATCAATTTTAGTGTGACTTTATGTATCACATATGGAACTTTAAATGAACCGTTTAGGCACAAATCACCATTTTTGGTATAAGTAGGTATCAGAAAAAAATTGAATATCGCAGCGATTATAAAACTTAGAAGGCCGTGACTTTGCGGTACAACTAAGCATGAAATGCGTCACCTTAGGTCAGACGGCTAAAATTGAATTCTTTTTGTACTTGGAGAAATCAGTAGATTAATTAAGGAAACTTCAATCACAGATAACTTGATTTTTTCAAATGGCAATGCCTATTTTGGTTTAAAAAATCGAATGTAATATTTCATTACCTTTCTAGCGATAAAGCATACTCGATACCAATCTTTTTTAGTTTTCATTTTATTTCAAATTTTCAGTCAAATCGGTGTTTTTCAATTTTCCTGCATGCAAGCAACCTAGCAGGCCATGAAAAATAAACAACAGCTCGTTAATATGGAAGAAACCAACTAACTTAGTAGAAAGATGCAAACTAACTAGAGCAACGGGGCAAGATTATGAAAATTTCTTACAACATATTAGCTCTAACCAGAAACAATAGCGGTAACAAGAACGCTCATTTTTCACAGCCTACTAGCTATTAGTCAATTTCCAATGTCAGTAAAAAAATTTTTATTCAAAGGAAAACTACTAGTGATTGTTGCTGGCAGTATAATGTCTATGTCTTCTGAATAAATTTCCACATTTAATGCTATAAAAAAGTAGCCATTTCCGTAAGTCAAAAGTAATGATGCCTCTGACTGGAACCCTTCAAATTCTTCAGTAGGTTCTACTTATTAGCAAAATCGCGGAAAATGAAACTTGAATTGCAGTCTGTTTGAATTGTAAACCATAATTTAGTTTGCAGAAAACTACATGAAATAAACACAATAATTACAACACAGCGTAATTAAAAAATTCTAGCAATTATTTCGATAGATGTTCAGAATGCTCCAGTTGGAGATTTCACTTTTGACTTAACTAAACGGAAGTGACTAATCTCTTTATCCCATTAGATATGAAATTCTAAACATGTTAGACTGTAAGCAAAAATCGCCGGTAGTTTTCCTTTTGTTTCAAAATTTTTAATCGTTTTGGAAAGTTGTCAAGCTCTAGTAGACCTCGATAGCTAGTAGGCTGTGAAAAACAAATACTTCTGTCATAGCCCAGCTACTCATTTACATTAGATATCTTGGGGCTGTTGTATCCGGTTAGGGCTGATATGTTGCAAGGAATTTTCATAATCTTGCCTCATTGCTCCAGTTAGTTTGCATCTTTCTACTAAGTTGGTTGGTTTCTTCCATATTAACGAGCTTCTGTTTATTTTTCATGGCCTGCTAGGTTGCTTGCACGCAGGAAAATTGAAAAACACCGATTTGACTGAAAATTTGAAATAAAATGAAAACCAAAAAAGATTGATATCGAGAATGCTATATCGTTAGAAAGGTGATCAAATTTTACATTCGATTTTTTAAACCAAAATAGGCATTGCCATTTGAAAAAATCAAGTTATGTGTGATTGAAGTTTCCTTAATTAATCTACTGATTTCTCCTAATACAAAAAGAATTCAATTTTAGCCGTCTGACCTAAGGTGACGCATTTCATGCTTAGTTGTAGCGCAGAGTCACGGCCTCCTAAGTTTCATAATCGCTGCGCTATTCAATTTTTTTCTGATACCTACTTATACCAAAAATGGTGATTTGCACCTAAACGGTTCGTTTAAAGTTCCATGTGTGGTACATAAAGTCACACTAAAATTGACCGATGAATCCAAATATGCAATAATATATAGGGGGTTCCATTAAAAAAAATGTAAGTTTGATATGAATCACCCTGTATAAACGTCAAAATTTGAGTGAAAATATTTTTACGTCATAGCCCTCAAGGGTCCCTACCATGATCAAGTGACAGATTTTTGAAAAATTATTTATTAATCCCACAATCCTCCGTCCACGCACTATTGGCCCACCCTGTATACATACGAGTTTTGCTTTGTTTGATTCTGTATAAATTGCGTAAAGCGAAAATCATTGAATTGATTTTAAGTAAATTCTGACACAAAATTTAGTGCAGCGGCGAGAATGGAAACGTGTCTGTTTTTGAAAAATCGTGTCAGTGGCGGCGCAGCAATAATAAAAGAACTAAAATTATAAAAACAGCTCAAATTTTGTTTTTAGATGGTTTGGAAGCTCCTGATCGTTTCGCATCGTAAAGTTGAAGCATGCAGGATAAAAACTGTGGCGTCCTAGCTTCTAAGGAGCGAGACGCAAGAAACTATTCACGAGAGTTTTTGTGTTGGATGTTTTTTTGCGGGTGGGTGGGCGATGATCTGGTTGCAAGGGGACTTCAAACTATAGCTTCATAATAAAATGGTATCATCATTATGTGTGGGAAGTGCTGAGTCAATCAGCTTGACTTCATTTTTATACCATGTGTGACTTTAATAGCGTAAACTGCATGGTTGCATCGATTTCAAATCATTATCCTCCGGAGTATACGTCCAACTGTGCTCTAAGATCTATACCGCCAAATGTCTCAATGGACTAGTATCATGAATTTTATTTCTGGTTGCATATGATAGAGTACGTCATATAAAGCATCTCATTTTTTTCTCCGATTTTTTTGGGCACAGGAAAGCCGTGAAAATGAGGAAAATATTTGAATTCTCCTAGGGCAGTGACGTCACTGCCCTATAGGCGAACAGCCAATCAAAATACAGATATGTGTGCTGTGTTGCCGCATTCTGATGGCGCGCGGAGCTGTACGCGGGCTGGCTCATCTATCTTGTCTTCTGTTCCCGTCTGATATGTTTTGTGGTTTTAATGTCCCGTGATCCGAAATTCCAGGGCTGTTCCAAATTACGGTTCTATCACCGTCCTAGAACTGTTTTCATCATGCCCCACCCATTTTGTGATTCTAGAATCGATGATTGGTTGGTACGCTGGTGGACCAACCAATCATCGTTTTGAGAACTGTAAAATGGGCGGGGCATGATGAAAACAGTTCTAGGACGGTGATAGAACCATAATTTGGAACAGCCCTTCCGAAAGCTAAGTTAGGGTTCCTGATCCGTCAATCCTGTCAATGAATCGTCATTCGGTCATTGTCATTTCCAAATTCCATTAGGCTTTGGCTGTAATTTTCAACAATCTTAAAGTTATTATTATTTGTTTGCGTTTATTTGTACATGATATCCTTTTATTCCATTTTAATAGGTTTCAAGTTATTTTATCATAACATAACCAACAAGTATGGGTAAAATCGATAGTGGATTCACAAACGCCGATTCAGATAACCTGCCTAAAGTTGATATGGCTATGGTGAACGACTTTTATGTGGATAATATGCAGTTCTTCAATACGAAGATGAGAAATGTAAAAGCTAAGAAGTGAGTTTCAAATTATTTATAACACTTTGGATAGCAAATAACATGTTTATGTGAAATGTAAATGTTTTGCGAGTCGGAGCTGTTCTTGGCAACAATGCACTGCTGATAATTCGCGCGGTTGGCACTGATTGGCTGAATTTGAATTCCTTTCTTTAAACTTTAGAATGGAATTACTAAAAAACAAAATGATGTAGAAAGTAACGAAATGCAGCAGAACGTTTATTTGTGTATGCACTAAGCGGCCATAATAATTAAATCATTGTTCTTAACCTCGTGATACTAGTCCATTGTGCCCCGTTCTAATCTCTCGAAGGCCTATTATTGCCAACTGTTCGAGTGCATAGATGCAGCGGATCAATTAACGTGCTCGCCCACTTAGGCGAAGCGTCGCGAACGGAAGCGGCGCGAAGAAAATTATTGATTTGAGGCCAGAGAAGTTTACATTAGTTTATATGGCAGCCCGCCCACTCAGGCGCCGTGAAGCGAAGAGGCGCGTCGTTTGAAGCGCGGCTTCTCCTCGGACCAACTAGGCGTCGTTTCTTTTGACGCTTCGCTTCGCCTGAATGGGCGGTACCAGGCGGCGCGCCGCGGCGAAAAGATCCGAATATTTTTTGATGCCTCTCGCATATTTTCAGTGTTTAGCAGTATTTGGTAGGAAGTGGTGCTAAATTGCAGTCTCTGGCCGTGATACAAATACATTCATTACAAAGGTAATTTAATTGCCCAGCATTTTATTTTGTTTTTGTTTCTTTTCTTCTTCCATAGTGACAATTAAACTCAATACAAAGAGTTCCTCTTCTGACGAACTGCGCATCGTACCTCACTAGACAACGTATCTCGTTCAACTGCTTAAAAACAAATAAAATTCGCGTCGCGCCGTAAATGACGCGACGCGACGCTTCGCGCCGCTTCGCCCCAGTGGGCGGACATCGGTAAAATGACGCTTCGCCTCGCGCCGCTTCCGTTCGCGACGCTTCGCCTAAGTGGGCGAGCACTGGGGCGAAGCGGCACGACGCGACGCGCGGCTTCCAAGGGCACAACGCGAATTTTATTTGTTTTCAAGCAATTGAACGAGATACGTTGTCTAGTGAGGTACGATGCGCAGTTCGTCAGAAGAGCAACTCTTTGTATTGAGTTTAATTGCCACGATGGAAGAAGAAGAAAAGAAACAGAAACAAAATAAAATGCTGGGTAATTAAATTACCTTTGTAATGAATGTCTTTGTATCACGACCAGAGACTGCAATTTAGCACCACATCCTACATAATACTACTAAACACTGAAAATATGCGAGAGGCAAGAGAAACGACGCCTAGTTGATCCGAAGAGCATTCGCACGTCAAACGACGCGCCTCTTCGCTTCGCGTCGCCTGAGTGGGCGGGCTGCCATATAACCTAATGTACACTTCTCTGGCGTCAAATTAATAATTTTCTTCGGGCCGCTTCCGTTCGCGACACTTCGTCTAAGTGGGCGGGCACGTTTGACGCGACGCGCCGCTTCGCAACGCTTCCGTTCGCGACGCTTCGCCTAAGTGGGCGAGCACGTTTAGACGAAGCGTCGCGAACGGAAGCGGCGCGAGGCGAAGCGTCATTTAACCGATGTCCGCACACTGGGGCGAAGCGGCGCGAAGCGTCGCGTCGCGTCCTTTACGGCGCGACGCGAATTTTATTTGTTTTTAAGCAGTTGAATGAGGTACGTTGTCTAGTGATGTACGATGAGCAGTTCATCAGAAGAGAAACTCTTTGTATTGAGTTCAATTGCCACTATGAAAGAAGAAAAAAAACAAAAGAAAATCCTGAGTAATTAAATTACCGTTGTAATTGATGTCTTTGTATCACGACCAGAGACTGCAATTTAGCACCATTTCTTACAAAATACTATTAAACACTGAAAATAGTTGAGGAATCAAGAAAAATGTTGATCTTCTCGCCGCCTGGTACCGCCCACTCAGGCGAAGCGAAGCGAAGCGTCAAGAGAAACGACGCCTAGTTGATCCGAAGAGAATTCGCGCGTCAAACGACGCGCCTCTTCGCTTCGCGCCACCTGAGTGGGCGGGCTGCCATATAACCCAATGTAAACTTCTCTGGCGTCAAATCCACAATTTTCTTCGCGCCGCTTCCGTTCGCGACGCTTCTGACTGCTGCCTACAAGAATGTTTCAATCAGAGCTCGACTTGGAGTTTCACGCGATTTATAGCGGTGTTTCTGGCAGCCGGCCAAGCTAAAACTGTCGTCGACCGACAGACGGCGAGAAAACCTCGACCTAGTGGCTTTCGCGATTGTCCACCTTGACAAAATAACACTCGGCCGCAAACTGTAAATTAGAGGAATGCTCAGTTGGCTGCGCCACCGCAGGCATTGCTCCCGCGTCCATTGTTTCCCGTATTCAGTTGCATAAATTCTTGCGCTGCACGAAAGTTCGCTTTTTACCACGAATAACTGATGATTCGGGAGCTTCTCGCGTACACTGTGGAGCTTTTAACGTTGTGGGTTGGAATGCGGTCGTTTCAAGTTTTGCTGAATTAAAATTGGTGATCTAATTTTGCCTCTAAGTGCGCAAACACAGTGGGGCATTTTAGTGTGCGTGCAACTGCGTGCGAAGGCGTGCAGGTACCGCATGCAGGCTAACCTGCTCAACTGAGTTTTCGACCGCTTATCAGCGTCGGAAGCCCGCTTGAACGCCTTTGTAGTAACAGAAATTTAGTTTGCTACCTAGTTTCGTTTGTGCCAGTCGAGGATGAGTATCGATAAAGAGCTACTTATAGCTTCAGTGTTTGCGAAAACCCCTATTTGGGATAAAAAACACAAGCTGCACAATAGCCGCACTGCGATAGAAAAATAGTGGAAGGAAATAAGTGCGGTTCTGAAAGTAGACGGTTAGTTTATATACAATATTTATTTGAATAATTCATAACTCATAAGCTTGGAACTGAGGTAATACATCAAGAAATTTGTTATAAATCTGGTAGTGATAGATAAGATAAGAGGTGCTCTGCAAAATATTTAACAAAGATATCTCGAGTTATTTTGACCTCATTTGGAGGCATTTACTGGTAATTACGCCTAATCCATTTTCTAGACCGAGATAATGAGGTATTAGGCATTCCTGTTCAAACTGAATAACTTCTTCTGCCTATACTTTAACTATGTCTAATATTCGATATGTTGGTTTGTTTCGATATTAGATATTTAAAAGTAGGCTATTTAACGATAACAAGTTTTAATGATAAACGTTATTAAAAATACAGTATAAATATGGTAAACTTATGGTTGAATATAGTAAAGCAATGATATCAATATGATAGAAATCTGATACAGATATAGTATAAATATGATGTAAATATGTTAAAGGAATAATACAAAACATGAAATAAATGAGGTAACAAAATGAGCATTTAATAATGTCATAATTATCTTATAACCGGGAGGTCAGCCCAAAGGATCTCTCTGACACGGAATTCTCACTGAACCCAGGTCGTCCCTGCTGCGTTGCCAAGTGCAGGAGCCTCCTTATGTAGCGCGTCCAATGTCAATGTTGTTCCCAATGCCTACAAAGCATATTATCTCAAAATCGATAATTTTCGCGATCACAATACTCCCCTCACCTATCGGTATGTAACGGAAGTAAAAACTATTTTAATATTAATGCTTAACAAAATAACACTGTACTCGACCAATGATATTACGAAACCAAAATATATAACGTTAGGCAATTGTATTTACTACGTACTATCACTTCGTATCATAGATATATTCAAATGAGCATAACACATTTATACACAACCACAACACTAGATATAGGTTAGATGCCACAATAATTCCCAAACCAAACAAATCAGTCATGTGGCGGTCATATTTCAATTTAGCGCCAAAATGATACAACACGTCTAACTTTTGATACCAAAAACTTGTTTATAAAGCGATTCATTTGAAAACTTCCCACCACGGATTTATCACAAACCGCTGATTAAACGAAAAAAAAAACGCCAAGACACGTCAAAATATTTGTCCAGAGAGATAATTTTTTAACCAAAAACTATTTCACCCCCTATTGTACCCTCTAGCCCCTCAGGGGAATCATTTCCGGTGTTTTTGCAACTGTCCTCCATTGTTTTGCCAATAATGTGCAACATTTTGAACCCTCATTGCGTGTTTCCTATACCGTGTCTAGATGCGACTGGCCAATCTTTGTACTCTTTTTCTTTTTTACTGTATCGTGCACTGGTGTGCTTGACTGCGTGCGGAACCGGCGCCGGCTAGCTTCTACCTGCCGAGGGGACTCGGCGTTGGCCAACGCACTCCAAAGCTTCTAACTGCCGCTACTGTGCATGCCTACTAAGGGGCCTGGGTATTATATACACATTTATACATACAGGGTGAGTTTTTAGTACTGGATCGGTCCATAACTCCATTATCGCAGAACCTGGTGAAAAAATTTGTAAGTAAAAGTTGTAACTAAGGATATGCTCCTTGCTTAGAGAATATTTTGATTTATACTATTATCTCTATTATGACTTTTGAGAATCTAAGCATCGAATCGACTGCTCTGCAGCTGCCGAGTATAGGTATCGAGTTTATATTGTCAAATTGTGGCAAACGGAATCGCTACTATCGTTTTTGATATCAAACTCGATATCATTTTTAAAACGGAAGCCCATCCCTGGGTGCTTATCTATTGCGATTCTCAGATGTATCCCCAGCTTACGTCAATATTCGATATTCTACAGGAGGACACGGCGTGAATATATCAGATAAAAATGTCTTGCGGAACAATAGGCTAGAGTCACGTCGCCGTCGCCCTCCCGTCGAGTCGGTCGGCTTCGGCGTGCCATCGTGCCATAGCACAGTATATCCAGTTATACAGTAGCGCAAGTCCCTAGAAATCATGCAGACAATTTGTCTCCGAAAAACTGGCCTCTCATAACCCCACGTCGGCTCCTCAACACGAGCCGCGAGTATTGCCGTTTACGCTTTAAACACAGGGTCGGCTTAGCAATAATCGAGCGAAGAAGCGTAATTATTGTGTCGCAATAAGTTTAATGGACGCGATATGTCTCGTAAATAGAGTAAATTTTGAGAGCAGTGTGGTAGCGTGATATTCTTCATCGAGGTTAGGCAGTTGTGTTTGGAACTCTGAATTACAATTTATAATAAGTTATATCCATGCATTCGCATTTATTGTACGTGAAAGTGTTTTGTATTGATTCTTCTAATTCATCATGGATTCTTTGCATATAAATGGGGTGTAAATATTTTTTTTAGTAGCAAAACAAGAAATACTCGGTGTATGAAAGAAAATTGTTAACTCCGAGAAAATAGGTGGCTTTATTGTTTGTATAGGTAAATTACAAAAATACGAGATTTATTCAACTTTATTTCAACTTATCTTACTTAACCTTAAACATTTAAATAAATATAAAAGCTTTATAATATCTTTTATGATTCAAATATGGGTATATGTAACGACGTAGCGTCCAAAATAACATTTATATCTAGTTATCCCACAACGTTTAAATTTATCTTCATTACTCATCATAGAAAAATGTTTAAGGTACGAAAACGTGGTAGACAGCAAAAACTATGTAAATTTGTTAGGTATACATAAAAAATAATGATCAGTATGTTTATAACAACGATAAAATATACTAAACTGATCGTTATTCATAAAAAAATTGCAAAACTGTTTTTTCTTCTGTATTTGTATGTTACATATAAATAGGCATATTGAAGAGAAGAATTCATGTTTATAGAGGAAAATAATATATTTTTGAAACTAGCATGTTGATTCTTTTTATTGTGAACTTTCTATTTGAGCATCCATTAAAATGGACTTCACTTCCTGCTTAAAATTTCATAATGTTGGAATGCATAATCACATTCATTTTGTTATATGTCGCGAAAGATCTTTTGAACGTTGTGGTGCTGTGAGGAAACAGTGAGAAATTATTATCCTGACTTTAGGCTCATAATTAAAGAACGACTTTCCGTAACGTCTAACTCTTCTAAAAACTGAAAAAAAAAACACACACAGACAGCTACCCTAATACCCGACAGACTTTGTTAGAGACAAATGGAGCTATGCTATCACACTTTAATATTATTAGGTAATAAAGGAGCATATTAAACATTCGAGGAATCGCATACTTGGCAGCATCTTGAGGAAGCTTAAAAAACTATAGTCACAGCTTTTGGAATTGTTAATACAGCCTACAGTGGCGCAACATTTGACTTCACGCGTCCCGATATCCATGTCATCGTATCACCAAATTCCTTAATCCGGTTCTGTCAAAGACACTACGTTCACTCTCATAGACTGAACACGACTCAGGCGATCGCCGTGCTAAACATCCTGCGAACGATGTGCGGGATGCTATGCGCGAACCACCAAAATTCTGGAGAGTTGCGCTACTGCATAGTTGGATATACTGTGGCCATAGTTCACGGCTGGCCGACTGTGGCTGGCGGCTGGCGCCGGCAAATTTATCAAGATGGACAATGGGCGAGTGGCAAGTGGCGAGCGTCGTCGCCACAGCCACGGTGGCCGCGCCGCGCCGCGACGCACAGGCGTCGCCGTCGCGCGTCCCGCGTCCGTTGGCGTCGACGCTCTGCCTTTTCGACGGCGTCGCTCGGAAGCCAGCCACTCCGCCATCTGTTCAAGTGTTGGATAAGGCCTCTCGCCCGCTACAGCTAACGGCTGTTGCAAAGGGGCTAATAATAATAATTATATTATTATTATTATACAGGGTTATTCACATTATTCGACAAGGAGCATTATGGCTAAAGTATTTGGTAAAAAAGAAAATAATAATTTCGGATGGATAGAGACCCATAAAGGCTACATTTTAAAAATATTTTCATGTTATACAGGGTGTCGCAAAAACATGTAATGTATCAAAGTTATGTTTTTTAAATGGAATACCCCATATATTATTGCATATTCAGATTCCTTGGTGAATTCTAGTGTGACTTTATGTATCATACATGGTACCTAAAGCGAACCGTTAAGGTGTAAGTCACCATTTTCGGTATAAGTAGATATCAGGAAAAAATTGAATATCGTAGAGATTACAAAATATGGAAGGCTGTGACTTTGCCGTATTACTAAGCATAAAATGCATGAGCTTTGATGAAACTGTCAAATTTAAAGTACGTTTATGCTTGTAGAAATCGGTCAATGAATTAAGGAAACTTCGATCAGCGATAACTTGATTTTTTCAAATGGGAATGCCTAATTTTTTTTATACGGTTAAACGTAGAATTTGATAAGCTTTCTAACGATATAAGGTTGTGGGTATCAATCTCTCATAGTTTTCATTTAATTTTACATTTTCAAACAAATCGGCGATTTTCCATTTTCCTACCTCTAAGCAACGTAGCAGGCCATGAAATATAAACAAAAATCTGTTCAGCTAGAAGAAAACAACTAACTTAGCTGAAAAATACACACTAACTAGACTAAAGAGACAAGATTATAAAAATTCCTTACAACAAATCAACTCTCCCAGAAACAACTGCGATAACATCTCTAAGGTCAAAGAGAAGCTGGAGTATGGCAGTAATAGATATTTTTACTGTCTACTGGCTACCGCAATTTACTAGAGGTTAAAAATTTCCAATGCAATCAAAAGCCCTCATATGAAACAGGAACAACCAGCGACTGTTGCTCCAGCACGCAACTATCAATCATAATATGTAATGGTGTAAAAAAGTACTAATTTGCATCGAAGTCGATACCTCTGACTGGAGCCCTTCTATTTTTCAATATCTATTAGCAATATTGCAAAAAAGGAATACTGACAAATCAGATTTAAATTTTCTGCCATTTAAGTTATGTTTTATAATTTGAACAAATTTTAATTCATTCTTCATTTTCTGCGACCTTGCTAATAGGTACTGAAGAATTTTCAGAACTCCAGTCAGAGGTACTTTTGACTTGAGTTTTGACAGAATTTTTTTATATCATTAAATGTGAAACTTTATTATGAAAATAATAAACTGCTTACAACATTCTCTAGTAGTTTTTACTTTATTTCAAAATTTTTAATGGCTTTGGAAATTGCCAATCTCTAGTACATTGCAGTAGCTAGTAGGCCGTGAAAAAATCCATTTCTGCCATACTCCAGCTTCTCTTTGACCAAAGATATGTTACCGCCGTTGTTTCTGGTTAGACTTTGTGTTTGTTGTGAGTAATTTCTATAAACTTGTCCCTTTAGTCTAGTTCGCGTGTATTTTTCAGCTAAGTTAGTTGTTTTATTCTACCTGAACAGGTTTTTGTTTATATTTCAAGGCCTGCTACGTTGGTTACAGGTAGGCAAATTGAAAAACGCCGATTTGTTTGAAAATTTAAAATTAAATGGAAACTACCAGAGATTGATATGCACAACCTTATATCACTAGAAAGGTTATAAAATTCTACTTTTAACCGTATAAAAAAAATTAGGCATTCCCATTTGAAAAAATCAAGTTATCGCTGATCGAAGTTTCCTTAATTCATCGACCGATTTCTCCAAGCATAAACGTAATTCAAATTTGACAGTCTCATCAAAGCTGATGCATTTTATGCTTAGTAATACGGCAAAGTCACAGCCTTCCATATTTTGTAATCTCTGCGATATTCAATTTTTTCCTGATATCTACTTATACCGAAAATGGTGATTTACACATTAACGGTTCACTTTAGTTACCATGTATGATACATAAAGTTACAGTAGAATTCACCAAGGAATCTGAATATGCAATAATATATGGGGTGTTCCATTTAAAAAAAACATAACTTTGATACATTTCGTGTTTTTGGGACACCCTGTATAACATGAAAATATTTTTAAAATGTAGCCTTTATGGGTCTCTAACCATCCGAAATTATTATTTTCTTTTTTATCAAATACTTTAGCCATAATGCTCCGTGTCGAATAACGTGAATAACCCTGTATAAAAAATAAGAGTAGAGCCAAGAGTGGCTATATACTCAAAAACAAATTGACCTACTAGTAAAAAGAGAATTAAAAGAGATGAAATACAATAATTAGTTATGATACACAAAACTTATCGTAGTGGTTCTTAAAACTATTCACCGTCGACGCGCTCACAATATAGTCTGGTAAACTGTTCCAACTATCGAAGACCCGGTTAGATAGGAAAAGCTGCCGCACGGTCGTTTTGAAAGCTTCTTTCTTCAACTTGAAGTTATGTCCTCGTAGACTATTGGTACTGCGTTGGTACAGGTGTGACAAGTCGACGCCAAAGAGATTATGTAAGGCGCGATATGTGATAATTAGGTCGCCACAAAGACGACGGTTGAAAAACGAAGTTAGGCCGAATGTCCGACGTCTTTCATTATATTCTGGGCACACTGTGCCATAAGGTATACGAGTAGTCCTCCTCTGCATAGATTCAAGGAGGTCTTGGTCACGAACCCACGCAGGATATCATACTGGTCCAGCAAATTCAAGCAGAGGCCGTAAATAGGTTGTGTAGAGGAGGCTGCAGGTTGAGCTGTCACAACGATTGAAGGCTTTCTCAAGTAAATAGATCAACCTTTTGGCCTTAGAGCAGATATGGTTGATATGTTCAGACCAGGTAAGAGTAGTATTAACAATTGCTCCAAGGTCAGAGTGGCTGAACACCTCAGGTAACCACGGTGGTAGGTATTTCGATTTAAAATAAAAAATACAGGGTGTTACATTTAAAAAAACAAAGTAAAATGACCTTCAAGTTGCCGTAATTTAAAATTCTGCCAAAAACACCCTGTAGATGAAAATTGCTGGTAACATCCAAAATAATATCCAGTTAATATTCAAGTAACTCGCTGAAGAATATTGTTGAGAAAAGTCAAAGGAATATATCAATTTGGACGTATTACTTGCGACCTTGCAAATCGGGAAATTAATAGAAAATAAATTATAACTTGGCAACGTCGCAATCGATCCCAAGAATATTTTAGGGTTGAATAGAGATCAATGGTGGAAACTAGAAGAATTTAAGAAAAATTTATAGTTCCATATAAAAAAATCAAGTTGATCACTATCCTACTTTTCCGTAACACCCTGTATATTTCAAAATATTTTTAGAATATGCATCTCAAGTAACCAAATAACTTTTGTATTTGACATTTTCTTCTATCAGGTTTACCTTGCGAAATATCGAAGAATTACACACTAACTGGACACCCTGTATAAGAAAATATGTAAAGTGGACTAGTAACCCAATTGCTATAAATCCTCATGCTTGTAGTATCAGATAAAAGCTATTTCGATAAAATTGCTGACCCCTCATTGTCTGTATGTGATTAAGGGCTACTATGTACACGGGCATACGGAGGCGGAACGGATATGCTGTAGGGCAGAGTAAATTGTTTTCCGACACCGGTTAATAGGTTTGCCGTGGTTCCAACTACATTTTCTGCAAAACGGGGATGTTTTGGGAAGCACGCTCTGGTGTTGACTTTATGACCTGTCAGAGGGCGCAGTCCCTTGAGTCCTTCGGATATTTAAAGGGGTGATACACGTACGAGCAAGTAGGCGTACTTATGGCTCGATGACCTTTTTCGCCTGTGTGTCACCGTAAGTACGCGTACTTTAAAACCGTCGCGCAAACCGCCTGCGATCCAACTGGTTTGAAATCTTGCTCGTAGCTTGTCTCGGCTCGTACTGCGAGCAGCGAGCCTCCACTTTGTTTCGGCAGGCCATCGATGCGCAACCCTTGTTGTGTTTGGCGTTTGTTAAAAGCTTTGTTTATTTAGGAAAATTATCAAAATGAGTGATTTCAGCTTCACGTGTGTCACCGCGTCGAGCCGAGTAAGTTCGCGAACTTAAAAACCGCGTACTTAAAGTTCGTACGTGTGTCACCCCCTTTAGACATCCAGAGTAATAGCACGTGGCACGATGGTACAGCAGCGATGGCAAGGATCTTGTGCAAAACTGTTTCATGATCGTGGAAGGTCACACAGTGGCCGCGATATGGTCCGGGAGGTGGCGTCAAATTTCGTAGGACCATTACACTGAGGCTGGATTTTTTTTTAATGTAGACTTTCTTAATGTTGATGAGAAAAAATAACTATGTCAGCTGGTCCATATCCGTGACCTAATTTTGAGAGCTTGCGTAAGTGGCAAAACGAAAGGACCACATAACTCCGAAATATATCTTCAACAAGAAATTCGAAACTATAATAAGAGATCGAGAACTGCATCGGGAAATAGTTTGGTACACAGATGGATCAAAGACCGAGCAAGGCACAGGAGCGGGAATCTTGGAAGAGGAACTAGACAGTGCATTCCGCTAGGAAAATACGCCTCGGTATTTCAGTCAGAGGTGTATGCCATCCTGCAATGTGCAAGGATCAATAGTGATGATCCTACAGAAACAAGGGGATCGCAATACTTACAGACAGTCAGGCTACACTCAGGGCACTAGAAGCGCCCAAAGTTACGTCTGCTCTAGTCTGGGAATATTTACAAGAACTGGGAAGACTGGCTGAACACAACAAAGTAACTTTGGAGTGGGTGCCAGGACACTCAGGTATAAGAAGCAATGAAAGGGCGGACGAGCTAGCTAGACTAGGCTCGTCTGCTCTATACATTGGAGTAGAACCCGCCCTGGGGGTGCCTAAAAGCATAATCAGACACCAGGTCGGAGAATGGATGAAACATCAGCACAAGGAGCAGTGGATGTTGCCAGGATGTGTTCATGGAAAAACATTCATTAAAGCTCCATGCAAGGAAACAGCTGAAACACTGATCTCCTTGAGTAGGAATCAGCTCCGAATAACGGTCTCCTCACAGGACATTGTGGCCTGAAGGAACACCTGAATAAAAAGGGACTCTACAATGGAGACATCAACTGCAGATTGTGTGGAAGAGGAACTGAGTCAGCCATACATGTGCTCTATGAGTGCGAAGCGCTAGATCACAAGAGACAACAGCTCTTTAGGAAGACCAAGCTAGAACCAATGGAGTACAGCTCAGCACCAGGACCAGTGGTAAACTGCATAAACTTATGCAGGGATCCAGATTGCTGGAGTGGATACTGTAAATAAGAGGAGCAATAATACAATAGGCCTTAAGGCTTAAGTATTGACGGGGACAGTAAGGTCGGACAGCACCTGGAAAAAAAGTGGCAAAAAAGGGGACCCACGTGGCTGCGCGATGAAAAGCGTCTGCCTTCGATAGTGGGACAGCAGCAGCAAGCTTGTGCGCGGTTAGCGCTTGGGTGGGTGACATAAGATTGCACCGGACACACGGGCTGGCGGCGATGATTTGGTTGCAAGAGGTTCTCAGATTATAGCTTCATGCTACTGGACAGTAAACAGGTATCAACGTAATGTGTAGTAAGTACTGGTTAATCAACTTAGGTGAGGGGAGTATTGATTTTGAGATAATACGCTTTTTGGGCGTCTCATGATTTCTACATAACGAAAATCTACGTTACTCATTTCCGTCAGTCTGTCGGTCGGCCTGTCGGTCATGCGGTCTGTCGGTCTGTCTGTCGCTCGGTCTGTCTGTCTGTTGGCGTTTTTCTAGCCTCGTAATCTCAATAACCGCTGCATGGATTGTGCTGAAATTTGAGCAGCGGTATGCTGTGGGGTAGTAGTAGGTAATGTTCCTATAATTTTGAAAATCGTTATACGGGGGGCGGAGTAATTAGCACAAAACAAAAAATTTCAAACTTAGTTTTTAGGCGTTTTAGTTCCTGATCATTTTCTACTTTTTCTTGGGTGGGGGTGAATTTAACGATACGAAACGATCAAGAGCCTCGAACCCGTCTAAAATCGGAGTTCGAGCTGATTCTATATTTTTGGTTTTTTGATTATTACTGCGCCGCCACTGACACGGTTTTTCAAAAACAGAGTCGTTTTCCATTCCCGCCGCGGTAATAAATTCTGTGTCAAAATTTTATTAAAATCAATTCAATAGTTTTCGCTTTACGCAAATATACATAGAACAAAATAAAGCAAAACTCGTATGTACAGATCGCAAAATTGGTTTCTGTAATAGCATTGATTAAGGTATTAAGTAATAGGCAAGCCAATGTTCGAATGGATCTAAAAAATATGCGGTAGTGTGTCAAAATTTCATTGAAATCAATTTAATAATGTTTGCGTTACGCAATATAGAACGTGGTTGGGGGGTGGGGGGTTGTAAAACCGAAAAATTTGTTGTATTCGTAATGGGCTGTCCATTGATATATGAATGAAAAACCTAGCGGCATGATACACTTGGTTAGGTCCAGTGATGTTAACACTCCAAACGTACTTTTCCCTATGCCAACTTGAAAATTTCCCTACATTTCCCTACGTAACTATTTCTGTGTTTTTTATAAATATTTTGTCGTTTTCGTGTATGACTTACCAACAACCACAGACACACAGAGCGATGACAAGTGAAGAGTTGTACACGGGGTTGTACACTATTTGCTAATAAAATCCGCTAGAAAAATGGCCGTCCCGTGTCTAAGCACGTTCTAGGCCATGGTCTTTCTTTCCATTTGTAAATATAGGAGAATACCACCGCCGACCGCCTAGACGGCCATTTTTTTGGCGGACTTATTCTCAACTACATTTTTACGACTGTTGTACAAAAAATGGTGTTGAGGCCTATCGCATTTTTTGCACAACTAGGTTTCTGAATACCATATTATTTTTGGTCTGCTAATAATAACAAAGATAATTTATTAAAATACATGTACCTATTACAAAAACAAGGTAATATTCTCACTCACATCCTCCCAAGCACAGAATCTCATGAGCCGCGAGCACACAGAACTAAAAACTACTTTGACATTTGCCCCTTCACTAATTTCAAGTTCTGTGCATTGAATCCAAAAGGACGGATTCGCGTTAGTTGAGACGGTGTTGTGCGTTGTACCCTGAAGATAAAAATTTGCCTACAAAATAGAATTTCTCAAATTTCTGTCCCTTTTTCCCTATCATCTGTTTTTAAGACGATTTTTCCCTACGAATAGGGAATTTCCCTACGAGTTAACATCACTGGTTAGGTCCATCCGAACCTTGCATGCTTATTATAGAAACCACGGGTCTTAGAATTTGTGATGTATACATACGAATATTGTTTTAGGTCGTTCGATATCGCGCAACGCGAAAATTGTTCAATTGATTTTAATGAAATTTTGACATAGTATTACTATCGCGGGAGGATGGAAAACGCGTATGTTTTGGAAAAATCGGGTCAGTGGCGGCGCGACAATAATAAAAAACTAAAAATATAAAAACAGCTCATATTTGTTTATAGGCATTTTAGGGGTTTCTGATCATTTTCTATGTTTTTTGGTGAGGGGTGAACTTGGGGTGGTTGGAGGGTGGGGGGTTGTAAAACGAAAAATTTGTTGTACTCATAATGGGTTGTCCATTGATCTTTGAATGAAAAACCTAGCGGCATAATACACTTTTTACGTACATCCAAACATTGCCTTGCTCATTATAAAAATAAAGGAACTTAGAATTTGTGATGTATACACACGGGTATTGTTTTAGATCGTTCTATATTGCGTAATGCAAAAATTATTAACTTGATTTGAATGAAATTTTGACACAGTATTACTACCGCAGCGAGGATGGAAAACGAGTATGTTTGGGAAAAATAGTGTCAGTGGCGGCGCAGCAATGATAAAAAAACTTCTTCTTCTTAGGGTGCCTTACCGATTCCTGCATAGGCGTTCATCCTTTCTCTCATCAGATCATCCTATTCATTGCAGCCCTCTGTAATTCCTGGAAGTCGCTTATACCTGTCCAGTGACAGATGTTTCTCAGCCATGATAGCTTTTTTCTTCCAGTTCCTCTTCTCCCACCTTCGATCTTACCTTGAAGGATGAGACGCAGGAGGTGATAGCGTTCTCCATGCATAAAAAAACTAAAAATATAAAAACAACTCAAACTTTGTTTTTAGGCATTTTACGGGTTCCTGATCATTTTCAATTTTTTTTTGGGTGGGGTGAAATCGGGGCGGCTGGGGGGTGGGAGGATGTAAAACTGAAAAATTTGTTGTATTCGTAATAGTCTGTCTATTGACCTGTAGAAGAAATACCTAGCGGCATATTATATTTTTTAGGTCCATTCGAACATTGTCTTGCCTATTACAGAAACCAATTTTGCGATCTGTACATATGAGTTTTGCTTTATTTCATTCTATGTATATTGCGTAAAGCGAAAATTATTGAATTGATTTTAATAAAATTTTAACACAGAATTTATTACCGCGGCGAGAATGGGAAACGACTCTGTTTTTGAAAAACCGTGTCAGTGTCGGCGCAGTAATAATCAAAAAACCAAAAATATAAAATCAGCTCAAGCTCCGATTTTAGACGGGTTGGAGGCTCTTGATCGTTTCGTATCGTCCATGCAGAAAAAAACTGTGGCGTCCTAGTTCCTAAGGAGGGAGACACAAGAAACTGTTTACGAGGGTTTTTATGTTGGATGTTGTTTTGCGGGTGGGTGGGCGATGATTTTGTTGTAAGGGGATTTCAAACTATAGCTACATGTAATGGGAAATAATAAAATGGTATCATCATTATGTGTGGGAAGTACTGAGTCAATCAACTTGACTCCGTTTTTTTTTAAATACTGGTTCCTCGAACAAAGTTATCTGTATACTACAAGCGGCATATCTGCAAAATCCGCTTAATACCAAGAAGCTGAAATGGTCCGGAGGTCCATTGGATGGAACGACTCTCAGCAGGAGTCTCGTTCTCCCTCAATTTCTCACTTCTCCTGATAACAACTCTTTGCCTTTGCTTCGAGATTAAATTTTAGCCGTTAGCGTTGTGTCGACGATTTCTGAAACAACCCCAGCGAGCAATACAAATGTCGATTGTGGTGAGTTTTGTTGGACGCCAGTGCACGGAATTGAGTCATTCGGATTGTTTTATAGTTCCTGTAGCAGTTAGCAATGTAGAGTCGGCAACTTAATATCGCCGCTGCAAGCATATTTTATGCAAATTAGAAAAGTTCTAAGGGCGTCGTTCGGGGAGATTCGTTCTTCGTTCGTATGAATAATGGAACGGTGCATATTAACACCGACATTCTTGCGATGGAGGTTTCTTAGCAAGCTCTTAAAAAAATTAGAACGAATGGGATTTGTGTTGACTCAAGGAAAGCTACCGTCTTACAAGACATAGAAATGGTCTATTTATTCAAATAAAGTAATCCTGCATTGACATGGCAAACAACTCAATCAAGATCTTTAACTAAATACTTTACATGGTTTTTTTCATGGTCAGCCTCCCGCAAAGGCTGAAAGCGTGTGACGCTGTAGAAGCGCTGCGAGAGGATAAGTGTCAGTTCACGTTAGATTTGAAATGGTGCAGGTTGTAGCCGTCGGGAAACAATTCCCCCGGCAGCTGATTCCACAGCGTCGAAGTTCTCCAAAAGAAGGAATGCTGGAGAAGACTGGTTCGGGGAGTAAGGACCTCGACCTGGTAAGGATGAGCTCGCAGAGCTTCTCTAGTGTTCCTGGTTCGGACGACCTTTGGTGTTATTATCTAGGAAACCTCACTCGAACATCTTCCGTGATAGAATCTATAAAACAGGGATAGGTCGCCCACCCTCCTTCGATGTTCCAGGCTTTGGAGGTCCTTTGTGAGGTTAGGCGTATCGATTAATCTAATTGCTCTTTTCTGGATAGTGTCCAGAAGCTTTAGAGAGTGTTTCGGAGCACATCACCACACATGGGAGCAATACTCCAGCGATGGTTGGATCTGTGCCTTGTAGAGCAGCAGAAGTTGCTCTGGTGTATACAACTTCTTACAGCGGAACAGAACTCCAAGCTTCTGGGATGCCGTTTTAGCAATACTGACGACGTGGTCGTGCCAGGACATGTTATTGTTGCTGCTGATCCCCAAAAGCTTTCCATTTCCACGGTTGGTGAGCCATCGTAAGAGTTCTTTGTACATTGAACTGTACTTTATTTGCTAATCCCCACTCGACAATTGTTTTGATATCAGCGTTGATCTGTGAGGCATGCTGATGTCACTGACGTACCGTCTCCTGGGATGATAGTGGCTTGCTTGGTTCCATGCACGACACTAATGTACTGTCATCTGCGAATCTGTAGATTGGATTGGATGTTATTTCCAGCAGCTCGTTGATGTACAGCAGAAACAGTGTAGGGGATAGGACAGATCCTTGAGGAACACCGGCGTTTATTGAAAATACGTCTGATGAACAGCCCTCGACTACAACAAACAGAGACCGGCAGACCGACAGACCGACAGACCGACAGACCGACAGACCGACAGACCGACAGACCGACAGACAGACAGACCAACGGAAATGAGTGACGTGGATTTTTGTTAGGTAGACATCATAATACGCTCAAAAAGCGTTATAATACGCTTTTTGAACGTATTATCTCAAAATCGAAAAATTTCGAGATCACAATACTCCCCTCACCTATCGGTGTGGGAAGTAAAAGTAAAGTAAAAATCAAAAGGGGTCACCGATTAAAACAACGTTTAACTAACGTATGAGGGTTTACTGGGACAGGACATAGGTGTAGCCTGAGAAGGATTGATGAGGAAAATAAATTCGCCAAATAAAACAGTCTTTGCAGCCTTACTGGGCTAATTGCAATTACCATGTGACCTGCCGTGAGACACGTGAGTCACCTCTAATCACGGTACCCCTGCGGCTCCTATATACATAAATGACGTGCTATTCCCTGCTAGGTATTTACAGAAGCCAAGAGGCGCATGCAGCTAAGTAAATAAATAGGGCGCCAACCAGAGTGATAACGATGCTAGTCGGATCTGCTGGGAAATACCTACTTTACGTGCAGGTTTTTTCTGATGCTTGCGTCTATAAATAAATCGTTTGCTTCGTTCGGCCACTTTCAGTCAATCGATTTTTGCTCTTGCGCTTTGACAGTTTCGTGTATTTGTTCAATATCTTGAAGCAAAAGGTGCGTTTATCGCACTTACTGGCCAGCAGACACGGAAACAGCATATGTGCAGTGCTTTAAATAATATTGTATTTTCATGTGTATCGGTATTGTAAATTTTAGGGGGGGGGCAAGGATATAGGTGACATAATATAAATATTTTAGAGAATCAGACTCAGCTGGTCAAAACAAGTTCACATGATACATGCAGAGAAAAAAATAAGTTTTTTCTGGAAAACGAGAAAATAAGCCGAAATTTATGAAATGTACGTTTAATTGATAATATAGATACAAAAGGCATGAGCACCCTATACGTACTAATACTAAAACAAGCTAAAAGATACAGGTACAAAACGAGATCATATTTTAACTTCCCCCACAAAGGACCGTGCACGGTTACCAGATGGTTCTTTCTTATTTCCCTAGCTATTTGACTACAAATTCCCTAGATTTCCCTAGATAAATATATTTAATATATTTTGGTGTATAAATTAAGTATTAGTTACTCTGTATTATAAAATTCTTTATTTTTTGTTTTTGGTGTAACTTTCTCACATTGTGAACTGTACTTTTCTGTGTAAGTTTTATTTCTCATTTTTGCCAAATTCTGTTGATTTTCTTCTTAGGAGGATGGTGACGACATCGAATTGTCGTAATCTTTAGATGTAGATGCTTTAGAGGAGCTAATTTTTGCACGTTCTAAAAAATGTTTAGCTCAAATAGCTAATCGTAATTTATTAGGTATATCAAAAAGACAATTAACAGAAAAGTGGTTTTTTAGGGTATTATACTTACGATTCTATTTTTCAATTTAAAATCCAGAACGCTAGCTTATGTTGGAAAATGCACTATAAGTCCTATCAGAAATGGAACTATTAGGTCGCCTAGTACGTACTACTTTTAAAGATCTAACTACTTATTATGTTAAAAAGACAAAAGAATATTTACTAGTTTTTATTTAATGATTAGCTTAGTCATTTCCTCTCTTTCATTAAATATATCAGTATTTCCCTATTTTTCATATAAAAAAGATAAAAATTCCCTTTTTCCTTATTGTGCCGTAAAATTCCCTAGATCTAGGGAAATTTGCCTAGGTCTGGCAACCCTACAAAGGAGTGGTAGGTTATTAGAAGCAGCACGTTTTCGCAAATTGTATCGAAATGCACGTGCGAGGTGTCATTTCCAAAGTACATTGGCATTATTCGAAAAATCGCCTGTATTTGCCTGCATAAAGGTGTTCAATACCATACCTGCAGAAGTAAAATGCTCGACTTCTATCGTGCTTTTCAAAATGCATCCCCAAAAATTTCTTGTGGAGCAATGTTTCTACTCCATAGATGTCTTTTTTGGCACTAACTTTCAGTTTCCTCCTTTAGAATACAGCGAACGTTGCTTTCTTATGTTTTTATATGTTCTTTTGCTATTCTTTTCTGTTTCGCAGCAATGCATTTTTATGTTTTACTTCCCACACCGATAGGTGAGAGCGAAAATTTTCAATTTTGAGATAATACGCTTTTTGGGCGTTTTATGATGTCTACATAACGAAAATCTACGTCATCCATTTTCGTCGGTCTGTCTGTCTGTCTGTCTGTCTGTCTGTCTATCTGTCTATCTGTCTGTCTGTCTGTCTGTCTGTCTGTCTGTCTGTCTGTCTGTCTGTCTGTCTGTCTGTCTGTGTCTGTCTGTCTGTCTGTCTGTCGCTTTCTTCTAGCCTCATTATCTCAGCAACCGCTTTATGGATTGTGATTAAATTTGGGCAGCGATATGCTGTGGGATCGTAGTAGGTAATGTTCCTATAATTTTGAAAATCGGTGCATGGGTGGCAGAGTAAACAAGCAAAAAACAAAAAAAAAATTAAATACTGCTCAAACTTCGTTTTTAGGTGTTTTAGGGGTTCCTGATCGTTTTCTACTTTTTTTTGGGTGGGGGTGAAATTGGGGTGGTTGGAGGGTGGTGGGCTGTAAAATTGAAAAATTTGTTGCTTTCATAATAGACTGTCCACTGACCTATGAAGGCAGACCTAGCGACATAAATAGCTTTTTTAGGTCCATCCGAACATTGCCCTGCCTATTACAGAAACCAAAGGACTTTGAATTTTTTCTGGTGTAAACATACGAGAGTATTGCTTTAGATCGTTCTATATTGTGTAACGAGGAAACTGTTGAATTGATTTTAATGAAATTTTGACACTAGCGTGGCGAGGATGGAAAACGCGTATGGTTTTTATATCGTGCCAGTGGCAGCGCAGAAATGATAAAAAACTAAAAATATACAAACAGCTCAAACTTCGTTTTTAAGCGTTTTAGAGGTTCCTGATCATTTTCTGCGTTTTTTTTTTGCGTGGGAGCGAAATTGGGGTGGTTGGGGGGTAGGGGGTTGAAAAATTGAAAAATTTCTGGCGATTATTTGATTGCAATGGATCTCAGACTAAAGCTTCATGCTATGGGAAAATAATAAACTGGTATCACCGTAATGTGTGGGAGGTACTGAGTCAATCATCTTGAATTCATTTTTTTCCTGTTTTCCTCTGTTACACAGCTACGCAATTTTTGAGCTGCGTATTTTTCTGTTTGCATTGTTTGTTTCATTACTTGTGTTTTCCATTAATTCGTGATATTTATATTTTCACTTTCATTGTTATAACTAGCCTTATATCATACGTTTATGATCAAAAACCAATAAAGAAATACCATACCATATGAATCACAAGTCGCTTAGCTGTGTGAGATACCGAACGTGAAACGTTTAGCTTTAAACAGTCCAGCTGCTGTTGGCTGCGAGATCAGTTTCCCAAGTGATATTTACGGTCCCGATTTAAGAGTTCTTAAATAGGTTGGCTGTCCGCCGTATTTACGGAAAGTTTCGAGATGTTTATGGGATGCTGTGCTTCCTGCAATCGGGTAAACTTTTATCAGAAACTTGGCTATGGCAAAACATTGTCCACATTTGCTTCTAGCACAATACGTTTCATACATGAAAAACAAGCACGCGTGGCCATGACAAAGCTTACTAAAATATGGCGTCACATATTCAGGTCAATTCTGTTTGGATATAGCAAGGTTGCTACTTGCTGGTATAAAGAGAACTTGCTATCAGATAGCAATGTTCACGATTTCACTATTCTGATAAAAATATTTCGGCAAGGTGGTCTGTCATTTTGACGAGATCTTGTTTTTGAACCTTGCTATCTGGGCAAACAGGATTTGACTACTTGCTAACTATGAAACTACTGTTTATCGTGGAAGAATGGCAGTGAATCGTGTTTTCATTAGATTTGATGTTAACTTTCGTCAAATATTTAAAAACATTTTGGCTGGGTTAGTGCATTTTTGGATTTGTGTGTGTGTGTAAACTATATATTTAAAACCAAATTCCAGTCAAAGCTTGCGCCTAAATTTTCGACACATCAGGGATTCCAGCAATCCATTTGAGCTCTCTGATGAGAAATTCTGTAAATTATTTCGCCTAAATAAAGAAGCTGCAGCTCAACTGATCGTTTAATTGCAAGAATTTATAGAAAAACCTACAAGGAGAGATGTACTATACTATTATGTACTATATATACTATTTTTTTTGTATGTCACCTTTTCCACAATGCTAGTGCCGTGTGGGGACGGGTTAGAATATCTCCCATCGTATATCCTGCGTGTCGTAAAAGGCGACTAAAAGGAACACCGAACTACTGTCGGTATAAGCAGTAACCTCTCCTCAACCAACAGCTTCGGGTGGACGAGTTGAGAAGAGTCAGGACACCTTCTTGTCCTTGGGGTGAGAAATTGCTCCTAAAGGCAGATGAACCAGTAGATACCATCTGGTCAACGGCATGAGGATGCAGAAAGCAAATGGGAAGCTACTGCATTAAAGATCTTAAAGATATCCCAAGAGAAACTCGTAAAATGTGTAAATGCATTTTACCAGTTCCCAACATGTCTGTTAAGACATTGTGACTATGGTGATGAGTGCGCATGCATTCGGAAATAAAGATTATTATCTGACTTTCTAAGTTCCACTCGCATAATTGCGGTAGCAACAAGTGTTGACGGGCTGTGCCAAGTCAACACCCTGACTATTACTGATCGGAATTTAGGAAGGATCGCACAATATTGCAGGTCTTCAGGATTACAGACTTTTGGAATACTTTGTGCAACTTTTCGTCCAGGCCCAGCTGTTGAAGGTGTTGTGTAAACGTGTTTGGTGTAAGGCCTGAGACAGACATAATGAGGGGAACAATTGTGACTTTGTTTTGTTTCCAAAGTCGTTTTATTTCCATGGCAAGGTCCGTGTATTTGGATATCTTCCCAGCGTAGGTGTTTTGGACATTCACATCGTTGGGAATGGCAATATCTATCAAATAGGTAATTTTGTCGGCCTTTGACTGGAAAACTATATCTGGTCTATTGGCTGGGATGGTCTTGTCTGTATGTATTTCAACGTCCCAGTATAGTTTGTACCGATCGTTTTCGAGTACTGACGTCGGAGTGTAATTGTAGTATGGTTATTACGATTATTATTATAGTACCCTTTCCTTATATATGACTTTTATGGGGCACAAAAAATTGACAATTTACACAGAACTAAAACCTATGGTCATAGAACATCAATACATGAACAAACCGCCGGCGTTGCCAAGAGTACCTTTAATTCAAATGGCCACGTGATCTCTTATTTATAACAATATTATCGACGCCTGAAACATAACAATACTTGCTAGAAAGTACTAAACAGAATAGGAAGCTTATAACCAGTCTTGTTAGTAGTTACAGTATTAGCAATATGGTTCATATAGCCATATTTTAAACAGTATTCGATCAGAATTGGCCTGATTATCACCAAAGCTACCAAAATGTCGTTGGTTGTCCATATTTCTGTATGCCTCGGAAACTTGGACTGATAAAAGGCAGACTGAGCTCGCACAGATGCTTTTGAAATGTGGACGTGGAGGAGAATGCTGAGAGTCCCTTATACCGCCCATCGAAATAACGTTTCCATACTGGATGAGCTGGGTAATCCAAAGAGACTATCCTCCGTTGTATCGACGAGAATGCTTACATTCTTCTGACATATACACAGAAGCAATAATATCGAGAAACTTGTACTTCACCAAGCGATCCTTACACGAACACGAAATACTTTGAATTTTTGTAGTGTAAAATAATTAATCAGATTTTGGTATTTTAAATATCTTTCTAGAAAAGCAGAGGCGGATAAGCTGCATAATTATTCTATCTTCAGGTGTTTCGTATTAAGAAATTCTTTTTTTTTCCATTACACTGGAATGCCGCTCTCATGCAACATTTACTGCAAAATCTACGCAGAACGTTATACAGCAAGAGGAGTATTTTAAAAAAGCTATATAGAGGTAAGAGGAAATACTCACTTTATTTAGTCACTTTAAATGAAGCAGAATGCACGTTCAATTTTCTGCGTGAGGGGAGTATTGTGATCGGGATGCCTTTTAGGTGTTTTATGGTGTTCACATAACGAAAATCCACGTGATCTATCGGTCTGCCTGTCTATCTGTCTGTTGGCGTTTTCTAGCCTCGTAATCTCAGCAACCGCTGCATGGATTGTGATGAGATTTGGGCAGCGGTATGCTGTGGGGTCGCAGTAGGTAATGCTCCTATAATTTTGGAAATCCGAGCATGGGAGGCGGAGTAATAAGCAAAAGAAAAATTTTTTTTGATATTTCTCAAAATCTGCTTTTGAGCATTTTAGGGGTTCCTGTTCATTTTGTATTTTTTACTTCCCACACCGATATGTGAGGGGAGTATTGTGATCGCAAAAATTTTCGTTTTTGAGATAACACGCTTTTTGGGCGTTTCATGATGTCTACATAACGAAAATCCATGTCACTCATTTCCGTCGGTCGGTCTGTCTGTCCGTCTGTCGGTCTGTCTGTCGGTCTATCTGTCGGTCTGTCTACCGGTCTGTCTGTCTGTGCGCGTTCTTCTATTCTCGTAATCTCAGTAACCGCTGCATGGATTGTGATGAAATTTGGGCAGCGATATGCTGTGGGGTCGTACTAGGTATTGTTCTTATAATTTTGAAAATCGGTGCATGGGCGGCAGAGTAATTAGCAAGAAACGAACAATTTCAAATATGCCATAAACTTCGTTTTTAGGCGTTTTAGGGGTTCCTGATGATTTTTTACTTTTTTTTTGGGTGGGGGTAAAATTAGGGTGGTTGGGGGTGGGGGGTTGTAAAATTGAAAAATTTGTTGCTTTCATAATAGACTGTCCACTGACCTGTGAAGGAAGACCTAGCGACATAAATAACTTTTTTAGGTCCATCCGACCATTACCTTGCCTATTACAGGAACCAAAAGGGCTTTTACTAACCATAATGTCGCTGGTTCAGTCTCTTGTGTTCTCCATATTTTTCTATGCCTCGGAAACTTGGACTGTTAAAAAGGCAGATCAAACTCGCATAGATGCTTTTGAAATGTGGATGTGGCAGAGAATGCTGAGAGGCCCTTATAACGCCCATAGAACTGACGTTTCCGTACTGGATGAGCTCATAATCCAAAGAGACTACCCACTATTGTGTCTGGACGAGAATGCTTACATTCTTCGGACATATACACAGAAGCGATAATATGGAGAAGCTTGTAGTTCATTTTATATTTCTTTTCTTTGTTGATATAGTAGCAGCTGCTTAATCTAAAATAAAAGTGGTGGAGGTAAAGACCATTGAAATGTGCTGATGTATTGTGTTATCATCATAGTCACAATGTCTTGACAGACATGTTGTGAACTCGTAAAATGCATTAAGTGGAGCTAGACACGAATATTATCAATAGCTTTTAGCACTGTAGCTCGCCATCGTTCGCGATTTGTTGTCAGTTTAGTGGCGCTCTTGACACTCATATCCAGCAACTGTTTCGCCGTATCCACCCAGCGTGTAGGGGGACGGCCACGGCACCGCCCACTCGGGGCACGAACCTGAACTACAACTTTCTCCATATTATCGCTTCTGTGTATATGTATGTCCGAAGAATGTAAGCATTCTCGTCGACACAATGGAGGATAGTCTCTTTGGATTACCGATCTCATCCAGTATGGATACGTTAGTTCGATGGGCGATATAAGGAACTCTCAGCATTCTCCTCCATGTCCACATTTCAAAAGCATCTATGCGAGCTCGATCTGCCTTTTTAACAGTCCAAATTTCCGAGGCATACAAAAATATGGAGAACACAAGAGACTGAACCAGCGACATTTTTGTAGCTTCTGTGATGTTATGGTCACGCCATATTTGAGTAGGCTTTGTCATAGCCACACGTGCCTGTTAAATGCGCCGTCGAATCTCATTTTCACAGCTACCCGAATTGTCGATCAAAGAACCGAGGTATACAAAACTTTGAACTACTTCACAACGGCCTATTGACTTTATTTCTCGATAATTATCATGCCCTATATCTACGGTCATAACGTTGGTCTTATTGTAGTTAATACCAAGACCATACGTTGCACTATGTTGTTCTAAGGTGTTTAACAGAGCTACTAGTTCTTCCTGAGAAGCTGCAATAAGGGTTGTATCGTCAGTAAATCTTAAGTTAGATATTTTGCTTCCGCCAATAGTTACACCGCCATTCCAGTTGTCTAATACCTGTCTCATCACAATTCAGAGTAAATGTTAAACAACATCGGAGATAATACACATCCCTGACGAACTCCTTTTCTGGTTGCAGTTTGGCACGAGCCGAATTAGACTCGTAGAGTTGCTGTATGAGAAACACTAGGTGATAAGGAACTCCCAGAGACATGAGGATTTCCCACAGTTTAGGACACTTTACGCTATCAAACGCCTTAGAATAGTCCACAAAGCAGATAAAAACTGGAAAACAATGCTCTCTGGCTTTTTCAATAATTTGTCTTAAGTTTAAGATCTGTTCACGCGTACCGCGTCCTTTCACGAAACCTGCCTGCGCCTGAGAAATTTGCCAGCCAATAGTGTATTGTGTACCACTCTATAATCTTACTGTCTACGGCTTATCTTGCTAACTCGATCAGCTTTCAACTTTTCGCCAAGACGTAGGAAAGTGTCACATTCTACAGAAATTGATATTTATCGCTAAGGAGCCGCAAATGGAATTTTAAGGTCAAGGCATAGTTTATGAGCGAAACAGCAGCGAAGGTCGTAAACAATATCCGGGTCCTACCAGGGAGACTTCCGATCTACGTTCCTTTTGATATATGGAGCTGTATTTCATCGAATATTAGGAACGAAATACGATAGTAGATGAAAAACAAACATACGGAGCAACTACCCAACTACATATTTGATATACAGGGTGGTCCACTAAGCGCGCGGTCCTCCATAGCGGCCATACCGTTTAAATTAGACGAAAATGTTTTAAATAAAAAACGTTTCTTTTCAAATGCTCTACATTTAGAAAATCATTTCAAAGATGGCGGACTTCCGGTTATACCGGAAGTAGGCATCAACTTCCTTATTTTAAATGGAACACCCTGTATATTATCACGTTTTTGAATTCAGCATCGATTTTTAGGTCCAGTTTGTTAACCATTATTTATGTCTACGAAGCCTATTTTCGGCGTTATTCAGCAATTTTTACAAAATTTGACGTTTGTAGTACTTTACAAGAAATGTTAATATCTCGGAAACTAAACGCGATATGAAGATGCGGTTTTCGGTTTTGAAACAAGCGAGGAACGTATTTGTGTTTCAGTAAGATAGTTGTTTCAAAAGAACATTAAATCAATAGACTAGCAATTTTCAAATTTGAAAAATTAAAAACGTTAAAAACTTTTATTTTTCAAATGGGATGGTATCATAAGTTTCACATCGGTGGATGCGAAATTAAATTCTCTTTCACTATTGTCTAGGCGCATGTGGTGCTATCTTTAAGATATTTACGTGGCTCGCAGACGAAACAATTGGCAGGAAACCTTTCATCCCAAGTGTTTCGGTCTCTAATACTAAAATGTGTTTTCGCTCCATCTACCTATAACCACATTATTCTTAAAAACTCCAGTGGTAAATTTTAAAACAGGTTTTCCAGATTTTCATTTAGAAAATTTTAGAAAACCTTAGTTTAATATACGGTTTCCAATAATACCACCCCAAATGCTTAGACTCCATGCTGGTTCTCAACAAACCTCTCAAAATTTGGATTTACGTCGGTATAGAAATGTAAATTATGCCAGTTTACATGGCCGTTAATGATAACGCTGTAGCTACATTTCATAAAAAGGAAAATGAAAGAATTTCATAAGAAATGTAGCTTCATTCGTAAACAACACACTTTTGGAAAGGAGTGCATCTTCTTGGATTCGAGCATGACTCCAGTTACAGAAATTCATCCAGTTTTCAAAGACTTGTCTTTCAACTGCTTGATTTAGCTGCACGTGATAAAGGTGCTATATGTACTCCGTTAAGATCATGTTCACAGATGTTTGACCAATGCCCAAGTAGCGACTAATTTCTGCTGTAGCACTGCTATGCGGAAACTACAATTGCGAGGATGTCAAACTCACGATTTTCATGTATTACGCCCACGTAAATCCAAATTTTGAGAAGTTTGTTGACACCCAGCATGAAGTTTAAGCATTTGGGGTGGTATTATTGGAAACCGCATAATAAACTAATGTTTTCCAAAACTTTCTACATGAAAATTTGGAAAACCTGTTGAAAAATTCACCACTGGAGTTTTCAAGAATAATGTGGTTACAGTTAGATGGAGCAAAAGCACATTTTAGTATTAGAGGTCGAAACACTTGGGATGAAAGGTTTCCTGCCAATTGTTTCGTCTGCGAGCCACGTCACCTACGATTTTTCCAATTCCTAGGCAATAATTACAAAACCGTAAATATCTAAAAAACCATCAAAGATAGCACGACATGTGCCTAGGTAAAAGTGAAAGAGAATTTAATTTCGCATCGACCAATGTGAAACTTATGATACCACCCCATTTAAAAGTTTTTAACGTTTTTAACTTTTCAAATTTGAAAATTTCTAGTCTATTGATTTAATGTTCCTTTGAAACAACGATCTCACTGAAACACAAATACCTTCCTTGCTTCTCTCAAAACTGAAAACCGCATCTTTCTATCGCGTTTAGTTTCCGAGATATTAACGTTTCTTGTAAAGTACTACAAATGTCAAATTTTGTAAAAATTGCTGAATAACTCCAAAAATACCCTTCGTAGACATAAATAATGGTTAACAAACTGGACCTAAAAATCGATGCTGAATTCAAAAACGTAATAATATACAGGGTGTTCCATTTAAAATAAGGAAGTTGATGCCTACTTCCGGTATATCCGGAAGTCCGCCATCTTTGAAATTATTTTCTAAATGTAGAGCATTTGAAAAGAAACGTTTTTTATTTAATACATTTTCCTCTTATTTAAACGGTATGGCCGCTAGGGAGCACCGCGCGCTTATTGGACCACCCTGTATTTTTGTGAAACACGAAACATGAAGGAGCTGCCGAACTAGCCATATAAGGGAGAATAATACTTGTGCCGGAATAAATCTGAACATTCTAATTGAGGGACTGATTCAATTATAATGAATTATTATGAGGACAAAGAAGGGCTTGCTCGTAGAACTCGTGAATTGAGGTTTTGAATAAAATTTTTTTTTGTCATAAATGGAAAGATCATACATAAGTTTTATAACAAAACTGTTTTTGTTTTCTTTTTTTCGCAATAATTCAAAAGTTATATCAAAATGAAAATGGGTTTTTGAATCGAGTACCGAAAACACGCCGACGGCTCACGAATCCGTGTGACGTCACCATGGCTGTAAGGATGCTCCTTTGACTAACGACGTCCTACTCCGGTACTAGATTCTAGATTCCCAGCCAATCGCGAAAATACGTACTGCTAAACTGGTAACTAGTGTATATTTGTTGCAACACAGTCGGTGAATGAAGTTTGCAGCTCGACACGAAGTGTACGATCGAAATAAATATGTTTTTGAATGTTTGAAGTTGAAGTCAGATTACAGATTCCAGTAAGTAAGTACCTAATCAAATACCTATGTTGAAAAGATCTCCTCAATCGAAGGATGGCGCAGTGGTTAGAGAGTCCGCTAGTGGACCTCAGGGTCTTTGGATCGAAACCCAGGCCTTCCAACAGTGCTTGTCAAATATTTATATTGTTAAGCTTCATTGCCCAAAGTTAAATAAATAATAATACCAAGTGATAAACAGAATGTGATTACGAGTTTGAGTTACTTTTTTTAAATTAAAAAACTGAAAAATGAATGAATTGAATGGACGAAGGAATTTTGTTTTATTAACCAACTATTATTACATTAAAAAAAATTAATGGCGATTGATATTGACGGACAAACCTCTTTTCCACTGAGTTTTTGAATTGTCCACCGCCTCCTGTACTTAGTTTTTGCACTGTGCAAGTAATATGTCTAACAAAATTTGATTCAAACGCATATTTATGTTGATCGTAGAAAAAATGTGCGTAACAAGTGCAAAAAGCACATCAATAAAATTTTTGATAAAAAAAATAAAAAAAAAAGTTGGCCTGGGTTTCGATCCAAAGACCCTGAGATCCACTAGCGGACTCTCTAACTACTGGGCCATCCTTCGATTGAGGAGATCTTTTCAACGAAACATATTTGATTAGGTACTTACTTACTGGAATCTGTAATCTGACTTCAACTTCAAACATTCAAAAACATATTTATTTCGATCGTAGACTTCGTCTCGAGCTGCAAACTTCATTCGTCGACTGTGTTGCAACAAATATACAGTAGTTACCAGTTTAGCAGTAAGTATTTTCGCGATTGGCTGGAAATCTAGAATCTAGTATCGGGATAGGACGTCGTTGGTCAAAGGAGCACCCTTACCGCCATGGTGACGTCACACGGGTTCGGGAGCCGTCGGCATGTTTTCGGTACTCGATTCAAAAACCCATTTTTATTAAGATATAACTTTTGAATTATTGCGAAAAAAAAAGAAAACAAAAACAGTTTTGTTATAAAACTTATATAATATATAATTATGATCCTTCCATTTATCACAAAAAAAGTACTTGTTTTCTTAATTCAAAACCTCAATTAAAACAAAGTAGAGAGATCCTACCTGGTGGACAGCAATCCAGCTCCTGGTTGTTTTATGGCTTCTCGTAAGTTGGGGTAACACAGAAAAAAGGAACGTAAGGATAAAAAATGTTCGAAAACGGGAGCACAACCGTTCCCGGATGCCGTCGCGTCGCTTATCCTCGAATCTTTCTCGAGTACCCACGAAATTCAAACGAGCTATGCTATTGGTTTGAAGCTCTGTTTGGATATTTTCTATGGGGTTGAACCTAAGGTAGGCAGCCAGGTATACTTGAAAAGGTAAAGTATGAGACATTAGTTATTAATAAGAAAAGAAAATTATAGTAAAAAATAAAAATGCGTTTCCTTAAGAATACGTATACACTAAGTAAGAGCATGCAACAACACAATTTGTGAGCTATGAAGGATTTTTGAAAACAGTAGAATATAAAGACATTTTTGAGAGGAGTATGGTGCCGACCTATCGGCCGTGGGTTTATTTTCAAGAGCACAGTGATCCAAAGCATTCTTCTGAATTGTGCAGAGGGTTTTTAGAACAACAAAAAAGACGTTGAATGGTCAAATACTAAATGCTATGCAGTGGCCACCCCAAAACCAAGACATGAATTCGATCGAGTTGCTACGAACGATCTGGATCGAATGGGAAAATTTGATAATTTGTTCCATAAATATAAGTTAAATTTTTGACAAAGTTCTTGTTATTGTTAACCTGTACGGAGAAAGAATTCTGCCGGTGTGCCATCTGGTACCCGAAGGTAACGGCAACCAAAGAAAGTCGCTGCTAAAACAGCAGCCTACTTCTTGGTGGAACGCCACGGCGCGTCCTCTTTGAGCCACCAGAGAAGCGCGGGTTCTATATGCCGCTGCATATTAAAGCCGGTATATGAGGATTACTCTTTATCTTCGTCAATCCACCAGTACGCAGACAGCTGTTTCACGCTTATTAGCGATCATCAGTGCGCCATAGGTCGATTGACGGAAATAGAGAGCATCAGTTTTTCCATCTTTACCAAACATGTGAAACATGTGAGAGCAGGCAAAAAGAATTCTGCCGGTGCGCCATCTGGTACCCGAAGGTAACGGCAACCAAAGAAAGTCGCTGCTAAAACAGCAGCCTACTTCTTGGTGGAACGCCATGGCGCGTCCTCTTTGAGCCACCAGAGGAGCGCGGGTTCTATATGCCGCTGCATATTAAAGCCGATATATGAGGGTTACTCTGATCGCTAATAAGCGTGAAACAGCTGTCTGCCTACTGGTGGATTGGCGGAGATAAAGAGCAACCCTCGTATACCTCGCTTAGCCTGGTATACGAGGGTTGCTCTCTGGCAATAGCCAGTATTTTGGCGATGAAAGGATTTTAGAGAATAGTGATGGGACGTAATTCTGGTTTGCTGTCGAATTTCGATAGTCGCAGGTCGATAACTTAGTAGACCAGGCTAATCGTCTGTGCCTTCAGAATTTAGCACTGTACGAATAACTATGCCAAACAGCTATCTGAATACTGAAACCTTATCAACGTTTAACTCTATATTCCATTATAATATATCAGTCATCAAAAACATAGAATCGAAGAACGATAGAGATAAGAATCCCGCATCTCTATTGTGTTTGATGTTTACTACAAATCATAACCTGTATTACGAGGGCTGCTCTATATCTCCGTCAATCCACCAGTACGCAGACAGCTGTTTCACGCTTATTAGCGATCATCAGTGCGCCATAGGTCGATTGACGGAAATAGAGAGCATCAATTTTTCCATGTTTACTAAACATGTGAGAGCAGACAGAAAAAATTCTGCCGGTGCGCCATCTGGTACCCGAAGGTAACGGCAACCAAAGAAAGTCGCTGCTAAAACAGCAGCCTACTTCTTGGTGGAACGCCACGGCGCGTCCTCTTTGAGCCACCAGAGGAGCGCGGGTTCTATATGCCGCTGCATATTAAAGCCGATATACGAGGGTTACTCTGATCGCTAATAAGCGTGAAACAGCTGTCTGCGTACTGGTGCATTGGCGGAGATAAAGAGCAACCCTTGTATACCTCGCTTATTGCCAGTATTTTGGCGATGAAAGGATTTTACAGAATAGTGATGGGACGTAATTCTGGTTTGCTGTCGAATTTCGATACTCTTAGGTCGATAACTTAGTAGGCCAGGCTAATCGTCTGTGCCTTCAGAATTTAGCACTGTATGAATAATTATGCCAAATAGCTATCTGAATACTGAAACCTTACCAACGTTTAACTCTATATTCCATTATAATATGTCAGTCATCAAACACATAGAATCGAAGAATGATAGGGATAAGAATTCCGCATCTCTATTGTGTTTGATGTTTACTACAAATCATAACCTGTATTCCTAACCTATTTCTGTTTTCGACTGTGAAATTGCCAGCTAAACGCTTTCGAAGAAGTAACTGTACGAAAATTCGAAAACTCATAGCCCTCAATACCTAATACAAAGCTTTTGCTAAACAACATCCAATATTAAAGTTTTGTCAAAGTCTTTAAGTTGATGAAATAGGGCCTAAAGTTCTTACACGGTTGTGTAAAAATGCACTGTTCGGACACTCTTGAGCGGCAGTGTATGTTGGCCTATTAACCAAATCAGCGATCGGCTTGACCATTAATCATTAGCCTTAGTTGTTATTATTCCTAAGGATATAAAAGGGTAACCATTGTTGTAGGATTACAATAGGTTTAACCAGTTGATGATGTGTATGAGTTTTACAGACGACCTGCATTAGTGTGTTATTTACGTACATACATTAACGCGATCTATTGAGCGAAATGTGTCTGCAGCTTATATTTCATCACCATAGTCACAACAGACATGTTGTGAACTCGTGAAATGCATTAAGTCGGAGCTAGAGTATTGCAGACACCAATATTATCAATAGTTTTGAAAACGGTAGCTCGCCATTGTTCGCGATTTACTGTCAGTTTAGTGGCACTCTTGATACTCATAACCACCAACAGTTTCGTCGTATCCACCCACTCGGGGATGACCCTGAACTACAAGTTTCTCCATATTATCGCTTCCGTGAATATGTCCGAAGAATATAAGCATTCTCGTCGACACAACGGAGGATAGTCTCTTTGGATTACCGGGAACATCCAGTATGGAAACGTTAGTTCGATTGGCGGTATAAGGGACTTTCAGCATTCTCCTCCACGTCCACATTTCACAAGCATCTATGCGAGCTCGATCTGCCTTTTTAACAGTCCAAGTTTCCGAGGCATACAAAAATATGGAGAACACAAGAGACTGAACCAGCGATATTTTGGTAGCTTTAAGGATGTTATGGTCACGCCATAATTTAGTGAGCTTTGCTATGGCCACACGTGCCTGTAGAATGCGCCGTAAAATCTCATGTTCACAGCTACCCGAATTGTCGATCAAAGAACCGAGGCACACAAAACTTTGAACTACTTCACAACGGCCTACTGACTTTATTTCTCGATGATTATCGTTGTCTCTATCTACGATCCTAACCTTGGTCCTGTTGTAGTTAATACCAAGACTGTATGGTGCACTGTGTTGTTCTAAGATGTTTAATAGAGTTACTAGTTCCTTCTAAGAAGCACCAATAAGGGTTGCACAAAGTTGGATATTTTGCTTCCGTCAATAGTTATACCGCCATTCCAGTTGTTCAATACCTGCCTCATGACAAACTCAGAGTAAATGTTAAATAACATCGGAGATAATACACATCCCTGACGAATTTCTTTTCTGGTTGCTGTTTGACCAGACAGGTTACCATCAATTCTTGCACGAGCCGAGCTAGGCACATAGAGTTGCTGTATGAGAAATACTAAGTGGTAAGGAACTCCCACATAGAGATAAGGACTTGCCACAGTTTAGCACACTCTACGTTATCAAACGCCTTAGAATAGTCCACAAAGCAGATAAAAACTGGAAAATAATGCTCTCTTGCTTTTTCAATAATCTGGTAGTTCTTTCCCAATTTTACTATTTTTTGAAAAAGTCAATTTCAGATTCAACTGTACCTGTATAACTGCCGGATTGGATTGTAACTTGCGGTTGGGTGGACTGTAAATCAACGCAGCGATTGGGCGTTTTTTTATAACTGAGCAGACGGCGCAGGCAGAGCCTAAATACCAGAGTACCGCTCGGTTCTTGATGTATGAAGAACGACCGTGTTAGGATGAGATGCAGCGGTCGCGCGGGTGCATCTGATAGGAGCGGTGAGCGGCGGAACGATAGAGGATAGCTCAGAGGAGCAGATTCCGTTTGAATATCGGTAGAAGAGTAAGAGGTCACCAACAATACGCCGGTGAGAAAGTGGCTGGAGATGACGCGTTAAGGTTGGGTCGCCAATTAGTCGAATTGCCCTTCTCTGGACAACATCTAGCATATACGGGGTATAGTAGGGGCAGCAGCTCCCCAGACATGAGACCCAGGTCCGGTCTTACCTGGGCTTTATATAGCGTGAATAGGTTACACGGTGAGAAGTACTTTCTGGCTCTAAATAGCTTTTTACCAGCAGCTGTTGCAATTGACGCAGTGTGTTCGTACCAGATCAGATTTTCTGTAATGTTGACTCCTAACAGCTTGAATGAGTGACTCCTTGGCAGAGCCTGGTTGCCCATTAGAACCTGGTGTTGGCTTGGACCCTTCTTGTTTGATAGCGTACAATACTGGGTGTTGGAAGCAGTGGTACTGTTTTGGTAGGGTGACCATTCGTCCGGAAAATCCTGGGCATGTCCGTAAATTTGGAGCTAAATTTCGTGTCTGGGCGGAATTACAAAAACCGGTAAAATGTCAGGAATTTGAGCTGTAATAAAAAATAGTTGGCACAAAAAGCAGCAAAATGAACAAATACAGTTAATGGGCAGGGAAAAAATCACAAAAATTGATAAAATGCCCGGCATTCGAACCCCAATCAAAACTATTTGGCATAGCACACAGGAAAATAAACACATTCAGTTAACAGACAGGCAAAAAACAGCACTATTGTCGCCCCCCCCCCCCGTAAACCTAGCGTCCGGAATTGATCTATGAAGTATATGGTTACCCTATGTGTTGGGTACAACAGACTTGGGGTAGAACCAACTGCAAAATGCGACTAGCTCCAGATCAACCGATCGCACTAACAATGGCTCAATTGGAGCATAATAAACTACGACCTCTTTCGTTCCGCTGCTTTTTGAATTATCCAGATTGCACGCCCCACTAACAAGGCGCCAACAAAAGAAGTTGTCACTCGCACTTTCAAGCAGTCATGAAAAATTATGCGAGAATCCGTTGTCGACGACGACCTGAAAATCGATCCGCCCCGCAGTGTGTCTAACCTTGTTTATGAAACGTGATTAGTTTCGCATGACGGCCGCCATTGTCGCCATCATCGCGACTGCCGCCGCGCGGATACTGGACGTAATTGCGCGCCCTTTGGAGGGACGTGCAAAGGAAGCGCTGATTTTATCAGTACCTGAGTAGTTCACATTTAATTAGACGATTATAGCATGGCCGACTCTACACTAGGCCGGAGCCTTAGATGTGGCAACGTGGCTTAGCTGTCAAATAGTGGGCCTATAGTTTCAGAATAATTATTACATTTTATATGTATTAGAGTTCATCTCGGTTAATAAATTAAGAAAAATACTTTTTAGAACTACTACTACTAATACCACTTACATCTGATGTCTGGTTCATCACAGTCAGACACTACAAAATAAAAATAAACGCAACCCGTTTCCTGCTGCCACTTCCACTTCCACTTAAATGAACACTCAATTTACTTTGTAAATTGTCACTTGAGCTAGAAAAATTCACTATTATGTCACTGTAAAGCCATTCTTGCTGGTCTTGATTCCCTTTCACTATCAAATCTTTTCGTAGGTATGCCCAGATGCATGCCGTCGTTGGCATGCGCAAATGAGTTCTATTAACTGTCTTTTTCTGTGATATTTGGGAGGTCCAGAAAACATTGTAGGTACCACATTGTGGTTTAAAATAGGTCTTATCCTTTGAAATGTTTGTAAATTATTGTCTTTATTCTTATAAATATAACCAACCGTTATGAGGAATACCTTTCACCCACTTCTGTTTATGTCCTTCATTGGAAGCACTAATTGCTAGTACAACCTGGTACGACACACTTTGCAGGCATCTTTTTATCTTTATAGTTTCGTTTGTGCAGGTAAATAATTAGAAACACATTAAAAATCACCTTCCACTCTTCGTTATGACTCTGGAAGGTTATGTTGGTATGTCCTTGTTTGGAAGCCCCAACTGCTATTGCAACCTGGTACTACACACTTTGCAGGCATCTTTTTATCTTTATAGTTTCGTTTGTGCAGGTAAATAATTAGAAACACCTTAAAAATCACCTTCCAATCTTATTTTTCACTCTGGAAGATTACACTAATGACTTCACAACAAACAAAAGCTCGGCCCGTGTCCAGTGTTGCCATATTTCAATGCTCCGGCCTAGTGAGTAAAGTCGGCGATGATTATAGGGATTGCAAATTGATTCGTTATTATGAAGACATCAAAATATTCCGGTCACAATCATCAATGAAAAAGGCTACAAAGAGAAAATGTTGGATATTATGGAATGCTGAGACGTGCTACGTACACTTCTGCAGATCATAATCATAGTCGCAATGTCTTAACAGATATGTTGTGAACTCGGTAAATGCATTAAGTCGGAGCTAGAGTACACACAGAAAAATCTGTCGTTCTGTCAAAGACTTACGCTTGGATTCAATGGGACGTTACACTCAGCATTCCTCAAATGCAGCGATGTTTTATCCAATGGAAAATGTGTAGTTGGTAATAAATTATATCATATTGTCCATTCAACTACAAGATGTCATTGGATTCCAATGAATAATTCAATCGCAGCCTATCGTTGAATCGAATCTGTGTTTGGTAATTGATTCTAAACTACTTTCTTTTGCTTGGACCAACAGATTTTATTGCGAGGACAACTGATCGATTCGTTTGGATGTTTAACTGTGTGATTTTGTATGAAGTTATAAGAAGCATGATATAAGAATTAGACATAATCCTGCACCAGTTGTTGCATTTTTATCTGAAATATAACTGCCTAACTAATCTAAATACCTACATTCAAATGTGGGTGTTAGCACTTCTAAGCCTCAATTTCTCAGTAAGTCCTGTATTTAATATATAACTGGACACATTTAAATCACACAATTGCTGATGCGATACGCAAAACCACGAGGTGACACAACACGGCTAACACCGAAACTACACAACGAAATAACCCGTTACCAAAAAACCTCGTCCATGTTGGCGCAGATAACGGATAACACTGAAATAATCCTCCTCCTCTTTCTTTTTACTTTCATTAAATCGGGACATCAGTCCCGCCGAACACTGTTTATAGTTCAGCGAACAACAAGGGCCATTGAAACAAAATTAATTTTTATCAGATGAATTATCACGCACTGCTGTTGCAGTAATAATTTTTGTACATTGAATAAATTGTATGCTTTGCTTAAATGAAACATAGGGTATATTTCGAAATCAAAAGGATGTTTTGATTGCATTATATGTCAATCTGGTATTGGAAAGATTATACATATCGTTAGAACGAATATAAAATTATTTTGAATTTATTGACCTGTGATTACTTCGAATATAAGGATTGAATTCTTTCAATGACAATGACTAACAATCAATTGGAAACGCAGTAGTATTTTTTTCTGTGTAGGTATAGTCGACACGAATATTATCGATAGCCTTGAGAACTGTAGCTGGCCGTCGTTTGCGGTTTACTGTCAGTTCAGTGACGCTCTTGATACTAATATCCAGCAGCTGTTTCGTCGTATCCACCCTGCGTGTAGGGGAACAGCCACGGAGCCGCCAACTCGGGGAATGACCCTGAACTATAAGTTTTCCCATATTATCGCTTCTGTGAATATGTTCAAAGAATGTAAGCATTCTCGTCGACACAATGGAGGATAGTCTCTTTGGATTACCGGGCTCTACCAGCATGGAAACCCTCAGCATTCTCCTCCACGTCCACATTTCAAAAGCGTTTATGCATCTGTCTTTTTAACAGATGGTGGCACCTCAAAGAAGGGTGGTTTTCCTCGGTTACAACATAATTATACACACACACACAAAAATTGTCTTACAGAGACATAGCTATTTTAGGTATTAACTGTCAGAAATTAGAAAGAACGAGCCATATATCTTCATCTATTTATAGAAGCTAACATCGGTAGAGAGAGAGTCACATACTCCACACTCATTAGCAAGAATGACTCTCTGTTTGCGCAGATTAGTATATCAGGTGAAAAGGAATAGTAGAGATGGGAAAACGTAGAAGTAAAAAGTAGTAAAATCGAGCAATTATGAAAACGTTACTAGTACCTATAATGAGGAAATAGATGCTAAAAATGGAAGTTATAAACTATTTGTGTATGGTCATCATCATAGTCACAATGTCATAACAGACATGTTGTGAACTCGTAAAATGCATTTGCTCATTTTACGACTTTGTCTTGGGATATCTTTAAGATCTTTAATGCATTTAGTCGCCTTTTACGACACGCAGGATATACGATTGGAGATATTCTAACCCGCCCCCACACAGGATTTGTGTATGGTAGCCAAGTAAATAATATAAAAATAATTTCGAAAATGGGTGAACCGTTACATCCTTTGACTTGACGATGTACCAACTCCCTATAAATCTTATTTAATTTTCAAGCCCCCCGTCAGACATCTCCGATAATTGGCGGGGTCTGATAAGTCACTTTCCGAGGCACGTCTACCTGCATCTCACGCATTTATCAACCGAGCTAATTCTCATTCGAGATTCATGAGCGCGCTTCAATTTTAACGCTGTTGTAACCTAACCAGCAATATGATAAATTGCATCCTCCTGTTTCGCCTTCCCAATTCTGAAACGACACATAAAATAAAAGAGCAGAGCTCACTTTACGTAACGGCGCTCTAAGGTGAGCGTATATTTTAAGGATAATGCTCCTTAATCTCACCCCCAAGACAACCAGAAGGGAGGCAGATACCTTATTTGTATTCAGCTACTCCGAACGTGAAAACGACATAACGTAAAATTTAGTAGAAACGGGCTCTTTAATTCTTGGGCTGTGGAAAATCACAGGTGGATGCTGTAGTTGTTAAGTATATAGTTTGCCAAAAGGCAGAGTTCGGGACTTCCCGTTCTTCCACTCAACTTTATTGTGATTAATAATAATTATATAATTAATAATAATTAATAATAATGATAATAAGACAAGAACCACGGAGACATGGCGAACCAGCATACATCTCAAAACCCAGGACGACCATATCAAGACGGATGAGCTACACATAAGACGCGGCATCTTCCAGGGTGACTCTCTCAGTTCACTGTGGTTCTGTCTCTGTCTGAATCCGCTCTCCAACGCACTTAGCAACACAAACTGCGGTTTCAACATTAGACATTGCAAATTAAATCAACACAAAATCAATCATCTCCTCTACATGGATGATATAAAACTATATGCCGCCAATGAGGTACAACTGAGAGAGTTAATCAGAATAACAGGAGCTTGCTCGTCAGACGTCAGGATGGAATTCGGACTGAGTAAATGCAAGGTTCTCCACATCAACAAGGGCCAATGGAAGGACCACCCCCAGCAGGAAACAGTAACTGGCCAAACACTAAACAACATGAACAAGGACGAAACTTACAAGTACCTGGGCTTCAATCAGAACGTTAAAATAGACCACACACAAGTCAAGGCACAACTAACCCAACAGTTCAGAGACCGCCTTATTAAGCTACTAAAAACCAAATTGAATTCCAGAAACCTTACAAAACCATTAACACATTTGCGATACCAGTCCTCACATACTCCTTCGGCATCATCAAGTGGTCACACACTGATATAGAAAACATCCACATCCTCATACGGACAGAACTCATGAAACACCGAATGTCACATCCAAACGCATGCAAAGAAAGGCTCACCATAGACAGGACACAAGGAGGCCGAGGGATTACAGATATACAGTCGCTTCGCACAAGACAGATAAAGACACTCAGACATTTCTTCCAAAACAAACAAACAAATTTACATCGAGCAATAGTAAAAGCAGACAAAAACTATACACCACTCAACCTATCATGTCCAGACCACGTCGCAGACACACACAATCCCACCCAATCACAACAAGAAAAAATAAGCACCTGGTCGCAGAAATCACTCCATGGCAAACATAGATACCGTGTCACCCAAGACCACATTAACAAAAAACAGTCATACACCTGGTTGCAGGATGGCCAGCTGTTCTCGGAAACGGAGGGTTTCATGCTTGCTATCCAGGACCAAGTGATTGCAACACGAAACTACAAAAAATATATAATTAAAGATCCATCCATAACAGACGATAATTGCAGAAAATGCCAACAATAAAAAGAAACAATAAACCACATAACAAGCGGGTGCAAAAGTCTTGCCGCTACCGAATACACAGCCAGACATAACTCTGCGGCCAAAGTCATCCACCAAGCATTAGCCACAACAAATAAACTAATAGAAAACACAGATCCGTATTACAATTACACTCCGACATCAGTACTCGAAAACGATCAATACAAACTATACTGGGACGTTGAAATACATACAGACAAGGCCATCCCAGCCAATAGACCAGATATAGTTTTCCAATCAAAGGCCGACAAAATTACCTATTTGATAGATATTGCCATTCCCAATGATGTGAATATCCAAAACACCTACGTTAGGAAGATATCTAAATACAAGGACCTTGCCATAGAAATAAAAAGACTTTGGAAACAAAACAAAGTCACAATTGTCCCCCTCATTATGTCTGTCTCAGGCCTTACACCAAACACGTTTACAAAACACCTTCAACAGTTGGGTCTGGACGAAAAGTTACACAAAGTATTCCAAAAGTCTGTAATCCTGAAGACCTGTAATATTGTGCGATCCTTCCTAAATTCCGATCAATAATAGTCCGGGTGTTGACTTGGCACAGCCCGTCAACACTTCTTGTTACCGCAATTATGCGAGAGGAACTTATAAAGTCAGATAATAATAATAATAATAAATTAAAAAAATAAATTAAACAGCGACATAAAGAAGATCCTAGATTGGAAACCACCATTCAGACGAAAAAGAGGTAGACCGCCAGAAGAATGGGAGAAACAAGTTAAAAAGGATATGTTGAGAAGAGACATGGCAGACCAGGATTGGAGGGATAAAGAGGCATGGAGGAGAGGATGCGAGAGACGGCCACGGGAGCTGTAAAAAACTCGCTATATATATATATACTTGGCTGGCGCACCAAGTGAGGACAATACATATCAGTGACCAAGTGAGGACAACGAGATAATGGCTTAATTTTATGATAGATATTACGCAGATGTGCCATTTGATAAGAAACATTCAAATATACACATGAAAGCTATTTTACCGATGAGAAAATTGATACGTGTATATCGAGATAAGTGAGGACCTTTCAATGAAAGAATCAAGTGAGCCACGATATACCCGCTTTTTATCCCAGAGAACAACGGAGGTCCGAAATCGGTATACAACGCACCAAGCGAGGTCATAGCTGTGTTGCCAAAATGATACCGCAATATAAGCCGTTCTACGACTTTTACTGAATAGGTGTTTTTTAAATTATACTACACTACACTGTTGTTGTAACGGGTAACCTGATGGACTTCAATGATGTGCGAATTTACAAATGTTTTGACATCATGTTCTGCTCCCATAGACATATGGTCATGAATCATCCAAATAATTGATTTAGAATCAGTGCTATATAGATCTTTGTAACTACATTGTTTTTCCATTTATAGGCGAATAGACTTTGCTTTTGTTATTTTTGTGTGAATTTTAAGAATATCTGATTCATATTTTTTCTTTCAGTAAGGTGCTAAAATTTGGGTGATGGACTTTCCGTGATACTGAATAAACTTGGTCGTTGTAATGTTCTGTACTTGGCTTGCCTTTACATAGTTTGAGGACTCAAGGTTTTTATCTAACGTGTGTATCTAACATTAGCAATAAAGCTTTGACAGATTATTATTACCAGGGAGGGGTCGAACAAGGTGCAGTAATAATACTATGTCAAAATTTCATTAAAATCAAACACTGTTAGGATGTTAGGATGGACCTAAAAAAGTGTATTATGCCGCTAGGTCTTTCTCTCACAGGTCAGTGTGTTTGCGTGTAGGTCTGTTCACGTACGACCCCAATTGTGACCTATTCGGTGTGCATAGTACTGGATTGTGACCTAACCAGAAATTGTGACCTATTTTTCGTTAGGTCACAATTTTCTAACAGCGGATTCGTAATCTACGGCCTCTCTGCTTATTATAAAAAACATTACTTCCCAAATTCGTCTTTTTTCAGCCACAATGAGGTTTTGAGCATATTGTGTAAAATACCTGTACGTACCCATATTGTGGCCTATCGAAAAAATAAATAGCAGCGCCCTCTATGTGTGTATTCTGATGAAAATGTGACCTATCTGGTGACGTCACCTATAGGTCACAATTTCAGAACAGTGAGAAATTATATTCAATACACACATTTTTCAGCTTGGCGAGCTCTGTGTATCAGTAAATTGTGGAATATTAGCGATTAACCTTGAATAGGTCAGAATTTATAAAAGGAGATATTTTATATGTTTTACACATATTTGTTGCTTTCAACTGTGAGTGTAATACGTACGAATTGTAGCATAATGTAGGAAGTCGAATTAGATATGAGTTTTGAATTGAAACATATCAATCATAATTTCCTGCATAGTTTTCTAGGAGGACTAAACCAAAATTGAGCATAAATACAATCATCAATTTTGAGCCGGTGGACCAGTTCATCCACACAATGGAAAGCAATTCATTTACTCTATGACCCTCAAGTTTATTGAATCAATGAACAATATACATGAATCTGGATAACGAGTTTTCATCGAAATCATGTAAATATTGCGATTTGCGTGAAGATAATCATTTTATTGTGACAATGAACTTTAACAAGGATTTGAGGGATGTAGGTTCATTACTGTTATAAACACAGTCCTTGTTCCAATGAATAGGTACTACTATCATCCAAATATCTCAGAACACTCCCCCAACCACCTCACTTTCACCCCCACCCAAAGAACTGGTAGGAAATGATCAGGAACCCCTAAAACATCTAAAAACCGAATTTGAGTTGTTTTAATACTTTTCGTTCTTTGATTATCGCTACGCTGCCACTGACACGGTTCTTAACAAACATATGCGTTTTCCATTCTCGCCACGGTAACAGTATACTGTATCAAAATATCAATAGAATCAATTTAATAGTGTCCACGTTACAAAACAAAACGATTTAAACCAATAAACCAATAAAATCAATAAAGTCCCTTAGTTTCTGTAATAGGCTAGGCAATGTTTGGATGGACCTAAAAAGGTGATTTGTGTCGCTAGATCTTCCTTCACAGGTTAGTGAACAGCCTATTATTAATACAGCAAATTTTTCGGTTTTTCAACCCTCCACCCCCCAACCACCCGAATTTCACCCCCACCCAAAAAAACTCAGTAAATGATCAGGAACCTCTAAAACACTTAAAAACGAAGTCTGAGCTGTTTTTATATTTTCAGTTTTTTTATTGTTTCTGCGCCGCCACTGGCACGATTTATAAAAACCATACGCATTTTCCATCCTCGCCACGGTAGTAATACTGTGTCAAAATTTCATTAAAATCAATTCAACAGTTTCTTCGTTACATAATATAGAACGATCTAAAGCAATACTCGTATGTTTACACCAGAAAAAATTCTAAGTCCTTTGGTTTCTCTAATAGGCACGGCAATGTTCAGGTGGATCTAAAAAGGTGACTTATGTCGCTAGATCTTCCTTCACAGGTCAGTGGACAGCGTATTACGAATACAGCAAATTTTTCAGTTTTTCAACCCCCCACCCCCCAACCACCCCAATTTCACCCCCTCCCAAAAAAACTCAGAAAATGATCAGGAACTTCTAAAACACTTAAAAACGAAGTTTGAGCTGTTTTATATTTTTAGTTTTTTTATTATTTCTGCGCCGCTACTGGCACGGTTTATAAAAACCATACGCATTTTCCATCCTCGACACGGTAGTAATACTGTGTTAAAATGTCATTAAAATCAATTGAACAGTTTCTTCGTTACATAATATAGAACGATCTGAAGCAATACTCGTATGTATACATCGGAAAAAATTCTAAGTCCTTTAGTCTCTGTAATAGGTATAAGGCAATGTTCGGATAGACCTAAAACAGTTATTTATGTCGCTAGGGCTTCCTTCACAGGTCAGTGGGTAGTCTATTATGAATACAACAAATTTTTCAATTTTACAACCCCCCAACCCCCAACCACCCCAATTTCCACCCCCACCCAAAAAAAAGTAGAAAATGATCAGGAACTCCTAAAACGCCTAAAAACGAAGTTTGGGGAATATTTGAAATTTTTCGTTTTTTGCTAATTACTCCGCCGCCAATGCACCGATTTTCAAAATTATAGCAGCATTACCTACTACGACCCCACAGCATATCGCTGCCCAAATTTCATCACACTCCATGCAGCGGTTACTGAGATCACGAGGACAGAAAAACGCGTACAGACAGACCGACAGACAGACAGACCGACAGACAGACAGACCGACAGACAGACAGACCGACAGACAGACAGACCGACGGAAATGAGTGACGTGGATTTTCGTTATGTAGACATCATGAAACGCCCAAAAAGTGTATTATCTCAAAATCGAAAATTTTCGCGATCACAATACTCCCCTCACCTATCGGTGTGGGAAGTAAAAAAAGTCCTTTGCTTTCTGTAATAGGCAAGGCAATGTTCGGATGGACCTAAAATAGTTATTTATGTCGCCAGGTTTTCCTTCACAGGTCAGTGGACAGTCTATTATGAAAGCAACAAACTTTTCAATTTTACAACCCCCACCTCCCAACCACCCCAATTTCACCCCCACCCAAAAAAAAGTAGAAAATGATCAGGGACCCCTAAAACGCCTAAAAACGAAGTTTCAGCAATATTTAATTTTTTTTGTTTTTTGTCAATTACTCCACCGCCTATGCAAAATTAAGGAAGGAGCATTACCTACTACGACCCCACAGCATACCGCTGCTCAAATTTAATCACAATCCATGCAGCGGTTGCTGAGATTACGAGGCTAGAAAAAAGCGACAGACAGACAGACAGACCGACGGAAATGAGTGACGTGGATTTTCGTTATCTAGACATCATAAAAGGCCCAAAAAGTGCATTATCTCAAAATCAAAAATATTCACCGAAGTTTGAAAGGTATAGTATATAACCAGGATCAAAAATATTCATCGAGTAATAAGACATATTGAATGAACACAAACAAATTTAGTACTTCCACATACCCACTCTATTAGCTACCCAATTTCACTCCCTTTCCTCGAAAAATTTAAAAATTGAAACAGTCAGACCTCTTAAACACCCGTTTTTGATACGTTCACACATGAACCTTCTTGTAATTACAAATATAGTCTGGTTAAAGATTTTGCGCCGGTAGTCTGTAACTTAGAAACGTGTTTCTATGCACTATGTGCTGTGGGATCGGGTGGCCTCGTAAATATGACAGCGTGCCATGACAGCGTAGTAGACACGTGATAGGCACCCGAAACTGCCCGATCGTCATGGTCTTCATGGTGATAGAAACATGTTTCTGTCTCTTAAGTTAGAGAGTACCTACGCTGTAGTTTTATTTTCAGATAATTATTGAAATTGACTTCTGCTTTTTACTTCCCACACCGATAGGTGAGGGGAGTATTGTGATCGCGAAAATTTTCGATTTTGAGATAATACGTTTTTTGGACGTTTTATGATATCTACATAACGAAAATCCACGTCACTCATTTCCGTCGGTCTGTGGGTCTGTCTGTCTGTCTGTACGCGTTTTTCTAGCCACGTAATCTCAGTAACGGCTGGATGGATTATTATGAAATTTGGGCAGCGATATGCCGTGGTGTCGTAGTAGGTAATGTTCATATAGTTTTGAAAATCGGTGCATGGGCGGCGGAGTAATTAGCAAAAAACGAAAAATTTTAAATATGCCCCAAACTTCGTTTTTAGGCGTTTTAGGGGTTCCTGATCGTTTTCTACTTTTTTTTTGGTAGGGGTGAAATTGGGGTGGTTGGTGGGTGGGGGGTTGTACAATTAAAAAAATTGTTGCTTTCATAATAGACTGTCCACTGACCTGTGAAGGAAGACCTAGCGACATAAATAACTTTTTTAGGTCCATCCGAACATTGCCTTGTGTATTACAGGAACCAAGGGACTGAGAATTTTTCTGGAGTAAACATACGAGTATTGCTTTAGATCGTTTTATATTATGTAACAAAGAAACTGTTGAATTGATTTTAATGAAATTTTGGCACAGTACTACTACCGTGGCGAGGATGGAAAATGCGTATGGTTTTTATAAATCGTGCCAGTGGCGGCGCAGAAATAATAAAAAAACTAAAAATATAAAAACAGCTCAAACTTCGTTTTTAAGTGTTTTAGAGGTTCCTGATCATTTTCTGAGTTTTTTTGGGTGGGGGTGAAATTGGAGTGGTTGGGGGGGGGGTGGGGGGTTGAAAAACTGAAAAATTTGCTGTATTAACAATAGGCTGTCCACTGACCTGTGAAGGAAGACCTAGTGACATAGATCAGCTTTTTAGGTCCATTTGAACATTGCCTTGCCCCTTACCGAAACTAAGGGAATTTTCTGTATACATACGAGTATTTATTGCTTTAGATCGTTTTGTATTTTGTAACGTGGAAACTATTAAATTGATTCTAATGAAATTTTGATACATTATTATTACTGTGGTGAGGATGGAAAACGCGTATGCTTGTTAGAAATCGTGTCAGTGGCAGCGTAGCAATAATCAAAAAACTAAAAATATGAAAACAGCTCAAACTTCGTTTTTAGATGTTTAAGGGGTTCCTGACCGTTTTCTACCTTTCTTGGGTGGGGGTGAAATTGGGGCGATGATTAGGTTACAAGGGGATCTCAGACTAAAGCTTCATGCTATGGAAAAATAATAAACTGGTATCACCGTAATGTGTGGGAAGTACTGAGTCAATCAACTTGACTTCATTTTTATCTGTGAATTGTCAATTGTGATAGCCATGAATTCATTTTGATTTTCACATAAAAGTGGCCATATCTCTGAAAATACCCTGTATAACCTGATAAAACCCTTTATTGCCGGAATAGGGAAAACGAGCGCAATCCAAAAATTGGAGTAATATACAGGGTGTTCCATAAAAAACATAACTTTGGTATGCAGTGCCTTTATGAAACGCCCTGTATGTTACAAAATAATCTTAAAATGTAGACCTAGCTTTACCTATAACCTTTATCCGAAAGTTTTTCTTGTATTATGATAACGGAGGGACCAAACTTTGGAATATAGGTCGATCGCCCTGCATATATGGTTCTACAAGAATTGCGATATGTTGTAAGAAGTGTATAATTGCGCAGCGTTTCGTTTTGCTTATATTAGAGGCGAATATGCACCTAAGTTTGAAACGTACAGTATGTAACCATGATCAAATATTCATCGAGTGACAATAGATATTCAATGAACACAAACAAATCAGTTCCTCCACATCCTCACTCTATTCACTACTCCCTCCCCCAGACAAATCAAAAGAATCAGACCTCTAAGGTTCGATCGTGTTCCAAAAATACTTTTTTTCATTAAATACTATTCTCCGATAGAATATTCTTAAAATCGGTGTACTACTATGACCCGATATCATATCGCTTCCCAGACATATGAAAATCTGTGCAGCCGTTACTGAGACTAAGCGGATAGAAGAACACAGAGAGACCGACAGACAGACAGCCTTTGACAATGTCATAGTTCTACATCATGTTGTCACTATGAAACGGCCATAAATCATATAATCTCAAAATCGAAAGTGATCGCGGTTACAATACTGTCCAGCTACCTTTCGTTGTGGAAAGTCAAAAATCATGTGAAAGTTCACTAGAAAAGTTAAAAAAGTGATATGTTGCGTTGAATTTTCAGTAAGCGCCAAACAGTATTCACAACTTAAATGCAATAGACCACAATTATCTGATGCGCATGGGCGCTAGGTCAGTATTTTCCTGTGTATTAGGTCACAATTCCGTAGCCTTGCGGAGGCACAGTGTGTGAAGCTTTTATCCTGACTTCATAAATAGGGCATTCCATTCAAAATTATGACATAAAATTGGTAAATCTGACGACACTGATGTTATCGTTTTTGAATTCTGTATGTTCAAAAACCCCAAGTATTGAATTTCACCGTTCCGGCTGTGGCAGTTTTGGAAATATTTAAGCGTTCCGGTACAGTTTACTGAAAAAGAGGTGTTGCCGTATTTCAATAATTAACAGAAACAAAATTTTGAAATTGTGACATCTTACTAAGTTCAACATGTGCAATTCATTGCAATAAAAATAAGCAGAGGATTCTATTTAAAATAAATTAAAATCGGGGATATTTGTTTAAAAATTTGGAAAAATAATGTATAACTTGGCAACGTCGCAAACGCGAGAAAAAAAATTACAAGACGAGATAGGGTATTAGTAGATATTTCTATTTAAAATAAAACATACAGGGTGTTACGTTTAAAAATACAAAGTAAAATGACCATTGCCGTAATTTAAAATTCTGCCAAAAACACCCTTTAGATACAAATTGCTGGTAACATACAAAATAGTATCCACTTAATATTCAGATAACTCGCTGTATAATATTATTTAGGAAAGTTAAAAGAGTATATTAATTTGGACGTATTACGTGGGACCTTGCAAATCCGGAAATTAATAGCGTTAATAACTTCATCGCAACCGATCCAAAAAATATTTCAGGGTTGAATAGAGATCAATGATGGAAACTAGAAGGTTAAGAAAAAGTTATAGTTCTATATAAAAAAATCAAGTTGATCACTATCCTATTTTCCCGCAACACCCTGTATATCTCAAAATATTTTTAAAATATGCGCCTTAAGTAACCAAATAACTTTTGTATTTGACATTTTCTTCTATCCGGTAAACCTTGCGATATATCTGGACACTGGACACCCTATAGTGCTTTAAACAGACCCTGTGCTTATACGGTTGTTTTTAGATTATGAACATTACTTCCAGCGAGACAAGAGTAACTGATTTTGTCTATTTGTACATGATGAAATACATAATCTATGTCAATGCTTAGCTCATGGAATATTGCAATAATAGGCAGTTTCATGCTTTGACAATTTTCGTAGATCTGATCCTATTCTCTTTTGGTTTTGTCTTCCCTTGAAGTCATGATCACACAGCTTTCGCTTGTTTTATTGTGCAGAATTTCTTTATCACATCATTGTCTTTATAATTTCTCAGCCACTAGACAACTTGATGGATGAAGCTTTTTCTAGTTGTAAGTATTGCCACATCAGGCGCGTGACGCACTGGTCACTGGTGGAACAATTGTCGTGATATTTGCTCTATGAAACACAAAACTTGTTTGATCATTTGCATATCCCATTGATTTAAATGAGACATGACACACTGGTGAACGAGCACTGTTCATGAAACAAATCTAATGAAAAAGCACATACCTACCTTGCCAAATTCCATGTGATTTACTGAAACTCTAACAACTTATGTGATTTGTTAACAAAAAGAGCGTGACTGTGTTTATTAAATTCACGGTATGAATCCAAAGCAGCACTTGCATTTTTACTTTAAGTTATTTCAGCAAAGCACTCACCATAACATGATAATGTCTTCGTCTGATGACAATGTTATAAGATAAAATATATGTTGTATGTGTTATGATTGGAAACACATATTCCATGTTGATTGTTCCTCAAGCAAGTTTCGTAGGATTTGTTCCACCAGAAGCTGTGTTCTTGGAGAAAATCCGAGGACATCCCGAACATGTGCAGGATTGGATTGTTAAGTGCATGTTCTGTTCAGGATACATTCAGTATTTTTTGTCCTCCGCGAATGATAATTAAACATACCATCTCGACTCTCAGCTGCCTGGCCAACTTAATTTTTAGTTACTTACATTGGTGATACTTTTATCGCCACGATAAATCACTTTTTTATATACAGGTGTTGAAGAAGAAAAGGAAGAAAAACAAACTCCTCCAAAGAAAGTAAAAAAAAATTAAAAACAAAGGAAAAATTAAACAGAGAGCACCTTGTAAAAAAAATGAAGTCAAGTTGATTGACTCAGTACTTCCCACACATTCCGATGATACCAGTTTCATTATTTTCCCACGGCATGAAACTGTCGTCTAGATGCCCCTGCAACCAAATCATCGCTCGCTCGACCGCAAAAAAGTGTTTCATTCCACTAGGTGCTTGTTCCACAGGTCAATGGACAATCTATCATGAATACAACAATTTTTTTGTTTTACATGCCCCCACTCGCGAACCGCCCCAATTTCACCCCCAACAAAAAAAAAACATTTAAAATGATCAGGAACCCCTAAAACGTCTAAAACGAAGTTTGAGGTGTTTTTTATATTTTTAGTTTTTTTATTATTACCGCGCCGCCATTGAAACGATTTCTAAAAACCATACTTGCTTTCCATACTTGTCGCGGTAATAAATCTGTATCAAAATGTCATTAAAGTCAATTCAAAAGTTTCCACGTACACAATACAGAACGATCCAAAGTAATACCCGTATGTATTTTGTATGCATCAGAAAGTTTTAAGTCCCTTGGTTTCTGTAATCGGCAAGGGAATCTTCGGATGGACCTAAAACGTGAATTATGCCGCTAGGGCTTTCTTTCACAGGTCAACGGGCAGCCTATTATGGATACAAAAAATTTCAGTTTTACAACCCCCCACCCCTTAATCATCCCAATTTCATTCCCACCCCAAAAAAGTAGAAAATGATCAGGAACCCCTAAAACACCTAAAAACGAAGTTTGAGCTGTTTTCATATTTTTAGTTTTTGTAATATTGTTGCGCCGCCACTGAGACGATTTCTAAAAATCAGACGCATTGTCCATCCTTGCCAAAGTAGTAATACTGTGCCGAAATTTCATCAACGTCAATTCAGTAATTTCCACATTCTAAAATACAGAACGATCTAAAACAACACTCGTATGTATACATCGGAAAATTCTCAGTCCCTTAGTTCCTGTAATACACAAGGCAATGTTCGGATGGACCTAAAAAAGTGTATTATACCGCTAGAACTTTCTCTCTCTTGTCAGTGGACAGACTATTATGATTACAACAAATTTTTCAACTTTACAACCCCCCACCCCCGAACCACCCCAATTTCACCCCCACCCAAAAAAAAGTAGAAAACGATCAGGAACGCCTAAAACGCCTAAAAACAAAGTTTGAGGCATATTTGAAATTTTTCGTTTTTTGCTAATTACTACGCCGCCCATGCACCGATTTTCAAAGCTGTAGCAACACTGTCTACTACGACTCTACAACATATCGCTGCCCAAATTTCATCAAAATCTTTACAGCGGTTACTGAGATTTAGAGGGTAGAAAAAAGCGACAGACATACAGACAGACAGACCGACAAGACAGACATACAGACAGACCGGCGGAAATGAGTGACGTAGATTTTCGTTATGTAGACATCATAAAACGCTCGAATAGTATATTATATCAAAATCGAAAATTTTCGCGATCAAAATACTCCCCTCACCTATCGGTGTGGGAAGTAAGAAACAAATGGAAGTGCGGAAGAAACCGAAGCCGTGCTGACATTTTTAAAGCAGATATAAAAAAATGACAATACCAGGAAAACAAAAATGTGAGGAGTGTATCAGTATCAACAGTGGGCTCAAAAATCGTTCGTAGAAAGATATCAAATATCATGTGAAGAATTACATTACAAAAATATTTAAAAAAACCAACCAATGTCAATACTTCATCCAACTCTTTTGTTATAATAAGAAAAATAGTAATGCCTATGATTGGTTTAATACATTGGAGGGAAATATTATTATTTGAAAAGTTTTCGAAATGAGATACTACTCTTTTCGGCTGTACCCCTCTTTCAAATGGCGCTTTAGAAACCAGATGTCTCCTTTATTATGACGTTTGATGATCTGGTAATTACCAAATTGACTAGACTGTAACTCTGACACCTTGTTACTACGTAGGCGGATGGGAGTAAGGGTTTTTTGGAAATTGCGGCATAATATACAACCAATTGTGATCAGATACGTTCAAGAATACCCCAAAAATTGTAACATAATACTCCTAGATTGTGGACTAATACACTCAAGAATAATGGCATGATAGTCTCATGATCTGTGACCTAATACCTTCGCTTGAGAATTGTGACCTACTAGTTCCAACAAGTTTAGGTCGAGTGTAAATATATTTCGGAGGAGTGTATCCAAAAATGACAAAAACTGGCATATTCAACTTGTTTTCTTGTACAGTTTCAGCAAAAAATTTTTAGATAGGCTACAATCGGGTGCTGAGGTACATAGGTCACAATCGACCCAATACGTGTAATGGTGTATGTGTGTGTGTAATGGTTTTACTTTTAGAATTAGATTTTACATTAAATTATTAAATGTTACATCAGTATGCGGAATTAACCCAAGATTGACAATTTCATATATTTGACCATTTTTTTGATAAGCTTTAGACAGCCTATTATGAATACAACAATTTTTTCATTTTCATACCTAGAGATGTGTAGAACAGTTCTAATCCGATTCATTGATCCGGATCTTTAAGGTGACCTAACTGAACCGAATCCTAAATTTAATCTCAACGGGTCAGTCGGGTCACAAATCCGGCAGCTTGTTCGCTTATTCATTCAGAATCCCAAAGCAGGATGGTGCGTGCCACAGCGATATATGTCGGTCAGTCGATCTGACGATTGGCGATGTTCAGTTTTCGGTTCAGTGTTCTGCTGAAGCTACATGATAGCCATAATGCTCAATGTTCTGGGATCTGAATTTAAAGGAATATTTAGATAGATATTTTAGGGCGAATAATCAATGAATATTTTTCTTGTATGATGAGTTGTAGTAGAGACAAAAAATTCCTTTTACGTGCCAGGAGTGTATTTTAACAAATACGAGAAACTCAAAACTGAATAATTATTTACTCAAATCGAAATTTATAAAGAATAGTATAAATACATATACATCTTCTAGGTACATATTTATAAAAAAATAAATATCATCTGATATAAAGATAAAACAAATTAATAAATTATACATGAAGTGTACTGTACTGTACTGGCTCATTTCTGTCTGCACCGAGTACCCAGATTGGGCGGTTCCCTCGTGCTTCGGTCAAGATCGAAGGTGAACGATTGCATTCGCTAGTCGGGACCCGACTGACCCGTGAACCGGATCACTGTTCCGGATCTTTGAGGTGTCCTAGATCCGCTGATCCGCATCTTAAAAATGACCCGATATGCCCGTCTCTATTCATAGCCCTCCACCATCCATCCTGTAGTACAAAATAATTAGGAACCCCCAAAAATCCTAAAAACGAAGTTTGAGGAATATTTGATTTTTTTTTGTTTTTTGCTAATTCCTTCACCGCCCATGCACGGATTTTCAAAATTATAGCAGCATACTACCTATTACGATCCCGCAGTATATCGCTCCGTGCAAAGTTTACTGAGATTACGAGGGTAGAAAAACGCCAACAGGCAGATAAACCGACAGACCGATAGCCGATCTGTCCAATAATGCGATATAAATATTATGGGCAGATACGCTATCTGAAACTTATCAGAGACCGGTGAAACCGGTTCTAAGTGTAACAGACAGATAAACCGACAGACCGAAAGCCTATCTGTCATATAAATTATTGGGCCTATGTGACAGATACGTTATCCGAAACTATCAGAGAGCGGTGAAACCAGCCCTTCGTGTAGGTCTGAAAAGCATAGAATTGAATATTTTTTAGGGCAATGGGGGGCACTTTATGTTAACAACAATTTTTCGAGATTTCATCTCCCTCTCTCCCCACCTTCCCAATTTCATCCTCTTCTAAAAAATAATAGATAATGATTGAAAACTCATAAAAAGCTTGAAACAAAGGCCGAGGGGTTTTATCTTTCACTACGCCTACGTCCAGCTTTTCATAAAGTGCAGCTTTACCTACTACTACCCAGCAACATACTGCTATCCAAATTTCATCCATTTAAAAAGTGCAAAATGCAACGTAGGTGCACCTATGTAAGCTATATGACGAACTCTGTTTAATTAAAATTTTCATTACTCTTTTAGATCGAGAACTCATTTCGTTTTTATATTATTTCCAACTTTCAGCATGCGCACAGGTCATTTTAAGGTTATACAGGATGAGTCAAGCTCAACGCCTCGGACTCTCTGACCAAACGATACTACTTTTCGAAAAATCGATTTTGCAAATGTATGTAGGTCGAGTTGGGCTACATTTTAAAAACAATGACTTTTATACAGGGTGTCTACTATAAGCGTGACATATCAAAGTTATGTTTTTTAAATGGAACACCCTGTATACTATTGCATATTTAGATTCCTGGGTGAATGTTAGTGTGACTTTATGTATCACACTTTTTAAGCGAACCGTTTAGGTGCAAATCACAATTTTGGGTATAGGTACATGTCAGAAAAAAATTGAATATCGCGGCTATTATAAATCTTAGAGGGCTGTGACTTTGCCGTGTTACTAAGCATAAAATGTATCAGCTTACGTTAGACGGTCGAGTTCGAATTACATTTGTACTTGGACAAATCGATAGATCAATTAAGGAAACTTCAATCAAAGGTAACTTGATTTTTTCAAAGGAAATGCATATTTTTTTTATACGATCAAATGTGCAATTTGATAGGCTTTCTAAATATATCAGGTTGTGGATATCAGTCCATGGTAGTTTTTATTAAATTTCGAGATTTCACTCAAATCAGTGTCTTTCAATTTCCCTACCTATAAACAAACTAGCAGGCCATGAAATATAAACAAAATCGTATTCAGATGGAAGAAAACAACTAACTTAGCAAAAAGATCCAGCAGAACTAGAGTAAAAGAACAAGATTATGAAAATTCCCTACAACAAATCATCTCTAACCAGAAACAACGGCGGTAACATGTCGAAGGTTAAAGAGAAGCTGGAGTACGACAGAAATGGATAATTTTTACAGCCTACTAGCGACTGCAATATACTAGAAATTAAAAAGTTCCAAAATCACTAAACACTTTGAAATGAAAGCAAAACTTTCAGCGATCGTTGCCGTCAGTCTAATATCTTCAGAACGCAATTTCACATTTAATGGCATAAAACAGTAGTCATTTCCGTCAAAGTCAAAAGTAATGATACCTCTGACTGTCGTCCTTTGAATTTTTCAGTATCTATTAGCAAAATCACAAAAAAAGGAATACTGACAAATCATATTTTAATTTTCTGCCAGGTAAATTATGTTTAATAATTTGAGCAGATTTTTAATTTATTCTTCATTTTCGGCGATCTTGCTTATGAGTATTGCAAAATTTGCAGAAGTCCAGTCAGAGGTATCGGTTACTATTTTTTTAAATCATGGAATGTGAAATTTTATTCTGAAGCTATTAAGCTGCCAGCAACATTACGTGGTAGATTTCCTTTCATTTCAAAATTCACAATGGTTTTGTGAATCGTCAATCTTTAGAATATTGTAGTAGCCGGTATGCTGTAAAAAATACCCATTTCTGTCGTACTCGAGCTGCTTTTTGACCTGAGATGTGTTATGTCTGCTATTTTTGGTTAGAATTGATTTGCTGTAAGTCATTTTTATAAGTTTGTCCCTTTACTTTAGTTCGTCCGCAACTATCTGCTAAGTTAGTTGTTTTGTTGCATCTGAACAGTTTTTTGTTTATATTTCATGGCCTGCTAAGTTGCGTATAGGTAGGAAAATTGAAAAACACCGGTTTTGCTGAAAATTTGAAATTAAATCAGAACTACCAGAGATTGATATTTACAACCGCATATCATTAGAAGGCTTATCAAATGCACATTTGGTGGTATAAAAAAAATTATGCATTCCCATTTGAAAAAATCAAGTTACCTTTGATTGGAGTTTACTTAACTGATCTACCGATTTCTGCAAGTACAAATGTAATTCGAACTCGACCGTCTAACGTAAGCTGACACATTTCATGCTTAGTAACACGGCAAAGTCACAGCCCTCGAAGATTTATAATAGCTGCGATATTCAATTTTTTCTGACATCTACCTATACCCAAAATTGTGATTTGTTCCTAAACGGTTCGCTTAAAGTCCCATGTGTAATACATAAAGTCACACTAAAATCCACTGGAATCTAAATATGCAATAATGTACAGGGTATTCCATTTAAAAAGACGGCTTTGATATGTCACGCTTTTATTAGACACCCTGTATAAAATTCATTATCTTTAAAATGTAGTCCAACTCGACCTACATACACTCGCAAAGTCTATTTTTCGAAAAGTGGTATCGTTTGGTCACAAGAGTCCGAGGCGTTGAGCTTGACTCACCCTGTATATGCGTTTTGCGGCCGATTCGGGTTCAGTACGGTTGACGGTTACATGAATTTCAGATTGATCCAAAAATATACCTACCTGAAGAACAATAATAGTAAAAGGGCAAGAAAGACGCTTACAAAAAATACTCAGGTGGTCCTCGTTTATCACTTCTAATAGTATAAACACGTAAACACTGTATATTATACATGACATGTAGAAAAGGCGAAATTTGCTTAACAATACTAATATCTTCGGGTGATTCACCATCGCCTACCGGTCCTCACTTATTCCACCTATTCGTATAGAGGTATACTAATTCAACGTTCATGCAGTAAAATAACATTCATTAATATGTGCTACTACGGATTTCAGTTGAGTGAAAATAAAATCAACGGAATGTAAAATTAACCTTTGCAGGGATGTAGGTAATTTGGTATCTTAGATAAGAACTCTGACCATTATAGGGAAAAAAATCAAATTATCTGTGACCGAGGTTTCTTTAATTAATCTACTGATTTTTCCAAGTTCAAAAAGATTTCAAATTTAACCGTCTGACGCACCTTATGCTCAGCCGTACCGAAAAGTCGTGGCCTTCTAAGATTAGTAGTCACTGCGATACTCAATTTTTTTCTGATACCTACTTATACCAAGAATGGTGATTTGCACCTAAACAGTTCGTTTAAGGTTCCATATAAAATACATGGGGTCAAACTAGAATTTACCAAGCAATCTAAATACGCAATAATATATTCCACTCCATTCATTTAAAAATGTAATTTTATTATGAATCACCCTGTATAAACTTAAAAATTCAAGTGAAAATATTCAACGTTATATCACTCAAAGGTCCCTACCATGACCAAGTGACAGATTTCTGAAATATGTTTTAGTAAGTCAACAATCCTCCGTCCGTCCGGTGTTGGCCCACCCTGTATAGGTAAATAAACGTATCAAATGTCTTCTAGGTCAGTATTCGGATAAGTCTGAAAAGTCTAGAATTTCATATTTTTTAGGGCAATCGAGGGTATTTTATGTTTACAACAAATTTTCGAGATTTCGACTCCCCCATCCACACCTTCCCAATTTCATCCCCTCCCAAAAACGGTAGATGATTGGTAACTTATAAAAATAAGTCTGGGGGGTTTTGTCTCTCACTACACCAACGCGAAGCTTTTAAATGAATTTTTACTTCCCACACCGATATGTGAGGGGAGTATTGTGATCGCGAAAATTTTCGATTTTGAAATAATACGCTTTTTGGGCGTTTTATGATGTGTACATAACGAAAATCCACGTCACTCATTTCCGTCGGTCTGTCTGACTGTCGGTTTGTCGGTCGGTCGGTCTGTCTGTCTGTCGCGTTTTTCTACCCTCGTAATCTCAATAACCGCTGCATGGATTGTGATGAAATTTGGGCAGCGTTATGCTGTGAGGTCGTAGTAGGTAATGTTCCTATAATTTTGAAAATCGTTGTACGGGGGGCGGAATAATTAGAAAAAAACGAAAAATGTCAAATATGTCAAACTTCGTTTTTAGGCGTTTTAGGGGTTCCTGATCATTTTCCACTTTTTCTTGGGTGGGGGTGAATTTGGGGTGGCTGGGGGGTGGGGAGTTGTAATACTGAAAAATTTGTTGTATTCGTAATGGGCTGTCCATTGATATGTGAATGAAAAACCTAGCGGCATGATACACTTTTTTAGGTCCATCCGAACGTTGCATGCTTATTATAGAAACCACGAGACTTTGAGAATTTTCCCTTGTATACATATTAGATCGTTCTGTATTTTATAATGTTGAAATTACTGAATTGATGTTCATCAGAATTTATGATGTACACATACGAGTATTGTTTTAGATCGTTCGGTATCGCGTAACGCGAAAATTATTCAATTGATTTTAATGAAACTTTGACATAGTATTACTCCCAAGGCGAGGATGAAAAACGCGTATGTTTTGGAAAAATAGTGTCAGTGTCAGTGTCAGTCGGTGCAGCAATAATAAAAAACTAAAAATATGAAAACAGCTCAAACTTTGTTTTTAGACGTTTTACGGGTTCCTGATCATTTTCAATTTTTTTTGGGTGGGGTGAAATCGAGGCGGTTGAGAGGTGGAGGGTAGTAAAACTGAAAAATTTGTTGTATTCATAATAGTCCGCCTATTGACCTGTAGAAGAAATACCTAGCGGCATATTGCACTTTTTTAGGTCCATCCGAACATTGGCTTGCCTATTACAGAAACCAATTTTGTGATCTGCACATACGAGTTTTGCTTTATTTCGTTCTATGTATATCGCGTAAAGCGAAAATTATTGAATTGATTTTAATAAAATTTTGACACAGAATTTATTACCGCTGCGAGAATGGAAAACGACTCTGTTTTTGAAAAACCATGTCAGAGGCGGCGCAGCAATAATCAAAAAACCAAAAACATAAAATCAGCTCAATCTTCGTTTTTAGATGGGTTGGAGGCTCTTGATCGTTTCGCATTGACCAGTTCAAGCAAGTAGAAAAAAACTGTGGCGCCCTAGTTCCTAAGAAGGGAGATGCAAGAAACTATTTACGAGGGTTTTTGTGTTGGATGTTGTTTTTGGAGGCGGATGGGCGATAATTTAGTTGCAAGGGGATTTTAGACTACAGCTTCATGCAATAGAAAATAATAGAATGGTATCATCATTATGTGTGGGAAGTACTGAGTCATTCAACTTGACTCCATTTTTACCTATTACTACCCAGCACCATGATGCTATGTATAAAAATATCGTCCTCCTAAAAACGCAACTTTCGGCATGCGCACAGGTGACTTTCATGTGATGTATTCGTTGTGCGGCCGATTTGGTTTTAATGCAGTTGTCGTTTGCATGAGAAGAGCAGGAAAGATGTTTACAAAAAATACTCAGGTGGTTCTCAGTTTGTCGTGTACACCAGCTGGTCCTCGTTTATCAGTTCTAATAGCATAAACACGTAAACACTGTAAACATTACATGCAGAAAAGTCGAAATTAGCTTAACAATACTAATATGTACGAGTGATCCACCACCGCCAGCGGTCCTCACTTATTCCTCCTATTCGTATAGAGATATACTAATTCAGCTTTCATGCAGTAAAATAATATTCATTAACATGTGCTACTACGGATTTCAGCTAAGTGAAAATAAATGCAACTAAATGTAAAATTAACCTTTTCAGGGATGTAGGTAATTTGGTTTCTTAGATAAGACCTCTGTTAAAATTCGACTATTATAGGGATGTAGATACCGCGTGGCACATATAGCGAAAAATACGACCCCTCTAATTACCTAAATTTTGCTAATTATCTGAACATGTCAATAACGGCGAATTCAGGTAACTTAGTTCAACGGATCTATTTTGAACGTCTATTGACTAGTCTAGGGGTTCTCAAACTTATAGGCACTGCGACTACAGGAGCAAGAGTTTTTAATCGGACCAACTGAAATAGGACATGACTCACTCTGCTTCACAGTCATAATTGCTAAATCGCTGATGTTGAAGATGGTATCGCCCTTCGTTACGAAAAACAAGTATTCCTGAGAAGAACTGAATCAATAAACTTGACTTCTATTTTTTTAATATCTGGCCATGTTTTGGGAATTATTCAATATTTGTAGACGCGTAATTCGAAAATTGATTTCATTTAACGCGTGAATCAGTTGACTGCACTTTCGATTGGCATTTGGCATCATAAAACGTGTCTATGTCTGTGATACAATAAAGTTAGCTAGAAAGGCAACAAATCTGTAACGAGAATATACTGTTAGATAAGGGTAGATATGCATGACAGGGGTACAACATTTATGAATTCAGGAATTTGTACTGTACAGTTATATATGAGGTTCCATCAATATCAACGATAATTGACTGACTTAGTACTTCCCACGCATTAAAGTGATATCAGTTTATTATTTTCCCTTTGCATTAAGCTATAGTCTGAGATCCCCTTGCAACCAAATCATCACCCTCCTGCCCTCAAAAAACATCCAACACAAAAACTCTAGTAAATAGTTTCTTGATACTCCTCTCCGTAGGAACTAGATCGACACTGGTTTTATTCTGCGAGCTTTAACTGGATGAAACGAAACGACCAGGAACACCCAAATCGCCTAAAAACGAAGTTTGAGAATTTTTATATTTTTAGTTCTTTTATTATCACAATATACGCCGTCGCTGACACGCATTTTCCATCCACGCCAATGAAATGTAATTAAAATCAATTTCAGGTTACATAATACAGAACGATGTAAAGCAATACTCGTATGCAACATACGTCAGAAAAAATCCCTCAGTTTCTGTAACAATCAAGGCAACGTTCTGATAGACCTAAAAAGTGTATTATGTCGCTAGGTCCTTTTTTTGTAGGTCAATGGAGAGCGTATTATGCATACAAAAACTTTATTAGTTTTGCAACCCTCCACCTCCCAACCCAACCACCTCAATTTCACCCCCACTCAAAAAACAGAAAATGATCAGGAACCCCCAAAAGGCCTAAAAACTGGTTTGAGTTGTTTTTATTTGCTAAGCTTTTTTATTGACGCTGCGCCGTAGTGACGGCACGATTTATAAAAAGCATACCCATTTTCCATCCTTGGCACGGTAATAATACTGTGGCAAAGTTTTATGAACGATCTAAAACAATTTTCGTATGTATGTATATATCCGAAAATTCCAAGTCCATTGGTTTCTGTAGTAGGCAAGACAATGATCGGATGGACCTAAAGGGCCGCCGCGCCGCTAGCACTCTTTCACAGGTCAATGGACGAATGGAAAATACTTTAGGAGAAGGCTGTATAGCTTATTTCCAACAAAAAAAGTCATATAAAGTAGGGTCCGATTTTCAACTGTTTCAGAGATACCTAAATTGATTTTCATTGAAATGCAGACCTCCAAACGAAAACCATAATAAAACAAAATTTTATCGTCGGATTTTGGACGATGTCACGTCATTATTTACTAAAAGAAAGTGATCATGTATCAAACACTCAAACTCGAGATAGTATCAAAATCAGCATGTTTTGAAAAGTGCCATCAAGAAACATTACAAAAAAGGAATTTATCTTTAAAGATCGCCAAATAGTTAACCACGTACTTTACGGTAAACATATGCCCATCTTTCTAGTTATCCATTGGTACCACGAACTTCTTATAAATTTGGCAAACATAGGCAACACAATTGCATTTAAGCTCTAGAGGTATATTGGATCTCGGGGACCGCAAAATTTCGACAACCGTATGCAAAAACGTGTCATCGGATTTTTAATTTTTGTGTACTTGAATAATGTTCTATTACATCATAATTAGTCATAAAAAGAGATCTATCAACTAAAACTTCAGTATAGGGTTTACAAATTGTATGATATTAGAAGAAAACTTCAAGTTGTAACTTAAAATCGAATCGTCTTAAAAAGTCACTAGGTAATTTCTTAAAAGATGCTATATAATCAAGTAGAACATGCAAGCCACGTTATAAAGTATCGTGTATCCATAGATTTTCACTGGTGTATAAATGAGAGGTTGTAAATAATCCAGAATGAAGCAGGGCTAAAATTAAGCATGATATCTTTAGCGAACAACCTCGTATTATGGATTTGTCATGAACATAAATACGCTAAAGCTGAAACTGTAGATCGACAGTAATGAACGCACGCCTGCGCAAATTAAGATACAGTGGGTTGTGACAGCTGCGTCTCTACTTTTAGAACGGGCAACGGTGTTGGTGTTCACGCATACGCGGAAATCATCCTACAGCTCCACCTACGCTGTTGGTGGTATTTCGCAGCGGAAGATGTGGTTCACTGCGCAAACAACTGGTCTGTATCCGTACATCCGTACCATTACATGCCAGTACTCATTTTGGAGGAAGGCGGTCCTGTCAGAAGAATGGATTTTTGTCGACTTTTGCTTCATGTGGATGCCGAAGATGCAACTTTAAGTAGGATTCTTTGGACGGATGAATTCATACATAACTGAAAATCTACGGTTACAAGACACTTTATAACGTGGTCTGCATGTTCTGTTTGCTTGCCTAACGTCTTAAGACGAATCTATTTTAAATCGCAACTTGAATTTATCTAAAATTATACAGTTTTGAGACCATATACCGAAGTTTTGGTCAACTGATCACTTTTTATGACTAATCGTGATGTGACAGCACATAATTCAAGTAACCATAACAAAAATTAAAAATCTGATGATAAGCTTTTGCCAAACCGTCTGTTGAAATTTTGCACTCTTAGCGATCCAATATGCCTTTAGAGTTTAAATCTCTTACTGCATATGTTTACCACATTTACAACAAGCTTATGGTACCAATGGATAACTAGAAAGGCATGTGTTTACCTTAAAGTGCACGGTTAATTATTTGGTGATATTTTATACATTCCTCTTTTTGTAACGTTTTTGAAGTCACTTTTCAAAACATGCTAATCTTGACACTATCACGAGTGTTATACATGATCCCTTTTTTTTAGCTGATAATGACGTGATAGCATATTTTCTAAGGACTAATACCAAAAATTTCGAAATCCGACAATACAATTTTGTTTTATTAGGGTTTTAGTTTGGAGGCCTGCATTTTAATGAAAATCTCTATAATGAATACAACAAATTTTTGAGTTTTACAACCCTCCGCCACCCCCCTCCCCCCCAACGACCCCAATCACACTCTCACCCAAAAAAAGTAGAAAATTATATCAGGAAATCCTAAAACGCTCAAAAACGAGGTTTGAGGAATATTCAATTCTTTTTGTTTTTTGCAAATTACTCCGCTGCCAATGCACCGATTTTTAAAATTATAGGAGCAATACCTACTAGGACCACATAGGATACCGGTACCCAAATTTTATCACAATCCATGGCAACTGATATGACTAGCCTAGAAAAACACGCAAAGACAGACAAACCGACGTTATATAGACATCATAAAGCGCCCAAAAAAGCGTATTATCTCAAAATCGAAAATTTTCGCGATCACAATACCTATCACAATTTCCTATAGGTGTGGGAAATAAAATTAACTAAAAAGAAGCAGAGGTCATAAAAAGGCGCGAAAGGCATTTCAGATGGTAGGGTAGTATCGATTAATTAATATGCATGTGGACCTCGGTTATTGCCTTATACATTACCGGTCTTCGCATATATGTTCTAATCGTAGAGATATACAGAGAATGTGGAAAAAGTGCAACTATTTTTTAAATACTAAGATGGTCAGATCGTTTTGTACGGGTGATCACTTGTTCTCTCCTATTAGTACAGAGATATACTTGCTGATTGCTTATTCTGTCTAAGCTACCATTCATTGGTCCTCCTGTTCGATTAGTCTAGATGAAATACTACCGCTGCGGCAATGAACTTTGTTATTTATCTGCACAGCGTCCTAAAACGTGTCTCCAGGTAAATCGATCCAAAAGGTCGATTATAGACTTCTATTTACTATAAGATTTTCAAGTATCATGATGTGTCGATTGATTCGCTGTCTTCAATTATCTTCAGGGGCAGCTCATGTGAATTGAAATGTATAGGCAATGACATCCGAAACAGATATTACGAAACATCTGCCGACAATTTCCAAATAAATCTGTTACTTTGAGACCTTTTCTGTGCCTACCTATTCCTTGACAAATAGAATCAAATGAAAATTTGTCCTCAGTAACGTAATCTGAAGGCTTGATACCTCGGTGACTACACATATGCTGTTCACATAGAACTGCCGCTTCTACTAGCAAAATCGATGTAACAACTAAATACGACTGAAGTTCAGCTTTAAAGGTGGACAGAGAATGTTTTTTAAACTGTGGAACAGCAGCGGTTCCTGAATTTTTGAAAGGGGGCGCACAAAAGTTTAAATAAAAAAATACACAAAAATCCTACCGGAGATTATTGAGGCCGCAGCTGCACTCTGCACATAAGTATACATATGTATCTTTATACGAGTAGGAGGAATAAGCGAGGGCTAGTGGCGGCCGTAAAGGACACAAACTTTTTTCACAAACTTTCATATAGGTAAATGTTGGTATCTCCCGGTTAAATAATTATTTAAAAAGTAAGGTGAAATACGACCAGATTATTATTATCAGTACTGTGAAAGCTGATGGACTGATGGAAGCGATAGACGCAATCTGCATATCTGAATACTTACCCTTAGAGAAAAGACCTGTTTTTCTCCACTGAGCAGATCGCGTAAGCAGAGCCTAAATACCAAACTACCAGAGTACCGCGGCTACTGTGAAAAGGTCATGTTAGGGGAAGTTTATTAACGCAGTACTTGAATAGGCCAACACCCGCAGGCCCAATAAATTCATCTCCTGGCAGTCCATTCCAAGCCTTGGACATCCTGGAAATAATTGTACCAACGTACTCTTGATGTGTGAAGAACGCTCGCCTTAGGATGAGATGCAGCAGTCGCGCGGGTGCATCTAATATGATTGCGAGCTGTTTTCCAGTCTTTTGAGAAGATGCCTGTGCGAGAATTCAGATCTTCGAATATACAGGGTGAGTCATTAGTACCGGCTCGGTCGATAACTCCACTACTGTAGAAAATAGCGAGAAAAGTTGTATATAAAAGTTATAGCCACGGATATGCTGCTTGCTCTGAAAATATTTAGATTTATACAGGGTGATCCATACCTACGTGGTGATGCAAATAATGCATTTTTTTAAATGAGACACCCTATACTTTTTCACGTCATGTGTGCAGTGTATACCTGTTCATACTATTAGAACTGATAAACGAGGACCGGGTGATATACACGACAAACTGAGGACCACCCAAGTATTTTTATATCGATCTAAAATAATAGTTCATTTTAATTAAACAGAGTTGGTCATATGGTTTAGGTGTGCCTAAGTTGCGTTTTTTAAGTGGATGAAATTTGAAAAGCGGCATGCTGCTAGGTAGTAATAGGTAAAGCTTCATTTCATGAAAAGCTGTGCGTTGGCGTAGTAAAAGGCAAATCCCATCAGACTTCGTTTTGAGCGTTTTATGAGTTGATCATCTACCATTTTTGGGAGGGGCTGAAATTGGGAAGGTGGGGAGGGGGGAAACCTTGAAAATTTGTTGTAATTATAAAATACCCTCCATTGGCCTAAAAATATGAAATTATTATACTTTTTCAACTTATTCGGTTACTGACCCAGTAGACATTTGATACGTTCATTCACATATACAGGGTGGACCAATAGTGAGCAGATGGAGCATTGTTGACTTACTAAAACATATTTCAGAAATCTGTCACTTGGTCATGGTAGGGACCTTTGAGTGATATAACGTTGAATATTTTCACTTAAATTTTGATGTCTATATAGGGTGGTTCATATCAAACTTACATTTTTTTGAAGGCGACTCCCTATACATTATTGCATATTTGAATTCCTTGGTGAATTCTAGTGTGACTCAATGTATCCTATATTGAACTTTAACGAACCGTTTAGGCACAAATCAGCATTCTTGATATAAGTAGGTATCAGAAAAAATTTAAATATCGCAGTGATTATAAATCTTAGAAGGCCGTGACATTGCGGTACGACTAAGCATGAGATGCGTCACCTTAGGTCAGACGGTTAAATTCAATTTTTTTTTGTACTTGAAATCAGTAGATTAATTAAGGAAACTTCAGTCACAGAGAACTTGATTTGTTCAAATAAGATTACCCATTTTTGTTTACAGAATCAAATGCAGAATTTGATTACCTCGATCTCAATCTTTTTAGTTTCCATTTTATTTAAAATGTTCAGTCAAATCAGTGTTTTTCAGTTTTCCTACTTATAAGAAATCTAGCAAGTCATGAAAAACAAACAAAAGCCCGTTAAGATGGAAGAAACCAACTAACTTAGTAGAAAGACACAAACAAACTAAACAACACAACAAACGGAAATTCCTTACAACACATAATCTCTAACAACAGCGATAAGAAATCTAATGACAATGACCAGCTAGCGTATGACAGAAGTGTTATTTTTCCACAGCCTACCAGCTATTGAGATCTACTAGAGCTTGATAACAAAAAACGATTAAAAATATTGAAACAAAAAAAAAACTACCAATGATTGCTGCTGACAGTTTAGCATCGTCAGAATGAAATTTCACATTTAATGGGATAGAAAAGTAGTCATTTCTGTTAAGTCAAAAGTAAAGATATCTCTAACTGGAGCACTCTGAGCATCTATTGATGTGATTGTTAGATTTTTTTATTACTCCATGTTGTAACTGTGTTTATTTCATGTATGTTCCTACCAAGTAAATAATGTTTTATCATATAACATACTGCAATTCAGTTTTCATTTTTTGCGATTTTGCTAATAAGTAGAAGTACCAGTGAAGAATTTGAAGGGCTCCAGTCAAAGGCATCATCACTTTTGACTTACGGCTATTTTATGGAAATAAATGTGAAAATTTATTCTGAAAATATAGATACTCTCCTGCCAGTAACGATCGCTGGTATTTTGTCTTTTATTTAATTTTTTTGTACTGATTTTGGATATTTGCGTATAGCTAATAGGCTGTGAAAAGTAAGCCTTCTTGTTGCCGCTGTCGTTTCTGGTGAGAGCTGATATCTTGTAAGACATTTTTATAATCTTACCTCACTAATCTAGTTTGTTTGCGTTTTTATGCCAAGTTAGTTGGTTTCTTCCATCTGAACAGGTTTTTGTTTATTTTTCATGGACTGCTAGATTGCTTATAAGCTGGGAAAGTGTAAAACACCGATTTGACTTAAAATTTGAAATAAAATGAAAATTAAAAAAGATTGATTCCAACAATCCTACATTGTTGGAAAGGTTATCAGGTTTTAGATTCGATGGTATAAAAAAAATTAGGCATTCCCATTTTAAATAATCAAGGTACATGTGATTGAAATTTCCTTAATTATTCTACTGATTTCTCCAAGTACAAAAAGAATTCAAATTTGATCGTATGACCTAAGATGACACGTTTTATGCTTAGTTACACCGTAAAGTCACGGCCTTCTAAGTTTTATGATCGCTGCGATATTCAATTTTTCTCTTATACCCACTTATACCAAAAAAAAGTGATTTGCGCCTAAACGGTCCATTTAAAGTTCCATATAAGATACATGAAGTCACACTAGATATACTTGCTGATTGCTTATTCTGTCTAAGCTACCATTCATTGGTCCTCCTGTTCGATTAGTCTAGATGAAATACTACCGCTGCGGCAATGAACTTTGTTATTTATCTGCACAGCGTCCTAAAACGTGTCTCCAGGTAAATCGATCCAAAAGGTCGATTATAGACTTCTATTTACTATAAGATTTTCAAGTATCATGATGTGTCGATTGATTCGCTGTCTTCAATTATCTTCAGGGGCAGCTCATGTGAATTGAAATGTATAGGCAATGACATCCGAAACAGATATTACGAAACATCTGCCGACAATTTCCAAATAAATCTGTTACTTTGAGACCTTTTCTGTGCCTACCTATTCCTTGACAAATAGAATCAAATGAAAATTTGTCCTCAGTAACGTAATCTGAAGGCTTGATACCTCGGTGACTACACATATGCTGTTCACATAGAACTGCCGCTTCTACTAGCAAAATCGATGTAACAACTAAATACGACTGAAGTTCAGCTTTAAAGGTGGACAGAGAATGTTTTTTAAACTGTGGAACAGCAGCGGTTCCTGAATTTTTGAAAGGGGGCGCACAAAAGTTTAAATAAAAAAATACACAAAAATCCTACCGGAGATTATTGAGGCCGCAGCTGCACTCTGCACATAAGTATACATATGTATCTTTATACGAGTAGGAGGAATAAGCGAGGGCTAGTGGCGGCCGTAAAGGACACAAACTTTTTTCACAAACTTTCATATAGGTAAATGTTGGTATCTCCCGGTTAAATAATTATTTAAAAAGTAAGGTGAAATACGACCAGATTATTATTATCAGTACTGTGAAAGCTGATGGACTGATGGAAGCGATAGACGCAATCTGCATATCTGAATACTTACCCTTAGAGAAAAGACCTGTTTTTCTCCACTGAGCAGATCGCGTAAGCAGAGCCTAAATACCAAACTACCAGAGTACCGCGGCTACTGTGAAAAGGTCATGTTAGGGGAAGTTTATTAACGCAGTACTTGAATAGGCCAACACCCGCAGGCCCAATAAATTCATCTCCTGGCAGTCCATTCCAAGCCTTGGACATCCTGGAAATAATTGTACCAACGTACTCTTGATGTGTGAAGAACGCTCGCCTTAGGATGAGATGCAGCAGTCGCGCGGGTGCATCTAATATGATTGCGAGCTGTTTTCCAGTCTTTTGAGAAGATGCCTGTGCGAGAATTCAGATCTTCGAATATACAGGGTGAGTCATTAGTACCGGCTCGGTCGATAACTCCACTACTGTAGAAAATAGCGAGAAAAGTTGTATATAAAAGTTATAGCCACGGATATGCTGCTTGCTCTGAAAATATTTAGATTTATACAGGGTGATCCATACCTACGTGGTGATGCAAATAATGCATTTTTTTAAATGAGACACCCTATACTTTTTCACGTCATGTGTGCAGTGTATACCTGTTCATACTATTAGAACTGATAAACGAGGACCGGGTGATATACACGACAAACTGAGGACCACCCAAGTATTTTTATATCGATCTAAAATAATAGTTCATTTTAATTAAACAGAGTTGGTCATATGGTTTAGGTGTGCCTAAGTTGCGTTTTTTAAGTGGATGAAATTTGAAAAGCGGCATGCTGCTAGGTAGTAATAGGTAAAGCTTCATTTCATGAAAAGCTGTGCGTTGGCGTAGTAAAAGGCAAATCCCATCAGACTTCGTTTTGAGCGTTTTATGAGTTGATCATCTACCATTTTTGGGAGGGGCTGAAATTGGGAAGGTGGGGAGGGGGGAAACCTTGAAAATTTGTTGTAATTATAAAATACCCTCCATTGGCCTAAAAATATGAAATTATTATACTTTTTCAACTTATTCGGTTACTGACCCAGTAGACATTTGATACGTTCATTCACATATACAGGGTGGACCAATAGTGAGCAGATGGAGCATTGTTGACTTACTAAAACATATTTCAGAAATCTGTCACTTGGTCATGGTAGGGACCTTTGAGTGATATAACGTTGAATATTTTCACTTAAATTTTGATGTCTATATAGGGTGGTTCATATCAAACTTACATTTTTTTGAAGGCGACTCCCTATACATTATTGCATATTTGAATTCCTTGGTGAATTCTAGTGTGACTCAATGTATCCTATATTGAACTTTAACGAACCGTTTAGGCACAAATCAGCATTCTTGATATAAGTAGGTATCAGAAAAAATTTAAATATCGCAGTGATTATAAATCTTAGAAGGCCGTGACATTGCGGTACGACTAAGCATGAGATGCGTCACCTTAGGTCAGACGGTTAAATTCAATTTTTTTTTGTACTTGAAATCAGTAGATTAATTAAGGAAACTTCAGTCACAGAGAACTTGATTTGTTCAAATAAGATTACCCATTTTTGTTTACAGAATCAAATGCAGAATTTGATTACCTCGATCTCAATCTTTTTAGTTTCCATTTTATTTAAAATGTTCAGTCAAATCAGTGTTTTTCAGTTTTCCTACTTATAAGAAATCTAGCAAGTCATGAAAAACAAACAAAAGCCCGTTAAGATGGAAGAAACCAACTAACTTAGTAGAAAGACACAAACAAACTAAACAACACAACAAACGGAAATTCCTTACAACACATAATCTCTAACAACAGCGATAAGAAATCTAATGACAATGACCAGCTAGCGTATGACAGAAGTGTTATTTTTCCACAGCCTACCAGCTATTGAGATCTACTAGAGCTTGATAACAAAAAACGATTAAAAATATTGAAACAAAAAAAAAACTACCAATGATTGCTGCTGACAGTTTAGCATCGTCAGAATGAAATTTCACATTTAATGGGATAGAAAAGTAGTCATTTCTGTTAAGTCAAAAGTAAAGATATCTCTAACTGGAGCACTCTGAGCATCTATTGATGTGATTGTTAGATTTTTTTATTACTCCATGTTGTAACTGTGTTTATTTCATGTATGTTCCTACCAAGTAAATAATGTTTTATCATATAACATACTGCAATTCAGTTTTCATTTTTTGCGATTTTGCTAATAAGTAGAAGTACCAGTGAAGAATTTGAAGGGCTCCAGTCAAAGGCATCATCACTTTTGACTTACGGCTATTTTATGGAAATAAATGTGAAAATTTATTCTGAAAATATAGATACTCTCCTGCCAGTAACGATCGCTGGTATTTTGTCTTTTATTTAATTTTTTTGTACTGATTTTGGATATTTGCGTATAGCTAATAGGCTGTGAAAAGTAAGCCTTCTTGTTGCCGCTGTCGTTTCTGGTGAGAGCTGATATCTTGTAAGACATTTTTATAATCTTACCTCACTAATCTAGTTTGTTTGCGTTTTTATGCCAAGTTAGTTGGTTTCTTCCATCTGAACAGGTTTTTGTTTATTTTTCATGGACTGCTAGATTGCTTATAAGCTGGGAAAGTGTAAAACACCGATTTGACTTAAAATTTGAAATAAAATGAAAATTAAAAAAGATTGATTCCAACAATCCTACATTGTTGGAAAGGTTATCAGGTTTTAGATTCGATGGTATAAAAAAAATTAGGCATTCCCATTTTAAATAATCAAGGTACATGTGATTGAAATTTCCTTAATTATTCTACTGATTTCTCCAAGTACAAAAAGAATTCAAATTTGATCGTATGACCTAAGATGACACGTTTTATGCTTAGTTACACCGTAAAGTCACGGCCTTCTAAGTTTTATGATCGCTGCGATATTCAATTTTTCTCTTATACCCACTTATACCAAAAAAAAGTGATTTGCGCCTAAACGGTCCGTTTAAAGTTCCATATAAGATACATGAAGTCACACTAGAATTCACTAAGCAATTCAAATATGCAATAATATATAGGCGATTCTATTAAAAAAATGTTAGTTTGATAATCAGCCTATATAAACGTTAAAGTTTGAGTGAAAGTATTTTAACGTTATAACCTTCAGGGGCCCTACCATGATCAAGTAACAGATTTTTGAAATATCCTTCTAAGTCAACAATCCTCCGTCTACTCACTATTGGCCCACCCTGTGTTGCAGCTATCACATAATAATATGTACTCTGAGAGGAATTCACATATTTTGTTGGAATGTTTGAAAAGAAAAGCATTTTATAACTTATCGAATTTTTAAAGCTGAAGCTGGATTGACATGAAACGAGTGCACTCGGGTCAAGCCAGACCAAAAACTCTTAGGATGCTTATCGGAGCAGCTACAATCTGACGAACTTGGAACGATTTGACTCGGATAGCACTCTACTCTCTCAGACACTCTCTCACTCTCACTCTAAAATATACTTCTCAGTTGTACAAAAATGAGCTTTAACAATTTCAAAAGGCATATCACACGGTATCTAAAACGTCAGTTGAATTGACCATCTTAGATTCCAAACGAAAATTGTATCACTCGATATTAAACTAATTGAAACACCTGCTAGTTCTCACGCATAAGGGCATGGTTCATGATTTCAGAACTGTCTAGTAATCACTATACCGAAGATCCTACTCCTTTCAAGAATTAAACCCTTCATGCATAGAGCGATGACCTGCAATCTAAAACTTTTCTGCCATAAAAGCCGCTTAGATCTCATTCCAAATGTTCCTCATGATGGGGCACTTGTGAACAAAATTATGACTCGCAACACCTAATTTTCTTCTCAAAGACAGCAACGTGTAATATGGGAAGCTAAACAATCAAGTACACAAAGAGAAGGCGAAATATCGTGAGAGGCATTAGTCTGCCGGTATTTCATCGTTGCCGAATTTCAGGACCTCACTTGTTGCATGCACTGGTATGTAACGTATATGGGGTGGCGGTATACAAACTCGAGAAACCATCTGGTGCCAAAGCGGTGAACTAAAATGTATACGTTTACCATAAAACGAAAAAAATGAGGACCAGCTGAAATTTTCAAATTTGACTCAAGACCATATCCGCAACTCACCACAAAAATTTCAAGCAAAGTCCTTGTGAGGTCCGTATATTGGTCCTCACTTGGTCGAGGTCCTCACTTGTTATGCAGATTTTGCACGGGCTAGCCTCACTTGTACCACGGGCCAAATATATATATATATATATATATATATATATATATATATATATATATATATATATATATATAAAATTTTCCAATGAACAAGAATGAAATGAAAAGAAGAAAATATATAAAAATCAAATCAAATCAGATGATTAGTGTATATGATAGATTTAAAATATAGCAGATAAGAGTACAGTTGATTACATTATTCAAGAGAAAGCAAATTTTTAGAGTCAATTCAGCTATCAAATGTTACTGCCTTGTCAAAAATTAGTTCTTTCGGATTTTTTTGAACTGATTGCAGCTAAGCATTTTCAATTCATCAGAAATTTGGTTGAAGAATTTAGGAGCTATATATAGAAACGATTTTTTTAATAAATTTGATTTATGTTGTGGAATCGATAAATTATTTTTATGCCGTGTGTTTATATTATGATACGAGATCTTAGAGTAACTTTATCGTGCAAATATTTTGGCAGGGTGGTAGATAATACTTTATGGATTAGGCAACACATGTCTAGTTGCCATCTTTGCTTCATATTCAACCAACGAGGTTCCTTAAATTTTCTGAAAGTCGATCATACTTGCGTAGGCCATATATTATACGTGCATAGGAATTTTTGATTTTTTGAAGTCTGTTAGCTTCAAATTGTGTATAAAAAAGCCCATAAATCTGCATAATATACGTGAGAGAGTACAAGATGTTTACACAAAATTTTCCTTTCGGTAGGTGGGAGAGTTTTTTGGCTATTATATATTAATTTAATTGAAGCAATTGATTTTTCATTTATATGGTTAACATGCTCCGAAAATTTTAATTGATTGTCTATATGTACTACAAGATTTTTGCAAAAATGAACAGTAAGTGCTGTGTTAGTAATTGTCAGTTTAATCATGTTTTCAGAATTTTTAACAGCTGCAGATTTTCCGAAAACTATTACTTTAGTTTTTGAAGGATTTATGGATAAGCAAAGTTTATTCGAAGCAGTTGTGAGTAACTCAAGATCTTCGTTGATCTTTTTGTTTGCAATAGAAATGTCTGCGGTGTTAGGAGGGAAGGAAAAATACAATTGTGTATCGTCAGCATAAAAATGTATCTTGCTGTGTTTTTTAGCCTGAGAGAGGGACGCTGTATATATCGAAAACAGTAGAGGTCCGACGATAGATCCCTGCGGAACCCCAGATATTACAGACAAAGTATCAGAAACATCATTCCTCAATCTGACTGCAGCGTTTTGTTAAAAAACTTACCATCAGACATGTAGATGACTTATCAAATCCTAAGTATTGCAAAAGTGCAATTAGTAATTCGTGATTTATTCTGTCGAATGCTTTAGAATAATCCAGTAATACAAGTACTGTTAGGTAATTTTTATCAGTTGAAGACAAAATACCATCAGTTACTCCTAATAAAGTTGTAATACAGCTAGGTCCAGGCCTAAATCCGGACTGGGTGGTAAAACATCATGATATGATCCCTAATTTGCGAGTACATAACTTTTTCTAATAATTTTGATAAAACCGGTAGAATACTTATCGGTCTGAGGTGTCCCAATTCAGTATGATTAGACACATTTGGGATATGATAAATTTCAGATACCTTCCAGGCTGTTGGGAATTTTCCACTATTTAAACTGAAATGTATAATATGTAATAGTAATGGTAATATATATGGGCAACAAAGTAGAATCATGTTCAACGAGATTTTATCACAGCCAGTTACTGTTAACGATAGTCTGTAAATAATGCATTCCGATGTGGGCTGAAATTTAAAATTTTCGATATTACTTTTTTTTATTGTTTTTATAAAACACTAGCATGTCACGGTCTGCAAGAGCTGTACGTTGTATGGGTCTAATTCGGCTCGTATAAGAATTGATGGTAACCTGTCTGATCAAACTGCAACCAGAAAAGGAGTTCGTCAGGGATGTGTATTATCTCTGGGGTTATTTAACATTTACTCTGAATTTGTGAGGAGGCAGGTGTTGGACAACTGCAATGGCGGTATAACTATTGGCGGAAGCAAAATATCCAACTTAAGATTTGCTGATGATACAATCCTTATTGCTGCTTCTCAGGAAGAACTAGTTAGCTCTATTAAACATCTTAGAACAACACAGTGCAGCGTATGGTCATGGTATTAACTACAATACACATATTTTTTTTATTTACTTATTTTATTTTTTATTATTTTTCGTTTTTATTTATATAAGTATCAATTGATTAGTAATTATTGGAGGAAGAAAAAAACACACTTATAGATCGCAGACGTCACAAATGAGAAATGATGGTCTGTATTTGCTGATATCTCTTTCCAGTGTCTGGCACACCTCACTACCATGTGGAGTTTGCAAGGGAAGTTAGAAGATGGTCCATCGCCTGGTTCTCCCCGCAGACTCACAAATAGTCCTCAGCGTGTCCCCATCTCACTAGATTATCCTCAGACCTGCCCATTTGGCATCTAATCCTCTTGAGACTTTTCCAGGTCCTCCATTCCAGTTGTGATCCAGCAGGGAGGCTGTCAGTTGGATTCCAAGGAGGTATGTCACTGGGTTTGTGTTCATATAGAGGATGTCTTTTATCTAACGACTGTCTACTTCGTTCTGCCATACATGAGACTTCTCGTCTGATTTGAGGGGGGGCCATTTCCGCTAAGATATACAGCGGATCTAGGTTGGTAGGTTTTAGATCCCGTGATTATCCTACAGATGTCGCTCAATGTAGGGTCGAGTTTGTTAGCATAGGTGGATCATACAGGGCATGCGTATTAGATTAGAGTAAAGCACATGGCAAGAGATGTTGTCTTTAATATGCCAGGGGTGGGCCTTCATTGGGGTTAACCAGCTCGCGAATAACACCGTATGGTAGAGATCAGGAAGAGAAAAGAAAAACATAACAGAAAAATAAAAAATAAAAGAGCAGAGTTATCTCTGCCGCACAAATGCATAATAAAAAAGTTAAAAAAAAATTAGTTAAAAAACAAAAAAAACATATTTAAAGAGCATCCAATTAAAAAGTAAAAAATGATTTTTTAAATAAGTTTAAAGCAATAAAGAACGAAAAATACTAGTACGATTGTGAAAAAAGTGTGTGCGCTTTGTGAGATATTCGCAAATCGAATGTCACAAGCTTTTTTCAGAATCATACTATTATTTTCCGTTCATGACTGTTTTAAGCCTATTTTAAAGATAATTTTAAACCTTTTAGCTCAGTGTTCTTTAAAAACGTGTTTTTTAGTTTTTCAAAACTATCCTTATTTATTGTGATTCTTATACTGTGTAAGGCTTTCGCGGCCATCGTCCAATGAATTTGTGGTTCTTGGGTTTTTAGGCCGGCGTCGTTTAGCCATCGAAATACAGAAACATCATAATAATTTCAATAGGAAAGAAGAAACACAGAAAGTCAACCGGACATGGATACCCATCCTAAAGGACCTGAAGACACTCCCATATCGCGAAGGGGCGGGGCTACCAACGCTACCTGGTTGGGCCACGTCACCATTAGCAGGTATAAATATAGGTGCAGATCCACCAGCCGTCAGTATTTTGGAAGTCGCCGAAGTGAAATAGCTTCTGAAGATGCCATTCACTGGTGGTGGCGAAACGTCAAGCTTTAACGCTGAACGACGCCGGCCTAAAAACCCAAGAACCACAAATTCATTGTGATTCTTGTTCAAGAAACAGCACAGCCTAAAACAGCCTCCACTCTACCCGATTTTGTTGCTTATCTGTACGCATTCTAATCATCATGACAGTCACAATGTCTTAACAGACATGTTGTGAACTCGTAAAATGCATCAAGTCGGAGCTAGACACGAACGATCACGAATATTATCAATAATAGTTTTAAGAACTGTAGCTCGCCATCGTTCGCGACTTACTGTCAGTTCAGTGGCGCTCTTGATACTCATATCCAGCAACTGTTTTGTCGTATCGACCCAGCGTGTAGGGGAACGGCCACGGCGCCGCCCACTCGGGGCATGATCCTAAGCTACAAATTGCTCCATATTATCGCTTCTGTGTATATGTCCGAAGAATGTAAGTATCCTCGTCGACACAATGGAGTATATCCAATCTCTTTGGATTACCGAGCTCATCCAGTATGGAATTGTTAGTTCGATGGGCGGCATAAGGAACTCTCAGCATTTTCCTCGACGTCCATATTTCAAAGGCATCTATGCGAGCTCGATCTGCCTTTTTAACAGTCCATGTTTCCGAGGCATACAAAAATATGGAAAATATAGGAGACTGAACCAGCGACATTTTGGTAGCTTAAGGGCCGGTTTCTCAATGTCCAGTTAAATATTTATCTGGAAGATAACGGTTATCTGTCAGATACATTGTTTAAAAAATTGAAGGTTAGACTTACGAATTCACGTAAATCTTATCTGACAGTTGTATCCATAGAAACGCCAACTGGCAGCTACCTATCTAACAGTTTTAACTAGACATTGAGAACCCGGCCCTTAGTGATGTTATGGTTACACCATATTTTAGTAAGCTTTGTCATGGCCACACGTGCCTGTTGAATGCGCCGTCGAATCTCATTTTCACAGCTACCCGAATTGTCGATCAAAGAACCGAGGTACACAAAAACTTTGAACTACGTCACAACGGCCTACTGACTTTATTTCTCGATGGTTATTGTACTCTCTATCTACGATAATAACCTTGATCTTGTAGTTAATACCAAGACCATATGCTGCACTGTGCTGTTCTAAAACGTTCAGTAGTGCTACTAGTTCTTCCTGAGAAGCAGCAATAAGGGTTGTATAGTCAGCAAATCTTAAGTTAGATATTTTGGTCCCGCCAATAGTTATACCGCCATCCCAGTTGTCCAATACCTGTCTCATCACAAACTCAGAGTAAATATTAAACGTTAATGCATTCTAATAGTCATAATTATATTGCGACTTCGGCCGATCCTTGTGAAACAGCGACTGAGAGGTGCACTTAGGAAGCTCTTATATGAACGGCAAATATAATTCAATTCTGCAAATTAATGTCTTTCTTATATTTCATAGCATACATTTTCATTGCTGCGGCATTCCCGTAATTCCTGTGAATGCGACAATAGCAAGATCTGTGCAAAATCCCTTATTATATGCGACAGAGATAATAGCTAAACATTCATTTGATGGTGGAAATTGTTGCATATTTTAATCGGCTTACAGCTCGGAAGAGACGAGAGAATTAAAGTAGGAAGCGCTTTTTCAGCCGAGTGAACCAATTACGACGACGAGTCGTGCGCCTTTTCTTGCCAGATGTCAGCTCTGATTTTATTAAGATTATTGCGCAGAATCTCGATGAAAGAAAATAGGAAAAATAATTTTGGTAGTGTGAAAGTGTTACAAAAATGCTTTGTCTCAAGTCTCCATACTTGTCACATGTTTTTGAGGTGTATAAAGCCATAGGCGTAGTCAAGTCCTTGAATCTGGGAGGCTTAAGCTGGTCTTTAGTTATCAATCAGTGGCTATAATCACAGGATGTAAATAATGTTGTTGGAAGACTGTCCTTTTTTAAATAATTTTACTTTTATTTTATTCTTTAACAACAACAAAAACAAACTAACTAATAAACAAATCTTATTAAAAAAAATGGAGTCAAGTTGATTGACTCAGTACTTCCCACACATAATGATGATACCATTTCATTATTTCCCATTGGATGAAGCTAGAGTCTAAAATCCCGTTCCAACTAAATTATCGCCCATCCGCTCGCAAAAACAACATCCAACACAAAAACCTTCGTAAACAGCTTCTTGCGTCTCCCTCCTTAGGAACTAGGGCACCACAGTTTATTTCTACATGCTTGAACTGGACGATGCGAAACGATCAAGAGCCTCCAACTCGTCTAAAAACGAAGTTTGAGCTGATTTTATGTTTTTGGTTTTTTGATTATGGCTGCGCCACCACTGACGCGGTTTTTAAAAACAGAGTCGTTTTCCATTCTCGCAGCGGTAATAAATTCTGTATCAAAGTTCTATTAAAATCAATTCAATAATTTTCGCTTTACGCAATATACCTACATACATAGAACGAAATAAACCAAAACTCATATCTACAGATTACAAAATTGGTTTCTGTAATAGGCAAGCCAATGTTCGGATGGACCTAAAAAAGTGTATCATGCTATCGGTGTGGGAAGTAAAGCAATACCTACTATTAATCATTTTAAGAAAATTATATATAAATCGTCTGCTATTAAATGAATTTGTGAAAAAAATAGAACATAGAAACTACACCTCTGCTTCAGATATTGCCAGTTAGCTACAAAAAAACGAAGTGCAGCACGTTCACCAAATAGAAGGATTACACGGCTATTAACTAGTAATCCGATCCGTCGGATGCACTCAGTTCTGGTTTATAACGCAGTTTGCCTACAGTCTGCAACAATTGCTATCCATGTCATCAAAATCTGCAGCGCACGCACCAATACTGGTCATCCCCACAAGGCACATCGAAGAGATGAAATATCTTGACATTACCCTCGACAGAAAGCTGACGTGGAATTCTCACTTAGTTGAGCCAAAAGAGCATATATCGAAACCTTTACATGGAATGGTTCGAATCAACTGCCATTGAAACCTCTGATGTTAAACCGAAGTTATGGCTTCGCTATGTTGATGACACATTCATAATCTGGAACCGTGGAGACGAACAACTGGAAACGTTCTTTGCACATCTCAACAATATGAGACCATCGATAAATTTCACGAGAGAAGAAGAGAACAATAACAGCCTTCCTTTTCTGGATGTCTTGGTAATGAGAAGAAACACCGAAATAGAAACCAAAGTGTACAGAAAACCAACACACACAGGACAATACCTGCATTACACCTCAAACCATCCAACATCAACAAAGAAAGAGTCATTTGAACCTTGGTCGATCGAGCCAAGAATATTTGTGACACACAACAAGGACTAGAAGAAGAACTACGTCAAATTAAAGGAGATCTGTCAAAGAACGCATATCCCAAGAGGCTAGGGGAAGCAACAATGCAAGAGAATCATACTAGCAGAAATAAAGGTCCTGAAGAACACAGGCATTCACTAAGTATACCATACGTGAAAGGACTATCAGATACAGTCAGAAGAATAGGACAACACTATGAAATTCAAACACGATTCTCAAGAAGCACCACTCTCCGAAGTCTACTAACGAAAACAAAACCCAGGAATGGACATCAAGAAACAAAAAGCTGCAACTACGAAGTACCATGTGAATGTGGCAAAGTATTGGTGAAACGAAAAGACCCCTGGAAGCGAGAATTAAGGAGCACAGACTCAACACTCAGAGAGCAGAGACAGAAAAGTCCGGAATAGCAGATCACGCTTGGGCCGAGCATCATAAAATTATTTGGGAAGATGGAAAGGTTATTGACAAAGAACCTCAATGGTATCGCCGGAAATTCAAGGAAGCAGCTTATATCGGCAGCAACAAAAACGTGTACAGCAAGCCTAGTGTGGCAATTAGACCAATATGGCAGCTCTTCATAAGGATTATAAAAAAACTAAAATTGGACAGAACAAACTTGGACACAAACGTGGGACTCAATGACTATCAACGACCACGTCATCATCAGCAAGAAGCGACGTCACTGACGCACTCAGCAGAGCACGCAGCAACCAATCAGGACAAGCCACGAAAAACGACACGTCAGCTAGACGAGAATAAATAGCAATGAAAGGAACATGTTCGACAGTTTACCTGAAGACGATTGAAGATACCACATCAATCGAAACGTTGTAATTCAAAAATAGTATAGACACTGGAAGTCCGAAGCAGACCTTTTGAAACACCTATCTTGTCTACAAGTTTTAAACAACAGAGCATATATTGATTATGAACATGTCGGCGAACAGTGAGACGCACTTGGGACCTGTCGCCAAGAGGGACCCATTGGATCCATACCACTATCATTAGGCGTATACTAACGAGTAACGTATGGAGCCATTGCCCGCGCACCGAAAATTGTGCAGGCGACAGCGATTAATAAATTATATAAAATACAATGTGTGGCTTGCATTAGTGTAACAGGAGCCGAATTCTCTAGATATTTACATCAAAGAGGTTGCGTTACTGTCAATGCTACCACCTCGCACGGTTGGGTTGGTATTAATCCGGATGTAGGTATGGGACGACTGAGGCAGCTGGTATGGCGGGAAGCGTTAAAGGCACTATCCATGCTACAAGCAACCAGCGACTCGATAGAACCAACATTCGTTTTTGAGAAACCCTACAAAATAGAAGTTAAAGCAGGGTTTTCCTAGCAACGCACATTTTACGCGGCGTAGAACGTAATACGGCCGACGCAACGTAACATCCAATGCGCTGCGTAAAAAGTGTTTTCCTAGGGTATTAAGTTGCGTCCTGACCCTCGCGATGAGTAAAAGAAAGAAATTAGCTTTGGCGCTTTTAATATTGCAAGATGAAATTTTGCAAGAAGAAATTGCCATAATAGCCACGATTTATAATAGCACTAGAAATTCTACTAGTCAATTATTCCAAAAAAAGAAGCACCGAAGGAGCTAAATTACTTGTCCATAGACATTTGCTTGACGACGAGGTAAAATTTAAAGCATATTTTAGAGCTATAGCAATTCTCGTTTCTCCTCGATCCTTGTGAAAGAAGATTTAAATGTGGAACCATGTAATCGTGTGCAACATCCTATTTCGTCTCCTAAAAAACTTGGCGTAACATTGAGGCAAATAACTATAATACATTTTTCCCAATAATCAAACCTATATTTTTTAAACCCGTTTTACACAAAACTTGTTAACAATTATTCTGCTCATTACTTAAATCTGTATACCTATGTATTGCCACTTGTCTGAGGAAAGTTAGGATTAGACCTATTTTTGACTTGGAGAACTAGATTTACAAACGTTGCCTCCTATACTTTCCATCACATACATACAAATAGAAATTACAACAATTTGTCCATTTCATTCCAGATTCTGTTCCTTTTCGCTGCATTTTTAAACTCCTTCAGTTCCATATCCCAAACAATAGGATAACCAATAACTATTTCTATTAATTGTTCATCCTCAGCAGCACTAAAACAGATCTGTGAAGTACTCTCTGGCTTTCTGGGCACTTCTTGCTTGATAGCGACAAACAGGATATTCTTACAGTGGTAAAATCTAACTCAAATCACCAACAAATTATGATTTACTGATTTAAAGGAATGTCTATATTCATTGATACTAATACCACCTACATCTGATGTCTGGTTCATCGTAATCAAACACTACAAAATAAAAATAAACACAACCTGTTTCCTGCTGCCACTTCCGCTTAAATGAACACTCAATTTACTTTGTAAATTTCCACTTAAGCTATAAAAATTCTTTATTAGGTCACTTTGAAGCCATTCTTGCTGGTCTTGATTCCCCTTCACTATCAAATCTTTTCGTAGTTGTGCCCAGATGTGTTCTATTAGAACTGTATTTTTCTGTGATATTTCGGAGGTCCAGAAAACATTGTAGGTGCCACATTGTGCTTTAAAATAGGTCTTATCCTTGGAAATGTTTGTAAATTATTGTCTTTATTGTTATAAATATAACCAGCAATTACGAGGAATACCTTCCACCCACTTCTGTTTGAAATGCTCGTCTTGAGGAAAATTGAACACCCTTGTCCTTTATTGGAAGCACAATTGCTATTGCAACCTGGTACTACGCACTTACTATAATTACACTGCAGGCATCTTTTTATCTTTATAGTTTCGTTTGTGCAGGTAAATAATTAAAAACACATTAGAAATCACCTTCCAATCTTCTTTTTTACTGTGGAAGATTACGCTAATGACTTAAAAACAAATAAAAGCTCGGCCCAGCTCGGCCCGCTATTCAGTGTTGCCATATTTCAATGCTCCGAGCTAGTGAGTAGAGTCGGCCATGGGTTTCTGCAATGTTATAGCTGACATCCGAAAGATTGAGGCAGAACGGCAACCCTGCCATGTGTGCCTTAGTATCTAGTCACGCCATCTGGAGTGCATTTGTATAATATGAAGTGCGCAAATGGGGTACAGCGAAAAGCGTGTAAGTAAATTAATGTTCTTGTGCAAGCTGCTGTAATAAGAGTTATAAATTACTGAAATTACACGAAAATGGAAATAGAATTTCTTGGCTGCTGTTAGTATACTCCGAGGAGCGTGACAGGATGGCAGACGTTCAGAAAAAGCCCTTCAGTTAGTTTTTTTTACTATTATCGCAAAAAACGAACTTTTTACTCCCCACACCGATAGGTGAGGGGAGTATTGTGATCGCGAAAATTTTCGATTTTGAGATAATACGCTTTTTGGGCGTTTCATTATGTCTATGTCGCAGGCTTATCATAATATCAGTCTTATTATAATACGCTTAGGCGTTTTCAATATGACTAGGCGTAATGTAAAACTAACAAAGTAAATGAAAATCTGACAATATGACTGATTATTTAAGACGTGTTATAATACGCCTGACGCTTCTTAGTCTCATTGTTCAAATGAATCTGACGGGGTTGTTTTTAGAATTTGACTGTATAAAATACGTCTTATTATAATACGACTGGCAGTGTGCCAGGCAAATTATGAAAATCGCTCATAGGGCAAAAAAATAAATAATTATAGATTTGGGTTATTTATTAGAACATGATCCACTCTTACGCCGCCTAATTTGCCAGCACAGCTAAAACTCCCTATTAAAACTTTTAAAATTTTAAGATTATGGTATGGTATGGCTATTACAACTTCTCAGCTTTGTAAAACTTTTCAAGTTCTTCATAATACTTGACCTTGTGGACAAATACACCTAGCGAGTCATCACTCATTTTCAATGCAATCATTTGCACTAATATTGCACAGAGAAACTGAACAGTAAGTCACAACCACAATAACATACAATTAGCCTGACAAGACGTCAGTCGTATTATAATACGACGAGTATAACCAATCAGAATCCAGAGTAATCGCGCGCTATTGAAATTTGACAATAAGCCTAATAAGCAACAGGCGTATTCTAATACGCCTTAAATTGTCAGTCAAATTGTGAGTTCCTCGATTAGTTCGGCGATATAGCAATACGCCTAGTCGTATTGAAAAAACCTAGGCGTATAATAATATGACTAATTTTACAATACGACTACGACATCTACATAACGAAAATCCACGTCACTCGTTTCCGTCGGTCTATCTGTCTGTCGGTCTGTCTGTCTGTCGATCTGTCGGTCTGTCGGTCTGTCTGTCTGTACGCGTTTTTCTAGTCACGTAATCTCTGTAACCGCTGCATGGATTGTGATGAAATTTGGGTAGCGATATGCTGTGGGGTCGTAGTAGGTAATGTTCCTGTAATTTTGGAAATCGTTGTACGGGGGGGGGGGTTGTAATTAGCAAAAAACAAAAAATTTCATATGTTCCTCAAACTTCGTTTTTGGACGTTTTAAGGGTTCCTGATCATTTTCTACTTTTTTTTGGGTGGGGGTGAACATGGGGTGGTTGGGGAGTGGGGGTTGTAAAACTGAAAAATTTGTTCTATTTGTAATTGATATGTGAATAAAAAACCTAGCGGCATGATACACTTTTTTAGGTCCATCCGAACATTGCATGCTTATTATAGAAACCACGGGACTTAGAATTTGTGATGTATACATACGAGTATTGTTTTAGATCGTTCTATATCGCGTAACGCGAAAATTGTTCAATTGATTTTAATGAAATTTTGACTCAGTATTACTAACGTGATGGGGATGGGAAACGCGTATGTTTTGGAAAAATCGTGTCAGTGGCGACGCTGCAATAATAAAAAAACTAAAAATATAAAAACGGCTCAAACTTTGTTTTTAGGCGTTTTAGGGGTTCCTGACCATTTTCAATTTCTTTTGGGTCGGGTGAAATTGGGGAGGTTGTGGGGTGGGAGGTTGTAAAACTAAAAAATTTGTTGTATTCATAATAGTCTGATAGTCTGTCCACTGACCTGTAGAAGAAATACCTAGCGACATATTACACTTTTTTAGGTCCATCTAAACATTAGCTTGCCTATTACAGAAACCAATTTTATGATGTGTACATACGAGTTTTGCTTTATTCCGCTCTATGTATATTGCGTGAAGCAAAAATTATTGAATTGATTTTAATGAAATTTTGACATAGAATTTATTGCCGCGGCGAGAATAGAAGACAAATCTGTTTTTGAAAAACTGTGTCAGTGGCGACCCAGCAATAATCAAAAAACAAAAAATATAAAATCAGCTCAGACGGGTTGGAGGCTCTTGATCGTTTCGCATCGTCCAGCTGAAGCATGCAGAAAAAACTGTGGCATCCTAGTCCCTAAGGAGGGAGATGCAAGAAACTATTTACGAGGGTTTTTATGTTGGATGTTTTTTTTTTCGGGCGGGTGAGCGATGATTTAGTTGCAAGGGGATTTTAGACTATAGCTTCATGCAATGGGAAATAATAAAATGGTATCATCATTATGTGTGGGAAGTACTGAGTCAATCAACTTGACTCCATTTTTTTTTAGTGCGCGTGAAGGGAGTTAGACGTGGCGTTATTCCCTGGATATAAGAGCTTTTGAACGACTCTAGTGTACTATAATACACTACTAATCCTTTGTGCTTGTATTTGAACATTTGCACAAAACAAAAGTAGATACTTGCAAAATGCCGACGGTGCCTCGACAATCTCCGATCAGCATCGCACTTTTAATTCTAGTTGCTTAAAGGCCCGATCTAACAGAGGGCGTTCTAGAACGCGGCGGTCTGGCGTTCTCTAACGCCGCGTTACCGCATTCCGTTATTTCTACCAAACAGGCCTGTTTGACGGGTTGAGCAAAAGCGTTACGCCAATTTTTGTCAAGATATCTAGTGATTCAAACATAAATGAACTTAAAGCCCGGTCAAATAGAGGCCATTCTAGAACGCCGTAACGCTGCGTTCTAGAACGCCGCGTTACAGCGTTCCATTGTATTGTTAGAAAATGCCGGAACGCTGCGTTCTAATAATAATAATATAATAATAATAATAATAGTCGGATTTTGAAAATTCGATGCCTACCGTCCACACATACAGGGTGGCCAATCGGGTGACGATAATAATTTTTTTTTAGATAGCCCGTACCGAGACCTATCCAAAACACCCCCATGTATGTGTACCGATTATTGATAGTTTTCGAGTTATGATTTTTGGAGATTTTCCAGTTTTTCCAAGAAATCGTCAAAAACAAAAACAAGAATGCTTTTTGGCCTTTATTTTTTTCTGCAGTTATACTCAGTGTTAAGCCTATTTAAATATCCAATAAAGAGAACCTGTACATCCGAACAATAACTAAGTACATTTTGGGCCCAAAGTTTGAAATCTCTGTTTTTAGGCAGGAGACCAAAACCTTCAAAATAAAATTAAAAATACTTATGCCTGGTTCTGGATCTCCAATCTAATCTTAAAAACTCTGCAAGCCATTGCACTTTCGAAATAATAATGAAAAAATGGCACTTATGGGGGCATTTTGCGCCGTACGTGACTATTAAAGGTAAAAAGGTGATAATTCACGAATTTCCAAAATGATTTAAAAAACTATTATTTTACTTTATTATGACAAATTAAAGAAAAAAACTCATAACAATTAATAAACATGATAATCATTGATGTTTTAATTACTTTTAATAAAGAAAATTAATACCTGTGCTTTTTGCTGTGTACTATTGAATTTCTGCTGCTAAATTAAGTTGTATGTAAGTTAACAAAGGAAAAGAATAATAAAACAACAATCTGACTTCTAATTCCATGGCGGAATTACCTGGGAAGCGTTATCGTAGCATACGCCATCCCTTTTAGTTCCCACACCGATATTTTCGATTTTGAGAGAATAGGTTTTTTGGGCGTTTTATAATGTTTACATAACGAAAATCCGTGTCGTTCTGTCTGTCGGTCTGCCTGTCGGTCTGTCTGTCGGTCTGCCTGTTGGTCTGTCTGTCTGTACGCGTTTTTCTAGCCTCGTAATCTCAGTAACCGCTGCATGGACTGTGATGAAATTTGGGCAGCAGTGTGCTGGGGGGTCTTACTAGGTAATTTCAAATATTCCTCAAACTTCGTATTTAGGCGTTTTACAGGTTCTTGATGATTTTCTGCGTTTTTTTGGGTGGGGGTGCAATTTGGGTGTTTGGGGGGTGGGGGGTTGAAAAACTGAAAAACTTGTTGTATTCATGATAGGCTGTCTACTGACCTATCAAGGGAGACCTAGTGATATAAATCACCTTTTTAGGTCCATCTGAACATTGCCTTGCCTATTACCGAAAATTAATTAACACAACTGCGCTTCGCCGACATGAGCTCGCAAAAAGCTACTCTGAAAGAAAGGGATGGCGTTTGCTACGACATCGCTTCCCAGGTAATTCTGCCATGAAATTGGAAGTCACATTATTGTTTATTGTTCCTTTCCTTTGTTAACTTTCCATACAACTTAATTTAGCAGAAGTTCAATAGTACATAGTAAAAACACTTCAAAAATCACAATTTGGCTATTAGTTTTTTTATTAAGATCCATCAAAACATCAATGATTATCGGGTTTATTAGTTGTTACGAGTTTTTTTTCTTTAATTTGTCATAACAAAGCAAAATAATAGTTTTTTAAATCATTTTGGAAATTCGTGAATCATCACCTTTTTACCTTTAATACTCACGTACGGCGCAAAATGTCCCCTTAAGTGCTACTTTGCCATTATTATTTCGAAAATGCAATGTCCTGCACTGTTTTTAAGATTAGTTTGAAGCTCCAGAACCAGACACAAGTATTTTTAATCTTATTTTGAAGGTTTTGGTCTCCTGACTAAAAACAGAAATTTCAATCTTTGGCCCCAAAATGTACTTAATTATTGTTTGGATGTACAGGTTCTCTTTATTGAATATTAAAATAGGCTTAATACTGAGTATAATTGTAGGAAAAAATAAAAGCCAAATAGCATTCTTGTTTTTGTTTTTGACGATTTCTTGGAAAAACTGAAAAATCTCTAAGTTTTCAAAAAAAAAAATCATAACTCGAAAACTATCAATAATCGGTACACATATATGGGGGTGCTTTGGATAGGTCTCGGTACGGGCTATCTAAAAAAAAAAATTATTATCGTCACCCGACTGGCCACCCTGTATGTGAGCTGGTCCATTACATTTTATAGAAACTATTTTTCTTCGATCCGTACCGTTTGTCCGATGCCGATTTACATATGTGCGCGTACCTTTACTAGGCCACGCTGTACATCATGTAATCCGTATCAGGGCGAGTGTTTCTCAAATTATGTTATAATTTAATAACAACAGTTTAGAACAATTACGACAAAGATACACACATGAGGCCGACGGCTAGTATTGCAATTATAGAGTAGGTTAAAGTACACCAGTCCATCAGCATTTACAGTGTAACCAACTAATTACTTACCTAGTTAGCACGACGTTATACATGCTTTTACATAAAATATACCGCTTACGCTAAGCCAAACTATGTTTCTCGCTTTACACATATTTAATAATAATATGATTCTACACAGTGGATAACCACTCACCTGTTTCAATTTGATGAAATAACATTTTAATGAGTTAATGTTTTGTTATTAAAATAATTCCGCATAATGTCTGTAATTTTTATGCTAGCTTTATTTTTTTGCTCCTCTTCCGAAAAGGCTGCACTCTTTGTTGGTTTTGAATATTTTTTGTAGGCACGTGTGGCCATGACAAAGCGCACTAAAATACGGCATGACCATAACATCTGTAAAGCAACCAAAATGTCGCTGGTACAATCTCTTGTGTTCGCCATATTTTTGTATGCCTTGGAAACTTGGACTGCTAAAAAGGCAGATCGAGCTCGCATAGATGCTTTTGAAATGTGGACGTGGAGGAGAATGCTGAGAGTTCCTTATACCGCCCATGGAACTAACGTTTCCGTACTGGTTGAGCTCGGTAATCCAAAGAGACCATCCTCTATTGTGTCGACGAGAATGCTTACATTCTTCGGACATACAGCTATTCACAGAAGCGATAATATGGAGAAACTTGTAGTTCAGGGTCCTGCCCCGAGTGGGCGGCGCCGTGGCCGTCCCCCTACACGCTGGGTGGATACGACGAAACAGTTGCTGGATATGAGTGTCAAGAGCGCCACTAAACTGACAACAAATCGCGAACGATGGCGAGCTACAGTGTTCAAAACTATTGATAATATTCGTGTCGGCAATACTCTAGCTCCGACTTAATGCATTTTACGAGTTCACAACATGTCTGTTAAGACACTGTGACTATGATGATTATTTTTTTTTGCTCCTCCGAAAAGGCTGCACTTTTTGTTGGTTTTGAATATTTGTTGCAGGCGCTTGTGGCCAAGATAAAGCTCACTAAACTATGGCGTGACCATAACATCTCTAAAGCAACCAAAATGTCGCTGATTCAGTCTCTTGTGTTCGCCATATTTTTGTATGCCTCGGAAACTTAGACTGTTAAAAGGCAGATCGAGCTTGCATAGATGCTTTTGAAATGTGGACGTGGAGGAGGATGCTGAGAGTTCCTTATACCGCCCATGGAACTAATGTTTCCATACTGGTTGAGCTCGGTAATCCAAAGAGACTATCCTCCATTGTGTCGACGAGAATGCTTAATCCTTCGGACATACAGCTATTCACAGAAGCGATGATATGGAGAAACTTGTAGTTCAGGGTCATGACCCGAGCGGGTGGCGCCGTGGCCGTTCCCCTACACGCTGGGTGGATGCGACGAAACAGTTGCTGGATGTGAGTATCAAGAGCACCCCTGAACGACGGCGAGCTACAGCTCTCAAAACTATTGATAATCTTCGTGTCGGCAATACTCTAGCTCCGACTTAATGCATTTTACGAGTTCACAACATGTCTGTTAAGACATGATGATGTCTAGGGCTCTAACCTGGGAAAACTTATGGCTCATTATCAGGCCTGAGAGTTACTGTTTCCCAAAAAGAGCTATTTGATTCAAGGCATGCTGTGCTGAAGACATGAAGACGTACTCTCTAAACAAAACCCTGGCCGATAACTTTTCTCCTAGCTGTAATGTAGTTACTGGCCTAACTGGCAAACTAGAGAAACTTTGGAATAGAGGACACACCTCCACGCAAAACTTCCGGCTGAAGTTTACTTTAGAATCCCGTTCTCTCTGCCGACAAACTTTGTCCTATTTTAAATGAAATCCGGCGATTCCTATGCTGGGAGCTGATAAGATGAATCGAATATTTTCTATGCATGTGAAGGAGAATGGGGTTTTATTAGCAGATGAAAAGCTGGAAATCAGGGCAGTTGGTAGCTTCGTTGAGAGTACCTGAACTTGGGACAAGTGATTGGAGCAATATTTGACTACATTCCCGCATATGAACACTATATCCACAGAACGTACATTAAGGGCCCGATTTTATCAACATGCAGATTTTAACAAAGACTTTGACCAATCAGAGCAGCCCTTTTAAGAACATGCATCTGTCAAAGTACTCTGAAAATTATTGATTTCAAGAAGTTGACCTCAAAAAGCTCAAAAATAACATACTTTATATACAATCGAGCATTGTAAATAATCTAGCATCTTTTCCAGTCTGATTTTCCATCCCAAATCGGTGAAAAATTGCATTTTCTTGTTTAATCAAAAGTTTGGCAACTACTAATTTCAACCAATCAGATTCCAGATTCCATTTCCATTTGATCGCTGGTTTCATGCCGTATTATATATGCTATGATGACAAGAAATTCACTCATTGCATTATTTGCATAAAACAATAATTTACTATCGATAATAATTATGAATACCTGCAATATATCTTTGTTTTATAGTAAAAAGAGGTAAAAATAGCATTTTGTTACATTTCAAAGGTTACAGCTACTTCCAAAACACATGTGCATTACTGGTTGCCTATCCAGAACCCCAGAACGCCAAAGTTTGCCATTTTATGATTAAAATTATTATTTTATCACCTGTTAGACCAAGAAGGTCTTTATTTAAGAAAAACCTAGATCATAAAATGTGTGTTTTCAAACCACGGATTTAGTAATACACCTACGGGTTTTTTAAAATTTCAACATGTACCTATAGGTCGTTCCTGTGTGTTTGTAATTTACAAGTATATGTTCGTTTGTTTCCTGACTTGTTAGTGGAAGGCGCCAGGTTTTGAAAGATTTTATGAAAAATTGTGACGATTATTTATTTGCATTAAGAAGTCGTTTGCACTCAATGCAATTGCTGTTTTTCAAATTGGCAAACCTGAACGTTAAAGCCCTGAAGATGGCAATAAACATTGCCGAAAGCTTGGCTGTGAGCACCAGAGTCTCCTCCATGCTGTGACCCAGTCTCTTGTTCAAAATTTTGGCCACAGCCCCAAGATTATCATCTAAATTAAAATTAAGTATAACTCTATTTGATGTACAATGCACCTGTAAATACTTCTGTAAGAAGATCTATAACAAACATACATCCAGTAAGTGAAAGATTGATTCTTCATAAAAGTATGTATCTTCATATAATCCATCTGACTGACGGACGTGGGATTTTTAATTATTAAATAAGGTAGGTATAGTAGAGCCCAGAGATATACCATTTGTGTACGTTTTGCGCTATATAAAAACTGCATACCATCTCTTAGTACAGTTCATCATTTGGAATAGATACAGTTTTGATAATATTCAATGGTTACCATTATTTTACTTTCGTACTCGTAACCAATTCATGGAATGTGCTTTTAACCAATTTTCTATCAAAAGTTGTATTTGAACGTAAATCTGGCGGATGACGTTCACGATGTATATTTTGACTGAACTATGATAAGACCGACACATTTCAGGATTATTAGCCACTCGACCGATGAAGAGGACCGGACTTAGTCAAATTGTTTAGGCAGGTATTGCTACCGTTTTTGATAGCAACGCCAATCTCATTTACTTTTGTGCGTTACTTTTCTGTCTGAATCGGACGTTTTTTTCGGAAGTGTGTCAGCTACAGTATGTTTCGGCCTTGGGAAGATAATGGGATTTCACAGCGATGTGAATTATTCTGCAGCAGTGAAGCTACGTCGGCGGTTTGTCATTACGCTGGTGAAAGTAGTGACTATAGTACGGACACTGATAATGAATTTGAATAGAGGGAGGTGGAGACCAATTAAAACCTCACAAAAAGGTCACATCTTAGCGCAGATGCAAAACAAATAGTACTAAATGATAATGAACTAAGGAAGGATCCGGAGAATGAAAACAAGGGAAGTATGATCAAAAAGATGTCAATTCCAACACACGTTCCATATCCAACAGTATGTGAAATTTGGAGAAAGGGGCCACATAAGAGGAAGCGTAGGTTTGACGCTGGTGTTTCAAAACAACTAGATCCCACGATCACAAAATGATTGAGGAATATTGTGTACGAAAAGTACAAAATTAATGAACTACCCACAATCGAATCCGTTCAAAGACAATTGGCTAGAATGGGGAAACAGTATCCAAGGAGTACGTTGCAGCGATGGATTAGGAAGATTGGGTTTAGGTACAGAACTGTGAACAAACGAATGGCTATAATGGAAAGTGCAAGGATTGTGGGATGGCGGCACGATTACTTGCATAAGATAGAGGAATACCGGAACGAGGGGAGGTCAGTGTACTACCTTGACGAGACCTGGTATGATACCCATGATACCACTAAAAAGAGATGAACTGACGGTACAAAGAAGTGTGAGCTAAAAGGCGTTCCACCAAATAAAGGATCCAGTATAGTTACCTTACACAGCGGATCATCTGACGGCTAGGTCGAAAACGCACTCAAATTGTGCGGAAAGAAAATTGAAGACTGCAATATAGACTACCACAATACTTGGGGGGGAATACTTGAGCAATGGTTTGAGTATACCCTTATTCCCAATTTAAAGCCATTTAGCGTCATCGTAATGGACAACGCAAGCTATCACTCCAGACAAAGATACAAAATTCCGAATTCAACGTCATCGAAGGCGGAAATACAAGATTTTCTCATAAAACAGGATTTGTACTTTGAAGAAACTTACAAAAAAAACTGAATTACTGGAAGTCCTCCACACTGAATAGTTTGAGAAACAATATGTCATAGAAAGCATAGCTAAAAGGTATGGTCATGATGTCTTAAGGTTGCCTCCCTATTTTTGCATTTTCAGTCCTATAGAATTAACTTGGGGACAACTAAAACAACGAATCCGGAGGAAAAACCTTGAACCAAAATTTGACAAAAAAGTTATAGACTTGACCAAATCTGAGATTGCCATGATGAATAATGAAGACTGGTTTAGCAACATCAACAAAGTAAGGGTTATTGAGGACGAATATAATAATACAGTACAGTTCAAGACCTCATAATTTTTTACATAGAAAGAATACTCCCAATTGTTTTTGTGTCATGCCCCTAAAGAAAAATCAATAGAATATTTTCTATGCCTGTAACCTTGAGAACTTAGATTTTTTGATTCCATATAGGTTGGATACTACCAGCTGGATTGGATGGAATTTTGATATAACTTCCATTTTTCAACATTAGTTGCCTCTATTTATTACCGTTAAAATTTAGTGTAGAAAGGAATAATGGTTTATACGATTATATTGAAATGTCTCTACCATATATTTATCAACAGATAATAAAGTTTCAAACATCTTTTTCAACCAACTGATGTATGAGCACTTTATTGGATTGAATGAACATTTTCGTTGTTGCCCACTCCAACGAATTCGAATGCCCAGTCCGACCCCGTTCCCTTTCTCTGTCGGCACTTTTTGCGAAGATCCTCACTTTGTAAACAAATGGTATATCTCTGGGCTTTACTATACCTACTACTTCTATCACAAATTATCCCAGTTTGCAATTAGTAATTATGCAATAATTATAATGTAAACATGGAAAATGTGGCATTAATTTGCAAATCAATCGTTTTGTTCTGATATCCTGCTATGATTTTGATCCATGAATTTCTAAAATATCTTTGACAAAAGTGTCATCCAGCTTTGACGTGTTGTTTTCAATATTGATGAAATACTATTGGATGATACTTATTAACATAGCCCTCAATACCCAATAGAAAGCTTTTGCTAAATAACATCCAATAGAAAAGCTTTGTTAAATTCTTTGTTAAATATGCATGTTGATAAAATCGGCCCTAGATATTCCAGTTTGAACATGTGTATTTTGAATGTTCATAGGACGTTGAATGTACGTACGTATGAAAAATGATATACAGTGGTGCAATATAATTATGTATATTCTCGTAGGTATATTCATATGTGAATATACATAAGATGTTGGTCTAGCTATCATATATATTCATACGTCAATATACACAAGATGTTGGTCTAAGTTTCATATATACATGTGGTAGTTTACGCCTGCGCGAAGGACGACTAATGCCGCCATTGCTGATTTCTAGCCATTCCGCAGTTCGCGTCCTTAGTCGTAGTTAGCGTGTGTGTGTTGGTTGTGCCTGAATACCTGATCGAGTGGAATATTGTGCAATGTTACTTATCTTCTGGCTACTGATAACACTGCATCCAGCGTTTGACAGTAAGTCGTAAGCGGAACAAACCATCTACAAAGTTTTATAACCTTAATTTCTGTGATTTTAGTCATGCCATTCAACAGGAAAGAGATGACAATCACAGTAATAGATTTTGCCAAGTATTATTATTGTAACTAGAAATTAAATTAATAACAATACATAAATAGAGTATAAGGTTTGTTTACTTTTCTGCCTCTACATTGAACTTTCATACACAATGTATGTGCATTAAAAGTACATGAATGTACGTTGAATGGATATACCATGGATCTGGAAATTCCCGACAAACGTACATGAAATGTATATTTTTTGACGTCTATTTGACATCCAGTGGACATTTTTGCTCCATTTGTGGATATACATATCCACTGCAAAATAAGCCAGATACCGATTCAAAGTCTATTCTAAACCCTGGTCTGGACTTATGTATTTAGACATACCTAGTCTCTATATGTATAGTTTTTTGCTCGAATTTTTGTCATATCATCAGGCATTGTGCCTGTCTATTAGTGAACTAGCCACTTTTAGTTAATCGTAGTTAGTTTTAAATTGGTAAATCCTTAAATTTGCGTTTATAATAATTTGTCACTATTAGAAATTACCAATTTAAAATTAACAAATTTTAACAGAAAGTGATTATTGCACTATCTGACAGGTGCAATGCCTAACAGGTAAGACAAAAATCCGAACAAAAAACTAAACATAAACAGACTAGGGTGGGTACGTCTTGACACAGAAGCCTAGATTTCCATTTTTATTTTGGATCTTGCTTATTTTACAGTTTTCTGAAAAAAAATATATGAAAAACTAGTTTATTTCAACGACTTCCATACACAGTTAAAAAAAGTATCATCTTAGGTCTGTATAATATTGCTGCTGGTTATGGTAATTGGATCCCTAGGTGGAATGAGGAATACGCTGCTCTCTGCACTGCGCAAAATACCGTATGTATTGGTTGTTTCTGTGACCTGTGTTGTGAAAGACCTCGCGTTAAATTAGGCAAAAAAATGTTGATGTATGCTGCCTTACCGTATTTTCCCAATGGCAGGTATGTATCATGCAGTTCATAGGTATTTTTTGAAAAAAATATTAACATACAAGGAAAGCGACCTTTTTTTACTTCCCACACCGATAGGTGAGGGGAGTATTGTGATCGCGAAAATTTTCGATTTTGAGATAATACACTTTTTGGGCGTTTTATGATGCCTACATCACGAAAATCCACGTCACTCATTTCCGTCTGTCTGTCTGTCTGTCTGTCGGTCTGTCGGTCTGTCGGTCTGTCGGTCTGTCGGTCTGTCGGTCTGTCGATCTGTCGGTCTGTCGGTCTGTCGGTCTGTCGGTCTGTCGGTCTGTCGGTCTGTCGGTCTGTCGGTCTGTCGGTCTGTCGGTCTGTCGGTCTGTCGGTCTGTCGGTCTGTCGGTCTGTCGGTCTGTCGGTCTGTCGGTCTGTCGGTCTGTCGGTCTGTCGGTCTGTCGGTCTGTCGGTCTGTCGGTCTGTCGGTCTGTCGGTCTGTCGGTCTGTCGGTCTGTCGGTCTGTCGGTCTGTCGGTCTGTCGGTCTGTCGGTCTGTCGGTCTGTCGGTCTGTCGGTCTGTCGGTCTGTCGGTCTGTCGGTCTGTCTGTCTGTCTGTCGGTCTGTCTGTCTGTCTGTCTGTTGGCGTGTTTCTAGCCTCCCAATCCCAGTAACCGCTACATAGATTTTGGTGAAATTTGGGTGGTGATATGGTGTAGGGTCGTAGTAGGTAATGTTGCTACAATTTTGAAAATCGCTGCATGGGCGGCGGAGTAATTAGCAAAAAACGAAAAATTTCAAATATGCGTCAAACTTCGTTTTTAGGCGTTTTAGGGGTTCCTGATCATTTTCTACTTTTTTTTGGGTGGGGGTGAAATTGGGGTGGTTGGGGGGTGGGGGGTTGTAAAATTGAAAAATTTGTTGCCTTCATAATAGACTTGTCCACTGACCTGTGAAGCAAGATCTGGCGACATTGTAACAATAAAAATGTTGCTTGGTCATGAACAACCAGCCAACACTTTTATTACTCATAGCAACCAGTAGCTCAATCAGTTTGCATGAGACTAGGGTATGTAGGTGCGTGCGTGTGTGCGTAAATGTGTGAGTCTCGTTAGCCGCCAAGAAATGAAAACTAGGACAACATTGGTTTAATAAAGATTTATTTTAGTATGTATACGAATGCAGTACATTTAATTTTTTTTTAAAAAAAGAACTTAGCTTCAGAAGGAAGTCCTCGTAGTAGTGCCCTTCCGAAAGGAAGGTGGTGCTCCAGAGAAGGCTGGCTTTTTGAGGAGTTCAGGTGGTGCCCCAAAGGTGTGGTGTCCCCAAAGAAAAGTTTTCTTCAGGAGTTCAGGTTGTGCCCCAAAGGTGTGGTGTCTTCATGGTGGCACCCCGACCAAGAAAAGTGGTCTTCATTGAGGCACCCCGCCAAAAAAAGGTGGCTTCGATGTTGGCACACCGACAAAAAGGTTAGGTCTTCATGGTGGCACCCGGACAAAAAGAGGTTATGTCTTCATGGTGGCACCCCGACCAAAAAGGTGGCTTCATTGTGGCACCCCGACAAAAAAGGGTGTTCATGGTGGCACCCCGACCAAGAAAAAAGAGGGTGGTTCTCCTTGATTAAGACATAATGGCACAGACACAAAAGATTGTCTTAGAGAGACATAATTACATTAGCTGTTAACTGTTTGAGTTCAAAACGCAAAAGGAAGGAGGTATGTGTTTCGACATAAAAGGTAACCTTGGTGGAGAGCAAGAGCATACCCCCCCACTCATTGGATTTTCCAAAAATTTGGCGCACTTGCGCAGTGTGTATAATTAACAATATTTGCAGCTCAAGGAAGTAGAGATGGGAAAAAGGTAGCGGTGAGAAGCAAAATAGTTATAAAAATGTACTAGTATAATGAGGAAGCAGTAGCTAAAAATGGAAGTTGTAAACTATTTGTATATGGTAGCCAAGTAAATAATATAAAAATAATTTTGACAACGGGTGAACCGTTACACTCGGCCCCACTTAACGAAAAAAAAAATTTGAGAAGCATTCGAGAATTTTTTTTTAAAAAGAGAGTAAAGTTAAAGTTATCACTGAGGGATCAAAATCAACCATTTGTCTTGATAACAAAGTCAGATTATGTTTTCGTGCTTCCCCATGCAAATCTCAAGAAATTGTAGTAATCTACAACCTACAAAGTCTATCAAGGTGCATGAGAGAGCAAGAAGACGCAGGTAGAAAACAAAAATGTTGGAAGAGAAATGGGAAGAAAAAGAGATAGCCTCAAGTCTACCAAACAAGAGGGATGGTTATAGCACCAACTCGCTTAAAAGTACAGTGAAGCTGCACTGTACTACACAATGAAGATAATAAATTGTGAAGTAAAAAAGACAAATGTACGCAACCTATCAAACCCTAATATACTTAAGACCTAAAAAAGAACTCGTCAAAACTTTGACAAAAGACAAAGAGTTTCAAGACTTACTAAAATAACAGCAAGGTCGAAGCCTATAAAAAATCTAAATACCCTATGCAACCATAAGTACTACTCAAAAGAAACTGGGATACCCTTAATATTCTCAACAAAAGAATGTAAAATATTCCACTAAACAGAAGAGAAAATTCAGATCTCTAAAGCATAAGTATAAGACCAAACTATTTCTATTTATGAAATACTAAATGAAAAAAATTGTAACACCATAAGTGTTTCTATGGTGACCCAAAATAAAATTTAAATTTTGATCAAAATATTTTCTAAGTACTAACTATAATTCAGTAATATTCTGATTCAATAAAAAAAATTTGCAATCCACTGATGTTCTGATTCGATAAAAGATCTTGCTAAAATCCAGTAATGTTCTGATTCGATAAAGAGCATTATGATTCAGTGATCAACCAAAAAAAAGGTTGGGCGCCAGTAGTCTAAAATAAGACTACAAAGAAAAATGAAATAATCAAACATCTTAAGTGCTTGAGTGATATCATTTCAAAGTCAAATACCTACATGAAATTTTTCAAATAATAAACAACGAAGTAAGTTCAAAGAAGTGTTGTGTCCTATTAGATTCAAAAGAATAAATTTACAAAGGATTAACAAGATTAAATTCAAAAATCAATTCAGGGAAAATTTATACATCATGTGACAATTTAGAATAGGCAAAATTATTTAAGTGAAATAAGTATCACAGATCTAATGTTCATTAATAAATTGATTCCAAAAAAAAATTCAGACATCAGTGTAAGTTTAAGATCTAATCAAGAAAAATCTTTTAAAGATCGCATAAGCCAATACAATAACAATAATCAAAAGCTTGAACTATTTGTGAGCATGTAAGCACAAGGATCTAAGTCGATTAAAAATTATAAAGTTCAAGTAAGCTAACAAACGAAGATTAAATGCAAAATTTCAAGAAATGTTACCAAGATTTTAATCCATCAAATATCAGATTACTAAAACTGTAACAAACTCATATCAAGTTATGAGTGCAAAGCGAAAATTGTAAAGTTATAAATTCAAAGTGATTTAAAAAAACTAAACTGTGATAAACAGATCATATGAAAGAAACTAAACATGAAAATCTCAGGCCTACAAAAGTCATTCCAAGTACGCTGCAGATTTATAGAAACGCATACCAGGATAACTAAAGAGGATAGAGACAATCAGGGGTAATTTCGTTCATGAGAGCTAAGTGAATTTTTTTTTAAAGCCGTAAATTTTAAAGTGATTTTAAAGTCATAAGAAATCTACTATAATGAACATTGAACAAGTACCATGAAAACAAATCACACATGAAAATCGCAAACCTACAAAAGCTGCTCCAAGTACGCTGCAAATTTATGGGATCGCATACCAGTATGCACTCAAGAGGATAGCAACAATCAGGGATGATTTTATTCATGAGTGAAAATTCAAAAGTCCAAAAAAGAAATTGAAGAAGTGTTTCATAAACTCACATAAAGTTGAAATGATATGACATGGCATAAATGAACATAGGATTTCAGAAATCTACCAACAACAATGTACAATACAATGTACCATATCAAAAGTGTTTCTTCTACGCCAGAGGTTTCAAGAGCTGCCCGAAATACACCAGATTTATAAGTATGCATATTACGACAGACAAGTGAACAGAAAATGCATACAAGAAAAGCGCTTTCGATCCAAGAAACGTCATAGGACTTACATCAGTCTCTATAACACAAAATTTGAAAAAAAATTCCATAACAAATAATATTTCTGAAAACATGTTACAGTATACTACGGAATGCAATAAATTTATACTACAAATTAAATTGATTAATCAAAGTTTTAAGAACTATCAAAAATATCAGCAAAAATTTAAAAGAGTGTGCTCACAAATGTTCAGTACGGTTAAATTTAAATTTGGTCAGAGAAATTGAAGTTAAACTATAATTGTCACAATAGTACGTATAAAAAATTTTGGACTATAATTTTTCAGAAGGTCGCAAGCAACGGTCTTAAATGTCCTAAGGGGATCTATTGGCAGACTCTTACTGCCGCCTAGAATTTTTAAGGGGCGCTGGCTAATTCTTTCTCTGACACTGACGCTTGAAGTGAGAATGGCGGTGCATTTTCCCTTCAGACGTCTCGCATCTTCGCCCAGTACAGCAGGGCGCATGAATTTTTGGGACTGTGATATACATAAGGTTGATAAACAACGGTTTTAAGTGTCCTAAAGAGATCTATTAGCAGACTCTTACTGCTGCCTAGAATTTTTGAGAGACGCTGGCTAATTCTTTTTGGACACTAATGCTTGATGAGAGAATTAAATTTTCCCTTCCAACATTAAGCATCCGCGCCCAGTACAGCAGGGCGTTTGAATTTTTGTAACTGGGACTTATAAGCAGAATTGTCAATCATTAAATAACAACAACAAAGAATAGTGTTGATCACTTTCTGAACCAGTCTCAATCACCATCTGAATCAGAACTATCACTTGAATTATTACCCATATAAGTATCATTATTATCTAAACTATTGTCAGGTTTAAGATCTTTGACATGAAAATCTCCTATAATGTTACCATCCAAATCTTTCAATGTATAAACTAATGGTGATTTTACTCTATAAACAATACAGGGGATACACTTTGGACTTAACTTCGCACAGAAATTATCAGCAGCTTTTGAAAGAATGAAATTACGTTTCAAAACTCTATCACCAACATTAAATCTAAGATCTCTCCTTCGCAAATTGTAACGATTTTTGTTGACTTCATAAGAACGTCGCATTCGGTCTTGAACTTTAGAATAAATCTTAGGTGTCTCTTGTACTAAATTTGGATATATAACATTTTGTCTGATATTAAAGTCATTTCTGCTGAATGAATTTACATATATTTTAACTGACTGTTTCATGTTTGGCCAATAATATAGAGCTGATAACCTAGATAGCGTTTTGAATACTCCTAAATGACCTGAAGTGGAATCATCATGATATAATTTTAAAAGTTTTAACCTATTAGGTGTTGGTACAACTATCTTCCAATCAGTATATGTCTCTGAAAGAGGATCGTCAGATAAAATATGTTTGTAAAGAACATTATTTTCTACTTTAAAGGATGGATATAAATCCGGATTGTTATTGACCTTGCTAATCATTTTTCGATACCACTTATCTGGAGTTAACTCATTTAAATTTAATATTGAAACATCTATATCTTCATGTACTCTAGATAAAGCATCGGCAACAGGAATTTCTTTGCCTTTGCGATGGATGATTTTAAAGTTATATGGTGAAAGGCGATATAACCATCTAGATAATCTAGGTGAAGGATTTTTAAGACCTTGAATCCATTGCAAAGATGAATGGTCAGAGATAACGTTAAATTTTGTATGTTCAACATAACAACGAAAATGTTCTATACTTAGCAAAACTGCAAGCAGTTCTTTTTCTGTGGTGGAATATTTTCTTTGGGCCGTGTTGAGAGTCTTACTAAAGTACGCTATGGGATGTTCTAAACCATGTTCCTCCTGGAAAAGTACACCACCAACTCCAGAATCCGAAGCGTCACAGACAATGGAAAAGGGCTTAGTGAAGTCTGGACTAGCAAGAATGGGAGCAGTAGTCAGCAAGCCTTTGATCTTCTCAAAAGCCTCAGCAGCTTCGGGTGTCCAAGCGACAGACTGACCTTTCTTTCGGTTCTTTAATAGATCTGTAATTGGAGAAGCTATTGTACTGAAGTCTTTGAGAAAACGACGATAATAACTAAACATGCCAATCAATCTGCGAATTTCGGTTGTATTCCGTGGTGTAGGGTAGGATAAAAGGGCTGATACTTTTTCAGGATTAGTTCTAAGACCCTTCTCATCAACAACATAGCCTAAGAACGTAAGAGATGAACGAGCAAAGTGGCATTTATCAAAATTTACTGTTAAGTTTGCATTTTTCAAACGTATGTACACTTCTTTAAGAACTTTAAGGTGCGTAGAAAAGTCAGCACTTACTACTATGATATCATCTAGATAGTAAAATACATAAGGTTCAAGATCAGGACCAATAACCATGTCTAACAAGCGACACATGGCACTTGAGCTATTTGATAAACCAAAAGGGAGTCTGCGAAAGCAATACATTCCCTTTCCACGGACTGAAAAAGCTGTTTTTAGTTTTGATTCATCATCCAATGGAATTTGGAAGAATGCAGATTTTAGATCTATTGATGATAGATATTTAGCATCCCTGACTCGAGTTATTATTGTCTCTATCAAAGGAGGTGGATAAGCATCTGGTACAGTGACAGAATTTAGCTTCCTACCATCAAAACAGACTCTGTAGGAGCCATCTTTCTTGCTCACAAGCCACAAAGGTGAATTCCATGCACTCTGGCAAGGCTCAATAATGCCCATCGCAAGCATTTCATCAATCTCTTTGTGAAGAGCCTTTTCCATCATGTATGGAAGAGGATACTGTCTCTATCTGATAGGCTTGGCATCACCTGTATCAATATGATGAGTATATAAGTGAGTGCAGCCAATGCTATCAGAGGGAGCAATATCTTTGTAAAGTTCAATAACTTCTGACAGCTGTTCCTTTTGCTTATCAGACAATTGATCCATCCCTTGAATAAAATTTACAGCACAAGTGTCATAACTGAAGTTTCCAAAATTTATATTTAGCTTAAACTGCAAAATAAATTCCATTCCCAAAATCAGCTTATGTGAAATGCTTGGGACAATTAAAACTTTAATCTTATGATTTTCACCATTAAAAGTGATCGGAAAGTAAACATAACCTAAAGTATTTTGAATCTGACCATCAGCTGTAGTCAGTTGTAAAGCTGTGTTATAATCAATCTTGAGATTCAGTTTGCTCAACAAATATAGTCCAGATAACCCAAGAATGTTAGCGTTGCTACCACTATCAAGCAAAGCTGTAACATTTTCATTATCTATACTAATTGAAAGATATGGACGATTATCATTGTTCTTACTCACAAATAAAGGTTCAACAGAATTTTTAACTTTGACATTAGAAGTCACTTGTGGTTCCCTAGCATCTATGTCTGAAAAATCTTTACTAAAATCTAAGTCAGGTGTATCAACATGAAAATCCCTAGCATTATCTACTTCTGTGATTTGATCATCAACCCTGGAGTGGCTTTGCCCTTCGTATTGGGATCCGAAAAGGTGACTCCCTTGTTCTGTACATGGGAAGGCCCAGGAGTCAAAGCGGGAACTTCCTGTCTCTGTACGTTTTTTGAACAAGAGGGACAAGTTGATTTTGTGACATTTCTCATGCCACATTCATAACAAAACTTAATACGGGGAGATCTACACTGCTGAGAGGAATGCCCAAGTTTTTCGCAATTCCAGCAAACTACTGGTTTTCTAAGAACAGGGGAAGATGTATCATTGTTAGAATTACTATGATCGGATCTACTGACCGGTTGACATGTCAGAAAGGAATCCTCTAACTTCCTACAATATGAAGTTAATTGGGCAAACGTCAAGATATCATGAAGTGCTAGTGACTTAACATAATCGGGCAACAGGTTTCTACGAATGATGTTAACCATGTCCTTTTCAGTGAATGGGTTGCTGGTGAGTCTATTGAACTGAGACTCCATAAAAGCAATAAAAGTTATGACAGGTTCACGTTGACCTTGTCTGCGTCTACGAATTTCATCAATCAAGTTGATGTCGTAATTGTCTCTAAGGAAAGCATCCTTTAATTGACGCACCAAATCACCCCAATCATGAAAAGCACCCCTAACAGAACCATGATGCCACCAAGTCCACGCTATGCCTTCAAAAAGGTCACCTGCAGCAGCATATAGATCCATCTCATTACAACCTCGAGAAGCCATAAGAGACTGAATCAATTCAAGAAACTCAATGACAGATGTTTTGCCATTGAACTTCCTAATCCCCCATTTAAAAATAGGAATTTTCTTCTGCTGAGAAAAACTAGCAGGAGAATAAGGCTGAGGATTCATTGCCAAGGGAGGCAAAGAAGCTGCTACAGTAGTAACAGGTTGCGTTTGCATAGGCTGTGTTGGATTAACAGTCACAGGCATGGGAACTGGTGATGAATGTCCTGTGGGAGGTTCAAGCTTGGCCAAAAGATTTGATTCAGCAATCACGAGCTGTGTTTTAAATCTAGACTTTTGTGTCACTTCCTCATCAGAAGAAGGAGCAAGTCGATCAATTCTATTTGCTAAGTGCAACAATCGAGTACAAATCCTGCGATGTTCACTTGAATCATAGCCACTAGAAAATTGAGATATCATATCTTCAAGTTTATTGAAAGAGAGTATGATATCATCTTTATCCTCATCAAAGGGAATTAAAACTGAAGTTTCAGAAAAACTTCTACCGTGCTGCTCTTGTGATAGCAGACCACGCAAAACTTTTCTCTTATCATCCATAGTGCTAGGAACTTCCAAGCCTCTAATTTTTATCTCATATGCCAACTCACTTGACATCAAGTCATTAACATTTAGTTTAGTGAGAGGCATTGTTGTGTTTAAGTGAGGTTAAGTAGAAAAAGGACAAGTCAAAACCTAACAAGATAAAAAAAAATCCTAAAAATATCAAACAGTTCACCAAAAAAAGTACTTGAGCATGTATGTTCTCGAAAAGGAAACTAGCATTCTGGAGTGATACTAAAAAATTAAAATTATTTATCTGACCTCAACAAATATGACTGCCCTTATATCAGTCTTTCAATCAAAACAAAACAGACTAAAATGCTCTAAATAATATCAAAAATATTTGCCAGATAAAACAACTATATATAGATAAACTCCAGAATGAAAACAATCATAACAAAAAAAATCAAGGACTAGTATTTGCTTAATGAAAAATCAAAAAAAAAATTTTTTTAAGTATTAATATACTTTATATGTGTGTGTGCCTCAATTTATGTGTTAATCTAGGAAATTAAATATACATGCAAGTATATAATTGCACATATATAACCACCCTTCTATAAATAGCAAAAAACTAAAGTCAGCTTATGAAAATGTTCAACTATAAATGAGCTACAAAATGAATGTACCTAAATAGGAAATTACCAAAGAAAAATGTAGTGAATTGTTGTCCAAATACCACACAAAATGTATAGCTACAAAAAAGAGCAAACCATACAAAAACTCTAGGTAAGTGTTTATGACCTGTGAATAATATCCAAACGCCAGATATCTTAGAGAAACATTTACAACATACGCTCAGATTTATAAATTAACGCATACGCAAAATGTCTCAAGACAGTACAAAAAATAACGCATTAGGAAATCAAATCTCAGTCATAAATAAAATATACTAATAGACAAAAATCAATAGAAAAATTTAAATAACTTCAAATATACCTCAATAGAAAAATTTTGAAAATAGAAAATTTGGACCAACAATCACCCTGAAAACTACAAAAAAAAATAAGCTGATAATAGTTAAAGAAAATTAAATAATAAAATATATATGCCAAATGAAAGTACTGCATCAAAAAAACATTATTAAATGGAATTTTGAGTCAATGAGCCGAAATGGAATTTTTAAAAAGTTGTCCAATTTTCATTTCAAGACAGCTTCAAGACTCACACCGCACAACACCAGACATACCCACGTCTGGCCACACGTTGGCAGCGCCAATTTGTAACGATAAAAATGTTGCTTGGTCATGAACAACCAGCCAACACTTTTATTACTCATAGCAACCAGTAGCTCAATCAGTTTGCATGAGACTAGGGTATGTAGGTGCGTGCGTGTGTGCGTAAATGTGTGAGTCTCGTTAGCCGCCAAGAAATGAAAACTAGGACAACATTGGTTTAATAAAGATTTATTTTAGTATGTATACGAATGCAGTACATTTAATTTTTTTTTAAAAAAAGAACTTAGCTTCAGAAGGAAGTCCTCGTAGTAGTGCCCTTCCGAAAGGAAGGTGGTGCTCCAGAGAAGGCTGGCTTTTTGAGGAGTTCAGGTGGTGCCCCAAAGGTGTGGTGTCCCCAAAGAAAAGTTTTCTTCAGGAGTTCAGGTTGTGCCCCAAAGGTGTGGTGTCTTCATGGTGGCACCCCGACCAAGAAAAGTGGTCTTCATTGAGGCACCCCGCCAAAAAAAGGTGGCTTCGATGTTGGCACACCGACAAAAAGGTTAGGTCTTCATGGTGGCACCCGGACAAAAAGAGGTTATGTCTTCATGGTGGCACCCCGACCAAAAAGGTGGCTTCATTGTGGCACCCCGACAAAAAAGGGTGTTCATGGTGGCACCCCGACCAAGAAAAAAGAGGGTGGTTCTCCTTGATTAAGACATAATGGCACAGACACAAAAGATTGTCTTAGAGAGACATAATTACATTAGCTGTTAACTGTTTGAGTTCAAAACGCAAAAGGAAGGAGGTATGTGTTTCGACATAAAAGGTAACCTTGGTGGAGAGCAAGAGCATACCCCCCCACTCATTGGATTTTCCAAAAATTTGGCGCACTTGCGCAGTGTGTATAATTAACAATATTTGCAGCTCAAGGAAGTAGAGATGGGAAAAAGGTAGCGGTGAGAAGCAAAATAGTTATAAAAATGTACTAGTATAATGAGGAAGCAGTAGCTAAAAATGGAAGTTGTAAACTATTTGTATATGGTAGCCAAGTAAATAATATAAAAATAATTTTGACAACGGGTGAACCGTTACAACATAAATAACTTTTTTAGGTCCATCCGAACATTGCCTTGCCTTATACAGAAAGCAAAGGACTTCTGATGTAAACATACGAGAGTATTGCTTTAGATCGTTCTGTATTGTGTAACGAGGAAACTGTTGAATTGATTTTAATGAAATTTTGACACAGTATTACTACCGTGGCGAAGATGGAAAACGCGTATGGTTTTTATAAATCGTGCCAGTGGCGGCGCAGAAATAAAAAAAAACTAAAAATATAAAAACAGCTCAAACTTCGTTTTTAAGCATTTTAGAGGTTCCTAATCAGTTTCTGCGTTTTTTTGGGTGGAGCTGAAATTGGGGTGGTTGGGGGGTTGGGGGTTGAAAAATTAAAAAATTTCTTGTACTCATAATAGGCTGTCCACCAACCTGTGAAGGAAGATCTAGCGACACAAATCACCTTTTTAGGTCCATCCGGACATTGCCTTGCCTTATACAGAAAGCAAAGGACTTAGAATTTTTTCTGATGTAAACATACGAGAGTATTGCCTTAGATCGTTCTGTATTGTGTAACGAGGAAACTGTTGAATTGATTCTAATGAAATTTTGACACAGTATATTGTTACCGTGGTGAGAGTGGAAAACGCGTATGTTTGTTGAAAATCATGTCAGTGGCAGTGTAGCAATAATCAAAGTGAGAAAAGTAGGAAAACAACTCAAATTCGGTATTTAGATGTTTTAGGGGTTCCTGATTATCTCCTACCAGTTTTTTGGGTGGGGGTGAATGTGAGGTGGTTTGGGGAGTGGGGGGTTGTAAAACTGAGAAGTTTGTAGTATCGATAGTAGGCTGTCCATTGACCTGTGAAGCAAAGACCTAGTGGCATAAGACAATTTTGGGGAGGGGAGGGGGGTGTGTGGCGATTATTTGGTTGCAAGGGATCTCAGACTAGAGCTTCATGCTATGGGAAAATAATAAACAGGTATCAGCGTAATGTGTGGGCAGTACTGAGTCAATCAACTTGACTCCATTTTTAATTTATCTACTTCCTTGTTGCACAAAGGATGGCGGATGGCGCTTCTCCCTGTCCGCTGTCCTTTTTTTTAAATAAATGTTACCCACAACAAATGCGTTGTTCGCATTGTCCGTAAAATGTTAGCATTCTTTAATTGAAACCTAAATTGAATAATACGAGACCCGAGGCAAATTTCATAGCGAATTAATTGAAACTAATGGACATATGCAAATGCAACCATTTAATGGACGAGGCTTTTAATTGCCAGTCACGGATATATGGAAAAATATTCGTTGCGATGCGGTGGACGTAATACGAAATTGCGTCAAAAATAGTTTAGTCAGAATGCAGTGAAACAGGTAATTTTGAGAAACGTTTTTGCAAAAATTGTAAAATCACCATTGGATCTGATACGTTTTGCCATATTGGATACAAATTGGTTTCGTGTAACAAAAAGCTCTTGTGAGCGGGTATGGTTCTATGTGCGTAAACACAGTGGGGCATTTTTTAGTGTGCGTGCAAGTGCGTGCGAAGGCGTGCAGGTACCGCATGCAGGCTAACCTGCTCAGATGTGTTTTCGACCGCTTACCAGAGTCGGAAGCCCGCTTGAACGCCTTTGTACTAACAGAAATTTAGTTTGCTACCTGGTTTCGTCTGTGCCAGTCGAAGATGAGTATCGATAAAGAGTTACTTATTGCTTCAGTGTTTGCGAAAACCCCTATTATATAAAAGACACAAGCTGCACTTTAGCCGCACTGCGATAGAAAATTATTGGAAAGGAAATGAGTGCGGTTATGAAAGTAGACAATTGGTTTATATACAATTTTTATTTGGATATATTCATAAGCTTGGAACTGAGGCAATACATCAAGAAATTTGTTGTAAATGTGGTAGTGATAGATAAGATAAGAGGTGCTCTGCAAACTGTTTAACAAAGAAATCTCGAATTGTTTTGGCCTCATTAGGAGGCATTTACTGGTAATTACGCCTAATCCATTTTCTAGCCCGAGACAATGGGGTATTAGGCATTCCTGTTCAAACTGTATATCTTCTTCTGTATATACTTTAACCATGTCTGATATTCTATATGTTGGTTGATTTCTATATTAGATATTGCAAAGTGGGCTGTTTAATGATAACAAGTTTTAATGATTACCATATTTATACTATATTTTTAATCTTTTTTTTATCCTTACTTATGGTTGAATATGATAAAGCAATGGTATCAATATGATAGAAATCTGAAACAGATATAGTATAAATTTGATGTAAATATGTTAAAGGAATGATACAAAACATGAAATAAATGAGGTAACAAAAAGAGCATTTAATAGTGTTATAATTATCCTATAACTGGCGGGCCAGCCTAAAGGATCTGTCCGACACGGAATTCCTACTGAACCCAGGTCGTCCCTGCTGCGTTGCCAATGAATTTTGTTATAATAATAATAGCGTAATAGCGTTTATTGCCCAACAGTTAAGTACCATTTATAGGACAATGTATGAAAAAATATACATATTAGCATTATGTTAACAAATAACTAAACTAACAAAAAAAGGGCATAAATAAATACTAGTGTGCTAAATTGTTGCGAAGTGGTTTACAACAATGTTCAATATTTTGCATAATTCATAAAAATTAATGTCACACATACTACTTATATAATTAAAGCTATTATAATGTAGATATCTTAAAACGGCAAAGAACGTGTTATCCTAAAAACGAAAATTTTCGCCATTACAATACCTCCCAAATTCTTGCGACTCTCCACAAGCATAAGTGTATAAGAGTATGTCGCTCGTAAACTAATATACTTTGTACTCTCCAATTACAATCATCCGAATACTTTTTGTTTGTTTGAAATAAACTCCAAACGCTTTTATGGTTCCTTTTATGGGGACTCCTTTTGTAAAGCCAACAAAACTCTGGCCCTAAACTTTCAATTACATTGTCCCTTGAAATAAAATTGGTAACTGTAATTTGGAGTTTATATTTACCTTCTGGTTTTTTATTTACAATGAAAGCTTAATGGCTTTGTCGCCCACCCAGCCAGAATGAGACAGGATGGTAGAAGATTATAAAAAAAAATTAATTTCAGTTTTGGATCAAGACTTTCTTCTTTTTCTGATTCTCAAATGCAAGGAATTGTATCTTAATTTTAATAATTTTGCTTGTTAGCAGTGGGACAAGACATATACTATTACTTTAATTGAGTAGAGCTTATTTTATTCTGTACAGAAAAATAAAAAATTACAATAGACCTCAAATTTTAAAAATTCTTCGAAATATCTTCTATGGCTCTAAGAAACCAGAATGTCATTTTTTGTACAGCGATGATCGCTAGCAAAATATGAGTCAGCGTCATCCAGCCATATGGATCTATACGGTATATCACTAGGAATTTCATAAGAGTACTCAAGCTGTCCCAGAATGCCATTTTAGTACCCAAGAGTTTTGAGAAACATACATTTGCATATAAATATGTCATCCACCTTTGGAATCATAGGAAGGCTATGTTTCTAGAAATAATCGTGTTTTTCCAATACCTAGAATACCGTTCTAGATAGTTTCTCCATATTATCGCTTCTATGAATATGTCCGAAGAATGTAAGCATATATATTCGTCGACACAATGGAGGATAGTCTCTTTAGATTACCGAGCTCATCCAGTATGGAAACGTCAGTTCGATGGGCGGTATAAGGAACTCTCAGCATTCTCCTCCACGTCCACATTTCAAAAGCATCTATGCGAGCTCGATCTGCCTTTTTAACAGTCCAAGTTTCTGAGACGTACAAAAATATGGAGAACACAAAAGACTGAACCAGCGAGATTTTGGTAGCTTTAGTGATGTTATGGTCGTTGTAGGAGTAATATATATAGGTATAGCCCTAACTAAGGTGCCCTCAAGTCAAGTCAAGGAACAGCATCAACTACTACTGCATCAAGTTTTATCATATTTTGCCTGATAACCGAAAATTTCTCGACAGTTTACAATTCAATCAAAGAATTAAAGCTTACCTCCAGTCCAAAGCATGGTTTCTTTGTTAGATGATGTATTCTTAACTAGACATATTATTTTGTGATATACACGTATGTTAGGTGATCTTTGTTTTCTATGTTAGCCTATAGACAAATATTGTAGATGATGATGAATAAACTACTAATACTACTACTACTACTTCAAATGCTCTACATTTAGAAAATATTTTCAAAGATGGCGGACTTCTGGATATACCGGAAGTAGGCATCAAATTCCTTATTTTAAATAGAACACCCTGTATATTATCACGTTTTTGAATTCAGCATCGATTTTTAGGTCCAGTTTGTTAACCATTGTTTATGTCTACGAAGCCTATTTTCGGAGTTATTCAGCAATTTTTACAAAATTTGACGTTTGTAGTACTTTACAAGAAACGTTAATATCTCGGAAACTAAACGCGATAGAAACATCCGGTTTGCAGTTTTGAAATAAGGAAGGAACGTGCTTGTGTTTTGGTAAGATCGTTGTTTCAAAAGAACATTAAATCAATAGACTAGCTATTTGAAGAGAAAATCTCAGAACCAACCCATCTTGCGTGAATCTGATGAAGTGAAATATTTTATCAATTTGATCGGATAAATTCCGCTCAACAGATAGTCGACATGTTCAACCTAATATTGCCAGCACTAAAGTGAATAATAAATTATAGTTCTCAACTCCTGGCAAACTCCTGAGACTGATACCATATCCGCAAGTTCCATGTTCGTGAATCTAAGTTTGGAATTAAGTTTGGTACTGACATCACGTATCTACTCAGATATTATGTATGGTATAAGTGGGATGCGGACAGAATTCAGTTATTGCCCTGATAATAATTGATATTGCTGTGAACACCTTTGTCCCGATCACGTACAAATTGCTACTTGAATTAGCTCCTGAATTAGTAATTAAGAGACCCCTAAGTGATGGTCGCGTTTGAGAGAGAATAATAGGACAGAGACCCGATATTGTCAAAGTTAGTTTAAGAGCCTGTCGCTGCATACCTAACAGCCACTCAGTGCTGCCGTTTTAGTACTATTTCTAGTACATTTTCGACGTCACAAGTACAAAAGTACATAAAGGCTGAAATCTAGTACATTTTCATTTTTCAAAAACATCTATGAAAATCTTCATTTCAAACGTTGTAGCTTCTCAATAAACGGATGTATGATGCAAGAATGCATGAGAGTTTCTTTGTTTTTTATTGCTCTTCACAAAATTATAGAGCGTTATGTGGTGTGAATTGACAGCTCATAATGAAATTCACGGGTTTTAGTATAATTTAGTCCAGTCTAGTACATTTTATTACTTTCATTCAGTTTTTTTATAACTGAGCAGACCGCGCAGGCAGAGCCTAAATACTAGAGTACCACGGCTGCTGCGAAAGGGTTATGTTAGGGGAAGTTTGTTAACGCGACATTTGAATGGGCCAATACCCGCAGGCCCAATAAATACATCTTCTGGCAGTCCATTCCAAACCTTGGACACTCTAGGAATAAATGTGCGGTTGTACCGCTCAGTTCTTGATGTATGAAGAACGACCGTCTTAGGATGAGATACAGCTGTCGCACGGGTACATCCGATAGGAGCAGTGAGCGGCGGAACGATAGAGGATAGCTCAGAGGAGCAGATTCCGTTGGAATATCGGTAGAAGGGTGAGAGGTCACCAACAACACGCCGGTCAGAAAGTGACTGAAAGTGGCGCGTTAAGGCCGGATCGCCAATTAGTCGAATTGCCCTTCTCTGGACGGCATCTAGTATAGACAGGTAGTAGGGGCAGCAGCTCCCCAGACATGAAAGCAATACTCCAGGCAAGGTCTTATCTGGGCTTTATATAGCGTGAGGAGGTTAGATGTTGAGAAATACTTTCTGGATCTAAATAGGTACCCAAGCTTTTTACCAGCAGCTGTTGCAATTGACGCGATGTGTTCGTGTCAGATCAGATTTTCTGTAATGTTGACTCCTAACAGCTTGAATGAGCGACTCTTTGGCAGAGCCTGGTTGTTCATTAGAACCTGATGTTGGCTTGGGCACTTCTTGTTTGATAGCGTACAATACTGGGTCTTGGAGGCATTAAATTTAACCATATTCTTAAGCCCCCAAGCGGTAATGGTATCGAGATCCTTTGAAAGTGAAGCTGCCACTGCCAGTCTTCTGCGTTCCAGTTTATTTCAGAAACGCACAGCTGCAACACTGGAGCCATTACTGCGTGGCCGACGTAGATTGACCAGCGTGGCATGAGGTAGGTCGAGATGTTCTCTCAGGTAACCATCGTCATTGTCATGTCGAGTCTGAAAAGGGATGGATAAAATAAGCAAAACAAGGACATTACAAATTATCTGCAGCGATTACCCAATCATGATGCTGTACCGTCTTTGGGGTGGAGAAGAAGATATGCTATTGCCGGTTGTAGTCATGAGTTTTATCTACTAAATAAATAGAATAGTTAGTGATATAAATTCTTTGCCGTTTCCTTTATAAATGAAATAAAACCAGACGTTAAAGAAGAAAATAGGAATAATCAATATTTTCAGTGGAATTAGTGAATTAGTGGAATCTACCGTTCAATCAAATGATGATGCATAAAAAAATGCTTAAAATGCTTTCTCAAGTTGAATGTATGTATTACACCCGTTTTCATACTTTTAGGATATTTTTTAAGTAGTTGCACTGGAGCTTGACTTTATAAAATACAACAAATAATCACTTTTTATTAGTGACATATTTAGATGGAACCAACAACGGGTAGTACCGGAACCGAGAAAGAAGTCTAGTTGCGTTAGGTACCTAACTATTGAACGTCAGTCCCTCCAAAACGTCCATAATTGCCTTCACCAGAAGGAAAAAAGTACAGGGACTAAGAACTCTACAACTGCTGGGTAGCCAAGTACAGCTGTCAGAGGAGGTTAAATACTTAGGAGTAGTACTACACTCTAAGCTAACCTGGAACCCTCAGCTCAAAAGAGTTAAAAGAAGAGCCGAGATGGCATTAATGCTATCGAGGCGCTCGCATGATAAGACCTGGGGTTTAAGTCCAGCCATGGTGCATTGGACATGCATTATGGTGGTAAGACCCATGATTATATATGCGGCTTTGGTTTGTTGGCCAAAGATGAGACAGCGAGCTGCTATAGCAGAACTAAGCAAGGTGCAAAGATTGGCTTGTCTGTCCATAACAGGTGCAATGAAAAGAGCACCTAGTGCAGTCTTAGAGACCATCCTGGACCTTCTTCCATTGGAAATTGTAATAATGGGCGAGGCAAGAATGGGCTACTCTAGACTTCAAGCTCCACCAAGAGAAATTTACAAGGATCTTGGACACAATCAAATCGCAGAATATGTGGGGCATACCATAATGGATGCTAGAAAGGACAACATAACTCCGAAATATATCTTCAACAAGAAATTCGAGACTGTAATTACAGTTCGAGAACTCTGTGAAGTAAACAACCTGCAACGGGAAATAGTCTGGAATACAGATGGATCAAAGGCCGAGCAGGGCACAGGAGCGGGAATCTTTGGAAGAGGAACTAGATTACCAGACAGAACAATTTGAAATAAATGGAGTTAGATCGGAAACTTTGCCAATAACCTGTGGAGTACCCCAAGGCTCTGTCCTGGGACCTCTGCTTTTCCTGTTATTCGTAAATGATTTACCTGAGATAGTCGTAAATAATAATTTAATTATGTTCGCGGACGATAATAGTAAAGAAACTAAGTTGGAACTAATAGAGCATGCTCAAAATATCATAAATGAATTTACCAAATGGTTTACTAAAAACAGATTGTTTTTGAATGCTCAAAAAACTGTTTTTATGAATTTCACTCCTAGATGTAAAACCCTATCTGTATTTTATTTGATCAAAGTTAATGGTAAAAGTATTTCCCATGTATCTGAAGTAAAATTTCTTGGCGTAGTAATAGAGAATAATTTGGAATGCAAGGTCCATGTTGACGTGCTATGTAAACAGTTATCTTCAGTTAGTTATGCTCTGTATAGATTATCCCAGCTGGCAAACAGAAAAGTTGCACTTTTCTACTACTTTTCTCATTTCTACTCCAGAGCTAGTTACGGAATTCTATTCTGGGGATGTTCTGCATACGCTAATAGGGTTTTTCGCCTTCAAAAACGCTGTTTGAGGAGCATAGCTGGTATATCTAGGCTTGCTCCATGCAAGCAGATCTTTCAACATATGCGTATCTTAACATTACCTTCGATTTATATCTTGACTGTACTAACATTTGTTAAATCAATCCCAGAACGTTTCACCCCAAACAATCACTTTCATAGTTATGATACTAGGCATGGTTCGGATTACAGTATTCCACATCATAATTTAGCAATCTTCGAAAATAATCCTTCTTTCATTGGCATTCACTTGTACAATAAGCTACCTCTACTCTTACGATTGTCTAATCTCACAACCTTTAAAAAATGTGTCAAAGATATTTTATTGATAAAGGCTTACTACACTGTTGAGGAATTTATGACAGATAATTTTAGTAATTTTTTCTAGTCTATTTCAGCTTACATTGATATCTTAGATTAATTTTTTTAAAGTTTAATTTTGATAATTGTTCCTTTGTTGATGATATCACTATGTGCGTTTATACTTATTTATATCGTAATCTTTAGCACTGCTGTCAGATTGACTTATCCTATACTATTCTTGTAGTCCAAGAGATCAATAAATTACTTTACTTTAGAACATTCCACTAGGAAAATACGCTTCGGTATTTCAGTCAGAGGTGTACGCCATCCTGCATTGTGCAAGGATAAACCATGAGAGGTCCTACAGAAACAAGAGGATCACGATACTTACAGAGAGTCAGACCACATTTACCAAAGTTACGTCTGCGCTAGCCTGGGAATGCCTACAAGAACTGGGAAGGCTGACAGAACACAAAAAAGTAATTTTGGAGTGGGTGCCAGGACACTCAGACATAAGTGACAATGAAAAGGCGAATGAGTTAGCGAGACTAGGCGCATCTGCTCTATACATTGGAGCAAAACCCGCCTCTCGGGTGCCTAAAAGCACAATCAGACACCAGCTCGTAGAATGGATGAAACATCAGCACAAGGAGCAGTGGAACTTGTTGCCGGGATGTGTTCATGACAAAACATTCTTAAAAGCTCTATGCAAGTAAATAGCTGAAACACTGCTCTCCCTGAGTAGGAGTTAGCTCCGCATAACGACGGGTCTCCTCACGGGACATTGTGGCATTATGGAACACCTGAATAAAATGAAACTCTACAATGAAGACCTCAGCCGCAGACTATGTGGTAGAGGGACTGAGTCAGCCATACATGTGCTCTGTGAGAGCGAAGCGCTAGATCACAACAGAAACAGTTTTTTGGGAAGCTAGAACCAATGGAGTACAGCTTAGCACCAGGACTAGTAGGAAAACTGCATAAACTTGTGCAAGGATCCAGATTGCTGGAGTGGCTATAGTAAGTGAGAGTAGTTATAATACAATAGGCCTGAGTCTTCAGTATTGACGAGGACAGCATGGTCAGACAGCTTCTGCAAAAAAAATAGTGGACACGCTGAACGATCTAGACATCCTCGAATGGTCCAAATTGAAATAGAAGTACTTTTATTTTTCGTTCCGTGTTAACAGATTTGAACCTTGAATGATGTGTAGCCGATAGCGGATTACAAACCAACTGACATAAAAATAGAACTACAAAAAATAAAAAATAGTACAAATACTACATCAGTTTGAATAGTTGTCGAAAGCTTAATTTATGCAGCTGGCTGCAAACCGATTTTTATGGTGCCTGGATTTTGCAGCATTTGTTGTAGCTCACACGGCATTTTGTTCGCTTAAATACTGCAGAGAGGATACAAATAAACACATTATCACCAAAATGTTTCCAAACAAAATGTATACGGTACTGATGTACGACAAGATAAACGACATAGTAGTCGCTCGGACATGTCTCTATTGCTGATTGCAGTTATAGATGCACCCCGCAATAGCCCAGAAAATAGCGGGAATTTTGAAATTTCGTGAGGTTTGAGAGTGCGACTTTTATGTTGGTACATACAGAAAAATCTGTCGTTCTGTCAAAGACTTACGCTTGGATTCAATGGGACGTTACACTCAGCATTCCTCAAATACAGCGATGTTTTATCCAATGGAAAGTGTATAGTTGATTATGTCGTATTGTCGATTCAACTACAAGATATCATTGGAATCCAATGAATAATTCAATCGCAGCCTGTCGTTGAATCGAATCTGTGTTTGGTAATTGATTCTAAACTACTTTCTTTTCCTTGGACCAACAGATTTTATTGCGAGGACAGCTGATTGATTCGTCTGGATGTTAAATTGTGTGATTTTGTATGAAGTTATAAGGAGCATGATATAAGAATTAGACATAAGCCTGCACCAGTTGTTGCATTATTACCTGAAATATAACTGTCTCACTAATCTAAATACCTACATTCAAATGTGGGTGTTAGCTCTTCTAAGTCCCAATTTCTCAGTAGGGCCTCCAATTAATATATAACTGGACACATTTAAATCACACAATTGCTGATGCAATACGTAAAACCACGAGATGATACAACATAGCTAACACCGAAACAACACAACGGCACAACCGTCCATGTTGGCGGGTTCGCGGCGATAGTAACACAAAGATAATCCCCCCTGTTCTTTATTATTCTCACCTTCATTTAATCGGGACATTAGTCCCGCCGAATACTGATTATAGTTCAGCGAACGACAAAGGCCGTTGAAACAAAATTAATTTTTATCAGATGAATTATCACGAACTGCTGTTGCAGTAATAATTTTTGTACATTGAATAGATTGTATGCTTTGCTTAAATGAATCATAGGGTAAATTTTGGAAACAAAAGGATGTTTTGATTGCATTATATGTCAATACTGGTATTAGAAGGATTACACATATCGTTAGAACGAATATAAAATTATTTTGAATTTACTGGCGTACCTGTGATTACTTCGAATATAAGGATTGAATTCTTTCAATGACATGGATTTGAAACAACTGTAAATATATTTAAAGCGATGGAAAAATATTCAAATACTAACAATTAATTGGATACGCAACAGGATTTTTTTCTGTGTATACATGCTAATGTATAATTAGATGTTTAGTTGTGTGCACTGTTTACTTTGATCTAATTTTTATTCGTGCTGCGCATGCGTGTCACTTCGTTAATCGCTATGGCTATCGTCCGTACAATACCGGCATTTAGCGATTACGATATACGTAAAACGAAATGCAAATGTCAAAGTTGTCAAATAGCGTTAAAAGGAACATCACTTTGTACGTAACGAAAACTGCCTATTATGCGCGCTTGTCCATTAAATTTTATAGAAAGTATTTTTCTCTGATCCGTACCGTTCGTCCGATGCCGATTTATGTGCGCGTAAATTTATTTCTCTGTGATCGATTCATTATCATAGGGATTTTTGTTCCAGGAAAGTCCAACAGTTATCGACGGAATCCTGAGCGCACAACGAGTTCTCCGTAATACGGTCAGGTAAGTGTTTTCATGGCAACGCATCCTGTTGCCTGCTTGCGATTAACGCTACGCTGAGCGGACTAGTTTAACGAATCCGGTCTTATTCAATCAGACTCTGCCAATTATTTATTCATGCAACACGCACGCCATGATTGCGAGACATTACAAAATCTATCAATGTTCGTGCTCGTTCGCCATACATATCATGTCGGGATTACCAAGCTTTCCGAACAGCTTGAGGCTGCTTTGCTTCTCGTTAAATTGAATCAGTGAGTAGAAAAACAATACATCTCCAAAATCCTTGTTCTGAGAAAAACACAACTATATGTTGTGACTCTAACATTTTCATTTTATAGCAATGAAGTCTACAGAAATAATATAAAGGATGGCTTCCTCTATAAGAACTTTCTGAACAGGTTCCTATAAGTGTGTTCTGAAGGGCTGTAAATCAAAAAAATGGAGTCAAGTTGATTGACTCAGTACTTCCCACACATTACTGTGATATCAGTTTATTATTTTCCCATAACATGAAGCTTTAGTCTGAGATCCCTTGCAACCAAATCATCGGCAGCCTTCCCTCCCCTAAAATTGTCTTATGCCGCTAAGTCTTTCCTTCAGAGGTCAATGGACAGGCTAAAACATCTAAAAACGAAGTTTGGGTTGTTTTCATACTTTTAGTTTTTTGATTATTGCTATATACGCTGCCACTTACACGATATTTAACAAACGTACGCGTTTTGCATCCTCACCACGGTAATAATACTGTGTCAAAATTTAATTAGAATCAATTTAATAGTGTCCACGTTACAAAACACAAAAAGATCTAAAGCAATAAATACTCGTATGTATGTACACAGAAAATTCTAAGTCCCTTAGTTTCCGTAATACGCCAGGCAATGTTCGGATCGACCTAAAAAGTTGATTTACGTCGCTAGGTCTTCCTTCACAGGTTAGTGGACAGCCTATTATGAATACAGGAAATTTCTCAGTTTTTCAACTTCCCACCCCCTACCCACCCCAATTTCACCCCACCCAAAAAAAAACGCAGAAAATGATCAGGAACCTCTAAAACGCTTAAAAACGAAGTTTGAGCTGTTTTTACATTTTTACTTTTTTTTTATTATTTCTGCGCCGCCATTGGCACGATTTATAAAAACCATACGCGTTTTCCATCCTTGTCATGGTAGTAATACTGTGTCAAAATTTCATTAACATCAATTCAACAGTTTCCTTGTAACACAATATAGAAGGATCTAAAGCAATACTCTCGTATGTTTACACCAGAAAAAATTCTAAGTCCTTTGGTTTCTGTAATAGGCAAGGCAATGTTCGGATGGACCTAAAAAAGTTATTTATGTCGCTAGGTCTTCCTTCATGGGTCAGTGGACAGTCTATTATGAAAGCAACAAATTTTTCAATTTTACAACCCCCCACCCCCCAACCGCCCCAATTTCACCCCCACCCAAAAAAAAGTAAAAAATGATCAGGAACCTCTAAAACGCCTAAAAACGAAGTTTGAGGAATATTTATTTTTTTTTGTTTTTTGCTAATTACTCCGCCGCCCCTGCACCGATTTTCAAAATTATAAGAACATTACCTACTACGACCCCCCAGCATATCGCTGCCCAAATTTCATCACAATCCATGCAGCGGTTACTGAGATTACGAGGACACAAAAACGCGTACAGACAGACAGACAGACCGACAGACAGACCGACAGACAGACAGACCGACGGAAATGAGTGACGTGGATTTTCGTTATGTAGACATCACGAAACGCCCAAAAAGTGTATTATCTCAAAATCGAAAATTTTCGCGATCACAATACTCCCCTCACCTATCGGTGTGGGAAATAAAAAACGCAGAAAATGATCAGGAACCTCTAAAACGCTTAAAAACGAAGTTTGAGCTGTTTTTACATTTTTACTTTTTTTTATTATTTCTGCGCCGCCATTGGCACGATTTATAAAAACCATACGCGTTTTCCATCCTTGTCATGGTAGTAATACTGTGTCAAAATTTCATTAACATCAATTCAACAGTTTCCTTGTAACACAATATAGATGGATCTAAAGCAATACTCTCGTATGTTTACACCAGAAAAAATTCTAAGTCCTTTGGTTTCTGTAATAGGCAAGGCAATGTTCGGATGGACCTAAAAAAGTTATTTATGTCGCTAGGTCTTCCTTCATGGGTCAGTGGACAGTCTATTATGAAAGCAACAAATTTTTCAATTTTACAACCCCCCACCCCCCAACCACCCCAATTTCACCCCCACCCAAAAAAAAGTAAAAAATGATCAGGAACCTCTAAAACGCCTAAAAACGAAGTTTGAGGAATATTTAATTTTTTTTGTTTTTTGCTAATTACTCCGCCGCCCCTGCACCGATTTTCAAAATTATAAGAACATTACCTACTGCAACCCTCCAGCATATCGCTGCCCAAATTTCATCACAATCCATGCAGCGGTTACTGAGATTACGAGGACACAAAAACGCGTACAGACAGACCGACAGACAGACAGACCGACAGACAGACAGACCGACAGACAGACAGACCGACGGAAATGAGTGACGTGGATTTTCGTTATGTAGACATCATGAAACGCCCAAAAAGTGTATTATCTCAAAATCGAAAATTTTCGCGATCACAATACTCCCCTCACCTATCGGTGTGGGAAGTAAAAAGAACCTGGAGTTATACTATTCTTTCACTCAATATTTAATAAACATAAAAAATGTAAATATTCCAAATTGAGATGCATTTATTGTATGTATGTCAACAAGTTATATCAGCTTTAGACTGTCTCCCAAGGGGTAATATGGCAGTAAAGTCCAAAATTTCACCTTCCATGTACTCTTTTCTCACCTTCCATGTACTCTTTTCAAATCATTGATTTTCTTTGCATTGATTAGTAATGGTTTCTTGTAGGCTACTTTGTTTGGAGAAATAGGGATGACATTAGACTTAAGTAGTTTGAACATATTTATACCTAGTCGTCCAATAAAAACACTGGTGGAAACATAGAGGTGTAGAACAGTCATAGATCAACTGATGACAAGTTGAAACTGAGGTTTCATTATCTCCTTTCACGACCAACGTACATGTTATTACTTCCCAAACCGATATGTGATTTCGAGATAATACGATTACATAACGAAAATACACGTCACTCATTTCCGTCGGTCTGTCTGTTTATTGGCATTTTCGAGCCTCCTAAGCACAGTAGAAAGTAATGCAGCTATAGCTTTGAGAATCGATGCATGGGCGACGGCAAAAAATAAAAAAATTCAAATACTCCTTCAACTTCATTTTTAGGAATTTTAGGAGTTCCTGATCACTATCTATTTTTTCTTGGGTAGGGATGAAATTGGGGTGGTTAGGGGGTGAGGGATTGTAAAACTGAAAAATCTGTTGTATTCATAATAGACTGTCCATTGACCTGTGAAAGAATGACCAGCATAATACACTTTTTTGCGGGCGGGCGAAGATTTGGTTGTAAGGGGTAAATCTCAGACTATAGCTTCATGCTATGAGAAAATAATAATTTGGTGTCTACCGTAATGTGTGGGAAGTACTGACTCAATCAACTTGACTTCCTTTTTTTATAGTCCCTTGGACACCAGCTTGTCGCATGTCGATTGTCGAACTCAGGCGGCAAAGATGGAAATCGGATATTGAGTGGAAAAACGATATAACAACCAGAGTTGTATCGTGCTTCCGCTCAATCCATTAACAGTTACCCTCGTAAACGCGTACACGGTGTGTTAGTTATCCTGTTTCTCAACTAATCAGAAAGGATCACGTTGAAATATGACTTTGGCTATCTTAGTTAAAAACTGTCAATTTTCGACTTATACTGTTTTTCCACTCACCGATTCAATTATATAATCATATAGCATTAAAAAAAGTCGTATCTAGACAACAGAAATCGGTGTGTACAGCTGGAGCAAGGCCATCACAAGGTAAATAGCAAACAATTTTAGTATCGGAATACCACAGGGTAGTATCTGGGGCCCACTGTTGTTCAAAATTTACATAACTGATTTGTTTTTTATAACTGAGCAGACCGCGCAGGCAGAGCCTAAATACCAGAGTACCGCGGCTGCTGTGAAAGGGTTATGTTAAGGGAAGTTTGTTAAGGCGAGATTTGAATGAGTCAATACCCGCAGGCGCAATAAATACTTGGTGGTTGTTATATGCTTTAAGAAGGGCATTTTCTAGACGGATGGGGGATGGAGCTATTTGGCTGAGTGTAGCTCGCCACTGTGACCACAGTGGCGAGCAAAATTCAGCCGCAGAGAAACAAAAGCTCAGGGCCGAAGTACGGAGCGTAGAAGCGGAAGCACCATTTGAGGTACCACATAATTTTTGCAGGATGTTATTTCTGCTATTTACTTTGGCTGCGATGGACTGAATAAGTTTTTTTCAACGACAGTGTCCCATCCAGTGTAACACCTAGGTATTTGGGTATGGGATTATAGGGCTGCTACGTACGTACCGTTAAGGTAAATCTTTAGTTCTCTGTTTGCCATTGTATCGTTAAGGTGAAAACACAATGTTATTGTTTTGCTCACACTTGGTTTCACTTTCCACCTGCTGGAGTATGATGCCATAGGATTGAAAGATCGGCAGTTAGCGTGGAGGTATAATACATATTGTGGTTGACCTGGGTTATATAAATAGCTATTGCGGGTAATTACAATCTAAACTGTGGGAAATCCTTATCTCCATGGGAGTCCCTTACCACCTAGTATTTCTCATACAGCAACTCTATGAGTCTAGCTCGTGTAAGAATTGATGATAACCTGACTGGTCAAACAGCAACCAGAAAAGGAGTTCGTCAGGGATGCGTATTATCTCCGATGTTATTTAACATTTACTCTGAATTTGTGATGAGACAGGTATTGGACAACTGGAATGACGGTATAACTATTGACGGAAGCAAAATATCTAACTTAAGATTTGCTGACGATACAACCCTTATTGCTGCTTCTCAGGAAGAACTAGTAGCTGTATTGAACGTTTTAGAACAACACAGTGCAGCATATGGTCTTGGTATTAACTACAACAAGACCAAGGTTATTATCGTAGATAGAGAGCATGACAATCATCGAGAAATAAAGTCAATAGGCCGTTGTGAGGTAGTTCAAAGTTTTGTGTACCTCGGTTCTTTGATCGACAATTCAGGTAGCTGTGAGAATGAGATTCAACGGCGCATTCAACAGGCACGGGTGGACACCCCGGGAATAAATGTGCGGTTGTACCGCTCAGTTCTTGATGTATGAAGAACGAGCGTCTTAGGATGAGATGCAGCGGTCGCACGGGTACAGCTGATAGGAGCAGTGAGCGGCGGAATGATAGAGGATAGCTCAGAGGAGCAGATTCCGTTGGAATATCGATAGAAGAGTGAGAGGTCACCAACAACACGCCGGTGAGAAAGTGACTAAAGGTGGCGCGTTAAGGCCGGATCGACAATTAGTCGAATTGCCCTTCTCTGGACGGCATCTAGTATAGACAGGGTAGTAGGGGCAGCAGCTCCCCAGACATGAGAGCAATACTCCAGGCAAGGTCTTATCTGGGCTTTATATAGCGTGAGGAGGTTACACGGTGAGAAATACTTTCTGGCTCTAAATAGGTACCCAAGCTTTTTACCAGCAGCTGTTGCAATTGACGTGACGTGGTCGTGCCAGATCAGATGTTCTGTAATGTTGACTCCTAACAGCTTGAATGAGTGACTCCTTGGCAGAGCCTGGTTGTTCATCAGAACCTGGTGTTGGCTTGGGCACTTCTTGTTTGACAGCGTACAATACTGGGTCTTGGAGGCATTGCATTTAACCATATTCTTAATTCCCCAAGCGGTAATGGTATGTATCGAGATCTTTTGAAAGTGAAGCTGCCACTGCCAGTCTTCTGCGTTCCAGCTCGACCACAGAGATCGGTCTGCCTGCATGCAGCGTACTGTCATCCGCAAAACTGTGGATTGGGTTTGTAGTGCTAGAGAGTAGATCATTAATATAAAGCAGAAAGACTCGGAGCCAATACCGATCCCTGCGGAACCCCGGCATTGATGCTATGGCAAGAAGAGGAAAAGCCGTCTACCACGACAGAGATTTTCCGGCCTGAGAGGAAGTCTGCGAGCCAACCGCAAAGCTTAACACGGAGCCCATAAGACGGGAGCATGTTAAGGAGAGCTGCATGCCACAGTTGATCGAATGCCTTTGAAATATCGACAGCAACGACGTGAGCCTCGCCCAATGACTGGACGAGTTTGCTCCACACATGTGTGACGTAATCCCGGCTTTGTGTTTTTTAACATATTAAATTTAATATAAAATGGTATTCATCCATTAACCAGTTCGGTGAAGGTCGTTTTATATTCGGATCTTCTACTAGAACGATTGAGCCCCGTTCTAATCAACAGGCATTGCTTCTTTCACTGTGCGGAGTGGGTCAGATACGATTATTTGTTCATCACGATATGATTCGGAAAGGATTATGAGTGGGCAGGAGTAACAATAACGATGCAAGTGGATGACGGATTCCCATTAATCTCGGTGGATTGAGAGCCCTGCACGGTGATGGTTCGTGAATGGCGTGTATTGGGTAATTGGATTGGATCCCAGCAAATACCACCGTTTTAACTCGCTACCGTATTAATTAAACTACTAGTAGTGCGCTGGCTTGCTGGCTAGCACAATTGCAACTATTCCACGTAGAATGCACAATGCACACTTTACCACGGCATATCTAATGCTGTTGTGCGTCCACAAATCCATGATGTATCAGTTGTAATAAATATGATATAATTGATTGGTAACTCAGATTGCACTGGTCCCTCTTAATTTGAAACTAAGTTATGGGGAGGCTTATTTTAATGTGCAAACAATTGTTGAGTGGGGATCAACATCAATAATAACATGTCCTGGCACTACCACGTCGCCAGTATTGCTGAGATGGCATCCCTGAAGCTTGTAGTTTTGTTCCGTTGTAGGAAGCTGTATACACCAGAGCATCGCTGGAGTATTGCTTATATGTAAGGGGATATGCTCCAAAGCACTCTGTAAAGCTTCTGAATACTATCCAGAAGAGAGCAATTAGATTAATTGGTACGCTTAACCTCACAAAGGACCTCCACAGCCTGGAACATCGAAGAAGGGTGGCTGACCTGTCTCTGTTTTACAAATTCCATCACGGAAGATGTTCAAGTGAGCTCTCCCGGATAATAACACCAAAGGCCGTCCGAAGGAGGGACACTAGAGAAGCTCTGCGAGCTCATCCTTACCAGGTCGAGGTTCCTACTCCCGAACCAGTCTTCTCCAACATTCCTCCCTTTGGATAACTTCAATGCTGTGAAATGAGCTGCCAGGGAATTTGTTTGCCGGCAGCTACAACCTGCAGCGTTTCAAATATAACGCGCCCCGACACTTATCCTATCGCTTCTATAGCGCTATAACGTATGTTGCAACAGTTTTGAGAATTTTTTTCAAAACTCGGGAGGTAGTTTCACCATTGGAAACAATTCAGGCATCGTTACCATGGTAACCAGTCAACATCTAAACGTAACAATAAAACCATTTCGGTTATGATATAAGTTGTCAAAATATCGTACAAATTAGATATTCGGAAGAGTATTTACAGTCTAGTTGGAAGACTTGAAAAAAAAAATACTTCGCCTATATCAAGATCAAAATATTTCTATTACCACAATTTATCGAGCAATCCGTGAATGCGAAGAAGATATTCCTTGTATAAATTTACTAAAAAGTGGACGTCCAAGAGCGTTGAATATTGCTACAGTTCAAATAATGGTCAACAGAAGTGAACATCGAGCTGGGACTTCAACACGAAAACTTGGACGCATTTTTCACGTCAATGTTAACACAATCTAGAGAGAAATGAAGAGAAATGATAAAAATATGTACTTTGGTGTACTGTATCGGTTGAAAAAGACGGAAAAATGTTAAATTACCAACACATCAAATTACTGTTCAAATTTTAGGCAAAATGTGTGATGAGCACACTCAAAAAAACTATACCAAAAATGAAGAAAGATGCCTCTCTCTCTCAAAAATGTACAGAGAAATGAACCGAATAAAGGTTAGACACCTATGCAAAACTGCTCAATAGCTGCCCAAAATGGCAATTCAAATGAGAAAATAAGCAATTTTTACATAGAACTATACCAAAATAAAGGAAAATATACTTCTCTCTCTCTCTCTCTCAAAAAAGGACAAAAGAACAAAAACTGAATGAAGGTTAGGCGGAGGTAATCATAAACACTAGATATGAAAGTACGTAAAATGCTCAGTAGCTGCCTAAGGTGGCAATTCAAAACGAAAATAAGCAATTATTATCCAAAGTAGCAGGAACAGCTTGCAGTCACACTCCTATGAATCCTTCCAGGAGCTAGAAACTAGGTAGAAATGGACGTGTATTCACATATGTCACTATCAGCACCAAGCGAGTTCCTTAGGGAAGCAGATCCACGCTCTTGATGACTGGTCATGCAACTAACTACTGCCACTATAAAGATTTCTGTTTTCAAATATAGTCGCATGCCAAGATCTCTTCTTTCTCTTTTACTTCCCACACCGATAGGTGAGGGGAGTATTGTGATCGCGGAAATTTTCGATTTTGAGATAATCCACTTTTTGGGCGTTTCATGATGTCTACATAACTAAAATCCACACAACTCATTTCCGTCGGTCTGTCTGTCGGTCTGTCTGTCTGTCGGTCTGTCTGTCTGTCGGTCTGTCGGTCTGTCGGTCTGTCGGTCTGTCGGTCTGTCGGTCTGTCTGTCTGTCGCGTTTTTCTACCCTCGTAATCTCAGTAACCGCTGCATGGATTTTGATGAAATTTGGGCAGCGATATGCTGTGGGTTCCTAGTAGGTAATGCTGCTAACATTTTGAAAATCGGTGCATTGGCGGCGCAGCAATTAGCAAAAAACGAAAAAAAAAAAATAGATATTCCTCAAACTTCGTTTTTAGACGTTTCAGGATTTCCTGATCATTTTCTACTTTTTTTTGGGTGGGGGTGAATTTGGGGTGGTTGGGGGGTGTGGGGTTGTAAAACTGAAAAATTTGTTGTATTCATAATGGGCTGTCCAATGACCTGTGAATAAAAGGCCTAGTAGCATAATTCACCTTTTTAGGTCCATCCAAACATTGCCTCGCTTATAATAGAAACCAAGGGACTTAGAATTTGTGATGTATACATACGAGTATTGTTTTAGATCGTTCTATATTGCTTAACGCGAAAATGATTGAATGGATTTTAATGAAACGTTGACACAGTATTACTACCGCGGCGAGGATGGAAAACGCGTATGTTTTGGAAAAATCGTGTCAGTGGCGGCGCAGCAATAATAAAAAAACCAAAAATATAAAAACAGCTCAAACTTTGTTTTTAGGCGTTTTAGGGGTTTCTGATCATTTTCTACTTTTTTTGGGTAGGGGTGCATTTGGGGTGGTTGGGGGGTGGGGGGTTGTAAAAAATTTGTTCTATTCATAATAGTGTGTCCATTGACCTATGGAAAAAATACCTAGCGGCATATTCTTTTTTTAAGTTCATCTGAACATTGGCTTGTCTATTACAGAAACCATGGGACTTAAAATTTTGTGATGTTTACATATACAAGTGTTGCTTAATTTCGTTCCATGTATATTGCGTAAAGCGAAAATGATTGATTTTAGTGAAATTTCGACACAGGAATTACTATCGCGGAGAGAATGGTAAACACGTCAGTTTCTAGAAAATCGTGTCAGTGGCGGCGCAACAATAATAAAAAACTAAAAATATAGAAACAGCTCATACTTCGTTTTTAGACGGTTTGTAGGCTCCTGAGCATTTCGCATCGCATGCAGAATCAAAACTGTGGCGTCCTAGTTGCTAAGGAGGGAGACGCAAGAATTTACCAGAGTTTTTGTGTTGGGTGTTTTTTTGCGGGCAAATGGGCGATGATTTGGTTGCAAGGGATTTCAGACTATAGCTTCATGCTATGGGAAAATAATGAACTGGTATCATCGTAATGTGTGGGAAGTACTGAGCCAATCAACTTCACTCCATTTTTTTTTCCAATAAACTCAAAACAATGAAGGCGGCACTAGCTAACAATAATTTCTCGTGGTCGGCCATATTTATTGATGCTCGTAGAAATTGGACGGATCAACTGCGAACCTGAATATAATCGCTGTAGTATGGACGAGATTTCAATATGACGAGCGAACACGAGCAAGCATACAAGAACAAGAACAAATGCTCGCTTGTGCTCGCTCTTGCTCGCTCTTTTGGTGAATTCGCGCCTTTAGATGCCCCACACAATAGCCGTTTCCATTCATGAAGAGTTTCTCAATTTTCAGATTGGATGCGCGAGGAATAAAAACGAAGCAATTTGACGCGAAACCAAGTGATTGATCAGAGTGCCCATTAGGCTGTTTTTGGATGTACATTCAGGAACAAAACAATTTTTCAATAGATCTTTCTGCCGCGCCCCTCAGACATCAATCATTTGGTAGGCTGTCTATCAGCCAGCACGTCTTATGAATCATAGCGGCTCTAATCGAAAAAATAAACCAATTTGTCTTGTTCAGTGATTTGGTACTGATAGATTTTATTAAAAAAAGAACAGATTGCCCAAGCGGTGAGCCGACAGACAGCTTAAGGAATAAGGTTTCTTTTTTGAGACGCAACGCAGAAGATAAAGGCATCAAGGGGCCTGGATACACACATTTATACAAACGTATTTGCCATGTAAAACACGGACTCACAATTTCTCGCATAACTCACCCTATTTTCAAACTACATATATAATATTTCAGAAGGCGATAGTTAAGACCTTAATGAATGACAACTATTTTCGATTTTCTCAAAAAAGTTTTTTAAAGTGCAAAAAAACTCGCAATGCAAAATCATACATTCTATAAGTGCCTGTAATTTAGCAACCACGATATCAAAAAAAGGCTAAATAATTGCACAAGCGCAAGCTTTTTTCTTCAATTTGCTCTTTGAGTCATTACTGTAAGTTTAAAGGTAACATCGGCGGCTTGGAAATGCGAAATTCATTTTTATGGTGACCTTTGGACCTTACCTTTGGACCTTTTGACCTTACCTTTGGATTTTTGGACTTATCTCCCCTCATCTTAGACACTCACACTGCAGAAAGGGAACAGGCGGCCACGCCTCCTCGCTAACACGGGAATACGTCTTTTCTTGGATTCTCAATTTCGCGCGCTATACCCTAGACCCTTAAGATCAAATTCAAATAGCTATCGTCAATCGTCAGAGAGACTTAAGGACGTCAAGTGGCTTAACTCAGAACGTCTCAAACATTCTGGATAAGAACAAAAATTTGATATTTACCAAAATTCCAATCTTCTCTGTGCCAATTTCACCCCCACAGTTGCAGCCACTATCTGTCATAAACAAACAAATAGACGAGGACTCTTGATTCAATCAGCATCAATGTGAATCGTTTTCTGAAGCTGTAATTATGTCTAAGGCTGATAAATACGCATGTTAATATAGGTTTCAATGTGGCACTCATATTATAAATTGGTACAGTATTATTTCATACAGGGTGTCCCACGACGATTAAGACAAGCAATATATCGGAACTGGCCAGTAGTAGCGAAGTATAATTTTGGGGGTGTAAATTAGAGAAAATATAGTATCTTTTCTTATTAATGTGTCATCCAATGAGGTATTTGTTTTTGGTCACGTGACGTCCGATTCAAAAATTTTAATGGGAGACCCTATATACTTGTGACTTTTTGTGTTCCTTTCGATAAAATAATTCCAACAAACTAGAACACTTGGGGTCTAAAGTGACTAATTCAAGAGATACAGGTACTTAAAGGATGGTGCCACTACCATTGATTATAACATGTACCCCTACAGTTAAATTATTTGCTAGTGTTTCATAATGGTAGTGGTATAGTCCTTTAAGTACCTGTAGCTCTTGAATTAATCATTTTAGACCCCAAGTGTGCTAGTTTTTTGGAATTGTTTTATCGGGAGGAACACAAAAAGTCACAAATATATAGGGTGTCCCATTAAAAATTTTGAATCGGACGTCACGTGACCAAAAACAAATACCTTATTGGGTGACACAATAATAGGAAAAGATACTATATTTGCTTTAATTTACACCCCCAAAATTATAATTCCTACTACTGCCCAATTCCGATATATTGCTTGTCTTAATCGTCGTGAGACACCCTGTATGTGAACATGGTGCATTTAGTGACGGTTAACATTATGACACATTTTTTGACTTCCCCGTCAAAGGGGAATTTAAATCCTGGCTATGGTCCTGGAAGTAGGTCTTTGATTAGACATTTATACCTTTTTGAGAAGCTGAGATATGGGCAAGTTTTGCCAGTGGTCTGTACAGGCAGACCTGTGAAAGAAAGATCTAGCGTCATAAAAGCTTCTTTAGGTCCATCCGAACATTATTACAGAAACCAAGGAACTCAAAATTTTCTGACGTATACATAAAGTACGAATATTGCTTTAGAACTTTCTGTATTGTGTAAGGTAGAAACTATTGGATTCATTTTAATGAATCGAAATGATACTGTGGTATTATTACCGTGGTGAGGATGAAAAATGTTTATGTATTATAGAAATCGTGTCAGTGGCGGCGCAGCAATAATGAAACTTAGAATATAGAAACAGCACAAACTTGGTTTTAGGGCGTCTTAGGAGTTTCGCGAAAATTTTCTCCTTTTTTGGGTGGGTGTGAAATTGGGGTAGTTAGGGGGGGGGGGCGGGGGTCATGAAACTCATTTTTTTTGTATTCATAATAGGCTATTCATTGACCTGTGAAAGGGAGACCTAGCGGATAGCTTCATGCTATGGAAAAATAATAAACTGGTATCACCGTAATGTGTGGGAAGTACTGAGTCAATCAACTGGAATTCATTTTTTGAATTGTTATAATGTCATTAAAAGCTCCATTCAGTAATTATTTCGAGTTTACCCAGTCTGATTCTGAGCTAATTCTATCAGTAATGGCAAAGAGGACAAAAACTAAGGACAATTGTGCCCCAGTTAACTGATGTGTTACCACTGACCGCAAAAAACGACGACAGTAGCCCGTTCGATTTCGGTGCGGTACGCCAAATAGGATAAAAGGAGGATTTAGTCCAATCTAAATGCTTTTCTCTAATAAATAGGCTCGGTTCAGGAGTGGATTAAGGGGTACGCGTTCAAGTTACATAAAGACAAATTCCGTTACATTATACAGCATAAGTGAAATGAAATGTATCATCATCATCGTTGTCGCAATGTCTTAACAGACATGTTGTGAACTCGTAAAATGTACTCATTTTACGAGCTTGTTTTGGGATATCTTTAAGATGTTTAATGCAGTAGTTTCCCATTTGCTTTCTGCTTCCTCATACCGTTGACCAGATAAATCTACTGGTTCATCCGCCTTAGGGACAATTTCTCACCCCAAGGACAAGAAGGTGTCCTTACTCTTCTCAACTCATCCACCCAAAGCTGTTGGTTGATAAGAGGTTACTGCTTATACCAACAGTAGTTCAGTTCCTTTTAGTCGCCTTTTACGACACGCAGGACATGCGATGAGAGATATTCTAACCCGCCCCGACACGGGGTAGGATTACCATAATATCAGTTATACTATAATACGCCTAGGCTTTTTCAATATGACTAGCCGTAATAATAATAACAATAATAGCCTTTTATTGCCCAACAGAAAATCCATTAACAGGGCAAACAATACATAACTTAAAAATTAAATATGTAGCATACAATTCAATATAATGCCAACTGAAAAGAAGATTGCTATAAAACGATGTATAATAAAATAAAGCAGAGGTGCTTCAAGTGAAACAAAGTGACACTATTATATAGGTACCATAATGACATAATATTGTTCCAACACTATTTCATGACCATAGAAAAAAAACATGAA